>JAYESA010000002.1:55561449-56953949 GCA_036927795.1 Iris macrosiphon
TTAGAACTGATGTTAGAGATGTACCCTGCTCCTTTCCTGACTGGATATATTTTTTCCAGATGACACTGAGGAGTGGTACCCTACACATTATGGACCTCAGTATGTTGTGAGTTTAGAGTCAAAGACCCTGGCTCGGGAGGGACTTATCCTAACTGAGACAGATGACCCGAGTTTAGTAGCTTCTTAGTATACTTTGTACTGAATTTGTCTCCAGCTTACTTTGTTAGTATTTCTTTCAGACTCATTGATGTATTATTTTAGACTCATGAGTTGTATGTGACTATTCTATTCTTTATGATTCGTGCTCATTTTCATCTTAGATCTGTGATTAAGAATATTATTATTGTTGGTGGCGCATTATATTGTTAGATAGTTTACCCAAACAACGTTCTACCGCCGATTCTGCGACGTAGGCTGGACGTTGTTCCCGACATATACCCATACACCGGATGCGGGTCGTGACATCTAGTCTAATGGTTTAATTAAATTAAGCATCCTCCTAATGAATGAGCTTCTAATTGGGCTCAATTCTAACAATTAATACATGTTGGTCCATGAGCCTAAACTAAACTAGTTAGGTCCACTAACACAAGTCCAAAATAATAAACTAACATCTAACAATAATAAAATAATATAATAAATAATATTCATATGCATAATATTTAATTAATTATAAAATTACCAAAATACCTTTTTCTAGAAAATATGGTAGTGACAAAGTCTATCCACTTTTGATATGTTCCATTCATCGAGTTCGTTTGGAATCATCACCGAAAATGTTCCCTTGAGTTCGATCATCCCAGTCGTACGTATAATTACCACGCCGGCGCTCCCGCAGGATATCCGTTCTTGTTGGGACTGATTTCGAAGGTTATCTTTTCGAACTAGATTCAAGATCGTTCTTCCAAACTCCAAGTACATTCTAAGTCAAAATATTATGCATATCTCACAGCATTAATAGAATTGTACTATAAATAACTAGTAGTGTCACAAGTCTAAATGGATAGTACATTCTACAGTCGAAATATAATACATGTTACTAGTCCAAATGGATTTATTTTATTTTCGATCATCTTCAGAAAATTTATCTTGTCCGCCTTTCTCGTCCTCCTCTTCCTCTTTCTTCTCATCTTCACTATCATCTACTTCATCTTCGTCTTTGTCTTCCTCTTCAGATAATTTAACCTCTTCTATATTATTAGTTGTGTAATGAGTAATTTCTGTTGAGTCCACATCTACAATATTTGTTACAAGAGGTAGCTCGTCCTCCTGATAAGCTGTTTCGTCCACGTCAAAGGTATTTCTAGCTTTAGTCTTGCATAATATCCACCAATCCGACCTCGTTGTCCCCTGTCTAGGATAAGTTATGAAGTACATGAGTTGATCCTGACTTGATAGGATAAATGGTTCGTAGCCATGATATCTACGCTTGTAGTTTATATCCACAAGAACATGCTTGTAAATTTTTCGACCTTGATCTTGAATCGGATTGAACCATTCACACTTGAATATCACTATCTTAGCAGATTATGTACCATAATTATATATCAACTCCACAATCTCTCATAAGATGATAATGAAATTATTGCCTAGATCAACGTCTTTGTAGTTCAAAGATTTGATACACATACAACTTTTTTTTATGGAATCAAGATCCACAAAGCTATCTCTTATCGGAGCATTTATTGACTTGAACCTAAACCCATTCATACAGTAACTTGGCCATATTTTGATGGCAATAATTAGTCTATTGGCTAGAGTTCTAATAGATTCAGGCTCGGGTGTTAATAGACGATCGACCTAAATACCAAAGTAGCGATAGTAAGTTATTTATTGTGCAAGTGCATACAAAAAAAAATAATCTGGATCGAAACTAGGCCCCGCCGCATCAAAAATCATGTTCATCCACCTGTCGTCGTAAGCAGCATGGTCGTGGACATCCGTATACGGCTCCACATAAGACTCTGACTCCGACGCTAAAGACACAAGTTCTCCTTATAAGGTCTATTGATAGTAGTTCGACGTGAAATCCTTCAAGTACAAATGATATGTGACTTCAACTTCTAGATGATATTTTAAGTTGGACATCTCACATACGGACACTTAATTTTGGTACCATCCATATACTGAGGGAACGCCTTGGCCAACTACAGAATCTGTTGTACACCCTCTATAAATTTATCCCGTACACCGCACATGATATCAGGATGACGGTTGTACATCCACAAATAATAACGCAGATAGTAATTCATATCCATTTCTAGATACTTCTGCAAAGATGAATTAACATCGTTTAAATATATACTCATGTGAATATTTTGTAATATATATTATCCAAATGATACTCACTCTAGATATGCAAAGATGAATAGACATCGTTCAAGAAAATAGTTTAAATTATAATACATGTCACAAGTCTAAATGGATTTCATATTGATATTTTTAATCCTCTTTTGAAAATTCATCTTCCTCGTTTAAATACAGTATATGCACTGATACTCCTAGTCCTAGCATTGATACTTAAGAATACCCAATTATGTTATATACCTACTGGTCTACACACACATAAGAATACTCAGGAATACAGTACATGCACTGATATACCTAGTCCTAGCACTAATACTTCTTCGTTTAACTCTGTATCCTGGATACTCATATTGCAGTGTATCAGTGAGTTTTAACTCTGTATCCTGGATATCCACACTTGACATTTGTTTAGGCCATGACTTTTTAATTTAAAAGTCAAGTCATGGATATCCAGTTGTCATGCCCCAGTCCCAAAAATACGTAGGACTTAGGACACGTAAGCATGCCAGCCGCATGGATATGGCAACTCCAATATATGGAAACCAAATCCATACGTACGCTGTAATATGAATATAAAATCCACAAGTGGTATAAAATGTAATACAAGTCACAGGGTATAATCTAAATCTCATCCACCAAAATCATATAGAAATAAAATAACCAATGTCTATGAAACTAGATCTCAACAAGAAGTATCTAAAGATGATAGTTGGATGGAAACAAATCCACTACCAACTCGAATGGGAAAAGTAAATACAATGTCAGTATAACTCACTCAAACAATAAGTACCAGCTACCAATCACGGCTCGAAGAGAAGACATCCACGAAGCATCTATTCCTTCCAAATCTGTGCTCCTGCAAATACTCAAGAACAGGTACACCTGGCAGCGGACCAGGTCCTCAGAGGGACATAACAAGTATACTTAAACATATGCCAATAAAGTACTGAAAATAAACATCCATTGGGGTCGCCTAACCATCTATGTGAATGCGGTTAAGAATACCTTTTCCCACAAGTGAGCTATCTGGCTGAAAACTGGGATTTGGCATGGTTCTCTTTTGAAGAGCCAGGGGCCTAAAAGGCATGTCGTCTTTTGAACGCCGGTGGCCCGCCTGATAGTACATAATATATAGGGGTCATCATCACCCGTATCTCCAGCGGAGAATCCGGGCTTCACAAAAAAAATGTAAAGGAGCTCAAATGCGGTACTTGTTGTTCTCCCCACCCCATGCTCTAAGCATGTCACATCCATGACACGATTTGGTCCATAGCCTATTCTTAGTACCCTAGCCCAATCCTGCAACCAAACAAGGACAAGGATGGGACCACCGTACTACAATAAGCTATGTCCCTGGACCTCTAATAACTGCCAAGTCTACTAGCATGCAATGTTTCTAACAGCAGTTATTCCTAACGCACGGCCCATACGTACAGGAGGCCAGACCTGTCACGCAGTCCGTGATCTATATGAGACTCACACTCGTGTAACCACTGTGTCATGGCCAATGAACCTAATGGTGCTACATGATAATGGGGTAGTCTCATGAACAAGGTCAATGCAAATACATAAATAAAAACATATCGCGACGTCACCGTCGCGAGCATTTTATATAACAATTAAAATATATAAACTAAAGACAGAAAATAAAGATGCATGCAACATATGGAATATAAATAACAGTACAATGGCAAGGTATACTTGCCTGGCAAGAAGCTACAAAATATCATGTCCAGATGTCCAATACACAGGACCAGAAGCTATGGCCACAGAACAAATATCTCCGGATGCTGAAATAAATATCACCAACGTTTCCGGAATGAGAAAAATAGCTAAAAAGCACATCCCTTTCGTCCAATTTGGACACAGGGGCAAAACGGTAATTTCGTGTAAAAGTGGGGTCCACGTGTGGCCCACTTTGCACCGAAAAGCGTACCAAGGGTAACAGTCTCTAAATGGGACAAACTATGGGTCAAACAACTCTAGATGTCAATACGAACCCAACGGTATGTCCAAATGTGGATTCCGATGAGCCAAACAAAATTTGGTCCCAAAAGTCAACTGTGGGGCCCGCCAATTGGCGATCTGGTCAACCGTCTCAGAAATGCGTGAAATTTGGGTCACAGGACCAGCGCGTTACCACGAGTCTAGTGGCATAAGTTTTGTCGCAATCTGACAAGCGTGCACAAAATACGCGCGAGTTCCATAAAAATAGCGACACGAAATGTGTCCGCGGATACAGTCTGATTCCGGCGCGCACACGCGTCCGAATCAGTCCCCACGAATTTCCGCATATCCGATTATGCTGTGTGCACCATTCGGTACACTTGACACACGGCAGGGCGGTCCCGTTTGGCGGAGCGCGCTCCGATCTCCAACTTTTGGAAAATTGGAAAAAGTGGGTGCACGCAGTTTTGTGACTAATACAATTCTGTCCACAGCGACTAGTAGCACAAGGTTAATATACAGAAAATAAACTAGGTCATGTAATCTACAGGTATCAAAAAGAATCACCGAATTCGGATCTCTGTGGTGGGAGATACGAACTCGGCAATATGGGTGGTCAATCTGGAATTCTGCGATTGCAGAATTATGTCTGCTCGTGCTGACTTGGGCGCTATTTTTCACCTAGGGGCACACGTTTTCCGAGGTTAACTATAAAACAAATACTGGAGAGGGTTGAGGGAAGATCATACCTATGAAAACGGAACAGCGTTTGGATGAGCGAGTCAACGGAAAAACACTCCGGAGCGAAGGTGCCTCGAGTGGGAGACTGCAGTTCGCGATGTCGGCGTCGATTGGATGATTTGATGGCTTGGGAAGGCTTCTCTAGCTGTGGTGACATCTCTAGATGGGAAGAAGAAGTCTGGAGTTTCTAGGTTAGGGTTTTTTATAGAGAGCTTATTATATGTATATATATAATATATACTAGGAGAGAGAAGGGGAAGATCGGATTTCCGCGGGTGCTATCCGCTGGATGGGGAGTGCTAGCGGGTTGGTTACATAAGTGGGCGGCTCCCTTATGCTACCAATTAATAGGCGGGTCACAGGACCATCCGCTGAACAAAGTTCCTAAGGAACTTAGGAATCATAAGTAGTAGATTAAATAGGATTGCAAAGTTGCTGTAAGTGAAATCCTAAGAAGCTAATGGAATTAATACTATTAGTATTATATTATTATTATTATTATTATTACTATTAACTCTTCTTTTCCTTTCCTTTCTTTAAATAAAATATATATACATATATATATTTGTATATACATATATATATATTTATACTCATAAGAAAATTTATAGATTAGGGTATTGCACATCGTTAGACTAGCAACTGCTCAAGGGGTCTCCTACGTGGAATAAATTCCGAAAAAATTCCTGATGGTCCCACAAGTCCTCTAAGTGCCCGAACACCTAACATAAAAATTATTAAAAAATCTATTTCTCCTATTTAGACCTAATTACTATAATTTAATTAATAATTAATAAATAAAAATGTATATATGATTTTCTAGGAAGGGGGTTTTACATTCTACCCAACTTATAAAAATTTCGTCCTCGAAATTAAAATTAAGCCACGATAGAATGCAAGGATGGTATAAGATTTGCATTATTTAAAATGCAAGACTAGGTTTAAAGGGGTGGGCGATGTTGCATGTTGCACGTCCCGGAAAAAATCAAATCATGGAAAAATCTATATGAGCAAAAAAAATAGGTTTCTTCATGTGTCATGTCCAATGGTGTGGTCACATAAATGCTCTTTTGCATAAAAGCGTCCAACAATTGGAAAATTGCACAAAGATGAGATTTGGATGATGGGCATGTCTAGGATAAGGGTATAGAATTTGTAGGAAGGCAGTGGCTAGTGTAGTGCTCCAATTATCGGAGCACGGTAAGGCGTGTCAAGTGATATCATGTTGTAAAACTAAATAAAATATCGTGTTCTATTTCTAAGTGGATTCGTGCTAGCCTCAGTCTCACTATCTAAGCCGAGTATGTCAAATTCCTAGGTGAGGGGGTTTCACAATTCAGCCAACTTAAGACAATGTCGTCCTCAAAATTGAAATAAGGCAAAATCGGTTAATCCTTTATGTACAATAAGGCAAGTCAGTCACAATCTTCTTGCGATAACTAAAATCCTATTCATATCCATTGCAATCATTTCTAGGTTAGGATGACCACTGCTCCAATCAAAATTTAACCTATGGTTATCTCTTCTCCCCTTATTTCAAATTATCCATATCCACATAACATCTCTAAGATTTACATACTCATATAATTTTTACCTCACGATCTCTAACTATCATAATCTCCTTTAGAAGTGGTTTGAGTCCAATATATTCCCATTTTTACTTATAAAATTTTGTATGCCTCAACTCTTTAATTCCATTCACATCCTCATTATTTCAAATAGGTCGTCCAACCAAAATTTTAATTCTTAATTCAATTCACCAAATTGAAAAATAATTTAAATGCAGTCCACCAATATTCAAGTCTGAATTTCTATATTTATCCTTTGAATTCAAATTGGTGATTCTACCTTCATTGTTCAGAAATTTAACTCATGCACTTAAGGTATAAATATTGGGTCCTTAATATTAATTCATTGATCTTCATCATCATAGTCATCCTTCTAAATTTCTCAAAATTACAATGACTTGAATCTCCCAATCTAATCTTACTTGATCACAATCTAAAAGAAATTCCTCCCGAGTTGGCAATGCACTACTACCCAACTTAGAATTTATCCACCTATCACCTAAGGCTATATACCTTAAGAAAATATCCCTTAATTTATTTACTCATGTCGTTCAATCCTCGAAACTTCAACGCCGATCATATCACATATGATATGTTCTTAATTACGAAAGAATAATCCTCAAGTATGTGATCGGCCTATGGGGTATATCTAGTACTCTCTGTGTATCAAACTTTATACCCAGCACGAGGTTTCGTCTTTCCGAGATAAGGAAAGACGAAGGTCAATAATAAAGAGTTCAAGGGCAGCGTAATAGAATAGAAGTATTGGGATCAAGGCGTTTAAAGAATTCAATTGGGAATTGTCAAAGCAGTTGTGGATTGAAATCCTATTTTTGGTAATTTCCTATTTACATGCTCGTATCAGTACAGTTATGTAACCGATACGATGTGTCAGACACAAAAATATGTCTAGGGCAAGTATATTGGTCTACTAATTACTATATATCTCAATCCACGTAAAGTAGTTATGCGAAGGGCGAACCAAGTGCACTAAGGTTGATCAGACCGTAATACACTGATTCTGAAATGCATTATTGTGGGCGCCCACTAATACATATGTAGTGAACAAGCTTGATAAAGAATAAGCTTACAAAAACTAGGCTATAATAGCAGCATAAATCAAGGTAGTACAGCAAATATGAATATGCTAGATTATGATGAAAGAAGGTTTATAACAATTCAAGTTCACAAAAACAAAAGCAAAATAAGCAATAATAATGAAAGACTACACAATTTCTACAGTTGTCATATTAATTCCTTATCTAAGTCGATAGTCGACAAAGTAGGGGTGTGAGCCTCTAAGTTCTATAGTCTGAATAAACACTATCATCTTATGTTAGCATACAATTAATGCCATTCAGTTATACTTTATCAATGGATCACAAGGGCTATATAATACTAGGTGGTGAGGTATACTACCCAACTTATAAAAATTAAACTAATAGGGTGACAGTCTTAAGAGGGTCCTACACAATAATCTTGCACATGTAAATAAAACAGAAACTCTTTATTAGGGTATATGAGAAAAAATCTTGGTATTGATTAGGGTATCCTTTTTATGTAGGTAATGGTCATCCTAAGTCTTAATCATAGTGCTCATAGAACATGTGTCAATAGTAAGGATAGAAGAGTTACTAGCCGTTTAAGGGAAAAGGGAATATAACTCGTATTGAGGTGTGGTACAAGTTACGCAATTTAAAACTAAAGGATAAGCACCAGGTCTCAATCTACAAGAATAACTTAACTATCAAGTTCTAACTACCAAGCATAAAAAATTTCACATTCAAGGCTACAACTATAATCCTAGCAAACTATGAGCCCTAAACAAAGAATAAATTTACTTGGCCTACTATCCGAAGTGTCAGATGGCACGAGTTGAAAGATGAAGAGAAGAAACGTAATTAGCCGTCGCAAAATAGCGAGCACTATGGTCGCAGGGAAACAATATATAAAATAAAGATAGAGGGCTCTAGATAGCATCATGGTTCTCTAAGGGGAGCGGGGTGTTAGTTGCTATGTTCGGGGTATGATCAAGGGAGAAGTGTTGATTACATTCCTCTAGGCTTCCTAGGGTGCTGTCTACTAATAACAAGACAATGATATAAGTTTATAGTTCCAATATCATCTAACTATGAAGGTTAGGTTCAGTCCAAACATTAAGTTTTTATTTTCTATGGGTTCCTCAATGCTAGGGGCAACCATTATGGTAAACTTCTAACAAACTCTAGTAATGTCTATACTACTCTTAAGTCTTCATAATATATCATGGGTAATGGTAAACCAATTCTAAAGGTAAGGAATTCTAGGGTTTACTAGATATTCTAAACTTAGTGGTGTGTCTATATTCTCGTTGTATTCTTAATAGGTGTGCTACTCTAATTATCATCTAACAACAGGAACTTCTATATTCTAGCAGAAGGCTATACTTAAAGAACTATTAGGGAAGCACAAGAATCAAGCAGGATGCATTTGTTCAAAATAGAACAGAGAGGAGGAAGATGAATTATAGTCAATTGTGGATGAGATCCTATTTTCTAGTCCTAGGTGCAGGCTTGTTCGGTACAATAACGTAACCGAGACAATATGCTCTTGACCTTCATGGGCCACCACAAAAATATGTCACGCCCTAGTCCCAAAAATACGTAGGACTTAGGACACGTAAGCATGCCAGCCGCATGGATATGGCAACTCCAATATATGGAAACCAAATCCATACGTACGCTGTAATATGAATATAAAATCCACAAGTGGTATAAAATGTAATACAAGTCACAGGGTATAATCTAAATCTCATCCACCAAAATCATATAGAAATAAAATAACCAATGTCTATGAAACTAGATCTCAACAAGAAGTATCTAAAGATGATAGTTGGATGGAAACAAATCCACTACCAACTCGAATGGGAAAAGTAAATACAATGTCAGTACAACTCACTCAAACAATAAGTACCAGCTACCAATCACGGCTCGAAGAGAAGACATCCACGAAGCATCTATTTCTTCCAAATCTGTGCTCCTGTAAATACTCAAGAACAGGTACACCTGGCAGCAGACCAGGTCCTCAGAGGGACATAACAAGTATACTTAAACACATGCCAATAAAGTACTGAAAATAAATATCCATTGGGGTCGCCTAACCATCTATGTGAATGCAGTTAAGAACACATTTCCCCACAAGTGAGCTATCTGGCTGAAAACTGGGATTTGGCATGGTTCTCTTTTGAAGAGCCAGGGGCCTAAAAGGCACGTCGTCTTTTGAACGCCGGTGGCCCGCCTGATAGTACATAATATATAGGGGTCATCATCACCCGTATCTCCAGCGGAGAATCTGGGCTTCACAGAAAAAGTGTAAAGGAGCTCAAATGCGGTACTTATTGTTCTCCCCACCCCATGCTCTAAGCATGTCACATCCATGACACGATTTGGTCCATAGCCTATTCTTAGTTCCCTAACCCAATCCTATAACCAAACAAGGACAAGGATGGGACCACCGTACTACAATAAGCTATGTCCCTGGACCTCTAATAACTGCCAAGTCTACTAGCATGCAATATTTCTAACATCAGTTATTCCTAACACACGGCCCATACGTACAGGAGGCCAGACCTGTCACGCAGTCCGTGATCTATATGAGACTCACACTCGTGTAACCACTGTGTCACGGCCAATGAACCTAATGGTGCTACATGATAATGGGGTAGTCTCATGAACAAGGTCAATGCAAATACATAAATAAAAATATATCGCGACGTCACCGTCGCGAGCATTTTATATAACAATTAAAATATATAAACTAAAGACAGAAAATAAAGATGCATACAACATATGGAATATAAATAACAGTACAATGGCATGGTATACTTGCCTGGCAAGAAGCTACAAAATGTCATGTCCAGATGTCCAATATACAGGACCAGAAGCTATGGCCACAGAACAAATGTCTCCGGATGCTGAAATAAATATCACCAACATTTCCGGAATGAGCAAAATAGCTAAAAAGCACATCCCTTTCGTCCAATTTGGACACAGGGGGCAAAACGATAATTTTGGATAAAAGTGGGGTCCACGTGTGGCCCACTTTGCACCGAAAAGCGTGTCGAGGGTAACAGTCTCTAAATGGGACAAACTATGGGTCAAACAACTTTAGATGTCAATACGAACCCAACGGTATGTCCAAATATGGATTCCGATGAGCCGAACAAAATTTGGTCCAAAAAGTCAACTGTGGGGCCCGCCAATTGGCGATCTGGTCAACCGTCTCAGAAATGCGTAAAATTTAGGTCACAGGACCAGCGCGTTACCATGAGTCCAGTGGGGCAAGTTTTGTCGTAATCTGACAAGCGTGCACAAAATACGCGCGAGTTCCACAAAAATGGCGACACGAAATGTGTCCGCGAATACGGTCTGATTTCGGCGCGCACACGCGTCCGAATCAGTCCCCACAAATTTCTGCGTGTCCGATTATGCTGTGTGCACCATTCGGTACACTTGGCACACGGCGGGGCGGTCCCGTTTGGCGGGGCGCGCTCCGATCTCCAACTTTTAGAAAACCGGAAAAAGTGGGTGCGCGCAGTTTTGTGACTAATACAATTCTGTCCACAGCGACTAGTAGCACAAGGTTAATATACAGAAAATAAACTAGGTCATGTAATCTACAGGTATCAAAAAGAATCACCGAATTCGGATCTCTGTGGTGGGAGATATGAACTCGGCAATATGGGTGGTCAATCTGGAATTCTGCGATTGCAGAATTCTGTCTGCTCGCGCTGACTTGGGCGCTATTTTTCACCTAGGGGCACACGTTTTCCGAGGTTGACTATAAAACAAATACTGGAGAGGGTTGAGGGAAGATCATACCTAAGAAAACGGAACAGCGTTTGGATGGGCGAGTCAACGGGAAAATACTCCGGAGCGAAGGTGCCTCGAGTGAGAGACTGCAGTTCGCGATGTCGGCGTCGATGGGATGATTGGATGGCTTGGGAAGGCTTCTCTAGCTGTGGTGACGGCTCTAGATGGGAAGAAGAAGTCTGGAGTTTCTAGGTTAGGATTTTTTTTAGAGAGCTTATTATATATATATATATATAATATATACTAGGAGAGAGAGGGGGAAGATCGGATTTTTGTGGGTGCTATCCGCTGGATGGGGAGTGCTAGCGGGTTGGTTACATAAGTGGGCGGCTCCCTTATGCTGCCAATTAATAGGCGGGTCACAGGACCATCCGCTGAACAAAGTTCCTAAGGAACTTAGGAATCATAAGTAGTAGATTAAATAGGATTGCAAAGTTGCTGTAAGTGAAATCCTAAGAAGCTAATGGAATTAATACTATTAGTATTATATTATTATTATTATTATTATTATTATTATTATTATTACTATTAACTCTTCTTTCCTTTCCTTTCTTTAAATAAAATATATATACATATATATATTTGTATATACATATATATATATATATATATATATATATTTATACTCATAAGAAAATTTATAGATTAGGGTATTGCACATCGTTAGACTAGCAACTGCTTAAGGGGTCTCCTACGTGGAATAAATTCCAAAAAAATTCCTGATGGTCCCACAAGTCCTCTAAGTGCCCTAACACCTAACATAAAAATTATTAAAAAATCTATTTCTCCTATTTAGACCTAATTACTACAATTTAATTAATAATTAATAAATAAAAATGTATATATGATTTTCTAGGAAGGGGGTTTTACACCAGTATCATTTTTTTTGTCCAGGATATATAGTTGACACTCACTGATACACTCCTGGATATCCATACTTGACATGTATGCATGTATCTGTGTCCGTTAAAATGTTTACAACCTTATCCTCGATATTGTATCCTAACCTTTCATATTAATGTGTCCTATAATTTTACCATACGTATCATGAGATAACATGATATAAACATATGTGTGTGTTCATGTCAGTGTTAGGGTTAGTATATGCGTATTAGTATGTTCTCGTATCCAAGTTTGGGTTAGTGTTAGTCTATGTGTGTGTGTATCCGAGTTAGTATTAGGATAGGGTTAGTGTCCGCAGTACCGAGATATCTACACACAGACATACCCTTACTACACTATGCATAAGTATACACTGCACAACACATCGCTTGATGCCCAAGACTACATCTAATTAACTCAGATAGGGTTAGGGTATGTGTCGTATCTCGGCTTTGGGTTAGGGTCTGTCTCAGGTCCTGTGTCGTATCAGTAAAGAGAGATTGGGTTAGGGTTAGGATCTGTGTCATGTCCCGTATTGTGTCAGTGACATATCTATGTCTGTGTATGTATATATATCTGTGTCGTATCCCGTGTCATGTCCATGTCTATGTATGTGTCATGTCCGATATCAAATATCGTGTCCGTATCTGTGAGAGAGAGAGATAGGGTTAGGGTTAGGGTTTACACCCTCTATGAATTTATCCCGCACACTACATTAATGCATAAATTAAATCTCCGACTTGATTCTCCAATACATATATAAAAATCCTATTTAGGATGGTCACACCTATCATTTATTAATTAAGTTAAATACACACATGCAATACTATTTTACAACAAAAATATGTGTTAATATGGTAAATTAATTAATTACATGGATATATAGCGTATCGTGTCTGTGTCTGTGTCAGTGTGTGTGTCGTGTCTGTATCAGTGTGTGTGTTTGTGACAGTGTGTCATGTTTGTGTATATATTGTGTCTGTGTTAGTATGTATATATCGTATCTATATTAGGGTTTGTTTGTGACAGTGTGCGTGTCGTGTCTGTGTCAGTGTGTATGTCATGTCTGTGTTTGTGGCATATCATGTTTGTATCTGTAAGAGAGAGAGAGAGAGAGAGAGAGCGAGAGAGAGAGAGATAGGGTTAGGGTTTACCTAGAGGAGAAGAAGCCCGAGGTCGTCGCAGGGGAGGAGCCACATCGGAAGAGATGAGCCATGTGGGAGGATGGCGCTCGTGGGGTGGAGAGCCTGAGTAGGGAGCTGTAGGGAGTCGGTGGGGAGGGTTAGGGACGGAGGAGGAGGAGGACGCCGGAGGGAGGGTACTTCATCGGAGGGGGGGAAGAGGTGTGTTTGGAAATTTTGGAAAGGGGATCGACAGAATGGGGAAAAATAAAATTTTGAACCCTATATTAAAAAGTTTAGCGACATCATCAATAGATGTCGCTAAACGTCGCTAAGTAAAATATTAGCGATATCATCAATAAACGTCGCTAAACGTCGCTAATTAAAAATTTTGCGACGTTAGCAACATCGCTTAAAATGTCACTAAAACACAAAAAAAGTAACATCGATAAATACGTCGTTAAACATCACTAAATTAAAAAACTCAGCGACGTTTAGCGACATAAAAGAAGCTTATAGCGACTATTCTTTAAAAAATTGAAGTATAGTCGCTAAACATCGCTATGTGTTGTCAACAACGACGTATAGCCACGTTTATTTTTGGAGTCGCTCCAGTCTTTAATATGTGCGATATTTTATTATGATGTCGCTAAAAATATTGCTATTTTATCATATTTTGGTAGTGTCTACACTCTTGGTTCTTCATCCCCAGCAAGTGCCTTTGTGTAACATTTTTCCCCTTCTTTATAAATTTCTGTAAAATCCATCATCTATATCCAGGAGTCCTGGATACACAATAGAGGATGGATCCATAAAGTCTTCCCAGTGAAGTAGTCCCCAGGTCCACTCGTATACTCCCGCAATGACCACTCAAAAACCAACTTCGTTAGATGCTAGCCATGTTCATATTACCTCTGAGCTATCGTCCTACTAATCTCCCCAGCGGAACAATCGTCAGATCTATCTTTATTTTTGCATATACCACACTCAGCAAACCACTCCTTAGTGAGTATTTTAGACATTAGTTCATGTTAATATTACCTTTGAACTATCGTCCTAACATTTCTTTCCAGCTGAGTTTGCCATATCTATATTACCTCTGAGCAAACCTCCCAGGTTTTGGCTATCAATCATTACGTTCATATTACCTCTGATATCGGTTGTCATCCCCACTTATCACTCGTACTCACCAAGGTACACCAGCAGTGTTAAGTCCACAAAAATTGTTATATCCATGTCACCTCTGGCAGGACTTGTTCCAAAATCCATTAATTGCACTAACGTGCTCAAAAAGTAATGAGTCCACAAAAACTGCCACGTCCGTATTACCTCTGGCAGGACTTATTCCAAAATCTATTATTTGCACTAACATGCACAAAAACTAATGGGTCCACAAAAACTGTCATGTCTATATTACTTCTGGCAGGGCTTGTCACAAACCTATTACTTGCACTAACATGCACAAAAAGTAATGGGTCCACAAAATCTATCACGTCCACATTACCTCTGATAAGGATTATTTTTGAATTTATTATTTGCAGTCAATGTGTGCAACAAATAATAAGTCCACCAAGAGTCCCCAGTGGAATTTTTTTAATAGAAGCAAACATCCACGTCCATACTACCTCTGGCGCGCTTTCTTCTCCTTCCACAAAATTACCAGGGTCATACCTAACCTCTCGGTATGGCAATTGATCAGCTCAAATCTACGTCACCTATGAGTTATCGTTCTCACCTCCTCCCCAGTAAGGTTAGCCATGTCCTTCGTACCTCTAAGCAAACCTTTTGGGATTGGCTATTGATCATCACGTCCACAGTAACTCTGATATCGATCGCCGTCAAAACTTATCACATGTACTTAAATTTAAGTGCACCAATGGTGTTAAGTCCACCAAACTTGCTACCTCTGGAAAGGCCTATTTCGAACTTATTACTTGCACTCTCACACGCAAGAAGTAATAAGTCCACCAAAGATCCTCCAGCGGATGTCCTCAATACAAAATAAACAGCCAGGTCTATACTACCTCTGGCTCATTTCTTTTTTCTTCCACCAAAAATATCGGGATTATACCTAACCTCTCGGTATGAGTATCGATCAGTTGACGTCCATACTACCTCTAAACTACGTCTCTTCACTTTCTCCAACAGAGTGAATCTATCACTACAAGAAAATGTTCACGTCCACATTACCTCTGTCCTATTTTTCTTTATCTCCATAGAGTCATATCTTACCACGTCCACATTAGCTCTGAGTAAGATATTTTCAAAACTTTTACATGTCCATATTATCTTTGAGTAAAGTTCTATTTTTTGACTTTCTACTATCACATTCGCATAACCCCTGATAGTGCTAGTCGTTTCAGCTTATTATCCATACTTAAGGTATGACATGAGTAGTAAGTCCACAACCCAAGAGTTTGTCATATCCATATTATCTCTGAGCAAATATTCATGCCTAGCGACTTTCTACCACCACGTCCATAATACCTCTGATGGCTTCAATTGTTCCAACTTATCATCTGTACTAAACCATAGGTACGCCTAGGATGATGAGTCCCTAAAAAATTCTATAGCGGAATTATCTCAAAACAATCATGTCCATCTTACCTCTCAATTATTTTTCCACAAAAACTCCAGTCCCACAGAAGTTTATTTTACCATATCCACATAACCTCTGAGTAAGATACCTCTAATTAAATTCTAAGTTTACCACGTCCATGTTACCTCTGAGCAAATATCCCTCCAAATAGTCTACTATCACATCGTTCTAGACCCCTGATAGTGTCAGTCATTTCAACTTATTATTAGTACCCAGTCTTAGGTATGTCATGCGTAATAAGTCTACCAAAATTCTCCAGTGGAATGTTCCAAGAGAATGCAATGTCCTACTACATCCACATTACCCCTAGTAGAATGTTCGCCTTCTTAACCAAGTCAACACTCTCTTCCATGCATTTTTTTTAAAGTATTTCAAAACTTGTTCAAGTTTTAAAAATTTTGAAGTAGATCTTGAAGAAGCATAAAAAATCCGAGTCTATGCGCAAAAAGATATGACCTCAAAGCCTGCCTTTAGTCATACTGCAGAAAAGCTATGCTACCAAAGGACTCGTCTAGATCCCCAAAAAAAGTCTCCAAGTGCATCCATGCGGCCAGACTACAAGCCACGTACATACAAGATCTATGCATCAAGCTCTCCACGAGGACCAGACTCCATGCGTCCAAGATTCCATGCGTCATATATAGCCAAGACATTATGCGTCCTCGTCTTTGTCCTCATGAAGCCAAAGTGTCCATCAGACGAAAGGCAGACGAGAGCACACATATGGCCTCGACTCTATGTGTCTTCGTCCTCATAAAGCCAAAGTGTCCATCAGACTAAGGTCGAATAAGAGAATATATGCGGCCTTGACTCTATACGTCCTCGTCCTCATGAAGCCAAAGTGTGCGGCCTCGACTTTATACGTCCTCGTCCTCATCCTTATGAAGCCAAAGTATACATTAGACTAAGGATGGATGAGAGTAATATGCAGCCAAGATGTTTTGCGTCTACATTCTCATGAAGCCAAAGTGTCCATCCGACCAAGGCTAGACGAGAGCACGTATAAAAAAATGGCCATATGCGACATTCTGTTTGTAAGATCGTGTCGTTACAACCGAAAAGATCTTCATATAATCAGTGCTGACTACATGTCAAGTTGACCAAGTCACGCACACAATGGGTTGAGAACAACTCCAAGATTTTATCAAATATATATTCCAACCGAGGCTACGTGGTATCCCACCCGTGATATGTGTCCACAGTTGCAACCATCAGCATGATGGCTATAAATAGGAGGAACTAGGATGTTCCCAGGGGCTCCCCTTTTTTGAGAGACCACGGACGAGAGCACATATGCGACATCAACTCTATGCGTCCTCGTCCTCACGAAGCCAAAGTATCCATCAGACCAAAGGCGGACAAAAGAACACATGCGGCCTTGACTCTATGCTTACTCGTACTCATGAAGCCAAAGTGTCCATCTAACCAAGGGCGGATGAGAGCACACAAGCGACCTCAACTATATATGTCCGCGTCCTCATGGAGCCAAAGTGTCCATCAGACCAAGGCCGGACGAGAGCATATATGCGACCTCGCCAACATGGAGCCAGAGTGTCCATTCGACCAAGGCCCAAATGAGAGCATGTATGCAGCTACAAGACCCATGCGACCTCGTTGTCATATGGCCAAGTTGTTATGCGGCCTCCAGCTCACAAGATTTACAACTGCAGAGATCTTCGCACAGTTGGTGCTGACGACGTGTTCAGCTGACCAAGTCACACACACAACAGGTTAAAAATAACCCCGAGATCTCTTCAACAACATATCTCAACCAAAACTACGCGACAATCTGCCCATGGCATGTGGTGACAGTTGCAACCATATTCTGTTGAATGAGCCTTATGCGGCCACTAAACAAAGGCATATACAGTATCCATAGCCCATCAGCACGATGGCTATAAATAGGAGCAACTTGAATGTTCTAAGGCCCGGCTATCTGGGAACCTCCAGTCAAGCAAGAGAGAAGAGCTTCCTCCTCATACATCGGATCATCCACGGAGTAAAGATAGTTGCTACACTTCTAAACCTCTATCGTCACCCCCCATAAAATAAATTTGTACTTAGATTGTCTCCTAGGATTTCTCTGTACTTTCTTATCGTTTGTTAATTAAATCAAGCTCTCTTAAAACTTTCGAATTTAATGGCGAACAATATATAAATAGACTTTTCCATGAATATAATTATCTTTGTATAGATATCGTCCATCGAGATTACAGAGATGCCTGGAGATCTTTCTGAGGTATAATTATGGTGGCCCTTGGATCAACTACTCCGATGCTCCAGACGAGAGGAAGGTATTCTGGTTTGCGCACTTTAAGGTAAAAATATATTGGGTTTTAATATCGATCATCTAATTTATTTATATTACATAACTTACTATATTACTTCTTATAGGACACATATTTTTACCTACCATACCGAGCCAAGGTGATCGAGGAGATGTTTCTTTCCGTTGCCGCCAAGCTAGTCCGTGATGCGATCAATGATCAGAAGGACCATGATCATTTGGGAAAACCAATCCAAGGTTGGATCACGACTGAGCAGTGGACTCAGATGAGGGCTAGATTTGAAGATCCCAGGTACAAAAAAAAGTCGAAGAAGGTGAAGACGGCCAGGAAGAAGGCAGAAAAGTGTTGTGGTGGGTCAATTCCGATAACGAAATATTTTCGTCGCATGGTAAGTATTTTAACGTATATATATTATTTTAATCAAAGTAGGATAAAATGGTTACTTTTAGTAACAATATTTATATTTTTAATTAACAGGTCTAGAGGTGTGTGGACGCTAACATGGTGACCATCTTCCTCGCCACCCATCGGAAGGACGGACAGCTCATCGATGATAGGGACACACAGTGTCACGCCCCAGTCCCAAAATGACGAGGGACTGAGCACGTGCGCAATGGCCAGCAGCACGCACCGATGGACAACTCAATTTACTGGATCCATCAGGACATGCTTAAGCTGTAGTCTAGCCGTAAAATGTTACAAGTCTCAGGTATTTCTAATCTCATCCACAGAACAATACAGATTAATGCCAGAAATATTGCAATAGAAATAAATAAGCAATATTAAATAAGGTTATCTCGGGAAACAATCTGAGAATCAGTCTGTTACAATAAGGAAATAGACAGGAAATAAAATACTGGAAATAAAAATACTGAGTGTATGAAGCCAGTGCTCAGGAGAAGTCTTCTGCAACTATCTCGTCCTCGGTTCCGGTTTCTGCTCCAAGGAGTGCTCCTGTACCGTACACCTCGGGGTAGTTCTCTTCAGCTATACCTGGGGACATAGTCCATTCCAGGTCCTCAGGGGACATAACAAGGTACAAAAAATACAAGCCAAAATAAATACAGTGCAGCAATAAAATAAACAGCAGGGTAAATATGTAGACCAGCTAGTGATATGCAAGTGAGAGTTTTAGTCATACTCAGGCTGAGACTACTACAGGATCAGTGTCGAAGAAACCATAGTAGTATTTTCTCGAAGAGCCAGGAAGGTACCAAAGCTCTGTATCAGAGTCTGAGGCACCGCCAGATAACAGTATTTATATTATAATATATTCAGCCTTGATATGATAATACTCTTCCCACCCCATGTAATCTCACGTCATAGTTCCAGAAATATCAGGTACAAGTCACGCAAGTTTGAACTAATGCAATGAGTCAGGATAGAATCTAAGCAGGTAAACTATATATGTCATGAATATGTAACCTATACGAAATCACCAGGTATATCTCAGGCAATTCCGTCACAAGAATAGTGTCAGGTGTCCTGGGTTGAGCAGTTAAACAAGTTTACATATGAATCTAAGTAAAATATCATAACCAGAAATATCTGAGAATTGGCAAGCTTTACTTGCCCACTGTTATATAACTAAATCCAGAAAATAGGTAGCAAAGCTGCAAGTTTTGGCGAGGTACACTTGCCTGTGGTTCCGGCTCTGATTTCGGCTCTGACTTCAGTTGGATTTGCAGGCGGTACTCCGGTTGCTGAAACAAACATCACCATCAGATCCAGAAAATATTAATCAGCTAGAAATGCCTGTCCTTGAGTCCAATTTGGAGACAAGGACAGAAATGGCAGTTTCGGGTCAAAACGGGATCCACATGCGGGCCCGCTTTACACCGAAAAATGCGTCAGGGTCAAAAGTCTCCAAATTCACCAAACTCAGTGTCAACAGGTCAGAAACGCTGATACGAACCCAACAGAACTTTCAGAATTGAATTCCGATGAGCTGATCACAATATCGCCCGTCGAGCGGGGCTTGTGGGGCCCACGACACGCGATTTCGTCAACGTTCTCAGAATCGAACCAAAATTGGCTCACAGGATCAGCGTATCGCTACGAGTCCGATGGCGCAAGTTTTGTTTCAATCCGACATGCGTACACAAAGTTAGGGTGAATTGTAGAAAGTACGGATATGGGCGATGTCCGCGGATACGCGTTGATTTCGGTGTGCACGCACACCCGAATCGACTTCTGCGAAATCTCGCACGTCCGTATCAACGAGGTGCACGTATCTGTGAAGACCGCGCGCGACCAAGTCGTCCCGTTTGGCGGGGCGTACTCAGTTCCGGGGTGAAACAGGGTTTAGTTTTTTTCCTGTTTTTGGATCGCGGTGTGCGATCACCACAGGACGCGATGCCCCGAGCGGTTTATCCGGGCACCGAGAGGGTCATACAGGCTTCGCAACGCAATATGCGAAAACGAAAACGGAGCTACGAGCAAAAAGTTACAAGTACCTGAAGGGGTTCCGAAAAATAGGGTCGAGTCGTGTCCGACTCGTGTCGGACACGCGGATTTGAGAATTAGGGTTAGGGTTAGGGCAGGGCTTCTCAGGCGGTGGCTGGCGGCTCCGGCGGCTGGACTGCGGCGGAGGGGCCGGGGGTGCTGCGGCGGCCGGGGCTCGTCGGAGGCGGCGCGGGGACGCGGCGGAGCTGCACGGCGGAGGCGGCGCTGTTGCCGCTGCGGCTGCTGACTGCTGCTGTGGCGTGCGGCGGAGGGGCGTGGGGGCTAGGGTGGCTGGGGACGGCGCTGCGGGGGAGGAGATGGCAGCGGCGAGCGGTGGTTACGGCGGCGTGGCGCTGTGGCGGTGGCTGAGGGGGAGTTCGGAGGAGGAGTTAAATAGGTGGCCAGGGGGCTGGGGGGGCCGAGATGGGCGGAGCGAGGGCGTCGTGGCGGGCAACGCGACGCGAGGCGGGCGGAGCGGCGCCGGACGCGGGCGCCGCCGGAGAACGCGGGGGGGCTGGGTTCGTGGGGAAGACGGGTACGCGCGGTGGGTCAGGTTCGGGCAGACCCGACCCGACCCGGTGGGGAGCGGGCTGGGTTTGGGTCTGTTGGGCCGGGCTGGGCCGGCCCAATGGGCTGGGCTCAGGGTTTGGGTTATAAAATAATAATAATAATAATAATAATAATAATAATAATAATAATAATAATAATTACATAATTAATTAATTAATTAAATAATAAAATACTTTTTAGGTGTTTAAAAAATAGGTCCAGGGTCCGATAAATTCCAGAAAAATTGTCCTAAGTCCAATTTTTTATTTTACATCCAAAAATATTATTTTTATAATATTTTAATACTGTTTATTACCAATTAAAAATCATTTAAAAATTAAAACCCTGTTTTTAAATTACAGAAAAATCCAAAAAATTGTGAAAAATCCAGTTTTTAAAATTTTGAAAAATCAGGGGGTTTACAATCTACCCCCCTTAAGAGGATTGCATCCTCGCAATCAAAGAATAACCGGTCAACAGAGATGACGCGGTCGCAAACATTGTTTGAAAACACATCACAAGATACTTAGGGAAGTACCGTTTCCCTAAAAATTGAAAGTTTACACTTTCCAGGAAAATCTAGTTAAAACTATAATTTTTATCAAAACCAGGTTGTTATTAACAAGTTGCAAATTACTAGGTTGGGGCTGAGGTCACGAACCAATAGGCACGAACTACACAAGACTAAAAACGGATAACTACGAATCACTTACTCACATCGGCTTCCTGCACAGTCATCGCGTAAGCCTGCTCTCGTCCTTGAGGTAGATTCCTCTGATGTTGCTGAGCTTGCTGGTAGGGTGCTGCTCGAGGTGCTGGTAGAGTCTGCTGGTTCGCCTTTGGTGCTCCTTCTCTACGCTCAGGGCAGTCTCTTACTGCATGCTGTCTGGATCCGCAGCCTAAGCATAGTCCGAGTTTACGTCTACATTCCTTCTCGACATGGCCTATCTTGCCGCAGTGGTAACAAGTAGGAAGGTAGAAGGCTTTTGGTGCTGCTCTTGGTGGCGAGCTTATTTGTTGACGCTTTGCAGACTCCTCTTGTGCTGCTTTGGTTGGTGCGGATGGGGAAGGCCGCTTCAGTCTGGTCTCTCTCTTGGTGACGCGCTCTATGCGTCGAGCCGCAGCAAGAACGTCCGAGTATGATGTTGGTGCGACGGACCCAATTAGTTTCTGCAGCTCAATGTTCAGTCCGTCGAAGAATTTCTCGGCCTTCTCTTCCTCAGTCGGGATCAGGGTGGAGGCGAAGCGGCTCAGACGAATGAATTCTGCGTTGTACTCTTCCACCGTCATGGAGTCCTGAGTGAGGCGATTGAATTTGTCCCGCAGTTCTGATCGAGCGATAGCAGGAATGTACATCTTCTGGAAGAGTCTGAAGAACTCCTCCCAAGTGACTCGGTCTGGTCCGAGCCGTGTCTCCTCGGATAGCCACCAGTGATGGGCATTGTCCGTCAATTGCATTCGGACGGCAGTCATCCAGCGTTCCCGTGGAAGCTCGGCTGCTTCAAGTTGATGTCGTATGTTGGTGAGCCACTCATGAACTTCTGTGGGCTCCACTTTTCCAGAAAAAGTATGGGGCTTCAGTTGGCGGAAGTCAGTAATAGAGCCTGTAGATGGACGTCGAGCTGGTAGGTTGGCCTGCCCCAGTGCAGTTACGATGCTGTCCCTTAAGAAATTAGCTTCGCGACGCTGAGCCTCGTGTTGGACTTGTTGCTGAGCTTGCATCATCGCGTAGATCAGTTGGAATATTTGGGTCTGTTGGGCCGGGCCGGGCAGACCCGACCCGACCCGGTGGGGAGCGGGCTGGGTTTGGGTCTGTTGGGCCGGGCTGGGCTGGGCTCAGGGTTTGGGTTATAAAATAATAATAATAATAATAATAATAATAATAATAATAATAATTACATAATTAATTAATTAATTAAATAATAAAATACTTTTTAGGTGTTTAAAAAATAGGTCCAGGGTTCGATAAATTCCAGAAAAATTGTCCTAAGTCCAGTTTTTCATTTTACATCCAAAAATATTATTTTCATAATATTTTAATACTGTTTATTATCAATTAAAAATCATTTAAAAATTAAAACCCTGTTTTTAAATTACAGAAAAATCCAGAAAATTGTGAAAAATTCAGTTTTTAAAATTTTAAAAAATCAGGGGATTTACACACAGACTTACGTAAGTATTACTTTATAATTTTTTAATTTTAATATAACTTAGAAAATATGCAAATAAATATCCATGTAGTTAGTAATAAGTTGCTTAGATAATAACATTTATGTTTACAACGAGTGGACAGTAACAAGTACATTTATCGAGCGATTCATTTTTTTCTAGAATGAGAATCTACAGCTCCGTGAGCAGTAGATGTAATATGCTGCTACTGTACCTCCCGAGGGAGAGGTCGGTACTTCCTCGCAACCACCGACCCACCCAGTTCCATCAACTGACGAGCTTTAACAAACCGTCTTTGGTGGTCTTCAGAGGGGTACGTATTACGGTACAGGATCCTATGGAGCCTATGTTGCGATGCAGTACTTTAGGACCCCCTCTGCCCCTGCGCATACCCTGCAGCCTTCCCAGGAGTTGGTGCGAGTCCAGCAGGAGAGATTTGACCATCAAATTGTGTCTCTGTGTGACGAGTTGATGGGAAGGATTTTACAGCAGCCCCAGTCCATCCGCAGATGGACGATGCGAGGATCGCGTTTTGATGCTCTCGAGCAAAACCTTTTGGAGCTCAGGACTATTACCGAGATGACACAGCGGGACATTACGGATCTGGCATCACCGACACAGTGTTCCGTCACTTGAATTATAGGTGTCATGGATTCATCCAATGATCGGCTGTCAGCATTGGAGTGGATACGTCCTCCTGGTTCGCCGGCATTGACACCGACTCTACCGATGACACTGCCTCCTAGTTCGACATCAGTGGCACTTTCACAGGACTAGTTAGACTATATCGTATCCCAGTTGCTCGACGGTGTTCCTCCTCCTCCTCTTGATCAGTATTAGTCCTAGGTTGGACAGATAGTTATGAGTTTATGTGACATTGGCCCATTTTTGAGAATTTGTGTGACATTGGCCCATTTTTTGGTCTTTTGTATATATTATTTTAGTGACATGAGGATATTTATTTCAGACTTTTATGTATATTTGAATTTGTATGACATTGGCCAACAGTGACAGTAGATTTGAATTTATCAGTGTTTAACAATCTGTTTGTGTGTAACAATCTATTTTTATAAACTGTGAATATATTTGTATAAACTGCAGTCTGAATATTGTTATATAAACTATTATGTAATAATATGCATTTTTTACAGCAATTTAGCGATGTTTAGCGACATATAAATAAGTCGCTAATAGGTATCAAAACGTCGCTACACCTGTACTACGACGTCGCAAATATGTCGCTAAACGTCGCTAATATATTGACTTGGAAATATCCGTCATATCATCAAGACGTAACTAAATACGTTGCTAAACATCACTACGTTCACAAATATTAGCGACGTATTTGCGTTGCTAAACGTCGCTAAGTGAGGAATGTCAGCGACATTTTGTGACACAGTAAACATCACTAACTATAGAAATATCAGCAACTTTTTGCGACCAAGTTTGCGTCACTCATATACCGACGTTGCAACGCAAAACGTCGCTAATTGGAGAAAAGGTGGCGACGTTCATACATCACTAAAATACGTCGCTAGTTGCGACGTATTTTCTGTCAGCAACTAGTTAGACCGCGAGAATTATAAAATATCGCTAATAATGTCGTTATTGTATTTTAGAGGCGTAATTTTATAATTTAGCGACATTTTTTGGCATCGCTAATCCCATAATTTTTAGTAGTGTCTACGGTCATAGGAAAATCCAGTTCCATTGCCTTTGTGTGTATCCATCCATATTAGTTGGTCCGTTCTGCATGCTGATGATAGCTCTTTTTTGATGATAGCAGAGGCTTCATGAGGAGGGAAAAGTAGAAAAATCAGATTTTTTTTCCCATTTGAATGATTTCCTATTGATGTAGTCACTAACAACTTAAACTCTTTGATGAGACAATGGGTATCATGATACCCTGAAATTAGGCAAGGAGGGCAGCCATGGATCTACCTATATGTTGTGCAAATGGGTATCACGAACTCATCAGTATCCTCGTATTTGCCATCTGAGCTGTCGAATGCAAAATGACAGAAACTGGATTACTTGCGAACTCTACTGGTGACGTTCCGATAATGACATATTTCGTCGAAAATATCCATATAGGAGTAGTTCGACGCTGCGGATCAACAACTTAGATATCGTCGCGTTGCTAGGTACGCATGAAAAGTTGTGAGTTTATAACAACGTCGTCAAATTCAAACTAGATTTACATACAATCATGAAAATATAAAGTACCTATATGCAAAATTTTCAAATAAAAAAAAAAAAAAATTTCAATACAATATCTTTTTTTAATATAGCTTTTTTGGATTAAGGAAAACGTCATAGCTTATGACCTTTTTTGTAAATTGAAAAAAACGTGGTAGCCTATGATATTTTTTTATGTAAAATAAAAAAAAATGTGGTGCCTATGGTGTTTTATAGTAAATCAAAAAATGCTATAAGTTATGAAGATTTGTATCTGAATTTAGAATTTTCAGTCCTATCTAATATTTTTTTAAAAATTGATGTCATGAACGATATTTTTAACAAAATATAATAATATTAATATATTAACCTTTTGGAGGCAGCTGAGATCATTTGTGAGGGAGTAGTATTCTTTGGTACGTCCTACATTAATTATGAGGGACTCCACTAACATAATTGGAACGCGTAAAGAATATTGGAGAGATCCTAGATTAGAATATTAAAATTTTCAAAAGAAAAATGTCTCCACATAATATTTAATAAATATTTCTTAATGGTCTGTATCGTGGTTGACTAGGGGAAGGTCCAGGAGGACGCAATAAGCTATCTAGCCTAAATTAAGCAACAGCTGCAACCAGAAAGCAATTCATTTGAACGGCAGAAGGAAAGCTTTGGATGCCATATTTGTGCCACCGTAGAGTTTATATATGTATATATTATAATCATAATAAATTATAATTAAAATATATTTAAATTATATTTAGATTATTTTAATATTATTTCAATAAACATATGTTCAAAGTCTTAAAATGATTTACTTGTAACTAAATAATTCTAACTCAAATATTTATTTCTTGATTGCGTTGCACGTAAAATAAATATTTTTATAACATTATTGAAAAATAGTTCAAATATTTTAATATATTTGAATTAATATTTGTCAAATAATTTAAATATTTTTGAATTTTTTTTAAAACTTAATTTTTAAATTTATTTTTTAATTATATATTTAGAAAATTTACTATAGCGAAATAAATTTATATTAAATTCATGCAGACGAAACAAGTTTGAATAATTTTGAAGTGGAGACAGAGTCCGCCAACAGTATTGGCGGAAAACCAAAAAAAATGAACACGTAGACAAAAATGTCAAAAGTGGACCCCACTAGGCAAAATTTCGCCAACACTGTTGGCTGAATTTGTGCAGCCAACACTGTTGGCAGAACTTTGCCTTGTGGGACCCGCAGGTTGGTTTGGGTGGTTGGGTTTTGTTTGGTTGGTTTTGTTTGGTTTATTTTATTAGTTTGTTTTAATTAGTTATGTTTTAGTTATTTTTTTATTTAGTTTAGTTTTGAAATTTAATTTAAGAAAATATATTTTAACGAAATAAAATTAAAATAAATTAATTGTAAAGAAAAATTTAGAAATATTTTTTTCGCACATGTTTTATGTTCACTATTTTTGCCTCACGGATTTAAAACAATTCATTTAAATTTTTTCTTTTTAAATTTTTTTCTAATTTTTTTTGGAGGTCGAAACATCGTTTTAAATCCGTGGTCCCCACATCCAATATAAATTAATTTCGCCAAAGAAAATTTTAAATATTCGGAAAAAAAAATGATCGAAAGTAAAATTTGGACGTCGAAACATCGTTTTTTTGCCATTCTGAAAATTTTTGAAGTCCGTAAAATAATAAAACGGTTTATCCCGTAGTACTTTTCGATACGGTCATTTTGGCACAAACTGGAGCTTGTTTCGATCTCTCAGTCAAAAGTTATGATAATTTAAAGTTTTAAATTTTATATTTTTTACTGTAACATGTGCGTCTTGTTTCAGATAAAAATATTTTCTACACGATTTGTATTACTCTCGTCGAAAACATACAAATCGACTTATTGTTTAACGAAAAACGATTTCAAAACAAGTAGTTATGTCCGCTCGAAATCTGCTCAACGGCAAACGTAATATTTTTACGGCAGATTATTATTATTATTATTTTTTAACGTCTGTTAAAGGCGAGAAAATTAACGATAGAAATATAATATTTAAAAATTGACGTATTGTTTTTTTAATGTCTGTTAACGTCCAATTGATGTTTTTTTTCGTAATTTTTAAATTTTTATGCTTTAGATAGAATTTATACAAATTTTGATGCTATGGAAACAAATTTCCGAAAAAAATATTTCTAAATTTTTCTTTACAATTAATTTATTTTAATTTTATTTCGTTAAAATAAATTTTCTTAAATCTAATTACAAAACAAAATTAAATAAATAAAACAAAAACATAACTAATTAAAATAAATCAACCAAACAAACCGATCCCACCAAACAAACCAAACCGAACCAATCAAATAAATCTGTGGGCCCCCACACCCAATTTTTGCCAACACAGTTGGCTGAGCCAACAGTGTTGGCGAAAATTAGCTTGTGGGTCCCACTTTAAATTTTTTTTATTTATTTTTCTGCCTGCGTGTACATCAGTTGTGTTTTTCACCAACACTGTTGGCGGATGCTGTCTTTATTTTAAAATTTTACAAACATATTTTGTTTGCATGAATTTAATATAAATTTATTTCGCTACAGTAAATTTTTAGTTATATATTTGTGGTAAAAAAAGAGAGTTATTTTTCAAAATTATTTTTAAAAAATAATAATTTTTTTACAAAATCGGCTTTCACAAGAGTGGAGAAGAGATGAGAATATACACGCAACTTATAATTATTTTTAAGCCTACAAATTGCAACCGGCAAAAACTGATGACTTTTCTTTCGTTTCGTTTCGTTTTCATTTCGTTTCGTTCCCGCCTATATATAACGAGCACAGAGCTCACTCACTCACTCTCTCTCTCTGACAGTTGAGCTCGATGGGCCTCGTCTCCGCCGCCCTGGCCCATGCTTTCACGCTCTTCGTCGTCGTCTCCGTCGCCGGCGGCCACGTCAATCCCGCCGTCACCTTCGACGCCTTCACCCTCCTGCGCGGCCTCCTCTACTAGCTCGTCCAGCTCCTCGGCTCCGCCGTCGCCTGCCTCCTCCTCCTCCTCCTCCTCCGCCACTCCACTGCCGGGAAGCGGTTCAACGCCCGGTACTCTATTTGCAGCGTGCGGCGGCTGCGGCAGTTGTATGTACCTTTTTTCACCAAATGTATAATTTTTGTTTGTTTGTTTTTTTGTGCGATTTATCATGGTTAAGTCCATACAGTAAAGTACGTACGTACGTAGTCCTTGGACTTGCTTTATTTACTAATTACATATGACATTCCTCAATTTTTAGTTATACTTATTTAACTGACTAAATTGGTTTTTGGATTATGTTGTATAAGGGTATCATTAGACTTTTGGTGCTGGATTTGTTTCTTTTAGACTTTAGGTACTGGAATTTTTTTAGTGATACATTTACTGACGAAATGAGTCTTTTAATGACGAATGTTCAGCTTCCAAAGTTTACGGAATTTTTGCCGACTGAGTTGGCAGAATTTCGGCTCTCAAAGTCGTTTCTCGCCACGTCAATCGACTACGTTGTTTTTTCCATTTTTTCGCCATCTGAGATGGCGGAACTTATCTCCAGACATAAATTCTCTAAAAATACTTTCGTTCTCACTAATTTAATTAAAAATAATTATGTTACGGTAAATTTTTTGTTTTTTTACACCCAAAAAACTTCAATAAAGTTTAATGTCTCTGATCCTCTCTTTTTTTCAGGATCCTCATAGTAATGTTATTTTTAGTTAGCATCGTAGCAGCTGGCCGTACTACGATCATTGACGAGAGTAGTCTGGCTAACCGTAACCCACCGCCCTCGCCACCCTCTCCGCCCACCTGGACTGTCCCAATAATAATAACAGCGGTAGTTGGAATCGGCGGCCTTGTATTGACAATGTTAGGAATATATCTTACATGTTGGGCGAGGCGCCATCCAATTGCGTCGACTACTCCAGCACTAGCATCGGCTACAACGACGGAGGAGGCGACTACAACTACCA
This sequence comes from Iris macrosiphon, assembly GCA_036927795.1. NCBI lineage: Eukaryota > Viridiplantae > Streptophyta > Magnoliopsida > Asparagales > Iridaceae > Iris > Iris macrosiphon. The sequence goes on from JAYESA010000002.1 coordinate 55,591,073, forward strand.
CTACAGCACCGTCTACAACTGCCACTACAGCACCGTTGAAGAATGCTAAACTCACCCGAGTTATGAAGGCTATGAAACTTAGGAGAAGTTGAAAATGAAGGGTTTATATGGATATGGTGTAATAAAATTGATTTCTAGAAAAAATTTTTTACTTTGTATTTGCTTATCATTATCTAAAAAAAATTTCATGAAATAAAAGTAAAAAATTATGTTTGATAAAAAATTATGTCTCCGCCGTCCTGGCCCATGCCTTCGCCCTCTTCGTCGTCGTCTCCGTCTTCGTCTCCGTCGCCGGCGGCCACGTCAATCCCACCGTCACCTGAACGATTTTTTTTTAACAAAATATAATATATTAATATATTAACCTTTTGGAAGCAGCTGAGATCATTTGTGAGGGAGTAGTTTTCTTTGATACGTGCTATTAATATATTATATTATATTATATTATATTATATTATATTATATTATATTATATTATATTAATATATTAATATAATATATTATATTAATATATTGATTTAATAATATATTATATTAATAATATATAATATATTATATTAACAATATATAATATATTAATATATTAATATATTATATTATATTACATTAGATTAGATTAGATTAGATTATATTATATTAATATATTATATTAATAATATATAATATATTATATTAACAATATATAATATATTAATATAGGTCATGACGGAAAGACCAATAATGGAATCATTGCTATATATTGCATTGCTGAATTGGCTGGCGGAATTCGTCCTTTGAGCAATCTGATTTTTTTTTTCAATTCTCTTCTAAAACTGGTAATAAAAATTTTTTTTTACTAAAAATGTTCTTTTAAGGACACTTTTGGGATTCGGCTGATAAACGACTTTAAAAAGGGTATTTCAATATTTTATCTGCAAAATTAAAACTTCAATGCTCCACAAGTTGAAAATGAAGGGCCGATATGGATATGTTGTCTATTGAAAACGGTTTTAATAGAAATGTAATAAAATTGATTTCTAGAAATAAAAATTCTGACTTTATATTTGATTATTTTTATCCCAAAAAAATAATTTTAAGAAACAAAAGTTATAAATTATGTTTGATAAAAAAATTTAGGCTTCCTAGATCTTATGAGAGGATAGAAAGTAACTGGGATCATTGGAAATTGCTTGTGTGAGTGGGTGTCTACTGCCCTACCATTTCTGTTAACATGCTATATATATATTGAAGATCTGCTTCATTGATGATGTTCTATGTACAAGGGTTTGTGGAGAAATCTCTGTCATGCATACCCTTTTAATTTTTGAAAATATGTAAACTTGAGTTGAGGAAATATTCAGATTTTTTTATAGCATTCTGGAAGTTGTAGATCAACTGTAAAGATGTAGATATTTTAATCAAAATTAGCACCGGACAAATTAGCCTTGGATAATAAATTTTGTGATTTGTGATTAATTTCCAAGTTCTAGTTTGTATTACCTTGTTGACATGATAAACTTGTCTCGTATCAGCAAAGTTCGCTTCGTCCTTGTTGATGCTATTGTGCTAGCACCATCTCTTTTTTTAACATTATTTTCTAGCTCACGGGTGCTGTTTTTTCATCTTCCTTGTTTATGGATCTTTCCTACTTTATGGTTGTTGCAATTTGGACACCAACTCTGGAATCTTTCATATTCTGTTTTCCAAATTTATTTTACTTTTCCTTTCCTTTTCTTTCTTTTCTTAAAAAATTTACAGAAAATTTACTATAGCGAAATAAATTTATATTAAATTTATGTAAACGAAACAAGTTTGCAAAATTTTAAAAAAAAAGACGCAGTCCGCCAACAGTGTTGGCGGAAAACACAACTGCTGTACACGCAGGCAGAAAATAAAATTTTAAGTGGGCCCACAAACCAATTTTCGCCAACACTGTTGGCTGAAATTGGCCCCCCAATTTTAGTCAACTGTGTTGGCGAAAATTGGGTGTGGGGGCCCACGGGTTAATTTGATTGGTTCGGTTCGGTTTGTTTGGTTGGATGGGTTTGTTTGGTTGGTTTGTTTTAATTAGTTTTGTTTTTGTTTTATTTATTTAGTTTTATTTTGTAATTAGATTTAAGAAAATTTATTTTAACGAAATAAAATTAAAATAAAGTAATTTTAATGGAAAATTTAGAAATATTTTTTTTGAAAATTTGTTTCCAGAGCATCAAAATTTGTATAAATTCCATCTAAAGCATAAAAGTTTAAAAAATTACGAAAAAATATCAATTGGACGTTTATATTTTTAAATATTTTATTTCTATCGTGAATTTTCTCGCCGTTAACAGACGTTAAAAAAATAATAATAAAAATCTGCCGTAAGAATATTACGTCTGCCGTCGAGCTGACTTCGAGCGGCCATAACTACTTGTTTTGTAACCGTTTTTCGTTAAACAATAAGTCGATTTATATGTTTTCGACGAGAGTAACATAAATCATGTAGAAAAAAAATTTAGCCGGAGCAAGACGCACATGTTACAGACAAAAATATAAAATTTAAAACTTTAAAGTATCATAACTTTTGACTGGGAGATCGAAACAAGCTCCAGTTTGTGCCAAAATGACCGTATCGAAAAGTACTACGGGATAAACCGTCTCACCATTTTACGGACTTTCTAAATTTTCAGAATCACAAAAAACGATGTTTTGACCTCCAAATTTTACTTTCGATCCTTTTTTTTCGAATATTTAAAATTTACTGTAGCGAAATTAATTTATATTGGATGTGGGGGGCCACGGATTTAAAACGATGTTTCGACCTCCAAAAAAAAATTAAAAAAATTTAAATTAATTGTTTTATGTAAAAAAACTAATAAAAAAAAAACAAATAATTAAACCAAAGGAACCAAAACAAACCAACCCATCGGTTGGGTGGTTTGGGTTGGTTTGTTTTGGTTCCTTTGGTTTAATTATTTGGTTTGTTTGGTTTAATTATTTGGTTTGTTTTATTAGTTTTTTTGAATTAGTTATGTTTAGATTTTTTTTTTCTATTTTGTTTTGTTTTTTATTTTGATTTTTTTGATTTAGTTTTGTTTTGAATTTTGGTTTGCTTTTTATTTGGGTTTGAAATGTGAATTTTGGTTTGGTTTGATTTAATTTTTATTTGGAGGAGACAAACCATTAAAATAAACTAAACCATTAAAATAAACATAAAATTAGATCAGACAAATAAATACTAGTTTTTATTTTATTGTTTTCTTCTTTATTCACTTTTTTTTTATCAAACATTGCAATAACCTTTTTTTCTTTAAGTAACATTTTTTTTTTACAATTTTCTAAATAAATCAAACCATTTTTAAAAAAAAAATCCTAATGTTTCTTTACAACTAATTTATTTTTATTTTATTTTATTAATTACAAAACAAAACAAATTAAATTTTCTTAAATCTAATTACAAAACAAAACTAAATAAATAAAACAAAAACAAAACTAACCAAACAAACCCATCCAACCAAACAAACCGAACCGAACCAATCAAATTAACCCGTGGGCCCCCACACCCAATTTCCGCCAACACGGTTGGCTGAAATTGGGGGGGCCAATTTCAGCCAACAGTGTTGGCAAAAATTGGCTTGTGGGCCCCACTTAAATTTTTTTTTTTTTTGCCTACATGTACAGCAATTGTGTTTTCCGCCAAACTCTTGGCGGACAGTGCCTTTTTTCAAAATTTTACAAACTTGTTTCGTTTCCATGAATTTAATATAAATTTATTTTGCTACTGTTAATTTTCTGGAAAATTTACTGTAGCGAAATAAATTTATATTAAATTCATGCAAATGAAACAAGTTGAGAAAATTTTGAAATAGAGACAAAGTCAGTCAACAGTGTTGGCGAAAAACACAACTTGTGGATCCCACAAGCCAATTTCCATACGGTCATTTTGGCGGAAAACACAACTTGCGATTATAAAAAATTTGAAAGTCCACCAAACGGTGAAATGGTTTATCCCGAAGTACTTTTTCATACGGTCATTTTGGCGCAAACTGGATCTTGTTTCGATCACCCAGTCAAAAGTTATGATACTTTAAAGTTTTATATTTTATATTTTTGCCTGTAATATGTACGTCTTACTTCGGATGAAAAGTTTCTCTACACGAATTGTATTACTCTCGTCGAAAACATACAAATCGACCTATTGTCTGACGAAAAACGATTTCAAAACAAATAGTTATGGGCGTTCGAAGTCTGCTTAACGGTAGACGTAATATTCTTACGGTAGTTTTTTTTTTTTTTTGGGTTCAATGGTAACATATTTTATTTTGAATGTTAAACTAAATAAAAAAAATCCAAATCCAAAACAAACCTAAATAGAAAAAAATAAAAAAAAAGTAATTCAAAAAAACAATAAAACAAACAAAATAAAACCCAACCAACAAAACAAAACCAACCAAACCAACCAAAACCACCCAAACGAACCTGTGGGCCCCACACCCAATTTCAGCCAACTGTTGGCTGAAATTGAGTGTGGGATCCACGGGTTCGGTTGGGTGGTTTTGGTTGGTTTGGTTTGGTTGGTTTGGTTTTATTTGGTTTGTTTTATTAGTTTTTTTGAGTTACTTATGTTTTGGTTTTGTTTTTATTTTAGTTTTTTTTCTATTTAGTTTTGTTTTGGATTTAGGTTTTTTTATATTGTTTTGTTTTGAATTTTGGTTTAATTTTTATTTGGGTTTGAAATTTGAAATTTGGTTTTATTTGGGTTTAAAAAAACTAAACCATTAAAATAAACATAAAATTAGAGGACAAAAATAAATACTAGTTTTTATTTTATTTTATTTTTATTTACTTTTTTTTTCTTATCAAACATTACAATAGTCCTTTTTTCTTTAAGTAATACTTTTCTTTAAAATTTTCTGAATAAACCAAACCGTTTTTTTTTAATTTCCTAATTTTTCTTTACAATTAATTAATTTTAATTTTATTTCGTTAAAATAAATTTTCTTAAATATAATTTTAAAACTAAACTAAATAAATAAAACCAAAACATAACTAATTAAAATAAACTAATAAAATAAACCAAACTAACCAAACAAACCAAACCAAACCAAATCAAACAAACCAAAACCATGGGCTCCCACATCCAATTTTCGCCAACACTGTTGGCTGAAATTGGGGGAGACCAATTTCAGCCAACAATGTTGGCGAAAATTGGCTTGTGGGGTCCGCTCTTGTGTTTTTCGTCAATACTGTTGGCTGAGTCTGTCTCTATTTCAAAATATCCTAAACTTATTTCGTTTATATGAATTTAATATAAATTTATTTAGCTACAGTAAATTTTCTATTCTTTTCTCGTTCTTATTCTTCTTCTTTTCTTTCTTTTTCCATGGTTCCTCAGAAACTAAACACAACCTAAAGTTATGCTTGTCAAAGTAGAGAGAGCTTAGTAGTTTGAAAGACAAAATATTCAAGGATCAAATGAAAAAAGTTAGGTGGCAAGTTACTTTAAAAGCTTGCGTTAGAGACGTGTCCTATTGCAAGGTACATGTTAATCTGACTGAAGTGATCTGATGAACCAAGTTTGGGGTAGAGCTAGATATGTCTCACAAATATTTACTGCATCTTTTGCTCTATGTTTTTCTTTTTCTTTTCTGAACATGATTTGGCTTTTGCAGCCACTTTTGACAAAAAAAAAAATCGTTATGTCGGGAACGACTACTGCCATAATTTTTTTTTTTGATATTATGTGAAAACTTTATTTTTTTTTATTTAACCTGAATTAGAAATTTCAATAATGTTTCTTGGGAACTCTAGCGTAAATGCTGGTGAGCTTTCTTTGTTTTCAAAGTATAAACTAATTTCAACCTTATGATTCTGAGTGTGCTTACCATGGTTTAAAATGTAGGGTTACAAAACAGGGGCGGAGGTGATTCTGTCTTATTTTTATTCTTCAACATTAGTATCGATCACAAGAAAAGGGACATTGTTTACCTTTTCTCAGCTAATTTCTTTCGATTGGACAAGATTATGTATTGCATACTAGAAAAGGGACCTTTTGCGCCCCTATAAAAATCGTCGTCACACAACATCTATCCATGTTTCTTGGCTCCTTGTGCGTTCTTGCATGCATTTGTAATGTTCCAGGCCAACATCCAGTGGCGTAGCAAAGAATTTAATCCAAAGAACGCAATATTTATTATTAAAATTATAATAAATTATAATAATATATTTATAATTTTAAAAATATTATATATTGATATCAAATGTCAATCATTAAATAACCTTTTTTTTTACAATAAAAATCTTTGTAGTCTTAATTTTCAATATATGCCACAAAAAGGTCTATTTGTTACTACTTATACATATAGAAATCAGGCCGTGTCTACCACTCACTAAGAACATTGATAGAGAGGCCTAGGTTGAAGTGGTAAAAAAAGAAGTTAAATGTTTGATATACTGTCCTTGTAGTTGTGGCCTGCCTTAGTTCTAAAAAATTATAGCCTCCAGTTTGAAGCTAAACTAGAAAATAGGAGTCAAGCAATGAATTTTGTACATAGTCTTTACCATAACAGAATGAAACTCCCTATTATGGCTATTCATTCATAATATATCTTTAAACAAGCCAACATGCAAACGTACTATGATTAAAAATCATATAAACAGAAAACTTTCAACACTAAATCAATATTACACAAATAAGTATGAGCTTCACTTACTCCTCTGAAGCTTCTAATAGCATAAATACAACATATACTGAGTCACGTATGGATTAAACCAAAGTAAAGCCCATCCATTATAAACTAATTCAACACTATGAACCAAAGCAACCACAGCATATACTTTCCTTCTTTCTACAACCTATCCTTTCATTTATCAGAAAATTAAGTATACAACATATTGAAACTTTCTAAAATTACTTGTAGAACATTGAAGTTTCAATTTTGCAAATAAAGTATTAAAATGCTCTTTTTAAAGACGTTTATCAGCCGAATCTCAAAAGCGTCCTTAAAAATGACGTTTTTTTGTAAAATATTTTTTATTTGTCAGTTTTAGAAGAGAATTAAAAAAAAAAAAAAAAAAATCAGATTGCTCAAAGTACGAATTCTGTCGGCCAATTCAGATTCTCTTTTAATTCTCTTTAATCCGCAGTTAACTCAAAATTAGCACAAAAACGTCCTTTAGACAATTGCTCAAAAATGTTCTTAAAATGGACGTTTCAATACTTTATATTCAAAATTAAAACTTTAATGCTCTACAGATAAATTTTAAAAATTTATATGCTGTATAAGTAAAATCTCCAGGTTCGCCTCCGGATGCTGAAACAAATATTACCATCACTCTCAGAATAAATAAAATAGCTAGGATTGACTACCTATAAGTCCAATTTGGACACAGGGGCAGAATTGACAGTTTTTGGTCAAAGTGGGGTCCACATGTAACCCACTCCGCACCGAAAAATGTGCCAGAGACAAAGTTCTTCAAATTTGTCAAACTTAGTAGCTACTAGTCCATAACGATAGCACGAACCCAACAGAACATCCAGAACTGGATTCCGATGAGCCGATCACGAAATTGCCTGTCAAGTGGAACCGTGGGGCTCACAAAAAGGAGTTTCGTCAACGTTCTCAGAATTGAACCAAACTTGGGTCACAGGACCAGCGTAATGCTACGAATCCGATGGCATAAGTGTTTTTGCGAAATGACAAGCACACACGAAATTATGACGAGTGTCAGAACAGATCGATACGGGACTTTTTAACGGATATGCGTTGATTTCGGTGTGCACACACATCCAAATTAATTTTTGCAAGATCCCACACATCTGTGTTGATGATACGCACATTTTGGTGTAATTAGCACACGACGAAGTTGCCTCATTTAGCGGAACACAACCCATTTCGGAAAAATTCGGGTTTAAAAAAACCAAAATTTTGACAGATTTTAACAGTAATTAAAACACAGCATACTACGAATTAAAATAAACTAATTAAAGAAATTAAATCTCGGATATATTTTCTAAATTACTGTTCAAGTGGAATTTAAAAATATTAACTAGTTTGGAAGAAAAATAGCCATGAATATGGGTGTTTGGGACAGTTTTCTCAACTACAAATTGGGTCATTTTTTCCTGTTTTATGTCGCAAATTAAGACCGACACATGACACGATATACCGAACTAATTATACAGGATTCAAGAGGGTCATGTGGTCTTCGCATAGGATTCGATCGATCAATATTTGGATTACTGTGCAAATAGATACAAGGGTGGGAATAGCATACCTCACGTTACTACTGCTGCTCGAATTGGACGACCTGTCTTCGCGGCGGTGGCACGCGGCGGTCCGGCGGCTGACGGCGGCGGCGATGGACGAGAATGAGAGAGGGGTTGTTGGTGGTGAGGTTCGGCTAGTCTGGGAGTTTTATAGGGTGGAGGGTGGGCGGTTACAGGGAGGGGAAAGGGTCGATCGACGGCCGGTTGGGGGAGCGGAATCGATGGGTCGGGGGGTTTCTGAAGGCGAAGGGGGCGGGTCGGGTAGCGGGTTAGTGGGTTCGGGTATGGGTTAGGATTCGGATCCAGTTTGGTTTGGTTCAGTTTGGTTCGTTTTGAGTTGGTTTATTTTAAAATAATGCAATTAGCTATAAAAAATTAGTTTAGACCCCAAAAAATTCTAAAACAATTACACAATATTCTATTATTAATTATACACCCAAAAATATATTTTTATACTATTTTAATAATTAATTTAATACACAATAATATAAATTCATAAAAGAACATTTATTATAATTAACTAAAAGAAATAAAAAAAAATCTACAATAATAATTAATAAAATTAAATCAGGGTGTTTACAAATTTTCTTCCTCCGATGCAAATGTTACCTTCACGACAAACTAAGTGAGCCGGCAAATCTACGCCCGATGGAGTATTGATGCTAAGGTTTAGGCCTAGTGGTGTCATAGGAAATGTGTTCTCAGCGACAAAATTTACCGTAATGAAATGATGTGTGGCACCAGAATCAAACAACAGTTGAGAAGATACATTATTGAAAAGTAATATACCTGACACGTCGTGTTCGATACGAACGTCTCTTCCCGAGTCAGAGCATAGACCCGGCCCTGAGCGTTCTGCGGTGTCGCCTGGTTCGCTCAAGGTGCTTGACCCTGATCTTGAGATGGACGATTTGGTTGCCGTTGTTGGTTTGGTCCTCCTTCTCGGTAGTTCACTGCCATATGCCCCTGGCAACCACATTTAAAACATGCTCCAAGGAATACTCGACAGTTTCGAGCAATGTGTCCGACAAGATTACACCGGTTACAGACGAGCTCATTACCTCTCCCTGGGTTTGCACCCAGATAATCGCCGTTGTTTGGACGCTTGGATGCGTTGTTACCTCCTGCGTTGCTAAGGCGCTTGTGATAGAAATTTTGTACAGCGCCGGTGTGAACTGGAGGGTACTGCGGCTCTAGGGAGAGGGCATGGTTTAGAGACGAACGCATGGTACGGTACTGAGGGACGACGATGTGTGATCGAATGGAAGGTCGCAGTCCTATTTCAAACCTTCTTGCTCGACTTTCGATGTCACAAAGATGAGACTTATCAAAATTTGTAAGCCTGTTGAATTCTGCGACGTACTACCGCACTGTCATGTTTCTTTATTGCAGATGTATAAATTCGTCTTCCTTCTCGCGACGGACGGTGGGTGGAAGGTACTCTTCTTCGAAGGCTTTATGGAACATGGACCAAGAGATAGTCATCTTGTCATCTTCACTCAGCATCGCTTGTTTGTGCACATCCTACCAATCATGTACTTTTAAATGAAGCTGAAGCAAAGCACAAGCAACTCTCTTTGTTTCATCCATGCGAAGCACTTCAAAGTGGTCCTCCAACTCAACCAGCCAATCCAACTCCACGGAGGGGTCCTCAGTCCCCTTGAAGGTAGCATGACACATCTTTTTAAACTCTAATATTTGTAGGAGGGGACACTTTTCATATTAGCATGGAGGTTCAAGAGAGTCCTGAGGTCCCGCGGTCACGGCTACAACTGGCACTGTCGTGGCGGCCGTTGATGCAGAATGGTTGTTGTCGACAAGCGTTGTCACAATCGTTTGTAAGGTATCCATCTGCTTTTGCTGTGCCATGGCCTGGGTCCGTTGCGCCTAAAATTAAGCTTCGATCCGGGACTCGAGTTGGCTCTGACGTAATTCTGCCTGTCTCAGGTACGTTTCCATCAAACACATCATCCGTTCAAACGGATCGACAGAGGGTGCGGTAGCTGGACTTCCCAAGCTGCCCAATGTGCCTGAACTGCTCCCTTGCACCTGCGCCACTGCCTGCGCTAGTACATCCGGCTCTGAGGCCATTCCTTCAAAGAAAAGTAACTTGCATCAGTCTCAAACATATTATGGACTCAGTATATGGAACACATCTCACTTTGACCAAGCGAATTCAAGAGTTCAACTGGGAGGGACAGGGTCATTTCAAGAAACTCTTCTGACACGAAGGTCAAAGGATTTGAAGCCATGCTCTGATACCAATATATCACATCCCAATTTCTACTAAATCAGATAATTGTCCCCCTGACGTGATGTCGTGAACGCATAAGGCGCGAGTGCACAAGGCCTAGGCATAATGATATACTTTAGAACACATGCAACAGAGTACGCAAATAAGATACTACACATTGAGATATATGAAAGTTCTATTTTATTTATAATGAACATCTGGTTGCAGCTTGACCCAAAAGTAATAAGGATGCAGCACGGACTTACAACTTGGACGCAAAATGAGATAGCCGATCCATACATTACATACCTTACTAATATTTCAAAAGCACAAAATACCTTGGGTGCGAGTTAGCACCATCGCCTAGGAGCTTCAAAAGGTGAGTGCGAGCTCCTTTCTTGATTATGCACTTGAGCTCTAAAATTTACAACACGAACGCGCCTTGATCAGTGAAAGGTTGGGGGAAGCTTCAGCTCCTCGCCGCGTCGCCTCGGCTCGAGAAACCTGCTGCAACGAGGGTCAGTACTTCAAAAAGTACCGATGAGGACGAGCTAACCCAACTTGCCAAAATCGACAACGTATTCATGTGAACATGCAACATTATTATTATATGATCTTTCTATCTTGCCTTAGTTCAATTCTTTATATATGATAGAATAAAATAACATAACAAAATGTGCCACCGTTCGGTAACTTTACCTGTACCGTCTGAACCACCTGTACAAAACTTACCATGACATTCCCTGCCACGAAGACATAGTTAGTCTGCACAGTTTAAATATATATAGTGCATCACTTGGTTGGACGAGAGATGGGTCGGCTATCATTCCACTTCGGGTAGCTAGCCCTTGGCGGACGCACGGGCCCATCCAATGCTAGGACTACACTAGCAAATGTTCTACCCGGGTCGAAGCGGTCCCAATATCCCGGCGACCGTTCGTAGAACGATATCTCTTGTGCATAAGTTGTCCTCGACCATTGCCTCATTTACAAACTAAGTTATCAAATGAAGCACTTCAAAACAATATAAATAAATAAACTTCATGCATATTCCGTAGTATAGGCTACCTTGCTCAATGATCACATATCAAATATGCACTACCCATTGAATAATTATAGATAACTAAGTTCTAGCTACAGCCAAAATAAAGTTAAGCATAAGTGCCATGCCCCGCTTCCCAAGATACGGTGAGTTGGGTACGTAACTACATCTCCAGGCTACGCCCCATACGAATACTGTCACATTCGTATCAGCGATTGTCGCCTGTAAGTCTTTTAGAATAAAATGCAAGTCATGCTGAAATAAATAGGCAATATATCTAAACCAAACACTCTGATTTATTTACAATCAGATAAGTCTTTACAACAGCTCCTTATTAAAGTTACATAATTTTAGTTGCAACTACTAGGTACTATACTTTCTGAAGCCACTTGCTGATTACTCCTCGCTCTCGTCTACATTGTAGAGGGGTAGCATTTCCTCATTTCCTTCTTCAATCCCTAGTGAACAATGCTAGGTCGTCAGAACGACAAGCAAGTCCTCGGCCAAGAACGGTAAACAATGAAAGATATGATATTAGAGTAAAGAGCAATAGTTAAAGGAAATAAGAGAATAAACATAATATGGTATACTTGACTTGAATAACTCCTAATCTAATTCTCCTATAGTATTTATAAATCAATCATCATAAATCCTATGTCACTACCACAATACACAACTAGTTTCCTAAATGATGATGCAACTTAGAGAACAAACCTTAAATAACCACTTCACCTAGTTTCCCGCCACAAATTCCGTTGTGAAGGATTTTTTGGTGTGACTTGAATGACACGGTGCTTAGAATCCGACCCCGCCCTCATGGCTTAATCTTGAATTCACCTATTTGAGTATCATAATTCAAGATAGGTGTGTTTTTAATTGGTGACTTGAATAGAAGAGCACGGGATTATAAATCCGGCCTAGCCCCTTTTGGGCCAATCTTGAATCCACCCATTCGATTGTTTTTCCTTTTGGATCGAAGAAGGTGCACTTATAATTAGGGTGACTTGAGAATAGGATGGCACGGGGTTATGATCCGGCCCAGCCCCTCATGGGCAACATAAAGTGAGCTAAGCCTCACCCGCTCACTTCGCAAGACCTTGCGAGAGAGCCTAAACCGCTGAATTCAGCCAGAGTTTAAAGTTATGTGGCAAAATTTCGTAGGTGGTCATTTATGCTGTTCTCCCCCGTCCAATGCTTCTAGCCTAAAACTACAATCATTCCTTATTCTAATTATTTTATAGGTTGAGTCTCTGCTCTATATTGTCTTAACCGTTTGTTTAAAATGGAATGCATGTCCAGGATACTGCAAAATATTAACTTGAGCACAAGTATTTAATCACATAATTCAAGGTATCGACTATCACAGAGCAGGTCATCAGTTGGTCTGAATTAATTTTCTCGTGTCCGTGTCCTATGTATTCTAGACTTCTACTAGTTACTCCTAGTTTAAAGTAAAATCTCTAGTGGTCTGTAGTGTGAATCTAGGTTTTAGGTATTGGGATGTCGGCGATATTTCGGAATATCGAAATATTGGTTAACTCCCGAAATTCTTAAAATTTCGGCAGAGTTTTCTTTGTATTCTGCTCCCGAATTTTTTTTAACAATTTATAATTTCCACCCGGAGCAACCCTCCGTAGCATTTCCGGGCTCGCCGACCCCTTCGGTGGAGCAACTCTCAACACCGGAATACACGCAATTATTAATAATATCAATATCTTCTAAGTAGGTAAGGAGATTTTCTTACCTTGGAGAATTAGCTAATTTAGTCACAAACCTTAGCTCGGAAATCCGCTAACTATTTACAAGACAACAAAAGTAATGTCAGAACATAATGATTCAAAACATGTATCAATATTTCCCAATGATTTGATTAATTATTTTAACAAATCCAAGTATCATATGTACTAAATGTTCCTTAAAGTGTAAATCTTATATTTTAATAGCTAGGCATGTTTATAAAGCCTGGGAATTCTTCTCTTACGTATAATACAATTAGTATAATCCATTCTAGATCTTATACGTAATTTTGAAATGGTATATCAGTATATCGTTATATAAGTAACTTTCTAGATACGTCTCATAGCTATATATATTTCTAAGGTATTACTATATAGCTAATATACACATACCTATATGCGTCATCAATGTTTTAAATGATCATGTTCAAATTTAAAATTCATCATTTATATTATGTCATACTAGAGTTCGTACCGAAGGAGAGTAATCAAACCAATTTAAGTTACACAAACTATACAATTCATAATCGAGGATTCTTATGTCTTTAACTTATATTCTCATTCTTCGAATTGATCATAATTGATCTTCATAAATATAATGACACCAAGCTACGTACTATCATTTTGTTTATATGAACGTGTATATTCCTAATTACACATCGTAACATGATTATATAATATATCCATAACGTCATCGCATAATGTCAAATTAATTTTGTTTGGTGTCCTAATATAAGGATTAATTACCAAGGAACAACTTGAGTTTCTAATTTAATTATACTTCAAATAATAATCCAGACAATTAGTAAAACCAAATTGGAAGGAAATAAATGAGGACTTGCCTTGGTTAGGGTTCTTCCAAATGTCGATGTCGATTCCCTAATTCAGGAGAATTAATGGTTAATAGGATCAAAATCGAATGTTCGAAAACCTAAATTGAACTCTGGAAGAAGAGATTTGGGAAAAATTAATATACCTAGGTTTTCTTTGGGAAGAAGGGGAGGAACACTATGATGTTCTTGTCCGGCGAAGAGGCGGCGTGTCCGACGAGGTGGTGGTGGTGGCGTTCGCCTGCGGGAGGGGGGGGGGGCGCTGGCGTTGGCAGCGTCCGACAGCAGCGGCGGCAGCAGCAGCAGTACAGCAGTAACAGCAGCGGCAGAGGCAGCAGCGGCAGTAGCAGCGGTAGCGGCGGCGCGTCGGCGGCGTTCGCGGCGGTGGCAGCGGTGATAGCCTGCAGCGGTGGCGACGGTGGCAGCAGCAGGACAGGAGTAGGAGTAGGGTTTTGTGTTCTGAATGGTTTCTCTTGAGAAAATTTAAATAGAGAAAAATTAGGGTGTTGGAAATGCAAGAGGAGAGGAGAGCTTGCCATCTCCTCCCTTGGAAATGAAGATGGAGGGAGGAGAAGCCAGGTTGCTCCTGACTCATCCCTAGCTGCTGGTTTCCTCTTCCTCCCTCTCCCATGGGTTTGGGTTTTTGCACAAGGCCCCTTCCAAAATTAGAAATTCTTATAAGACTAGTTCCCTTGCAATTGGGAATTTGCATAACCTAAATTATTAATTACATATATACATTAGAGAGGCAAAATAAAATTAAGTAAATAGATAGCAGCTATGACAATATGCATAGCAGGTAAGTTCACAACAAAGTGATCGTATAGTGACTTTAGGTGACCAACATTAATTGTTTCAATGTCTACTTCTTCTTTTATCTTGACTCACTTTTTATTCTTTTGGTATCGTTGATCGGAATGCACAATTGAGTCAATTTATTACGAATGAAGACTTAGAAGAAGGGCACGAATTTGGGAGTAAAGCCACTCACAAGTTGGTGAACTGGGAGAGAAAATGGGATATCTTTAAGACTCCGCTTGCGCGTCGCCTACACGATCACCTGCACGCACCAACAGATGATCAATATCTCCTACTTCGATCTCCAAGGGTTCGATACGAAATACAAAATCCTAAGAACGAAGGCAATAAAATTCATCGAAACCGTTCAAGAAGACGCAAGTCACAAAACCAACAAGAAAGCAACCAAGCGGCATCAAAAACGGGCAAGAAAACCAGCGCAACGGAAAGTCCCCTCTCGGCTCTGCTGCCGAGTCCTTCCTTAAGGCACGATCCGTTGAATGTGGGACCTAATTCCGAAGAAACCAATCCATAACGAGAAAATAGTCTTGATTCAATCTGTCCCGATCGAATGATCCCAAGTATTTCTTAGCCGCGCTCCCCGAATAGGAGAAACGGGACACTACACCCTGAATGTTAAGCACCATCTCTTTTGAACCAATTAGAACCTTTTAAATCTGCCCCGTAACCTTGGGCTCTGATATCACTTGTTAGGAACGCGATGATACGAACCGGAGTTGACCCATGAGGTACGATATTGGACTGGGCTCATATGCCTTAAAAGGGAATTCTCATGTAAGGCCTGAATCAATCACAATTATCTACACCTCATAATCCCACCTCCTATCCAATGCGGGACTAAATTACCAACTCTATTGTCATCCTCCTTTTGAGCACTCAACCGAAAATGAGATACAATCCAACACCCTGAATTGCCGAAAAGTGCATTGCCGATAGGTCCGGCCCTGGCGCAGGGCAGCCTGGGCCACAGCCCAGGGCCCAAATGGAATGGGAGGCACCAATTATATTTAGATTTTCTGTTGTTATAGGCCACAGCCTGATGCTCATATCCTTGGCCCAAATGGTAGTGCTTTTTATATGCAGGATTCCAAAGAAGCATTAAGTATATCCAGGATTAATTATATCCAACAAACCGATGTTGTTTTTTATGAATGCAGAGAAGAAGAAACGACGGAATGGCATATCCAGAAAGAATGATTTATTTTTTGAATGATTTGTCTTCCAACTTTTTTTCTTATCTTCATAATATATATTAGGGATTCATCTTCAATATTTTTTCTTATATTTCCATGCAAGTCAGAAGTTGTTGCCGGAGACGCTGAAGTACCGATCCATTTTTTTCTTATATTTTCAAATAAGTCAGACGTTGTTGGTTTAGACGTTGGGAAGTACCGATCGGTAGATGTTGTTGCTGTTGGTGGCGACGTTGGGATAAGAAGTACCGATGCAGGAGACGTTGTTGCTGTTGGTGCCGACGTTGGGAAAAGCACTGCTTCCTGGATTCGAGTGCTAGGTTTCTTCTTTCTTTTCCTTGTTCTTCTCCTCTTCTGTTCGATGAAATGTGTCAGAGAGATTATCTTTTAAATCAAATAAATGTTATAACTTTGATTCAAATTAGATATGTGTAAAACTGTATGTTATACAATATTGAATATAATTTAATTGGTCTGATAATTTAATTTTCCTTTTCAGTCTCTTTCCTTGTGCTTTGTGTTCAATTCATCTGTATTGTTTAGGCAGGTCTTGTGTTGATTGTGATGATTCAAGTTAGATATATGTGTTCAATTTTGCTTTGTGTGTCTGCAATATGATCCATGGACTGATGGACTTGTTATTGTCATAGCTCTTTTATACGTGTCTGACAATTCTGTCTCAAGATGCAAATATATTGGAGATGGCCGGAGTTGGTGCTTCTTTTATGTAAATAATCCTTTTAAGTTGCTGCTATGTATGTGGCATGAAACAAAAAATTTCATCGTGATTAGTATGACTTTTGAAGCATATATTGATATACATGAATAATTTCTGGAGATTTGGAAGCCTTGAATTTGTGAGTGTATAAGACATCATGAGTTAATACTTGGAACAATAATTATGCAAACTACTTGTGGATAAGAGAAACACTTTTAGCTTATCATATTTGGTTTTAAAAAATTTAATGGTTCAGATCAAGATGAATGTAGTGAATTTGTAGTTTAAGTAGTTCTCATCTAATTTACCTTGTTTAAATATTAGTCCAACTTTTAGTAAACAAATCCAATTCTAAAATATATTCACACTTTTGTGTTGTTCCACTTATTTAAAAAAATTGGACTATGAACTATAATTATGGAAAGTACTCGTGGATAAGAGACACTTTTAGCTTATCATATTTGGTTTAAAGAATTTAAATGGTTAGATCAAGATGAATATAGTGAATTTGCAGTTTGAGTGTTCCTCATCTAATTTACCTTGTCTAAATATTACTCCAATTAGACAAATCTGGTTATGAAAAACGACCTTCAAGAAAAAAGGGCAGAAACCCCGTACATATTTGGAGTTTCGTCATTATTGGAGAAAAAAAATACATTTACGCAGAAAGGGCAAAAAATATTTTTCGCCCTGGGCCTACTAAATCTCAGGACCGATCCTGATTGCCGAAAAGGTAAGCATACCTACTTGCACCAGCTGAGGTCTTGTGACAAAGCTTCTCTTGCTCATAGTTATCTTGGCTATCAATTTGGAATCGGCATAGGGGAGTGAAGTGTGGCTAAAGATGGTCATAAGAACTATGTGAAATCTTCTATGGAGATTTCTTGTCTTCCATAGCTGACACATGTTGTTAGAACAGATTTGGATGATGGCAACGACGATGAGATGCTTGGGGACAACTGGACATTGAATGAACTTTACAGTACTCATTCTTGATAAAGAACTGAGCAACAGCTAATTGTGAAGGTCTGAAACCTAAGGATGAGGGGATAAGTATAACTACCAAGAAACAAGAAAATAAAATCCCAAGGTAAGTGCAACAAAAAGTTACACCCCAATCACTCCCAAAGTCCAAAATGCCAAAACAGGCTAGAGCTCAGCTACCTACTGACAATAAGTCTATCCTAAGTTTGAATCATGCCCAGATAAAGTTGTTAGCCTACCTAATTATAGTTAGTTAGTTATCATAGATTGTGAATATCTCTTAGTTGTTAGCCTACCTAATTATAGTTAGGTAGTTATTATAGATTGATTGTGAATATCTCTTAGCATATTTATTGTTAGCAAAGTCTAACTAAACTCTTATATATATATATCTCTGTTGTTAATATGAAGAGCACGGGTTTTAATCTCCTTTATGGTATCAGAGCTTCTCGACTCCTAGCCTTCTCAAACGCTTTCGCCGTCCTCTTCTCATTCTGCTGCTCATTCCTTTCATGGCGTCTCCAACAACCAATTCTGCTGCCATGATGGAATCCACCAACAATAAATTTCACCCAGCACTTGCCGTCTCCAACATCAAGAACTCCATCCCAATTCGTCTTGAATCAGAAAAAGGCCCCTACGAC
The DNA here is from genome assembly GCA_036927795.1 of Iris macrosiphon. NCBI lineage: Eukaryota > Viridiplantae > Streptophyta > Magnoliopsida > Asparagales > Iridaceae > Iris > Iris macrosiphon. The sequence goes on from JAYESA010000002.1 coordinate 55,609,499, forward strand.
TCTTGGGCTGAATTATTCCAAATTCATTGTCGTGACTATAACGTCTACGAGCACATCATCCCGTCACAACCATTATCGGAGAAAGAAAAAGATCCTGCCTTTGATAAGGATCTCTGGACCCGTCTCGATGCCATCGTCCTAACTTGGATGTACGGCACGATCTCCTCTGAATTACTCATCACCATCTTGAAGCCTAATTCCACCGCCAAGGCACAATGGGATCGACTTGCGAGCATTTTTTTGGATAACAAACACGTACGTGCATCGACTCTCGAAACCAGGTTTGCCAACACATTTCTTGATGATTTTCCCGACGTCTCCTCTTACTGTCAGGAACTCAAAGACTTATCAGATCAACTTACAAACGTTGATGCTCCGGTTGACAACCATCGGTTAGTTCTTCGCCTTATAAATGGATTAAATGAGAATTATGACACAGTAGCTTCTACTATTTCTCAAATGGATCTTTTGCCGGAATTTTACGCCGCTCGGTCTCATTTGCTCTTGGAAGAGACGCACAAATCCCGCCAGGCGGAGGTTACCGCTCGCGTACCATCACAGCAGGCTCTTGTTGCCCAGCCCTCCAATGACGCAGCCCTCCCTCCAACCTCCGGGCCCAGAACAAACTCAAACCGACATCAACAAAATAAAGGTTCGGCCAATTCATCAACCCGAAATCAGACCTCATATCGTGGTAAAGGGAAAGGTCAAGGTCGTGGAGGATCGAATCATAATGGAGGATCGTCTAACGGGGGCGGGTCGCGCAACCATCTGCCACCTCCTTTTTGGCCGCCAAATCAGCATCAATGCTAGCAGTACTACCCACCTTGGGCTGCTCCGTGGAATCAGACTTGGACTCCACCTCCACCGTGTCCTTATCCCACTAGCGGGTGGTCACGCCCTCCACAACCATCCAGGCAGTCCGAAATCTTGGGTCATCGTCCACCACAAGCTCACACCACACAGTTTCAACCAACGAATTTGGAACAGGCTTGTCAAACGATGGCTTTAAACCCCCCAGATAATAATTTGTACATGGACACGGGTGCCACTTCTCATATGACAAGCGATGGAGGTAATCTTACGGCTTATTTTAATTTGAGCAAAAATAAAAATATTATTGTCGGTAGTGGTCAGGAAATCCCAATTCATGGTTATGGACAGAAATCCCTTCCTACGCCATTCCCACCCCTTCGTTTAACAAATGTGCTTCATGTCCCGAAACTTATTAAAAATCTTATTTCTGTTCGTCGTTTCACGACTGATAATAATATGACCATTGAATTTGATCCTTGTGGATTTTCTGTGAAGGACATTCAGACTGGGAGGCAAATCATGAGGTGTAATAGCACTGGCGACCTCTACCCCATCACCAACACCAACACACGCCAACAAACCGCCTCGCCATCCATATTTGATGCTTTGTCGCCTACTCTTTGGCACAATCGATTAGGACACCCAGGAGTTTCTATTTTACATTCCCTTAAGAATAAGAGGGTTATTGATTGTAAGCCCATCTCCCATTCTAATACTTGTCAATCTTGTGTTTTTGAAAAATATGTGAAACTATCTTTTTATTCTTCTAATGCTTGCACTTTGTCATCTTTTGATATAGTGCATAGTGATGTGTGGACATCCCCTGTGTTAAGCTCTGCAGGACATAAGTATTATGTGTTCTTTCTTGATAACTATAGTGGTTTTTTGTGGACTTTTCCTATTGGCAAAAAATTGCAAATTTTTTCTCTTTTTTCGGCCTTTAGCACATTTATACAAACCCAATTTCACAAACCCATAAAAATATTCCAATGTGACAATGGGACAAAATTTTCTAATAACGCCTTCAAATCTTTTTGTCAACAAAATGGTCTTGAATTCCGTTTCTTTTGTCCCTATACTTCTTCCCAAAATGGAAAAGCCGAACGCAAAATTCGCGCTATTAATAACATCATGCGAACTCTTCTTGTCCACTCTTCAGTCCCATCCGCTCTCTGGCATCACGCCTTGCAAATGGCCACATATCTTCTCAATATAATTTCTCACAAAAATCTTCAGAACCATTCTCGCACGGATATCCTCTACTCTAGAGCACCTTCCTACGATCACCTTCGAGTTTTTGGCTGTCTTTGTTTTCCATTATTTTCCTCCCAAATAATTAACAAACTCCAAGCTCGTTCCACTCCGTGCATTTTCTTAGGATATCTACAAAATCATAGAGGATACAAGTGTTATGATATTTCTTCCCAACGAATTATCATCTCTCGACACGTCCATTTTGACGAAACTCGTTTCCCATTCGCTAAGACCAATCCTTCCACAAATTCGTCATACTCGTTTTTGGATAATTTTTTGCATCCAAATATTCAACCCCATTTCGAATTTCCTACGCCCATTGCCCCTGTCTTTGGGCCGCAACCACCTACTGAGCCCACCCAGCCGCCTCCGGCATCTTCCATTGGCCCGCTCCCAATGGCCCAAACTTCTCCCCTCCAAAATACCTCTGGCCCGTCCACTCCCAAGCAGTCTGCTACGACCAGCCATCCATCCCTACCACTAAATCCCACTCGTACTATTATCACGCGGAGTATGCATGGGATTTATTGTCCCAAACGCCAATTTAATCTTTCTTCCTCAATCATACCATCACCTCTTTCCCGCAACCCAAAAGCTGCCTTGTCCGACCTAAATTGGAAATTTGCCATGAATGACGAATTTAATGCTCTTCTTAAAAAAATATGTGGGATTTAGTTCCACGCCCATCTAATGTGAATGTCATTCGTTCTATGTGAATTTTTTGTCACAAAAAAAATTCTGACGGTTCTTTTGAGCGGCATAAAGCCCGATTTGTAGGTGATGGCAGGTCTCAGCAGGTTGGCGTGGATTGTGATGAAACATTTAGCCCCGTGGTAAAGCCCGCTACTATTCGTACTGTTCTCAGCATCGCCTTGTGTCATTCTTGGCCGATTCACCAATTGGATGTCACAAATGCGTTTCTGCATGGCCACCTTAACGAAATAGTATACATGCATCAACCACTGGGTTTTCGGGATTCTACACACCCTGACTACGTATGTCTATTGAAGAAGTCGCTTTACGGTCTCAAACAAGCACCCCGTGCCTAGTATCAGCGGTTTGCCGAGTTTGTCGCTACCATTGGTTTTGTTCATAGCAAATCGGATCACTCCCTGTTCATTTACAAACAAGGACCCGACCTAGCCTTTCTTCTACTTTATGTTGATGACATCATCTTGACGACATCATCCACAGTCTTACGTTCGTCTATTATGTCTCTTCTGGCTTCAGAATTTGCTATGAAGGATTTGGGACCTCTTAGCTATTTTTTGGGAATTGCAGTTAGACGAAATTCTTCCGGACTTTTTCTGAGTCAATCAAAATACGCGGAGGAGATTCTCGACAGGGCGGGAATGACGACATGCAATTCTTCTAATACACCTATTGACACAAAAACCAAACTCACTCATGATTCAGATCCCCCCTTCGACGATCCGACTCATTATCGGAGTTTAGCAGGTGCATTACAATATCTCACATTCATCCGGCCGGATATATCTTATGCAGTTCAACAGGTATGCTTACACATGCACAATCCTAAAGTCGTGCATATGCACGCTTTAAAGCGGGTGCTTCGGTATATTAAAGGCACACTTGACCTTGGCTTGCAACTCTATAAATTATCAGTTTCAAGTCTCATTTCATACACCGATGCAGATTGGGGTGGCTGCCCTGACACTCGACGCTCGAATCTGGTTATTGTGTTTTTCTTGGCGAAAACTTACTATCTTGGTCCTCCAAACTTCAACCTACTCTCTCTCGTTCCAGCGCCGAAGCCGAGTACCGAGGAGTCGCCAATGTCGTTTCTGAATCATGTTGGTTACGTAATTTGCTTCTTGAGCTTCATTTTCCGATTCAGAAGGCTACCATCGTTTATTGCGACAATGTTAGTACCATCTATCTCTCAGGCAATCCAGTTCAACATCAACGCACTAAACATATCGAAATGGATATACATTTTGTCCGCGAGAAAGTTGCTCAAGGCCATGTTCGAGTACTCCATGTTCCATCTCGGTACCAAATTGCTGATATTTTTACCAAAGGGCTTCCACATATACTCTTTGATGATTTTCGAGACAGTCTCAACGTACGAAAAATCTTCCGCTACGACTGCGGGGGAGTGTTAGCATACCTAATTATAGTTAGTTAGTTATCATAGATTGTGAATATCTCTTAGTTGTTAGCCTACCTAATTATAGTTAGGTAGTTATTATAGATTGATTGTGAATATCTCTTAGCATATTTATTGTTAGCAAAGTCTAACTAAACTCTTGTATATATATCTCTGTTGTTAATATGAAGAGCACGGGTTTTAATCTCCTTTAAAAGTGCACCCATGCAATTAGACCCAAGTAAGCCTATAACACTCAAATATTTTAGGGTCCACACAACTATTATTGTTCGAAAATAGAAATAAATTGTGTACACGAAACATCACTAACTATTATTAGTACTATAGTCTCAGGGTCACATGTAAAAATTTTACGTTAGTTCTCATGAAACATAAAAAGAAACAAATGAATCACTTGTGCACTTGACGCTGTTGGCGCTGTTGACGATTTCAACACCCCATGAAGTTTATATAAAGCTTTTCTCGAATTAAATCTAGTCAATCTTCTAATCCATCACTTGTTTTTGTTGTGTGATTTCAAACTTAGACTCATACGGAGGGACACACAAAGCCATTTGAGGTCGCCGAAGATCCTTCTCATCCGGCTAATTGCAAGAAACCTTGCAATACAACTAGGAATCACACTGAGAAACCGATGTAATTGGATAGTATGTAATATCATTGATTTTACTAATTTATGTGTAATATTGAATGTGTATGTACGAATCGTCTTATGTAAATTGTACTCATAATAAAATATTGGTTTATAATTGAGAGTTGAATCCTTAGGATCAATAGCGATCAAGATTTTTTTTTATATCTTTTATCCCTTTCTAACCGTAGAAAATTTTGAACGGCTATGTTCTATTTTCTAACATTTTTTACCGTTACAAAATTTCTTTTCTTGACAGTAAAAAATGGTTGTCAATAGGTGTCGTTTAATATTTTGTGTGACGCTAGTATCGATATGGCACAAACAGGGTGAACCCATAACTTAGTAAAGAATTAAAGAAAGATACTTGAAAGAATTAAACTAAGATACTTACACAAAGAGGAAGAACTTTGGTCAGAAAGATACTTGAAAGAATTAAACAAAGATACTTACACGAAGAGGAATTATATATATACCCTATCCTTCATCCTGGTAGCCAATGGCGACGACGACATCTACCCTGACAAGCAGGAGTGGTTCCCTCCCCTGAGCCAACCCCCCTCACCGCCCTCGCCACCGTCTCCGCACATGTGGACTTTGCTAGTTATAATTGGTTCTGTTGTCGGAATAACAGCATCGGCCGTCACGGTAGCCGGATTCATCGTTTCTGTTATATCCCTGAAATACACAAAACGCCATCCGAAGACGGCTCCGGCTCTGACTCATCCAGCACCGGGGACAGAGGCGTCACCGCCGGAGATGACCCCCCGTTTGCTTGCAGCTGCAATTCCATCTATAACTAATTAATCGTTAGAATCCACTTCTTATTAGCACTTTCTGGATGTGCTACCTAAACTCTTCCTAGTTTTATACTTTATATTCGTGTAAGGAGAAATAAAGATAATATATTTGTGTCAAAAGAGGGAATATGCAGTTCTTATGAACACATTTCCCCTGAGAATAAAGGTTAATTTCTTGAATGTCTCTCTTTTAGTAAACAAAGCAAGTAAGGCTCAGCTCTTTTAGTTATGTTCTCGGTCCATGTGTGCTTACCTACAGGTTAATCAGATTACAAGGCCATTAACCACGATTATTTTATTACCAAAAGCCAAATGCCACTAAGAAATAAAGGCTACACTATTCCTCCTAAGTCAAAGTCACCGCAGATAAATACCATATAGAGTTAAAGATACAGGTAGAATTGAATTTTCTTAGCCCAACAATGTAGTTCCATATAATCTTAAATAATTTACAGAGCTATCTTGAAATTCTCAACTAGTGATTTCTCTAGTTCGAATAACACCCACTGACAGCAATTACCGTTAATTTGGATAATAGGTACAGATGGTTCCAAAAAAAATTCAAGTGAGCACACTTTGCAAATTATTACTACTAGTGTTAGATAGGTACCAAAAAGTCTGTTGCAATAATGCAAAGTACTATCATTAACAACAGTAAGTATCCTTTATTTAGCAAGCTAACTCTTGATCAAAGATCTTTTAGATACAAGACTTATTAAATTAGAATAGAATTATAACTGGACCTATCAAGTCTTATTGTAAAGATAGTAGCACCAAAAGGATTACCTAAAGCCTATTAGCCGATCAAACAGGGTTCATAAACTGTATACTAAAAGCTAAGAATTAATTGGAGGTTTATAGGCTAAACACTTTATTTCTAATCCTTTGTTTTTCTCAGCATATTGAAAATAAAACATATTCAAAGCTTGCAATACATTAGAATATGTAGTAAATCAATCAGAGGTATCCCTTTCTTTCTTTTATTTTTTTGCTATACATATTTACTAAGTTTGAACAAAGTAAGAAGACGATTTGATACTTGTTCATGACATATGTGCAAACACTCAAATTTTAAAAAAATTTAAAATATGAATTTTTGGAATAAATCTGTGATTTATAACTATTTAAAATAAATGTTTTGAGGGATAAATATTTTTGTGAATTAAATTAATTATTAAAATATTATGAAAATTAAATTTTTGGGTGTAAAATAAATAATTAGTCATAGTGTAAATTTCTAAAATTTATTGGGCCAAAAAACTATTTTTAAACAACTAAAAATATTGTATTTAGATAAACCAGAATAAACCAACCTGAACCGAACCGAACCAAACCTAATTAAACCCAACATAACCCTAATGGGTCGGATCTAAACCGACCCATACCCACTAATCCGACCCGACCCGTTACCTAATACACAGTAAATGTAGGAAATTAACCCTCGACCGTTTCCTTCCCCGCCGCCGGCCGTTTCACCCGTCGCCGCCGACCCGTCGCCTCCACCCACGACCCTCTGGTTCGACTTTCCCCCAACCGCCGAGAACTTTCTCCTATAAATTCGACCACCCATTACCATCACCAACCACAGCCACCTCCGCTTCTCCCCTCCGGCGACGACCCTCCTCCGAGACCCCGACGACCCGAGCCAGTCACTGCTACTCCAGCGACGACTCCAGCGACGACTCCAGCGACGACCCACCAATGATCCAGCCACAGCAGCCGCCGCCGGTCGAGCACCACCGCGCCGCCCCATCCACGCGTAGTTCAGTCGATTCCGACCCCCTGTTCCGGTGAGCTTTTCTTCCTCATCGCTGTGTCAATTTTTGAGCGGTTTGTTGCGACATGCTCACTGTGTGACCCTCTCAAACCCCGTACAATTAGATTGGGGTATCGTGTCCTGTATTGGTCGCAAACTGCGACACAAAAACAGGAATAATAGCCCAATGTTGGACTTCAGAAACTGTCCTGAACTCACAAGTTTACGGCCGTTTTACGTCGAACCTGTTTAATAATTCTAAAATTCACCGGAACAGTAAATTAGACAATATAGCCGAGTTTTAAACTCTGTAATTAGTTTATTTTATTTTTCTTTAATTTATGTTTTATTCGCGGGTGAAGTTGACCAAAATCTTGATTATTTAAACCTAAATTCTTCCGAAACGGGGTACATCCCGCTAAACGAGACGACTTTGTCGTGTGCAAATTATACCGAAAGGAGCGTATCGTCAACGCGGACGTGTGAGATTTCGCAAAAGTTGATTTGGATGTACGTGCACACCGAAATCAACGCGTATTCGTCAAAATTATCCCGTATCGGGCCTGTTCTGGAATTCGTTGTAACTTGTGTGTGCTGTTCATTTCGTAACGAAACTTGCGCCATCGGATTCGTAACGTTATGCTGGTCCTGTGATCCAAGTTTGGCTCAATTCTGATAACATTGACGAAATCCTGTATCGTGGGTCCCACGGCTCCACTTGACGGGCAATTTTGTGATCGACTCATCGGAATCCAGTTTTGGATATTCTGTTGGATTCGTATCGTCGTTTTGGACTTGTAGACACTAAGTTTGACAAATTTGGAGAACTTTGTCTCTGACATATTTTTCGGTGCGAAGTGGGCCACATGTGGACCCCGCTTTGACCAGAAACTGTCAATTTTGTCCATGTGTCCAAATTGGACTTATGGGTAGGCAATTCTAGCTATTTTATATCTTCTGAGAATGATGGTAATATTTATTTCAGCATCCAGAGGAGTACCTGAAGATCTCACCGTTATCGGAGCAATTGGAGGAATTCAAACCCCAGACAAGTGTACCTTGCCAATCTTGCAGTACTTGCTTCTAGGGGTGAGCAACGGTTCGGTTTGGTTCAAACCAGACCACATTATTAAAAATCGAACATGAACCGAACTAATGAAGAACCGAACCGAACCGTATTATTTCAAAACCGAAATAAACCGAATCAAAAATTTTTGGTTCGGTTATTTTAATTTTTTCGGTTTATGGGCCTTAGTGTAATGGGCCGGGACGCTTCATTTTACAACCAACAAAATACACTAATTGAACGGCCCAACTAATAAAGTTATCCTTGGCCCATCAAATATATTGTTGTTTGGCCCATTTTACAACAAATAACTTCAAACCCAACCTGGGCAATCAAATATACAAACAAATTTCAATTAAAAAAAAATTTAAGCAAAAACTTCTAACAAAACAAAATGTACACACTAGACTACACAGTCACACACAGTGCCAGTTGATATTGTACAAAATAAAAAAAAATGTACACACTAACAAATAAAATATTGTTTCTGAAACATGTGTTCTGGAATTACAACATAAACACCAATTTATAAATACAAAATCGAAATTGGTCCGTTCAGATCAGATATAATTTTACAATTTAATGCATCTCAGATATAATTTCTAAGCCCTCCAATTTCAAACTGGTGCATCTCATCTCACTGAATCACATATCTTCCCCTGAAGAATAGAAGAACAACACAATGAAATTAATAGAAGAAGAAACAATATGTGGCTCAGGCCTTAGATGGCTGATTTATGCATTATAGTATGATGCCATGTAGTATCATTTCCACTTTCTCAAGCCGTCATCATCATTGCCACATTCTCATTTAATATATTAGTAATTTTGAAGAAGAAAGAAAAAATAAAAATCAAACTGTATTTAGAAAAAATAAAGATACCAAACATATATGCAGCATACAGATATCAAACTGTATTTATAAAGTGTATTTATAAGTTTATAAATACCTTGCCAGTTGCTAGTAACAAGAGTTCCCAGGTTCAAATGCATAGTTCTCTTCATAAACAAGTCATCATCATCAAGTCCTAGATAATCCTGGACAACACAATAAAAAGAAGGAAAAAAAAACTAAATTGTGGCTCAGATAAGGCTCATTTTTGCATCATTGTTTGATGCCATGTAGTATCAGTTCTCCTATTCTCAAGCCATCATCATCATTGCCACTTTATCATGTAATATGTTAGTAAATTCCTCAAGAAAAGACTAAATAAACTAGCATCATAGATTTACCAAATGGCTGTATTTTATGCCACGCCATTGTCTGTCGCCAATGGTTGCATTTTATGCCTCGGCAATGGCTTCATTTTATGCACCTACAACAAGAAGAAATAACAACAAAAATAACAACAGAAGCTCCCAACAATAAAGCTATAAAGCTCCCATAAATAACTACAGAGGCAAAAATAAAAACAGAAGCAACAAAGCTCCCAGCAATAAAGATCTCAGTAACTAACAGCAATAGGAGAACAGCAAAGCATTAAGCCATTAAGTTGGATTGGAGAGACTGCAGAGTGCAGTAACTAATAGCAAGTCAGCAGAAGCAGTAACTAACAACAAGTTAGCAAGTAACAGGTAGTATATATTATATAACAAGCAATAACAGCAGTCAGCAGAAGCAGTAACTAACAGCAAGTCAGCAAGATGAGAACAACAAGAAAATAACAGCAATAAGCCAGTAACAGCCTAACAGGTATCCAAAAATATTACACATTGTCTTCCAACTAAAGTTTGTGTTCCCAAATATCCCTCCAAAAGTCCAAATTTAAAGACCAGAATTAATCAAACCTCGCTTTTTGACATTGATATTGATTCCACCGTCAACTTACCCAAATCTAAATGAAAAAGTTAAAACAATTAAGAAGTTAAAACACACAATAAAAGATACAATACAAAAAAGTTCCCGCTAAATAAGAAAAAAAATCACCTATTTCAACTTTATACACGCCTTCAAACTCCTCTTCAACAATAGATACTATAGGTCGATCAGAAGGCCTACGTAACCAATCTTGACAACAAATAAGAGCTTGAACTATTTTTGGAGTCAAGGAGCTCCTATATGAATCAAGCACACGACCACCCGTACTAAAAGCGGACTCGGATGCCACGGTAGATATGGGAACGGCCAACACATCCCGAGCCATCTTAGAAAGGATCGGAAAACGAGGAGAATTAAGCTTCCACCATCCCAAAATATTAAACTCATCACTCTCATCATCATCATCGTCTACCGTGCTCTCATCTAAATATCGATCAAACTCCAATTTAGTATCACCACCACCCAATTCCATCTTATGTTTTTTGAATTGAGCTTTCATAAACTTCTTCAATTGCAAGTTGTGCACGGGTTGATTTGTACTAGAAGGTTCAACTCTTTCACTATTATTAGCAACACCACCACTTTGAGAAGAGCTTATATTTTTGTACTCATTGAACATGGAGTACGCAACACTTTTTACTTTTTTTTTCATGGAATCGCTCTTCTCCGGACCATAGAGATGATCAAGAGCATATTCCACGTATTCCAACTTATGTCGAGGATCAAGTATTGGTGCAATAAATATCACCATATTCATTTTCTCAATGTCCCCCCAATACTTTTGATATTTTTCTCTCATTTTGTCGGCCATGAGAGATAAGTCAAAGTCATCACTCTCCCTTGAAGTACACAAAAAAATATCAATGGATGTGATTTCGTCAAAGAAATTATTGCAAGTGACATATAAGGATCCCGAGATACGCAAAGTAAGTTTATAAAAGTGTTATAAGCAAGTGCACATTCTTCTTGCATTAGCCCAATCGTCCTCAGTAGGAAACCCACCATTCTCTGCTAGTTCTAGTTTGAACCATGGATCTTGTTCGGCGAATCTCTCAAAAGCACTTTCAAACTTTTGCGCCGTGTTCAACATCAAAAATGTAGAGTTCCAACGGGTGCTCACATCAAGACACAACATTTTTTTGCTTTGTATCTTTTCGGCTTCAACACACTCCTTGAACTTTTGAAATCGACTAGGAGAATGTCTCACATATCTTACCGTATTTTGAACACGAGCAACCGATGGAGACATCAATTTTAAGCCGTCAACCACAACTAGATTAATGATATGTGCAATGCATCGCATGTGTAAATATTTGCATTGTAGAATGCCATTTCCCCAATTCTGAATTTTCTTGCTTAAATAAGAAATAGCAACATCATTGGAACTCGCATTGTCTACCGTGATAGTGAATATTCTATCAATACCCCACTCTAGCAAGCACTTCTCTACCGCTTTCCCGATGGCCTCACCTTTATGACTTGAAATTGGACAAAAGTTTATAATTTTTTTTTTCAACTCCCAATCATCGTTTATTTAATGTGTCGTAAGACACATATAATTGATTTTTTGTAACGATGTATAAGGATCTCATCCACGCTTGACTGAAACTCATCCTTCCTATTTAATACTTGCATCCTGTTTGATTCCTATACTTTTTCTAATCGTTTCGTACATCACCTGCAGAGAGATGGATATGCAAAATGGATGTACTGCCGCCGATGGCGACACAACTTCCGGAGTCAATGGTCAGACTTAAGGAGGGACCCCAACGATTCCTAGGCTTCCGGGGCCAGATGGACAGACTCATACTCCAATTCCATCTGATCTTCTCGCTTCACCTATTGGGAACCTTCCAACTTTCCCAGTACCGCAAGATGTGTAACGCCTATAACCGTACAGTGCGTTACGCTGAGTCGGATTGAATAAAACAAATGCTGGTTACATTTGAATTATTGGATTTTGGGAAGAAGGATTGATTGAGTTGGTTTTATGTGCAGATGGCTAGCGAGTTCGATGGAAATCAGGTGTTCGTTCAGAACAGTACTGAGATAGCTGGATAGGAGCGATAATGTCGTCTTCCTTAGTCCGATCAGTTGGATGATTCGGAGAGCACGGCCTGCTCGCACGGTCATACCAGTTGAGTAGATCGCGCTTGCATCGGACCACTGGTTCAAGGGATTGGCCGTATCGGCAGGACATGATGCTTAACGGGATCAAACATTGTGAGTGAGCTCTTTCCCTTCTCCTCTACCCCTTCATGCCTAATAATATGGAAAACACGTAAAAGGCTTGAACACTTGGGCTGAAACTTGGGAATCACTACATTGAGGCGTGCATAGAGTGTACGTCGTTGGCTTGGATAGGATTATGGCTTGAATTGATTTGCGCGTTGGATAGTTGGAGCTAGAGTTGGATTATACATTTGAGGCAGTCGGTTGAATAATTAGGATTATGCTTGGACGAGTTGGAATGATACATTGAGGCATTGGGAATATTGAGAATTCGGGCGAGCGAGCGTGCATCCGTGCACGAGTATCACTTGGTCGCTTTGTCTTACAAAGCGAGCAGTTGTGGTTCGAAACTGAACAACTGCATCGGCGAGAGGTATTGTGCCACTGTTGCGGCATTGTGCCACTGTTGGGGCATTGTGCCATGGGTTTGTGCACGAGTATCACTTGGTCGCTTTGTCTTACAAAGCGAGCAGTTGTGGTTCGAAACTGAACAACTGCATCGGCGAGAGGTATTGTGCCACTGTTGCGGCATTGTGCCACTGTTGGGGCATTGTGCCATGGGTTTGTTTTGAGTTAGGGTATTGCACCCAATTTAAAATACTGTGTTGAGAATAGGCTTTGTGCCTTTGGAATAACTTGATATTTTGGTACCTTGGGCTATATGTTGAGGTTTGGTTTTGGAATCCTTGGTTGGATATGTTAGAAGAATGGTTATGGATGCTTTGGTTGGATATCGGTTGAACGAGTCTAGGATCGCTTGGTGGGGCGAGAATGTTCGATCCTTTCGTCATACCTACTTGGTGTCTTTATGTCACGGACAACCTGTGTTGCACAGGATTTGGTTTCCTCGAACGGGATGTGGACACCGGGGCACCGGGACCGTTCGGCCATGGAAGAGACAATTAGGCATCACGTCTTGGGCGCAATGCTGGTAGTCCGATACCACCAGGAGGGAGTAGCTGCCCAGCCCTGGATCGGGTAGGACTGCCCTATTGATCTTGGTCCGATCAATATCCTTTATGGCTTTGCCAGTGACTTCATATTGATAAGTGTTTGCTTGCTTTTCTTTTGTTGGTTTGGCTTCGTGTAGGCGCGGCCACCTTGCCTCGGCAAGTGTGTGCACTCGAGATTGGAATATAAACTTTGGTTGAGGAAGGATATTGAGGTTTGGTTGATGGTTCGATGTTATTATGCAAACAATGGCTGAGTAGGACGGGTTGCATGCTAGAATCCTTCGGGTTGTTTATGTATTGCTTGTCGTTTGGATTGAGTTGAATGCTTGCATGTTTAAACTGCTTTACAGCTTTCCTTAACATGTCATCCATATGCCATAAAATGAATCTAGGATTCAACTAGAAAGATCACCATATAACTGTTTGCATTCACTATTTACTTAGTGTCGGCTTAGACGAGTGGGTTACCCCGCTCACCAGTATGGTTGTGTACTGACCCACGTTTGTGGACAATATTTCAGGTACACAGGCGTAGTGGCGCTGCTTGGATATACGAGACATGATGTATGAACTGTAAGTACCTTTGTGGGCTAGAGAAAATAGCAAAAGTATTTCATCGCCTTCGTGGCATCGCCTTCGGAGCATTTCATTTGGACCCTATCGAGAACTTCGTTGTGTATTACTCTGATGTGTGCTTGGTACACAATACAACGACTTCCGCTTTAACTTAGTTGTTTCGATGATAACTTTGGTGTTTGACAACATCGCCTTGTACGAGCGCAACTCCAGGCTCATACGGCATCACGTCCTGATGAGAATGATTGTCCTGCGGGAGAGCTGCAATATGGTAATTCACGTTCAGCAGGGACATATTGAGCTTGCGGGAGATTGAGGCGTGACAAATTGGTATCAGAGTGCATGGTTCATTTTCTCGGACTTGGTCCTTCGCTTCATCACAAACTCTAAATATCTTCCGCGTGTCGTTTACTCGAAGCCGCATTGGATGTTTTATGCAATAAGTCTATATATTGCTGGTTGTGACTGCATGTTATTCTTGGTTCTGTTGCCTTGGTTGGTTTTCGTTAGATCGTTTAGCCTCGTTAGGCGTTGTTGCATTCGTGCAGCAAGTTGGGTGGTATTTTTGCATTTGTGCAACAAGTTGAGAGCTTTCGTTGGGTTAGCTTGGCTTGTCGTTCAGAGAGTTTCTGATTGCATCAATGGATCAGTTGGTTGGCATATGAGATTTGGTTATGCGACATGTCGTGAGTAGGAGCATTCGATTGAGAATGGATCGTTGCACGAGTTTCTCGTGTAGCAAAATTGTTGGACGGAGTTTGATTTTGGCTGGGTATATTATATAGAGCATCGGTTGAGCATGTTTGAGTTTGGCTTAGGAATATCAGGATGAGTTTGCACGAGTTTCTCATACAACAAATGTGTGGAACCATTGGATATTGGGTTGGACTACTTGGAAGACAATCGTTGCACGATTGCTCGTGTTGCGAAAGTATCAGACGGTTTAGGAATAGTTGGAAGCATCGAGAATGGAACATAGCACAAGTTGCATAACAGGATTGATGGAAATAGTTGGATAATTCAGGCATTGCCTGAGTTTTGTGTCAGATTTGAGTTGTGAATGGCAGGATCACACATAAGGGATGGTTCGAACGAATTTTGGATAAGTGCAAAGAACTCGTAATGCGAGTAGCGACTTGATTCAGAGTGGTATATGGGATACCATATATTGATCAAGGCATTGAAATATTTTGGTTGGACATCAATGGGAATTTCCTGAACGGACTCGGGTAACGGGAATACAAGTTGGTTGGTGCATATCGACTGAGTTAGAAAGAATAAAAATAAAGCAAGCGAATATTGAGTTGAGCATATCGAGAACAGACTCATGCAAATGGAAGTATCGTTGGGCTTAAGAGATGGACGGGATCGGAACGAACAGATGGGAGTCGCTGGAGCAAAATGATGGGTTAATTGATAGATAGCGACACACGTACTTGTAATTCGTAGTACGAGTAGACGAACATGGCAATTCAAAAATTTAATGGATTCAGGGCAGAACAACGGATTGATGGAAGACGGTTTCAACGAGCGCAGTTCTAGAACTGTGGCTCGGATAGATAGCAAGACTCTAGATGGCTAAACGGCATTGGTTGACAGATCATCAAAGGTAGTGCATGAAATGCTCAGATTCAGAAGTTCGCTCGGATGGAATGGTTGGATTTTGGTTCGGATTTGCATATAAGATATAGCATGGTTCATAGTAACTGTCCATCGTGATGACTTATAATTATCAAGCGTAGCTTCGGGACAGTTGACCCTAGCGACTTGCCCGCCAGATCTGAGATTGAATATGGTAGACCCATAGAACGACCCTTGCGATGGCGTATTTTGGAATACGTCGAGGACAGATACGAGTACTGAGTGTTGGATTTGAGAGACCCTTGGGATAGTCTTCAGTTGAAGATGCAGCCGAAAGATCGGAGCGATGGTGGAAGTAGCCTAGTCAACTGATGAGATTCAGAGTCGCAGATTTTTTATCGATGGCATCGCCTCTGACTCATCGTGCCCTGGAAGGGAATAACATTCATATGAATTCACGACTGTGAAACTAGCTCGTGAAGTTAAAGCAGCTGTAGAAGCATGAAAAATACGCTGGAAAACTCTACGCAGCATATTGATGCAGAGCAGCGTAGACAGAGCCCTTCAGAGCCCTCAAGCGTACAAACAGAGCTTTCTCCGCTAAACACAGCATAAAGTATAAGCTCAAAGGACCATCCGCGTAAGTGCAGTACGTCCAAGCCGCTTCAGCGTAGACAGGGTTCCTCATCGCCTCCATGGCGTAAAACTTATCTGCTTTCAAAGCAGCGTTAAAGCGTACGAGGAACGCTTCGTCTTCCCCGAAATGAACCTGTCAAGTCACGCAGTGCACCTGACCTCTGACTCCAGACAGAAAAGTGCTGCACGGCTACCCAGACGACGGCTGGAAACGATGGCAGACCACTCGGGATGCATCCCACAGTATGATGGCGGATCTCTGCATTTAATGCAGAGGATTTGGTTAAATATTACCGAACCGTCGTTTACTGACATCCCCTCAGCATGAACTGCTCTTTCGCGTACAAGGGGATACGCTGCCTTGTTTTACCCAGGCAAACATGAGCTGTTTACGCTCCGCAGTAGACAAACCGCCTGCCACGTCAAAAGGCTGCACTTCATACGGGGCTCGAGGCACGTCTCTACGTCTAATTGCACAGACAGTGAGAGTTTCTTTCACGTCTCTGCGACGGATGCACAGAAGGGCTGCAGACCTTCAAAATATGCCTTCGCATTTAATGCACAGGATGGTGGCAAATCTCTGCAAAAGATTTGATTATATCTTCAAAAGCCGTAATTCCGGCTAAAGACGTCCACATCAGCACTCTGGCACGGTACGCAGCGGCTTCTACGCCCTCTCAGCTTCTATGCTCATTCGGCTTCTACGCCCTCTCAGCTTCTATGCTCATTCGGCTTCTACGCCCTCTCAGCTTCTATGCTCACTCGGCCTCTACGACCACTCAGCTTCTACGCCTATTTTCGGCATCTATGCCGGTTTGATAACTACTTGGCTTCTACGCCATGGTGACAGACATTTGGCTTCTATGCCAACCTCTTCTACACGAGGGATACCTACCTACGTGGCTTCTACGCCGTGATCTTCGCAGCAAATATACGCGTTTTGTCCCCTTAGTTGGACACGCGTCACATGCTCACTCAAAAGGTCATCTATACGCAGGCATTGGTTATTTTAACCGTTGTATAAAAGGGTGCTGTACTTTCCACTCCTCGGTTTCTACACCGACGGAGTGGTCACTGTCACTAAAACTCTATAAATAGAGACCTCTATCAATGAGGAAAAAGGTTGTCACGCCCCAGTCCCAAAATACCGTGGGACTAGACACGTAGCAATGGCCAGCAGTACGCACCGATGGACCAACTCCATATAATGGATCCATCAGGGCGTACTTAAGCTGTAAAACAAGTCTACGACAATCAGGGCACAACTAATCTCATCCACACAAGATATAAAATATGATCCACAGAATAAATAAGGAATGTAAATCATCATCTAGTCTCACAAAGTACTTCGGGGAACAACCCGATAAATATCTAGTACAATGGTTCAACAGACCAGAAAGTAAAAGACCGAAATAAATAATAAAAGCTGAGCATAAACATGGATGCTCAAGAGAAGTCTTCAGCTAAGACCTCGCCCTCAGATGGTGGTACGGCTCCTGGATCGGCTCCTCCTGCTGCGGTCCCGTAAACCTCGGGGTAAACCTGTTCTGCAAAATCTGGGGACAAAATCCATATCCAGGTCCTCAGGGGACATAGCAAGGTACAGAAAATAATACAAGCCAGAATATAAATAGTGCAGCAAATAATGAGATAAGTAGGGTAAGTATGTAACATCTGTATAAAATGCAAGAGAGAATATCAACAGTACTCAGGTTGGAACTACTACAAGCTCTGTGAAGGGGAGCCGGTAGCAGGGGTGTCAAGAGGTGGTCTAGCTCAGCGGGAGACTGAGTAGCCGGCATAACATAATCAACCTGTAGCCTGTGGGTATCTCCAGCAATAGATGGAACAATAAGAGAATACTAAAATAACCAGCTAAGTGATATGCAAGATGAGAGAAGCACTAGAACTCAGGCTGAAGCATACTACAAGCTCTGTGTAGGGGAGCCGGTAGCAGCAGTAATAATGAGTAATGGGCCAAGCTCGGCTATAGAGTCTTGTGCCTCACGATAATAGGGGTGTATATATATGATCAGCCTGTAGTCTGTGTGTCTCTCCCCACCCAATGTAACCACACAAATCATGAACATAACGTCTCACGTCCATGTCCGCGGGGTCATAACTAATGCACAAGTCATAATGTATCTAGATTATAGTATCTCTATATGTCCTGCATCCTATACAGGATCACCACGAATATCTCGGGAAGATCCCGTCTCATGATCAGTGTCCAGTGTCCTGGGTCAAGTGTACTTGGTATGACAAGTACGAGAAGATAAAGTATCACGTATGTCCATATCTAGATGACATTACCCAACACTGCGTACAGTGTCGGCACCCGACTGATAATCGGACGCTAAGTACGTCACACGGTCCTAGGTTGAGCATGCACAGTAATATATATATAGCAAGGAAAATAAATAACTAAGCTGCAGAGTTTGGCAAGGTACACTTGCCTGATGTTGGAATATCAACAATAGTCCCTGGATCAGTGGAACCGGTAGCGACTACTCCAAAAGCTGTCATAAACATCACCAATAGTCTCAGAAGATATCAAACTGCTAGAAATGCCTGTCCTTACGTCCAATTTGGACACAGGGGCAAAAAGGTCATTTTTGGATTAAAGCGGGTTCCATATGTGGGCCACTTTGCACCGAAAAGCGTGCCAAAGGTAACAGTCTCTAAATGGGACAAACTATGGGTCAAACAATTCTAAATGTCAATACTATCCCAATGGTATGTCCAAATTTGGATTCCGATGAGCCGAACATAATTTGGTCCAAAAAGTCAACTGTGGGGCCCGCCAATTGGCGATCTGGTCAACCGTCTCAGAAATGCGTGAAAATTGGGTCACAGGACCAGCGTGTTACCACGAGTCCAGTGGTGCAAGTTTCATCGCAATCTGACAAGCGTGCACAAAATACTCGCGAGTTTCACAAAAGTGGCGACACGGATTGTGTTCGCGGATACGGCCTGATTCCGGCGCGCACACGCGTCCAAATCAGTCCCCACAAATTTTCACGTGTCCGATTATGCTGCGTGCACCATTCGGTACACTTGGCACACGGCAGGGCGGTCCCGTTTGGCGGGGCGCACTCCGATCTCCAACTTTTGTAAAACCGTAAAAAGTGGGTACGCGCAGTTTTGTGACGACTACAATTTGGTCCACAGCAACTAATAGCACAAAGTTATAATACAGAAATTAAACTAGGTCATGTAATCTACAGGTATCAAAAAGAATCGTCGAATTCGGATCTCTGTGGTGGGAGATACGAACTCGACAATATGGGTGGTCATCGCAAGTTTCTGCGATTGCAGAATTCTGTCTGCTCGTGCTGACTTGGGCGCTGTTTTTCACCTAGGGGCACACGTTTTCCGAGGTTGACTATAAAACAAATATTTGAGAGGGTTAAGGAAAGATCATACCTATGAAAACGGATCTGCGTTTGGTCGAGCGAGTCAACGGGAAATTACGCCGGAGCGAAGGTGCTTCGAGTGGGAGACTGCAGTTCGCGATGTCGGCGTCGACGGGATGGTTGGATGGCTTGGGGAGGCTTCTCTGGCTGCGGTGACGGCTCTAGATGGGAAGGGGAAGTCTGAAGTTTTAGGTTAGGGTTTTAGAGAGCTAACTATATATATATGTTATATATAATTAGGAGATAGAGAGAGGGATATGGACGGGTTGTTATGCTGCGGCCAATAAAAGACATTCGGGTCTTCATCAAGCCAATACGAAATTGTATTAGCTATGTTGCTGAGTGGGGTCGGCCTGGACATATTTTGTTAGGTGGGCGCTAGTTAGCAAGGAGTTGATTTAAGGAAAGAGGCATACTGCTTCGTTAGTGTTAATATTATTATTATTATTATATTATTATATTCTTTTTACTTTCTTTTCTTTTCCTTTCTTTCTTTAATTAAAATATATATACATATATATTTGTTTTTATATATATATATATATATATTTTCACACATAAGAAAATTTATATAATGGGGTATTGTACATCGTTAGGCTAGCAACTGCTCAAGGGGTCTCCTACATGGAATAAATTTCAAAAAATTCCTGATGGTCCCACAAGTCCTCTAAGTGCCCGAACACCTAACATAAAAATTATTAAAAATCTATTTCTCCTATTTAGCTCTAATTACTACAATTTAATTAATAATTAATAAATAAAGGGTATATACGATTTTCTAGGAAGGGGTTTTTACATTCTACCCAACTTATAAAAATTTCGTCCTCGAAATTAAATTAGGGTAGGGCTCACTCTATCAAATCTCATTTGATTACAGTCTAAAGGGTTGCTCTCAAGTGAACATTGCGGTCTCTACCCAACTTAGATTTTACCCATCTATTATCTAAGACTATTCATCTAATAAATCTATGCCCCAACTCATTTAATCATGTTATTGAATCCTCAAGTCTTTAACACCAAACATATCACCTATGATATTCCCTAAATCATATATAAAAGGGTCATCAACAATGCGACCGGCCTGTGGGGTATATCTAGTATTGTCTATATATCAAACTTATACCAAGCACGAGGTTTCGCCTTTCCGAAATAAGGGAAGACGAAGATCAATAATAAAGAGTTCAAGGGTGAGGTAATAGAATAAAAGTATCGGGATCAAGGCGTTTAAAGAATACAAATAGAAATTGTCAAGTTGTTGTGGATTGAAATCCTATTGGTAATCCTTTGTTCGCATGCTCGTATTAGTACAGTTATGTAACTGATACGATATGCGCAGACATATCTAGAGGGCAAGTATACTAGTCAACTATATCTCAATCCACGTAAAGTAGTCGTGCGAAGAGCGAACCAAAATGCACTAAGGTTGATCAGACCGTAATACACTGATTCTGAATAGACAATTGTATTAATGTACCAGTCCACTAATACATATGTCATGAACAAGCTCGATAAAGAATAAGCTTGCAAAACTAGGCTATAGAATAGCAGCATAAGTCAAGTACAACAAATTTAAGTACGCTAGATGATGATGAAAGGAGGTACAAATTATTCAAGTTCATAAAATAAAACAAACAAGCAACCATAATAATAACAGACTCTCCAATCTCTACAGTCATCATACAACCTCCTTGTCCAAGTCGCTAGTCGACCAGTTAGTGGCAAGGACCTCTAAATTCTACAGTCTGAATTAAACACTATCTTCTAATGCAAGTTTAAAGTTGTGTCATCCTAGTTCACTTCATCAATGGGTCAATAGGGCTAGCTGGTACTATGTTGTGAGGCATACTACCCAACTTATAAAAGAATTAAACTAATACCGTGATCGTCTTAAGAGGATCCTACAAATAACCTTGCACATGTAAATAAAACAGAAACTCTTATTAGGGTATATGAGGAAGGATCTTGATACTTATTAGGGTCTCCTATTGCATTATATAGGTAAGGGTCACCTTAAGTCTTAGTCATAGCACTTACAAGCAAGTGTCAATGGTAAGGATAGAAGAGTTACTGGCCGTCAAGGAGGAAGGGTCTAACTTGTATCGAGGTGAGGGTACAAATTTCATGATTTAAAAATTAAGGGTTAATCATTGGTCACAATCTACAAAACAACTTAAACTTATCAAGTTCTAACTACCAAGCATAAAGATTTCACACTCAAGGCTACAACTATAAGCCTAGCAAACTATGGGTCCTTAACAAGGAATAAAATTACTTGGCCTACTATCAGAAGCGTCAGTTGGCACGAGTTGAAAGATGAAGAGAAGAAACGTAATTAGCCGTCGCAAAATAGCGAGTGCTATGGTCGCGGGGAAACAATATATATAAAATAAAGATAGAGGGCTCTAGGTAGCATCATGGTTCTCTAAGGGGAGTGGGGTGTTGGTTGCTATGTTCGGGGTATGATCAAGGGAGAAGTGTTGATTACATTCCTCTAGGCTTCCTAGGGTGCTGTCTACTAATAACAAGACAATGATATAAGTTTATAATTCTCCACTACTTTCTAATTATGAAGATTAGGTTCAGTCCTAATGTTCAATATTGGTTCTCCATTGGTTCCTCAATACTAGGGTCAAACATTATGGTAAAACTTCTAACTGTCTCTAGTAGTGTCTATACTACTCAAGTCTTCTTAATACATCAAGGGGTAATGGTATACCAATCTAAAGATAAGGAGTTCTAGGGTTCACTAGATATTCTAAACTTAGTGGTGTATCTATAATCTCGTTGTATTCTTAATAGGTGTGCTACCCTAATTATCATCCTAATAACAGGGGTTCCTATATTCTAGCAGAAGTCTATACTCAAAGAACTATTAAGGAAGTACAGGAATCAAGCGGGATGTAATTATTCAAATAGAACAGATAGGAGGAAGATGAATCATAGTCAATTGTGGATGAGATCCTATACTCTAGTCCTAAGCGCAGGCTGGTCCGGTCCCTAAGTTGAAACCGAACTATTTAGTCGTAGACCTGTATGGGCCACCACAAAAACCATGTCACGCCCCAGTCCTAAAATACCGTGGGACTAGACACGTAGCAATGGCCAGCAGTACGCACCGATGGACCAACTCCATATAATGGATCCATCAGGGCGTACTTAAGCTATAAAACAAGTCTACGACAATCAGGGCACAACTAATCTCATCCACACAAGATATAAAATATGATCCACAGAATAAATAAGGAATGTAAATCATCATCTAGTCTCACAAAGTACTTCGGGGAACAACCCGATAAATATCTAGTACAATGGTTCAACAGACCAGAAAGTAAAAGACCGAAATAAATAATAAAAGCTGAGCATAAACATGGATGCTCAAGAGAAGTCTTCAGCTAAGACCTCGCCCTCAGATGGTGGTACGGCTTCTGGATCGGCTCCTCCTGCTGCGGTCCCGTAAACCTCGGGGTAAACCTGTTCTGCAAAATCTGGGGACAAAATCCATATCCAGGTCCTCAGGGGACATAGCAAGGTACAGAAAATAATACAAGCCAGAATATAAACAGTGCAGCAAATAATGAGATAAGTAGGGTAAGTATGTAACATCTGTATAAAATGCAAGAGAGAATATCAACAGTACTCAGGTTGGAACTACTACAAGCTCTGTGAAGGGGAGCCGGTAGCAGGGGTGTCAAGAGGTGGTCTAGCTCAGCGGGAGACTGAGTAGCCGGCATAACATAATCAACCTGTAGCCTGTGGGTATCTCCAGCAATAGATGGAACAATAAGGGAATACTAAAATAACCAGCTAAGTGATATGCAAGATGAGAGCAGCACTAGAACTCAGGCTGAAGCATACTACAAGCTCTGTGTAGGGGAGCCGGTAGCAGCAGTAATAATGAGTAATGGGCCAAGCTCGGCTATAGAGTCTTGTGCCTCACGATAATAGGGGTGTATATATATGATCAGCCTGTAGTCTGTGTGTCTCTCCCCACCCAATGTAACCACACAAATCATGAACATAACGTCTCACGTCCATGTCCGCGGGGTCATAACTAATGCACAAGTCATAATGTATCTAGATTATAGTATCTCTATATGTCCTGCATCCTATACAGGATCACCACGAATATCTCGGGAAGATCTCGTCTCATGATCAGTGTCCAGTGTCCTGGGTCAAGTGTACTTGGTATGACAAGTACGAGAAGATAAAGTATCACGTATGTCCATATCTAGATGACATTACCCAACACTGCGTACAGTGTCGACACCCGACTGATAATCGGACGCTAAGTACGTCACACGGTCCTAGGTTGAGCATGCACAGTAATATATATATAGCAAGGAAAATAAATAACTAAGCTGCAGAGTTTGGCAAGGTACACTTGCCTGATGTTGGAATATCAACAATAGTCCCTGGATCAGTGGAACCGGTAGCGACTACTCCAAAAGCTGTCATAAACATCACCAATAGTCTCAGAAGATATCAAACTGCTAGAAATGCCTGTCCTTACGTCCAATTTGGACACAGGGGCAAAAAGGTCATTTTCGGATTAAAGCGGGTTCCATATGTGGGCCACTTTACACCGAAAAGCGTGTCGAGGGTAACAGTCTCTAAATGGGACAAACTATGGGTCAAACAATTCTAAATGTCAATATGATCCCAACGGTATATCCAAATTTGGATTCCGATGAGCCGAACATAATTTGGTCCAAAAAGTCAACTATGGGGCCCACCAATTGGCGATCTGGTCAACCGTCTCAGAAATGTGTGAAAATTGGGTCACAGGACCAGCGTGTTACCATGAGTCCAGTGGCGCAAGTTTTATCGCAATCTGACAAGCGTGCACAAAATACTCGCGAGTTCCACAAAAGTGGCGACACGGATTGTGTTCGCGGATACAGCCTGATTCCGGCGCGCACACGCGTCCAAATCAGTTCTCACAAATTTTCACGTGTCCGATTATGCTGCGTGCACCATTTGGTACACTTGGCACACGGTGGGGCGGTCCCGTTTGGCGGGGCGCGCTCCGATCTCCAACTTTTGTAAAACCGTAAAAAGTGGGTGCGCGCAGTTTTGTGACGACTACAATTTGGTCCACAGCAACTAATAGCACAAAGTTATAATACAGAAATTAAACTAGGTCATGTAATCTACAGGTATCAAAAAGAATCGTCGAATTCGGATCTCTGTGGTGGGAGATACGAACTCGACAATATGGGTGGTCATCGCAAGTTTCTGCGATTGCAGAATTCTGTCTGCTCGTGCTGACTTGGGCGCTATTTTTCACCTAGGGGCACACGTTTTCCGAGGTTGACTATAAAACAAATATTTGAGAGGGTTAAGGGAAGATCATACCTATGAAAACGGATCTGCGTTTGGTCGAGCGAGTCAACGGGAAATTACGCCGGAGCGAAGGTGCTTCGAGTGGGAGACTGCAGTTCGCGATGTCGGCGTCGACGGGATGGTTGGATGGCTTGGGGAGGCTTCTCTGGCTGCGGTGACGGCTCTAGATGGGAAGGGAAAGTCTGGAGTTTTAGGTTAGGGTTTTAGAGAGCTAACTATATATACATGTTATATATAATTAGGAGATAGAGAGAGGGATATGGACGGGTTGTTATGCTGCGGCCAATAAAAGACATTCGGGTCTTCATCAAGCCAATACGAAATTGTATTAGCTATGTTGCTGAGTGGGGTCGGCCTGGACATATTTTGTTAGGTGGGCGCTAGTTAGCAAGGAGTTGATTTAAGGAAAGAGGCATACTGCTTCGTTAGTGTTAATATTATTATTATTATTATATTATTATATTCTTTTTACTTTCTTTTCTTTTCCTTTCTTTCTTTAATTAAAATATATATACATATATATTTGTTTTTATATATATATATATATATATTTTCACACATAAGAAAATTTATATAATGGGGTATTGTACATCGTTAGGCTAGCAACTGCTCAAGGGGTCTCCTACATGGAATAAATTTCAAAAAATTCCTGATGGTCCCACAAGTCCTCTAAGTGCCCGAACACCTAACATAAAAATTATTAAAAATCTATTTCTCCTATTTAGCTCTAATTACTATAATTTAATTAATAATTAATAAATAAAGGGTATATACGATTTTCTAGGAAGGGGGTTTTACAAAGGTCGACAAATTGGAAGGTCAGAAAATTGGTCAAGAAACCAATATCGGATCCAAGGTCAAGAGTGAGAGAGAGAGAGAGAGAGAGAGAGAGAGAGTCCGGAGCCCAGACAAAGAGTAGGGATCGACGACTTTGGCATCGTGCATCCACCCTCTTCTGCAACCTTCGAAGCTGCTACCTGTCTTCCACGACACTTCTTCAACATCATGTGGTCCAAGGGCTAAAGTGATCGACTGCAGATCAGACACCTATAGCAATATTTACCCAGATTAAATAAATTTTACTCCTACATCCTCGTATAGGATCAAATTGTACAAGTTTGTTTGTAAACAAAAGAAGGCGGGTTTCGTTCAAACCCTGTACTATATACATCTCCGTTCTTTCGTTTAATACCACAAACAAGATGGCGACTCTGCTGGGGACATCTTTCTCTTCTGATGAGGAAGTAATTGCTCAACACGATACGGTATCTGTAGGAACCGTGAAGAAGACACTGGTCGTCCAATTCGACCAGTCTGCCTACGAAGACATGCTTCAAACCGGGGGTAGCTCTCACCCTCTCTCCGTCCAAGACAACAGGAAGCCGCGCAAGGTCTGGATGCCCAAGACATCCTCTACCATTCTTGTGGACTCTCCGATCTCTCCGACCTCTCCGACCAATGAGGTTGTAGCATTGCTCCCTCCGTGCCCCGCACGTAAAATTCAGTCTCCCGCTACGCGCGGTACAGACGAAACTTCGGGCAAAGCCTCAGCGCTAACCCAGAAGTATCTATTGTGCTCTACGCGTAGAAACCAGTCTCCCGCTACGCGCGGTACAGACGAAACTTCGGGCAAGGCCTCAGCACTAACCCGGAAGTATCTACTGCGCTCTACGCGTAGGAACCAGTCTCCCGCTACGCGCGGTATAGGCCAAACTTCTGATAATGCCCCAGCGCCAAATCGAAAGTACAAATCATGCTCCGTGCGCAAGACAACATCTGACCTCTACGGTGAACCAGATGAGCACTGCGATCTCCGCAAGGGAAAGCGAGCGGCAGAATACTCGACTTCTCGGACTTTACGCCAGCAAGGGAATAATCTGCCTACCCTCCGGATTACGCGAGAAACCGATGGCGGACTGAGGACCTCTTCAGCTTTACGCCATTCTGAGCAGATCTCCAAATTACGCCAGGCAAAGTCCCACGGCGCAAAGCAAGCTCAGGTTGCGGGAAGACACCCTCCCAGGGGGTTATCCGCCACCCAGATGGCCAATCTGTTGTACACAGGTGGCACAGGGAAATTCATGGTGCCCAATCTCCGCGTGCCCACTAATGAGAATAGAAGGAACAAGCCGTCGTCTTCTTCCTCTACTTCTCCTAACCTGCGCAAATATCTAATCCAGAAGCGTAGGGAGAGGGGACCTTCCAATATGACTATTACGCCTCCTTCCGAGCACTGTTGTAATAGTCATAAAATCGTGATTGACTGCTGCTGTCCTAAAGCAAAACTATCGGTTTTCGACCGGTTGAGCTACTCTGTCTTTTCAGGAAGAAAAGCCCGCGCATGCATCCGTGAACATGGCCTCATACGCGCCTAGAGGAGGGTCGAGCTCAAAACGTCATCCCTCTAGGCCTCCGAGCCAAAAGAGATTCAACGACCTCGTCAGGAACGCTGAAGCTGGGGTATTCCAAAACACCCATGCAAGGTCACAGCAACCAGCGTCGTACTCTTCTGATTCAGACGCTGGGGGTCGCCAGTCTCCCAGATCAGATGCCGAGAGTATAGAGTCGACTTCTGCAGCGACCTATACTAATCCTTCAATGACGCCCAGGGAAACGGGAGTTTATGCCGTTGAAGATGAATGCGAGAAAGCTTCGCCGTCAGGAAACGCGGAACAACGCATCACTACGCTGAAGACATCTCTGAAACAAATGCAATCCATAATGGAGAACATGCACCAGATGATGCTAACCCAGCATGCAACTGTCATGGCTCAAGCTATGATCCCGCCAACTCAGATACGTGTGGGGGTGGACTTACCACCATCCAACCCGAGCCAAGAGCCTGCTCTAGATCAAGAGTCGGCAGTTCCTTCGCTTCCTCACTCAGAGAATGCCTTACCTCCCGCTGGAGTTATAATACAACCAACTTCGTATTACACCGTAGTCTCGCTTCCGACTGAAAATCCGATGCAGGCAGTACGGGAGTTGAAAGCCCAGTTTGACGCCTTGAAGCACAAAGATCAGCTCAAGAAACTGGGAATCAACCAGCCTTACCCAGCTATCTGGGAAGAGGTCCCTTTCCCTCCGAGGTACAAACCTCAGACTATGGCTCTGTTTGAGGGAAAAACATCACCAAGTCAGTACATGAACTATTTCAGTATGATGACGGTGTTGCTTCAAGGGAACGATGCTCTCCTCACTCGGGTGTTCAAAGGCTGCCTCTCAGGAGTAGCCTATCAGTGGTACCATAGCTTGGCGGACAACTGCATTACTTCCTTCGAGGACTTCAAAGCTTTATTCTTCACGCGATTCTACGAGGAAGGAATGGACATGTCTATGTCCTCTCTCATCGAAGTCAAGCAAAGGGAGAAAGAGAAAGTTCGTACCTTCATCGAACGTTTCCGTCAGGCCACCTTACAGATGCCTCCAGGAGTTCCAGACTCTGCGTTAGTAGACATTTGCAAAAAGAACCTCCTTCCCGTAGTATCGGTGTTTACAGGACCATATCAGTTCCATGATTGGCCCTCGTTCATCATCTCGGCAGTAGCTGCCGAAGACAACAGTCGCAAGGCGCGCAACAATGGCATCATGATCTCCGCCTCCGACAGAGGCAAAAAGTCATCTCCCAGCAGCGACCATCCTCGTAGCTCCAAGGGAAAAGAAGCTCTGGCGATCAATACGGCCAGACAAAAGATCGCGACAACCGTACAATCGAGACCCGGGACCTCCAGGCCCGTCGAAGTCTACTCTTTCGACGACGACGATATCCCAAGTATATTCGAGTGTCTCGTCAAAAGTGGCAAGATTACCCTTCCGGAGCTAAGACGGCCCCAAGAAGACGATAGTACTAACGACCCCAAAATACTATATCTTCCACAGATACGTGCACCACCCGACAAAGGCGTATTACATACTGAAAAGGAAGATCCAGGGGTTAATCGATGCCAAAGCCATCACGCTACACAACACCGAGAAGACGGTCATGGCCAACATGATCTCTCTACGGTTTGGCAATCTGTCTTCCCACGAAGTCTCGGACGGTGTCACCCCCATTTCCCGGACCACGATGAACATCGTCAATCTTCCTCCAGCTAGGGGTCAAAATCATGACCTGGTACCCCTAACCACTCGGCAGGGCGAGATCATGTGGGTGCATCCGAATTTGGTGTCAGAGTTCGGGGAGGAGACTAAAGCTACTAAGGCTACGTCTAGAAAGAGCTCCAAATACAAGCCATGCCATATAGTCGTAACTTCTTCGCCATCAGACGAAGACGAGGTATGAGCTGCAACCCGTTCAGGGAAAGCCTACCTCAACGACTATGGAGCAAGTCAGGAAGATGCACCGGCAGACGCTTCAGCTGCAAAACCTTCAGGACCAGACCCCGTCGTACCAGATGCCGGTCCTTCAAAACCAACTCCGGCGGACAAGGGGAAGCAAAGAGAAGTACGCTTTGATAAACCTATGAAAAATATTCCAAACAAAGGTTTAGGGAAGCCGTACAACTTCGACATCCTGGCCCAACTGGCTAATACGCCAGCCAGGCTGTCCATCTTCGAGCTACTCAGGCTCTCCCCTGACACTCGGCTAGCCCTGAGCGAAGCACTGATATAGGCAGAGGTATGCTTGACCCAGCTCAAGTCCCCCAACGAGGAACCGGTGGCGTGTCCTTAATGCCACAGTATAATGGAAGTGGTCCCAAATATCACTTTCACTCAAGATGACATGCTGTTAAAACATAACAGGCATGACAGGCCCCTCTATTACACCGGGTACGTCGGTTCCATGGAAGTCAATCGGATTCACATAGATCCGGGATCGTCGATCAGCATCATCCCTCACAGTCTGCTCAGACCGCTGAGGATTCCTACCAGCGAATTGGCTTACACCTCCACTACAATCGTGGGGTTCAACGCTGGAAGAAGTAAGCCGTTGGGAAAAATTCGCCTGAGGATCCATATTGGCAACCTCAGATCGGTGGCCACATGTTACGTCATCGATTCAGAGGTGTCCTACAATATTTTGCTGGGAAGACCATGGATCCACGACCACAACATCGTTCCTTCAACTCTACATCAATGTGGAGAAGGAATCCCACCGGGAGCCAGAAAAACCCCCTGCGACACTACCACTGTCAATCAGGGTGAAAGGACGAACCACTCGTCCAAAAGCCATGGAGCCTATGGCTATTCACCTGAACAAGACCAGGTCAGGAAAAGGGAGTGATCCTCTAGTGATCACTTTAAACCAGAAGCCTCCACCTTTGGTCATCAACCTGCGGCGCAACAAGCAGCCGACTGATGTAAACACAACCAGGAAGGGAGTTTCAGATGATAATAAACATCCTCTTTTTCAGTATATTGGCACTCACATTCCAAAACAGGAATCTGCTCCCCGTGACGAGGTAGAAACCATAGCACAAGAATTCTTGGAAGTTATGAACTCCTACCGTCCGTATACCTGGGAAGTCGCGCCATCATCCAACGTCGTCATGGCATATGGACCACATAAGGATTCTATCTTCATTGTCCCGCCTACCTGCAGCAGTCAGCGTCCAATATTCTTCGGCCGCATGCGCAATCAACCGACTGTCCAGGAAGATCCTTTCGAGGACGATACTGGGAAAATGCAAGTTCACCGATACAACCCGCAAGCACTGAAGATCAAGCAAAACATGGGCTACGACTTGAAGCGGAAGCCAGGCCTCAACTACGGAAGAGGCAGACAAACTCATTTCGGCTTAGGGTACGCCACCTCCTCTAAGTCGGACGAGGACACCGTTTCCTCTCCTCGGAACGGCTCGTCGCCCTCCGACTCACCTGACGCTCTCAAACAAACATTATCAGTGAATATGGTAGTGACAGATCCCTTTGAAGCAGATGAACTAGATTCTGAGCCATTTGAATGACTTTTGGGCCCAACAAATGGATACACAGTGGGAATTCTGCTTCGAGCAAAGGGAACCTCCCACCAAAGATGAAGTTATCCAGGTTGATGTTGGGGGTAAACTTTCGCCAAGGTCGATATTTATCAGTAACAATCTTTCCCCGGCTGAAAGGGAAGAAGTTATCCAGCTGATAAAAGAGTACATCGACGTCTTCGCATGGGATTATGAGGATATGCCGGGCCTTGACCCGAAGGTGGCTACTCACAAACTCAACATATTGACCAACTCAAAGCCTGTGAAGCAGCACCAACGCCGGTTCCGCCCGGATATGATGGACGCCATCGAAGCTGAAGTCAAAAAGTTGATAGCCTGCGGTTTCATCTGGGAAGAACAACATCCCGACTGGATCGCCAACGTTGTCCCAGTCATGAAGAAGATCGGGAAAATACGTATCTGCATCGATTACCGTGATCTGAATGCATCATGGACATCATGATCGACAACACCTGCGGTTTTGAATGCATGTCTTTCATGGACGGGTTCTCAGGATACAATCAGATCAAGATGCATCCCGAAGACGAGAAGCCCACTTCCTTCTGGACGCCGTTGGAGGTATATTGCTATACGGTCATGCCCTTCGGGTTGAAGAACGCTGGGGCAACATACCAAAGGGCTATGAGTAACATATTCCACGAGCATTTACGCAAAATAGTAGAATGTTACGTGGACGACATAGCCGTCAAGAGCCGCCTCAAAGACGATCACATTCAAGACTTGAGAACGGTATTCAAGTTAATGCGCCAACATCAACTCAAGATGAACCCTACGAAGTCCTTTCTGGGTGTATCCAGTGGCAAGTTCCTGGGATTTGTCATCACCGTCAAAGGCATCCAAGTGGACCCTGACAAAGTCCAGGCCATCGTAGAAATGCGACCGCCCCGTAATCTAAGGGAACTCCGGGGATTTTAAGGCCGTCTGGCTTATATCCGGAGATTCATATCCAACCTTTCGGGAAGATGTCAGCCTTTTTCGTATCTCATGAAGAAAGGTGTATCCTTCGTATGGGACGAATCATGTCAGCAAGCGTTCGGAGATATGAAACGCTACCTCACCAGTCCGCCAGTTCTGGTGCCTCCTATCATGGAGAGACCATTCTTGCTGTACGTTCGAGCGATAGATCATTCTCTAGGAGCTCTTCTCGCACAGAAGAACGATATGGGTCATGAACAGGCTATCTACTACCTCAGCAGGATGATGGTCGGAGCCGAACACCGGTACAACCCAGTGGAGAAAGAATGCTTGGCTCTGATGTTCTCTATCCAGAAAATGCAGCACTATGTCGCCGGCCAGACTATTCATATCATCTCCAGGATCAACCTTCTTCGAGTACTGATGAGCAAGCCAAGTGCTCTTAATTCCCGACTTATAACTTGGGCGATGCTGTTAACACCATATGACATGGTATACATCCTGCAGAAGTCCATCAAGGGCCAAGCGCTAGCCGACTTCCTAGCTGCTCATCCGATCCCAGAGGCCTCCAAATTATACGAGGACATTCTCGACGAAGTTGCAGAATGTAATTCCGTAATGGAAAGTGACGCATGGCAACTGTTCTTCGACGACGCCTCTAGGACTGGTCCCAAGGGAAACGTGGTTTCAGGGGTAGGAATCGTCCTGGTCACTCCTGATAAACTCATCATCTACCGAGCATATTCTCTTAGCGAGCCATGCTCCAACAATGTGGCAGAGTACAACGCTCTGCTGATCGGGCTCCAAGTCGCCAAAGAGCTGGGGGTCATCTCCCTGGAAGCTTTCGGTGATTCTCTGCTTATCGTAAATCAAGTCAGAGGAATATATGAAGTCCGGAATCCAGACCTCATCCCCTATCACCAAGCAACGGTCGAGATAGCCATGACATTCAAAGGGTTCTTCCTGGAGCATGTGCCTCGATCTCAGAATCTGGAAGTTGATGCCCTAGCCAGTCTAGCTGCGGATTTAGCCACTCCTATAAGAAGGCAGGATTTGGTAATCCTTCTTAACAGAGATTTATTCTATGTGAAGAACAACTTTCACATAGAACGCAGCTACGCTGTGAACACAGATCCCCCTAGAAGCGACTGGAGAAGTCCCTTCATAGATTTTGTCGCATACGGAATCTTGTCGGAGGACCCCAAAGAAGCAGTATCCGTCAAAAGACGGTCATTACGCTTCTACTTCAACGCATCTTCACAATACCTATATCGCCGGACCTACGACGGACTGCTATTGAGATGTCTATCTGACGATGAAGCACAGCAGATTATCCGGGAAGCTCACGACGGCGTATGCGGAGCACATCAGCCCGGTCCTAAGCTACAGGATCGTATCAGGAGAATGGGCTATTACTGGCCCACTATGATCACAGACGCGATCAATTATGCAAGATAATGCAGAGCCTTTCAGGTTCATGCCGACTTCATACATCAACCGTTTGAATATCTACATCCTACGATTGTGTCATGGCCTTTCGAAGCATGGGGTATGGATATTATTTGTCCTATTCACCCGTCTTCTTCCAGAGGTCACCGGTTCATACTGGCCATCACGGATTACTTCTCCAAATGGGCGAAAGCGATCCCTCTTACTGAGGTAAAGGCGTCTAATGTGATCAGCTTCATCAAGCATCATGTCATTTATCGTTTTGGGATCCCCCGAAGGATAATCCATGACAATGGACCTCAGTTCATCAGCCAAGCGTTTCATCAATTTTGCGATAAAAATCAGATACACAATATTGCCTCTATGGCATATTATCCACCCGCTAATGGTTTGGCGGAAGCTTTCAACAAAACCATTATCAAACTCTTGAGGAAGTTCGTCTCTTCGAACAAGAGAGATTGGGATGAGAAGCTGGGCGAATATCTTTAGGTATACCGTACAATGGTACGAATACCGACAGGTTGTACCCCATTTTTACTGGTCTACGGGAGCGAAGCAGTTCTACCCATTAAAATCCAGATCCCGTCACTCAGAATAATCGTGACTAATGAGCTGACTCAAGAAAAGAATGACCTGTTAAGGCTTCAAGAGCTAGAAGGATTAGACGAGAAATACCTCCAAGCTCAACAGCGCATCGCGCTCTACCAAGCACGCATTTCTAAAGCTTTTAATCATAAAGTAAAGGAAAGAATGTTCAAAGTCGGCGAGCTAGTTTTAGCCGTAAGAAGGCCGATGATTCTTACTCACAGGAGTAAAGGGAAATTTCAGCCCAAATGGGAAGGCCCTTATGTGATCGAGACAATGTTCTCGAACGACGCTTAGAGGTTAGCTCAGCCTAGTGGAGACCTGTTATTGGCTCCTATCAACGGTAAATTCCTGAAAAGGTACTATGCTTAAATCTCCTCTGCTCAAGTGGAATACGACGAGAATCTCAATTCTGACAAAACTACTTCCAAAGCAAAAAACTAGTTAAGTCATATTCTATCATGTCCGCATGACTTCTGAATAAGTATGTCCTGCTAGAAGTTTATCGAGAGTCTATCACGTCCATACTACCTCTGATATCACTCTCGCCCAAACCTGTCATTTATATTCCGAAATGATGGGTCCACAAAGTCAGAAAAGATTCGCTTTATTTATTCCCGAAAAGAGCAGAATTACATCGGGGAAGCAAAAAGAAGAAAGGGTACATCATTGTGGGGGAGCGGTCAGATCACGATTCAGCCGCGCCAGTGTAGCTATCCTCTCATCCCTGAAAACCAAGACATCAGCGCGGGCCCGCTCCAGTCGTGCCTCGGGATTGTTCATAAAGGACAGCTCGGGCCTTGCCCGAAGAGAGCCAACACAGGCAGCTTCTGCACGCTCCAGATCCCGTCGTGCTGCGCTTAGTCGACCAGTCGCTACATCTAGACCTGCCAACGACTGGGAAGCCCACTTCTCTGCCCGAGCGAGTTTTTCCTTCAACTTACGAGCCCTCGCGACGTTCCCTTCATGCTCGGATTGGCACTTAGTCTGAAGGGCAAGAGCCTCCTCCACGACTGCTTTTCTTTCATCCATCTCCAGCTTATGTGCTTTGATGGAGTCATCTAGGCTTTCCAGCTGTTTAGTGAGCCGCGCAGTCATGAGGTCATACCTGACCTGGATATCAGCTTCAAGGCTGCCCCGAGTCAGCTGCAAGTATTCGTTAATAGGTTGCTCCAAACCATTAACCATCGCCTCCAGGGCGTCAGCTATCCCAGAATCGTCGAACTCCCGGACAGCCCCGATTGAAAACTGAGAAGTCTTCTTCAGGCGCTCGAAGTCTAGATTCTTCGCCAACACCATTGATATCATCGTTTTCAAACCGGTATAAAAGAGGCTGGTATGTTGCTCGGTCAGCGCAACCAGATCCGATTGAACGCCAGGTGTGGCCACGATATTGGCGAGTCCCCCACCAGGAATGACTGCAGACGAGGTTGCCACAGCCGCCGCCTCGACAGATGATGCGACCGAAGGAGGTACAATGACGACGGTCGAAGTCATCGGCATACTCGCAAGAGGCGAGGTCACGATAACGGGTTCGTCCTCCTCTTGAGGTGACGAAACTACTCCGGACGAGCTGGCCCCCGAAGGTATTGCCTCCTCGAAGTCGAACGCCTTCGTAGCATCGCCAGAAGCCGAAGCATAGCCAGAAGGCGCTTCAATACTACGCTCCCCGTGGGTGCCGTCCCCTGAAAAAAGGATAAGAAAGTTGATATCAGTACGATGGTAATCTTTCTAAAAGAGGAGACATAAAAGATGATATTTACCCGTAACCAAGGGAACATATGTCGTATCTGCAGCCGATGTAGCTATATCACGCCTCAATGACGCGATACGAACTGTCATACCTGGAGAAGGAGATGGGCCAACCGACATCGCCAGAAGCTCTACCAGACCTTCACCAAGACGCGGTCGAGGTTCGTCAGCTGGAATCTCGCTAGGCATACGTACAGGCGTGGCAGGAATTTCATCCATTGCCGGTCTAGGGAAAGATCCCCCCATTTGCCTTGGCCACGCAGGCGACCTCCTTCCACTACCTGGAGCAGTAGCGGCAACAACAGCCTTCAGCGAAGACTCTCCGGCGCCACCAGCCGGAACTATAGAAGGTCCCTCTCTAAAAGGCGAGGAACCTCCAACCAAAGAATCATCCCTGACATAGGGAGATACAGGCCCACTCCCAGGAGCCTCAACACCAAGAATGCGGAGAGGACGAGCAACCGTCTCCTTCCTCATCTTACGAAGAAAAGCCTCCTTGGAAACAGGTGCCCTCCGCTTCCCAGGGACTACCAAAGCCCCCGCAGGCAGAGGCACTTCATACCTCGGCACCGACACCAGAGGCTCATCCGGAGTGTCAAACTCCTCACCCTCGTCAGAAGAAACCGAGGGGACTTCGACTCTTCCCCCAGGCTTGGGAGAAGGCACCCTAAAGCTTCCACGCATGTCAAAATCGCGATGGAAGGTGTTGATCGCCACGTAGAACTGGGCGTAAGAATGGAGGATACGCAGCTCCGTGGAGGTTGTAACAATCGACACGATAAAGATGGCTCCCGTACAACCCATGATAAAATACCGCCATCCTCTGGCTCCATCAATGAGTCCGCCCCTGGACCTGAAGCTGGTGACGTCATTGCCCACGTGCAGCTGATCATACCCAAACTGCCTGGCGAACTGACTGGGCAAGTAAGGCTCAAAGAAGCAATGATCTTCGCTTCTATACAGCAAATGGGAGGGTCTGATACAGACCAACCAATTAAAGGCTTCCGAAGAAAGATTGGTCTTATCTTGACCTAAGTCCTCAAGCCTAATCCCCGACTGGTTGCGATGCACGGAGGGGACGATGCAGAATAACTTCCACCCGTGGCTGAGGTTCAACGCCAGCCTACAGTCTAAAACTATGTTCACGTTCCAAGGAGAGTCCTTGTAGTTTAGCAAGAAACTACCCACCGAACTGCTGCCACGGCCGGGAGACATCTCCCGGGGATTATAGAGAATTAACCATCCTATCAAGTACCGGTATGGTAATTCTACCCGAGGAAAGCTATCACACCGAGCTTCATCGACGAGCAGCCCATCAGTCATGGCCCTCAAGCCAGCCTGAATACGGCACACCATGGCAGGGAGCAAGCCCAGTCTTGCCCCAAACACCAGACGAACGGCAGGCCACAGGACGTTCCGGTGGATGCGATCCACGGACGCGATGCCAGGCACCACAACTCGGTGCAGCCATATGGAGAGAAAGCCAGCCAGCCTGGCTTTCTTAGACAGAGGCATGCGGCAGCGCCTCAAGTAACTATAGGCCTTAGTGCCTTCAGGGTACTTTTTTACCCCGTCATGGAGAATCTGATCGGGAGCTTTAGCATCCTCCATAAGATCCTCAACGACCTGGGCACTAAGCGCGCCCAAACAATTCATGGGCTCATTCTTGCCCCCCGAAACTTTCCCCGACGTGGCGGCCCTGGCTCGGTGAAAGAAGAGGTAGGACATCCACTTTGTGGTATGAGCTAAGTCAGAAGGCTCATTATAAAAAGTAGTGCACGCGAAGTAGTGGCACATCAGCTCCTGATACACCTCCACAACCCGAGGGTCCGAGGCCTCCAACTCCCGGTTGGTGGGAACATACTCTTCATATGGGGTATCCCCCATCGGCAGTCTCGAGATCACTACCATCTCATGGAGGGCTAACCCCAACTCCTCCAGTGGAGTGGTGAAGGTCCCAGTGAGCAGAATATATCGCTCCATCAGTGCCAGAAACAGGTTAGGGTTCGGAGGCAACCCAACACTCGTCGCACTCACACCAGCATACAGCCCGATGACCTCCAGCTCGCTCCAAAAATGCTTCAAGGCCCAGTCAACTAGGCAAGTCCATCGGAGGTTTGTTGGGGTGATCCACCTATTACACCGAGGATTCTCCTTGGGGCATACCTCCCTCGCCCCATGAAGTCGTTACAGAAAGTCGACAACTGGACAGGCTGGATCACAGAACTGTCTTCACTCGGGACGCTGCCCAGGTACAGTCCCCTGAACAGCGTCACAACGCCGGAGGGACGACTGACAAACGACCCCTGGTCAGCTCCTTTCAGATGAAAGATCTTCCCCGGCTTGCCGTGAAGATCGGGAGTCAGCGTCCATGACATCCTCCTGGGATGTGTGGCATGAAAGAAAGCCGAGATGGGATAATCTCTCGACATCGTGGGCAGATACAAGACCACACTCTCGACGGGGAAAACTCAGGATTCTTTCTTAGGCTTCGTCTGGGACTGTTTGTCTATCATGTCCCCAAAGAGAAAGGCCGGCTTGATGTATTGGTCCCCGTCTATGTACGTCAGGGGCTCTCCGTTAATCATATTCAGCAATGTCCGCTCGCCCTGAGCCGATATCAAGATCCCCCTCCCTTCAGGATACTGGAGTCCGGAGATAGGAAATGTCACGTGCGACAGATCCTCCAGGTAGTTCGAGTGCAGCATCCCGACAGCGGAACCCATCACCTCGGCCAGTGGAGACTCATGCAAGTTAACTGCGAAAGTGCAAGAAAGACGTCATTACAAAACCTTGCAAACATAAAAGACCAAGAAGCGACAGTCTGTGCTTTACGCTAAGACTGTACAAAATTTGGTCACTTTACGTCGGAAGTCACATCCAGAAGCGTAATGGGTGGTATACGGTCCGTGCTTTATGCCAGACTGCCAAAAATTCTAGTTATTACGCCGGAGGTCTCATCCACAAACGTAAAACTAAAATTTTATAGTATACACCAAGTTTTCGACATTCAGAGCTTTTACGCTCAAAACCACGAAAATATGGAGTTTTACGCTGACACATTAGAAATATGGGCATAAAATATAAAAACGTCTCCGTGCGTCACCTTCCTCAAAGAGGCTATCAGCACCAAAGACGACCTAGCGCGGTCACGTTTAACGTGTGTGAAGAATTTTTTGTCATTCTTTTTCATCCCAAAAGCTCTACCTCTAAGGCCGGGTGTGCTGCTCGTCGACGGGATGCTTCGCTCAAAAGAAAGTTCGTCTTGCCCGACCGAAGACTCTCGTGCTGGGGCAGAAGAACGAGAAGAAGAACCTATACCCTTTCCCTTAGTGGAGGGGATTTGTTTCGGCGCCATTTCGAAAACTCGGAGTGCTCGAAGAAAGAACGAAGGAAAAAACTCGAACAGTCGAAGGCTCTCTTTCGCAGAAGACGGATGAAAAGCTTTTCTCTCAAAATCTTGGGATATATATAGAGTTCGGGTCGACTCCTCGAATCCTCGGACGGACTCCTCGAAACCCGAACCAAATCTCCTAATATTTGGTTATGATTGGGTCCTAGGTCAGCCTATTATTCAGAGAAGGCGGACAGTCAGCGAATTCGAAAAGTTTTTCGCGTAAAGCAGTTCAGCGGTTCCTACGCTAAAGGAGCTTTCTACGCTCGACAGCAACAGCTCTACGGTTTTACGTTCGCAAGCTATAAGTCTATGGTTTTATGCCCGGATGCCTTTGTGCTCGGTAGCTTTTATGCTCGAGAGGCAACAAACCTACGACTTTACGCTCAGCAGATACCAAATCAATGATCTCACGCTCGGTGGCGC
This sequence comes from Iris macrosiphon, assembly GCA_036927795.1. Lineage (NCBI taxonomy): Eukaryota > Viridiplantae > Streptophyta > Magnoliopsida > Asparagales > Iridaceae > Iris > Iris macrosiphon. The sequence continues at coordinate 55,648,969 of JAYESA010000002.1, forward strand.
TCAGTTTACGCTTAGAAGAAACAGATCCGCAAACTTCACGCTCGGAGAAATTTTCTTTTCAGAAGCTACAGATCTATAGTTCTACGCTAAAAGGGCTTTCTGTGCTCGACAGCTACGAATCTACGGCTTTACGTTCGACAGCTATAAGTCTATAAGTTTTCACCCGGATGCCTTTGTGCTCGGTAGCTTTTATGCTCGAGAGGCAACAAACCTACGACTTCACGCTCAGGAACCACAAGTCTATGATTTTACGCTCGATGGTGTTTAGTTTATGCTCAGAGGCTACAGACTAATGATTTCGTGCTCCACGACTTCCCGTACATCTGAAAGATACGCCGGCCAGATTACGCGTACATCTGAACGGTCCCCAAAGCGGTCAATTGCAAAGAGTTCACACAGAAGATACTCGTTCTTGACCCCAAGATATCCCAAGTACCCGAAGCATACAGAGTTCAAGCATGGAGAAATTACTCTCCTCGGGTCAAAATTGGAGATTCATCCAGACTCCAGTCTGAACATCTCGTCTATGGCAACTCAGTTTGACAGCCATCCCTCGACCCTGTTCCAAGGGAGTTTCGAGAGGTCATTCTTGAAGACGAAGTCTGAACAAAATTTTTGCTCATCAGAAGCAGCAGTTCAGAATTCTACGCGGTCCCTCAGTCCTAGCAGCAGGACAGTTCTAAACGTTCAAGATGCTCAACAGCGTTCTATGGACAATTCGCTATGCGTAAAGGACAAGGCCTAATACTCTTCTTATCAGAGTCGGCGTAAAGAATCAGACCTGTCGAAGCTACACATATTCAGACTTCACAGCAACGTATGACAAAAATGATCATATGCAGAGAAGAAGACGATTTTATTAAAGATTAAAATCATGATTACATATGAGGGAAATCCAATCTACAAGGGTTTTTCTTCGTGTTCGTGATTACATCTGAGGGAAACTTCGTCTACAAAAGGAGATACCCCATCGTCATCTGAAGATCGCCCAGAAGCTGTTCTGACAGGTTCTTGCTGGGCTTCAATTCTTCATCCATCTTCTTCAGCAGTCAGTCAGTTCCAGCAAACTGACTGACATGGCAATGATCAACGGCAGGAGAATACAGAGTTGGGGCTCGCATAAATTATACAGATCCCATGCTCCGTGCACTGTGACCGATCCCGGACAGCAGCCAGTTTGCCTGCCCTCATCCACCGATAACGGGAGAAGACGCCGCTTGCCAGCCGTGTGGTCAAATACGACCCTTTCTCTCTCCTGGGCAAACGCCATATAAAGTTGTTGATTATCCCGAGCAAGGGAGGCTAAGATATCCTTCCATGATCCATCATTGCAGTGGACACTTGCTCGAAGACGCCGTCTTTTTTGGCTACTTACACGCTGGAAGAACATGATCTCCTTCTTCCTCAGGTCGAGCTGACGAACTCCGGCGATCATCTCTTCGTGGTGATGGGAATGTGGGGAGAACAGGTTAACCCCCCAGCCTTTTTATAGGCGAAAGAGATCACACCGGTCCCCAATAAATCTGCCATAAAGTCAGCATCGACCGTTTCAACGCTCCATTCAGAAATGTTTTAATTTACGAGGGGCCGTTCATGCTTCATTCAAAGCATTTCAAATTCCGATGAATTTAAAAGCTTTGAAGGGGGTCTTGTAGAAGCATAAAAAATATGCTGGGAAACTCTACGCAGAATATTGATGCAGAGCAGCGTAAACAGAGGCCTTCAGAGCCTCAAGCGTACAAACAGAGCTTTCTCCGCTAAATACAACATGAAGTATAAGCTCAAAGGACCATCCGCGTAAGTGCAGTACGTCCAAGCCGCTTCAGCGTAGAGAGGGTTCCTCATCGCCTCCATGGCGTAAAACTCATCCACTTTCAAAGCAGCGTTAAAGCGTACGAGGAACGCTTCGTCTTCCCTGAAATAAACCTGTCAAGTCACGCAGTGCACCTGACCTCTGACTCCTGACAGAAAAGTGCTGTACGGCTACCCAGACGATGGCTGGAAACGATAGAAGACCACTCGGGACGCGTCCCACAATATGATGGCGGATCTCGGTATTTAATGCAGAGGATTTGGTTAAATATTACCGAACCGTCGTTTACTGACATCCCCTCAGCATGAACTGCTCTTTCGCGTACAAGGGGATATGCTGCCTTATTTTACACAGGCAAACATGAGCTGTTTACTCTCCGCAGTAGACAAACCGCCTGCCACGTCAAAAGGCTGCACTTCGTATGGGGCTCGAGGCACGTCTCTACGTCTAATTGCACAGAACAGTGACAGTTTCTCTCACGTCTCTGCGACGGATGCACAGAAGGGCTGCAGACCTTCAAAACATGCCTCCGCATTTAATGCACAGGATGGTGGCAAATCTCTGCAAAAGATTTGATTATATCTTCAAAAGCCGTAATTCCGGCTAAAGACGTCCACATCAGCACTCTGGCACGGTACGCAGCGGCTTTTATGCCCTCTCAGCTTCTATGCTCATTCGGCTTCTACGCCCTCTCAGCTTCTATGCTCATTCGGCTTCTACGCCCTCTCAGCTTCTATGCTCACTCGGCCTCTACGACCACTCGGCTTCTACGCCTATTTTCGGCTTCTATGCCGGTTTGATAACTACTTGGCTTCTACGCCATGGTGACAGATATTTGGCTTCTACGCCAACCTCTTCTACACGAGGGATACCTACCTACGTGGCTTCTACGCCGTGATCTTCGCAGCAAATATACGCGTTTTGTCCCCTTAATTGGACACGAGTCACATGCTCACTCAAAAGGTCATCTATACGCAGGCATTGGTTATTTTAACCATTGTGTAAAAGGGTCCTATATTTCCACTCCTCGGTTTCTACACCGACGGAGTGTTCACTGTCACTAAAACTCTATAAATAGAGACCTCTATCAATGAGAAAAAAAGGTCGACAAATTGGAAGGTCAAAAAATTGGTCAAGAAACCAATATCGGATCCAAGGTTAAGAGAGAGAGAGAGTCCGAAGCTCAGGCAAAGAGTAGGGATCGACGACTTTGGCATCGTGCATCCACCCTCTTCTGTAACCTTCGAAGCTGCTACCTGTCTTCCACGACATTTCTTCAACATCGTGTGGTCCAAGGGCTAAAGTGATCGACTGCAGATCAGACACCTATAGCAATATTTACCCAGATTAAATAAATTGTACTCCCACATCCTCGTATAGGATCAAATTGTACAAGTTTGTTTGTAAACAAAAGAAGGCAGGTTTCGTTCAAACCCTGTACTATACACATCTCCGTTCTTTCGTTTAATACCACAAACAGCAGCAGCTCATTCAGTTCAAATCCTTGCGAATACTGGAAGGGACAGACGTGCCTCATATTTACAAGATGCCTCAGAACTTAGTCTGGAAAGCGTGCTCGTTCAGAAGGCAAAGATAATATCCTATGCTTCGAGGCAGTGGAAGCAGCGCGAAGAACTATTTCATGTGCAACCTAGGAATTATGGCGAGTGTGTCCACATTTAAATCGTGGCGACACTATCCCTTTGGCGTGGCGGCGAGATCTTCGTAGATCACACGAACCTCGATATAGATGTTCACCCAGTGAGATATTGAGATGGCAGGAAAAAAGTGTTGGACTGAGTTGATCTAAGCAAAAGTTTGATATTGGGTAAGTCGCCTAGCTTGGGTAGTACCAGTTGAGATGATCGTTCTGTGCACGAAATATATTTAGAGATGTTGCTAGTGCGGTTTCAGAAATAGTTGGATGGATTGAGTTGGAACACGAACAGATTGAGTCGGTGGAAAATTATCATATTTGAGACTAGTGCTCAATCGAATATGTTGGAATAGAAATCGTGATTTGCTTCAATTATGAATAAAGCAAATGGATGCCTCGGACATAAAGATACCCTTGTAACTTGTTCAAATTTGCTATCGCAAAGCTCGACTAAAATACATGTATTTTAGGGACGCCTTAAATATGTGTACGATCCAAAACTAAGCGATACGAAGGAATTCGTATTGAGCTGCAAGGAGGATGTGGGAATTCATAAAATTTGTAGGAGCGTTCAGCAGAGCGAGATGCTGAGTCTGGATCAGGATAATATAAATTGCATAGAGCAGATCTATGGAATTGGGCAAGCGGCATGTGATAGGAATGAGTACCAGCATGGTTCGTAGACGAACCTGATTCTAAGTGGTATATTATGTAACACTCGCAACCGTACGGTACGTTACGCTGAGTCGGATTGAATAAAATAAATGCTGGTTACATTTAAATTGTTGGATTTTGGAAAGAAGGATTGATTGAGTTGGTTTCATGTACAGATGGCTAGCGAGTTCGATAGAAATCAGGTATTCGTTCAGAACAGTACTGAGATAGCTGGATGGGAGCGATAATGTCGTCTTTCTTAGTCTAATCGGTCGGATGATTCGGAGAGCACGGTCTGCTCGCACGGTCATACCAGTTGAGTAGATCGTGCTTGCATCGGACCACGGGTTCAAGGGATTGGCCGTATCGGCAGGACATGATGCTTAACGGGATCAAACATTATGAGTGGGCTCTTTCTCTTCTTCTCTACCCCTTCATGCCTAATAATATGGAAAACACATAAAAGGCTTGAACACTTAGGCTGAAACTTGAGAATCACTACACTGAGGCGTGCATAGAGTGTACGTTGTTGGCTTGGATAGGATTGTGGCTTGAATTGATTTGCGCGTTAGATTGTTGGAGCTAGAGTTGGATTATACATTTGAGACAGTCGGTTGAATAATCGAGATTATGCTTGGACGAGTTGGAATGATACATTGAGGCATTGGGAATATCGGAAATTAGGAAGAGCGAGCGTGCATCCGTGCACGAGTATCATTTGGTCGCTTTGTCTTGAAAAGCGAGCAGTTGTGTATATTGCTGGTTGTGGCAGCATGTTATTCTTGGTTGTGTTGCCTTGGTTGGTTTTCCTTAGATCGCTTAGCCTCGTTAGGCGTTGTTGCATTCGTGCAGCAAGTTGGGTGGCGTTATTGCATTTGTGCAACAAGTTAAGAGCTTTCGTTGGGTTGGCTTGGCTTGTCGTTCAGAGAGTTTCTGATTGAATCAATGGATCAGTTGGTTGGCATATAAGATTTGGTTATGCGGCATGTCGTGAGTAGGAGCATTCGATTGAGAATGGATCGTTGCACGAGTTGCTCGTGTAGCAAAATTGTTGGACGGAGTTTGATTTTGGCTGGGTATATCACATAGAGCATCGGTTGAGCATGTTTGAGTTTGGCTTGGGAATATCAGGATGAGTTTGCACGAGTTGCTCGTACAACAAATGTGTAGAACCATTGGGTATTGGGTTAGACTACTTGGAAGACAATCGTTGCACGATTGCTCGTGTTGCGAAAGTATCAGACGGTTTGGGAATAGCTGGAAGCATCGAGAATGGAATATTGCACAAGTTGCATAACGAGATTGATGGAAATAGTTGGATAATTCAGGCATTGCCTGAGTTTTGTGTCAGACTTGAGTTGTGAATGGCAGGATCACACATAAGGGATAGTTCGAACGGATTTTGGATAAGTGCAAAGAACTCGTAATGCGAGTAGCGACTTAATTCGGAGTGATATATGGGATACCACATATTGAGCAAGGCATTAAAATATTTTGGTTGGACATCAATGGGAATTGCCAGAACGGACTCGGGTAACAGAAATACAAGTTGGTTGGTGCATATCGACTGAGTTGGAAAGAATGAAAATGAAGCAAGCGAATATTGAGTTGAGCATATCGAGAACGGACTCGTGCAAATGGAAGTATCGTTGGGCTTAAGAGATGGACGGGATTGGAACGAACAGATGAGAGTCACTGGAGCGAAACGATGGGTTAATTGATAGATAGCGAGCACGGACTACGATTTTGGGCAACACATTTGAGCTGTTGGTTGAGTAATGAAACACGATCTTGGCTTGGAGGAACAATGTGATGGATTCACACAAACTTGAAAGATTTTGGATATTGCTGCTCGAAAAGTCGACTCAGGTTTAGCAGAAGTAGAATTTTGGGCAAAAATGGTGCAACGATAGTAGACAGATTCTCCGAAAAGACATGAACAGATTGTGGCAACAACGGAAGGCAAAGATTATGGCGGACGGACTTTTAAAGATAGCTAAATATGGGAGCAACGTCGGAACAAATTACTGTACTGCTCGAGTAAGTTGGACGTGCATTGTGGGACGTGGCAAACAGATAAGAATTTGAGCAAGTCTTGAGTTTTGAGAATCATTGCAATTCGTAGTGCGAGTAGACGAACATGGCAATTCGAAAATTTAATGGATTCAGGGCAGAACGACGGATTGATGGAAGACGGTTTCAACGAGCGCAGTTCTCGAACTGTGGCTCGGATAGATAGCAAGACTCTAGGTGGCTAAACGACATTGGTTGACAGATCATCAAAGGTAGTGCATGAAATGCTCGGATTCGGAGGTTCGCTCGGATGGAATGGTCATATTTTGGTTCAGATTTGCATATGAGATATAGCATGGTTCATAGTAACTATCCATCGTGATGACTTATAATTATCGAGCGTAGCTTCGGGACAACAGACCCTAGCGACTTGCCCGCCAAATCAGAGATTGAATATGGTAGACCCATAGAACGACCCTTGCGGCGACGTATTTGGGAATGCGTCGAGGGCGGATGCGAGTACTGAGTGTTGGATTTGAGAGACCCTTGGGATAGCCTTCAGCTGAAGATGCAGCCGGAAGATCGGAACGATGGTGGAAGTAGCCTAGTCAACTGATGAGATTCAGAGTCACAGATTTTTTATCGATGGCATCGCCTCTGACTCATCGTACCCTGAAAGGGAATAGCATTCATATGAATTGACGACTGTGAAACTAGCTCGTGAAGTTAAAGCAGCGGCTCGTTCAGATCAAATTCTTACAAATACTGGAAGGGATAGATATGCCTCAGATTTACAAGATGCCTTAGAACTTAGTCTGGGAAGCGTGCTCGTTCAGAAGGCAAAGGTGATATCCTATGCTTCGAGGCAGTGGAAGAAGCGCGAAGAACTATTCCATACGCAACCTAGGAATTGTTGCGAGTGTATCTACGTTGAAATTGTGGTGACACTATCCCTTTGGCATGGCGGCAAGATCTTCGTGGATCACACGAACCTCGATATAGATGTTCACCCAGTGAGATATTGAGATGACAGGAAAAAGGTGTTGGACTGAGCTGATCTAAGCAAAAGTTTGATATTGGGTAAGTCGCCTAGCTTGGGTAGTATTAGTTGAGATGATCGTTTGGTGTACGAAATATATTTGGAGATGTTGCTAGTGCGGTTTCAGAAATAGTTGGATGGATTGAGTTGGAACACGAACGGATTGAGTCAGTGGAAAATTATCATATTTGAGACTAGTGCTCAATCGAATATGTTGGAATGGAAATCGTGATTTGGTTCAATTGTGAATAAAGCAAATAGATGCCTCGGACATAAAGATACCCTTGTAACTTGTTCAAATTTGCTATCGCAAAACTCGGCTAAAATACATGTATTTTAGGGACGCTTTAAATATGTGTACGATCCAAAACTAAGCGATACGAATGAATTTGTATTAAGCTGCAAGGAGGATGTGGGAATTCGTGAATTTGTACTAGCATTCAGCAGAGCGAGATGCTGAGTCTGGATTAGGATAATGTGAATTGCATAGAGCAGATCTATTGATAGGAATGAGTACCAACACGGTTCGTGGACGAACCTGATTCTAAGTGGTATATTATGTAACGCCCACAACTGCACGGTGCATTACGCTGAGTCGGATTGAATAAAAAAATGCTGGTTACATTTGAATTGTTGGATTTTGGGAAGAAGGATTGATTGAGTTGGTTTCATGTACAGATAGCTAGCGAGTTCGATGGAAATTAGGTGTTCATTCAGAACAGTACTGAGATAGCTGGATGGAAGCGATAATGCCGTCTTACTTAGTCCGATCGACCGGATAATTCGGAGAGCACGGCCTGCTCGTACGGTCATACCAGTTGAGTAGATCGCGCTTGCATCGGATTGGCCGTATCGGCATGACATGATGCTTAACGGGATCAAACATTGTGAGTGGGCTCTTTCCCTTCTTCTCTACCCCTTTATGCCTAATAATATGGAAAACACGTAAAAGTCTTGAACACTTGGGCTGAAACTTGGGAATCAGTACACTGATGCGTGCATAGAGTGTACGCCGTTGGCTTGGATAGGATTATGGCTTGAATTGATTTACGCGTTGGATAGTTGGAGCTAGAGTTGGATTATACATTTGAGGCAGTCGGTTGAATAATCGGGATTATGCTTGGACGAGTTGGAATGATACATTGAGGCATTGGGAATATCGGGAATTCGGGCGAGCGAGCGTGCATCCGTGCACGAGTATTACTTGGTCGCTTTGTCTTGCAAAGCGAGCAGTTGTGGTTCGAAACCGAACAACTGCATCGACGAGAGGTATTGTGCCACTGATGGGGCATTGTGCCACTGTTGCGGTATTGTGCCACTGTTGGGGCATTGTGCCATTGGTTTATTTTAAGTTGGGGTGTTGCACCTAATTTGAAACACTGTGTTGAGAAGAGGCTTTGTGACTATGGAATAACTTGATATTTTGGTGCCTTGGGCTATATGTTGAGGTTTGGTTTTAGAATCCTTGGTTGGATATGTTAGAAGAATGGTTATGAATGCTTTAGTTGGATATCGGTTGAACGAGTCTCGGATCTATGGATGATAGAATGGGTTCAGTACCTCGAGTACCTCGAGCTATAATGGGTTCAGTAAAGGACTTTATTCAGATGGGTCCGAGGCCGTACAAGGGCACTGAGAGCCCGGAGGAGACTACCAACTGGATCACTCACACGCATAAGCTACTGGAGGCATCGCAGTTACCTACGGACCTATGGATGATGGGTGTACGGACGCTTCTAGATGGTAATGCTCATAAGTGGTGGGAATACATGGAGCGCCAGTTGGGTACATACCAGACTTGGAAGCAGTTCTTGGAGTGCTTCGAGGGAAAGTACTTCTCGGACACCGTCAGAGATACCTTGTACGATCAGTTTCTTTACCTAGAGCAAGGGAACCGAACAGTGGATGAATATGATGCCGAGTTTAGTCGACTCAGCAAATATGGCGCTTCTCTGATACCAGATGACTTGGCTAAGGCTAAGAGGTTTCATCGAGGACTGACCCAGGAGCTACAACATTATACAAGCTCGCAGTCCCGAGTCTCTTATGCTGAACTACTGATTGATGCCAGATTGCAAGAAACCATCAACAGAGGAAAAGGAGGTCAACTGAGGACACAACAAGGATCAGCAAGGATACAGCAAGGACCAGCTAGGACACAACATGGAGGACCTATCAGACGTCCCTTGGCACAGCAGCATCAACAACACAGAGTCGGACCGTACCAGATTCCGGAGAAACCCTAATATAATTATTGTAGGAGGATCAGACATATTTTGAGAGATTATCGGACCCGCTTGGGTCAGTGTATGAGATATGGCTCCGGACAGCACCTGGTGAGAGACTGCCCAATGCAGCAGACACTTCCACCGCCAGTTCAGAGATTAGCGCTTCCAGCACTGAAGCCAACTTAGCAGATGACTGGACCGGGAGCATCTCGACCCTCAGCATCAGGAGGATTTCAGAGAGGACCACCGCTACCTACCCAGGAGGATCAATATACGAGGGCCAGGCATGGACAACCACAGAGGAACGGGCGAGCTTTTGCATTAGAGGTAGATGACATAGATCATGAGGTGGATGTCATAGCAGGTATTACTCTTGCTTTTACTTTTCCTGCTGTGACATTGTTTGATACGGGAGCCACCCACTCATTCATATCATCTAGTTTTATTGCCAAACACAACATTGCTTCTACACCTTTATCTAGTTGTGTTAGAATTCTTACCGGAGGAAGAATTGTACCAGTTAGCCGAGTTTGTAGATCGGGTCCTATAGTGATATGTGGCAGGGAGATGAACGCCCAACTCTTAGTCCTTCCTATGCCATCTTTTGATATTTTGCTTGGAATGGACTGGCTAAGCAAGTACCACGCTTTCTTCGATTGTTTTGGAGGAAGCATTCTTTTTAAGGTACCAGGCCAGCCTGAACTTGAGTTTGCAAGAGGATCCACAGAAATCCTTGATGGTATGCAGCTCGCAATGGACGATGTTGTCTATCATCCTATTATTTTAGAATTTCTAGACGTCTTTCCAAAGGATTTGCCAGGACTACCCCCAGACAGAGACGTAGAGTTTTTAATTAAACTAGCACCCGGAGCAGCACCTATAGCATCGCATATTTACAGACTGGCGAAGAAGGAAATGGATGAGCTGAAGGCACAGTTAAAAGAGCTAGAAGAGAAAGGTTTTATCCGACCGAGTGTATCACCCTAGGGAGCACCAGTGTTGTTTGTACCAAAGAAGGACGGGTAAGTGCGTATGTTGTAAACTCCCTGATTTTTTTCAAAATTTTAAAAACTGGATTTTTCACAATTTTCTGGAATTTTCTGGGAATTTTCTGTAATTTAAAAACTGGGTTTTAATTATTCAATAATTTTTAATTGATATTAAACAGTATTAAAATATTATGAAAATAATATTTTTGGATGTAAAATGAAAAACTGGACTTAGGGCAATTTTTCTGAAATTTATTGGGCCCCGGACCTATTTTAAAATACCTTAAAACATTTATTATTAATTATTTAATTTATTTAAATGAGTTAATTATTATTTAATTGTTTTTAATAAATATAACCCAGCCCAGCCCGCGGCCCGGCCCGGCCCATTGGGCCCGAGCCCGGCCCAGACCCTAGCGGGTCGGGTCGGATCGGATCCGCCAAACCCGACCCGCCCGACCCGCAAACCCGCCCAGCCTCTCCCCGCACGACCCGCACAACCGCCCGCTTCTGCCGCCGCTCTCTGCGCCTCCGGCCGCGCCGCCCGCCGCTCCGCCTGGCCCTCACCCCCACGACCTCCGCCCCGCTCGGCCCCGCTCCCTCTCCTCCGCCCTATCTATATACCCCTCCCCCTTCCTCTCCGGCCACCGCTCCTCCCCACCACGCCGCCGTCCCGCATCGCCGCTGCAGCCACGCCGACCCCGCCGCTGCGCCGCCGCCCAGCTCCCCCTTCCTCCTCCTCCATCCGCCTCCTTCCCCGACAGCAGCATCAACAGCAGCAGCGGCCGCTCCGCTCAGCCGCCTGCGCGCCGCCGCGCCGCCTCCGCCCGCGGCCACTCGTCCCCGACCTAGCCCCCGGCCGGCCTCCCCCGCCGCTGTGTCACAGAGCCGCCGTCTCCGGCCGCCTGAGAGTCCAGAACCCTAACCCTAACCCTAATTTGAATTCCTGTGCCCGACCGTGTCGGACACGTGTCGGACACGATCGAGTTCCGCTTTTTGGGTCCCCTTCAGGTGCGTGTAACTTTTTGCTCGTAGCTCCATTTTCATTTCCGCAAATTGCGTTGCGAAGCCTGTATGACCCTCTCGGTGTCCGGATAAACCGTTCGGGGCATCGCGTCCTGTGGTGATCGCACACCGCGATCCAAAAATAGGAAAAAACCAGACACTGTTTCACCCCGGAACTGAGTACGTTCCGCCAAACGGGACGACTTGGTCGCACACGGTCTTCACAGATACGTGCGCATCGTCAATACGGACGTGTGGGATTTCGTGGAAGCTGATTCGGGTGTGCGTGCACACCGGAATCAACGCGTATCCGCGGACATCGTCCCGTATTCGTACTTTCTGGAACGTGCCCTAACTTTGTGTACACACGTCGGATCGAGACGAAACTTGCGCCATCGGACTCGTAGCGATAGGTTGGTCCTGTGGGTCAAGTTTGGTTCGATTTTGAGAACGTTGACGAAATCGCGTGTCGTGGGCCCCACAAGCCCCGCTCGACGGGCGATTTTGTGTTCGGCTCATCGGAATCCAATTCTGAAAGTTCTGTTGGGTTCGTATCATCGTTCCTGACCTGTTAACACTAAGTTTGGTGAATTTGGAGATCGTTGACCCGAACGCGTTTTTCGGTGCAAAGCGGGCCCACCGGTGGACCCCGTTTTGGCCCGAAACTGCCGTTTCTGCCCTTGTCTCCAAATTGGACTCAAGGACAGGCGTTTCTAGCTGATTAATATTTTCTGGATCTGATGGTGATGTTTGTTTCAGCAATCGGAGTACCGCCTGCAATTTTAGCTGAAGTCAGAGCCGCAATTGGAACAGGAACCACAGGCAAGTGTACCTTGCCAAACGCTGCTGCTTGCTATATATTTTCTTGGTTAATTTTGCATCAGTGAGAACATAGAGCTTGTAAATTCTCAGTAATTTCTGTTATAGTATTTTATTTGAATTCTGGTAGATCCATATGTAACTTGTTTTAACTGCTTAACCTAGGAAACGTGTGACGTGCTTAGTATCCGATCATAGTCGGGTGCCAACCCCGTACGCGGTGTTGGGTACGTCATTAGAGATGGACAATCGATACCCTTATTCTCGTACTTGTCCTATCAAGTACACCAGAACCCAGGACACTTGATACTATTTCATGAGACAGAGTCTTCCTGAGACATTCGAGGTGATTCTGTATAGGATGCATGTTTTATGACATAGACTTTACATTCTTAGACATTTGATTCATAGCTATCAGACTTGCTGCATTAGTTATAATCGTGCGTGACATGGACATGAGGCATCGTGGACATGAGACGTGGGATTACATTGGGTGGGGAGAGACACACAGACTACAGGCTGATATTTTATATAAAACATAGTATATGACATAGTGTAGTTCATAATTATTGCCGCTACCGGCTCCCCGACACAGAGCTTGTAGTGGCTTCAGCCTGAGTTCTAGTGCTGCTCTCATATTGCATATCACTTAGCTGGTTACATAGCTTACCCTCTTGTTTAATTATCTGCTGTACTGTGTTTATTTTGGCTTGTATTTTCTGTACCTTGCTGTCCCCTGAGGACCTGGATCCGGATTATGTCCCCAGGTACAGCTGAAGAGAACTACCCAGAGATATATCGTACAGGAGCACTTCCAGGAGCTGTACCAGGACCGGAAGACGAGCTCGCACCAGAGGACTTCTCCTGAGCATTGGCCGTATGTAGTCAGTTATTTCTATTTCCAGTTGTTTATTTCCTGTCTATTTGTATTGTTGTACCAGACATATTCTCGGATTGTTTCTCGAGATATTTATTGAGATCACCTTATTTTATTTGCATTACCCTGTCTTTATCTGTGTTTATCTATTGTGGATGAGATTAGAATAACCTGAGCCTTGTAACATTTTACTGTTAGACTACAGCTTAAGCATGCCCTGATGGATCCATTAAATTGGGTTGTCCATCGGCGCGTGCTGCTGGCCATTGCCACGCTTCTCCAGTCCCTCATCATTTTGGGACTGGGGCGTGACATGGTTTTTGTGGTGGCCCATGCAGGTCTATGACTAAATTATTCGGTTTTAACTTAGGGACCGAACAGGCCTGCAATAAGATAGGATAAGTTTTTAGGATCTCATCCACTTGCTTGAATCGTTTTTGATATCTGTATCGTACTCGGACTAATTTGAACTTGCATCTTGCCTTGATTCCTGTGCGCCTCTTATTGGTTATTTTGGATACAGGAAAATGGACCCACAAGAATGCAACGAGACTTCCGTCAGAACGCCACAAGCTACAGGTGTCACCTACGACGATGACGTGACACCAGTCGGAGGAATCCCCACAACTCAACAGAGCCAGCAGGCAGGTCAACCTACCTCCCGATTTCGGTGCGATGACATCCCACCTCCGCCGCAGTTCATCCCACCAATGCCCGTGTTCCCACCAGGACAGCCAATCGACGGGCAGCAAATATTCCAAATAATCTACGCGATGATGCAAGCACAGCAACAAGTCCAACACGAGGCTCAGCGTCGCGAAGCTAATTTCTTGAGGGACAGCATTGTAACTGCACTGGAGCAGGCCAACCTACCAGCTCGACGGCCAACTGCAGGCTCAATCACTGACTTCCGTCAACTGAAGCCCCGAACTTTTTCTGGAAAAGAGGAGCCCACAGAAGTTCACGAGTGGCTCACCAACATTCGGCATCAACTTGAAGCAGCTGAACTTCCACGGGAACGCTGGATGACTGCCGTCCGAATGCAATTGACGGATAATGCCCATCACTGGTGGCTATCCGAGGAGATGCGACTCGGACCAGACCGAGTCACTTGGGAGGAGTTCTCCAGACTCTTCCAGGAGATGTACATTCCTGCCATCGCTCGATCAGAACTGCAGGACAAATTCAATCGCCTCACTCAGGACTCCATGACGGTGGAAGAGTACAACGCAGAATTCATTCGTCTGAGCCGCTTCGCCCCCACCCTGATCCCGACTGAGGAAGAGAAGGCCGAGAAATTCTTCGACGGACTGAACATTGAGCTGCAGAAACTAATTGGGTCCGTCGCACCAACATCATACTCGGACGTCCTTGCTGCGGCTCGACGCATAAAGCGCGTCACCAAGAGAGAGACCAGACTGAAGCGGTCGTCCCCATCCGCACCAACCAAAGCAGCACAAGAAGAATCTGCAAAGAGACCGCACCAATAGCAGAAAGCATCTATACCACCAGTGGTAGTCCTCCTTACTTGTCATTACTGTGGCAAAGCAGGCCATATCGCCAAGGAATGCCGACGCAAACTAGGATTGTGTTTGGCATGCGGATCCCGTCAGCATTCGGTAAGGGATTGCACTCAACGTGGAGAAGGAACACCAAGGACGAACCAGCAAACTCCACCAGCACCTCGAGCAGCACCCTACCAGCAAGCTCAGCAGCAGCAGAGGAATCTACCTCAAGGACGAGAGCAGGCTTACGCGATGACTGTGCAGGAAACCGATGCGAGTAAGTGATTTATAGTTATCTGTTTTAGTCTTGTGCAGCTCGTGCCTATTGGTTCGTGACCTCAGCCCCAACCTAGTAATTTGCAACTTGTTAATAACAACCTGGTTTTCATAAAAGTTATAGTTTTAACTAGATTTTCCTGGAAAGTATAAAATTTTAATTTTTAGGAAAACAGTACTTTCCTAAGTATCTTGTGATGTGTTTTCAAACGATGCTTGCGACCGCGTCATCTCTGTTGACCGGTTAATCTTTGATTGCGAGGACGCAATCCTCTTAAGGGGGGTAGATTGTAAACCCCCTGATTTTTTTTAAAATTTTAAAAACTGGATTTTTCATAATTTTTTGGAATTTTCTGTAATTTAAAAACTAGGTTTTAATTATTCAATAATTTTTAATTGATATTAAACAGTATTAAAATATTATGAAAATAATATTTTTGGATGTAAAATGAAAAACTGGACTTAGGGCAATTTTTCTGGAATTTATTGGGCCCCGGACCTATTTTAAAATACCTAAAAACATTTATTATTAATTATTTAATTTATTTAAATGAGTTAATTATTATTTAATTGTTTTTAATAAATATAACCCAGCCCAGCCCGCGGCCCGGCCCGGCCCATTGGGCCCGAGCCCGGCCCAGACCCTAGCGGGTCGGGTCGGATTCGCCAGACCCGACCCGCAAACCCGCCCAGCATCTCCCCGCACGACTCGCACAACCGCCCGCTTCTGCCGCCGCTCCCCACGCCTCCGGCCGCGCTGCCCGCCGCTCCGCCTGGCCCTCACCCCCACGACCTCCGCCCCGCTCGGCCCCGCTCCCTCTCCTCCGCCCTATATATATACCCCTCCCCCTTCCTCTCCGGCCACCGCTCCTCCCCACCACGCCGCCGTCCCGCCTCGCCGCTGCAGCCACGCCGACCCCGCCGCAGTGCCGCCGCCCAGCTCCCCCTTCCTCCTCCTCCATCCGCCTCCTTCCCCGACAGCAGCATCAACAGCAGCAGCGGCCGCTCCGCTCAGCCGCCTGCGCGCCGCCTCCGCCCGCGGCCACTCGTCCCCGACCTAGCCCCCGGCCGGCCTCCCCCGCCGCTGTGCCGCAGAGCCGTCGTCTCCGGCCGCCTGAGAATCCAGAACCCTAACCCTAACCCTAATTTGAATTCCTGTGTTCGACCGTGTCGGACACTTGTCGGACACGATCGAGTTCCGGTTTTTGGGTCCCCTTCAGGTGCGTGTAACTTTTTGCTCGTAGCTCCGTTTTTATTTCTGCAAATTGCGTTGCGAAGCCTGTATGACCCTCTCGGTGTCCGGATAAACCGTTCGGGGCATCGCGTCCTGTGGTGATCGCACACCGCGATCCAAAAACAGGAAAAAACCAGACCATGTTTCACCCCGGAACTGAGTACGCCCCGCCAAACGGGACGACTTGGTCGCACGCAGTCTTCACAGATACGTGCGCATCGTTGATACGGATGTGTGGGATTTCGTGGAAGCTGATTCGGGTGTGCGTGCACACCGGAATCAACGCGTATCCGCGGACATCGCCCCGTATCTGTACTTTCTGGAACGTGTCCTAACTTTGTGTACACACGTCGGATCGAGACAAAACTTGCGCCATCGGACTCGTAGCGATACGTTGGTCCTGTGGGTCAAGTTTGGTTCGATTCTGAGAACGTTGACGAAATCGCGTGTCGTGGGCCCCATAGGCCCCGCTCGACGGGCGATTTTGTGTTCGGCTCATCGGAATCCAATTCTGAAAGTTCCGTTGGGTTCGTTTCATCATTCCTGACCTGTTGACACTAAGTTTGGTAAATTTGGAGACCGTTGACCCGGACGCATTTTTTGGTGCAAAGCGGGCCCACCGGTAGACCCCGTTTTGGCCCGAAACTGCCGTTTCTGCCCTTGTCTCCAAATTGGACTCAAGGACAGGCATTTCTAGCTGATTGATATTTTCTGGATCTGATGGTGATGTTTGTTTCAGCAATCGGAGTACCGCCTGCAATTTCAGCTGAAGTCAAAGCCACAATTGGAACAGGAACCACAGGCAAGTGTACCTTGCCAAACGCTGCAGCTTGCTATATATTTTCTTGGTTAATTTTGCATCAGTGAGAACATAGAGCTTGTAAATTCTCAGTAATTTCTGTTATAGTATTTTATTTGAATTCTGGTAGATCCATATGTAACTCGTTTTAACTGCTTAACCTAGGAAACGTGTGACGTGCTTAGTGTCCGATCATAGTCGGGTGCCAACCCCGTACGCGGTGTTGGGTACGTCATTAGAGATGGACAATCGATACCCTTATTCTCGTACTTGTCCTATCAAGTACACCAGAACCCAGGACACTTGACACTATTTTATGAGACAGAGTCTTCCTGAGACATTCGAGGTGATTCTATATAGGATGCATGTTTTATGACATAGACTTTACATTCTTAGACATTTGATTCATAGCTATCAGACTTGCTGCATTAGTTATAATCGTGCGTGACATGGACATGAGGCATCGTGGACATGAGACGTGGGATTACATTGGGTGGGGAGAGACACACAGACTACAGGCTGATATTTTATATAAAACATAGTATATGACATAGTGTAGTTCATAGTTATTGCCGCTACCGGCTCTCCGACACAGAGCTTGTAGTGGCTTCAGCCTGAGTTCTAGTGCTGCTCTCATATTGCATATCACTTAGCTGGTTACATAGCTTACCCTCTTGTTTAATTATCTGCTGCACTGTGTTTATTTTGGCTTATATTTTCTGTACCTTGCTGTCCCCTGAGGACCTGGATCCGGATTATGTCCCCAGGTACAGCTGAAGAGAACTACCCAGAGATATATCGTACAGGAGCACTTCCAGGAGCTATACCAGGACCGGAAGACGAGCTCGCACCAGAGGACTTCTCCTGAGCATTGGCCGTATGTAGTCAGTTATTTCTATTTCCAGTTGTTTATTTCCTGTCTATTTGTACCTGTTGTACCAGACATATTTTTGGATTATTTCCCGAGATATTTATTGAGATCAGCTTATTTTATTTGTATTACCCTGTCTTTATCTGTGTTTATCTGTTGTGGATGAGATTAGAATAACCTGAGCCTTGTAACATTTTACTGTTAGACTACAACTTAAGCATGCCCTGATGGATCCATTAAATTGGGTTGTCCATCGGCGCGTGCTGCTGGCCATTGCCACGCTTCTCCAGTCCCTCGTCATTTTGGGACTGGGGCGTGACATATGTACATTGACTACAGACCTTAAATGCAGTAATTGTGAAGAACAAATATCCATTGCCACGCATTGACGACTTATTTGATCAACTCAGTGGAGCCAAGGTGTTCTCAAAGATAGATTTGAGATCGGGATATCACAAGGTGAAGGTACGAAAGCAGGACATTCCGAAGACCGCATTCAGAACAAGATATGGGCACTACGAGTTTTTGGTCATGCCATTTGGATTGACCAATGCTCCAGCGATCTTCATGGACTTGATGAATCGAGTCTTCCACCAGTACTTGGACCAGTTCATGGTCGTCTTTATAGATGATATACTTGTCTATTCAAAGAGCCACGAGGAGCACGAGAAGCATTTGCGGATTGTTCTACAGACTTTGAGGAGAGAGCAGTTATATGCAAAACTCAGCAAATATGAGTTCTTCTTGGACATAGTATCATTTCTTGGGCATGTTATTACATGAGATGGTATTTCTGTTGATCCAGAGAAGATCTCAGCAGTTGAGACATGGCCTGTTCCTAAATCAGCAGCAGAGGTAAGGAGTTTCCTTGGACTTGCGGGATATTACCGACGATTCATGGAAAACTTCTCAAGGATAGCGGTACCTATGACTCGTTTGACTTGTAAGGATCAAGAATTTATATGGACCGACGAGTGTCAAGCCGCCTTTGAGGAGCTGAAGAAGCGATTGACTACAGCACCTGTATTGACGATTCCGTCAGGATCAGGAGGTTATGTGATCTACAATGACGCATCAGGAAAAGGCTTGGGATGCGTATTGATGCAGCATGGCAAAGTGATTGCATATGCATCTAGGCAGTTACGAGTGCATGAGAAGAATTATCCGACTCATGACTTGGAACTTGCAGCCGTTGTATTTCCTCTGAAGCTATGGAGATATTACTTATATGGAGAACGAGTGGAGATCTATACAGACCACAAAAGCCTCAAGTACGTCTTCACGCAGAAGGAGTTAAATATGAGGCAACGTCGATGGCTCGAGTTGATAAAAGATTTTGAGATAGAGCTACATTATCATCCAGGCAAGGCTAACATTATAGCAGACGTGTTAAGCCGGAAACCAGCAGCTTACTTCTTGACAGCACAAAGGGAATTATTAGAGGACTTGTAAGAGCTTGGCATCGAAGTGATATTACCCGAAGCAGATGGGACACTAGCCAACTTGCAAGTACAATCATTATTAGTAGAGAGGATCAAGGCAGCTTTGCCTACTGACGCCAGATTCAGGAGACTGAAGAAAAGGACAGAGGCCGGAGAGCAGACAGGATTGCGCATTCATGAGGATGGGATATTACGATGTGGTGATCGTCTTTATGTTCCAAATGGAGAGATTCGACAGGAGCTGATGGCAGAGGCTCATAGTTCAATATATTATATTCATCCTGGAGGCACCAAGATGTATCGTGACTTACGATAACACTTTTGGTGGCATGGAATAAAAAAAGAGATAGCTCGCTTTATAGCTAAATGTCTAGTATATCAATAAGTGAAGGCGGAGCACCAGAGGACAGCAGGCTTATTGCAACCACTTCCGATTCCAGAGTGGAAGTGGGAGCACATAACAATGGACTTCGTCACGGGTTTTCCCAAGAGTCCAAGTGGAAGAGATGCAGTGTGGGTAATAGTGGACCGACTCACCAAGTCAGCCTATTTTATATCTTTTATAGTAGGTCAGTCTACAAAAGCTTTAGCTAACTTATATATGAGGCAGATCGTGATATTGTACGGCATACCAGTCAGCATTGTATCAGACAGAGATTTGTGCTTTACATCGTACTTTTGGAGGAGCATGCAAGAGAGACTTGGAACTCGTCTGAAGTTCAGTACATCTTACCACCCGCAGACAGATGGGCAGTCAGAGCGTACTATTCATACGTTGGAGGATATGTTGAGGGCTTGCATGTTAGACTTCGGAGGATCATGGGAGGACCACCTACATCTTGTGGAGTTTTCTTACAACAATAGCTATTAAGCGAGTATTCAGATGGCTCCGTTTGAAGCATTGTATGAAAGAAAATGTAGGTCTCCTGTGTGTAGGAGTGACGTAGGAGAACGTCAGATTCTAGGACCCGAGTTGGTGGTCAACACCGTAGAGACAGTTAAGAAGATTCAAGGACACTTGCGAGCAGCGCAAGACAAGCAGAAGCAGTGGGCAGACCTTCATCGTCGTCCCTTGGAGTTCAAAGAGGACGACCATGTCTTCTTGAGGATATCACCGACCAGAGACACCATTCGATTCGGAGGGCACGACAAGTTGAGTCCAAGGTATATTGGACCATTTGACGTGCTCGAGAGAGTTGGAGAAGTGGCATATCGACTTGCGCTACCACCTTCACTTAAGGGAGTACATGAAGTATTCCATGTGTCGCAGCTCAGGCGATATGTGGCAGACAACAGGTATGTTCTCGACCTTTTGGAGATCACCATTGGGCCGAGCTTGTCATACCAAGAGCAACCCGTGGGAATCCTTGATCGTCGAGAGAAAGTGTTGAGGAACCAGTCTATTCCCTTGGTTTGCGTAGCATGGAGGCATGGCGCGCTAGAAGAATCAACTTGGGAGCACGAGGATGACATGCGCAAGCGTTTTCTGAACTTATTCGCAGACCAAGGTATGAATTTACTTTGTTAATTTATTTCTTATACCATCCTTGGCTTTCTATCGTGGCTTAATTTTTATTTCGAGGACAAAATTTTTATAAGTTGGGTAGAATGTAAAACCCCTACTCCTAAAAATCGTATATGTCCTTTTAATTATTAATTATTAATTTAATGGTAGTAATTAGTGGCTAATTAGGAGAAATAGATTTTTAATAATTTTTATTTTAGGTGTTGGTGCACTTAGAGGATTTATGGGACCATTAGGAATTTTTCAAAATTTATTTCATTTAGGAGACCCCTTGAGCAGTTGCTAGCTTAATGCTGTGCATTAGTATAATTCTAGATTTTGTTCCTATGAGTATATACGTATATATAAATATATATATACATATATATTTTAAAGGAATGTATAAAAGAAAAAGAGTTAGAGTAAGAAAAGGAGAAAGAAAAAAAAACAAACCAAAGCATTACCTTTACTATCCTACCCACACCACAGCCAGCAAGCACCCGCCCTTAGTAATAATCCCACACCACCGCCCCTTTTGCTAAGTAGCACAGCAAATCTCTTTTTTGCAAATGTGAGCCCCTTTTGCATAATCCCATAGCAAGCCCTTAGCCGCGTATTAACCAACCCCCTCCTCTCTCCCTTTCATATATATATATATTAACTTATTTCATCTAAAACCCTAACCCTAAATCATCCAAACCCTTTCTCTTCCTATATAGACCTAGAGAGCGCCGCCACCGCAGCCGGAGAACCCCGCCAGACCGTCCAAACGAATCCCGACGACTGTGACCCCGCGTACTGCAGATTTCCGCAGCGAGGTACCTGTGTTCCGGAGTTGTTTTCCGTCGCCTCGCTCAACCAAACGTCATCCCATCTTCACCGGTATGCTCACCCCTTAACCCTCTTCCATATCTGTATGATAATAGACCTCGAACAACGCGTAACCATAGGAAAAAACAGCACAAAATTTGGCGAAAATAGACCAAATTCTGGGATCGCAGAAAACTACGGTGATCACCCATATTTCTGAGTTCGAATCTCCCACCATAGAGATCCGAATTTGATGATTCTTTTTGGTATACGTAGACCACTTGACCTAATTTAATTTTTGTTAAATAATCCTAGATTATTAACTGCTGTAGACATAATTAAATTCGTTGGAAAATACCGCAAACACACTTTTCCAGATTTTCAAAAGTTCTGAAACGGAGCACGTCCCGCCAAACGAGACCGCCCCGCCGTATACCAAGTATACCGAACGATGCACGTAGCGTAACCAGATATGTGAGAGTTCGTGAAAACTGATTCGGACACGTGTGAGCGCCGGAATCAGCCCGTATCCACGGACACATTTCGTGTCGCAACTTTTCCAAAAGTCGTGCGTATTTCGTGCACGCTCGTCAGATTACGACGAAACTTATGCCACTGGACTCGTGGTAACGCACTGGTCCTGTGACCATATTTTTACACAATTCTGAGACAGTTGACCAAGTCGCCAATTGGCGGGTCCCATGGTTGACTTTTTGGGTGAAATTGTGTTCGGCCCATCAGAATCCACATTTGGACATATCGTTGGGTTCGTATTGACATTTAGAGTTGTTTGACCTATAATTTGTCCTATTTAGAGACTGTTACCATTGGCACATTTTTTGGTGCAAAGTGGGCCACACGTGGAACCCACTTTTATCCGAAATTACCGTTTTGCCCCTGTGTCCAAATTGGACGAAAGGAAGTGCTTTTTAGCTATTTTGCTCATTCCAGAAATGTTGGTGATGTCTATTTCAGCATCCGAAGATGTTTGTTCGGAGGCCATTAGTTCCAGATCTCGTGTCCTTGATATTGGACGCTTACACTTTACAGATTTCTAGCCAGGCAAGTATATCTTGTCATTGTACTGTATTTATATTCCATATGATGCATGCATGTTTATTTCTGTTTATTTTGTTCATTTATTTTAACTGCTATATAAATTGTGCGTCCAAGGAAAATTGGGTGCAACGACGGTATCATCGTACTATGTTTTTATTTATGTATATGCATTGGACCTACTTTATGAGACTACCCCATCTTTATGAGGCATTTATGTTTTATTGGCCATGACACTATTCTTACACGAGTGTGAGTCACATGTAGGACACGGACTTGCGTACTCGGCTGGCCACTGGTACGTATAGGTCGTACGACGGATAGGGATAACTGCCGATAGAAACTTTGTATGCTAGTAGACCTGGCAGTTATTAGAGTTTTATCGTGTCATGGACATGACATGCTTAGAGCATTGGGTGGGGAGAACAACAAGTACCGCATTTTAGCTCCTTTGCACTTTTCTCTTGTGCGCCCGGATTCTCTGTCGAAGATACGGGTGGTGATGACCACTATATATTATGTACTATCAGGCAGGCCACCGACGTTCAAAAGACGATGTGCCTTTTAGGCCCCTGAATCTCCAATAGAGAACCATGCCAAATCTTAGTTTTCAGCTAGATAGCTCACTTGTGAGGAAATATGTTCTTAACTGCATTCACTTAGACGGTTAGGCGACCCCATTGGATGTTTATATTTCAGTACTTTATTGGCATGTTTATATGTATCTTGTTACATCCCCCTGAGGACCTGGTACCTTTCCAGATATAGATGAGCAGGAGTACCCACAGGAGTATGGACCTAGACCTGACGCTACCTATCAGACTGAGGAGGTCTTACCTTCGAATTATATATGATCCATTGCAGCTGTTTAGAGATTCTAGTTGCTATTCTTTTCGAGACATTATTCTGATATTAGAGTTTATTCTCTTCTCTCTTTAGTATTTTTGGTTATAGTCGATTTGCAGTGGATTTGTTTCCACCCGGCTATCATACTTTGAGATTTCTTATTTGAGACCGCCTATTTGATATTCAGTTATTAATTTCTATTTATCTATTATTTGTGCTGTGGATAAGATATAGATTTGCGTGTGACTTGTTGTGACAGTATATTACCACTGTAGATTGGATATTCATGTACATCATACATGTGTATATGGTTTCCATATATTGGAGTTCGTATACATACGGCTGGCGTGTTACGTATTCCTAGTCCTACGTATTTTGGAACTCGGGCGTGACACACCCTCCTCTCCCTCCCCCATCTCCCGTGTCCTTCAGCAAATACGACACTCTCATGTCCCTCCCCACCCTGACCGATCCCCTTTACGGTCTCCACGGTGACTATCGCTGCCTCCTTCTTACTGTCAATATCGGGACCAAGTCCCTTTGCCTATCCACACAAACAGAGGTCGACGCCAAATACTCATAGCAAAGAATACAGTTGGCCATCAACATTGCTGTTGACACCAATGCAAGTACTACTCCCTCTTCAAAAGGTACTGTAGGCTTTCATGTTATCCTGACGAGCACTACGTTCCTACATACTTCAACATGTTCCATATATCCTTGAACGCAAACTTAAGTGTGAAATTGTTGAGTTATGGGAACGTATTTAGTCCCACTTTGGATAGAAAGTAAGGAGGAGACTAGCCTCCTCCTATATATATGTACCCCCTATTTGAGAAATAAATCAATTACGTTTTCCTCCTTCCGTGCCTAGGTCAGTACCCACAAATATTGATGTCCCAAGTCCCTCTTCTCCAGGACCTTCTTCAGCCCTTCCACCTGAGTCACCTGGTAATAATTCCTCCTCTGATGCTTCTAATACTCTTGTCATGATTCGTAGAACTTCTAGAGTCAATGTTGAAAAACCTTCAACTAAGTTTGGCAGTTGGGATACTGATATTGTACATTACATCTTATTTGCATCCACTCCACCGGCATATAAGTTCTTCCTTGCATCATTAGATTCAGTGCTTGTACCTAACAACTGGCAGGTAGCTAGCAAGATACTAGGTGATTGAGTGCCATACATGAGAAATTTTAGGCCTTGAAGAAGAACGACACATGAGAGCTGGAACCACTGCTAGTTGGAAAGCATTTTGTTGGTTATAAATGAGTTTATACTCTTAAGAAGACTCTAGAGGGCAAGATTGACAGGTATAAAGCCAGATTGGTTGCTAAAGGCTATAGCCAAACTTATGGTATCGACTATGACGAGACATTTTCTCCAGTAGTAAAGATGAGCAATGTGCGAGTGTTGGTGTCATGTGTTGCCAACTTCAATTGGCAACTACATCAGCTAGATGTCAAGAACGCCTTTTTGCATGGAGATCTCCAGGAGGAGGTGTATATGAAGATTCCACCAGGCTTTGCTAATTCACAAACAATGAAAAATGTATGCAAATTAAAGAAGTCTTTGTATGGACGATCTCAAGTCCACTACAGGTTACTGTATTTTTGTTGGAGGCAATCTTGTATCTTGGCGCAGCAAGAAGCAAGATGTAGTGGCTTAGTCTACAGCTGATGCCGAGTATATGACTATGGCAGTTAGCCTGTGCGAGATGATGTGGGTGAAGAGCTTGTTGGTTGAGATGCGTCTATTTAGAGGAGACTCGCTGAAACTTTGGTGTGATAAAAAATCAACAATTAATATTGCAAACAATCCAGTACATCATGATCGGACCAAACATGTGGAGATTGATCGGTTCTTTATCAAGGAGCAACTGAATAGAATTTTTTTGACTTTGAGCTATGTGAAATCAGCGGAGCAGTTAGCTGATTGTTTAACTAAATATTTGTGTTCTAGGGAGTTTGACATCTTTTGTAACAAGATGGGGATGATTGATATCTATCGCCCATCTTGAGGGGGAGTATTGAGTTATAGGAACTTATTTATTCCCACATTGGATTGAAAGTAAGGAGGAGACTAGCCGCCTCCTATATATATATGTATTCCATTTTTGAGAAATAAATCAATTAAGTCTTTCTACATAAATATTGATTGATCAGAGAAGGTGCTCATCCCGCAACTTATTGCCGGGCATGCATAACGGAGGGTTTCATCCAGTCCATTAGGAACAACGACTCCGCTTGTATTTACAACTCCAAACCGACGCGTATGTTTTTCGTTTGTGAGGAAGTTTGCTCTTGGTGCACTGGAGTCTCTGCTCTCAGGCCATATGTTACTCGTCTTTGGAATTAGTTACCATAAGTTCCAAAACCCTTTCTGATCACTTGCTGCAGATTTCATGTTCTAGTGTATTGTTCCATTAGGATCAGAACGGAGGACCTTTCTTTCGTTTGGAAAGTTGTTGATCCGTGTCCAAAGAGCCATTGCAATCTGAACAATTCATTGTAGCAAACAGCATAAAATAATTTGCACTCCAAGCGGGCTCCATCTTCTGCGATGATGCGCAGCACGAGTGCCACTGTCGTGTTCTTGTCACGGAGCCTGTTGTGCCTTCTGCCGATGCGTGTCTCAGACGTGTAACATATGGCCGAGGGATCATAACGGATGGTTATGCATTTTTGAGCTGCATTTTATGCTCATTCTTGTCGGTAATCTGCGTGGATCGGCAAAGGGATCCGGTCCAGTGTTGACAGTGAGCAGGGACAATGGATTTCGCCGGGTTGTAGTTGAAGGTTGGAAGATGGAGTCAAAGTGGCCCAGCAGAGGATATATGCGGCTATCAGATTGGCTGGACAGGTCGTAAGAGAAGGATATGTTGTTGGAGAAGGACAATTATGAAAGATGTAAAGACATCAACATGGCTGGATTCGTCGAGGTTTATATCTGCATAGTGGATGAGCAGGAGGTTGGAGAGCCCGTCCATGGATGCTGCTGTTGGTGTATATTGTGATGTAGGAATGCAGCTGATCCTTAATACCATCCTTTGTCTGAAAAAAAATACTAGCATGTTTGCCTGTCTTTGTCTTCTCAAATATGAATTGTGAAGAAGTGATAGGAGATAATATTCTAGGTATTTCATTAATTATGATATTACACATATATACATTCACATATTAATTTGGGATCTAAATCACATGGCCAATCACCATAAATATAATTTAATCCCAATACCCCAATCACCATATATAACTAATCACCATAAATACAATTTAATCCCAATACCCCCCCCTCAAGTTGGAGCATGTAAGTCACAAATGTTCAACTTGCGCAAAAGAAACTCAAATTATCGTTTTTCCAAAGTTTTGGTAAAAACAACCGTGAGTTGTCCATCCATTGGCACATGAGATGGACGAATAACTCCAGCAAGAACATCATCCCTCAAAAAATGATAATCTATCTCAATGTGTTTTGTGCGCTCATAAAACACTGGGTTCTGCGCAAGATATAAAGCAGATTGACTATCACAAAATAAATTCATAGCACACGAATGTTGCACCCCCAAACTGCCAAGCAACCCCTTGAGCCACTTAAGATCACACGTGACCGCCGCCATCGCACGGTACTCCATTTTGGCCGAAGAACGGGACATCGTCACATGTTTCTTCGTCTTCCAAGAGATGGGCAAATCACCAAGAAAAATCAACCAACCAGACAAAGAGCGTCGTGTGATGGGATAACTCGCCCAATCAGAATTACACTACCCCGGAGCCGCAAATAACAGTCAGAGCGAAGAAGAATGTCTTGACCGGGACAACCCTTCAGATATCTAACAACCCTCAAAGTCGCATCCCAATGATCACGCCGGGGCTCATGCATAAACTGCGACAAATGTGAACAGCATAAGCCAAATTCGGCCGAGTAAACAAAATATAAATAAGCCATCCCACAAGCCGTCGATATGCTTCCCCATCAAAAGTGGACTTGTAGAGCGTGCTAGTTGATTATGTTGTTCCATGGAAAAGCTTACGGTTTTTGCCCCCAATAATCCTATCACAGAGATAATGTCAGGTGTATATTTTTATTGATACAGAAAAATACCTTCCGTACTTCGAGCTATCTTAACACTAAGAATAAACTTTAACGTCCCAAGGTCTTTTATGTGAAAGCATGTACTCAAATAATTCTTAATGGCAGTAAGAGCAGCAAAATTACGGCCAGAGAGAATCAAATCGTCGACATACACAAGAACATTTATCTGAATATTGCCCTTTTGAAGAGTAAAAAACGAATAGTCAGAGTACGATTAGCAAAATTTGTACTCCCGCAAAGAAGATGCCAAATTCGCAAACCAACAACGAGGCGCCTGTTTAAGCCCATAAAGATATTTTTGAAGCCGACATACCTGACCAGGGTGGTTTGTTTGGAAACCGGGTAGTAGTTTCATATACACTTCTTCGGTAAGGTCTCCATATAGGAAGATATTATGAACATCCATCTGATGTAATTCCCAATTCTTTACTGCGGCTACAACTAGAAATGCATGAACAGTAACCAGTTTTACAACCGGAGCAAAAGTATTAGTATATTCAATCCCTTCAACCTGATAATTTTTAAAAGCCACCAAATGAGCTTTAAGTCGCTCAACACTCCCATCATAGTTATACTTTATCGTGTACACCCACCGGCACCCTAGAGCATATTTTTCAGCCGGAAGCATCTCCATGGTCCAAGTACCACTATCCTCCAACGCCCGTATCTCCTTCTGCATAGCTTCTCGTCACCCTGCATCTTTAACCGCCTCTATAAAGGAGGTCGGTTATGTATCTGCAGTTACAGCTGCAAAAAAATTTCTATATCCGAGAGAAAATCGGTCATAATTCAAAAAATATGCTATAGGATAAGGAGTACCTGAGGAGTGATTGGACATGGTGGAACGTTGGGAGGGAGGACTATGAGAAAACTTTCGTATTATATTTGTAACAAAGTCACGGAGTTTCACAGACGGAATCTTGGTACGCATGCTACGCCCCAGTGTACCCTCACCATTCGACACCACCGCCGCTGCCTTATCCTCTGCTGTCACAGCCGCCACGGCTGCCTCCGCCACGATGGCCTCCGTTGCCGCATCTTCAACGGCGGCTTCGGCCTCAGCCGCGCTGTCCTTCACGGTGGCCTCAGCCTCCACGACGACCATCCAATCCATATGAGGTAGATCAAACCCCAAAACATCATCGCCCATGAAAAGGGGCACCAAGCCAGGAGGAGCCATATTACCACGATCATCTTCAACAGAATAGAAAAACTAATTCTCGTAAAATTTAACATCTCGAGTGACAAAAAAATTACTAGTAGCTATATTATACAATTTTTAACCCTTCTTGTCATAGGGGTATCCCACAAAAATATACTTTCGACTGCGACGAGCAAACGTATCCATCTTAGCTTTTGGTTGTGGGCAAAAACAAAGACAACCAAAAATACATAATTCATCATAAGAAGGAGGAGCACCAAATTATATTTCATAAAGGTTTTAAAATCAAGAAGGTTAGAAAGAGTTTGATTGATCAAATAATTAGCCGCCAAAATACACTCACCCCAAAAAGAAATTGGCAAATTTTTCTAAAAATGTAAAGCACGTGCCACATTCAAAATATGTCTATATTTTCGTTCGACCCTCCCATTCTGCTGAAGTGTACCTACACAAGATGTCTGAAACAAAATACCATTCTGTGCAAAGTAGTCGCGTAGACAATTAAACTCAGTACCATTATCACTTCGCACAATGCGAAGTTTGAAATTAAATTGCCGCTTAATCATAGAAAAAAATGATGAGAATATCTTGTATACTTCAGTCTTATCAATCAATAAAAATACCCAAACAGCACGAGAAAAATCATCCACAGTCGTAAAAAATATCGAGCTCCACACGTTGAAGGCGTAGGATACGACCCCCAAAGATCACAATGTATCAAATCAAAAATTATAACAGCCCGAGAGTCACTGACATGAAAGATACCTCAAGTTTTCTTTGCCTGATGGCAAACTTCATATGCCTTATTTACTGAACTACTAGAGCTACTGACAACATGAAGTGACTTTACTACTTTATCAGAAGGATGTCCAAGTCGCTGATGCCAAATATCCAGAGAAGTCGTCCCAGTCACTACCAAGGCCTGAGTCTTGGTACAATACGAAAGTAGTAGAGTCCGTCCCGCCGTTCACCGATGCCAATCAGGGTCCTCAAACTAGGGTCCTGTATCATGCACAAATTTTTAGTGAATTATACAACATAATTTATACCATCAATAAGATGGTCCACATAAATTAAATTGTAATATAATTGAGGTATGAATAGAACATTCGTGAGAACCATGCCTGGTGCAAGAGCAAAACGACCGCATCACGAGGCAATCATAGTCCGTCCGTCCTGGAGTATAATCGAACACACCTCTATTGCAGTCACCCTCGACAATAAATCCAAAATCCCCGTAACATAATTCAAAGCACCTATATCAATAATCCTAGGTGCAATGGACTTGCCCACCATACGATCCTCCAGAGATTTGGTCGAAGAATTACCAAGCATAGAAATAAGTTGTTGCCATTGGTCCGGAGTTAATCCCGGCACACCGCCACCTGCACCATCATCTACCATCCGCGGATGTGCAGCAACGAAGCCACGTACTGCCACCACCGCATGCACTTTCGTACCCCATCCACGTCCACTACCAGCCTCATGTATGCTAAATCGGACATTGACCGAATCCCACAGTGGTTTCGTATTCTCAAAGTATGGTATTGTCTTCTTCATCGAAATGTCGATTGTATACAAAATCCACTGCACAAGCATCGATTGGACACAATACAAATCTTTCAATTGATCCTTCTCCGGAGGTTTATTGATAGACCTATCAACAAATCTAAATTTTTGTCGATTCTGTAGAGAAAGCCGAATAGATCTCGACCATTCCTCATAATTCTTCCTACGAAATACCACATTCGTAATTATATTACCTGGATTGCCATTAGAACCAAGGTAATAAGGGGATGTGGGATCGATCTGCGATGCCGTCGGCGTAGAAGTCCTACCACCGCCGTTAGGCTCTGTGTAAACCCCCTGATTTTTAAAAAATTTTAAATTAATTTTTTCACAATTTTCTGTAATTTTCTGGGATTAAAACTAAGGTGTTTTGATTTTAATTAATTTTTAAATAATGTTAATCAATATTAAAATATTATAAAAATAATATTTTTAGGTGTAAAATAAAAAATTAGACTTAGAATAATTTTTCGAGAATTTATTGGACCCCAGAAACATTTTTAAAGACCTAAAAACCAAGTTTTAAATAAACCTATAATAAACCCTAGAATAAACCCGGTTCAAGTGAACCAAACCAACCCGAACCGGACAAGATTCAATTGAACCAACCCCAAACCCTGCGGGTCGGATTCGGGTCTAACCCGCCGACCCGAGACCCGAGTACCCGAACCCGCACTTATGCTTTTGTGGATCGGGTCGGATCACCTCAGACCCGACCCGCCGACCCGACCCGACCCGTAACCACCTAACCCTTCTCCTTCCCCGAATCTCGACTGCCGCGCCCCCCCGCTCCTCCTAGCCTTTCTCCGCCGGCTGCTCCTTTTCCCCCAGCACTACTCCTCCCCTGCCGGCAACGGCCGCCGCTCCCTCTCCCACTCTCCTCTAAAAAACCCCGCTCCGCAGCCCTCTCCTCCTCCTGTTTTCCTCCGCCTCCGTCGTCCCCGACGACCGCGGTCTCCCCAGCACCCTCAGCCCCGAGCCCTCCGCCGCCTGACCGAGTAGCCCCATCCACCGCAGCTCCGGCGGAGCTTCCCCCGACCCTCTCCACCAAGCAGTAACAACAGCAGCCCCTGCCGGTTGAGCCGCCTCCGTCTGCGCACCTCCGCCCGAGCAGCCCTCTCCGGTGAAGCCCCGGCCAGCTCCGGCAGCCGAAACCCTAACCCTAGACTGTACAGTACCGTGTCGCGGTGTGTCGTGTCGCCTCACGGACACGAGAAACCCAGTTCTGCGCAGCCCTGTTCAGGTACCCTTTTCTCTCTCCTTGTTGCTCCATTTTTTGTTCCATCTATTGTGACGCGAACCCTGCATGACCCTCTCGATGCCCGTGCAACCCGCTCGGTGTGTCGCGTCCTATGGCGATCGCGAACTGCGATCAAAAAACAGGAAAATCAATACCCCATTTTCCCCCGCAACTGAGTGCGCCCGCCAAACGGGACGACTTGGTCGCGTACGGTCTTCACCGAAAGGTGCGCACCATTGATACGGACGTGTGGGATTTCGCAGAGGTTGATTTGGATGTGCGTGCACACCGAAATCAACGCGTATCCGTCGACAATGCCCCGTATCAGCCAGTTCTAAATGTTGTTATAACCTTGTGTACACACGTCGGATCAAAACGAAACTTGCGCCATTGGACTCGTAGAAATATGCTGGTCCTGTGACCCATGTTTGGTTCGATTCTGAGAACGTTGACAAAATAGTGTATCGTGGGCCCCGCTTCTCCATTTGACGGGTGATTTTGTGATCAGCTCATCGGAATCCAGTTCTGGAAGTTCCATTGGGTTCGTATGATCGTTCTGGACCTGTTGACAGTAAGTTTGACGAATTTGGAGACCACTGTTTCTGATACATTTTTTTGGGCGAAGCGGCCCACATGTGGACCCCGCTTTAACCAGAAACTGTCATTTTTGTCCCTGTGTCCAAATTGGACTCAAGGACAGGCGTTTCTAGCTATTTGATATTTTCTGAATCTGATGGTAATATTTATTTCAGTAACCGGAGGAGTACCTGCAAATTTTACTGAGACCAGAGGTACAGTTGGAGCCAGAATCCCAGGCAAGTGTACCTTGCCAACAATACAGTTTTGTCACTTATTTCCTTGACTTATTTATAAATTAATATACATGCTTAACCTGGGACTGTGTGACTTTATTTAGTGTCCGATTAATAGTCGGGTGCCAACATCGTACGCGGTGTTGTGTAACATCATCTAGAGATGGATATCGAGACCCTTTACATTATTGTGTTTGCATTATCATGTACGTCATAACCCATGACACTTGACACTATTCATGAGACATAATCTTCCTAAGATATTCATGGTGATTCTGTACAGATTACATGTTTCATGACATATTCTTTTGCTTAGATATTATATGACTTGCTACATTAGTTATGATCCTGCGTGGCATGGACATGAGACGTCGTGGACATGAGACATATGATTACATTGGGTGGGGAGAGGCACACAGGCTACAGGTTTATTATATTATACCGGTGTCTCAGTCTATCTCTGAGCTAGACAACCACATAATATCACTGCTACCGGCTCCCCGACACAGAGCTTGTAGTGGTCTCAGCCTGAGTTCTAGTGATGCTCTCATCTTGCATATCACTTAGCTGGTTATATAGTATTATCCTATTTATTTATTTATTTCTACACTACATTATTTATGGCTTGAGTTATTTTGTACCTTGCTATGTCCCCTGAGGACCTAGATCCGGATTATGTCCCCAGGATTAGCGAACGAGATCGACCCCGAGGTACACGGGACAGGAGCATTAGTAGGAGCAGGAGCAGGAACAAGAGCAGGCACTGGAGCAGTACCAGATCCAGTAGACTAGTGATCCCCGAGGGTATCTTCTGAGTATCTACTTTGTCCATACTTAGTATTTGCTGTTATTATCCTTATTCTTGTATCTTGACAGCTGTATCAGACTCATTGTCGGGTTGTTCACCGACTTATGTTTTATTAAGATTGATCTTGCTTTATGATTCTGATATTATTGTATTCATTCCTGTGGATGAGATTAGTATATTTAGACCCTCATTGTTTTATTATAGCTTAAGTACACTCTGATGGGTCCATTAAATTGGGTTTACCCATCGGTGTGTGCTGCTGGCCATTGCCACGTGGCTAGTCCCTCGATATTTTGGGACTGGGGCGTGACATGGTTTTTGTGGTGGCCCATGCAGGTTAACGACTAAATTGCTTCGGTTTTAACTTAGGGACCGAGCAAGCCTGCAATAAAAATAGGATAAGGATCTCATCCACTTGCTTGAATCGTTCTTGATATCTATATCGGATTCGAATTAATTCCTTGACTTGCATCCTGCCTTGATTTCTATGTGCGCCTTTTATAGTTTATTTTGGATGTAGAGTAATGGATTCACAATCAAGCAACGAGACTCTTGCAGGAATACCACAAGGTTCTGTCGTCACCTACGAAGATGAAGTAACACCAGAAGATAAAGGTCAATCAACTCAACAAGGCAATCAAGTAGATCAGCACTCTTCCAACAGGCCCAGCAACAGCAGAGGGCACCACCTCAAGGACGCGAACATGCTTTTGCAATGACCTTGGAGAACGCACATACTCGTGGAGTAGCTAATGCGCGTAAGTTTCTGTAGCTATCGATTCTAGTATTGCTTTAGCACGGGCCTATTGGTTCGTGACCTTAGCCTTAACCTGGTAGTTTTGAACTTACTAATAATTGATAACCTAGTATGTTTTTATAAGGGATAACCTAGTTTTTCTAAATTGTAGTTTTCTAGATTCTGGAAATTGCATAACTTCCATTGCGTAGGGAAATGATTCCCTATGTGTTTTGCTTAAAACCCTCATCCTTGATTCTCTTGATAGTGATGTGTTTCAAACAATATTTGTAACCGTGTCATCTCTGTTGACCGGTTATCATTTGATTACGAAGACGCAATCCTCTTAAGGGGGGTAGAATGTAAACCCCCTGATTTTTTAAATTTTTAAATTAATTTTTTCACAATTTTTTGTAATTTTTTGGGATTAAAACTAAGGTGTTTTGATTTTAATTAATTTTTAAATGAGGTTAATCAATATTAAAATATTATGAAAATAATATTTTTAGGTGTAAAATGAAAAATTAGACTTAGGATAATTTTCTGGGAATTTATTGGACCCCGAAAACATTTTTAAAGACCTAAAAACCAAGTTTTAAATAAACTAATAATAAACCCTAGAATAAATTCGGTTCAAGTGAACCAAACCAACCCGAACCGGACTCGGTTCAATTGAACCAACCCCAAACCCTGCGGGTCGGATTCGGGTCTAACCCGCCGACCCGAGACCCGAGTACCCGAACCCGCACTTATGCTTTAGTGGATCGGGTCGGATCCCCTAAGACCCGACCCGCCGACCCGACCCGTAACCGCCTAACCCTTCTCCTTCCTGGAATCCCGACCGTCGCGTAACCGCCGCGCCTCCCCCGCTCCTCCTGGCTGTTCTTCGCCGGCTGCTCCGTTTCCCCCAGCGCTCCGCCTCCCCTGCCAGCAACGACCGCCGCTCCCTCTCCCACTCTCCTCTATAAAACCCCGCTCCGCCGCCCTCTCCTCCTCCTGTTTTCCTCTGCCTCGGTCATTCCCGACGACTGCGGTCTCCCCAGCACCCTCAGCCCCGAGCCCTCTACCGCCTGACCGAGTAGCCCCATCCACCGCAGCTCCGGCCGAGCTTCCCTCGACCCTCTCCGCCAAGCAGCAGCAACAGCACCGGCCGCTGAGCGCCTCCTCCTGAGCCGCCTAAGGTTGAGCCGCCTCCGTCTGAGCACCTCCGCCCGAGCAGCCCCCTCCGGCGAAGCCCCGGCCAGCTCCGGCAGTCGGAACACTAACCCTAGACTGTACAGTACCGTGTCGCGGTGTATCGTGTCGCCTCACGGACACTAGAAACCCAGTTCTGCGTAGCCCTGTTCAGGTACCCTTTTCTCTCTCCTCGTTGCTTTATTTTCTGTTCTGTCTATTGTGACGCGAATCCTGCGTGACCCTCTCGATGCCCAACCCGCTCGGTGTGTCGCGTCCAGTGGCGATCACGAACTGCGATCCAAAAACAGGAAAATCAATACCCTATTTTCCCCCGGAACTGAGTGTGCCCCGCCAAACGGGACGACTTGGTCGCGTACGGTCTTCACCGAAAGGTGTGCGCCGTTGATACGGACGTTTGGAATTTTGCAGAAGTTGATTTGGATGTGCGTGCAGACCAGAATCAACGCGTATCCGTCGACAACGCCCCGTATCAGCCTATTCTGAATCTCGTTGTAACTTTGTGTACACACGTCGGATCGAAACGAAATTTGCGCCATTGGACTCGTAGCAATACGCTGGTCCTGTGACCAAAGTTTTGTTCGATTCTGAGAACGTTGACAAAATCGTGTATCGTGGCCCCCGCGGCTCCACTTGACGGACGATTTTGTGATCGGCTCATCGGAATCCAGTTCTGGAAGTTCCGTTGGATTCATATCATTATTCTGGACCTGTTGACACTAAGTTTGACGAATTTGGAGACCATTGTTTCTGACACATTTTTTGGTGCGAAGCGGCCCACTAGTGGACCCCGTTTTAACCAGAAACTGTCATTTTTGCCCCTATGTCCAAATTGGACTCAAGGAAAGGCGTTTCTAGCTATTTGATATTTTTTGAATATGATGGTGATGTCTATTTCAGTAACCGGAGGAGTACCTGCAAATTCCACTGAGACCAGAGCTACAGTTGGAGCCAGAACCTCAGGCAAGTGTACCTTGCCAACAATGCAGTTTTGTTACTTATTTCCTTGACTTAGTATAAATTGATGTACATGCTTAACCTAGGACCGTGTGACTTTACTTAGCGTCCGATTAATAGTCGGGTGCCAATACCGTACGCGGTGTTGTGTAACGTCATCTAGAGATGGATATCGAGACCCTTTATATTCTTGTGCTTGCATTATCAAGTACGTCATAACCCAGGACACCTGATACTATTCATGAGATAGAATCTTTCTAAGATATTCATGGTGATTCTGTATAGATTACAAGTTTCATGACATATTCTTTTGCTTAGATATTATATGACTTGCTGCATTAGTTATGATCCTGCGTGGCATGGACATGAGACATCGTGGACATGAGACGTATGATTACATTGGGTGGGAAGAGGCACACAGGCTACAGGTTGATTATATTATGCCGGTGTCTCAGTCTCTCTCCGAGCTAGACAACCACATAATATCACTGCTATCGGCTCCCCGACACAGAGCTTGTAGTGGTCTCAGCCTGAGTTCTAGTGATGCTCTCATCTTGCATATCACTTAGCTGGTTATATAGTATTACCCTATTTATTCATTTATTTTCTGTACTGCATTATTTATGGCTTAAGTTATTTTGTACCTTGCTATGTCCCCTGAGGACCTGGATCCGGATTATGTCCCCAGGATTAGCGGACGAGATCAACCCCGAGGTACACGGGACAGGAGCATTAGCAGCAGCAGGAGCAGGAACAGGAGCAGGCACTGGAGTAGTACCAGATCTAGTAGACTAGTGATCCCCGAGGGTATCTTCTGAGTATCTACTTTGTCCATACTTAGTATTTGCTGTTATTATCCTTATTCTTGTATCTTGACAGCTGTATCAGACTCATTATCGGGTTGTTCCCCGACTTATGTTTTATTGAGATTGATCTTGCTTTATGATTCTGATATTGTTGTATTCATTCCTGTGGATGAGATTAGTATATTTAGACCCTTATTGTTGTATTACAGCTTAAGTACACTCTGATGGGTCCATTAAATTGGGTTTACCCATCGGTGTGTGTTGCTGGCCATTGCCACGTGGCTAGTCCCTCGATATTTTGGGACTGGGACGTGACACTCTGATACCATGTGAAGAAGTGATAGTCGTTCCGTGTAAGTATGAACCTGAAAGTATACGGGACTGTTAGGTCACCAAGGAAAATTTTGAACCAGGAGATTGCACCATGTAAAACCCCTAATCCTAGAAAACCGTATTTATTTTTTTTAATTATTATTTATTAATTTAATTGTAGTAATTAGTGGCTAATTAGGAGAAAATAATTTTTATTAATTTTTATTTTAGGTGTTGGTGCACTTAGAAGATTTATGGGGCCATTAGGAATTTTTCCGAATTTATTTCATGTAGGAGACCCCTTGAGCAGTTGCTAGCTTAATGGTGTGCATTAATATAATCCTAGATTTTTCTATGAGTATTTATATATATATATATATATATATATATATATATATATATATATATATATAAAAGGAAAAGAAAAAGAAAAAAAACAAAAAAAACAAAAACAAAACTATTAATAACTAACACTACAACTACCCATTAGTAATACCAACAGCCACTACCCATTCGCCCACTTTTTGCAATTAAGCCTATAGCAGCAACCCGCCCCTTTTGTGAGTCCCTTTTGTATTAGCAAATAGCAAGCAAACCCCCCCTTAGCCGCGGATGCGTTAGACCCTCCTCCTCTTCTTATATATCTATATATATTATCATTAATTCATCTAAAACCCTAAACCTAAATTATTCAAACCCTTTCTCTTCCCATCTAGACCTAGAGAGCACCGCCACCACAGCCGGAGAACCCCGCCAGGCCGTCCAAACCAATCCCTACGACCGCGACCCCGCGTACTGCTGATTTCTGTAGCGAGGTACCTGTATTCCGGAGTTGTTTTCTGTCGCCTCGCTCAACCAAACGCCATCCCATCTTCACTAGTATGCTTACCCCTTAACCCTCTTCCATATCTGCGTTATAGAAGACCTTGAACAATGCGTAACCATAGGCAAACAATGCCAAAGTTGGCGAAAATAGACTAAATTCTGGGATCGCAGAAAACTGCGGTGATCACCCATGCTTCCGAGTTCGTATCTCCCACCACATAGATCCGAATTCGATAATTCTTTTTGGTATGCGTAGACCACTTGACCTAGTTTAATTTTTTTTAAATAATGCTAGATTATTAGCTGCTGTAGACAGAATAAAATTCGTTGGAAAACCCCACGAACACACTTTTCCAGATTTTCAAAAGTTATGAAACGGAGCGCGCCTAGCCAAACGAGACCGCCCCGCCGTATACCAAGTGTACCAAATGGTGCGCGCAACGTAACCGGATACGTGAGAGTTCACAGAAACTGATTCGGACACGTGTACGCGCCGAAATTAGCCCGTATCTGCGGACAAACCCCATGTCGCAACTTTTACAAAAGCCGCGTGCATTATGTGCACGTTCGTCAGATTGCGATAAAACTTGTGCCACTGGACTCGTGATAACGCGCTGGTCCTGTGACCCAATTTTTACGCAATTCTGAGACAGTTGACCAAGTCGCCAATTGGCGGGCCCCACGGTTGACTTTTTGGACGAAATTGTGTTCGGCTCATCGGAATCCACATTTGAACATACCGTTGGGTTCGTATTGACATCTATTATTGTTTGACCTATAATTTATCCCATTTAGAAACTGTTACCCTTGGCACACTTTTCGGTACAAAGTGGGCCACACGTAGACCCCACTTTTACCCGAAATTACCGTTTTGCCCCTGTGTCCAAATTGGACGAAAAGAAAGTGCTTTCTAGCTATTTTTCTTATTCTGGGAACGTTGGTGATGTTTATTTCAGCATCCGAAGATGTTCATTCTGAGGCCGTAGCTTCTGACTCTTGGTGTGGACATCGCGTGACAACCTACTTGTCTCATTCTTGCAAAATCCAATTTTCATCAATGACTTATAAAATAGGTAACATTTTAGTAAAATAGTACAGGTAGAAGTGCATACTAGAAAAGGGTGCTGAATCCATGCTTCATCATTACCAAGTGTGGGGATGGGCATTGATAAGGAAGGATATGGGTGTCTTCACGTGTTCCTTAGGAGCCATTTTCTGAAAAGAAAATTTACTTCTGTAAGCCTTTTGAGGCTAATAGAGTTATAATAGATGTCTTAAAAATTCTAGAAAAGGATAAATATTGAAAATTAAAAGACAACAACCAAATACTCATGTACAAGACCGAAAGGCCTTACTTTACTCCTCTCAAAAATTATCTGAAAAGACTTTTGCAAACTAGTTCTCACCATAAGTCTTTTTAGATATTTAAATCCTTTCATCCTTAGCCTTTTTTGGTAGAACTCTAATAGCCTCAAAAGGCTTATAGTAGTAAATTTATTTTTCAGAGAATGACTCACATGGACACATGACTTTCGGAGTATCCAACATAGGCACGATCATAGTCACAACTATTCTAGACTTATTAAATAGGTATAACTTTTTATAGTCATAACTTTCTATGCATCATCATTACCAATTTGGGGGATGTATATAAATAAAGAAGGATATGGATGACTCAAATACTATCAAAAATTTATTCTAGTGTATATTAGTGTTGATTATCTATGTTCTGTTCATCAGTGAGGTATATATTCTTAAAAATATAGTATTTGATTAATATAATAGAGCTAAGATAAACCAACATAACATAAATGCTTGGACATTTTCTTACGTTATAAAATATAATTATGGGTTATGGTATCATCAGTGCCGAGGGGTGGGGGCTGGGGAACAATCATTGTTATCGACGGCTGCATGGTCTCTACCTCACCAATCAAATGGTTGCATGGACTATGTCTCGCCATAATTTTGCCAAGTCCTTGCTTCCTAGAGAAGTACTTCCTAGAGAAGTAATCCAATTCTAACTTATTCTAATATATGTTATCATTTGGGGAGACGGCTGCGGCCACATTTTCTAAATAATAAATACCCCACTTATTTTAATCATTCATTCAAATTTTCCAAGCCCATTCTAAATCTAATCCTTTACCAAAAAACTTTTCCAAACCAAACTCATCCCTTTCTATTGTGTCTATCCATGTACTATGTCCTCCGTCCATTCTTTCCCGTATCATCTTGACACAATCAGTCTCCGACCCATGGTATTCATTTTAACTATTTTTTTGTATCCAATACAAAACAAATCCTCTACAATACCCGACACTATATCGCATCCCAGATATATATCCTTCTTTGTGCCCCTGAGTCTACCCCAAGGATATGATACAAGCCGAATGAGCACATATAGTGGAGCACGGGAGGAGAGGAGAGCAGTCGAAGAGCAAAATAGAAGGGGTAGCAGCCGAGGAGGGAAACCCAACGAGAGGGGAACACCGAAAAGGGAAGTACATGCCGAAGGAGAAGGGAACACCGGAGAGAGGAACATCGTAGAGGGGAATGCCGGAGAGAGAGAGGAGAGAGAGCGTCGAGTGAGAGAGGAGAGAGAGTGAAGGTCGAGTGAGAGAGGAGAGAGAGTGAAGGTCGATCGAAATAAAAATTTTTGATCGGCTATTCATTGAACTTGGGCACAGTACTCGGAGACAGATTCATAGTATCCAGATTCGTTGCCAAGTTTTAAATATTCTTTAAATTATGACACAATACTAGGCGATGAATCCGCGATATTCTTATTCATCGCCTATTAGAGTATCAAAGTTGCATAACCGTAGCCAAGTTTACCAATATTGTTCTCACGGTCGATCGCGCAAACTGGTGACGACATAGCGAAGACCTGCCAACGACATAGTGACGACCTGACGACGACATAGCAACGTATAATTATTTAGTTCACAAATGGTGGTTGTTGGTCATCTAGCCAACATTGTGCCTTCGCCAACTGGCGACTGATATTGGCTATCGCCTACAAGCCTTCGCTAATTATTTGTATTTTAGTTGTGACTGCGAGATTTAGGATCAAACATTATCACAATGCCAACGTTGAGAAGAATGTTGTTCATAGCTTTGAAGAAAAAATGATTTATATAGATTTCTTTGTATTGAAACATAACCTTAAAACATTAAAGGAAAAATAAATTCTAAAATCAGCTTTAATGTAAAGAAAAATATGTATTTAAGGCACCAACTCGTAGACAATAACAATATTGGTATAGGGTGGGATTCCTATCCTCGGACACCCTGGAGTGCAATTAGTGCCATCCGTGTGTCGAAAAAGCTTTGGAACTCGAAGATGACAAAGGTAGCCGGATTTGAGCGTGTATCAGACTTTATTAGAAAACTAGTATCAAAGTCAACGGTATACCGTCGATATTCCACAGCCAATGTATCGCCGGTGTATAGGTCTTACATCATTTTTTTTCCTTAACAGTTCTGACTTGAAGTGGCCTATTTTTGTTACATCGTCGGCATACAACTACCGGTATACCGATGTCGGGGTTAAAGGCCGAATTTTGGACATTATATTAATCATTGTATCTTTATCAATGGTCGAGGTTTGTTCGAAATTAGGATTTTTAAATAGGTATTTCCTAACCCTAATCTATTATCATCAATCATCTATCATTGAGAGACCAAAAAGGAGAGTTTTATAATGTTTGGAACTTTCTAAGAGAGGAATAGGAAGATTCAGAGTTTTGGAGATCGTTTAGAAGAGAGATCAGTTTCTAGGAGTTCTATATTGGTTCTTCCTTATCATGTAGTCTTCGGTAATCTCTTTGTACTTATTTTAATTTGTTTCCATATAATGAAGTATTGCCGTGATCCGTGTGGATCGGTGGAGGATTTTATGAAGGAGTCGGTGTATTTTCTTTATCTATTAGGAAAGCTTTTCTAGATTGGACTCAGTTTGTTCTATGATTTTTTTATCAGAATTTTCCACGTAAATATCTTGGTGTTTGCATTTTGGCTTTTATTCTAATTTGGCATATTTTGTTAGTGTAATTTTTTTGATCCTTGCTAGGTCCTATTGATTTAGGGTAATGATTTTCGTATTTTATTCCCAACAAACAAGGCTTCTATTTATATTAAACTTAATTGAAGTCCTTTAAGACTAAGCTTCACCAATTTCATGTTTGGCCCTACTTATAAACAAATAACTAGTAGATGGTCTTGGTGGATATGGAGGAGATCAAGGATCAGTAGGTAAAGGCATTGGTACAGGTGAAGGGAGCAAGAAATTATAAGAAAAATGTTAGGAGGCTCAAGTTGGAAAAGCTAATTATTGTTGTAGTAGTTAATATGGCAAAAGTGATGAAACTATGGGTTTAAGAATGTTGTTCTATGGCCAAAAATAATAAATGTATGCGGATATTTGTTGGAGTTTTTACTTAGACTTGTGGGAGGTTTTTCTCTAGTTTGCCTAGAAAGATAGTCCCACATTGGAAAATACTCCAAGTAGGTATTTTAATATAGTACCTTATGGGGTGTTTAGAGATACACATGGTGTAGGGCCCAAGTGGGTACCATGTGGAATGTTTTTATAGTCTGATTAGGTTTAAACTCCTCAAAAAAGTATTTATGTTTTTTCTTATTCTCTTGAAAAAATTCCCTTAGGAGATAAGCCCCTAAAGACTCGGACTCGGACACAAAGTGGCACTTTCATGGCACACTTAGCATGTCAGCATCATCACTCGGCGCTTGTGCACATTTGGTTGTTGTGCTCGTGCGCTCGTTATATATGCGAGTTGCATTGCTTGGGCGTTGAACAGGCTATACACATATGTGCATCCACGTGTATGTGCTACAACACTGGTGCACGTATGTGCTGCTATACTGCTATGCATATGACCGCATGAGTCCATACGCCGCTATGTACGAGCTTGTATGATCGATATGTAACTCTAGAGGGGGGTGAATAGAGTGTAGCAAAAATAATAACCCAATTTAAAATTAAGCTCGGTAAAGAAAAGTTACCAACTAGCAGTGTATATGCAAGACACATATATAAAGCAGTAAAAAGAGACAAGAGTGCAAACGCAAACGCAAACACCACGATATATTCTGGTTTTGTTCTGTGAGGACTAGTCTTGTCCTAAGAATTTTTGCTCAGAGTTTAATCCATTATAATCACCAATAGTGAATTACAAGTTTTGATCCGAAGGCTTGCAGATTTCTTACAACATTGAACTTTGATACAAAAGCTTGAAAGACTTAATACGTGCTTTTGATAGGAAGGGCATGTGGACTTTAAACTTGTATGGAAGACAAACTTGTAACCTAAGCTTTACAACAAGATCAGACTTCTAAATCGAAATGACGTTGGCACTAGAAGGCAATGAGTTGATCTTGGGAATAGGGAAGGTTTATAGCACAGATAGGTAGAGATATGAAAGTGAGTGAATGAGTTGATTGAAATGGTATAGAATTAAACTATATTTATACGATTTTTTTGAACCTAGTTCGGGCAGACTTCAGATGCCCAACGTTCAAAAATTCAAACGTAAGAGCTTGGTCATCCGGAAGAGGAGGGTGACTCAATTTTCTAGTTTGATCATGATGAGTTTGACCCAAGTTTGGTCTGAACTCTGTTGGTCTATTTCTAGAAAGTTGGGTTCAGGTTTTGGTTTGGTTCAGGCTGTTTTGAGTGGACTAAGTTCTGGACTAGTGTGGGTTTGAGCTTCCTAGTGCCAACACAAACCCGATGTACATTTGGTCCTATAAAAAAATATATAAAATGCATAATAAAAGATAAAACCAAGATCACTTGATGAAGCCAAACTTCTGAATCTTCCGCTGACTAGAAGATGCCTTTTTTTCTTGACAAAAATTATCGAAATATAAACAGATCGGGGAATCTGAATACCTTGATGGTGCTGCCCGCTTGACCCCCATCTGTTGACCGGGTAGCGGTACCCCAAAGTAAGAGGCTCCGGAGATGCCATAGGCGATTCAGAAAAATCTTCTGTTGACATCGTCTTTGGCTCATCATCATTTCTTCATAAGACATGTCCATTACTTTTCTACAAATACATGTTAAACGAACAAAGCAATATACATAAGCAAATATGATAACATATAATATCATATATGGACAATGCTGAGTTCAAGTAGAATTACAAGTTATTATAGTGATTGCACGCTTATCATATTTTTCTAAACTTAATCGATTACCATATTCAAAAACTTAACTTAAACATTGGGCCAACAATCTTCTCATTTTTGATTATGGAAAATTAGTTAAGTTTAAGATATGATATATTTGATGCATATATAAAAAACTATAAGCATAAATTACTATACTAGTATACTGTTTAAACATATACTTACATACTTAAACTTACTTCTCCCCCATTGACATGATAAAAAAAATAAGCTCCCCCGTAATAGGAGATGCTACCAAGGCTTGTACTTATGCAAAAGCTCCCCCGTAGTACCTGAGATGTTGATAGATATGCATAAAATAACTAGTTTACGACTCCCCCGTAAACCAAGAATATATCATGAAAATAATGTTGTAACATAAAACATATATTATTATCATGTGCTAAAATGTCAACATATTGAATCATGTAGAGCAATGACTTATATACTTACCAATTAATAGTAACAAAATACAGACATACATAGCATAAAAAACATAAGAACATTGGGCAACAATTTAGTCATATGTAAAAGATAATTCTTAAATATCCCAACTTAAAGAAATATGTCAAAAAAATATCAAAAAGTTAGGAGGCATACATGGATGAATTTAAACACTACAAAAATTATGTTGTAGAAAATAAAATATGCATATCATTGCAACTAGCCAATGTCTAAACTCAAATTTAAACTAAGTGACATAATTCAGAAATAGTTACAAATACCCAAAGAGTGCTTACTAAAAGTCATAGTGTCAGTATATATTTAAAG
The DNA here is from genome assembly GCA_036927795.1 of Iris macrosiphon. Lineage (NCBI taxonomy): Eukaryota > Viridiplantae > Streptophyta > Magnoliopsida > Asparagales > Iridaceae > Iris > Iris macrosiphon. Next base: position 55,693,889 of record JAYESA010000002.1, read on the forward strand.
TTATCAACTCTAAGTCAAAAAGTAGGGCTCAAATTCACTACTGTATTTTGGAAATAATTGCAGATAGACACTAACAAATCTTTATTCAATAAAATATTGATCATATATCTTGGGTTAGCTGTAGGGGCCAAATCTCAGCTAGCGATGGTCCAAAGACACTTAAGTACCGTGTCGCTTAGGCTATTTATTCCTTTTTGACAAAAGGTCCCTTTCGACTTATATCCAAAAGTAATCTTAACTTTAAAGAACTTAGATTAAAAGAAATTTAAGCAAATTGAATCTTTATACAACATCTAAATTCATAATCCTAATTCTTGATGAATAAAGTTTACTAAAAGATATAAAGCATGTATAAACAATTGTGTCATACTAATTAGAATAAAAATGACTCCATAGTATGAACTAGTCAATAACTAGCAATGAATCAAAGGAGAAATTAAACTAATCATGCTAGTTTCATATATCTCACATTAATTTAATTAAATACCAATTAAGGAAAATCAATAAGCGATAGTAACAACTATTAATTAAATAACATGCTAGATTCTACAATTTTAGCCATTTAGGAATAATCAATTTCCATAATACCAAAGTGGATCAAGTGGCCATATTTATATTGATGCAATTGCTTGGAAGATAACTTTTGTAGCTTTGTAATCACCAACGTTCTTCTTGGTACTAAGTTCCGACATAAGAAGCTTCACCTATAGTATTAGGCAAAGTCTTTGGTATCCAAATAAATTTGGATCCACATTTGTTAGCTTTGGAAACCCAATTCATATCAACTTGCTTTCTAATATAGCATTGTCTAGATATGTGTCCATTCAAACCACAATAGTGACATGTAACATAATTATTTGTATTTGAAGTAGGTATATAGGTGCGATGTGAGATATGAATATTCTTATGTGGTTGTGTATAGATAAAGGCGTGATTGTATGAAGCTTTAACCTTGCTTCCTTCCTTTATAAATGATCTTTCTTTTGTAATTTTGTGATGAGTCATGTGACAAGTGTTAGATTGAGTCATAGGTTGCATTACATTTTTTCTCATCTAATCTCTAACTTTTTAGAGGTAGCATATAAATCGTTGTACTTAGCAGTAAGAGCATGAATTCTAAGTGAACCATTATAATACTTTTTCTTTTTTGATTCTAAGTCCTCCTTAAGATTATCAATTTCTTGAGTTTTTTTCTTAATTCATTCATGTACCTCATGCAATCTAAGCTTAAGTGTTAAAATTTCAGTAGAGTTGTCAGAAAAGAAAGTGTCTCTAATTTCATTCAATAAACATTTAAGCTTTTTATTCTCAAGCTGATAAGACTTAATATCTTTTATGGCTTGCTTATAATTATCCCTAAGCTTCTTTTAATCTTGTACCTCGCTTACCATTAAGGATAAATCGATAGTATGTCGAGGGCCTTTTCTTTTCCGAATCGCTAGCTTTACTTTCGCACCAAATGCTTGTAATTATTTCCAAGATTTCTGCTTTCTTATTTGTTGATGTCATTAGGCAAATATTTGCAGTGTTATAAGGATTTTCTTCTTCCTCTGAGTCGCTAGCTACGCTCTCATACCATATGTTTGTGTTTGCACAGTTGCGAGAACTTTCTCATTCTTCTTCAAAATTAATAGCTTTATTTTAATACCTGTTCTCATAAGTGACTTCAAGGCGATTCCAGATCTCATGCGATGCCAAACAATTAGAGATTAGGTAAATACATTTTCATTTAAAGCACAAAATAAAATATTTATTTCTTTAGCATCAAGACTAGATGCTACTTTTTTTTCTTCGTGTAGTCATAATAAGGTTTGTTAACTACATTTGATGTAAGAGAAGAAATGATAGTAGGCTTTCTGTAACCATCAATTACTATTAACCAGAGGTTAAAGTCAAGTAATTTTAGATAAAAATTATGTGTATCTTTCAGTAAGTGTAATTCATACCATCTAATAGGGTAGCCTATTTGTGGACTGGCCTTCACCATTGTTGGTGCATATGGATCTAGTAGTTGCCATATCAATACTCTTAGGAGGTTAGTCTAAATAAGATCCCTAGCTCTGATACTAATTGTAGGATCAATAGGCAACTCTAGAGGTGGGGGCTGAATAGAGTATAGTGGAAGTAATAATATAATTTAAAATTAAGCTCAGTAAAGACAGTTACCAACTAGCAGTGTATATGCAAAATCGATATATAAAGCAGTAAAGAGATACAAGAGGGCAAACGCAAATACCGTGATATATACTGGTTTTCCTATGAGAGAACTCTTTCTAGGAGTTTTATCCACTATAATCACCAATAGTGAATCACAAGCTTTGATCCGAAGGGTTGCAGACTTCTTACAATATCGAGCTTTGATCCGAAGGTTGGAAGACTTTATACATGCGTTTGATGCGAAGGGCACGCTGACTTCAAACTTGTATGGAAGACGAACTTATAAAACAAGCTTTATAACTCGATCAAACTTCTAAGTCTGAACCGTGTTCGAACTAGAAGGCTGAGAATTGATCTTGAGGGAAGGTTTATAGCTCAGATAAGAAGAGATATAAAAGTGAGTGAATGAGTGATGTGGAATGGAAAATTCAATCTTTATTTATAGGGATTTTTAGGAACCGAGTTTAGTGCAAATTTGGATGCCTAACGTTCAAAAAAATGGAACGTTAGAGACTTGTCATCCGGAATAGGAGGCTGAATCAGATTTTTGGTTTGACCCTGACCGAGTTCTGCCTGAGTTCGGTCGGAGTTTGGTCCGAACTCTGTTGGTTTGTTTCGAGAGAGCTTGGTCCAGATTTGGTTTGGTTTAGGCTGTTTTGAGTGGACTAGGTTCTAGTTTAATATGTGTTTGATCTCCTAGTGCCAACACAAATTCGATTCACATTTGGTCCTATAAACAAAATATAAAATACATAATAAATGATAAAACCAAGAGCACTCCGATGACGCCAATCTTCTAAAATATCTGCTGATTAGAAGACACCTTTTTTCTTGACGACAGTTGTCCAAAGATAAACAGATATGGAAATTCGAACACATACGAGGGGCGCTTCCTCCACGACCCCCATCCGCAGACCAGGCAGCGGAACCCCCGAGTACGATGCTTCGGATAAGTCGTAGGAGGTTGAGAGAAATCTTCTGGATTGTCGCCATCTTTGGCTCATCATTATTTCTTCGTTGCATATGTCCATTGATTTTCTGCAAATACATGTTAGACGAATAAAAGAATATACACAAATAAATATATATGATAACATTTAACATCAGATATGGATAATGGTAAGTTTAAGTAAAAGTTACAAGTTACTATAGTGATTGCACGATTATCATAATGCTAAACTTAATCGATTAGCCATATTCCAAAAATTAACTTAAACATTAGGCCAACAGAGCTATGCGAGGGTTTGCGCGTATGCACGTCTACACGTATGCTCCCATGCCCTGCTGCCCTGCTGCGTGCATGCGCGCATGAGTCACTATGCTGAGCGGGCCATGCGATGCTATGTGCATGCTATGCATGGCTATATGCATATGCGAGCATGCTCTGCTACACTATTGTGCGTATGCCCTAATGAGTCTACATGCGGCTATGCATGATCTATGTGCGTCTACACATATGTGCGCATACGCTACTACACTGCTGTGCGTGTGAGCGAATGAGTCGATGCTCTGCTGGTCTATGCGTGCAGGAGCAACTATGGCTGTATTGTTGTGCGCACATGCGTAGATAGTGCTATTGGCTCATAATTTCACTTATTGCGGGATTTGGATAGTTATGGAAAGATTGAGTCAATTATTCGGATAAAGTTTTTGTGGAATTTGAATTTAATTGATTTCCATCTTTCTATAATTAGTTGGCGGCCAGGATTATGGTTAGGATTTTATCTCAACTCTATAAATATATCTTCGTTCCTCCTTTGAGAACTTAATTCGAAATTGAAATACAGAGAGAGTACTTGGTTGTTGCTGTCATTACAGTCCATGAGTTCGTCATGACAGATGTGACGACCTGGAAGAAGATCGTGTGGGACGAATCTTGCTTTGTGTAACGGTGATCCTTATCACCCAAGCAAGCACTTCTTTCTGTCTTCTTCTAATTCTTTATACCTCTAGTTGTAAATATTCTGTACAAATTGCAAATAATGTATTTTTATACTTGAGTTTTGTAATCCATAAGAAGTTGTAATATGATCTTTTATAGTTCTTCGTTGGAATCGAGATATTCAGAGGGAAAACTTGTTTGCGTGAACTTCTGCATTCTCGACTTCAACTTCAGGATCAAGAGAGGGTTGACATTTAAGTTTGCTTGAACCTCTGTTCCTGGCCTTCGTTCCTCCATCTTTTAATCTGTCTCGGGACTAACAATATTGGTAGGTACATAGAAGGTTGTGGGAATCAAAAAATGGTTCGATTGATGATTCGAAGGATGACAAGTTGGTAAGTTACTCGACCACTTCTGTGACCTCTTTCCAACCAATGTGATATTGGATTTCTGTGTCTGAGAACTTCCAAACATGTAAACCTTAGAAGTACTTTAATAATGTAAAAAGCTCAAATACTAAAGTTCATGATAGAAACCAATTTTGTAAAAATAGATTTCTTAAGGATAGTTTCTTTCATGTTGGTCGAACTGATTATGGTAAATGGAGAATGAAGGAATTCAAGATTAAGTCTTCTCTTTCAATTTTACTTTGACAGAATATCCTTTTTGAAAGTCAAAACTATACAACAAGCAAAATTCTATTGTTAGGATATTTTGAAAGTCAAAATTATACAACCAGCAAAATTCAATTATAACAATATTTTCTTTTTTGCTACTACGAGGAGAGTCTTGCATGTTGTGCTAGTTCTTAAGTTTCTCTTGAGTTGCAAACTACGTAATTTTAACTGACCTCAAACCTCCTATTCTTATTGATTGCGATCCTAACGTTAATAAAAAAATGAGGGACAAGTTTTAGTATAAAAACCAAAACCTCTCTTTGATCACCACACGAATGACTGACCATAACATAACCGTCAAAAAATCATTGGGGCCCACTACCTAATCATTTTTTCTCCAATGGAGTATATTAAAGACCATGTCATTGTAAGCCGTTGTGTCTCACCTATCCATGTATCCATTATAACTGGTGCAAAAACTGGTAAGTTCTTAATAATTATATCAAGGTTAAACATATTCGCATAAAGAGTATAATGATCAAATGAACTCTACTGCCTCCCACGTAGACTAATCTAAACTTCATGATTTTTTTTTGAGATATCAGACGTAACGTTCGAGAGTTTGTATACGTTCCATGATTTACCATATCATCACTTAAAGAATAAAAATACAACAATGGCTATGCTTTTAAACTCCTACTTGACCTGCTAAACTAATTGGTTAGTTCCTTTGATATCTCATATTTTATGAATAACTGAGAGGTTAATATACTATAATAAGAAAGGAGACGGTAAACTAGCAAACTACGACTTGAAGGAAAATTTTGTAATCCCTGTGCTCAATTCTGCTACATACATCACCATGTTCAACATCCATTGTCCTTTGTACCATCTTTGGGATCTGGATTACTAATACATTCACAAGAAACAAACCATTAGGTAATTTAATACACACCAAGAAATAAAACATTAGGTAATTTAATACAAAATCCTTCTCGTTACGGTCGACCATTCTGATTAGCTTTATCATAAATGTTTGGATTTGTTTCCTTTTATCTCATCGACATACAAAGATACCATGTTATATATCCTTCTGCCAAAAGTTTAAAGTTTAAACTATACTATTAGGCACCAATAGCATGTTGGATATCTGTCAATCAAGATGCATGACTATCCATGGATGCAAATAATAGATAAGTTGTTGAAAATCAAGAATTTTGTCACTTGAAAAATCAATATATTAGACTATGCAAGTCAAAAATAAAAATTAAAATAAATATAAAGTAGCATTTCCTAATGCATACAATGTAAAGAAAATGCAATCTATTAACTCTTTTTCTCAAAACAATAGGGTTCGAATAAAGAATTCAGGCATGTACAGACCCAGTCGAGCACTAACCCATAAGATGATCAAAAGACTACAACTTGTCAAATGTTAAAAGATAAGAATCACCATCTAATAGGTATGAAGTAGTTTTTTTTAGTAAAATTCTCCTATTTAACAATATGAAGAATAAATAAAATCAAGTATGATGACTAATATAATAATTTGAATGATCAAAAGACTACTACTTTTCCCAAATGGACTCGATGGAAGTTCAGTATAACCAGCGGATCACTACAAGAAAAATGGTTTTTATTGACGGTCGATTTATTGATGTATGCTCAAAACCGTTAAGGAAAGTAATAATTTTGATGATTTTAGACATATGTCAAGCAAACACCTCATTTTCTATTAAGTATTAAAATTTGGCCATATTCCTTAACGGTTTTAAACGAAGCGTCAAGAAAACCCATTTTATTACTTGTCCGTTTGTTGATAACCGTCAAGTAAGGCAATGTGCGAGAAAATTGTCGGGCATATTTCACAGCCATTATAGTAATTTTTTCAAAAAAAATCCTTGACGCTTTCAATAAAATTTGGAGATACAGGACTTCTTTTATTCACATGTGCAGACCTTATTTTTTTCCGAGTCCCAGTCCTCAACACCACCAACCCTCCCACATCCCCATGTACATCTACCCTCCCCCTTTCGCTGACCCCCACAGCCTCATCTCCATTGACACCGACGTCGTCGCCTTCTTCTTCTCCCTCTGGTCGACACCAAGGGAAGCTCCGGTTGGCACTGAAGGATTTTGTGCTGGTTCTGATGTCATCGTTCTCCCACGACGAAGTCGTCGAGCGGTGAGGGAGGGCTCTACCGAGGTCTGGTCGACTGTGGATGTACCACAGAGGAGCTTCGACGTTGACTATGGCTATGACCACTCTGTCTCCATCGCAGCCTCCTCGAAAAGTGCCCCAACCGCGTCATCATCGTCCAACTCAGCTTTCACCAGCTGTTGGACCAATTACAACCAACAACAATGGCTGATCCCTCCTCCTTCAAAGCTCCGACGAAGTCTGCACTCAATTGATAGATCTAGAAAATAAAGTCAATGAAGAACAATATTTTGAGACGACGCACGAGTATTTCGAGATGACGGCGGCAACGCTAAAGTTATCGTTCAGTGTGGCACCACGGTGCTATCGGCACACGAGCGTCAATACACCACGAACAAGACACATGGACTCCTCATCTGCCTGGGGTTCATCCAGGGGCTTCGACCCTATCAACGGGCTCGCTAGAACCCTCAACCCCATTTCCTCTCAGGTAAAAGTAAAACCATAATTATGTTTATAAATATTACTCTTATTCTTATTCCCTGGAGATGAAAACATTCCACATATCTATAAACATTCAACATGTCTATAAATATTATTTTTATTCTTGTTCCTTGGAATCATGATTGGTAGATTTGTGAACTTATATTTTAGTTTGAATTCTTTTTTTCCCATATGTACTTGTTTAGTTGTTTGGAATAATTTGGACTTACCTGGAATGAGTGTTTGGGTGGAGAAGAAATAGGAGATAAGAGGCTTTGATAAAATGACGACCAAGTGTTTGATGAAATGATGACCAAGTGTTCAAAGTCTATGTTTTCATGACACTTGGTGCAAGTCATCAAATGAAGATAATTTCACATTAATTCAATTAATGATTCTTACATGTATTTTGCCATGTTCTAATTTCTATTGTCTACATACTCATAAACAAGCAACCTGATGAGGGGTAAACTGATTTATTACAAGTTTCTTTTTTTTTGTCTTTTGTCTTCAGCGGGCAAGTGGAAAGGGAATTTAAGGTCAAGTAGAAGTGATTGGGCATGTTCGGTGCAAGAACTTAGTGAGGTTAATTGGCTATTGTGCTGAAGGTGCACATAAGACTTGCTTTGGCTCTAGCGTATGTTTCTATTTCATGCTTCAGCTCACAAATAGCCTGTTATTTTGGTATATATTGTAACAGATCGTATCTTAGAATAATGGAGATGACAAATTTGTATTTGCATTTCTTTCTTATATAAAGGATTGAGATTTATGCAGGTGGCTGAGGCAGGTGGCTGAGGCCACAACACATGTGTTCATTTTATCTGTTTTCATTCTCTCGAGTAGGACCGTATTTGTTTTTTGTGTGGATTTCAGTGGTCAACGTTCAAAGTATTCGTTATTGTATCATAACATATAATCCTATTTGCATTGTTCTAAGACTAAAGAACATTTTGTGCTTATTTTTTAATTCATTGGATATTTCAGGAGAGGGGTCGGTGACTCACTGAAGGCTTGATGAAGACAATCAGAATAGTACATCTTCATTGCAGAGTGATCGAATTCAGTTTCTTTCGATATGCAAGTAAGATAGCGATGCCAAGGTTGTACTAATAACTTCTTCTTTGAACAAAATTTTCTTCTTTCGTATTCTAGTGACAAAACTCATAACAAATTCTTGTCTCGTAAGAAGTCGAGTTCGGTATACATAAATAAAGAATACATTAAATATATTTGAGCAATTGAGATTCTTCAAACATTTGCCAAGTATTCAATTTTTTTAACATATGCCTTGATCATGTTCTCAACAAAGTCTAGGCCAAAGTTAATTTGTGAGCTTAGCTTTCAAGTAGATGCAGCAAACGAGTTCAAGTTCCTTTACACATTCTTCCATTGAGGGCCGCATGCTGCTCTTGATGCGAACACAATGAGAGGCAAGGATTGCAAACATTTAACCAAGTGCTCGGTGGAATAAACTCCTGGACATGTCAGGATTCGTAACTTCTTTCGATCGAGCACTATATTTTATATATGTTTCCATATGTTTCCATAGATGTTGAAAAAACTGCTTCTTGACTTGTTAACCAGGTATATAATGAACCTAAAACTTCCAAGCCAGTAATACATATAAAATAAAATGCTACACTAATTATTACTACATAGTCTATCAAACGCCACCACTCTACTTTAAGTCAACTTAACTAAGACAAACAGTAGGAACTGACACCGAATATTAAGATCCTGGATAAGTGACTGAGTTCATAGCTTCCTAAGAACTCCAATATAGATGTCTGTCTATGAATATATCATAGTTTGTGATATCTTTAGTTATTTTCTGCTTCCTCATGCATGCAACCATGCTTGATCTAGTGTACAACTGAGTACGAATATATTGTTACGCTGTTTCCATTCTAACATGTTCATGCCAAACTTAAGAGAAATTTATCTTATATTATGTAGTTCCAATTTTTAATTCTTACCTTGAATCAAGTCTTAGTTTTGAGCTTAAAGCAATTTAAAGGAGGTTCTTTCTTAATAACTCTGTTCTGGTGCTCTTCAGGATGATTGTTTATGAGTATGTAGACAATGGAAACTAGGAACATTGGATTCATGGGATGTTGGACCTTGCAGATCGCTAACATGGGAGATATGGATCAACATAATACATTAAACAACAAAAGGGTATTGTCTCAATTTTAATAGGAAAAGTAGGAACTTTATGTGTTTCTTTCCGTGCTAGTTTCTTGAATTTCAAATGATCCAAATACAGTTTGATGTACTTACGCGAGGGGCTTGAGCCAAAGGTATATATATAGGATCGTTGATTTTCTATTACATTTAATGACAAATAATTTGGATTATTGATTTAGAGATGGTTGGCCTATACACTTCTATCACCATATTGACCGAAAAGTTATTGGAGAGAAGTAGGACGTGCCAGTTATGACCTAAAGAATAATATGTGGGTGAGTTGCTGCCTCTACTACCTATTTAAATGTAGTAACCTTTAAAAAGTTATTTCTCAATTGTTTGTTCTCCCATTAGATATAATATTACAAATCCATTGTTTCATTCATTATAGAAAATATATTGACATATGCTCTCATATGAAAATCTTCAAGTTTCAGCAATTTGAAATTGTTGAAGGAAAATTTGTGTTAGCTAAATTACTATGAACTATTGGATGAAGGTATATGGATATAACTTTATGGAATGCAAAAAAAAAATTTCTTCCTAAATTTAGTTTTATAATTACTTCATGTTAAATTTTTTGCTGCTGTTTGTGGATAAAGGTATATGGATAGAACATTTTGAAGAAATTGGCTCTGGTTTAAGGTATATGGATAGAATATTTTGAAAATATTTACTAGATATTGAAAATATTTATTGTTGAAGCCTTGTTAGGTCGAGATGGATCACGTATTCTATGATCAATCTGATTGAATTAACTATTTGCACTTCCAAAAAATTAGAATACATACATGGATCACGTATTCTATGAGTCAATCTGACCAATCAGGTTTTATCACGAGTTTTAATTAAATTAACTATTTATGAACTTATATAGATTATCTTTTTGCTATAATTCTCTTTGTAATTCACTCTTCTCAGTTGTAATATGCTTAATGTAGCTACATTGTGCTATCTAGATTGATGTTACAGTTGAAGCAATTACAGGAACAAATAAAAGAAACAACTATGAGGAACTTCCTTCAAACTTTACTGGCTGGTTAAGGAAGCTGAATCAACAAGGATCTGGTCAGAATAAACTTTTTTTTCCTCCTGCTCGAAATCTATTAATTATAATGTCTAACACGCCATGTCTATGTTCACTTTTTGTATTACATGTTTCTATCTCCAATATGAAATAGGTATCAGGAACCATGTATACAGAACACTATATTGTCAAATTGAACGAGTGTCAGTATATATATATATATATGTGTGTGTGTGTGTGTGTGTGTGTGTGTGTGTGTGTGTTATTACATAAATCAGTGTGTATCATTACTTAAGAGTATATTCGTATCCAGTGTATATAAGCATCTAATATGGTGAGTGTCTACATGAGTATCAATAGAAGATAGAATATTGGAATTGAATAGGCATGTTATGTGCAGTTAGTAGCTTGGAACTATAGTGAACTACAGTTTAACTCATTGTAATAGTATGAATCGGTGTGTCCTGTGTACAGCTGCACAGTATAGTGTTTACGAGTGTGGGGTATTCTGTATCAAGTTTCCAGTTGGCATTGTGGATGTGTGAGGATATTAGTGTGTATTAGGAAATACAGTGTTGTACCAGTGAGTGTAGAGGAGAATACAACCCCTTAAATTTTCTGCACCTATGTGTATACAAGAGAAATAAAGTGAACAGTAAACTGGTACCAGACAAATAAAGGTGTTTATGCCAGATCAGGAAGGCAGGGGATATCCAAGTTAATTGACACTAAATTTTTTGAAGCGTATACCTTAAAATTTTTATTTGAAGACACATCACCTAGTTTAATGTTCTAGATATAGTGGATATGGTTCCTGATACCTATTTTATTTATGAAAGTTTTTACTTGCTTCATTAATTTGTTTATTTGTACTAAGTGCAGGTAGAATAGTTGATTATTCACAGGTTCATTCTATATGGTTGCTATTACTGGTTAAATTAGTTTCTCTTATATTCTCAGGAACTACATGAAAAATAAAGATTGTTATTGTGATGGGAGGAATATGCTCCGAGTTTAGATGTATTTTGGTTTACTTGTATAAATAGGTTTTCGATATATTAGATATTGTACAAAAACCATATACTTTTGTTATTTGGATGTGGTTGGATGTTTTTGGTGTATGAACACGTATTTATTAATATAAATATTGTGTATTATAGTTTATTGATGTTTGCGATGTTTTGGATATTTTGATTGTTCAATATATAAAATATAATTATTAACTTAATTTTTTTATGCAAAAATTAGCTTCTCTTGACCGTTATAAAACGTCAAAAAATATTTGAATTCTGTTACGAAACATCATTTTTTGATGGTTTTTAAATATCAAAAAATATTTTTCTTGACAACTTTTCTCGGTCAAGAAAGGTCTTTCTTGACGGTCATTACCCGTCATCTAGGCCACAGTCAAGAAAAGTTCTCATTTACCTTGATATATTTTCTTGACGGTTTAAAATTGTCAAGAATTACTTGACGGTTTTAAACCATCAAGAAAACAAAAACAGAAACCGTTAAGAAAAGTGGCAACTTTTCTTGACTCTGGCCAAGATGACGGACCCAAAATCGACAAAAAAATATTTCTTGACAGGAAAAAATTGTTAAGAAAAGGCATTTTTCTTGTAGTGGCTAAACTATTGAGTTATACATCAGAATAAAATTATAAAAACCATTTTACTATCAAATTATCTACTCAAATCATATAAAATTTGTAATTAGGATGTAAATAATTGATAAAAAATAGATATGTAAATCAAATTCAGAGAATCTAGATGCTGTCAAATAATTAGACTCATCAGATGGACAACCAGGACAGACTAGCGTGCGACTCAGAAGTGGCTCAGTGATCCATTTAAGCTTCCTAGTGGGTGTAGTTCCCCACTCCCAGTCAGGGGCACTATGTGGGAAATCCTAGGTATCAATTGATCTGGAAAAATTGAATTGAGACCATTTCTATCTATAGATTGACTTCATTGGAATTTAATCCTAAATGTAGTGAATCATGTCATGGAGAAACACTCTATACAAGAATCTCTTCCTCAAATTTTTTTACTGTTCGTTTTTATCGATGCTTTCACTGTTGGTTTTATGAATACGTTTTAGTAGATTTTTTGATATATTTTATTGCGTTCCTGTTTGTCATTAATTCAAAGTTGAACGAACTTTATTGTACAACAAACACAAGAAATACAAAGCAATTATAAATAGAAAATCTAAGTACAATATTTTTGATTCTGGGGAATGTGATAATAAAAATCGAGTACTCCAATGACTCTTTTACTCCGTTGATGGTCCGATGAGTGAACGATAATACTTTCTTTATGTTTCTCTCTCCTGTCTGTGTTTGTCTTATGGGTATGCTACCCTACTATTTATAGTCATCCAGAGTGCATAGCTCATGCACGGGCATATCCTATGTGCCTCTACTTGGTGGCTGCATAAGGCTCCTTAAACCGAATACAGTAGCAACTGTGGACGTATACCACGGTCAGGCTGACGCATGGCCTTGGTTAGGATATACTATTGATGAACTCTTGGTTGTGTGACGGGGTCAATTTTAACCCATTGTGTGCGTGACTTGGTCAACTGGGCAGGTGGTCAGCATTGATTGTGTGAAGATCTTTTCAGTTGTAACAGATAGATCATGCCAGCTGAGGGACGCATAGAGTCGTGGCCGCATATATTCTCTCGTCTGGCCTGGATCTTATGGATACTTTGGCCACATGGATTTGTGGCCGAATACATGCTCTCGTTCGGCCTAGGTCTTATGTTCACATTGGCCGCATGGGTGATGTTGCCGCATATGAGTGAACACGTGGTACACATGATTGACAAAGTCAATAATGCACTGGTATTACTTTGTCTTTTAGTGTACCACCATTCTCATAATTCTCGAAGCATTCAGGGTAATAAATGCCATGTCAGAAATTTATGACACATAATAAATGCTGTATCAAGGCTTTATGTGGCTCCTAAATTTGTCGTTGCTCAAGCCACATGAATGCTTTTACAGGCTAGACGAGCCGCTTGGCCGCATTGTCGCTATGCAGCTCGAGTTAAGTTTTGAGGGCGCATGGGCTCTATGCGGCATATCTTCACCAAGTTAGATTCTGAGGGTACTTTTTATTGGGCGCATGGCTTCGGAATTTTTATGCTTCTACAAGACCCCCTTCAAAGTTTTCAAACTTATATATTTGGAATATTTTGAATAAGAAGCATGGATAAGAAATTTGGGTCACATGGGTGACATGCCGCATGGACATGCTGTCGCATAGACGAGTCTACTAGGCTGTCCAATCTTCATTTAATAAAGGATTTGCATCGATCATTTGAAGCAAATTTCTCAGGATTCTGAGTTGTCTCTTGGCCTAAACTTCGAAATGATGGTTCACAGTGGATAAAGTTGCACAATAATTGAGACTTCACCGTCATCTCTTGCTGTCACATAGTTCAAGGTGAATTAGGATTCAAAATAAACGCCATCATCATCCCAAGCCACATGTTCTAGCCTATATAAGGAGGTCTTTAGAAGAGGGAAAAATCTTTTACGAAACTTCTAGAGGCCATAGAGACGAAGAAGACTATTTATGCTTTATATGAGGAGGGCTTTCAATTTGACCTCTAGGATCTGCCGGAGGAGAACGATAGGTTGAATGGTCTCAGGGAACGTTGCCTCACATGGAAAAATGTCCTGACCCAGGAGGCCGTCAAAGTGAGGGAGGAGATCAGTAAGCTCTAGGTACGAATTGATACGTTGAGGAATGATCTCCGACGAGCCCAGCAAGAGAAAAAAAATTATGACCCATACCCGGATGATCGGGTATAAGTACGTAGGCATGTCCAGCCTACGTCGCAACATCGATGGTAGAATGTTGTCTAAATTAATAATACTATCTATCCATCTCACACAATAATATATAACCTATCAGTTAATCTCAATTTCATAAGAAGGACAAGATAATAATATAAAGTCAATTTTTATACTCAATCACAAGAAAATCTATAAGGAGGATAATTGGCATGATATGATAGAAAACAAAGAAGTCACAAAGTCATAATCTAAAATTCCTCAACAACATCATCATTCTAAAAGTCTAATCAATAATCAAGAAGACTAGAGTAATAATAATACAACTAAAAAGTCTAAAATTTTGGAAACAAATCCTATAATATAATGCTAAGAAGGGATAACTAGAATAACTAGTGATTTTGGCTAGGCCTCTCGGTAATCATCCAAAACTATAGTGTCTAAGACTGCAGCTACTGCCTCTTGCGGTCCGTAATTCGTCGGACACAAATCCTCCAAGTAATAAAAAATATATCCAGTCAGAATTAGAACAAAGTACAACCCAATAGTAGTTCCAATTAATTGACAAAGATTCTAAAACAATAAATAGAGGATGATATGTACTGATGTAATGGTAAATAGTAAAGAGAGACAGCTAATGTAAGCAATATGGCATATCCAATGCAAATATGAAGTGGAAGAGAAAAGAAACTACAAATATCAAGTGCAAGGCAATATAATCTATGAACAGAACAAGAAGAACTACAACTATACTATGTATTTTGAAATACTATTTAGATATGTGATAAAGGTATTTCAATGTTAACACTAAGAAAGAAATTAGCTCAATCATACGTGAAGTTTGTGACTAGCTAGTAGCCGATGTCTATAATATTTCATAATATTAAAATGTTTGCCAATATCTACAATGTTTTCCAATGTCTATAATATTTACCAATATTTATAATGTTTGCCAATGTCTACAATATTTGCCAATGTCTACAATATTTGCCGATATTTATAATATTTGCCAATGTATACAATCCTTGCCAATGTTTTGATCATATACCATGGCTATCACTATCCAATGTATCCAATGTTATCCAATGTCAATGTGATGAGTAATATCCAATATCAATGCTATGAGTCAAGGTAACATCTCATGACTAAAGATCCAATATATGTACCAATCTATGTACCATAGTGTCAAGAATTAGATATAACATTTCTAATTACTCAAATTATAGTAATTATAAAATAATAGAAACTATCAAAGAAAGTACTCGCCTGAGGTTCAGAACAATAAATATCAAATAGTGCATGAACTAGAGTCCAAGTGACCTATATATGATGTTACAAGGTCAAATAGTATTTTGAAGTCAACAATTATTTAATTAACTCATAACTAGGTTTCTAGGTCAAAACTAGGTCACCATAGTCAAACTAGGTCAAATCTAGCTCAGCAGTCAAACTAGGTCATTTCCTAATTTTTAGGTTGATTTTACCTATTTACAAGGTTTATAAAGTTATATTAGGTCTTAACAAGTCATTATTTGGTTTTTAGATGCTAACTAGGTTAAACTAGTCAATACTAGTTAATATTAGGCCAATATTAGGATTCTAAGCTATACTAATAAGTTTCTAACATATATACCCTAATATATAATTTTACCTATAATTTTAAGCAATACCTTGGCCTATAGCTATTTACCTTACCCCGTATCACGGTATCTTAACCAGTATCACACATTAACCTAATACCTTAGCCCATATCTCAGATACCTTAACTATTATTCAATACCTTAGTTCTAGGGTCAATACCTTCGTCTATAGCTATTTACCTTATCCCGTATCACGGTATCTTAAGCGCTAACACAAATTTACCTAATACCTTAGCCTCTATCTCAAATACCTTAAGTATGGGTCGATACCTTAGTTCTAGGGTCAATACCTTGGCCTATAGCTATTTACCTTATCCCATATCACGGTATCTTAACCCAAATCACACATTTACCTAATACCTTATTTCGTATCTCAAATGCCTTAACTATGGGTCAATACCTTGCTAATACTAGGTTTTAAAGTTATACTAATTAGCTATGATATAATAATATCATATATACTAATATATATAATAACTTAGTCTAACAATTAATATCTAGCCAATACCTTAGTATTACCTCATTACCTAGCTATTACCTTAATATTATCTCATTACCTTACCAATACCTTAACTTATTACCACGTATTATACTTTCTAGACTAATATCTTAGCTAATACCCTTACCTTGACCAATACCTAATATCTTAACTCATACCTTGGTACCTAACCAATTATCCAAGCTAGATACTACCCTTACCATGGTATCTTAATCCAATACTAAATATCATAACATTACCTTAGTATCCTAGTATTACCTCATACTAGTTCTAATATTTGGTACATTGGTATTCTAAATACCTTGATACATCCTAGGATACCACACTCTAATTTACCCCACACATATTCCACTTGTTTGTACATGGTACCATGGTACCACATTAAGTATCATATAATAGAACCCATAAGATACTAACCCTTGACCATAACCTACACTTACCTTACATTCAAGATACTCATCCTACTCTTGGAACTTGAAAGCTTGATATTATCCATTATCTAGTTCTAATATCTAATATCTTAGTATCTTGACCAATACCTTATCCTCCTAGATACTTACCCAACTAACCCTAATACTAATACTTAATATCAAATAGGAGACCTTACTCAAGCCCCATTACTCACTTACTCTCACTCATGATATGTGAGTGTCATGATACCAACATCCTCATGGTACCAAAGTATCACACTATACCTTGCACCAAACTTTAATACCTTGATACATAACCTACCAATACTTGGCTGACTTGATAACCACTTCTATCAACACTAACACACACACACTAACTAACACCGACATACATACATATATATATATATATATATATATATATATATATATATATATATATATATATATATATACACTTGGCAACCTATGATATCTACACTCACTTGATATCCATACTACCTAGGCTCATAGGATACACAAAATGTCTATGTCGTATAGTCAGTTCTCTACTTGTAACTAGTACTGCATCTACTAGACCTATTCAATAAATTCTAGGGTTAAAGTATGTCATAGCCCTTCGTATCATCTTTTCAAAACTTTAAACGGATCACATTTTTGTATCCAGAATCTCCCAGAATCGCAAAAATACCGAAACACGTTCGTCTTTCAGATAACTGACACACAAACAGTTTTACAGAAAGTTTCAGAAAGAATTTGGACTATTTATTTATTTATTTTTGCAAATCTAACTTCGATATGGTTCTTTAAAAAAATAAAAGATTAATCAGAGTCCTTAGTTAGGAGTTATGTCATTTCTAAGTTGGCAAAGCTACTAAAAATGAGGCTGAATACTATGACAAATTTGGGCTGTTTTGGACAAAAGAACACATATATACATCAAATTTACCAAATTCACCTATATGTATCATGGCGTATCATGATACAATTCTATGTGTTAAATTTTGGACACAAGAACATCTTTACACTATCAAATAAACATCAATAGTCATCATTAGGACACAAAACACATAAAATGGACACAATAGGGGTTTTCTCCAAATTGAGTCCCAAAATCATGACAACTACTTAGATATACGAAATTGAGGGCTCCTTGTGCCTAGATTTCCAATTTGAAAGTAAAATCTAACTATAGGAATGTTCCTACATGACTAATGAGTGTTCCTAACCATGAATTAGATAAAATTAAGAGAATTACCTAGTGTTTTGGTAGCATCTTTGGAGAATTCTGAATTTGGACATGGAAGAGATGTATCAGACACGATCTTCTAGTAAGCTCCTCTCCTATGGATCTTCTTGTGCTTTCAAATGCTCTAGGCCTTCATGATAGTGAGAATGAGTGGATTTGGAAGTTGATTGAGTAAAATTGGTACGAAATTGAGTTTGCTTGGGAAGGAAGAAGCTTTGGAGAAAGTAAGGCTAATGAGTGAAATAAAATGAATGAATGAGCCCTAAATTAAACTTATCTCATAAAGTAAGATTTGGTCATGCCAAAATATTAAGTTTGCCTCTCTCAATTTGTCATGAATAAAATCTAGTTAACTAAAGAAAGGAATCTCTACAACTAAAATGAATGTTCCCTTCATGACAACTAAACTTAACTAATTCTAATTACTAAAGTCATGACTAACAATAATTAGCACTAACTAATACTTGCAAATTATAATTGGCTAGCCACTAACTAATACTAATATAATTTTAGACAACTACTAATATAAAATAATATATAAAAATTTAATAACATGTAAAAATTACCAAAATATCACTATGGTAGAAAGTGGTGGTTACAAGAAGCCATCCGTATCGAGTCCAGCCAAATGGCCAAGAGTTCTGCTGCTGTTGGAATTACCTTGCAGAAGCTGGAAGATCAACACGAGACTTTTGCACATTATTAATATCCTGAGGCCATTGCAAGATAAGTCAAGCGCCACACAAAGGAGCGCTTAGATAACAAAATTGTCCTGGTTCTTGGGCGCATAGAAGAGTTGTGTTCTGATTAGTAGCATTTGTTTACTAGATTTTAATTGAGGTTCTCGTAAATCTTCAAATGTAGTTTGCTTTTGGTTTTCTTTATGCAGAAGAAATAAAAGCTTCTCTTTTTGTTGCGATTATGTGTGAACCTTGGATATTATACCATAGGTAATATGGACGTAGTACGATACGGTTGTTATCCAGTATATCCCACTGGGAGATCATTGGTGGACCTATTATATTTTGTCACCCTCACTTTTTCAGATAAGGGTAGTTTGGTAATTTGACATGGGTATTTAATTTTTGGAATATAATATTGAATATTAGTTTGATGATTGTATTAATTATTTAATTATATTAAGCTATACATTATTTGTGACTTGTATTAATTATTTAGTTATAGACTTGACACATATAAACCCAATTAGACTTGTCCAATATTTAGACTTGATACATATGGACCCAATTAGACTTGTTAGGACAAATAGTGAACCCAACTTGGACCCAAGCCCATTAGTCATATCCACTCATTAATTAAGGAGAATTAGTTTAATTAAAATTAGTTTAAGACTTCCCAAAATAGCCACCCTTAATTATTGCTCATAATTTATCATGTAGGGGTAACTTGGACATTTGTTAGTGACTTAGGGAAGGGGAGAAGAGGTCGGATACTATTAGAGGGGGTTCTCCTCTCTCTCTCTCTCTCCTTGTTTGCATTCATTTTTGATCCAAAGTTCTAGATCCCCAATTTTCTATATTTCTTCCATCAATTTTTCTCTCAATTCACCTCCATTTCTTTCTCAAATTTATTACTCTTGGAGCTTTGGAGCTTGAAGAAGCAAGGAGCACATGGAGGAGGAGCTTTGGAGCTAGTGATCATGTCTGGATCATGTCCAATTGTATTTTCCTTAGGAATCCATCTCCCAATTGGTAAATTCTGAATTTTTCTTCATTCTAACACCTAAATCATGCATTTGACCATTAAGAATGACCCCATGGCATAGGACTACCAATAGAAACAAGTTCTAGGCTAATTAGTAATGTATTATGAATTCTACATGGTGATTGGTGTCCAATTTGGGAGAATTAAGAGATTGACATATCAATTGTGTGTCATTAGACCAATTAGATCTAATTAGACTTATATCGGGATTATGGGACTAGATGTGTGTCCCCAATTGGATACGAGTATGTCGTATTACTATACGGTATGATACCGTGTGATACAGAGCCATTTAGGGTATTTTGCATGAATTATCTTCATTATATGTTGTAATGACTTGTAATAGTTGTAATTATATATATTTGACTTTAGGATTAATCTATTATGGATAATAAGGAATTTGGAAACTCAATGGGTTGAGTATCATAGATATTCTATTTTGTGCCCTATATATAGTTTAAATTTTTAAATATATATATATATATATATATATATATATATATATATATATATATATATAGATATAGAAATCTGTGTGTGCATTGTAAGAAGTGCAATGTGTTTTATGGGTATAGGCTGTGTTGAACTTTGTGACCTGTGGTGTTGTTGTGTTTGTGATGGGTGTGTGGTGTTGTAGCTGTCCAGTATATGAGTGAGTATGAGGGTTTTAGTGAAGTGTTAGTTGCAGTGGTGTGGTTGAGTATGAGGGAATGGGTGAATGAGTTGAGGGCTCATAACTTGATGGACTATGTTCAGACAATAGGAAGGCAGTGAGAAGATGTGTAGGCTACTGCACAGACCCAGTAAGTGGAAGTGGCAAGAGTAGCCTACTACCTTGCCACATATGGACTTGCAGGTGATCTGTTAAGGAATGCTTGGTTCCTGCAGTGGGAGTATGAAAGACAACAAAAGAGGGTATAATTAGTTAAGAGGTAATTGGGAGTTCAAGTGCAGATGAGTGGAGGTCTGGTATGCTCAGTAGCTCGAATGCACATATACTAGTGTCAAGTACCTGCGAGAGGGAGGGAGTTGATGTGCTCAGACCACATGCCTACTATGACATAGAAGTAGGGTGTACATGGTGTATTAGAAGTATTTGGGGGCAACAATCTTCATGTACACTCACATCTAGGTAAAGCACAGTAACTCAAGATTGTAAGGTACATACCTGTGGCAATTAGGACTGCAGCAGTTATAAGTGTTGGGTATTAAAGATGTGAGGAGTTTGAGTATCAGTTGAGTGAGGTGCCGTGACTGTGGGGTTTTGGGATTCAGTTAGTGTGAACGAACTTGATATGAGTGTATCTATTGATGTGTACAACGAGAAGATTGATGTGAGTATATCTGAATATTTTGGCATCAATAACTGCACTAGTGAGCAGGGAATGGAGCACTGTCCTGGGCACAGATGAGTGTATCCTGGATAGCTGGAGATATCCAATGCTAAGTATCGAAGTGGTAGTTGAGATGTGGTTAAGTTTCAGTAGTAGGAATAAGGTAAGAACAGTAGGTGGCAGTAATAGCTCAAGGGAAGGAGTGTTAATATATGTAAGGTATCAAGTACCCATTTGCCATGGTATTGGATTGAGTATCATTAAGTCTTGTGGAGGGTGTTAGGGAATCATTGCCATGTATCCTAATGGATTAACACGAAGTTAATATGGGTATGAGTATAGGCTAAGTTAGTATCCCAACTTAGCAGCATATTTTGCTCACAATTATCCAACATAATACATTGGCGTATAATGCCACCATTCGTCAAATATTAAATGAGACAAACCTGACTACCGATAGTCTGACACAATAGTCAAAGCGATCCTAACATTTAATACAGAAGATCGTTGGCACGCCGACCTAGGTTATCATCTAGCGACAGAGTAAATTTTTTACTTCGTTCATTTATCCGTCGACCTTCTGGTTTTCTCTCAGTAAACCAAGGTTCTTACCACTCCACAGTACGCCAAGGCTGTTTCTTAATCATAGTATGCCGACATTTCCAAGTCAAAAGCTACCTCAACCTGACACACCAAGACATTAAATACTACGAACCAAGGTTGCTACCTCAATCCAAGTACGCTACCAATGCCACTTTTCTATGATACACCGATAGTGCTACTTCAAACATAGTACTCCTTTGATACTTTCTCTTTCGAATACGTCGACTTGGATACTCTAGCAATGGTACACCAATTGTGCTACCACTCATTGAGTACGCAAAAATTGGTCTTTCGAACTGAGTACGCCTGCATTGTTATCTTCTCAAGCATACGCCAGTATTGTCATTTATTCAGATGTACGCCAGCACGGCTACAGCTTTAAAATTTTATAACGGTATTAATACTCGACAGTGAGTAGTTATGGTGATGTGCCATCATGCCATATGCCTTTTCGACGTGTACATGCAATTGCCCACATGTCCTTCGACTTTCTCGTATATGAAACCAACTTTTGAGCGGTCAGTGATATATGCATCCATTTTTTAGAATGTGGGTTGCATGCCTTCAAAATATACATGTAGAATAGCAAACACAATGTGTATTACTCATGCGTATGCGTGCATGCAAGTAACCTTATTCAACATAAAATACTATGAAAGTGGGGATCATTATTTCCACTAGCAGCGGCCTGGACAGACAGAGAAGAAGAAGAATAGAAGCTGTCATGACCCGTACCCGGAATAAGGGTAGGAGTGGTGAACTACGCCCAGCCTAGAACACTGTCTTGGTAAACAATACTATCTAATATCTCACACAATATGTATTTAGTACTTGTCATGCCATCTTAACTCCAAACAGAGGACCAAATATAATGATATGATAAGATATCACTACTTAATCACAATATCAAACTAAGAAAGATAAAGCACGATATGGAATAGGAAAGTAGTATAAGAGTCACAAATACATCCACAATATAAGTCTAGTCACAAAGCAACTTCCAAAATAAGATATACATGCCAAGAGTCTAAAATAAGAATAATACAATGTCAAAAATATAAGTCTAAGCCTCCTCGGTCACTAGCACTCCTGCTCTAGGGGAGTATCCTCTAATGGCTCGCCGACCTGCAACCCGTAGTAAGTGGGATACTGCTACTAAAGCCAATCATCTGAAAAATATATTCAATCAGAATTAGAACAAAATACAAAACCCTGAAAGCAGTTACAAATACTTGGTAGAGCATATATGACAAATAATAGAAAATAATACAAGATAACTAGCAACAGGAAATAAAAATGAACTAGAGTGAACATGTGAAGTACTGGAATGAAAGAACATGCAATAAAAAATAACTGCGAGTAATAAAAATAGATAATCTAGCTAATATTCCATATAGTACAAGTTCGTTATGTGATCGGTTTGGGTTGAACATGAATACATTATGGTAACTCAATTACATGTGTGATATATAATCCACATGTACACGAATACACTTGGGCTTGATCACATAACCAACTCCTACTCCCCCGTCCCCAACCAATAATCATGGATCCAATCATGGCATATTACGAACATGAATATAAGCACACTGAACACGAGCAGTGTGATAATACGAAGTACACGATAATCAATACCTAATATACACGATAAAATACATGTAAAGGAGTACCCGCTGAACACGGTAGAGGATAACATCCCATGACAAAATCTATTTAGTACCTGTCCGTATAGCTACTATGTCAGAATCAAGTAAACAGTTCTAGAATATGTGATATATCTACTATCATGAAATAAAAACTAACAGAGAGATGTACTCGCCTCGGGTCCTGAGCAAAGGGTGTCTCTCGATTCCTAAGTTTGTGTCACACAATCCTATTTAGGAAGCATTATGCTAATTGGTGTAATAAAGGAGAATTAAGTTAAATAATACACTAATATGCTTTTCTAGGCCAACTAGTGCTTGGGTAGGTTCTAAGTGATAACTTGAAAGTAATAGCTAACTAGCTATTAACACTACATACCTCAAGTATATAACTTAGTCCAATAGGTAATACCTTGGTAATATAATTAACTTAGTACCAATAACACTAATACCTGCATAACTTGACACTATACTTACCTACCCTTCAGAATTAATACATGACCTTACTAACATATGCTTAACTCAAACTGGGGATGGCTTTTACTGATGTTATACCTCATTGCTCACAAACAATGCATCTAAGCACTGCTACTACTGTTACTTGTTCTACTCTCATCTGCAGTAAAATGCATTGCACCTATCATAATCTGTATTCCTTCACATGACTGATTCTTATATATATATAATTAATTGCTAATATATAAACTCCTCTCATGCTAACTGGTAATGCAACTAATCCTTACAACTAAAATTACACTAATACTAACTTCTACTCCTAACTACTACATAAATTACTAATTGACACTCTAGTTGTTAACTATCAACTATAACACTTACTAACTGACCTCAATTCCTTCTTAAGAACTGTTTCTCAATTAAACTATTGACATTTAAGTCTTCACTCTTAGAATTAGGACCAATACTCCTCATACCTGCACATGATTATCTCTACTGTATTATGACCTCAGTGTTCTGAAACCAACACTTAAATCCCACATAATGCACTTACACCCATATACCTACACACACAATCCCTCATTAACTCGAGCATGGCACTCTCCTATGCACAAGTAATCATTAACTCAAATGTGCAGTTTGTACACCACAACAAATACTGGCACAAACTAAAGCTTCCAACTACTACTCTGGAGTGAAACTCCTCTATACAACAAGGCTGTAGGCTATCAAGGCTATTGCACTACAGTTGATGTGCCTGCACATGGTTGTGGTGTACTGTCCAACCTAGGTGCATATGTGAAACCTCACCTTGCACCCATTTTAGTCAATCTTTCACTGATCGAGTCCTCAACCTATACAATTTCCTCAACTGAACCTATCTCACTTTGACATACCCAAACTAATCTCCCTATTCCTGATACTCACTGCTCGAGCACATCACATCCTAGTCTCCAGAACACTCATTGCATTGAAGATACTACTGCTACTGCACATCACTTTACTACTTGTTAGCTCAAAAGAATGGTACAGTTCCCAATACCCAAATTCCCAACTTATATACATTAACCTTACACATGAATTCCAAACTGACACACATAAGAATGTGTATTGATGCACACAATACTTCATGGTTTTAATTAGCACTCAACAGTCATTCTATTCTGCCACAGAGACCACACTCCCAAGTTACAGTCTAAAAATAAATAAATAAATAAATATATATATATATATATATATATATATATATATATATATATATATATATATATCAACTACTAGTATAGCAATATACACCTATAGATAAAATACTACAACAATGCATTAACCTAAACACTAGGTGTGCAACTTAAGATATTCAAACACAACTATATGATACTCAAATAATAGTAATTCCAAAACCCCAAATTATCCTTGCTAATCATGTAGACATAGCAGATGCATAGTAATACAACTAATACAACTTGCTACGAAGAGAATTGAAGAGTAATTGGACAAAACATCAAAAATAGAGCCCTGTATCACACGGTATCATACCATACCGTGATACGGCCTACTCGTGTCCAATTGTGGAGACATAGCTAGTATTCCAACCCTGATCTAAGTCCAATTAGACTAAATTGGTCTCATAACACACTCTTGATGTGTCAATCTCGTAATTCCCCAAAATAGACACAAATTACCATATAAAAGACACAATACACAACCAAATAGCCTAGAACATCTTCCTATAGGTAGCCCTATGCCATGGGAGGGTTCTCCAAGTGCTCCTTGGAAATCCAAGCTCCAATACTCCTTGATTGGTGAAAATGAGAGGGAATGAGAATGAATTGGTGGAGGAATGAAGTAAATTAGGGATCTAAAAAATTGAGGATCTAAAATGAGAGTGTAAATAAAATGGAGAGAGAGAAACTCTCTCCCTATAGTGGGCGTCCTAGAGCCTCCTTCTCTAAGCAACTAAAAATTGTCCAAGATTCTTTTCTCTAGCTAATTATGAAGAATAATTAAGGATAGCTATTTTAGAAAGTTTTTATACAAATACAAATTATTCTAATCCTCCTAATTAATTATAGGGAATGGGTCTAAAGGGCCAAGTTTATGTTGGGCTCACTAGTTGTCATGACAAGTCTAATTGTGTTCACTAGTATCAAGTCTATTTAGTAGGCTAGCCCACTATAATAAATAAATAATAGAAAGCACAATTAAATTAAATAGCACTATGATAATTATTAATTACTAGAAATAATTAGATATTCAAAAATGTCCAAAATACCCTTATTTGAAAAAATAGGGGTGACAGAAGCTTTTTCATGCTCGAATAGCCAAGCTCTCTAATTGGAAGACTCTCCAAATCGTCCAAGTAATTCAGCATCTCTTCCTTGTGTCGAGTAGTCAAAGGAGTAAAGTAATTGATGGCAGATTAGATCTTCATAGCTATACTATCCCATATTTATTGTACTTAGATTCCTATTTATGATATTTTTTACCCATTTTCCTTTAGTAGTTTATAACATAAAGTTTCGTAAAAACTATTTTTATGGCAAACAAGATGGAGACTTTGCGGGGGGAAAGTTTTGTACAAACTTTTGTTTATGGTTTACAAAACCAGAGATTCTGGGTTCGATCCCAATAGAGTCGCCATCTTGTTTGCCATAAACAAAAGTTTATACGTAACTTTGTGTTAAGAATTATTAAAGGAAAATGGGTACAAAATATTGTAAACAGGAATCTAAGTACAATAAATCTAGGAAAGTATAGCTATGGAGATCTAATTTGTGGTTGATTACCTTACTCCTTTGACTACTAGACACAAAGAAGAGATGCTGAAATACTTGGATAATTTGGATTATCTGGCAATGAGATAGTGTCACGACCCGCACCCTGGATTTGGGCATGAGTCATGAGTTCGCCCAGCCTACGCCGCAGTATCGGCGGTAGAACGCTGTACAATAAGCCACAAGTAATCTATAACTCACAACATATATACATCTCTACATTATACTCAATCATAGGCACTAGTTTAAAAGAATACACCAAGATAATATTAAAATAATAACCTTGATGTGGGTACAATGAATCTTCTCCAAAACTAATTATCCAAATATAATATTCAAAATACTTTAGGAAACTGTCGGAGAACAATCTGATCCAAATAACTAACAAAATCAACTACTAATAAACTACTCCATCGCAGACGGTATCTGAGCTGCTAACTCACCCTGATCGTCTGGAAGGGCAAGATCAGGCTCTATTATGTCCCTAGCATACGGTCCATAATATGTAGGGATTTCATCCTCAATGTAGTCACCTAAAATATTTATCCAGTCAGGAAAGAAACGAGTATATCACAGTGAAAACAGTTCCAACATATAGTAGAAGCTATAAGACAATAATTAGCTAAGAATATATGATAGCAACAAACTGAACTCACAATAAAAGAAACTAGAATAACCAAATGCTGAAGTCCTGTCATAGCAATATATAGTACAATAACTCCAAGCAACAAAATAAATAACTATAATGGATGGAAGAACATATAGGAACAACTACTCTATGTGATTTAAAATACCTTGTTGACATGTGAATGGCTAGGGGTAATATCCGGCAAACCACACGTGTCATGCATGGCTGCTATTATTCCAGAAAAGACCATGTAATAGAAAGGGTAGTTCACACGTCCACTAAGCATTTCCCCTCCCCACAAGTACACATGGATTCTAAACCAGTCACGAAGAAATAACAATAATCCAGAACAATCACTTATCTCATAATAAGAATCCATCATACTAATCAGTGGAATAAGTGTCAAGAATCAAATAATCAATACTAAGCATGCATTATAAAGACTATCAAGCACTGAAATTAATCACGAAAATGTACTCGCCTGTGGTCCTTAGCTGCTATGAATTAGAATTCAAGTCACAGTCCAAATAGCCTATGTATTACAAATTTACCATGTTAAAAGATAATTTATTTTAATTTATTTAATTTTGGAATAATTACTCTAAAATCTTATTTTAATCTTATTATTCTGATTTTTAATTATATTCCTAAATTTTTTCCAAAGAACCTAAATTTTATCGACTCGAGACTCATGGCACGCAAATCGAGGCGATCTGTTGACCAAAAAGTCAACCGACACAAACTCGACTTTCATGCATGATTTCCTGTAGATTTAAGCGTCAAAAATATGCTTGAATATACAGCTCATCCAAATTCAAATTTGTTTCGAAATTATGGCAAATACAAATTTTGTATGGTGCACTAATGGTTAAATTCTAACCTAGAAGTTCTACAGAATTAACAGTATATAAATATTTTGTATTAAATTCTTGGAAAAACATATGTCAATGACCTCGACATTATCTTTCCGAAACATGGAACGGTTCATGATTCTGATTCCTGATTCTCCCAAAATCGTAAAAACATCGAGACGCGTTTATTTTTGGATATGTTGTACTTTATAAATTTTCCAAAATTTAATACTCATAATTTCATAAAACAATTTATATATTCATAAATCTAACCTCAATATCATTCTAATGCAAGAAACTGGGCCTTGTTTGGAGTCCGTAGCTATGCGCAATGGCTTCTGGAAGATGAAGGAACCCTAGATGGCAATTCTCCAAAATTCGGCTTAAAGAAAATCCTAAAATTATAACCTAAACTATTTATATATAGAGAGAAAGGAAGCAGCCGCGGCTCGTGAGTGCACCATGTGGCACGCATCCAAGCAGCACCGCCCAAATCAGACGGTCCGGGTTTAACCCGGCTCGGCTCTGTTGAGTCCGAATCGGACTAGGACGCGGCTCGGCTCGGGGTCGGCTCGGCTGCACCCGCACACACCTCGCTGTCATTGACAGGCGGGCCTCGCCCAGTTGGGTGTGGGAGGCTGACGGGTGGGCCCCTTGTCAGCTGACTTGGCAGAATATTTACTATTATGGGTTTTTATTTTCAGAAAATAGTTTTTAATTCAGTTTTCCCTAATTAACTCAAAATAACTGCTAAAAATAATCAAAAAAATTCCACAAAATTCTAAAAAAATATATTTGATTACTTAGCAACTGAAATAAAACTTTGGGATATTTTTAATTATGTTTGACCCAAAAATAAATTATTACAAGTCATAAGAAATTAGGATACTAGTTTTTAATTAACCAAAAATTATGGTAAAATCCCACTAGCGCCAAATTAACCTAAAAACAACATTTAAGTTAGAATATCAGGATACGGAGATTACAAGTCTACCCTCCTAAGAAAAATTTTGTCCTTAAAATTTAAGGAAGAACAAATAAGAAGAAAAATTACCTCATGCTGCAAAAAGATAGGGGTAACGCTTTCGTATCTCCTCTTCCCGCTCCCAAGTGGATTCACCGGGAGAATGATGCCTCCAAGCAACACGAACCAAGGGGATTACTTGGTTACGAAGCACCTTATCTCTGCGGTCTAGGATCTCCACTGGCTGCTCCGGATAACGGAAGCTTGGTCCAACCTCCAACTCCAAATGATCTAAAACATGGCTAAGATCTGCTATATATCGTCTCAACAGGGATACATGAAACACGTTGTGTACTCCTTCCAATATAGGCATTAAGGCTAGTCGATAAGCTACTACTCTGACCTTCTCTAGAATATTGAAAGGTCCGATGAATCTTGAACTAAGCTTTCCACCTCCACCGAAACAAATTGTTCCACGTGTCGGAGAGATCCTCAAGAACACTAAGTCGCCAACCTATGCCAAAATAGGAACTTAACGCATGATCTAAGAACGTAATAACTATTTAAATAAATGAATCGATACCTTAAACTCTAGCGGTCTCCTGTGGCTATCGGCCTACTACTTCTGTCTTTCCTGAGCCACCCGATGTCTCTCTCTAACCTGCTTTACCTTCTCTATAGTATCAACTACCATCTTTGGTCCCAAAAGTATTCTCTCTCTGTAAAATCTCTAGTTCTAAAAATCATATTTACCTTTTTAATTAAATATTTAATTAAATTGTAGTATTTATTAGCTAATTAGAGAAAATAGAATTTATTTAATTTTTATTTTAGGAGGTGGTGCATTTAGAGGATTTATGGAGCAATTATAAATTTTTCCTAATTTATCCTATATAGGAGACCCTGTGGACGACTTACAGATTAATTGTATCCACTATTATGATTTCTAAAATTTTCTATATATATATATATATATATATATATATAGTTCATTCTAAAAGAATTAGAAATAGAAAGAATGAGAAAGAAATTGGAAAAGAAAAAGAAAAAAGAGAAGAAAAAGAATAATGAAAATGGACCCAAAATCTGCCTTAAACCCAAACCCGAAATCCCTACTACCCGTTAACACCCTAACTCCGCACCCATTAGAAGCAGCAGCAACAACAGGCCCATTTCTCCCCCCCCCGCGCGGTTTAGACCAACTGCCCCTATCCTATATATATATGCATTGATTCCAAAACCCTAACCCTAAACCTAAAATCTCACCTTCCTATCTGAGCGCAGACGCCGAGCTCCAGCTAGACCGCCGCCGTCAGAGCCCAGCGTCGCCCACCGCCCGCCGGAGTTTCCCGCGCGCGCGCGATAGCAGTTTGAACTGCATCGTACCTGTGTTTAAGCCCTGTTTCCCGTGCCCTCGCTTGACCCCGTCTTTACCGATATGTTCATGACTTAACCCCCTTCCATATCTGTATGTTAGTCGACCCCGGACCGCGCGTAAACCTAGGCGAAAACAGCGACCAAGTTGGGAAAAAAGGATAACTTTTGGGATTGCAGAAAACTTCGGTAACTACCTATGTTCACGGATTCGTATCTCCCACCACAGAGATCCGAATTTGGTTATTTTTTTGGTATACGAAGACAACCAAACCTAGTTTATTTCCTGTTAAATACAATAATTTATTAGCTACTGTATGTTAAATTAAATTAGTTAGAAAACCCCGAAAACCTGCGTTTTCTATGTTCCAAAATTTGTGATACGGAGCGTGCCCCGCCAAACGGGACTGCCCCGTCGTGTACCAAGTGTACCAAAAGGTACGCACAGTATACCCAGACATGTGAGCTTTCACGAAAACTGATTTGGACGCGTGTGCGCGTCGAAATCAGCCCGTATCTGTAAAAATTCCCCGTGTCACAACTTTTGGAAAACCCTGTGCCATTTAGTGCATGCTGGTCAGAATGCGAAAAAACTTATGCCACTGGACTCGTGGTATCGTACTGGTCCTGTGACCCAATTTTTATACAATTCTGAGACAGTTGACCAAGTCGCCAATTGGCGGGCCCCACGGTTGACTTTTTTGGCAAAATTATGTTCGGCTCACCGAAATCCATATTTGGACATACTGTTAAGTTCGTACTGACTTATAGAGTTTGTTTGACCTATAATTTGTCCTATTTAAAGACTGTTACCCTTGGCACACTTTTTGGTGCAAATTGGGCCACATGTGGACACTATTTTGACCCGAAATTACCGTTTTGCCCTTGGGTCCAAATTGGACGAAAAGGTAGTAATTTCTAGCTATTTCGCTGATTCTGAAAACGTTGGTGATGTCTATTTCAGCATCAGGAGATGTTTGTTTGGAGCCATTAGTTCCTGATTCTGTGCCCTTGACATTTAGACGCTTATACTTTACAGATTTCTTGTCAGGCAAGCATACCTTGCCATTGTACTGTATTTATATTCCATATGATGCATGCATGTTTTATTTCTATTTATTTTAGTTCATATATTGTAACTGTTATATAAATTGTGCGTCCAAGGAAACTTGGGTGCAACGACGGTGTCGTCGTGTTCTATTTTTATTTATGTATATACATTGGACCTACTTTTTGATACCACCCCATTATTATGAGGCATTTATGTTTCATTGGCCATGACAATATTCTTACACCAGTGTGAGTCACATGTAGGATACGGACTTCCGACAGTTGTAAGGATCAAGAACTTCTCAAGGATAGCAGCACCTATGACTCGGTTGACTTGTAAGGATCAAGAATTCATATGGGCCGACGAGTGTCAAGCCACTTTTGAAGAGTTAAAGAAGCGACTCGCCAAAGCACCAGTATTGACTATTCCATCGGGATCAGGAGGTTATGTGATCTACAGTGACGCATCAGGGAAAGGCTTGGGATGCATATTGATGCAACATGGCAAGGTGATTGCATATGCATCTAGACAGTTACGAGTGCATGCGAAGAATTATCCAACTCATGACTTGGAACTTGCAGCCGTTGTATTTGCTCTGAAGCTATGGAGAAATTACTTATATGGAGAGCGAGTGAAGATCTATACAGACCACAAAAGCCTCAAGTACGTTTTCACATAGAAGGAGTTAAATATGAGGCAACGTCGATGGCTCGAGTTGATAAAAGATTTTGAGATAGAGCTACATTATCACCCGGGCAAGGCTAACGTTGTAGCAGACGCGTTAAGCCGGAAACCAGCAGCTTACTTCTTGACAACATAGAGAGAATTATTGGAGGACTTGTAAGAGCTTGGCATTAAAGTGATATTACCCGGAGCAGATGGGACACTAGCCAACTTGCGAGTACAATCATCACTAGTAGAGAGGATTAAGGCAGCTTTGCCTACAGACGCCAGATTCTGAAGATTGAAAGAAAGGACAAAGGCCGAAGAGCAGACAGGATTATGCATTCATGATGACGGGACATTACGATGTGGTAATCGTCTTTATGTTCCCAATAGAGAGATTCGACAGGAGCTGATGATAGAAGCTCATAGTTCAATATATTCTATTCATCCTGGAGGCACTAAGATATATCGTGACTTACGACAGCACTTTTGGTGGTATGGAATGAAAAGAGAGATAGCTCGCTTTGTAGCTAAATGCCTGGTATATCAGCAAGTAAAGGCGGAGCACCAAAGGACAGCAAAATTATTGTAACCACTTCCGATTGCAGAGTGGAAGTGGGAGCACATCACTATGGACTTTGTTACGGGTGTTCCCAAGAGTCCAAGTGGTAGAGATGCAGTATGGGTAATAGTAGATAGACTCACCAAGTCAGCCCATTTTTTACCTTTTAGAGTTGGCCAGTCAATAGAAGATTTTGCTGACTTATATATGAGGCAGATCGTGAGATTGCACGGCATACCAGTCAACATTGTATCAGACAGGGATTCGCGCTTTATATCGCACTTTTGGGGGAGCATGCAAAAGAGTCTTAGAACTCGTCTGAAGTTAAGTACATCTTATCACCCGCAGACAGATGGGCAGTTAGAGCGTACTATTCAGACACTGGAGGATATGTTGAGGACTTTTATGCTAGAATTTGGAGGATCATGGAAGGACCACCTACATCTTATGGAGTTTTCTTACAATAATAGCTATCAAGCGAGTATCCAGATGGCTCCGTTTGAAGCATTGTATGGAAGAAAGTGTAGGTCTCCTGTGTGTTGGTGTGACATGGGAAAAGGTAGAATTCTGGGACCAGAGTTGGTGGTCAACACCGTAGAGACAGTTAAGAAGATACAAGGGTACTTACGAGCAGCGCAAGACAGGCAGAAGCAGTGGGCATGCCTTTATCGTCGTCCCTTGAAGTTCAAAGAGGGCGATCATGTCTTCTTGAGGATATCACCTACCAGAGGCACCATTCCATTCGGAGGGCGACAAGTTGAGTCCAAGGTATATTGGACCATTTGACGTGCTAGTGAGAGTGGGAGAAGTGGCATATCGACTTGCGCTACCACCTTCACTAGAGGAAGTACATGATGTATTTCACGTGTCACAACTCAGGCGATTTGTGATAGACAACAGTCATGTTCTCGACCATTCGAAGATCACCATTGGGCCGAGCTTGTCATACCAAGAGCAACCCGTAGAAATCTTCGATCGTCGAGAGAAATTGTTGAGGAACCAGTCTATTCCCTTGGTTCGCGTGGCATGGAAGCATGGCGCGCCAGGAGAATCAACTTGGGAGTGCGAGGATGACATACACAAACATTTTCCGAACCTATTCATAGACCAAGGTATGAAATTACTTTGTTAATTTATATCTTATACCATCCTTGACTTTCTATCGTGGCTTAGTTTTAATTTCGAGGACAAAGTTTTATAAGTTGGGTAGAATGTAAAATCTCGAATTCTAAAAACCATATTTACCTTTTTAATTAATTAGTTAACTGAATTATAGTATTTATTAGCTAATTAGAGGTAATATAATTTATTTAATTTTTATTTTAGGAGGTGGTGCATTTAGGGGATTTATGGAGCAATTATAATTTTTTACTAATTTATCCTATGTAGGAGACCCTGTGGACGATTGACAGATTAATTGTATGTAATATTATGATTTCTAAAATTTTCTATGTATATATATGTATATGTATATGTATATGTATATGTATATATATATATATATATATATATATATATATATATATACATATATATATATATATATATAGTTCGTTCTAAAAGAATTAGAAATAGAAAGAATGAGAAAGAAATTGGAAAAGAAAAAGGAAAAAGAGAAGAAAAATAATAATGAAAATGGACCCAAAACCCGCCTTAAACCCAAACCCGAAATCCCCACTACCCGTTAACCCCCTAACCCCGTACCCATTAGAAGCAGCAGCAACAGCAGGCCCATTTCTCCCCCCCTCGCGCGGTTTAGACCAACTGCCCCTATCGTATATATATGCATTGATTCCAAAACCCTAACCCTAAACATAAAATCTTACCTTCCCATCTGAGCGCAGACGCCGAGCTCCAGCCAGACCGCCGCCGTCAGAGCCCAGCGCCGCCCACCGCCCGCCGGAGTTTCCCGCAACCACCGCGCGCTCAACAATAGTTTGAACTACAGCATACCTGTGTTCAAGCCTTGTTTCCCGTGACCTCGCTCGACACCGTCTTTACTGGTACGTTCACGACTTAATCGCCTTCCATATCTGTATGTTAGTCGACCCCGAACCGCACGTAAACCTAGGCGAAAACAGCGACCAAGTTGGTAAAAAATGACAACTTTTCGGATCGCAAAAAACTGCGAAAACTACCTATGTTCACGGATTCGTATCTCCCACCACAGAGATCCAAATTTGGTTTTTCTTTTTGGTATATGGAGACCACCTAACCTAGTTTATTTTCTGTAAATACAATAATTTATTAGCGGCTTTATGTTAAATTAAATCAGTTAGAAAACCCTGAAAACCTGCTTTTTCTATCTTCCAAAATTTATGATACAGAGCGCGCCCCGCCAAATGGACCGCCCCATCGTGTACCAAGTGTACCAAAAGGTGCACACAGTATACCCCGCCAAATTTGGACGCGTATGCGCGTCCGAATCAGCCCGTATCAGTCCATTTAGTACACGCTCGTCAGAATGCGATAAAACTTGTGCCACTGGACTCGTGGTATCGTACTGGTCCTGTGAACCAATTTTCACGCAATTCTGAGACAGTTGACCAAGTTGCCAATTGGCGGGCCCCACGGTTGACTTTTTGGGCAAAATTGTGTTCGCCTCACCGGAATGCACATTTTGACATACCATTAAGTTCGTACTGACTTTTAGAGTTTGTTTGACCTATAATTTGTTCCATTTAGAGACTGTTACCCTTGGCACGCTTTTCGGTGCAAAGTGGGCCATACGTAGACCCCGCTTTGACCCAAAATTATCGTTTTGCCCTTGTGTCTAAATTATACAAAAGGGTAGTGATTTCTAACTATCTCACTTATTCTAGAAATGTTGGTGATGTTTATTTCAGCATCAGGAGACGTTTGTTCAGAGCCATTAGTTCCTGATTCCGTGCCCTTGACATTTGGACGCTTACACTTTACAGATTTCTTGCCAGGCAAGTATAACTTGCCATTGTACTGTATTTACATTCCATATGATGCATGCATATTTTATTTCTATTTATTTTAGTTCATATATTTTAACTGTTATATAAATTGTGCGTCCAAGGAAACTTAGGTGCAACGACGGTGTCGTCGTGTTCTGTTTTTATTTATGTATATACATTGGACCTACTTTTTGATACCACCCCATTATAATGAGGCATTTATGTTTCATTGGCCATGACACTATTCTTACACGAGTGTGAGTCACTTGTAGGACACGGACTTCCAACAGTTGTAAGGATCAAGAACTTCTCAAGGATAGCAGCACCTATGACTCGGTTGACTTGTAAGGATCAAGAATTCATATGGACCGACGAGTGTCAAGCCGCTTTTGAAGAGTTGAAGAAGTGACTCGCCACATCACCAGTATTGACTATTCCATCAGGATCAGGAGGTTATGTGATCTACAGTGATGCATCAAGTAAAGACTTGGGATACGTATTGATGCAACATGGCAAGGTGATTGTATATGCATCTAGACAGTTACGAGTGCATATGAAGAATTATCCAACTCATGACTTGGAACTGGTAGCCGTTGTATTTGCTCTGAAGCTATGGAGAAATTACTTATATGGGGAACGAGTGAAGATCTATACAGGCCACAAAAGCCTCAAGTACATTTTTACACAGAAGGAGTTAAATATGAGGCAATGTCGATGGCTCGAGTTGATAAAAGATTTTGAGATAGAGCTACATTATCATCCGGACAAGGCTAACGTTGTAGCAGACGCGTTAAGCCGGAAACCAGCAGCTTACTTCTTGACAACACAAAAAGAATTATTAGAGGACTTGTAAGAGCTTGGCATTAAAATGATATTACCCGGAGCAGATGGAACACTAGCCAACTTGCAAGTACAATCATCACTAGTAGAGAGGATTAAGGCAGCTTTGCCTACAGACTCCAGATTCTGGAGATTGAAAGAAAGAACAAAGGCCGAAGAGCAGACAGGATTGTGCATTCATGATGACGGGACATTACTATGTAGTAATCGTCTTTATGTTCCCAATAGAGAGATTCGACAGGAGCTGATGATAGAAGCTCATAGTTCGATATATTCTATTTATCCTGGAGGTACCAAGATATATCGTGACTTACGACATCACTTTTGGTGGTATGGAATGAAAAGAGAGATAGCTCGCTTTGTAGCTAAATGCCTGGTATATCATCAAGTAAAGACGGAGCACCAGAGGACAGCAGGATTATTGCAACCACTTCCGATTCCAGAGTGGAAGTGGGAGCACATCACTATGGACTTTGTCATGGGTTTTCCCAAGAGTCCAAGTGGTAGAGATGCAGTATGGGTAATAGTAGATAGACTCACCAAGTCAGCCCATTTCTTACCTTTTAGAGTTGGCCAGTCTATAGAATTTTGCTGAATTATATATGAGGTAGATCGTGAGATTGTACGGCATACCAGTCAGTATTGTATCAGACAGGGATTCGTGCTTTACATCGCACTTTTGGAGGAGCATGCAAAAGAGTCTTGGAACTCGTCTGAAGTTCAGTACATCTTATCACCCGCAGACAGATGGGCAGTTAGAGCGTACTATTCAGACACTGGAGGATATGTTGAGGACTTGTATGTTAGACTTTGGAGGATCATGGAAGGACCACCTACATCTTATGGAGTTTTCTTACAATAATAGCTATCAAGCGAGTATCCAGATGGCTCCGTTTGAAGCATTATATGGAAGAAAGTGTAGGTCTCCTGTGTGTTGGAGTGACGTGGGAGAAGGTCAGATTCTGGGACCAGAGTTGGTGGTCAATACCGTAGAGACAGTTAAGAAGATACAAGGGCACTTGCGAGCAGCGCAAGACAGGCAGAAGCAGTGGGCAGGCCTTCATCGTCGTACCTTGGAGTTCAAAGAGGGCGATCATGTCTTCTTGAGGATATCACCTACCAGAGGCACCATTCGATTCGGAGGGCGCGACAAGTTGAGTCCAAGGTATATTGGACCATTTGACGTGCTAGTGAGAGTGGGAGAAGTGGCATATCGACTTGCGCTACCACCTTCACTAGAGGGAGTACATGATGTATTTCATGTGTCACAACTCAGGCGATATGTGATAGACAATAGTCATGTTCTCGACCATTCGAAGATCACCATTGGGCCGAGCTTGTCATACCAAGAGCAACCCGTGGAAATCCTCGATCGTCGAAAGAAATTATTGAGGAACCAGTCTATTCCCTTGGTTCGCGTGGCATGGAAGCATGGCGCGACAGGAGAATTAACTTGGGATTGCGAGGACGACATGCACAAATATTTTCCGAACCTATTCATAGACCAAGGTATAAAATTAATTTGTTAATTTATATCTTATACCATCCTTTACTTTCTATCGTGGCTTAGTTTTAATTTCGAGGACAAAATTTTTATAAGTTGGGTAGAATGTAAAATCCCTAATTCTAAAAACCGTATTTACCTTTTTAATTAATTATTTAACTGAATTATAGTATTTATTAGCTAATTAGAGAAAATATAGTTTATTTAATTTTTATTTTAGGATGTGGTGCATTTAGGGGATTTATGGAGCAATTATAAAATTTTCCTAATTTATCCCATGTAGGAGACCTTGTGGACGATTGACAGATTAATTGTATGTAATATTATGATTTCTAAAATTTTCTATGTATATATATATATATATATATATATATATATAGTTCGTTCTAAAAGAATTAGAAATAGAAAGAATGAGAAAGAAATTGGAAAAGAAAAAGGAAAAAGAGAAGAAAAATAATAATGAAAATGGACCCAAAACCCGCCTTAAACCCAAACCCGAAATCCCCACTACCCGTTAACCCCCTAACCCCGCACCCATTAGAAGTAGCAACAACAGTAGGCCCATTTCTCCCCCCCCTCGCGCGGTTTAGACCAACTGCCCCTATCCTATATATATGCATTGATTCCAAAACCCTAACCCTAAACCTAAAATCTTACCTTCCCATCTGAGTGCAGACGCCGAGCTCCAGCCAGACCGCCGCCGTCAGAGCCCAACGCCGCCCACCGCCCGCCGGAGTTTCCCGCAACCACCGAGCGCTCGACAATAGTTTGAACTACAACGTACCTATGTTCAAGCCTTGTTTCCCGTGCCCTCGCTCGACACCGTCTTCACTGGTATGTTCATGACTTAACCCCCTTCCATATCTGTATGTTACTCGACCCCGAACCGCGCGTAAACCTAGGCAAAAACAGCGACCAAGTTGGTAAAAAATGACAACTTTTCGGATCGCAGAAAATTGCAAAAACTACCTATGTTTACTGATTCGTATCTTCCACCACAGAGATCCAAATTTGGTTTTTCTTTTTGGTATATGGAGACCACCTAACCTAGTTTATTTTCTGTAAATATAATAATTTATTAGCTGTTGTATGTTAAATTAAATCAGTTAGAAAACCCCCAAAACCTGCTTTTCTATCTTCCAAAATTTATGATACTGAGCGTGTCCCGCCAAATAGGACCGTCCCGTCTTATACCAAGTGTACCAAAAGGTGCACACAGTATACCCGGACGTGTGAGCTTTTACGAAAACTGATTTGGACGCGTGTGCACGTCGGAATCAGCCCGTATATGTCCATTTAGGGCACGCTCGTCAGAATGTGACGAAACTTGTGCCACAGGACTCGTGGTATCGTACTGGTCCTGTGACCCAATTTTCACGCAATTCTGAGACAGTTGACCAAGTCGCCAATTGGCGGGCCCCACGGTTGACTTTTTGGTCAAAATTATGTTCGACTCACCGGAATCCATATTTTGACATACCATTAAGTTCGTACTGACTTTTAGAGTTTATTTTACCTATAATTTGTCCTATTTAGAGACTGTTACACTTGGCACACTTTTTGGTGCAAAGTGGGCCACACGTGGACCCCAATTTGACCCAAAATTACCGTTTTGTCCTTGTGTCCAAATTGGACAAAAGGGTAGTGATTTCTAGCTATCTCGCTGATTCTGGAAACGTTGGTGATGTATATTTCAGCATCCGAAGATGTTTGTTCGGAGCCATTAGTTTCTGATTTTGTGTTCTTGATATTTGGACACTTACACTTTACAGATTTTTTGCCAGGCAATTATACCTTACCATTGTACTGTATTTATATTCCATATGATGCATGCATATTTTATTTCTGTTTATTTTAGTTTATATATTTTAACTATTATATAAATTGCGTGTCCAAGGAAACTTGGGTGCAACGACGATGTCGTCGTGTTCTGTTTTTATTTATGTATATACATTGGACCTACTTTATGAGACCACCCCATTATTATAAGGAATTTATGTTTTATTGGCTATGACACTGTTCTTACACGAGTGTGAGTCACATATAGGACACGGACTTGTGTATTCGGCTGGCCACTGGTACGTATAGGTCGTACGACGGATAGAGATAACCGCCAATAGAAACTTTGCATGCTTGTAGACCTGGCAGTTATTTAGAGGTTTTATCGTGTCATGGATGTAACATGCTTAGAGCATGGGGTAGGAAGAACAACAAGTAAGGCGTTTGGGCTCCTTTGCACTTTTCCCTTGTTCGTCGGGACGCTCCGCTGGAGCGACGGGTGGTGATGACCACTATATATTATATATTATTAGGCGGCCTCCGAGGTTCAAAATATGTCATGCTTTTTAGGCCCCTGGATCTCCAAGAAAACCATGCCAATCCTATTTTTGGCCAGATAGCCCACGT
The DNA here is from genome assembly GCA_036927795.1 of Iris macrosiphon. NCBI lineage: Eukaryota > Viridiplantae > Streptophyta > Magnoliopsida > Asparagales > Iridaceae > Iris > Iris macrosiphon. The sequence goes on from JAYESA010000002.1 coordinate 55,734,314, forward strand.
GTTTGAAAGTTGTTCTCAAACTGCATTCACTTAGACGGTTAAGCGACCCCATTGGATGTATACTTTTCAGTACTTTATTGGCATGTTATTATGTATCTTGTTATGTCCCTCTGAGGACCTGGTACCTTTCTAGATATAGGCGAGTAGGATTACCCGCAGGAGTACGGACGTGGACCTGACGCTACTTATCAGACTGAGGAGGTCTTACCCTCGGAGTATCTGTGATTTATTGCTGCTGGTTAGAGATTTTGTTGCTATTCTTTTAGAGACATTTATCTTATATTAGAGTTAATTCTCTTCTCTCTTTTAGTAGATTTAGTATAGGCGATTTGTAATAGATTTGTTTCCATCCGACTATCATACTTTGAGACTGATTATTTGATATTAAGTTATTATTTCCTATTTATCTATTATTTGTGCTGTGGATAAGATATAGATTGAGTGTGACTTGTTGAGATAGTATATTACCATTGGTGGATTGGATATTCATGTACAACGTACATGTGTATATGGTTTCCATATATTGGAGTTCGTATACATACGGCTGGCGTGTTACGTATTCCTAGTCCTACGTATTTTGGGACTGGGGCATGACACTCTCCTACGTCATCCCATGACAATGGAGTTCGACATCTCCTACCGTACAAAGCCTCAAAATAAGATATCTCGATACTAGCCTGATAGCTATTATTGTATGCAAACTCTACCAGGTGAAGATGATCCACCACGAGCCTCTAAAATCTAGTACACATGTCCGAAGCATATTCTCGAGTGCCTGAATAGTCCTATCTGACTGTCCATCCGTCTGAGGGTAGTAAGCAGTGCTAAATTTAAGTTGGGTAGCCAAGCTAGCCTGCAAACTCCTCTAAAAGTGGGACATAAATCTACTATCTCGATCGGATACGATGGTTACTAGAACTCCATACAGCCTGACTATATGTCTTACATATAAATTAGCATGCTTCTCCGTGGACAATCCTACTTTGAAAGGCAAAAAGTGGGATGATTTGGTCAGCCTGTCCATAATGACCCAAATTGCGTCATTCCCTCCTGTAGTGCGTAGAAGTCCGAAAACAAAATCCATCATGATATGCTCCCATTTCCACTCAGGAATTGGTAGTGGATGTAGCAATCCTCCTAATCTCTGCCTCTCGGCTTTGACCTGCTGGCACACTAAACATCTGGGGACAAAATATGCTACCTCTCGCTTCATTCTATACCACCACACGTGTTCTCTCGGGTCCTTATACATCTTGTTAGTTCCCGGGTGTATAGAATACTGAGAACGATGAGCCATCTGCATGATCTCTTCACACAGGTCCCCACTAGGCACACAAAACCTAGTCCCGTGCCTTAGAGAACCATTCTCTGCAATAGAGAAGTCATCTATCAATCCTGCCTGTACCTGAGCGTTGAGGCTTCATAAACCCTCATCCTGGTACTGCATATCTCGAATCTTCTCCATCAATCCTGATTGAATCTGCATGCCCATCATCTGCGTATCCACTTCTGCTAATAAGTGACGATTCGTTGTCAAGTACATCGCTACTGGATATCTGTTCAATGCATCGACAACTATGTTAGCCTTCCCTGGATGGTATTATAGTAAAATATCAAAATCCTTCATCAGTTCTAGCCACCTGCGCTGCCTCATATTCAGCTCTTTCTGCGTAAAGACGTACTTTGATGGGCTTAGCGGGTCCATTTTTGGCCTCCGCTTAAGCTCTTGTGGTCAGTGTATATTTCTATACGCTCTCCGTACAGATAATGTCTCCACAGCTTTAGAGCAAAGGTCATCGCTGATAGCTCTAAGTTATGAGTGGGATAGTTTCTCTCATGTGGCCACAACTGTCTAGAAGCATATGCCATCATCTTCGTGTTCTGCTCTAGAACACATCCCAAGCCTTTTCCTGAAGCATCGCTATAAATGACAAATCCTCCTGTCCCCGATGGCACAGTCAAAATAGGCGCTATGGTCAATCTCGTCTTCAGCTCATTAAATGTAGTCTGACATTCTTCGATCCACTTGAAATGCACATCCTTTCTAGTGAGTCTGGTCAACGGCTCCGCGATCCGTAAAAAATCTATTACAAATTTCTGGTAATATTTGGCCAATCCTAAGAAGATTCTGATATCTGCAACAAAAATCAGATTGGTCCAAGACTTTACAGCAGTAATCTTCTTTGGATCCACCGATATCCTGGCTCCAGTTACCACATGCCTAAGGAACTCTATCTTATCTAGAAAGAACTCATATTTTGAGGGTTTTCCATAGAGCTTTTCCTTCTGAAGGGTCTCTAGCACAATCCTTAGATGCTTCTCGTATTCTTCCGGTGTCTTCGAATAGACAAGAATATCATCTATGAATACTACTATAAACTTGTCAAGGTATTAGTGGAACATCTTGTTCATCAAGTTTATGAAGACTGCCGGGGCATTAGTCAACCCAAATGGCATAACCATAAACTCATATTGGCCATATCTTGTCCGAAATACAATTTTTGGAATATCTTCCTTCTTCACCTTCAACTGATGATAGCCAGACCTCAAATCAATCTTCAAAAATACTCTAGCACCGCTCCACTGATCAAAAAGATCGTCTATCCTTGGTAGCGGATATTTATTTTTGATGGTGAGGTTGTTCAGAGCCCTGTAATCAATGCACATTCGCACCGACCCATCTTTCTTTGGTACAAATAAGACCAGGACTCCCCAAGGCGAGGAACTCGATCTAATAAAACCCTTGTCTAGCAAATCATCCACCTATTTTTTCAGTTTTGTCAGCTCGATGTTGTTGATCCTGTAGACTCGCTGCGACACAGGTTCTGCCCCAGGCACTAAGTCTATAAAAAATTCATGATCTCTATCCAGTAGCAATTACTGGAAGCTCCTCAAGAAATACGTCCAAAAATTCTGCAATAATAGGGTGTGGCAAGTCCATCTCTGCTACCATGGCTCCACAAATAATTCTATCACTCTGCTCAACTCCTCCCCTAACAAACTCGAATTCTGACTTTTCTGGAGGGTGGAACAGTACACGTCCTCCACGACAGTCTATTCTAGCATGGTGCATACTCAACCAATCCATTCCAAGGACAATGTCAAAACTCGGAAGTGGCATTACGAGTAAACTAGCATCCAAATTATGTCCTCCCAAGGTAACACGATGACCCTTGCAAGTATCACTGACTAGGATCGTTCCTCCCCCAGTCGTGATCTTACAACTCCTACTCAAGGGTTCCGATACTAAACTATGCTTAAGCACAAAGGATACAAATATGAAGCTATACGATATGGGTGGTATGGGAAAAGCACCATTTGCTCTGGAACCGCGCGCTCTGGTCTTGGATAGCTTTTTGAAAGGTCAAAAACAACAAGAATCAATTTGATATGGCACAAGATAAGAAAGTATTCAAGAAGGACAATCAACTATAACAGAGGTCTGATTGCTCGAAAGAAAGTAATAAGGGTTAGCAAGTTGAGTATACGGGATCCCTAGTTATGATTGAGTATTTTCCTATTCTTAGTATATATATATCCTATGGGAGGCTCGCAGTCGTACATCTAACTTGATTTCGCACTGTTGGTGATAGAACGATGTACAATAAGCCACAAGTAATCTATAACTCACAACATATATACATCTCTATATTATACTCAATCATAGACACTAGTTTAAAATAATACACCAAGATAATATTAAAATAATAACCTTGATGTGGGTACAATGAATCTTCTCAAAAACTAATTATACAAATATAATGTTTAAAATACTTTAGGAAACTGTCGGCGAACAATCAGATCCAAATAACTAACAAAATCAACTACTAATAAACTACTCCATCACAGACGGTATATGAGCTGCTAACTCTCCCTGATCATCCGGAAGGGCAAGATCATGCTCTATTATGTCGCTAGCATACGGTCCATAATGTGAAGGAATTTTATCCTCAATGTAGTCACCTAAAATATTTATCCAGTCAGGAAAGGAACAGGTACATCACAGTAAAAATATTTCCAACACATGGTAGAAGCTATAAGACAATAATTAGCAAGGAATATATGATAGCAACAAACTAAACTCACAATAAAGCAACTAGAATAACCAAATGCTGAAGTCCTGTCATGGCATCATATAGTACAATATCTCCGAGCAATAAAATAAATAACTATAATGGATGGAAGAATAGATAGGAACAACTACTCTATGTGATTTGAAATACCTTGTTGACATATGAACGGCTAGGAGTAATATCCGACAAACCACATGTGTCGTGCATGGCTGCTATTATTTCAGAAAAGCCATGGGATAGAAAGGGTAGTTCATATGTCCACTAAGTATTTCCTCTCCCCACAAGTACACATGGATTCCAATCCAGTCACGAAGAAATAACAATAATCAGAATAATCACTTATCTCATAATAAGAATCCATCATACTAATCTGTGTAACAAGTGTCAAGAATCAAATAATCAATACTAAGCATGCATTATAAAGACTATCAAGCACTGAAAGTAATCACGAAAATGTACTCGCCTGTGGTCCTTAGCTGGTATGAATTAGAATCCAAGTCATAGTCCAAATAGCCTATGTATTACAAATTTACCATGTCAAAAGATAATTTATTTTAATTTATTTAATTCTAGAATAATTACTCTAAAATCGTATTTTAATCTTATTATTCTAATTTTTAGGTGAATTCCTAAATTTTGTCCAAAGAACTTAAATTTTATCGACTCGAGACTCATGGCACGCAAATCGAGGCGATCTATTGACCAAAAAATCAACCGACTTAAACTCGACTTTCATGCATGTTTTCCTATAGATTTCAGCGTCAAAAACATGCTAGAATTTATGGCTCATCCGAATTCAAATTTGTTTGAAAATTATGGCACATACAAATTTTGTATGGTGTACCGATGGTTAAATTCTAACCTAGAAGTTCTACAGAATTAACAATATATAAATATTTCGAATAAAATTCTGAGAAAAATATATGTCAATGATCTTGACATTAGCTTTCCGAAACTTCAAATGGTTCATGATTCTAATTCTTGGTTCTCCCGAAATTGTGAAAATATCTAGACATATTTATTTTTAGACATGCTGTGCTCTATGACTTTTCCAAAATTTAATACTCATAATTTCATAAAACAATTTATTTATTCAGAAAGCTAACCTCACTATCGTTTTAACACAAGAAATTGGGCCTCGTTTAGAGTCCGAATCTATGTGCAATGGCTTCTGGAAGATGAAGGAACCCTAGATAGCAATTCTCCAAAATTTGGGTCAAAGAAAACCCTAAAATTATAACATAAACTATTATATATAGAGAGAGAGAGAGGAAGCAGCCGCAGCTCGTGAGTGCACCACGTGGCATGCATCCAAGCATCCCTACCCAGATCGGACAGTCCGGGTTTGACCCGGCTCGGCTCAGCTGAGTTCGACACGGACTAGGACGCGGCTGGGCACAGGGTCGGCTCGGCTGCACCCGCACCCACCTCGCTATCACTGACAGGCGAGCCCCGCCCAGTTGGGTGTGGGAGGCTGACGGGTGGGCCCCTTGTCAGCTGACTGGGCAGAATTTTTACTATTCTGGGTTTTTATATTCCAAAAATAGCTTTTGATTCAGTTTTCCCAAATTAACTCAAAATAACTGCTAAAAATAATCAGAAAATATATTTCATTATTTAGAACATAAAATAAAAGTTTGGGATATTTTTAATTATGTTTGACCCTAAAATAAATTCGTACAAATCCTAGGATTTTAGTGTTACTAGTTTTTAATTAACCAAAAATTATGGAAAAATCCCTCTAGCCCCAAATTAACCTAAAAATAATATTTAAGCTAGAATTTCAGGATGCGGAGGTTACAGATAGCTTGGCTATACAAGCAAAAAAAAACTTCTATTCTTCTTCTCCTCTGTCAGTCCAGGCCATTGCTGATGGATATGCTGATCCATATATTTATAGTATTTTATATTGAAGACGGTTACTTGCATGCACGCGTACGCACGATCAATATACAGTGTGTTTGCTTTTGTACGTGTACATTTTGAAGGCATGCAGTCCATGTTCTAGAAAATGGGTGCACTGATCACTGACCGCTCGACACGTGGCTTCCTATGCGAGAAAGGCTCGGGACATGGGGGCAGTGGCATGTACACGTCCATGAAGGATATGGTATGTATGACACATCACCATAACCACTCACTGTCGGTTATTAATATCGGCGTAATATTTGAAAGCAGTAGCCGTGCTGGCGTACATATGAAGAAATAACCATACTAGTGTATGCTTGAGAAGGTAACCATGCAGGTGTCCTCAGGTGTAGGACCAATTTTTGTGTACTCAGTGAATGGTAGAACCATTAGCGTACCATTGCTAGAGTATCCAAGTTGTCATATTCAAAAGAGATAGCATCAACGACGTACTCTGTTCGAAGTAGCACAATTGGCGTATCATAGCAAAGTGCCATTGGTAGCATAATTGGATTAAGGTAACAACCTTGGTCACTAAACGACAACCTTGGTCGGCGTGCTAGAAATCCTTTGTATTTAAAGCCTTGTTGTGTCTGGTTGAGGCAACTTTTGACGTGGCAACATAGGCGTACTCTGATGAAGTAATGGCCTTGGCGTGCTGTGGAGAGGTAAGAAGCTTTTTGTTCTGAGAGGAAACCAGAAGGTCAATATCTTAATAAATGAAGTTGTAATTTTACTCGATCGTCAGACGACAACCTGGGTCGGCGTGCCAATAATCTTATGCATTAAATATCATGATCTCTTCGATTATTTTGTCATAATATCAACTATCAGGTTAATCTCATTTAATGTTTGACCAATAGTGGCATTGTATACCATTGTATTATGTTGGATAATTATGAGAAAATATCCTGCTAAGTCGCGGTTAAGAAATACGTCACTAAAGTAAAGCACATTGGAGTGCTCCACTGCTTCATTGTCTGGAGCCTAATGGGTAGTACGCCACTGCTTATTCTGAACCCGATTTTAATCATCCTTTGGAGGAGGCATACATTTTGTGCTTCTATAGGTCTGTCTACTTACTTCTCATTACTTGTATGCCATATAGTCATTGTTTACATATTCCTCATATTGCCATTGCCATGATATATTGTCAGTTCTACATTGCTCCTCATGTATTACATTTACTATTATTCTTTTATAGTCTTTATTATTTAATTGGAACTATTATTGTAGTTGTACTCATTCCATCTAGACAATATAACATTGTTTGGAATTGAGCCGGAGGTGCCTATAGCAGTGATTGATCAGCTTGATATAGGTGCTATCTATGCGGAGTTTATGAGGGACTAAGTTCTGCCTTACGAAGAGTTTTTTATATTAATTTTTCCCTGTCTTTGTCTCTGGTAGACATTATGGTTGTATTATGCTTGGTTAGACTTCTTGGATGTTGTTTGTATAACTCCAACACTTTAGACTTATTGGTTATTATCTAGACTTGTTTAGGGTTTCTTTCTTTTTATATCATATCGTGCCTTATCTTCTTTAGATCTGGGATTTAGTATTATATGGTTATATATTTATTCTCCTTGTGGAGTTTGATATTGTGTGAGATGTTCACTTAGATAGTGATGATCCAGCGTTCTACCGTCGATGTTGCGGCGTAGGCTGAATATACCCATATTCTCGTGCCCGAATATCCGTGTATGGGTCGTGAAAACATAGTTTACAAATAGGAATCTCTAGTCTTTGACGTCAATATTTGTCTTTGTATTATAAATTTTATAAGCATGGCAATTATTCTTTGTACAGAACAGCACTTGACCAATCCCAGCGATCGAATGATGAGTCTTGATAAGAATAGCTAAATAAGCAGCAAGATTGGCTAGCACATCTACTTCAGTATTATGCAATCGAGGCACGTAATTGATGAAGAATCCAGAGAATATTGTGGCTATATCAACGGTAGCCCTATAGTATGGGATAAGGTCTTTATGGCAAATCTCATATTCTTCCCTGACTTGACTAACTATTAGCTTAGAATCGTCGTGTCACACCCCAGTCCCAAAATACATGGGACCAGGCCACGTGGCAATAGCAAACTGTCACGTCTCCGAGGATATTCTAATTTAATAGATCCAACAAAGAGTGCTACGCTATCCTAAATAACTAACAAGTTATCAATCAACGATAGGTAAATCTAATCTCATCTACAATATAAACAGCAAAAAAGTACTAAAATAAATATTAGAACATAAATGCCAGTCTTAAATATCATAGTACAACCAAGAATATCGGGTGGAGACAAACCCACTACTATGACGAAATAAAAGTATTGAAATGATAGATAAAAGAGTATGACTAGGGCATCGGCTGACTAGATAATGATGCTCCCAATCATAGGCAGAAGGCCTACCAACTGGTCACGGAAACTCTGACGGTAGCACCTCTAGCTCCTCAGCTGTAGCGTACCTAGTCTCCTGTCCTGGGCCATACACAATGGGATAATATGCCTCGTCCAAATCTGGAAAGGTACCAGGTCCTCAGAGGGACGTAACAAGATATATAGAAACATGCCATATATAAATACTGAATAAAGTAAATACAATAAAGTGTGTGCTAACCATCTAAGTGAATGCAATATAAGGACAACCTTAGTACGTATGAGTAGGTGTAGGTATAACGTCCATACCGCTCCGAAGAACGTAGAAGCTGCATAGTATATATAACGTCCATATCGCTCCGAAGAACGTGGAATCTGCATAGAATATAATGTCCATATCGCTCCAAAGAACGTGTAATATGCATAAAGAGAGTCATTGGATCCGTGGCTCCTTCGGATACTATGGATTCCAATGTGTGTATCCCATACGCCTACTAATTGTCATCCCCGCCCAATGTAGATACACAAATCGAATACTCGACATGCATACCACGTATCTATATGCCAAGTCTCTACTAATACAAAATCCTGAATTATGCGCTAACCGTGATGCATGTCACACGCACCGATAGCTAGTCGAGTACGCGAACCCGCATCCCAATATGAATTTGTCACCGTAAAACGTGTAAGAGTGTCAGGTCTTCGGAAGATACCAGAGTATCCTTCCAATGGGGTGGGTCTGCTAGTGACTAGGTCAAGTACACTACTCATCGACACATCCGTCGACTGCACCCGAGTTAATCTCGGACGCGCACAGCCATATGAAATAAAGCAATAAAATATTATACAATATATGCATAATTTAAATTAGACGGTAAATATAGCAAGGTATCTTGCCTGGGTCCTCAAGCTGTGAATGCCAATAGCCTGCTCCTGTAGTGTCTCCTGGCTGGTCCAGTGACCCTAAACATACAACATAATATAGCAATCTAGCATCAGACGCTAAGAAATACGTGCACACAATTTACAACACTACTCTTAGGTACTGACGCAAGATAACGGCTGGTCGACTACAGAGTCGCGTGTGCACGTAGCAAGGGTGTACACGTATTCTGCCCTCGGTTAGCGTGTACTTCACTATAATAAGTTACCAAAGTTATGGGTTACCAAACTATTTATGTTTTGTACGAATACATGTCCTTATTTTCCATGTTAAGTATACTAGGTCTATGTCTAAATTTTTAGGTGAAGTACAAGTCCCTAATAACAAGTCTTATGATTAGGATAATTATTATTTATTAATTACTAATTAATCTAGTAAATTATACAAACACACACATCTAGGGTTAAATATTTACTCGTGTCCATGCAATAACACATGACACAAATGACACCACGACATAAAGACACGATGATACAACGATTTAATACATAACGATACAGAGAAGGAAAAGGGGGCAATACAATGGTAACCTAGGTGTGGCTGAACTGGAGAGGGGCCTGTGCTCATCGACTGCACGTACTCATGCGAGGGGACAGGGCTCCGGTCGACCGGCGACAACCACGACAGTGGGTAGTTCCAACAGCCGCAGTAACTGCAGTAGGTGCAGCACCAGCCTGACAGCGGTGGCAGCAGCGTCTTGGCAGTGGGGAAAGGTGGTCAGGGTCGTGGGGGAGATCAAGGTCGGCCTGGAAGTGGTGGTTGGAGGTGCTGGAGGCGGCGGAGGGTACTCGGGGCAGTCGGCTAAGGGGTGACCGGGGTTGGGTTTGATGAAGATGGGGATAGTGATGATGCGGCGGTCAGGTGGGCTGTGTAGGCAGAAGAGGGGGTCTAACATGGACAACAGGGGTGGCTTGAGGTGGTGATGGCTGGAGGTGGTGGTGGATGGCCGGTCGGGAGAAGGAGAGGGTACTCGGGTTTGATGAGGAAGAAGGGTTCGGCTATAGGGTTGAGGTGGTGATTATAATTTTTATGGTTTCATGTATTGGAAAAATGTGTATTTATGTAAGAGGAGAATTATGGGCTAACTTCGGGATTTGGGCCTGTCTGGACTCTTTGGGGTGGGGGCTGGTCCACATGAAAAGGTGTACATGGGCTTGGTTAGGTCCTGTTTTTGGGGAAATTGCCTCTAATTTAATTTAATTAAAAATAATGCGCATGACGTTCTTTAATGAATTGAAAATACATGGGATTAAATTTGGGTGAAACATAAGAGTCATGGGCGTAGCAGGCTCAAAATAGGTTAATACCCTAATTTGGGTTATAGGAAATTGGGTTGTGGTTGTGCCTCAAATTTAAGTCGGTATGGACAATTAAGAGAAATTAGATTTATTAAAATTATTCATGGACGTTTGCAACGAATATTGCGCAGCTAAAATAATGCACAATATTGAGTATCTAAAAGTTACACAAGGGTCTGATGGGTTGTCTGGCATGTCTAGGAGATGTGTATTTAATTAGTTTAAGGGTAGCTACTAGTGTAGCTCTCCAAACATCGAAGCAACGGTAAGGTGTATCAAGTCACATAATTGCTGCACATTAATTCTAATTATATCCAAATTAATCCTAGTCTCTCAATTTAAATTAAATAAATTCTAAATTGGTTGGGGAGGGGGGTTTACAATCTACCCTCCTTTGAGCATTTCATCCTCGAAATTAAAACATATGTATGGCAAGAACTATTGACTGAAATAAAAATGCTACTACATACCTAGTCCGTCGAAAAGATGGGGATTGCGTTGTCGAATATCCTCCTCACGTTCCCAGGCCGACTCACCTGGTGCATGATGTCTCCATGCGACACGAACAAGGGTGATAGTCTGACCTTGCAATACCTTCTCACTTCTTTCCAGAATCTCAACAGGCTCCTCTTGGTATGATAAGCTCGGGCCGACTGTGATTTCTGAATGGTCAAACACATGACTCAGATCTGGCATGTACCTCCTTAGCTGAGATACATGGAAGACGTCATGCACTCCTTACAAAGTCTATGGTAAGGTTAACCTGTAAGCAACCTCTCCGATGCGTTCTAACACATCAAATGGTCCGATGTACCTCGAACTCAGCTTTCCTCTGCCTCGAAATCTGATAGTCCCTCGAGTAGGTGAGATCTTTAGAACACATGATCTCCAACCTGGAACTCTAGGGGTCGTCGATGCACATTCGTCCAATGCTTCTGTCTGTCCTGTGCTGCTCGCAGGTGCCCTTGAATATTCTTCACCTTCTCTACTGTATGAACAACCAACTCCAGCCCAAGAATCTGTCTCTCGTCTATATCGCTCAAGCATACTGAAGAACGACACTTTCTTTCATACAATGCTTTATAGAGAGCCATCTGGATGATCGCTTGATAGCTTTTGTTGTAGAAAAACTCGACCAAATATAAATGGTCCTCCCATAGTCCTCCGAAATCAAGCATGCATGCTCTCAACATGTCCTCCAATGTCTGGATGGTGCGCTCTGACTGGCCATCTGTCTACAGGTGATACGATGTGCTAAACTTCAGGCGGGTACCGAGACTCTCTTGTATACTACGCCAAAAGTAAGATGTAATCCTCGTATCCCTATCAGACACTATGCTAACTAGCACTCCATGCAGTTGCACAATCTCCCTCATGTACATATCTGCTAAGACCTCTGTAGATTGCCCAACTCTGAAGGGTAAAAAGTGTACGGACTTGGTGAGTCTATCTACGATTATCCATACTGTATTGCGACCAATAGGACTCCTCGGAAAGCCCATAACAAAGTCCATAGTGATGTGCTCCCATTTTTACTCCGGTATCGGGAGTGATTGAAGCAATCCTGCAGATCTCTGATGCTCAGCCTTGACTTGCTGACACACCAGGCACTTCGCCATAAAGCGGGCTATCTCACTCTTTATTCCATGCCACCAGTAGTACTGTCTCAAGTCTCTATATATCTTCGTGCCTCCTGGGTGAAAGATTAGGTTGAACTGTGTGCCTCTGACATCAGCTCCTGATGAAGTTCTCCATTTGGAACATAGAGACGTTCTCCACATCTCAAAGTCCCGTTTTTATGTATACGAAATCATGTCTGTATTCCAGCCTCTGTCCTCTGTCGAAGCCTCTGGAATCTGGCATCTGTCGGCAAAGCAGCCTTGATCCTCTCTACTAATGTTGATTGCAACTGGAAATTTGACAATTGTCCGTCTACTCCGGGCATAACAACTTCTATACCTATCTGCTCTAGATCTCTCAACATATGTTGTTGTATAGTCAGAAAGAATGCCATGGGTCTTCTGCTGAATGCGTCAGCTACTACGTTAGCCTTTCCCGGATGGTACTGTAGCTCAATCTCGAAGTCTATCATCACTTCGAGCCAACATCTCTGTCTCTGGTTAAGGTCCTTCTGGGTGTAGACATACTTTCGGCTCTTGTGATCAGTGAATATCTCCACTATTTCTCTATATAGGTAGTGTCTCCAAAGTTTTAAGGCAAAGATCACTGCGGCAAGCTCCAAGTCGTGAGTAGGATAGTTCTTCTCATGGGTCCTCAACTTCCTTGAGGCATAGGCCACAACCTTTCAATGCTGCATCAAGACACATCCTAATCCTTTCCCGGATGCATCTCTATAGATCACGAATCCTCCGGGTCCAGAAGGTATGGTCAAGATAGGTGTTGTAGTCAGTCGCTTCTTCATCTCATCGGGTGCCTTCTGACACTCCTCTGTCCAAGTAAACTACTGCTCCTTACGGGTTAAGCGGGTCATCGGTTCTGCGATCTTTGCGAAGTTCTCCACGAACCTCCGGTAATATCCCACAAGTCCTAGGAAACTCCTCACTTCTGAGACATTAGTAGGGGTTGGCCATGTCTCTACTGATGAAATCTTTGCTGGATCTACTGAAATACCGTCTCCTGAGATAATGTGTCCAAGAAAAGCAATACGATCTAGAAGAAACTCACACTTGCTCAGCTTGGCATAAAGCCTCTCTCTCCTCAGCGTCTCTAACACTAGTCTCAAGTGCTCTTCGTGCCCCTCGTGGCTCTTTGAATACACTAAAATGTCGTCGATGAAGACTACCACGAACTAGTCTAAGTATTGGTGGAATACTCTGTTCATCAAGTTCATAAATATAGCAGGTGCATTCGTCAGTTCAAAAGGCATTACTAAGAACTCGTAGTGACCATAACGAGTCCTGAATGCTGTCTTTTGAATATCTTCTCTTCGCACCTTCACTTGATGATAACCCGATCTCAAGTCGATCTTTGTGAACACCACTGCTCCTGTTAACTTGTCAAATAAATCATCAATCCGTGGCAGGGGGTACTTGTTCTTGATAGTCAAAGCATTAAGGGCTCTGTAATCAATGCACATACGTACTGTTCCATCATTCTTAGGTACAAACAATACTGGTGCTCCCCAGGGTGATGCACTAGGATGGATAAATCCCTTGCTCTGTAACTCCTCTAATTGAAGCTTCAGCTCATTTAGTTCCTTCTTCGCTAATCGGTATACATTAGAAGATATCGGTGCTGCTCTGGGTACTAGTTTAATAGTGAACTCCATGTCTCTATCTGGTAGTAAGCCTGGCAATTCTTCAGGAAAAACATCCTCGAATTCTGCAACTATTGGTGGGGGCACCATCTCCATAGCCATGTAGGCTCCAGCTATCTGTCCTACTCCTTGCTCGACGGTCCCTCGCATGTACTCAAACTCTGATTGATCTGGTGGTCTAAAAGTGACGCTACCTTTCCGGCTATCCAGTACGGCATTATACTGGCTTAACCAGTCTATGCCTAACACAACGTCAAAGTATGGCATGGGTAATACCAAGAATCGTGCTCTCATCTCTCTACCACATACGACTACTGAGCACGTTCTAATAGTGTTGGTAACCGGAACGATACCTCCTCCGGTAAGAATCTTCTAACTCTTAGGTAAGGGGGAATTCGCTACTCTATGCATTGCTATGAATCTACTAGATATAAAAGATAGCGTAGCACCAGAATCAAACAATGCAGTTACAGGTAGTGAAGCAACTAAAATGGTACCTGTGATAGCTTTTCCTTCTGTTTTCTCTTCAGTAGCTGCTAATGAAAAGGCCTGTCCATGCCTCTGTCCTCCAGTCTGCTGTCGGGCTCGATCAAACTGTGCCTACTGTGGGGCCAAGGGTGGTCCCCTTTGAAATCTCCCGGGTGCTAGTGGACGATGTCCTCCTGGCGGGGGTAGTATCCTCGGAACTGGTGCTGTTGGCCTCTGTCCGGTCTGCGGTGCTATGTCTTTGCGCTGTGGGCAGTCTCGAGCGTGGTACTTGCTCGCTCCACAAATCATGCATGTTCCCAGTCTCTTTCGGCAGTCATTCTGGAAGTGTCCTACCTTACCACAGTAGTGGCAATTCAGAAGCTCTTTTTTCTAGTACGGTGTTGTCCTCTGCTGTGTCTGTGCTCTGGAACTACGGATCGGTCCTCCTGCTCCAGGCTGGGCTCTGGCTAGTATGGTCGTGCTGGAACGTCTTGCTCCTTTGCCGATTGCTTCCTGGATTCTCGTCTCTGCAAGAATCTCCTCATAAGAAATTCTCGCCTGTGTGGTGGTATACCTTTGTAGCTCGAAAGTGAGGCCTTGATAGAATCTTTGGGCCTTCTCTAGATCATTGGGTATCAGAACGATATTAAATCTGCTAAGACGGCTAAACTCTGTGTTATATTCGTCAAAAGTCATATTCCCTTGTTCTAGATGTAGGAACTGGGAGTACAGGACATTTCTGACTGTAGGCGGGAAATACTTTATATTGAAGTATTCTAAGAACTGTTCCTATGTCTGGTTCTTGCCTACACTACGCTCAATAGAATCCCACCAGTGATGGGCGTTGCCTTTCAGTTGGGCCCTCACTGCGGTCATCCAAAGGTCTGGATGCAGTTATGAAGCCTCTAGTAGCATCTCCATGTTGGCGACCCAATCGGAGATCTCCTCTACGATCTCGTTGCCTGAGAAAGTATCTGGTCCCATCTGTCGGAACCATCTAACAGTGCCACCTGTTTGGGCTGGTGGAGGTGCTGGTACTGGTACTGTGACAGGTGTCCTCTCTAGTACTGCCATCAAACTCTGCCTCAACGTCTCAGTCTTATACCATTGTGCTTGCATCATAGTCTGGAAGAACTGAAGTATCTATGGCTGTCCATCTAATTATGGCATCTGAGGTGGATAAGGTGGAGGTGGGGGTAATGGGACCTCTGGCTGTGCAGTAGGTGCCTCCTCAGATATCGGCCTCTCGGTTTGTGGCATTGGTGTAGCCCCTGAAGTCTGGCCCTCGAAATGTTGTGTGGGGATCGTTTGGGAAGTCTGTCCCTCGTGCTGTTGGGTAGGATCGCCCTAAGAAGTCTCGCGCCAATGTATCAACGGGGCCTGTAGTGGTGGTTGCCCTCCAGGTAGTCCCTGGGGTACCTTCTCTTTTTGGGTAGTGTCATCTGGCACCACGGCACTGGTTGCTCCTCGTCCACTATGCAAGTTCATCTTGCTACAAGAGATAGGACTTCCTTAAAAAGGGTACGGAATTAAGAAAACATGATGCAGATATTTATAAGCAATACGAAGGAAGTTCAAAGACGTAATCAAAGTGGATGAGTCCTAGTAATTTTTATCCTATTGCAGGCTTGCTGGGCATGTTACCATACGAAAATCGAATAAGATGACCTGCATGGGCCACCACTAAAACCATGTTACATCCAGTCCCAAAATATACGGGACCAGGCCACGTGGCAATAGCCAACTGTCATGTCTTCGAGGATATCCTAATTTAATGGATCCAACGAAGAGTGCTACGCTGTCCTAAATAACTAACAAGTCTAATATCAATCAACGATAGGTAAATCTAATCTCATTCACAATATAAACAGCAAGAAAGTACTAAAATAAATACTATAACATAAACGCCAGTCTCAAATATCATAGTACAACCAAGAATGTCTGGTGGGGACAACCCCACTACTATAAGGAAATAAAAGTACTGAAATGATAGATAAAAGAGTATGACTAGGATATCGGCTGACTAGATAATGATGCTACAAATCCTAGGCAGAAGGCCTACCAACTGATCACGAAAACTCTGACGGTAGCACCTCTAGCTCCTCAGCTATAGCGTACCTAGTCTCCTGTCCTGGGCCGTACATTGTGGGGTAATATCCCTCATCCAAATCTGGAAAGGTACTAGGTCCTCAGAGGGACGTAACAAGATACATAGAAATATGACATATATAAATACTGAATAAAGTAAATACAATAAAGGGTGTGCTAACCATCTAAGTGAATGCAATATGAGGACAACCTTGGTATGTATGGGTAGGTGTAGGTATAACGTCCATACCACTCCAAAGAACGTAGAAGCTACATAGTATATATAACGTCCGTATCGCTCCGAAGAACGTAGAATCTGCGTAGAATATAACGTCCATATCGCTCCAAAGAACGTAAAATCTGCATAAAGGGAGTTATTGGATCCGTGGCTCCTCCAGATACTACAGATTCCAATGTGTGTATCCCATACGCCTACTAATTGTCCTCCCCGCCCAATGTAGATACACAAATCGAATACTCGAAATGCATACCACGTATCTATATGCCAAGTCTCTACTAATACAAAATCCTGAATTACGCGCTAACCGTGATACATGTCACACGCATCGATAGCTAGTCAAGTACGCGAACCCGCATCCCAATATGAATTTGTCACCATGAAACGTGTAAGAGTGTCAGGTCTTCGGAAGATACCAGAGTATCCTCCCAATGGGGTGGGTCTGTTAGTGACTAGGTCAAGTACACTACTCATCGATGCATCCGTCGACTACACCCGAGTCAATCTCTGACGCACACAGCCATATAAAATAAAGCAACATGATATCATACAATATATGCATAATTTAAATTAGACAGTAAATATGGCAAGGTATCTTGCCTGGGTCCTCAAGCTGTGAATGCCACTAGCCGGCTCCTACAGTGTCTCCTGGCTGGTCCAGTGACCCTAAACATACAACATAAAATAGCAATCTAGCATCAGACGCTAAGAAATACGTACACATAATTTATGACACTGCTTTTAGGTACTGACGCAAGATAACGGCTGGTCAACTACAGAGTCGCGTGTGCACGTAGCTAGGGTGTACACGTGTTCTGTCCTCGGTTCTCGTGTACCTCACGATAATAAGTTACCGAAGTTATGGGTTACCAAACTATTTATGTTTTGTACGAATACATGTTCTTATTTTCCATGTTAAGTATACTAGGTTTATGTCTAAATTTTTAGGTAAAGTACAAGTCCCTAATGACAAGTCTTATAATTAGGGTAATTATTATTTTTTAATTACTAATTAATCTAGTAAATCATACAAACACACACATCTAGGGTTAAATATTTACTCGTGTCAATGTAATGACATATGACACAAACGACACCACGACACAAAGACACGATGATACAATGATTTAATATACAACGATACAAAAAAGAAAAGGGGGGCAATATAATGGTTACCTAGGTGTGGCTGAACTGGAGAGGGGCCTGTGCTCGTCGCCTGCACGTACTCTGGCGAGGGGACGGGGCTCCGGTCGACCAGTGGCAACCACTGCAGCGGGTAGTTCCAGCAGCGGCAGTAACTGCAACAAGTGCAGTAGCAGCCTGACAACGGGTGATTATAATTTTTAGGGGTTGCTTGAGGTGGTAATGGCTGGAGGTAGTGGTGGATGGCTGGTCGGGGGAAAGAGAGGGTGCTCGGGTTCGATGAGGAAGAAGGGTTCGGCTATAGGGTTGAGGTGGTGATTATAATTTTTAGGGTTTCATGTATTGAAAAAATGTGTATTTATGTAGGAGAAGAATTATGGGCTAACCTCTGGATTTGGGCCTGTCTGGACTCTTTGGGGTAGGGGCTGGTCCACATGAAAGGGTGGACACGGGCTTGGTTAGGTCCTATTTTGGGGAAAATTGCCTCTAATTTAATTTAATTAAAAATAATGCGCACGACGTTCTTTAATGAATTGAAAACAAATAGGATTAAATTTGGGTGAAACACAAGAGTCATGGGCGTAGTAGGCTCATAATAGGTTAATACCCTAATTTGGGTTATAGGGAATTGGGTTATGGTTGTGCCTCAAATTTAAGTAGGAATGGACAATTAAGAGATATTGGATTTATTAAAATTATTCATGGACGTTTGCAACGAATATTGTGCAGCTAAAATAATGCACAATATTGAGTATCTAAAAGTTACACAAGGGTCAGATGGTTAGTCTGGCATGTCTAGGAGATGTGTATTTAATTAGTTTGAGGGTAGCTACTAGTGTAGCACTCAAAATTTCGAAGCAACGGTAATGTGTATCAAGTCACATAATTGCTGCACATTAATTCTAATTGTATCAAAATTAATCCTAGTCTCTCAATTTAAATTAAATAAATCCTAAATTGGTCGATGGGGGATTTACACGTCGTAAGCTTCTTGATAGTCTACACCCAGCTATTTGGCTAACTGGAGTCCAATGAATAGGGCGTTACACTTTGCCACATTGTTGGAACATGGTTCCAATAGGGAATATACACGATAAATTACCAGATTATATGGGGAAAGAAGCACTACCAAACTGAACTTTTTATCGTTATTTTTTACTATAACACTTCATTTAGAATGTCGTCGTAGAGTTTTAATATTTCTGGCAATAGATGTGCCTCCAGAAAATTGAACAATGCTTATCCTGTGATTACCTTTTATAGGAAAAATACCATGTTATACTGAGATAGTTGTATTACCCATGTAGGTAAACAAGAATTAAGTGCACCTAGTTTAGTCATGAGCAATCTGACGGGATTTACTATAGAGATAACATGGATAGTTTGTCCAGTCACATAATTTTGTATCTTCTGGATATCGAATATCATAGCAAGATACTCTTTTTTTTACAAGATTATACATGTGTTCGACACCAACCATCATTCGACTGAGATAGTAAATGGCTTGTTCATGAACTGTGTCATTCTTCTGAGCTAACAATATACCGAGAGAACAATCCCTCGCATGAACATGAAGTAAGAAAGGTTTGACAACCAGAGCCGGTAATATCGGAGGGTTTGTGAGATACTTCTTGATGTCATCAAATACAAATTAGCATTTTTTAGTCTAGACGAAAGAGACTCATTTCTTTATCAACTGAGTCAACGGTTTGTATCATCCTTGGATATGAATCTCCTGATATATGTTAATCTTAGTTGAAGTCAATAAAGCTTCTTGAGATTTTGTGGAGGACCCATTTCAAGCATAACTTTGGCCTTCTCTTGGTCGAGATGAATACCCATGGAGGTTATAATAAATCTAAGAAATTACTACTGGAGACTCCTAAGAAGGACATAGTTGAATTCATTTAGAGTTGATGCGCACACAAAAGTTTGAATATCATTCTAAAGTCTTGGAGGTAATAGCCTTTGAGACGACTTTTGACTACTATGTCAACATAGCATTCCATTGTTTTGTGCAAATATTTGTAAAACATTATGCTCATAGCTCGTTGGTATGTTGCATTAGAATTTTTTAAACCAAAGGGTATCACCGTATAACAGTATACCCCTAATGGTGTTTGAAATGATGTGTACTTCTCATCATCCAGGAGCAACTTGATCTAATTACAGCCAGAGAAATCATTGATAAAAGATCTTCACTCAAAGCCATAAGTATTGTCGATCATCATGTTTGTGATTGGGAGAGGAAACTCGTCTTTGGGACAAACAATATTTAGATCTCGGTAATCTATGTAGATTCGAACCTTCCCATTCTTCTTTATAACTGGAACAATATTGGCTACCCAATCGAGATGCTGCTCCTCTCGGATGAAGTCTTTTATTATTAGCTTGTTTATTTCAGCTTTAATATCTTCCATAACATCTATATGAAATCGTCACAGTTATTGCTTCACTTACTTAGCATTTGGATAAATATTGAGCCGATGCATTGAGATTTTAGAATCTAGGCCCGACATGTCTTCATAACTTCATACAAAGAAGTCAAGTTATTCTCTTATAAGTTATAAGCGACTCCCTATCTTCTTCAGACTGACTTTCGCTAATAAAAATTGGCATTGGGGATGACTCATTGCCCAAGTCAACTTGAAGAACTTTACCTTTAGTAGGCGGTTCTCGATGCTCAAAATACAGCACCCACTGAGATTCTAACTTTTGTCTCCTAATAGAGTCTCCATTTTTGTATCCATTACAAACAAAATTTATTACTTTATTATAAATTACAAAATAATACAAATAATTTGATACTAAAATTCTAAATACAAAGAAATATCTGGGAAAGTGTTACGATGTAGGTTAAGTCGTGTAGTTTACTTCTATACTCCGTTGACAATTCGAGGACAATGATCGGCCAAAATTTGCTAACTTTGGCTAAATAGCACTTGGGCTGTAATTAGGCTGAAAATTAATCAAAGCTTCGATCTTGCTAGATGCTAAAAAAAACTTATTTGGGAAGCATGCGTCCCATCTATTTATAGTCATTCTTACTGTAACGTCTATATATGCCTAAAATATAAAGTCTCTATTTTCTAAATCTGGCTCAGGCATATAAGGTTCTGCAATAACTGTAGCGCATTAGGTGGATCTGAATGTATGGGCATAACCTGGTCAACTTGACAAATAGCATGCATTATAATCATTCAAGACCCATATTTATGATATTTGTTGTCAATTGTAACGTAAGCGCTATCAATGCACATTAACGCGAATAGTCTTTTCGTCATTGTAACTTTCACTGCCACCTGAAGTGGTGAATTGTAGCCGCATAAGAATATGCCATAGATATGACTTTGCCGCATGGATGACTTGTCGCATAATAAGTTTTCCGCATGATAGACACGTGGTACTGCATAGCTGTTTACAAATAAACTGTCAGGATTATGACGATGTTAGTGATTATGTTTTATTCGTAACGATGGATTGCATGCGTTATTGAGTGGACACAACTTTTAAGGCAATCTCAGATTGGGATTATGCGGCCAAATAGTATGTGTCAAAGCCTTTGCCGCATAAAGTTTACTACTAGTGCCGCATTGGCTTCCTAACTGTGCTGCATAAAAATTATAGTCTTCGGCATATAGCTTCTAGAGCTCACTGTCTTTGCCTCATAAAAGACACATGCCACCTAGACGCTTTCCTGCAACCGAAGAATCACTGGGCTACTTGTCGCATAGGCTTTATGCGCATGGACTCAACTTTTTCTATGCTTCTACAATACGCACTAGTAGTAGACTTGTAGAAGTTGGAAAAAAGTATTTTTAATGTATCTAGTTAAAATATACGGATATATGTTACCTGCGGGATTGATTCAATTTTCTATTGGTTACTTTGACGTTATCCAAGGCAGGTTATTTTCTGTATTATAGTCGTAGATGAGTTCAAATTCATCCAAGGAAATAAGTATT
The DNA here is from genome assembly GCA_036927795.1 of Iris macrosiphon. Taxonomy (NCBI): domain Eukaryota; kingdom Viridiplantae; phylum Streptophyta; class Magnoliopsida; order Asparagales; family Iridaceae; genus Iris; species Iris macrosiphon. Next base: position 55,756,098 of record JAYESA010000002.1, read on the forward strand.
ATTCTATAGGTATATTGATGGCAGCAGTAGCAGAGAAGGTGTAGACTGCCATAGTAATTGATGAGTTCTTCGACATATTCTATCTTCCAAATATGCCATTAGTTAAAGATGTTGAGTATTGTGTATATTTGGTACAAGGGGTAGCTCCAATTTTATAAAGAGTCTATATGATATCATAATCAGATTTAGATGAGTTATATCAACATTTAGATGATCTCTAAGCCATGAATTCATTCATCTCAACGAATCTCCTTGGGTAGAGCTAGTGATATTAGTTAAGAAAAATGATGGTTCTGTTGGCCCAATAAGTTAATGACCAACCTGATTTTGATATTCGACCAACCATGCCTCGATATGGCTTGGTACAATATAGCATAATGAATGTAGCACATGATGACATGAAGATAGAATGCAAGCTCAATGTTTTCATCTCAGGAAACGACATTTTATTGTCAATCTAATTTTTACTTTAATTATGTTTTTTTCTTTTTTTATAGGACTAAATGTACATATTATCATATCGGCACTAGGAAGATCAAATCCCAGCCTAAACAATATCCTAGTCCACAAAAATGAACCTGACCAAAACCTAAACTGTTTTGGTTCGCGGCCATCGAAACTCGGGCCAAATTTAGTGCCCTTTGACCTAGTTTCATAATTGCTCATTCCTCTTGAAGAACTGGTCTCCAACCTTCAGATTTTTGAACGTTAGGGTATTCGAGTTCGGGACAAAATCGATCCCCAAGGCCTAGTTTAAAAAACTATAAATAGGAATTGAATCCTCCATTAAAACTCATCATTCACTCATTCTTTAACTTACATATTCAGAGTTATTCAATCTTCCCATTCCTAAGATCAACTCCCAAGCCTCATAGTGCCAACACAAATTCGATTACAAGTTTGCTATAGTTGTAAAGCTTTTTTTATAAGTTACTTTTAATCAAGAATTTGAAGTCGGTGTTACCTTCATATCAAAGAGTGTGGTTGTAAGAAGTCAACGAGCACTTCGGATTAAATCTCTTAATGTATGCTTTTATTCAAAAGTGGATTAAATCCGGATAAGAGTTTCCTGAACTAGACTACCTTCTATGAAGGATACCAGGATACATCGTGGTGTTTGCATTTTTTATTTCATATACTATAATTATCTACTTGCTAAATTTATTAATTAGACATTAGCATTACTTTATTGTTGTATTATTTTCCACTATATTCACCCCCTCTAGAGTTGCCTACAATTTGTATCAGAGCAAGGGCAAGGGCTCTTAAAAAGGATTAACATTTTTGAGTAAATCTATGACAACTATCAAATCTATCTACACCAACAATGTTGAAGGCCAATCACAAATGGGCCATCCCTCTTTGATGGTTCCAACTACACATTTTGGAAAACATGTATGAGTTTCAATCTAAAGTCACTAGATTTTGATTTATAGTCTATTGTTATTGATGGCTACAAAAAGCCTGTTAAAATTATTGTAGATGATAATGTTGTTGAAAAATTATATTATAGATACACGGATCTTGAAAAGAAACAATCTATTCTTCATGCTAAAGCTATAAATGCATTATTTTGTGCAGTAGACAAAACTAAATTTAATAGAGTATCTATATGTACTACTTCTCATGTTGTTTAAAAACTTCTTGAGGTAACGGATGAAGGAACTTTACAAGTAAAGGAATCCAAAATTAGTAGCTTGACACAAGAATACGAAGCCTTCAAAATATAGCCTAATGAGACAATTACACAAATATTTATACGTTTTCTCGATATTGCTAATCCTCTATCTTCTTTTGGCAAGGAATATAACAACAAAGAAAAGATTCGCAAAGTGCTTTGAGGACTCATCAAGAAATGGAACCCTAAAGCAATGATGATCATAAGAGAAAATAACTTCACCGTCAAGACTCTTGAGACACTCATAGGTAAGTTAATGACACATGAGCTATATCTCAAACAGTAAGAAGAATTAACGCCCAAGAAGAAAACTTTGGCATTCAGGGAACATCATAAAAATGTCTCTGATGATGAAACTGAAGATGATTCAGACGATGGAGAGCTGGACCCAATATCTAGGAACATTAGACGATTCTTGAAGTTTGATAAACCAAAACAAAAGAAGAAAGACGTCAACGAACAAGAACCTATGTGCTATAACTGCAAGATAATTGGCCACATAAAGAAGGATTTCCCTATAAAAAGGGGAATCACTATGAACACAAAAGCAAAAAAGGATCTTCGTCTCGCAAATAAGCAAATACAAGCATATTGCATAAAAGCGAAGCGAGCGACTCTGAAGACGAAGAAAGTTCTCGTAATAGAGTAAATGTATGCCTAATTGTACTAAAAAATAAGGTAAATTTTTTTTTCCTTTATGAGTATTTCTCTTGCGATGAGTTTTCTAATGATTTTAATGGTCTCTTTGAATATAGCAAGAATCTTATAGACAAATTGAAGCATGCTAGGAAAAAGATCCAAATCCATAAGCTAGAAAATGAAAGACTCTCTTCTTTATTAAATGAGATACGAGAAACACCATCATCTAGTGACACGAAAAAAAATTCTTCTTTAAAATTGAGTTTGCATGATGCTCTTGAATGTATTAAAAAGAATACACAAAATAAGCAAAACATAATAAAAACTATGAGCTAGAGAAGAAGAAAAATAACATTATGGCACAAAGGATAGATGCACTCACTACTAAATACAATGATCTATATGTTAGCTTTAAAAATTTAGAGATTTGATTAAAAAAATAGGTTGTACAATCTATGACTCAATCTAACATAAGATACGTGGCTCGACACACAACCACTCGCGATAGATAACATAAGAAAGAAGCAAGAAAAGCTAAGACCTTACACAATCATGTATTTTATTACAAGTATGCACTCAGGATATATCATACCACATCAATCCCTTATACTGCTACACTTATACTAATATACAGGCTACCTGTCACTACTGTGGACTAAAAGGACACATTTTACATCAGTATAAGGCTAGCAAGTTGGTTGATATAAACGTATATATGTGGATTACAAAGACTAACAATGAAGGACCCTCAAAGAAATGGGTACCAAAGGTTAAATCTTTAACTTGTGTTGTAGGTGGACCAACCCTCTCATGCTAGAAGCAAGTGGATTCTCGATAGTGGTCTTTCAGGATACATGACTGGTGATGTTACCTTATTTCTGACACTACCATTGTAGAAAGAAGGATACTCCTCCTTCGGTAATAATTTGAAAGGGTATATAATAGGTAATAGTGATGTTGGTATCTCTCCTTATCTTATAATAAAGAATGTATGTTTAGTAACATAATTAAAACATGACCTACCTAGCATTAATCATCTGACTGACAACGATTATGGTATTAATTTTGTGAAGAAAAAATATTAAATTTATGAAAGATTAAGTGGTAAGGTTATTTATGAAAGTTTCAAAGAATATAATTTTTATAATTTGTATCTATTAGAAAATATTAAAATACAAGTAGTTGTCTTTATGCCAACAAAGATGAAAGTTGGTTATTGTATATGAGACTAAGACATGCAAATAAGGAAACAATTACAAGATTATCATAGAAGAAGTTGAGAAGAGGTTTACTAGAAATATTATTTAAAAAGGATACGGATTATGTTGATTGTGAAAAGAAAAAGCAAATCGTCTATATGCCGGTTTTCTTACATAATTCTAGGGAAAGTCCAATTAAAACGGTATTCCAGAACCGAAATCACGTTCCAAAATATAAAAACAATTTGTTTTGGAAGAGTTCAAGACTAAGGGTAAGTCTCACATAGCATATACACTAAGTCTCAAAGCAATCACTCTGATAATCATTTTCGACACCAAGTTCCAAAACATCAAATATCACGGTTAAGAAAAAAAGTCAAAACTAAGCTCGAAACAAATTACGAAAGATACACAGGTTTGAAAATCATGAGAGAAATATTATTAAAAAAACAAGTTCTATGAAATTCTAAGCATAAAAAATTAAGGGAAGCAAAAACTGTAATAAAATAAAGTCGTCCTAGATTTTGGCTAGGAGAGTTCGAAGTGGACCTTTTGTGTTTATAGTGGTAGGATTGTTCAAGTTTATTTAAGAAGATTGTGTTAACAATTTCATGGAAAATAATTTTGTGCAAGGTCGAGGATGAACAAAAAGATTAAAAAAAGAAGAAATCTGAGTTTGATGAAGGTGGAGCAGCTTCTTCTCCTTCTTCTTATTCTTCTTTATCAATTAAAACCCTAAGAAAAGTCTTTACTATTGAATTAAAAGAATACACCATATGCGAACTTCTTCACCAATCCAACAGGATCACCTCAACTAGTCAAAGTAATAAAAATGGACTACAAGAGATTATCGAAAAACAGAGATGACTTTAGAGATATTGTAATATGAAGAAGACAAAATTGTTTGAAATATGCACAGAACTGGAAGTGGCCCTTGTTTCAAAGAGGAGGATAGGTTATTCACATTTAATTTGATGGTCAGATACGAATTGAAAGCTAAGTAGTGGTAATTATAAAGATACCCCAGGGGAAAAAGATATCTCCTACGTTACCCGTAATATGTGGAAGTATCGACGAAATTTCATAGAGTCAATCGGTCTGAATGCTGCATGAAGAACATAAACCAGATGACGGAACGGAGAGACCTAAGATATAGAAGATCATACATGAGTGATTCAGCATATTTGGATTCCTATATATCCACTCATGTGGTATTTCATCATACAATTAATATAAGATCAATTTGTCTAAATATCATCTTATATATCTATAAAGCCGTATGATTTGGAAAAAGCTTGTATAATTTGGAAATTGGTTTTTATTGATAAAAAGGAAGAATCTACTTCAACCGATATGCCCTTATGAAATCTCTTTATTGATAACTGAAAAGATTACAAGGCTTTCAAGGCAATACAAATTGGCTTACATCTCTATAGCAGAATATAGAATATAAAGATATCGTTCCATACATTACATTCCTTTATACAAAAGCAACAAAAAATATCTCAAGGCATCTCCAGATTTTCGTCTCCAGAGGATGAGGGTCTGTTATCGCCTCTTTAGACAATTCAGCACCTACAAACAAACTGGTATGGGGTCAGCACTTCAGGGAAAGCACTGGTGAGGGAACAAAAGAAACACACTCTAAAACCAACACTATATAATTATGTGATAAAATATTACATTATTAGTGATCTTATTACTTTTACCTAACTTTATTTCATGCAGTACAAAATCAGAGTCAGTTTACTTCTTTTGAAAACATCCTCGAAAATAGACTTTCATACTCAATTCATTCAAGCATACAGTAAGGAGTATTCAATCGTGAAGTGCACAACATATATCGTGAGTCATATCTATTATCTCTTAGGAACATAAGCAGCATCTAGTGGACTATTTATCTTAACATGGGAACATCAGCATATTCAAGTTAGCATTGATTTATTCATAGAAATAGCATATGATAAGAAGCATAATAGAATGATCATCACTTATTCAGTGATCCTTACCCACAGCCGAACAGTTACCCCTGTAATAGACACATAAGTTAGCAATAATTTTTATTTCATGTTTATCTCTACATCAAACAGTTAAGTATGCAAGAAGGCTAAATCCTAGCATGCGACCTAACTATATGATGGCCCATGAGTCAATTTCCTAATAATTAGTATCGGTGTTGTCCAGCACTGCACTAGTATACACTCATACTAGCTGCTTTAACTCGTGATCCAGCTAGCTAATAGACATGAACACCCGCCTAATCGCAAGAATTTTTTTGCTTAAGGGTGTATTTCTGATCCCCCTAGGGCGAACAATTCCCAATTCCCCAGAAACCGGTCATAAAATTATCCTTGTGCACAAGTTGTCTAAAGACCAATGCCTTAATGCAACTCTATCAATTAAACTCTACAAATCATGATGTCGATAAAAAATTAGATTTTCTATCTACTCTCTTCTAATAGCCACACCCCCTGACCACGAGGACTATAATCCTCAGGGTGCACTATTAGTCTCTTCTCTGTATGGACAAGTCGCCATCTCTATTCTCTATGCGGACGAACCACCATCTCTTGTTACAGTGCAAGTATTTCATACAGTTCTATCTTTTAAAGTAATAAGAAAAATATGCAAGCAATCTTTATTAAAACATAAATATTACAGTTCTTTTATCTCTTTAACTAAGCATGTAGTTCTACTCTTACCATAGCATTCGATACGGGGCAAGTTCAAGCAATCTTTTTACTCTAGTTATTAACATGCGATAAAAGAGATACAATATTCTTTTATTCTTGTTTATTACCATGGCAGTGGTTCATTCAATAGCAGTAACAATGTTTACTTAGCATACAATATTCTTTTCTTTTACTTAGTATGGCAAGGTTCTATAAATAGACAAGTATACATGTTCTTTTATTAAGCATACATAGTCATAAACTATCATTCTTCTTTTATGACCATTAATCTACTTATCAACAAACAGTTACAAAAGCAGATTCTTTATTAGGCACGAAAGAATCAGAGAATGAAGTTCTGCCCACTCAACAATATCAACAAGGAGCTCTTCGTGAAGGCTTCTTCTCGAGCCAACAAACAAATATCTTTTCTTATATAGTGCCAACGCGGAGAGGGATACTACAAACTCCTTATCGCAGCCCTTTTTTGAAGTACGCATATCTTATTATGCGCATGACTGACCATTCCATGCATATAGAATTCCATGTGACGAGAAGTCTATGTGAATAGAATTCCATGCGGCGAGAATTTCTTGTGCATATAATTCCATGCTGTGAGAATTTCTGCAGTGCGAGGTCGACTTCAAACCTGATTTTAACCTAAGTCCAGTTAGAATCTCAAAAAACTAAAAATATGAAAGTTGTAGGTCTCTGTCTTAGCTTTTCAAATTATTTAGAATCACCTAATTTGAAGTCAAAATGAAAGAGTTATTCCCAATTTTGCTGAGGGGTTCTGAATTGTCGGAATATACAAGCACTGTTTCATGCGCGTACGTGACCATATCCACATGTTTTGTTATTTTACTTGATTTTGGAATTTTGTTAGATCTTGTAATTTTAAGTATTGATCTTAGTAATTACAAGTGTATATGGATTAAGTGTCACTATGCGCTTGATCCGACTATATATAGAATTAGACCATGTGTCAAGTGACTATACTACCAATGTGCACAACTTGACCTATGACTTGACCTATATATTGCAATATAATAGAACTTATATGATTAACAAATGATTAGTAACATGACTTGACTACTTATATCCGTGCAATACACTTACTATGTGCTATGTGTTCCTATATGCTAAGTGTTCCTACGCGTTACATGTTTCAATTATGCAAAGAGGTGCCACACAATATATGTGACCACGCCATGTGATTCCAGCTAACCATATGGTTAACTAGGCAACTAAAAGCTATAGAACATTAGGAGGGACAAAATTTCGAGATCGTGCATGACAAGGTGCACCCAGGTATCTAATTTGGGAGTTTAAGATTGGTCCCTATGGATATTATTTAAATCTACATTAGTGGATTACAATATTCGATTAATATATTGTACTATGTTTTCTATGTGATCTTAACTTTGTGGCCATACGGGAGATCGATGCATAATACTATGTGCTACACGACAATTATCATGGCTCGGCTAGCCACGCTTGAACAACGCATGATATAAGGTTTTCCTATTATATGAATTATAATTTTGGGTAACCCTGGACTCTACCTATCAAGCCTTACAAGTTATTGGCCATTTTATAATTAAGTTTGATTGTGTTTGTCTCTTTTCTTAGTAGTATAGGATCACAGACTGTTAGTGTGTGGTTGTTTAACCCTTCCCCTTGTTTGGTTGTAGGGTTGGACTATTGTGCTACGGTAGGCTATGTGCCGAGATTGTGATGCATAATCATATAGCTTGACATGAATCCGAGGATGTGCGTTATCTAGATATGGTATGCCACTTCTTGTCCTTGTTTGTGTAAGAGTGTCATATTATCTCGGTGATGGTGTATACGCCTTTGGTTCTTGGTTCATGCACTATATATATACTTATACTACTTTGTTTTTTGTTTCTTTATTCATAAGTCTGTGTGGAACTTGCTATTTTAGGTCTAACCCAACTAGTTTTGCATTACTAGGTTTAAAGGCAGTGCCTGAGGATCCAGTTTATTTCTTCCTGAACAATGGTGCACACCAGGCGTATGGCCATTGAGCTATACGAGTGGGTTTCTTCTTTATTGCTTGTTATTGTATATTTTACTTATTTGAGCATTTTGTCACTGGCATAGGTTAGCCAGCACGTCTAGACTTCTAGTTTTCCTTACATGATTATATTTAATCAGACTACAACTGATCACGGTCATGTACTTTTATTACTCAACTAGCCCCTCATTTTGTATGGCTAGTTTTAGGATATTTTGATGGAGAGTTTGGGATACCTTTCTTCATTATCATATATGTTATATGTCATGCCCCGATCTCCCGCAGGATTCGATCATCCTCGCTGGATGTGAATCTTCGCGCCAACGCTCCCACAAGATGATCGTTCCTATCAGGACATGATGCTGCGTGAGCCTGGAGTTGTGCCCGCGCAAGGCAAATATGGAAATGGCCATTGATAACTAGTTCGCAGAGTCGTCATAGCAGAAACATTGAATAAACCCAAGTATTGAATCCAAAGTGTAAACCCCCTCGATTTATTCTGTAGATAGTTAGAGTGGATTTAGAAAATTTTGGTTTTTGGTGGCAGATGTCGAGGTTTAGAGTGAAGATTATTTATCTGGTATTTTTAAAATTTTTTTAATTAAACCCTTGGCGCGCCCTATCATTGTTTGATTATTCGGAGCCCAATATCAGCCCATAAATTTCGTTCAATTTTTGTACTTCTGACTTGACCCGCCAAATTGGGTACTGGACTTTTTCGTCGATCAAAATCAGCTTTTCGTTGTGCTCTAAATTAATTGCACAATTTTCCAAAACCCTAATCCATATTTAATTCCGTTTCGGACACTTGTGTCGTTACCCTAAATTTTGAGATACCAACTTAACCCGTTGAGCCGGACCAAATAAAGGGTCCAAGACTGACTCCAAGCCCCCACCATTTTTGGCCTTTGCGTCATTTCTGGATTTTGACCCCAAGTGCCCCAATTAAATTAAATTCGCGGGACACTTTATTTCTATTTTAATCAGGAATACCAACTTTGTAAATCCCATTTTTAATCCTAAATTAATCCCAATGTCTTCCTAATTAAACCCGTGCTTAACGCACAACACCCTCTCACCATAAAAATTTCTAAATATAATTTTCTTCGTAATTTTTGTGTCATTTTATGTGTCCATACAATTTCCCAAATTTACGGGGCTAAGTTACAATTATTAAATTATGTGACACCACCCTATTGGCCAAGAACAAATGAGAGGTCCCAAAATGGGGTCCCATTCACACCCATGCATTCACCCTCATGAAGAAACCCTCTCCTCTTCATGATCAATCTCAACCATCCATTTTGAATAGGATGATCTCACCCATCCATCCCCTTTCACCAACCCCTATAAAGTAACACTTCCCCCACCCTCAACACAAAAACCAACCGGCCCTAATCCCAAGAAAATTTCTCTCTCTCTCCTCCCACTTTCATTTAAACCCCCCATGCAAACTCCTTCTTCCTCCATTCTTTTCTCATGAAGAAACCACTCTCTCTTCTTCCTCACTTTACCATTCTTCCTCCCACTTGAAGCATCACCACCACTCCGGCCATTGCTGCCCCCGACCGCCGGCCATCCTCCCCCGACCACTGACCATCCCCCCCGACCGCCGGTCCAGACCGAAGCAGCCGGCCCCGGCGGAGCAGCGGTAGCCGCCCCACCTCAGCAGCCGGTCCAGCCCCTCCGGCCCTGCAGCCCACTCCGGCGGCCCACGGCTGCCCCCGGCCATCCTCCCCCCGGCCTTTGACTCCTTCCTCCTCCTTCACCACTCTCCCATCCTCCTCCGGCCATCACCCCTCCGGCCGACGAACTCCTCGTCGAGGTATACGATCCTCTCCCCCTCTTGTTTAAAATTTTTTTTCAGATTATTAATAACATGTTATTTAGTGTTGCTCACATATGAGGATGTGTGGAATGTTAGCTATGGATGTGTTCATATATATTGTTAGGGTTTATATTGTGTAAGTGTAGTGTAGTGTATTTTTGAGCATGTAATAATGTAGGTTAGGTTGTTGTTTACACAAGTAATTATTAAATGATGAGAGAATTTCATGGGAGTATAGGGTTTGATCCTGATTAGATGTCATGAATATATACATGGTGGAAAGAAATGCTAAATAAATCATTTATGGTTTAAGTACGATTTGAATGAGGGTTCTTGATATATATATGGTTGTGTACCTTAGATGAGTTTGTGTTTAAATCATGGTTGTGTTGTAATGTGGATGATATATATGGTTAGTGTAGGTTTACTTTGAACTATGTGTTAAGGTTTACCTTGGTTAAGACAAATGAGGTTTAATGTGAATGCATGTGGAAATTTAAATGACTTGAGGATGGGTTTAATGAGGTTGACATGGTTTAATATTTATGTAGTATAGTGAGCATGTATTTTGTGGGTTATGAAGTTGGATTTGGATGTGGTACTAGGATGGAAATTAGGGTTAGCCTCTACATAAATTATCATGATTTAATTAAAAATATGTGATCGAGGAGAATAGAGTTTTGACCTTGGAGCCAAGTAATCGGGATGTATCGTACATGGTGGAAATGTTAGTTTATATTCGGAGAATTAAAATCGAAGAGAATATACAGATGACTAGTTGATGGACTATCGTACCGTTAGTCAGTTGTAGTCAGCCCTCTAGTATCTTACCCTTGAGAGTCATAAATAGATTATTGATTCGGGTTTGTATCTCTTCACTAGGTACTGCGGGACCTGAGGACTTGGACGCGGTACCAGATCCCCGTCATCAGCAGCCGCACGCAGGCAAGTGTACCTTGCCACCCTGTATTTCAGTTTACAGATACTTTTGTTCTTATGTACTCGTGTGTATTTTTTTATGTTGACGTTCGATACTCCGTGTCCGGTTCACAACCGGGTATTGACTTTCGACGCAACATCTTAGTATATTTGCTAGATGCTTCACAGTACCTCGATACACGTACCTGAGTACATCGATACCCCAGGACACACTCATACACTGTGATCGTGCCAGATTCCTGTATCCTGATACTGACATCATGACCAGAGACTGGGACGACCTTAGGGTCGCGTCTGTTGAGTTAAATTTTGTGTGTCGAGACTGTAGTTAGAGGTTCAGGATCAACGCACAATCGTTCACCGCTTGGGAAGGGGAAGACAGTTACTAGTCGTTTGGGCTACTCTGCACGCGCTTATATATATGTAGTATTTTGTAGTGATACCTGTATCTAGTGTAGCTGTTTCACCCGTGTGACTCTTTTCCCGGAGCTGCGGTACGTGCCGTGTGTTTCCGTGTCCGGAGCTACGGTTTTATTTTGGACAGCCCACGCGTCGAACATTGTCTTTAAAATGTGTCACACTAGTTGGTTATGATAGAGTACCCTGTCGTGCACTTGTACTTTTTGTTTACTTGGCATGCTATATTTTTGTACCTTGTTACATCCCTCTGAGGACCTGGTTCCCTGCCAGTTTTGCAGCATAGATGATTACGGAGCACTTGGAGATACTGATGGAGGGGCATATCTTGCGAGCATGGTACCAGGTACTCACATTATATCTACCGGCATTATAGTTATTTTACATTAATTATTCATCTGCTGTTGTAGCCTAGTTTTGTAGACTCATACTTTTTCTCGAGTCTATTCGAGTTAGTGTGTTATTGGGCGGCCGACCTTAGCATATATAGCTCTTTCTTGTATACTGATGTACATTATGGATTGAGACATAGAGGTTTACATATATGGAATATCTAGATAGTGCCCTTTATATTACAGCTTATACGTATTCGAGTCAGACCAGAGTCTGGTCGAATGCGTAGCTGGCATGTCACATATTCATGGTCCTACATATTTTGGGACTCTGGCGTGACATATTTTTGTGGTGGCCCATGCAGGTCCGATTTAAATCGTCTTGGTCACCTGACTGTGCCAAGCGAGCCTGGAAAATTAGGAATATATGATATGATTGTTGAATAGGATCTCAATCCATAATCGATTTTAAAAACTCCTTGCATGTGATTACCGTCCTTGGACTTCCAATTTGCCTTCGTTCAATCTTCGTCAATATCGCTATCCTTGTTTCTCGTCCCCTATTGTTCGGGGAGACGGACGCTTGCGCCTGATGGTTTCCTCCAGAAGAAGATCGCAGTTCAGACGACAGAAGACGTGATATATGCAATAATCTCTGAGAAGATTGTTACCCTCAGTAGGGTAGACTGATAGGTTCTTTTGGATTCTTGAACTAGTATGGAAGGGCAAGAGAATTGGAGCCAGTAGTACCCTATTCGTACTTGAGATAGCAGTGATCTTGGAAGTACGAGGAGCTGGAAAGATTGTTGATCAAGACCTAGAATAATTTAAGGAAATGCATAGCCCGATGCTGGAAACTAGTGGTTGTACATGATAGCAATATCAAGAATGATATTATAGACTAGAGAAGATGCAATTTTAGGCTCTCACTTGGAATATAATGATCTGATTCCAGGAATTTTAGTATGTGCTTGAGTGATACCATTATTGTACTATGTGATTTGGAGAGATAACTAACTAAAAGAAGAAATTCGAGGAATAAAATTTTAGGAAAGACCTTGAGGAGAAGAGAAATTATACATTAGGCAAGAAGGAATTTTTCTTTTGGAGGATTAGTGTGGTAAACAGAACAGGATAATTTATTTTGAGGTTAAGTCTGGACGATGACACCGTCCTAACATGAGTTGATTGAGCCAATACCATGCGATACTAGATTGTCGATGTAGTGCATTATTTATGACCACCAGGTTACCCTGAGTTTGAGTTACTTCAGGGAGCCCAGGAGTATGGTGCCCAGCTACCTTAGGGGTATACAATGCAGGAGGTGAATCAGTATACCACCATATTATATCAGAGTTGAGGATGTGTTTCTAGAGGATCTTCTAGGCCTGCCACCTGACTGAGAGATAAAATTTGCCATAGAGTTGACTCTAAGAGCGGAGCCAACTTTTTTCGTCTTCAGACTAGCACCGAAATTGTTGGTTAAGTTGAAGGTCCATAGTAGAGGATCACTTGGACAAGAGTTTCAGTCGGGCTAGTGTTTCTCCATGAAGGCAAAACCAATCTTAATTATGCCAAAGAAAGACGGGACAGTACAGTTGAATCAGCTAAGTGGCGCATATGTATTCTCGAAGATCGATCTCAGATCAGGCTATCATCAGATCAAAATATGGAGAGAAGACATTCTGAAGGCGGCGCTTCAGACAAAGTATGTGCTCTATGAGTTTCTAATCATGACTGTTCGGTTTGACCAACGCGCCAGCAGTATTTATGATCTTGAGGAACAAGGTTTTCCACCAGTACTTGGATAAGTTCGTGGTGGTGTTCATCGACGTCTTGATATATTCCGAGAACCAGGAGAAGCATGAGAGACATCTCAAGATTGTGTTGGAGATGCTGAGAAATGAGAGGCTGTAAGCCAAGTTCAGCAAATATGAGTTATGTTCAGATAGAACAGATAGTCTACACATCAGGACAACTGAGAGTTCTTGAGAAGAACTATCAGACCCACGAGCTAGGGCTAGCTGCAGTGATAATTGTACTAAAGCTATGGCGATACTACCTCTATGGAGAGTGTGTTGAGATTTGTATATTATAAAAATTTGAAGTATGCCTACACAAAAATGGAGCTCAACACGAGACAGTGGCGTTGGCTAGAACTTATGACAGATTATAATATCAAGTTGCAGACCACTCTGGCAAGACGAATGTAGTTTATGACTCATCGCCAGTGTTAGAGGATTTCCAGGAACTCGGGATTGAGATTGTAGTGCCAGGCATGGATGGACAGATGGCCAGTCTTGAGGTTCAGTCTACTTTGGTTGAGAGGATCAAGGCAGCATTGCCTACGGACACGAGATTTAGACGACTGCGAGAAAGGACAGAGGCCGATATGCAAACGGGATTCAAGATTCATGAAGACGAAACATTGAGGTATGGAGATCACCTATACGTTCCGAGTGGCAAGCTACGCCAAGAATTGATGACTGAGGCTCATAGCTCGATTATTCTATTTTATCCCGGGGGTACGAAGATGTACCGAGATGCGAGACAATATTACTGGTGGCATGGGACGAAGAAAGAAATTACAAGATTCGTGGCAAAATGTTTAGTTTGGCAACAAGTCAAGGCAAAACATCAGAGGACTGCAGGATTATTGTAGCCACTTCCCATTCCCGAGTGGAAGTGGGAACACATTACCATGGACTTCGTCACAGGATTCCCGCGAAGCCCTAACGGGAAGGATGCAGTATAGGTTGTCATAGACAGACTCACCAAGTCTGCACATTTCTTGCCCTTCAGAGTTGGGCAATCCACAGAGATACTAGCTGACATGTATATGAGGCAGATAGTACGATTACATGGAGTGCTTGTCAGCATCGTATCGGATCGTGATTCCAGATTAATGTCACATTTTTGGCGGAGTATACAGGAGAGCCTAGGAACTCATCTCAAATTCAGCACTGCGTATCATCCACAGACTGATGGACAGTCAGAGCGCACGATACAGATATTAGAGGATATGTTGAGAGCGTGCATGATTGATTTTAGAGGATCTTGGGAGGACCACCTACACTTGGTGGAATTCTCCTACAATAACAGTTACCAGGCCAGCATACAGATAGCACCTTATGAGGCACTGTACGGCAGGAAATCTAGGTCGCCAGTTTGTTGGAGTGACGTAGGAGAGCGTCAGATACTTGGTCCAGAGTTGGTGACACAGACAGTAGAGAAGGTCAAGCAGATTCAGAGCCACCTGCGCGCAGCACAGGACAGACAGAAACACTGGACAGATGCGCACCGCAGACCATTGGAGTTCAAGGAGGGTGACCATGTATTTTTGAGGATATCGCCTACCCGCGGTACCATCAGATTCGGAGGCAGAGGCAAGCTGAGTCCGAGGTACATCGGACCTTTTGATATTTTGGAACGAGTTGGCGAAGTGGCTTACTATCTTGCATTACCTCCATCATTAGAGGGAGTACATGACGTATTTCACGTATCGCAGCTGAGAAGATATGTCGCAGACCCTAGCCACGTGCTTGATCATTCGGAGATTACAGTCGGGCCCAGTCTGTCTTACGTAGAGCAGCCAGTTGAGATCCTCGATCGCAGCGAGAAGACTTTGAGAGGGCAAACGATTCGACTGGTCAGAGTGGCATGGAAGCACCATTCACCAGGCGAGTCTACTTGGGAGCGCGAATATTCTATTCGGCAGCGATTCCCGTACTTATTTGAGGAGCAAGGTACGAATTTACGAACGTCATTTGCTTACTAGTTGTTATAAAATTCTTTTAGATATTATCGTGCTTTATTTTTAATTTCGGAGACGAAATTTTTCTAAGTTGGGAAGAATGTAAACCCCCTCGATTTATTCTGAAGATAGTTAGAGTGGATTTAGAAAATTTTGGTTTTTGGTAGCAGATGTCGAGGTTTAGAGTGAAGAAAATTTATCTGATATTTTTTAAATTCTTTTAATTAAACCCTTGGCGCGCCCTATTATTGTTTGATTATTCGGAGCCCAATATCAGCCCATAAATTTTGTTCAATTTTTGTACTTCTGACTTGACCCGCCAAATTAGGTACTGGACTTTTCTGTCGATCAAAATCAGCTTTTCGTTGTGCTCTAAATTAATTGCACAATTTTCCGAAACCCTAATCCATATTTAATTCCGTGTCGGACACTTGTGTCGTTACCCTAAATTTTGTGATACCAACTTAACCCGTTGAGTCGGACCAACTAAAGGGTCCAAGACTGACTCCAAGCCCCCACCATTTTTAGCCTTTGCATCATTTCTAGATTTTGACCCCAAGTGCCCCAATTAAATTAAATTCGCGGGACACTTTATTTCTATTTTAATCAGGAATACCAACTTTATAAATCCCATTTTTAATCCTAAATTAATCCTAATGTCTTCCTAATTAAACCCGTGTCTAAGGCACAACACCTTCTCAACATGAAAATTTTTAAATATATTTTTCTCCACAATTTTTGTGTCATTTTATGTGTCCATGCAATTTTCTGAATTTACGGGGCTAAGTTGCAATTATTAAATTATGTGGCACCACCCTATTGGCCAAGAACATATGAGAGGTCCCAAAATGGGGTCCCATTCACATCCATGCATTCACCCTCATGAAGAAACCCTCTCCTCTTCATGATCAATCTCAACCATCCATTTTGAATAGGATGATCTCACCCATCCATCCCCTTTCCCCAACCCCTATAAAGTAACACTTCCCCCACCCTCAACACAAAAACCACTTCCCCCACCCTCAACACAAAAACCAACCGGCCCTAATCCCAAGAAAATTTCTCTCTCTCTCCTCCCACTTTCATTTAAACCCCCCATGCAAACTCCTTCTTCCTCTATTCTTTCCTCATGAAGAAACCACTCTCTCTTCTTCCTTACTTCACCATTCTTCCTCCCACTTGAAGCATCACCACCACTCCGGCCATTGCTGCCCCCGACTGCCGGCCATCCTCCCCCGACCGCCGGCCATCCCCCCCGACCGCCGGTCCAGACCAGAGCAGCTGGCCCCGACGGAGCAGCGGCAGCCGCCCCACATTCGCAGCCGGTCCAGCCCCTCCGGCCGTGCAGCCCACTCCGGCGGCCTACAGCTGCCCCCGGCCATCCTCCCCCCGGCCTTTGACTCCTTCCTCCTCCTTCACCACTCTCCCCTCCTCCTCCGGCCATCACCCCTCCGGCCGACGAACTTCTCGTCGAGGTATACGATCCTCTCCCCCTCTTGTTTAATTTTTTTTTTAGATTATTAATAACATGTTATTTAGTGTTGTTCACATATGAGGATGTGTGGAATGTTAGCTATGGATGTGTTCATATATATTGTTAGGGTTTATATTGTGTAAGTGTAGTGTAGTATATTTTTGAGCATGTAATAATGTAGGTTAGATTGGTGTTTACACAAGTAATTATTAAATGATGAGAGAATTTCATGGGAGTACAGGGTTTGATCTTGATTAGATGTCATGAATATATACATGGTGGAAAAAAATGCTAAATAAATCATTTATGGTTTAAGTACGATTTGAATAAGGGTTCTTGATATATATATGGTTGTGTACCTTAGATGAGTTTGTGTTTAAATCATGGTTGTGTTGTAATGTGGATGATATATATGGTTAGTGTAGGTTTACTTTGAACTATGTGTTAAGGTTTACCTTGGTTAAGACAAATAAGATTTAATGTGAATGCATGTGGAAATTTAAATGACTTGAGGATGGGTTTAATGAGGTTGACATGGTTTAATATTTATGTAGTATAGTGAGCATGTATCTTGTGGGTTATGAAGTTGGATTTGGATGTGGTACTAGGATGAAAATTAGGGTTGGCCTCTACATAAATTATCATGATTTAATTAAAAATATGTGATCGAGGAGAATAGAGTTTTGACCTTGGAGCCAACTAATCGGGATGTATCGTACATGGTGGAAATGTTAGTTTATATTCGGAGAATTAAAATCGAAGAGAATATACAGATGACTAGTTGATGGACTATCGTACCGTTAGTCAGTTGTAGTCAGCCCTCTAGTACCTTACCCTTGAGAGTCATTAATAGATTATTGATTCGGGTTTGTATCTCTTCACTTGGTACTGCGGGACCTAAGGACTTGGACACGGTACAGATCCCCGTCATCAGCAGCCGCACGCAGGCAAGTGTACCTTGCCACCCTGTATTTCAGTTTACAGATACTTTTGTTCTTTATGTACTCGTGCGCATTTTTTTATGTTGACGTTCGATACTCCTTGTCCGATTCACAACCGGGTGTTGACTTTCGACGCAACATCTTAGTATATTTGCTAGATGCTTCACAGCACCTCGATGCACGTACCTGATTATATCGATACCCCAGGACACACTCATACACTGTGATCATGCCATATTCCTGTATCCTGATACTGACATCATGACCAGAGACTGGGACGACCTTAGGGTTGCGTCTGTTGAGTTAAATTCTGTGTGTCGAGACTGTAGTTAGAGGTTCAGGATCAACGCACAATCGTTGACCGCTTGGGAAAGAGAAGACAGTTACTAGACGTTTGGGCTACTCTGTACGCGCTTATATATATGTAGTATTTTGTAGTGATACCTGTATCTAGTGTAGCTGTTTCACCCGTGTGACTCTTTGCCCGGAGCTGCGGTACGTGCCGTGTGTTTTCGTGTCCGGAGCTACGGTTTTATTTTGGACAGCCCACGCGTCGAACATTGTCTTTAAACTGTGTCACACTAGTTGGTTATGATAGAGTACCCTGTCGTGCAATTGTACTTTCTGTTTACTTGGCATGCTATATTTCTGTACCTTGTTACGTCCCTCTGAGGACCTGGTTCCCTGCCAGTTTTGCAGCGTAGACGATTACGGAGCACTTGGAGATACTGATGGAGTGGCATATCTTACGAGCATGGTACCAGGTACTCACATTATATCTACCGGCATTATGGTTATTTTATATTGATTATTCATCTGCTGTTGTAGCATAGTTTTGTAGACTCATACTTCTTCTCGAGTCTATTCGAGTTAGTGTGTTATTGGGCGGCCGACCTTAGCACATATAGCTCTTTCTTGTATACTGATGTACATTATGGATTGAGACATAGAGGTTTACATATATGGAATATCTAGATAGTGCCCTTTATATTACATCTTATACGTATTCGAGTCAGACCAGAGTCTGGTCGAATGCGTAGCTGGCGTGTCACATATTCCTGGTCCTACATATTTTGGGACTGGGGCGTGACACAAAGTAAGCTCTTTATTGATATGAAGTAAAGATTACAAGCGGCATTAGGACAAGATTACAACTCGCACAAGCTCTCTCTCTCACTCTCTTTATAATGAATATGCAATTAGGTTTACAACTAAATCAAACACTCTAGATGATGATATTCCCATATATTACGTCTCATATATGTGAGCTCCATGTCCATGTGCCATGCTCCAAGACGCCAAGTGTGGTCCGACGCCTCGATGCGTCAAGCGATCTCTGAATCCGTACGAGTTCTTCCTCTACCCTATATACAATCTGGTTGGGTATTAGTACATTGAATGCACTGGTGGGGAGGCCTTTCGCCCATGCGACAAATTAAGCACATTCATTAGTTATGTGTACCGACTGATTATGTTGTCTTTCTAGTCTTCGTATTAGGATTAGTTACATGGAAATATAATGAAAGTAATTCTCGTGTCTAGATCAAGATTGTCGTAATATAAATAACTAAGTTCGTCTTACCCTTTTCTTACCATTTGGCCTTTTCTATCATTCGCAGCAATATAATCAATAATCTACTAAGTAACAAAGAGCATCTAAGAAATTCAAGTATTATGATTGTGTCTCTGCTTCAGACAAGTTTTACTCAAACTATGTTATATACCGTACATCGATTCAAAATGTGCAAAGTGCCATGCATTATACTCCTTTATGTTACTCCTCTCCTGAATGTGGATCGCCGCTATGCATGCATGACTTAACTATATGAAGGTTACTGGATCTGTTAGCCATATTAGATATATTTGGGATGGAACGGTTGTTTTCCCAGCTCGGTTGTGAGCCTTACTGGGCCTCCCGAACCATCGGCCGAGTCGGTTATCTTTCCAGGTCGGTAGCAAGCCTTGGTTGATGTCCCACACTAGCCCGCTAGTACTTCAGCTAGTGTATTACCAGGAGTATACTGACATTGTCCTCCTAGGTCGACACTATTTGAATGCCTCAACAATCGTGTTCGAGGACTCTTTCTCTACCAGGTGCGAAACCAGTTGTCCGTGACCATGCAACTACTCCACTAATTCTAATCCTAGCCGAGAACATCCTGCTCAATTTCTCTTATTTGAGGATATCAGTTCGGTTCAATCTTCCCGATGACTACACTCGAATTTCTTCTTTGTGCAGCTCCCTGATTAGAGACTGCCTCGGTGATCTGGATATCCCGAGTACTTTCTTTTCTTTTATTTTCTTCTCCTAACTCATAATGACTACTTGATAGTCTTCCTAGTCTATGTATGCAATATAATTTATACTCTATCCCATTTCATGTTATGTGCAATGCGGTGCCTCAATATGAACTTAAACTACTTTTGTGTTATTTAGAAGAAACTACTGTATTTTAACTCAATAAGCCAGATTACTCTGATAGCAAGTAAGATCTCCATATTCTATGCAATGATATAGCTAGATTATCCCCTTAGCTATTTGTATTAATCTTTTTTTATTAGAATGCAAAGTTTATCGTTTAGAAACTAGCAAGTATCATCCATTTTAATAAGTGTGCAGCTAAGCAGAGATAGGTTCATCGGGGCCACCCATATTAGCATTGAATCGCATTAGCCGAGTGAGACTCCGAGCGCGCCTCTGAAAAGCCTTAGTCTGAACTCCATTCGAAGATCAAAGTCTAAATGCCTTTGCATTGAATAAGTCATCTTGCTTAGCAAGGCAGGTCAATTCGCTATACTTGTGCCATTTGAATCGGCCCTCTGGGTTGAGCGGAGCGGACCGCTACATAATACACCACTCAGAACACTCTCGTCCTTGAGACTTCCTGAGCGGAACTCGTATTATTGCACAACTTCTAAACCAAACTCTATACTTCTCGTCTAACTTCCAAAGATTATTTCAAGACTACATGCATTCCTTTCCTCACCTCACGCTACGCACGCACTTAGCCAATCTCATCGAACAACTCTATCGTTCAATGCTATCATACTATAATCAACTTAATCATTGCATTCTCTGACTTAAACTCTACTGTGCCTTGTGCAGGGGTATATAACTCAATCATAGGGTATTTTATAACTTAATGTGCACTAGAAACTCAAGCTTATGGTGAACTTGCCTAATTGTTATATTTTATCCATGCGAACCCAAAATATATTCGACCGATTACTCGACGTCGCCTATCGAAACCCAGTATTACACCTAAACCCAATCCAGAAAATCATCAAGACTTTATGTTTGAATCTTAGCTAATCCTCCAATCTCATCTTGCATCAAGATCTATCTCGAGCCGCCTCCCATCCTCGCTAAAAAAATTTACTATCACCCAAAATTGTCGTACCAAATTGCCTACTTTTTTGACTCCGTCTTTATTGCGCTTTAGCGAAGAGCAAATTTTCCCAACATGGTGTACATTCTAATCCTTCGTGTCTTAGGTCCGATCGAACATAACTTCCCATTCGTTTTCTCATTCCGTTTTGCACGTATGCTTAACTATTTTATTGAATGACTCTATCATTCAATTATTGTGTTCCCTGTCTCACTCTCTTACTTTGCCTTAGTGCAGAACTATCTCGTTCACACGGGGCAACTTACAATCTTCCGTTTATGAAAGTCTAGTTTGAGGCTAACTTAGTCCAATTGCCATATTCTTTCATGCCAATCTAAATATTTTTACTTGCAGCTGCACTCCAGCTCTGCATATCGCTAAGTCTGGATTGTACCCATATTCAAGGCATCCCCCAAATATATATATTTCAACCAAGCTTAGAGATAGCTAATTCGGACAAGCTACTCGTAAATTTTTTTTAAATTACCGATCATTTTGCTACTCGACTAACCGAACACTAGTTCGTTTAGTCATCATCTACCCCAATCCCACTTAAATCTAGGTATTGCATTACTAGCAACGTACATCTTCCAAGCAAAAATTTAATTTGTTATGCCAGCTTATCTTGAATGTCACCAATTCCAATCATAGGTATTTCGTCCGACAAATCCTAATAACGTCTTATTCCTCTCTATCGCATAACATATCCAATCAATCAATTATCATCCAAGTCCTATCGCCTGTTGTCTTTGTTTCAATGCCAACGTCGCTAGCGTACCCTCCCAGTTCAAAGTCCTAACTCTAAGTCTTGTTGTCCCAGTTCTATCATTTTCTGGAATGATACTCTGAAGTTAGTCACTCCAGTTCAACTCACGGCATAGGGTCATCTGCCTAACTGCTAGGTCAGCTCACAAGATTATAGGTACAGTTCACGTTTATGATTCTCATCGTTCAATTTTGTTGAACGATACTCGCCCCAATTCCTAAGGTTAAACCATTATTCTTTTGTATGGGGTATTCTACGCAAGCTCGTTTCACTCAGATTTTTAAATATTGAGCACATATCGTCATATCCACATCAACTCGTTCGTTGCACAAATTTTGAGTCCGTTTAGCAAATCCATTCCTAAGACACGTTCGTTCAACCAAATCTATGATATATCCATGTCGCAAGTCCAACCTAATGATTCGCATAATTTATCTCCTCAAACACATGATAGGATCCATATATCCAATCTTTTCTAAGTCTAGACCACCAAGTCATGATTTTATTCTAATTCTTCAATCCCAATCATAAATTAAAAGTTGTTCAACATAATTCACGTATCCGTTCACGAAACTATCGAGCGACTTACTTCATGTTTTAGACTAACTCATCCACAAAATATTTATATTCACTTGTATCCTGAAACTCGTCTGATTGTGTCAAACCACAAGTTAAGATAATCCTTCAATTGTCATGTTTCGGTCTCCCGCAAGTTTAATCATCTCCGATGGACGTGAGATCACTATGCCAATGCTCCCACAAGATAATCGTCCTAATCCGGACGTGACACATGTGTGAGCAAGGAGTTGCACTCGCACAAGACAAGAATGCTAAACATTATGGTTAATCAAAATAATCAAGATGCCTTACCCTTACAATTTTTTTCATCCAAGTTATATATTTATCCATCGAATCGTGTTTATCTACCGTAATCATAATTCGTCTAACCAAATTATCCAATTTTAATGTTACCGTTTGATAAATTCGTAGTCTACTGTTGGAATCCTAAAAATATTCAAATTCAAAATCTTTGTTACGTTCTATTTTATCGAGTTCGTCTGAATAATTATCGAACAAGTTAGGCCCTGATCTCCCGCAAGTTCGATCATCTCCGCTGAACATGAAATCACAATGGCAGCTCTCCCGTGGGATAATCGTTCTCATCTGGGCCTGATGTCGAGTGTTATCTTTCGAATATGATTCAAGATCGTTCGTTCAAATTCAATATTAAGTCCATTATTGCCTATCTCAATCATCAAATCACAAATTTGCTAACTTGCATCAATCCATGCTATCTTCGAACTATCGATATTATATAAAGCATTCAAAATTTGAAATTATAACATCCGTACTCAAGCTAAATTCTATCGAGCGATATCCTACTCTGTCTTAATTTTCCATGCACGTTATCTTCCATTATGCTAACTGCTGATCGCATCCACGATTATTCCATCTCAAACTCAAGTTTCAATCCATTTGACTCAATTCAAAATTGCTCCTACGATGCACTAAGTTTTCTCGACCCATATATTAATTCCAACATTTTAAATTCCTATCTGATATAAGCCTTATCACTTCTTCAACTCATATTAACTTGTTCGAATCAAACTTCGCATAATTCCTTCAAGTTCGCTTACTTGCTAGGCATATAATAAGGCACTCACCGTTCGAGCTATACTCTATGAATCGTTTGTTGCTAGACTCGTTTGTTGTCCCAAAATCCATGATTCGTTCGAACATTTCTAAGACGATCAATACACCACTCACGGTTTGAGCTATACGCGATGAATCATCAAATTGCTTATTCCTTCCTAAGCTATTGCATACACTACTCAAAATTAAGTCATCCTATTATCTTTTGAATCACATTCACATCGTTCACTCGTATATCAAATTAATTTCTTAGAACTCCAACACAATCTCTATGCCCCGCCTCAATAAATCTTAGTCTCGTATATGTCTTTATAGATAATTATCCCCACAATCTATGTTTTGAGTCATAACTTCTCGCTACGAATAACCGTCCAAACTATATCCCAAAAATTCAAACAAGATTATGATTATTCTCCGTAGCGTTAGTCTGATAACGTTCTGATCGGTTGCCATTCTAAGTATGACTTATCTTATCCGAATGATATCTCATTCTCGCTCGCAAACCTGCTCGAACCAAAGGGTCTTGGCACGCGATACTCAACACAACCCAGCCAAAAGGTTATGTACATAGTTATCCCATCCAAACGATATTCTTAGTTTCACATGCACTTTCAAAAATATTTAGACTCATTGTATGGAACATTCATCGAAGCGTCGAGAGAGAGCGTCGATCACAACATCAATGAACAAGTTCAAAACTGAGAGAATCGATAAGAATTCCATTGAAGTAAAGCCATACTCTGATACCAATATGTCATGCCCCAATCTTTTGCAGGATTCGATCGTCCCCACTGGACGCAAATTATCACGCCAACGCTCCCGCAGGACGATCGTTCCCATCAGGACATGATGCCGCACGAGTCGGGAGTTGCGCCCGCACAAGGTAAATACTGAAACGGCTGTTGATAACTAGTTTACATAGTCATCATAGCTGAAACATAGAATAAACAAAAGTATTAAATCGAAAATAAGCTATTTACTGATATAAAGTAAAGATTACAAGCGGCACTAGGCCGGGTTTATAAGTCCTTCATGCTCTCTCTCTCTCTCTCTCTTTACAATAAATATGCCCTTAGGCTTACAACTGAATCAAACACTCTGGACGATGATGTTTTCATACATTATGTCTCATATATTTTAGCTCTAGGTTCGTGCACCATGCTCCAAGACGCCAAGTGCGGTTCGGCGTCTAGATGTGTCAAGCGACCTCTGAATCCATACGAGTTCTCCCTCCACCCTATATGAAATCTGGTTGGGTATCAGTACATTGAATGCACTGGTTGGGAGGTCTCTTGTCCACGCAAAAAAATAAGCACGTTTATTAATTATGTACACCGACTGATTATGTTGTATTTCTATTCTTTGCCTTCGGAACTGTTTGATGGCAATATAATGAAAGTAATTCTCGTGTCTGGATCAAGAGTGTCCTACAGTAATCAACTAAGCTCGTCTTACCATTTTCTTACCATTCGGCCTTTCCTGTCATTCGTAGCAATATAATCAATAATTTACTAAGTAACAAGGAACATCTATGCAACTCAAGTGTTATAATTGGGTCTCTGCTTCAGATATGTTTTACTCAAACAATGTTATATACCGTGCATCCATCATAATGTGCATAGTATTGTGCATTATACTACTTTATGTTACTCCTCTTCAGAATACGGATCATCGTTATGCATGCATGAATTATCCGTATGAAGATCACTGGATCTGTTATCCATATTGTACATATCTGGGATAGAACTGTCGATTGCGAGCCTTATTGGGCCTCCCAAACCATTCGACGAGTCGGCTATATTTTTAGGTCGGTAGCAAGCCTTACTGGACACCCCACACTAACCCTCTAATACTTCAGCTAGCTTATTATCAGGACTACACTGGCATTGTCCTGCCGGGCTGACATGATTCGGATGCCTCAACAACCGTGTCGAGGAATCTTTCGCTACCAAGTATGCAACCCGTTGTCCGTGACCATGCAACTACTTCACCACTTCCAATCCTAGTCGAGAAGTTTGTCATGACCCGCACCCAAAATAAGGGCATGAGTAGTGAGCAACGCCCAACCTATGCCGCAACATCGGCGGTAGAACGCTATCTAGGTCAACAATACTAACTAAACATCTCACACAATATATATAAGGTGCTTGTCAATGTCATCTCCACTCGAAATAGAAGAACAATAAATGATATGATAATGATAATGATAAATAATACTTAATCACAAAATAAAACTAAAGGAGGATGAAAGCACGATATAGAATAAAAGAGAGGAAATAAGAGTCACAATATATCCACAAGTCCGAAATAATATATACATGCCAAAAAGCCTCAATAAGAGCCTAATACAAGTCAAAATAATAAATGTAAGCCTCATAAGTATATGGCACTAGGTCCTCCTTCTCTAAAGGAGTATCCTCTAATGGTATATCGTCCTGCGGCCTGTAATAAGTGGGACACGGTCTACAAGCCAATCATCTTTAATATATATATGCAGTCACGATTGGAGCAAAGTACATATCTCTGAAAATTATTCCAAATACATAATCGAGCATATATAACAGATAATAGAAAAGAATACAAGATAACTAGCAATAGAAAATAGAATGAACTAGAGTAAACAGGTAATGTAGTGGAATGAAGAACAGGCAATATGAATAACTGCAAGTACTGGAAATAGATAAAAATGACTAATGTACCATAGAGTACAAGTTTATTATGTGATCAATTTTGGTTGAACACGAATATAATATGGTAACTCGATTACACGTGTGATATATAATCGACATGTACACGAATATGCTTGGGCTTGATCACATATCCAACTCATACTCCCCTGTCCCCAACCAAAATGCATGGATCCAATCATGACACGTTATAACACGAATTTAAGCACACTGAACACGAGCAGTGTGTCAACACAAATTATATGATAATCAATACCCGATACACGATAAAATATATATGAAGGAGTACCCGCTGAACACGGTAGGGGATAACATCCCATGACAGGATCCATATAGTATCAGTCCGTGTAGCCAATGTGTCAGAATCAAGTAAACAATTCTAGAACATGTGATATATATACTATCTTGATTGAAAACTAATAGAGAGATGTACTCGCCTCTGGTCCTGAGTAATGAATATCTCTCGATGCCCAAGATGGTGTCACACAATCCTATTTAGGAAATATCAAGTTAAATTATGTAATAAAGATAATAAATTGAAGAATGCACTAACATGCTTTCTATGCCACTTGCTAGGTCAATTAGCTATACTTGGCCAAACTAGGTCCACAGTAAGATTTTAGGCTCTAATAAACTATTAGCTAACTACTAGAAGTCAATACTAGCTATGCTAGTAAATTCCACTAATAATTATATCATAAGATATCCTATGTATCTATATACCAACTAGTATCAAATAGTTAACTCATACTAATTAAGATATATCTTAATTAATACACTGATACAGAATATATAACCTAGACATCTAGTTAACCTTCATATTTTAGCTATGTAAACTAACTAACTAAACTAACTGGTAGTGATACTAACATATCACAAATCATAATACACTAACTGAACTGAGTAACTGATACTGGCCTAGCTAATGAATTATCTACTAATAATTACTAACTGACATTAAGATGTATCTATATAAATACCTAACCAATCTATCATTATGATATATGTATCAATAAACTGATACACGTACCAACACCACTCTTCTCCTTCACACAGCACTTGTGCTACTGATACTCAACTTTCCATGATCTTCCACTGAAGCACCCCACATGATAACTCTTCTCTCACCCTTGCTAACAATCTTATCTGACTGAAAACCCCACAACAACTACCATAATATCAACATTTATGATCCAATAGCAACTAATAGTTGTTGCTGCTCTAACATTTTTTATATCAGTCTTCTCCTCACTAAAAACATACCTACATACAGTTCTATTCCTTACTATCAACTAATACACACTATCCCACTGAAATTTTCTTTTTTTGATGCCCAGCTGAGCATATGATACCTTGCTCATCTGGCCATTTAATGGCATAAGCTGATCTTTCTGTTGTGAATGAACTCCACAACACTTAACTGCTTATAATATTACTCGAGTGTACCAACCTTCTTGTTGACGCAAGGTAACTACATCAGCACTCACATATGAGCAAATACCTACTACTTGTGTTGCCCTGTATCAGTTCTGAACAGGTCGGGGACCAAGTCTTCACCCCTTTCTCCCTTGTTTTCAGTTATCTAAACAAAAGTTTCTGCTACTGCTGCTGTGACCATTGTCTCATGTTGCTGCTACTGCTATGCTATTGCAATTGTTGTAGAACGAAGGTTGTTGATGCTCCCAGGTCCAGAACAGAACTATAAATCCCTACTCTTGATACCACTACACACCACATTACAATAAATTATGTACTGTAATTCTAAAACCCGAGCAATGGGCATTACCCCTTCTCCTCAAACACAAATACCACTTCCAAACAAACCCCCATACTACTAACTACCCACTCAAGTCACTGCCAGGTCCATATTCCAAAGCCAATCACCCTCGACCCCTTGTACAGTAGGAACAGTTGATGTTGCTCATACCTTTCTTCACTTGCATTGTACCTCTTTCCTCTCTAACTAACCCACACCCAATATCTATATATAAGACACACACAAATATATACTTATATATAATTAATAATATATATGTACACACATGTTTCATATACATATATATAGTAAACATATACACTATGAGCACATAGACAAACACTTGGCATGCTATAGGATGACACTCTATGATACACACCCAATAAAGATGCCAAAACCCAATTTCTCCATGATAACCATTTTTACATATCATATAAATAATATAATAGCTAATGCAACTTGCTATAATGAGAATTGAGGATAAATTGCACATAGCACCCAAATTCAGCTCTGTATCACACCGTATAGCAAACTACCGAGATACGGCCTATATGTATCCATTTGTGGATATGTACCTAGTCTCATAATCCCGACCTAAGTTCAATATGACTAAATTGGTGTTATGACACACACTTAGTGTGTCCAACTAGTAATTCCCCCAAAATTAATATAAAAACCTATGTAGAGACCATAATACTAAACCAAATCAACTAGAATTTGTTCTTAATGGTAGCCCTATGCCATTTGGTGGTTCCTAGAGTTCTCATGCATGATCTAGAAGCTAGAATAAGAGGGAAATCAAAAATTACCAATTGGGAGATGGATTTCCAATAAAAACCAAAGTGGACACGGTCCGGACACGATCTCTCCGCTACGACTCCTCCTCCTCCTTGCTTCTCCAAGCACCAAACTCCCTGCGGAATAAGAATAAGAGAAAAAATAGAGGTAAAATGAGTGAGAATTCAATGGAGAAAATATTGGAAAATTGGGGATCAAATTTCTAGATCTAGAATGAATACAAATGAGAGGAGATAGAAAGGATAGACGCCTCTAGTAGTGGCCGGCCCTCTTCTCGCTTTCCCAAGTCAGATATAATGTCCCATGTACCCCTCCCTGATGTATTATGAAGAAATAATTAGGGAGGGCTATTTGGGTAGTTTCTAAATAATTATAAATAAACTAATTCTTCCTAATTAATTAGTGAGAATGGTATAACGGGCGTGGGTCCAAGTTAGGCTCACTAGTTGTCATGACAAGTCTAAATGGGCTTACAAGTGCCGAGTTAAACTATTGGACTAGCCTCGTAACAAAAATAAATAATATAAGTCACAAATAATTCATAGCTCACTAATAATTAAATAATTAATACAATCATCAATAATTACTATAATACTAATATAAATATTTATTTCTAAAATTATTTACCTATCATAAATTACCAAACTACCCCTAGTTAAAAAAGTGATGGTGGCAATTCTACCCACCTTAGAAAAAATTTGTCCTAAAAATTGAAGGAAGAAACTAACTACCAATAGCAATCAATACAAGCAAGAAAGAATTATACATCACGGCTCAATAATTATGCCTCTCGTACCCAGGTACTCTCTCCTGGTGGTTAATGTCTCCATACGACCAGTACCAAAGGAATCGTCTGGTTTTGAAGCACCTTCTTCCTGTGATCCAGAATCACCAGGGGATGTTCTGGGTAGATGAGAGTCGGACCAACCTCGATCTCCGAGTAATTTTGTACATGGGTAGGATCTTTCACCTACCATATCAGTTGTGACATGTGGAACACGTTGTGCATTTCCTCTATTGTAAGCGGTAAGTCTAGTAGGTACGCTACTGCACCGACCCTCTCTAGAACACCGAAGGGTCCGTTGTACCGTGGACTAAGCTTTCCGCCTCCACCAAAGCGAATCGTGCCCCATGTCAGAGAAATCCTCAAGAATACCAGATCGCCAACCTAGAACAAAATACAACCTTACCAATCTATCAAAAACAAGAAAAATACAAGCAATTCAAATAAAACTTATACCTCAAACTCTAATGGTCTCCGGTGGATATCGGTCCAATGTTGATATCTGTCGTGCGCCACCCGAAGCCTATTTCTAATAAGCTTTACCTTCTTAGCTGCATCCATGACCATGTAAGGTCCCAATAAGCCTCCCTCACCAACATCATCCCAAGATAATGGAGTACGGACTCTTCTTCCATACAATGCCTCAAATGGTGACATCTGAATAATGGTCTAGTTGTTATTATAAGAAAACTCTACCAAGTGAAGGTGATCCTCCTAAGAGCCTCCAAAATCTAAAATACAGGTGCGTAGCATTTCTTCTAGAGTCTCGATAGTCCTCTCTGACTGCTTGTCTGTCCGAGGGTGATATGAGGTACTAAACTTGAGCTGGATGCCCAAGCTAGTCTGCAAACTCCTCCAAAAGTGGGTTATAAAACGACTATCCTAATCCGAGACTATGTTCACAGAAACTCCATCCAATCTGACTATCTACCATGCATACATCTCTGTGAGCTTCACCATAGACATACCCACCTTGAATGGCAAAAAATAGGCTGATTTGGTCGACCTGTCAATGATGACCCAAATCATGTCTTTCTTCCCTGTAGAATGTTGAAGCCCTAATACAAAGTCCATTGCCACATGCTCCCATTTCAACTATATAATGGATAAAGGTTGAAGTAGTCCACCTGGCCTCTATCTCTCTTCCTTTACCTACCGGTATACCAAACATCTGGATACGAAGCTAGCCATCTTCCGCTTTATACCATATCACCAAACATACTCTCTCATGTCCATATATATCTTGTTGGCACCTGGATTCATAGAGTACTGAGATTAATGTATCTCATGAAGAACCTCCTTGCATAACGCTCTATTCGGTACACACAATCTAGTACCGTACCGCAATGATCCATCCTCTACAATACTTAAATCCTCTACCAATCTTATCCGAATCTGCGCTCTGATGCTCCTTAGAGACTCATACTCGAACTGTAAGGCCCTGATCTGGTCCATCAACTCTGTCTTTACCTGGAGTCCCCATATTTGTGTCATAACTCTAGGAACTAATACTTCAATATCCAAGCTATCCAGATCGGCAAACAAGTATTTGTCTCTTATCAAGTACATAGACACTTGATACCTACTCAAGGAATAAAGGCACGAGTAGTGAGCAACGCCCAGCCTACGCCGCAGCATCAGTAGTAGAACGATGTCTAGGTCAACAATACTAACTAAATATCACATACAATATATATAAGGTACCTGTCAATGTCATCTCCACTCTAAATAAAGGAACAATATAATGACATGATAATGATAAACAATACTCAAATCACAAAATAAAACTAAAGGAGGATGAAAGCACGATATAGAATAAAAGAGAGAAAGTATGAGTCACAATACATCCACAAGTACGAATAATATATATATGCCAAAAAGTCTCAATAAAAGTCTAATACAAGTCTGAACAATAAGTCTAAGCCTCCTCAGTCTCTGGCACTAGGTCCTGCTCCTCTAAAGAAGTATCCTCTAATGATATGTCGTCTTGTAGCTTATAGTAAGTGGGACACTGGTCCACAAGCTAATCATGTAAAAAATATATATTCATTCCGGATTAGAGCGAAGTATATACCTCCAAAAGTAGTTCCAAATACATAATCGAGCATATATAATAGATAATAGAAAATAATACAAGATAACTAGCAATAGGAAATGGAAGAAACTAGAGTGAACAGGTAATATAAATAACTGCAAATAATGTAAATAGATAAAACTAACTAATGTGCCATAGAGTAGAAGTTTATTATGTGATCTGTTTGGGTTGAACACGAATACAATATGGTAACTCGATTACACGTGTGATATATAGTCGACATGTATACAAATACACTTGAGTTTGATCACATAACCAACTCCTACTCCCCCGTCACTAACCAATACTCATGGATCCAATCATAACATGATATGAACACGAATATAAGCACACTAAACACGAGCAGTATGTGAACATGAAGTACACGATAATAAATACTCGATACACACGATAAAATATATGTGAAGGAGTACCTGCTTAACACGGTAGAGGATAACATCCTATGGCAGGATCCATATAGTACTAGTCCGTGTATCCACTGTGTTAGAATAAAGTAAACAGTTATAGAATATATGATATGTACACTATCATGACTGAAAACTAACACAGAATGTACATGCCTTTGGTCCTAAGCAATGAATGTCTCTCGATGCCCAAGTTGGTCTCACACAATCCTATTTAGGAAATATCAAGTTAAATATTGTAATAAAGAGAATTAAGTTGAAGAATGCACTAACATGCTTTCTATGACACTTGCTAGGTCAATCTAGCTATATTTGGGCAAACTAGGTCCACACTAAGGTTTTAGGCTCCAATGAACTATTAGCTAGCTACTATAAGTCAATACTAGATATGCTAGTAAATACCACTAATAACTATATCATAAGATATCCTATGTATCAATATACTGACAAGTATCTAATAGCTAACTCATACCAATTAAGATATATCTTAATTAATACACTAATACATTATATATAACTTAGACATCTACTTAACCTTTATATATTTGCTATGTAAACTAACTAACTAAACTAACTGGGAGTCACACTAACAAATAACAAATCATAATACACTAACTGACCTGAGTAACTGATACTGGCTTAGCTAATGAACTATCTACTAACAATTACTTACTGACCTTAAGATGTATCTATATAAATACCTAAGTAATCTATTACTGAGATAAATGTATCAATAAGCTGATACACGTACAAACACCCCTCTTCTCATTCACACAACACTTGTGCTACTGATACTCTACTTTCCATGATCTTCCAATAAAGCACCCAACATGCTAACTCTTCCCTCACCCTTGCTAATAATCACATCTGACTCAAAACCCCACAACAACTACCATAATATCAACATCAATGATCCAACAGCAACTAACAGTTGATGCTGCTCTGATATTCTTTATAACAGTCCTTCCCTCACCAAAAATAACCTACATACAGTTCTAATCCTTACTATCAACTAATACACACTATCCCACTAAAATTTTCTTTTTCTAATGGCCATCTTAGTATATGATACCTTGCTCATCTGGTCATTTAATGGCACAAGCTAGACTTTTTGTTATGAAATAACTCCCCAACACTCAACTTCTTATACGGTTAATCGAGTGTACCCCCCTTCTTGTCGACACAAGGTAACTATATCAACTCTCACATATGAGCAACTACCTACTACTTGTGTTGTCCCGTATCGGTTATGAAAAGGCATGGCACCAAGTCTTTCCCCTTTCTCCCTTGTGTTCAGTTAATCTCAACACAAGTTTCTGCTACTGCTGTTGTGAGAATTGTCTTATGTTGCTGCTACTGCTCTGATATTGTAATTATTTTAGTACTAAGGTTGCTGATGCTCCCAGGTACGAAATAGAACTTGAAATCCCCACTCTTGATACCACTACACACCACATTACAATAAATTGTGCACTGTAATTCTATAAACCCGAGCACTAGGCATTTCCCTTTCTCCTCAAATACAAATATCACTTCCAAACTAACCCCCACATTGTCCCAACCCGTACTCGAAATAAGGGCACAAGTAGTGATCAACCAACTTGTTGTGCTCCTTGCCCACCGATTGCACTACTGAATACTTTCAACACAAGCTAACTTACAATGTTCAACAATGTTGCTGTGCAACATGCTTGCACTTATGCTCTGCCCGACTGTTTGCAGTCAACTACTCAGTGCCTCGAGCATTGCTGTTGTTATAGCAATTTTAACAACTGGTACCTTACCGTATCAGTTAACCACTGATACTCCCCATATACCTTGCTACAAAACCACTACACTTATCCAAAGACCACTCCCACATGCTGAACTTAAACAAACTGAACCTATCACACTCGAGTTCCCCCCATCCCTACTGCCAGCAACACACTCACACACTACACTAATAGACACAACCCATGTAATCAAACTCCCCTCACAGTGCAATTTAACTGAATATTATTCCTCAACTGGGTCTTAAGATTGAATCAATCATTAACACCAAATCCTCCAAAACCAAGCACCTACATTACCCATACATGGATCACCTTTATATCAGTCTACAACTGATAGCCCTCGAATTGGTAGTTGTTGCTGCTACTACTACTAATGCTTGCACTGCATTGTACAACTAAAACATCCTTCTTCTCACTAGCAACTGACCCCCAACAATATTGCTACTAAAATCCTCCTCACTCAAGTTGTTATTGCCCCCATTTTCCCTACTGCACCTACAACAACACAGGCACACTCCTACTCGAGCCACACTGACACTGGTAAACACAACTATCTTGGTCACAACACTCACATCCCTATCACACAATATATATATATATATATATATATATATATATATATATATATATATATATATATATATATATATATATACATACACATATGCACAAATTCCACACTAAGGGATATTTTACCAAACATATTGAGTGCACCATATGGATACTTATGATACTCCTCCCTACGAAGTGCCTAAACTTCTAATTCCCTATGATGATCATACATACATATCAAATACATTCAATAATAGCTATTATAACTAGTTACAATAGAAATTTAAAGAGAATTGCACAAAAAACCCAAAACGAGCTATGTATCGCAAAGTATCATACTGTATCGTGATACGACCTACTCGTATCCAATTTTGGACACGTACCTCATCCTACAACCCTGATCTAAGTCTAATTAGATACAACTGGTCTCATGACACACAATTTGTGTGTCAAACTCGTAATTCTCTTAACCTGCACACAAATTGTCATATAGAACTCATAATACATAACCAATTAGCCTAGAACTTGTTCATATGCCATGGGGTTATTCCTTATGGTCAAATGCACAATTAAGAAGCTACAGTAAAAGAAGAAATTCAAGAATTTTCAATTGGGAGATGGATTCCCAATGAGAATGAAAATGGACACATTGTGGACATGATCTTTGGCTCTAAAGCTCCTCCTCCTTGTGCTCCTTGCTTCTCCAAGCTCCAAAGCTCCAAGAGTGATAAATTTGAGAAGAAAAAAGAGGTGAATTGAGTAGAAATTCATTGGAGGGAATGATAAAAAATTGGGGATCTAATTTCTTAATCTAAATAAATGCAAATGAGAGGAGAGAGAGAGAGAGAGAGAGAGAGAGAGAGAGAGGAGAGCCACCAATAATAGTAGCCGGCCACCTTCCCCCTTTCTCAAGTCATGTGCATGGTCCAAATTGTCCCTCTCCATCCAATTATGCAAAAGATTAGGTAAGGGATATTTTAGAAAGCTTCTAACTAATTCTAATTAAGTTAATGCTCTCTTATTAATTAATGGGTGTAGGTATAATGAGTTAGGATCCAATCTAGGCTAACTAGTTGTCATGACAAGTCTATTTATTAGACTAGCCTCTAACAAAATAATTAATACAAGTCACATTTAATTTATAACTGACTAATAATTAAATAATTAATACAATCATCAAATGATTACAATATCACACTAATATTAATATTTATTCCTAAAATTATTTACCCATGCCAATTTACCAAACTACCCCTAGTTGAAAAAGTGAGGGTGAAACACACCACTAACTACACACTCAAGTTACTGCCTGGTCCCCCTTCTAAAGCCAATCACCCTCGACCCCTTGCACATCAGGAACAATTATTGTTGCTAATACCTTTCTTCACTTGCACTACACCTCTCCCCTCTGTAACTAACCCACACCCAATATCTATATATAAGACACAAACAAATATATACTTATAAATAATTAATAATAAATATGTATACACATGTATCATATACATATATATAGTAAACATATACACTATAAGCACTTTAACAATCACTTGGCATGCTATAGCATGACACTCTATGATACACACCCAATAAAGATACCAAAAACTAATTTCTCTATGATAACCATTTCTACATATCATATATATAATATAATAGCTAATATAACTTGCTATAAAGAGAATTGAGGATAAAATGCACAAAATACCCAAATTGAGATCTGTATCACACCGTATCGCAAAATACCGTGATACGACCTACATGTATCCAATTGTGGTCATGTACCTAGTCTCGCAACCCCGATCTAAGTCCAATACGACTAAATTGGTGTTATGACACGCACTTGGTGTGTCTACCTCGTAATTCTTCCAAAATTAATATAAAAACCTATGTAGAGACCACAATCCTTAACCAAATCAACTAGAATTTGTTCATAATGGTAGCTCTATGCCATGTGGTGGTTCGTAGAGGTCTCATGTATGATTTAGAAGCCAAAAAAAGAGAGAATTTAGAAATTATCAATTGGGAGATAGATTCTCAATGAAACCAAAGTGGACACGATCCGAACATGATCTCTCCGCTATGACTCCTCCTCCTCCTCCTCCTCCTTGTAGAATGAGAATTAGAGGAAAAATAAAGGTAAAATGAGTGAGAATTCAATGGAGGGAATAATAGAAAATTGGGGTTCTAATTTCAAGATTTAGAATGAATGCAATTGAGAGGAGAGAGAGAGAGGAGAGCCCCCGCTTGTAGTGGCCGGCCCCCTTATCCCTTTCCCAAGTCTAATGTAATTTTTGATGTGCCCCTCCATGATGTATTATGGAGAAATAATTAGGGATAACTATTTGGATAGTTTTTAACTAATTATAATTAAACTAATTCTCTATAATTAATTAGTGAGAATGGTCTAATGGGCCTGGGTCCAAGTCAGGCTAACTTGTTTTCATAATAAGTCTAAATGGGCTTACAAGTGATCAGTCTAACTATTGGGCTAGCCTCCTAACAAAAAAATTATTACAAGTCACAAATAATTTATAGCTCACTAATAATTAAATAATTAATACAATCATCAATAATTACTATGACACTAATATTAATATTTATTCCTTAAACTATTTACCCATGCCAAATTACCAAATAACTCCTAGTTAAAAAAGTGAGGGTGACAAACTTCCTGATCGATTTTCCTTATATGAGGATGTCATCTCGATTCAATCTTATCGAGTACTACACTCGGATCTTTCTTCTTTGCGTAGCTCCCTGATTAGCGACTGTTGTGGTGATCTGGATATTCTGAGTACTTTCTATCATGACCCAGACCCGGCGTAGGGGCATGTGTAGTGAACAACGACCAGCCTATGCCACAGAATCGACGTAGAACATTGTTTGGGTAAACTATTCTATCTAACAATAATGATCATCAAAGTATATATTGCCACCAATGAAATATGAATACTCAATTGTAAACCCCCTCACCCAAAATAGGTATTTTGTGTGTATTTTATATTATTATATTTATTAAAGATATTAAATTTTTTTAAAGTATTCTCTTTGTTAATTAGAAAATAAATTTCTTGATATATTTACTTATATAAATAATTATTTAGAATCATTTTTAGGCTATTTTAGTTTTTTTGGAGATTTTTCTAGAATTTTTTGTGTAATTAAAATCTAGGAAACGTAAATTTGTAGGCTTTCATGATTTACTATGAGACCATACTTGAATATTGTTCCTACCAAATATTTATTTTAGGTTAAAATATTTAATTATATTTTTCTATAATTTATTTAGAATTTTAAGAAATTTATTTAGATTTTTGAAATTATTTAGGATTTATTTGGATATATATATTATTAATATTAGATAGATGCTAATTTAGTGTTAATAGATATGAATAAGATTATATATAAATTATTTGTATTATATTTAATTCTATTTAAGATTATAAATTATTGAGATAACCCCAAACTCTATTTTAAATTAATTCAAATCCTGAGCCTACTAGGAAAGCAACTTCATGCATATCCTATCCTTATTTGAACTGATCCTAATCATATCAAAATTAGCCAATCCTAGTCGTTTTAATTAAGTAGTCTCCACCTTTATAAATACCTCATTTTTTATTTTTTTCTTCCCCAAACTCCTCTCTTTTTCGTCCAAAAACTGTCAAAATTTGTCATAAATTCAGCCTCATTTTTTAGTAGTTATGACGACCTAAAAAGACGATATCTCCTAGCTCCGGACTCCAAACGAGCTCCAGTTTTTTTTGTTAGAACCATATCAAGGTTAGTTTTTTAATATATAAATTACTACAGTAATTTCAGAAACTAATTTTTTAGAATATTCCGAAAGTGTTAGTTGTCCAAAATCAGACGTGTTTTCGTATGTTCGAGATTTCGGGAGATACAGAACTCGAAATTATGAGCCATTTAAAGTTTCAAAAATATGACATGATTAAATTACATAAAATTATTTTTTTAGAATTTAATATGCAAGTTTAATCTACTGTAAAATTTGTGCAACGTAGACGTAAATAGAAAACCACCGAAAATTGTCATTTGTGCGCCCTTGTGGCCATAACTTTTTACCGACTTGTGATTTTATGAAACTATCAATTTTAGCGTTCATATAGCATTGAAATCTATAGGATTCCAAACACAAATCCAGGATTTGAGTTGGTTGACTTTTTGGTCAACGGATCGCCTTGATTTGTGTGCCACGGATCACAAATTCGTAAAGTTAACCTTCTTTGGACCAAAAATTAGAGTTTAACAATAAAATCAGATTATAATAAGATTAAAATACTATTTTAGATTATTTTATTCAGAATTAAATTAGATAAAAATAGAGGAACCTATTCACCCACTTTTGTAACCTAACTTGTTTAATTTATGTAACGGGTAGATCGGACGACGCCTTGAGTTGGAACTTCATTCTTTTTCAGAGCAGGCAAGTATACATTTCCATTGTACTGTTATTCATATTCCATATGTTGCATGCATCTTTATTTTATGTCTTTAGTTTATATATTTTAACTGCTATATAAAATACGCGTTCAAGGAAACTTGGATGCAACGACGGTATCGACGTAATATATTTTTATTGTGTATATGCATTGACCTTGTTTATGAGACCACCTCATTATCATGAAGCATCATTAGGTTCCATTGGTCGTGACAGAGCTATTACACGAGTGTGAGTCTCATATAGATCATGGACGCGTGACAGGTTTGACCCCCTATACGTATGGGTCGTGCGTTAGGGATAACTGCTAATATAATCTTTACATGCTAGAGGACTTAGCAGTTATTAGTAGTCTATGGACATAGCGTATCATAGTACGGTGGTCCAATCCTTGTCCTTGTTTGGTTGCAGGGTTGGACTATTGTACTAAAGATAGGCTATGAACCAAATCGTGTCATGGATGTGACATTTTTGAGCATGGGGTGGGGAGAACAACAAGTACCGCATTTGGGCTCCTTTGCACTTTTCTTTTATGTAACTCGTATGCTCCACCGGAGATACGCGGTCGTGATGACCCCTATACTACTTGGCGGCCTCTGTCGTTCAAAAGATGACATGCTTTGTAGGCCCCTAATTCTCTGAGAGAATCATGCCAATCCCATTTTATTGCAAGATAGCCCACTTGTTAGAAAGTTGTTCTCAAACTGCATTCACATAGACGGTTAGGCATCCCATTGGATATTTATTTTAGTACTTTATTGTTATGCTTCTATGTATCTTGTTATGTTCCTCTGAGGACCTGGTCCCTTTCCAGGTGTAGATGTTCATGAGTATTCGCAGGAACCCAGATCCGGACTGGAACTTATATATTTTGAGGATGTCTTCTCTTCGAGCCCCGTGATTGTTAGTTGATATTCTTACATTGTGTTTATTTTTATATTCGAGTTGGTAGTGGATTTATTTCCATCCAACTATCATCTTTAGATACTTTGTATTGAGATCTAGTTTCATAGATATTGTGTATTTATTTATATTTGATTTTCGTTGATGAGATTTAGTTATACCCTGTGACTTGTGACAGATTTATACCACTTGTGGATTGATATTCATAATACAGTGTACGTATGCGTTATGGTTTCCATATATTGGAGCTCCATAACCATGTGGCTGGCATGCTTACATGTTCCTAGTCCTACGTATTTTAGGACTGGGGCGTGACATATCACAGAACTATAAGATGGAACAATGCACGAACATGATATAAGGAACAAAAAATTAAAGATACAACTTATATTATAGAAATAATATTCAATGAGTCACAAAATATAATATAAGACTAACAGTCAAAGCTGGGACAAATCAAGTATAAATAAACCTATTTACTGAGATACAGGTAAAATGCCATATGTCTCAACTAGGATGAGTCCCTCCTGATCCACAGTCTCTAGCTCTAAGCCAACTACGTCCTGAGGCCCGTAATGAGTAGGATATCACTCCTCAGTATCATTTGGGAAAAATATATCTACTCAAGATTGGAGCAAAGTACACCTCTAACAGCAGTTCCAATAAATGATTAAAACTATCTATCAGTAAATAAAGAGCATATACAAGATGGATAGAGCATGGAAGGAATATATAGGAATAAGAAAATATAGAAAATACGTACAGGAGATATGAACATCATATATGGAATAAAGAGATACGACTATCTAAGTGAGTGAGTACCAGTGACAACATGTGATCGACTTTGGAACTTGCACAGGAATATGGCATAGTTAATCATACTTATGGTGCATGATTAACACTCACAGGAATATATGAACTGCATTGTCACTCCCCGTTCCCGATATACATATTTGGAATATATTTTTATTTTTAGCATGGTTGCATGTGTTTGAAGACTAGACTCATTCTTTGGTTTAACCTAGTTCATGATTTATTTTGTGGGTTGTATTAATGTCACGCCCCAGTCCTAAAATACATAGGACTAAGAATACGTGAGCTTGCCAGCCGTATGTATATGGCAACTCCAATATATGGAAACCATAACATACATACACTGTATCATGAATAATAATTCACCAGTGGTATAAACTATCACAAGTCACAGGACATAACTAAATCTCATCAACAGAATGAAATATAAATGAATAACCAATCAACTATATACTGAATTAAGTATAAGATGCTTAATAAGAATAAGTAATTGGGTGAAGACAAAACCACTACCAAACTAGAATATAAGGGAAACAAATAAGTACATCTAATGAACAATGAGGATCGAAGGGAAGACCTCCTAGAAAGATAAGTAGCAAGTCTGAATCCGTGCTCCTGTGAATAGTCATGATCGTCTATATCTGGAAAGGGACCAGGTCCTCAGAGGGACGTAAAAAGATATATAGAAGCATGCCATAAAGTAAATACTGAATAAATAAAGGGGGTGTGCTAACCATCTAAGTGAATGCAATTTGAGGACAACTTTGTGAGTAAGGGAAAGTGTAGCCTAGACATATGTTGACGTAATTCACCAATCACCGTGACTGGCTAGTATATGCCACATATGCCCCCATAACAAGGGCACTCAGCAATATAATAACGTCCAGCTCCGAGGAGCGTGGTATCGGTATAAGTAATAACGTCCAACTTTTTCTAGAGTGTGGTATCTGCAAAATCATAAGTAACGTCCAATACTCTAAAGAATGTAGTATCTGCATAAATATATACATCCATATCACTCCGAAGAACGCGGTATCTATATAAAGGAAGTTATTGGATCTGTGGCTTCTCCGGATACTACGGATTCCAATGTGGGTATTCCATACGCCTACTAGTTATTCTTCCCGCCCAATGCCAATGTACAAGTCACAAATACGACGTGGACATCTCGAACTATAATACAAGTCTCTTTAGAAATAAATAACTAAGATAAATATCGTCATACGTGCTGCTCATACCGATGGCCAGTCGAGTATGAAGCACGCATCCCTATATGAACTCACTCTGTGACGTACAATGATACGTGTCAAGGCCTGGGGAGTCATACCGATAACTCCACAACTTTAGGTGCGTCCACTAGACACTAGGTCAAACACAAGTCCTAACGTCAATGCCTTCGTTGACTGCACTCGAGTCTTTCTCGAACGCACACAGTTATATAATATAATATTAAGACAATTAAATATGCAACTAAATAATAGCTAAATTTAAGCAGTACAACAAGGCAAGGTATACTTGCCTTCTCTGAAAATGAATGAAGTCCCAACTCATGGCGTCGTCCGATCTACCCGTCATATAAATTAAACAAGTTAGGTTACAAAAGTGGGTGAATAGGTTCCTCCATTTTAATCTATTTTAATTATGAATAAAATAACCTAAAATATTATTTTAATCTAATTTTATTGTTAAACTCAAATTTTGGTTCTAAGAAAGTCAACTTTACGAATTTGTGATCCGTGGCAAGCAAATCGAGGCAATCCGTTGACCAAAAAGTCAACCAACTCAAATCCTAAATTTGTGAGTGGAATCCTATAGATTTTAATGCTACATGAATGCTGAAATCAACAGTTTCATAAAAATCACAAGTCGGTAAAGAGTTATGGCCACAAGGACGTACAGATGACAGTTTTCAGTGGTTTCCTATTTACGTTTACGTTGCACAAATATTACAGTAGAATAAACTTGCTTGTTAAATTCTGGAAAATTAATTTTTTGTATGTTCATTATGTCAGATTTTCGAAACTTCAAACGATTCATAATTCCGAGTTCGGGATCTCCTAAAATCTTGAAAATACGAAAATGCATCTGATTTCGGACAAGTGTCACTTTCAAAATATTCTGGAAAAATAGGTTCCAAAATTACTAAAATAATTTATATATTCAGAAAACTAACCTTGATATAGTTATAACAAAAAAAAAACTGGAACGCGTTTGTAGTCCGGAGCTAGGAGATATCGTCTTTTTAAGTCGTCATAACTACTAGAAAATGAGGCTGAATTTATGAGAAATTTTGACAGTTTTTTGACGAAAAAGAGAGCAGTTTGGGAAAGAAAAATATGAAAAATGAGTTTATTCCATAAGTCTAATAGATATTTATAATGATGGATACTACTTAATTGAATAAGACTATGATTGGCTAATTTGGATATGATAAGGATGAGTTTAAATAAGGATAGGATATGCATGAAGTTACTTTCCTAGTAGGCTCAGGATTTGAATTAATTTAAAAATAGAGTTTGAGTTTATCTCAATAATTTATAATCTTAAATAGAATTAAAAATAAAACAAATAATTTATATATAATCTTATTAATATCTATTAACACTAAATTACCATCTATCGAATATTAAGACTATATATATCCAAATAAATCCTAAATAATTTCTAAAATCTAAATAAATTTCTTAAAATTCTAAATAAATTACAAAAAAATATAATTAAAAATTTCACCTAAAATAAATATTTGGTAGGAACAATATGCAAGTATGGTCTCTTAATAAATCATGGAAGTGCTAGAAATTTACGTTCCCTATGTTTTAATTACCTAAAAATTCTAGAAAAATCTCCAAAATCTAAAATAGCCTAAAAATGATTCTAAGTAAATATTTACATAAGTAAATATATTAAAAATTTTATTGTCTAATTAACTAAGAGAATACTCTAAAGTAATTCAATATTTAAAATAATCTATAATAAATATAATAATATAAAATATACATAAAATACCTATTTTGGGTGAGGGGGTTTACAATCAAGTCATGAGAACCCTTGTTTCAACCCTCAACCCTACCGTATATAACCCTATATTTTCTCTCTTTTTTCACTTCTTTATTACTTCCTCTTCTTTAGTTTTCTCTCCCCATTTCCATAGGCAAGTGCACCTTTCATGAGAAATGAAGAAATCCTCCATATTATTGTTCTATTATATTTATTATCTATTTCTAAACATTTTTAGATCTTAGAGTTTTCTGTTTTAATGAATGGATTAGTGTAGGTCTACATTTGTAAACTTATTGTTTTATGGATTTTATGAGTTTTTCTAAATTTTGATCTATTAAACTTGTCTTTGAAAACCAGTTTTTGCTTCATGATAGAGATTTTAATTTAGAGCAT
The DNA here is from genome assembly GCA_036927795.1 of Iris macrosiphon. NCBI lineage: Eukaryota > Viridiplantae > Streptophyta > Magnoliopsida > Asparagales > Iridaceae > Iris > Iris macrosiphon. The sequence continues at coordinate 55,800,239 of JAYESA010000002.1, forward strand.
TTATCTTTTAGTTTACCTGATTTTGACTTAAAATGGGGATTTTATGGACAAAATAAGATTTTAATTTTTTAGAGTTTTTTCGCCATGATCGAACCTGTTGTTGGAGAAGACGAAGTTCCTATACGGCCAATGAGCATATGCGGTCGAGAGTGCCATGCGGTCCGAGAGGGTTATGCGGCCTAAACTCTTGCCCCAAACTGACAGCATGCGTCCATCTTATTGGACGCATGTCTGCTGATTTACATAAGTATCCTTGAATGCTTTGCGCTTTCACTCGCTGAACGAATGAGAATTTTTCTAAGTCCTAGATAATTCCATGCTGCATCGACTCTATACGGCATTGAACCCCATACGGCACCGACACTCATGCGGCCTGGAGAACATGCGATCCTTATTTCTTGGATACATGGCTCTAAACCATTTGTACTTATTTTCTTAGTTTTGTCTTTCTTTCTTACACACTTTATAGCTTGTCACATCAGTCATATCAGTCACTTTATGTCACACGGTCACTTTATGTCACACTACTGACACATTATTTATTTGACTGTCACGTCATCACTTGTCCCTAGGAGGAGACCTTAACCCTGAGCATGTGGCCTAACTTTTCATGTGGCCTGACTTCATATGCGACAAGGATTGTCATGCGGCTTGACTTCCCATACGTTCTGGGGACTCATGCAGCCCTGCTTGTTAATTGAATATTTTTTGATTCATGTGACCCAATATATAATTGGTAATTGGACTCGAATACTGTATCCTTGCTGATACCATAATTGCCTAATTATTATTCATAACTTTATATGCGCCGAGGAGTGACATATCTTATCACGTGGTAAGTGATTATATTTGGGTTATGCATCAAAATTTTCTCCAAATCCCTTAATGTGTGATATTATATATATGTACATTATTTTTCCAGCACGAGTATAATAAGCGAGTCAAACTACCAAAGCGTGGATAGGTTATTGATTTTTTGAATGTTGCATACACGTTCGGGTGAATCCATATTTGACTTCCTTAGATTCGTATATAGCGTGCCCGTCCTTTGTATGACATCTTAAGGAAAATTCTCATATGACCACGCCATGAGATTTCAAACACAACATAGGCCTAATTAGGTAACTAAAAGTGATAGTAACATAGGAGGGAACGATATCCCGAGATCATGCCAACAAACCTTCCCACAGAGATTTATTATAAATGCGCTGTGGGCTGGCCACCACAGATACTGTATATCAACTTTCTTAGTGGATTACAGTATCTGACTATTATGCCGAGCTACTATTTCAATATAGGAATACTGGAATCGCTAATACCATATTTTTAGTGCAGTGGCCCTACGGGGGACTCGTGCATCATACAAGTGCTTATTTTATTGGTTCGATTAGCTCATGATCAGCAATGGCATGATCTGAGGATACTTATTATGCATTATTCTGAGATAACCTCACACTCCACATAATAGGAAGACGTACAAATGATTGGCCGATATTGGATATGATTGTATCTATTCAGCCAGTAGCCTAGAAAAATAGACTATCATAGTGTGAGGGTTTAACCCTTGTCCTTGTTTGGTTGTAGGGTTGAGCCTTAGTGCTAGGATATGCTATGGACCTAAGTTACGATACTGAACCTATGTAATATTATATTATTTTTCTTGGCTTTTTGTTTCTCTATTTCGTGCTTTCTTTGTGGTACTTGCTATTTAGGGTCTAACCCCACTAGTTTTGTATAGCCAGATTTTGAGCCAACACCTGAGGATCTAGCATACTTTCCCCCAACTCATGGCGCACATCAGGAATATAGTCTTAGGGGATAGCGAGTAGGTTTTCTTCTTCCCTGCTCATTTTGTACATTTAATTTTTATTGGCGTTTAGCCACGGCACCTGTTAGCCAGCTCGTTTGGACATTAGTTTTCTTACATGATTGTATTAAATCAGACTACAGCTGATCACTGTCATGTACTTATGTTACTCTTTTAGCTTCTTATTTTGCACAACTGGACTCCATAACATTTTGAGAAATCTAACATTTTAAGAAAGCGTTTGGACGCCTTATTGCTTATCACATATGGTAAATTCTTACTTTTTCTTGTTTGAATGATTGAGACATTGAAGTTCTTGACCATAGGAGACTTGATTGTAGCATGTACCCCCTTATCTTATACAGCCGTAATCGCCATACAATGTATAGTACCTTGTATGGGGTAGCTTGCAATGTCCGTCTTTGTATTCCGGTACTAGGATATGATAAGGTTTTAGTGGTGGCCCATGCAGGTCTATTTTTTAGACTTGTGGGGTGTCATGGTCATAAGAGTCTCAATAAAAACATGATCCTTCTTGAAATTCTAATTCGTCATCTTCGATACTCATATTGAATTCTTCCAGATTGCTTGCTTCTTTATACAATCTCGTCCTAGGCTTACTATTTTTTGTGCTCTTCTTTAGCGATTCTCCTTCCCCCGATGTTGTAGCAACAAAAGAGGCAGAGTTGCCAGTGGAATAAAATCTTGTAGAACCCCAGCCAAGGATCCAAGTTGAACCCATGATAAATGAGACAGAGCAGTAGGCTCCATGTGTCCCCAAACCTCCTGTAGTGCCGACGGTACTGGATATCCCGGCCTTGCTAGAGATTATCCGTGGATTGTTGGCTACCCAATAACACCAAATAGTAATGCAACAACAACAACAACAACAACAACAACAACATCAGCAACAACAGCTCCAACAGTAGGAACAGAATATCATGTTGAACCAAGGATTGTAGACAACCCTAAAACAATACGGGAAAACAGATTCTGGGGCATCTATTAGATTTTGCAGACTGAACCCCAAATATTTTGATGGCATAGAGGACGTAATCACGGATGAGGATTGGCTCAAGGATATTGAGACCTTTCTGAAAGCTGCAAAAGTTTTGGACGAGGAACAAGGTGACCTGGTTTGCCTATAACTCCAGGATCTGGAAAGTGATTGGTGGGCTATGATGGAGGTAGGACTGAGGATTCCTATTTCAAGGGAGAATTTTAGGACTCGGTTTATGGCAAAGTACTTTAGGATTGTGGATCAGTGTAAGTTATAGCAAAGGTTCATTATCCTTAAGCAAGTTGGAAGGTCGGTAGACGGCTATGCGGCAGAATTTTGTCGACTTAGCAGATTTTCTCCGTCCATAGTGGCAATAGAGTTGGAGAGGACAATGAGGTTCCAACAAGAACTTTACATAGATATCTTGTACATGGTAGAGGTATACGACTACCAGACTTTTGAGGTGGTATTGATAGCATCCAAGAGGGTTGAGTTTACTTCTCATTGGATGGCGTCATGAAGAGTGGATCGGAAGATGCTTCATAGACCGAAAAATAAGGGAGGACCCATACCCCGAACGTCAGTACCATTACCAGGCATTCATATACATGATTCAGCACCGTAGAGGGCGACAGTTCCAACAGTAACAGTACCAACTCGGTAGCAGCAATTACAATAACAACGGGGAGCACCGACAGGTTATAACTATTGTGGCAAAGGAGATCATACCCGGGATGTTTACCAGGTAGCTAACAAACTATTTTTGAGATATGGGAGCCCTGATCACAAAATAGCCATGTGCACATTGATGCAGAGGCCAATAGGGCAAGTACAACAGTTTTCTTTATTGCCAGCTCCAAAGGAAGTATAGCAAGTAGTACCGGCCGTAGCAGCATGGCCGTTGGCTCAGCGTTCGTTACCGACGCAGGCCCAGCTTTATAGGCAGCAACAGCAGAATCAGCAGGTGCCACAACTACGACAGCAAGATAGTTAGTAGCATAGAACTAAACAAGGCTAAGGGCAGGCACTCACCTTGTCTTTGGAGGAAGCTATGGTGTCAGGCGATGTAATGGCAGATAACATTTTCATTACAACTTTTCCTGCCATAACTTTATTGGATTCTGGAGCTTCCCACTCATTTATATCTTTACAATATGCGACATGTATTAGATTAATGTTTGAGGCATTACCAGCGAGGCTGAATATACTCACTTGCAATGGAATCGTAGAAGTTAGTAGGGTGTGCCTAGCATGTCCAGTTGTAGTATCTGGGCCTTATTTACCTGCAAAGTTGATCGAGTTCCCTATAGATAACGTTGACTTTATCTTAGGCATGGACTGGTTTAGAGACTGTCATGCAATGATAGACTGTTGTGAGGGTATAGTGTTGTTTAGAATTTCTGGTCTAGAAGAGTTTGTCCTTAGTAGAATAGCAAGAGACCAGCATAAGAGAGGAGTCACAACAGTTGCAAGGGAAGCAAACTCGCTACCCCAGATAGTTGAAAAGTTTATGGATGTCTTTCCCACGATCTTTCTAGATTACCTCCAGTTAGAGCTGTAGAGTTCTGTATAGAGTTGATGCCTAGAGCAGAACCAGTATCCCAGAAGGTGTACACAATGTCACCATCAGAATTTGATTAGTTATATAGAAACATGGAAGAACTGAAGGTGAAGAAGTTTATTCGGATCAGTGCATCATCGTAGGGAGCACCAGCGGTATTGGTGAAGAAGAAGGATGGAACGATATGGTTGTGTATGGATTACAGGTGGTTGAATGCAGTAACAGTAAAAAAAAGTACCCTTTCCCAAGGATTGATAATTTGTTTGACAAGTTAAGTGGAGCAAGTGTCTTCTCCAAGATAGATTTACAGTCAGGATATTATCAGGTGCGAGTCCGGGAGCAGGATATACCAAAGACAATAATTAGTTCACGATATGGGCATTACAAATTCTTAGTTACGCCATTCGGACTAACTCATACTCCAGCGATATTCATGGACTTGATGAACCATGTTTTCATGCCTTACTTTGACCGATTTATGGTAGAATTTATCGATGACATCCTGGTATATTCTCGTAATGAGGAGAAGCATGAAGAAAATTCCAGGATAGTTCTACAGACTTTGAGGGAGCACGGTTATATGGAAAGTTTAGTAAGTATGAGTTTTGGCTGGATCACATATCCTTTCTTGGACATATTATTTCTCGAGCAGGAGTATCAGTTGATCCCAAGAAAATAGAGACAGTAGAAACTTGGCCAGTTCTAAAGACTGTAGCGGAAGTGGATAGTTTCTTGGGCTTATCAGGATACTATGGAAGATTTGTGTCAGATTTTTTTAAGATCTCGGCACCATTGACTCAGTTGACAAGCAAAAAAGTTAAATTTGTGTGGTCAGCAAAATATCAGATAGCCTTTGAAGAGTTGAAGAAGAAGTTAATCTATGCACCAATCCTTACTCTTTCAACCGGCTCCTGAGGATTCACAGTGTATCGTGATGTATCTAGAAAAGGTTTTGGATGTGTTTTGATGCAGCAAGGAAGAGTTATAGCGTATGCTTCTCGGTAGATCAGAGATCACAAGAAGAACTATCCAAATCACGATTTTGATCGAGAAGCAGTAGTTTTTGCACTTAAGCTATTGAGGCACTACTTATATGGCGATCAAGTTGAAATATTCACAGATCAGAAGAGTTTGAAGTATGTGTTCACGTAGAAGGACCTGAATATGAGGCAGAGAAGATGTCGAAAGTTGTTGAAAGATTATGACGTGGAACTTCAGTTCCATCCAAGTAAGGCTAATGTAGTAGCAGAAGCACCTAGCAGAAGAGGTAGAAAGTTTATGTTGACTATGCAGAAGCACATTCTAGAAGACTTACAAAAAATAGGTATCGAGATAGTACTTCCATAGGGTACATGAGTTCAGGCTAGCTACAGATTCAGTCAACTTTGGTAGATAAAATGTGAGTCAAGTCTTCGAAAGGAGGTGACAATACATGCGGATGGAATGCTAAGGTTTGGAAATTGTCTATGCGTACCAAGCGGGTATATTCGACAAAAGTTATGACTGAAGCACACAGTTCCCAGTATTCCATTCATTCGGGAGGTACGAAGATGTACCAAGATATCAAGCAACACTTTTGGTAAAACGGAATGAAGAGGGAAGTGGAACGGAATAAAGAGGAAAATAGAACAGTTCGTATCATGATATATGATATGTCATCAAGTGAAGGCAGAACAACATAGACCGACAGTATTATTGCAGCCGCTTCCTATTCCAGAGTGGAAGTGGAAACACATCACAATGGACTTTGTGACTGGTTTACCTAGATCACCGACTGGTCGAGTTGCAATTTGGAAGATAGTAGATTGTCTAACAAAGTAGCTTAATTTCTTCCTTTTCGAGTAGGACAGTCTTCAGAATAATTAGAAATAATTAATATATGACATATAATAAGATAACACGGTATCCCAGTAAGTCTTGTGTCGGATCGAGACACTCGATTCACTTCACATTTTTAGAAAAATTTGCATCAGAGTTTGGACACTATGTTAAGATTCAGCACATCTTACCACCCCCAGACCAATGGACAATCAGAGAAAACCATCCAGACCTTGGAAGATATGCTATGAGCATGTACCTTAGATCTTGGTAGATCTTGGAAGAATCACCTTCACTTGGTGGAATTCTCGTACTATAATAGTTATCATGCAGTATTCAGATTGCTTATTTTGAAGCACTATACGGCAGAAAGTGAATATAACAATTAGCTTGGGATGACATTAGTGAGCGAAAGATATTAGGTCCTGAAATGATTACCCAGTCAGTAGAGGTTGTCAAGCAAATCAGAGAACGACTTCAGGTTGCAGAAGATAGGCAACATCATTGGGCATATCAGCATCGTAGACCTTTAGAGTTTTGTATCGGCGACCATGTATTTTTGCAAATTTTGCCTACCCGTGGAGTCATTAGATTCGTGGTTCGCGGGAAGCTTAGTCCCAGATACGTAGGTTCGTTCGTTATTCTTGAGCGGGTAGGCAATATTGCTTATCGTCTTGCCCTTTCGCTTTCGCTACGTTAGATACACGATGTATTTCATATGTCTTAGTTGTGTATATATGTTTCGAATCTGAGTCATATACTCAATCACTTTGAATTAGTCGTTGGTACCGACTTATCTTACGACAAGAAATCCATATCCATATTGGACCGAAGGGAGAAGGTGCTCAAGAATCGGACTATTTTTTTTGTCCAAGTTGCTTGGGACATCACACTCTCAGATAATTGACATGGGAGCACGGAGATGATATTTAGTCTTGGTACCCGTACCTGTTTGATTCAGAAGGTATATTTTACCTTATGCCTTCATATCTATTTTCTGTGATCTTATGATCATCTATTTGTTGTGATAATATTGCTTGCATGTGTAGTTGCTATTAGATGTATATCGTGCTTGTCCTGACTTCTCTAGCTATTGCTTGGATTCAAATTTCGAGGATGGAATTGACCTAAGGTGGATAGAGATGTCACTCCCCCTTCCCAAAATACGTATTTTGAACGTATTTTTATTTTTAGCATGGTTGTATGTGCATGGAGACTAAACCCATTCTTTAGTTTAACCTGGTCCATAGTTTATTTTGTGGGTTGGTTCAAGTCATGAGAACCCTTGATTCAACTCTCAACCCTACCATATATAACATAATATTTTCTCTCTCTCTTCACTTCTTCATTACTTCCTCTTCTTTAGTTTTCTCTCCTCATTTCCATAAGAAAGTACACCTTGTATGAAAAATAGAGAAATCCTCTACATTATTGTACCATTATATTTATTATGTGTTTCTAAGCACTTTTAGCTCTTAGAGTTTTCTGTTTTGATGGATGGATTAGTGTAGATCTATATTTCTAAACTTAGTGTTTTGTAAGTTTTATGAGTTTTTCTTGGTTTTATTTATTAAACTTGTGTCTTTGAAAACTAATTTTTGCTACAAGATAGAGCTTACAATTTTGAGAATTTTGGCTTTTAGTTCATCCGATTTGGACTTAAAATGAGGATTTTATGGACAAAACAAGATTTTAGTCTTTTGGAGCTTTTTTTCCATGGCCGAACCTGCAGTTGGAGAAGACGAAGTTCCCATGCTGCCAGTGAGCATATGCTGCCGAGGGTGTCATGCGGCCCAAGAAGGTTATGTTGTCTAAACTCATACCGTATACAGACATCATGTGTCCATCTTTTTGGACGCATGTCTGCTGTTACATAAATGTCCTTGAACGCTTTGTGTTTCACTCACTGAAAGAATTAAAATTTTGCTAAGTCCTAGAGAAATCCAGGCAGCATCGACTCCATGCGGTATTGAACCCCACGCGACACCGACCCTCATATGGCCTAGAAAGCATGCAGCCCATATTTCTTGGACGCATGGCTCTGAACTGTTGGCACTTGATTCCTTAGTTATGTCTTTTCTTCCTGACATACTTTATAGCTTGTCACATCAGTCACATCACTGATACTTTACTTATTTGATGATTACTTCATCACTTGTCACTTGGAGTAGACCTTAACCCTGAGCATGCGGCCTGACTTCATGCGGCCTGATTTTTTATGTGGCCGTTACTTCATATGAGGCCAGAATTGTCATACGGCCTGACTTTCCATACTTTTTTGTGACCCATGTGTCACAACCCGCACCTGGATATTCGAGCATGAGTACGTGGGTACGTTCAGCCTACGCCGCAGCATCGACGGTAGAATGCTGTCTGTGTCAACTATACTATCTAACCATCTCAACAATATATATATGGTACCTTCCAATCATCTTAACTCCAAATGAAGGAACAATATGGTATCATATAAATATAACTACACTCAATCATAATGTAAACTAGGGAAGATAAAGAACGAATGGAATAACGAAGGAAAATAATCACAATACAACCACAGATTTGAAATAAAATATACATGCCATGAGTCTCAATAACAGTATAATATAATACAAGTCTAACAATAATCTAAACCTCCTCAGGCTCTGGTCTACCGAAGTATCCTCTAATGGTATGCCCTCCCGCGGTCCGTAGAAGTAGGACACTGATCTATGAGCCAATTATTTGGAAAAATATATCCAGTTAGGATTAGAACGAAGTACACACCTCTAAAGCAGTTTCAAATACATAATCGAGCATATAAAATAGATAATAAAAAATATAAGATAACTAAACAATAGGATGAAATAACTAGAGTGAATAGGTAATGTACTAGAATGAAGAACAAACCATAGAATATCTACAATATAATTGAAATAACTGAAATCTAACTAATGTGCCATGAAATACAAGTTTATTATGTGATCGATTTTGGTTGAACATGAATACAATAAGGTAACTCGATTACAAGTGTGGTATGTAATCGACATGTACACGAATACAATGGGGCTTGATCACATAATCCACCCCTATAAAACCCCTAATCCTAAAAATCGTATTAATCTATTTTTAATTAATTATTAATTGAACTATAGTAATTATAAGCTAATTAGGAGAAATAGATTTTATTTAATTTTTATTTTAGGTGTTTGGGAATTTAGGAAATTTATGGAACCGGTATAAATTTTTCCTAATTTATTTTATGTAGGAGACCCCAGGGACAGTTGCTAGCTTAATGTAATGCATTAATACAAATTCTAGATTTTTCTATGCGTATATATATATATATATATATATATATTTGAAAGAAAAAGGAAATGAAAAAGAAAAGGAAAAGGAAAAAGAAAAAGAAAAAGAAAAAAATAATTAAACTTCCTATTGGATCTACCCAATCCCTAACTACCCACCTACCCGCTACCCACATGAGCCCAAACCCGCTCAACAAATAAGCAGCAGTAGCATATGCCAAAGTGGCTAGCGACCGCGTTAGCAGACCCGGCCTCCCCCGCGATTCCATCTCTTCCCATCTTATATATACCTCATCTCTTCATAAACCCTAACCCTAATTTACTTCCCATCTGACCGCAGAGACCACCGTTACCGCCACCTGACCGCCTAGCAAGACCGTCACCTCTATCCCGGAGCTGCCCGTACGACGACCGCGACCTCGCGCAACCCCGCGCGCTGTAGTTTCAAACAGCGAAGTACCTGTGTTCCAGCCCCGTTTTATGTCACCTTGCTGAACCAAACTTGACCCCTTATTCGCTGGTACGCTCACCACTTAACCCTCTTCAATATCTGTATGATAGTTGACCTCGAACAACGCATAACCCTAGGCGAAAATAGCATCCAAGTTGACGGACAAAGATAACTTTTGGGTATCGTAGAAAACTGCGGTAAACTACCTATATTTCCGGATTCCTATCTCCCACCACAGAGATCCAAATTTGATTTTCTTTTTGGTATGCGGAGACCACTTGACCTAGTTTAATTCTGTTAATTACAATAGTTTGTTAACTGCTGTAGGTATAATTAAATTCGTTAAAAAATCCCAAAAATCCACTTTTTTAGATTTCGAAAAATTATGAAACGGAGCGCACCCCGCCAAACGGGACCGCCCCGTCGTGTACCAAGTGTACCAAAAGGTGAACGAGTGTACCCGGACACGTAAGATTTTGCGAAAATTGATTTGGACGCGTGTGCGCGTCGGAATCAACCCGTATCCGCGGACAATCCCGGTGTCGCAACTTTTGTGACAGCCCTGCGCATTTTGTGCATGCTCGTCAGATTGCGACGAACCTTGCGCCACTGGACTCATGGTATCGTGCTGGTCCTGTGACCCAATTTTTATGCAATTCTGAGATAGTTGACCAAGTCGTCAATTGGCGGGCCCTACGGTTGACTTTTTGGCCGAAATTGTGTTCGGCTCATCGGATTCCACATTTGGACAAACCGTTGAGTTTATATTAATATTTAGAGTTTGTTTGACCTATAATTTATCCCATTTAGAGACATTTACCTCCTGGCATACTTTTCGGTACAAAGTGGCCCACATGTGGAGCATGCTTTGACTCAAAATTACCGTTTTGCCCCTGTGTCCAAATTGGACGAAAGGGTAGTGTTTTCTAGCTATTTTGCTTATTCTGGGAATGTTGGTGATATTTATTTTAGCATCCGGAGACGTTCATTCTGAGGTCGTAGCTCCTGATCCTATGTGCTTGACTTCTAGACATTAAACCTTGCAGCTTTCTTACCAGGCAAGATACCTTGCAAAATTGCTTATAGTACTTTGCATGCCATTTATATTTCTGTATATTCATTTTATTTCTGTATATGCATTGCATATATGTTTTCTTTCAGTCATTACTATCTATTATATGTATGTTGACACACACTTGACACTTAGTATCATGAGAGGACAATCATTAGGCGTATGGGCTATAACCACTCTAGTAAACCGTAGTACATAGCTCGCACTACGGGCGTGTGTCACACTGGTCGCTACCCCCGCGGTATGTCGATTTCTGGAGTCTCGCTGGTCGCTACCCCCGTGGTATGTTGATTTCTGATGTCTACTGACGTGTGTGTGAGTTGTGAGATTTAGATCGAGTAGCCTACCCTTGCCCATACGTCGAAAAGTTGTCCTTATTTGCATTCATATAGATTGTCTTGTACAGCGTACTTATATATTTTCAAACATTATGCATGTTGCATGTTTACTGTATTCAAATTAGCTTGCTTCTATGTATCTTATTACGTCCCTCTGAGGACCTGGTCCCTTTCCAGGTGTAGAAGTTCATGAGTTTTCACAGGAGCACAGATCCGGACTTGCTACTGATCGTTGAGGAGGTTTACTCTTTGAACCTAGTATTTATTTGGTGCTGTACCTATATTGTGTTGCTTTTATATTCGAGTTGGTAGTGGATTTGTTTCCTTTCGACTATCATCTTTAGATACTTTTTATTGAGATCTAGTTATATAGATGTTGGTTATTTATTTATATTGATTTTTTGTGGATGAGATTTAGATTGTACCCTGTGACTTGTGATACATTTTATACCACTTGTGGATTTGATATTCATATTACAACGTACGTATGGGTTATGGTTTCCATATATTGGAGTTGCCATATCCATGCGGCTGGCATGCTTACGTGTCCTAGTCCTATATATTTTAGGACTGGGGCGTGACAACCCCTACTCCCCTATCCCCAACTAATACTAATGGATCCAATCACGACACGTTACGAACACGAATATGGTCATATTGAACACGAGCAGTGTGTGTACACGAATATAAAGACACTGAACACGAGCAGTGTGTGAACACGAAATACAATAAATTAACACCCGATACACACGATAAAATACCTGTAAAGGAGTACCCGCTGAACATGGTAAGGGATAACATTTCATAACAGGATCCATGTAGTACCAGTCCGTGAAACCACTATGTCAAAATAAAGTATACAATTCTAAAACATGAGATATAAACAGTATTATGAAATAAAAACTAACAGAGAAATATACACGCTTGAGGTCATGAGCAAGGTGTGTCTTTCGATGCCCAAGCTAGTGTCACACAAACATATATATGATATATTGCATCAATACAAGATTTTGGAATAAAAATAAGTTAAACTAGTTCAATTCTAGGTCATAGAGCCATTTTTAACTCAAAATCGTCAAACTAGGTGAAAATAGTCAAACTTGGTCAAACTAGCTATTTCTAGGTTGTATGAGTCCATATCTAGGATATTAGGTCCATACACTATGTAACTAGGCTATACTAGCTATATTAGGATACTAGGATACCAACAAAATATCGTATCATAAGATACGCATGTTATTAGATATGAAAATACTATAATATATATACAAGACAAAATATATAATATTCCTAGCCAAATTAATTCTAAGTGGATACCTTGGCTTTGAACCAAAGGCGGTATCACACCAACTACACACCCTTCTTGAAATACAAACTCAATACCTTTAGTCTAAACTAATACCTTGACATTACCTTGGTATCACATACATAAATCTAATATATATTACCTCATACATATATCTATATCTACCTATATATCACTATATATATATATATATACATACAAATAACCACACTAGTGATGCATATGAACTCCCCATTCTCCCATGACCATCAACACATCAAAATAAAATATAGAACATACACACACACACACACACAGACACACACACACACACACACACACACATATATATATATATAACAATTATAAATATAACATTCTATTAGTTATATATATATATATATATATATATATATATATATATATATATATATATATATATATATATATATATATATATATATATATAACTAATAGAATGTTATAATTATAATTGTTATATATATATATATATATATATAATTGTTATATATATATAAAACTAATAGAATGTTATAATTATAATTATAATTATAATTGTTATATATATATAAAATTGTTATATGATATATATATATATATATATATATATATATATATATATATATATATATATATATATATATATATATATATATATATATATATATATAATAATAATAATAATAATAGAATGTTATTATTATAATTGTTATATATATATGTGTGCATATATATATATATATATATATATATAATATATATATAACAATTATAATAATAACATTCTATTATTATATATATATATATATATATATATATATATATATATATATATATGCTCCGAATCGAGAAGATCAAACTGGTGCACAAGCGTCCCCAACTGAATGAATGAGTTCTTGTTGTTCTTTCATTATTCTGAGTAAACGGCAATGTTTGTAGGCGCAGGTCATGATCCTTGCTACAAATCATCCAAGGACGTTTGGTTCATTTGTTATGAATTTCACACAAGTTGATATACAAGTCCATAGTTATGCTCAGGTGCAACTTAACATGGTGCGCTCCCTTGGTTCGTGGATCGCCTTGGCGACCTAACGGTCCCGGACACTAGCAGGTTCATTTTACACATAAGGATTATTTAATAGTCTTCTGGCTAACAAGATTCATTCACGATATACAATAGTGTTTTACTTGATTGTGGTATGATTCCATATAACAAGCATTGAATTGAGGCAAGGGTATGAGTTAACATATAGCAGGCAAGCATGCATTTCCAATGAAACTTAAACATTCACGTCCAATGAAAGTAAGCCGAGAAGTAAAACCGTTAAGGGACTTAACGAGCGACATTATCTAGAGTCGTGCAATATAACCAGGTGAACAGTGCCCTAAGAAAAGCATATACACATATCGATCTATCGAGGCATAGTAGAGTCCAGTTGCCCAAGAAAACGGTAGCATGCGAGGGTCTTTATAAAAGCAATTATTTCATATCGATGTTCTAACATAAGCAGTACAAGTCGAGATTATTCCGTTAGCTGCGTGCGTTGGATTCTTATTAGCATGCAAGGGGTGATTCACCTAGCGACGAGCATATATCGTTCCGTATTTTAAGTGTGCTGGCTAAACAAAGACAAGTTCACCGTAGCCACCCACCTTAGCGATGATATATCATATAACAATTATATATATATATATATATATATATATATATATATATATATATATATATATATAACTTATATAAAACTTAAATCAATATCCAATTAGCTATACACAAGTGAAAAGAATTAGAAAGCAAAATATCAAATACGTGGATTGCACCGCACCCGTATCACACTCAATTTATGATACACTTGCGATACGGCTCCACCACACCACCGAACGTATCCCAAAGTACACGAGCATGTCTAGAATCATAATTAGAAGTACTTCAAAGAGCTCGCTATTCATCTATGTGACCGTGTCAAAATAAGACATGCTCAAACCCCAGTGTCGAAAGAAAATCCCCCAAATAATCCCGTATCACCAAATTAGCATGATACGGTCGACACATATCTAATTATGGACACAAAACTAGTCCCACACACTCAAACACATGTCAATTATGTCTAGTTGACCCATTGACAAACACAAGATGCACCAATCTCGGATTTCCTCCAAATTGGGCATAAATCAAGCCATAACTTCCAATTTAAGGGTCCCTAGTAGTCAATTCTACTTCCTATAGGTAGCCCTAGTACATGAGAGGGTTCCTAATGATTAAACTACAGATTTATAGTATAATTAGAAGGGAAAAACTGAATTATACCTATTGGAAGATGGATTCCCAAGGCAAGTCTCTAAATGGATGCAAAGATCCTTCAACTTATACACTCTTCACCTCCTTATAGATCCTTGCCTCCTCCTTGATCCAATAGGCTCCAATGGTGAGTAGAGAAGGAATTGAAAGAGAATTTTGGTAAAAATTTGTGTACGAATTAAGAAAATTAGAAGAGAAAAATTCTCGATCCAGAATTAAAATAGAATGAATGAAGAGAGAGAGTCTCTCCTCCTCCCCCAATGGTCGGCCCCTTCTTCCTCTTCCAAAAATTATACAAAGTCCAAATTATCCCTTATGGCTTGTCATGAAGAAAATAATTAAGGAAGGAAGATTGTATTCCTAATGGTTTAACTAATTAATCTCCAACTTAATGAATTGGGCTTCTTTGTTAGGGTCAAGACTAACTAGAAATAATGTTGGTCCATGAGTCCAATCTAAACAAGTTAGGTCAACTAACACAAGTCCAAACTATCATGTAGCCTAATAATAATAAATAAATAATACAAGAATTAAATATTAATATGCACAATAAATTATTAAATTATAAAAATGACCAAAATATCCTTCTTCGAAAATGTGGTAGTGACAAGTCTACCCCACTCAAAATTATTTTATCCCTGAAATTCAAAGTCTAAACTATCCCTAGAAAAGCAAACAGAACAAGAAAGAACATACCTCAAGGCATAAACAGATACGGGTACTCCTCTCGCATTTTATCCTCCCTCTCTGAGGTAGACTCCCCAGGAGGGTGATGTCTCCATGCGATGCATACCAAGGGAATGGTCAGGTTCCTCAACATATTCTCTCTCCGATCCAGAATCTCAACTAGCTGCTCTGGATAGCTAAGAGCAGAGCCCATCTCTATCTCCGAGTGATCCAATACGTGACAAGGATCCGCCACGTACCATCTCCACTGCGATACGTTAAACACAATGTGCACCCCCTCCAATGCAGGTAGGAATTCTAGTCTGTAGGAAACTACACCGACCCTCTCTTGAATACTAAAGGGTCTGATGAATCGCGGACTAAGCTTTTCGCCTCCATCGAAGAGAATCGTACCTCGTGTCTGAGAAATTCTCAGAAATACCAGACCACCAACCTTAGAAAAACCAACCATAAGAACTTAATCTATAACAAACAACCAATATCAATCACAACAAAATCCAAAATTATGATAAAACTCCAAAGGTCCCTGGTAGCTTTCGGCCCAATGCCCTGTCTGTCTTGCACCATCCGAAATCTATCTCTGATTTGCTTAACCTTCTATATGCATCCACCACCATCTTTGGTCCTAGCAAGGCTCTTTCTCTCCAATATTATCCTATGACAAGGGAGTTCGACATCTCTGACCGTACAGAGCCTCAAATGGTGATATCTCTATACTTGCCTGGTAGCTATTGTTGTAAGAAAAATCTACCAAATAGAGATGATCTTCCCAAGTTCCCCCAAAATCTAGTATACTGATGCGTAGCATATCCTGGAGAGTCTGAATAGTCCTCTCCGACTGTCCATCTGTCTGAGGGTGATATGCATTATTGAACTTGAGTTGGGTGTCCAAGCTCGCCTACAAACTCCTCCAGAAATGAGAAGTGAAACAACTATCCCAATCCAAGACTATGCTGATGGAAACCCCATATATCCTGACGATCTGCCTCACATACATCTCTGCCATCTTCTCCGTAAACAAACTCACCTTGAAAGGCAAAAAGAGGGACGACTTGGTCAACTTGTCAACGATGACCCAAATCGTGTCTTTCCCTCCTGGAGATCGTGGAAGTCCGAACATAAAATCTATAGTAATGTGCTCCCACTTCCACTCTGGAATAGGTAATGGCTGAAGTAAACCACCTGGCCTCTACCTCTCGGCTTTCACCAGTTGGCTCACTAAGCATCTGGATAGAAACTGTTCTACCTCCCTCTTCATGCTATACCACCACATACTTCCTAGCATATCCCGATACATCTTGTTGGCACCTAAATACATAAAATACTAAAAGCGATGCACTTCCTGTAATACCTCCTCATGCACCTCCCCACTAGGCACACATAATCTAGCACATTATCGCAAAGAACCATCCTCAGCAATAGTGAAATTAACCTCCAATCCTGCTCTCACCTGAGCTTTGATCCTCCTCAGAGATATATCATTATACTGGGCTACCTTGATCCTGCCCATCAACTCTGAGTGTATCTGCAACCCCCACATCTGCATTGCAAACCCAGGAACTATCACCCCAATGCCCATTCTTTCTAGATCATCTAACAATTACCGGCCTTGCGTAAAAAATATAGCTATCGGATACCTGCTCAAGGCATTGGCAACTACATTAGCTTTTCCCGGATAATACTGTTAGGATATATCAAAATTCTTTATTAGTTTTAGCTACCGACATTGCCTCATGTACAACTCCTTTTGAGTAAAAATATACTTCAAGCTCTTGTGGTCTGTGAAGATCTCCACATGCTCTTCGTATATATAGTGTTTCCACAACTACAAGGCAATGATGACTGCTGCCAATGACAAATCATGGGTAGGATAGTTTTTCTTATGAGGACGCAATTGCCTGGATGCATAGGCAATCACTTTCCCATTCTGCTGAAGAACACAATCTAGCCATTTTCCTGATGCATCACTATAGATAATAAAACCTCCAGATCCTAATAACAACGTTAAAATAGTACTAGACGTCAACCTCATCTTCAATTCCTTAAAAGCAGCCTGACACTACTTTTTCCAAACAAACTCTGCGTCCTTCCTAGTGAGTCTGGTCATTAGCTCGGTAATCCTTGAAAAATTATGCACAAACTTCCTGTAGTAGACTGACAGACCCCAAAAACTCCTGATCTCTGCCACTAAACTCGGGGTCTTCCAAGACTCCACTGTTGCGATCTTCTTTGGATCCATTAAAATTCTATCACCAGTCATAACATGTCCTAAGTACTCCACCTTGTCTCGGAAGAACTCACACTTGGACAGCTTCCCATAGCTTCTCCTTCCTTAGCATATCCTACACAATCTGCAGATGCTCCTCGTGCTCCTTTGGCATCTTTTGTATATAAGAATGTCATCGATGAATACCACCATAAACTTGTCAAGGTACTAGTGGAGCACCTTATTCATTAAATTCATAAACACCATCGAGGCATTAGTCAACCCAAACGATATCACCATGAATTTGTACTGGCCATACAGACTCCTAAAAGCAGTCTTTGGAATGTCCTCCGGCTTCACTTTTACCTGGTGGTAGCCTCATCTCAAGTCTATCTTGGAAAACATCTTTGCGCTACTCAATTGATCGAACAGATCATCAATCCGTAGAAACGAATATTTAATCTTCATAGTTAGATGATTTAATACCCTGTAATCGATGCACATGCGCACCAATCCATCCATTTTTGGTACAAACAATATTGGGGCTCCCCAAGGTGAAGAACTAGATCTGATAAACCCCTTATCCTGCAGTTTATCCACTTGCTTCTTCAGCTCGACCAGCTCATTGTTGTTCACTCTATAGATATGTTGTGAAATTGGCTCTGCACCTGGCACCAAGTCTATAGAGAACTCAACATCTGATCTGGTAGCAATCCTAGCAATTCCTCAGGAAACACATCCAAGAACTCTGCTAACAAGGGATACAAAAACTCATTATTTTCTACTATAACTCCATAGATAATGCCTTCTCCCTGCTCCGAAGCTCTTCTAGCAAACTCAAACTATGGCTATCCTAGCAGGATAAATAAAATATTACCTCTTCTGTAATCTATACTAGCATGGTGTCTACTTAACCAATCCATCTCGAGTACAATATTGTAACTCAAAAGTGGCATTACACGTAGATACGCAGTCAGCTCTCGGCCTCCCAGAGTAACTCTCTGATCCTTGTAAATATCACTAACTAGGATAATGTCTCCCCCGGTCATAATCTTGCAAGTCCTAAGCAAAGAATCAACTACCAAATGAAGCTTAAGAGCAAAAAATAGATACAAAACTATGGAAAGCACCACTATCAAACAATGTTAAAGCTGGAATAAAATTGAGGAGAACGAAAGCTGCAATGACATCTCCAGTGGGCTCGGCCTCCTCGACCATCATAGCAAACGATCATCCCTGAGTTGCACCTCCCTAATGCTGGTGCTGGGCGTACCGCTTGTGCTGGAAAGGAAGCTGCAGTCCCCTCGGCAGTACGGCAGGTGGCCTATCATGTGCTCTTTGAGATGGAGCTTCTCCCTGATCTGTTCGATGAGAAGAAATGGGACAATCTCTTATCTGATGCCCCTCTGAGCCATAATATCGACAAACTCTAAACCTCTTCTCAAAAACTTCCCATATGTGGCCGATTTTTGCATAAGTGGAACGGAGCTTGCTGTGACTATCTCTTCTGCTGCTGTGATGCCCGGTGAACCAGTGCCTTAGCTGGAGTCTGGTACTACTGTGGATGTTGAAAAGGCCTAGACTAGAGATGAGGACGCTTAACAGGCCCTGCGCTGCTACTAGCCCCCATAAAAGAATCACGGTCTCTCTTGGGCTACAAGTTCTACTCCCACTCGACCTTGCATGCCTACGCAAGTATCCTAGAATATGTCTCATAGAAAGACAGAATAAGGATCTTCACTTCCCAGTTCAGACCCTCACGGAAGGGGATTGACCGAACCTCTGGCTCACTCACCAAATACTCCGTATATTGTCTCAGCCTATCAAACTTTGTGGCGTACTCCTTCACGGACATGCTCTCTTGAGTAAGGCCCTAAAACTGCCTCCCCAAGTCTAATATGTCTGCCCCAGCAAAGAACTTCCTCTTGAAGAGATCCTTGAACACTTCCCAAGACTGCCTCGCATCAGCAAGAAGTGGCTCATTCCTGAACCAAGTACGAGCGATATCGAACAACTGAAATTCTACTGCCTCAACCTTTAGATCATTAGCAAGACAGGACACCCTCATTAGACACTCGATATACTTGAGCCAATCATCAGTGTAAATGATGCCCTTGATCCCCTTGAAGGTTCGAAGTTCTAGCTTCTTGAAGACCTGGATATTACCCGGCCGAAGCTGGGCAACCTGTAGAGCAACATGTTGCTGGACTGGAGCTTCTCTCTCTACTGCAGCAAGGGCATGCTGATGAGCACTCTTAATACCCTTCCATAACACATTGGCCTTCCTCTGGTGAGCCTCTGACTGGGCCCTCTAAGCCTCCATAATCTCGCAAAATAATATGAACACCTGAGTCGCATCTTTTGTCATGGAAGAGTGGAAGTCCCACAGACAACACAACTGGAACAGTCCTTTGTGCTGGAGGTGGACCCCCGAACGTAGCTGATACACCAATCACCGAAGGAGTAACCGGTATAGGCCCTCGGGAAGTCGTAGATATCTCAGAAACTGCTCCTCTCTACTATGATCTAGTCTTAGGCGACATTCTGAAGCAAAGCGAAAGAAATAATCAATATGGCACAAGATAGAATGTATTAAAAGAATGACAGTTAAATCTTATTTATCAAATATCAAGGAAGAATAGTTGAAATGAACAATAGAATTTTTTTTAGAGGTGATTGAGTATTCTCAGCCGATAGCCTATATCATATATCCTGAAATAGGCTCGCAATAGCACTCAAATCATAGCACCATTACGAAACGCACTACTTGCAACCTCGAAGACCTGCATGGGCTACCACTAAAAATGTATCACGACCCGCACCAGGTGTAGGGACACGAGTAGTAAAATATGTCCAGCCTACGCCGCAGCATCGGCAGTAGAACGCCGTTTGGGTAAACTACACTATCTAACAATAATTATCATTAAAGTATATATTGCCACCAATGAAATATGAATACTCAATCACATAACTATAAGATGGAACAACACATGAATATGATATAGGAAACTAAAAAGTCAAGATACAACTCATAAGAAAGAAATAATATCCAATGAGTCACCAAATATAATATAACACTAACAGTCAAAGCTGGAGAGAAATTCAGTATAAATAAACCTATCTACTGAGCTACGGGTAAAATAGCATATGTCTCAACTGGGATTAGTCCCTCCTGAGCCACTGTCTCTAGCTCTAAGCCAACTACATCCTGGGGCCCGTAATGAGTGGGATACCACTCCTCAGTGTCATCTGGGAAAAATATATCCAGTCAGGATTGGAGCAAAGTACACCTCTAACAACAGTTCTAATAAATAATAAAAACTATGTATCAGTAAATAGAGAGCATATATAAGATGGATATAACATGGCAGGAATATACAAGAAATAAATAAATATAGGAAATACGTACAGGAGATATGAACATCATATATAGAATAAATAGATACGACTATCTAAGTGAGTGAATATCAGTGACAACATATGATCGGCTTGGGAACTTGCACAGAAATATGGCCTGGTTAATCGTACGTGAGATGTATGATTAACACTCACAGTAATACATGAACTACACAGGAAGGTATGATAACATATCTATACTAAGACTCCCCGCCCCCGATTGGTAGAGTAGATCCAACCATGACAAGCTACAAAATATAAATCACAGAGTAGGGGCCCAACCTTCTCAGGAACAGTGTCTCATCCATGCACAGTAATCAAGACATGCACAGGAATCATAAGAATAATAACATCTCATAACGGGATCCGAAAGTACTAATCTGTGTAACCAAGTGTCCAAAAATCAAGGACATCTACACTAAATACAAGAACATAGAGGATATCATAAATGGGAAATCATCAGATAATGTACTATTCTAAAATCTGGTGAACAGTATCATGATTGTCCGGATCAGTGCCTCGGAGACCTAAATATGGAATATTACATCAATACAAGGTTTTGGAATAAAAAAAAGTCAAACTAGTTCAAATCTAGGTCATAAAGTCAATTCTATTTCAAAATATTCAAACTAGGTCAACACTAGGTGAAACTAGTTAAACTTGGTCAAACTAGTTATTTCTAGTTTGTATGAGTCCATCTCTAGGATATTGGATCCATACTATGTATCAAGGCTATATTAGCTATGTTAGGATACTAATACTATACTGTATTGTAAGATACGTATATATATATATATATATATATATATATATATATATATATATATATATATATATATATATATATATATATATATATATATATGAAAATACTATATAAGTTATATAAATATACTATATACTAGTATTCCTAGTTAAACTAGTACTAAAGGATACCTTGGCATTGAACCAACCCGGTATCACACTATCTAACCCATCTTGACGGAATACCTTGAGTCAACTCCATTACCTTACCTTACCTTACCATGATAACATAAGGTAATTCTTACCTACACTTTCTCAAATATATAATACTAACTAAGTATCAAAACATGTACTATACACTACACCAATATCTAATATATCATAGCTCACAACTAAGAGTTAACTTATACATACATAACACACTTACCTATAACTAACTCATACCAAATATACCACTCAACATATATTACTAATAACAAACACATACCCTCATCTAACATATAACTTACACAACAATATATAACCATATATCAAATAATAACTCCTTACTAATATCTACCACCAATCACTAACTTAAACAACTAACAGTTATATCTTATTAACATACATAAACTTATCTAGCGTATACTCTAACTAACATACACTTATCACCAACAAAAAACTAATTTAAATACTAACTACACAAACTCCAACCTACAAAACCCGACACCCTTACCATGGTTGCTGCTGCTACTAGCAGCCTTACTGCTGCTGCTTCCCCTAGCAGCACTACTAATGTTGTGCTACTCCTGAGCCACTCCAAGTGCTCCCACTACTATTGTTGCTCTGAGCAAAACAAGCCGACTCCTCAACTACTGTGCACCCTTGTGTGCATAGTTCAATACCGGATTTGACAACACATGTGTGCGGAATTGCACTTCTCCCTCTTCTCTGTCAGTCCAACTCTCATCTCAGTCCATATATGAAACAAAATCAGTCCCCAAAATTGCTCCTTAGTCCACCAATACCAACATATCAGTCTATATATCTACCCACATTTCGCATACATCATGAACAGTCCACATACAACTAATATATCTATCTAACACCACAATTAACAAGCTATATCATATATATATATATATATATATATATATATATATATATATATATATATATATATATATATATATATATATATATATATAAACTCAAATCCAATTAGCTATACACAAGTCTAAAAGAATTAGAAAGCAAAGTATCAAACACGTGGATTGTACCGTACCCGTATCACACTCAATCTATGATACCCTTGTGATACGTCTCCACCACACCACCAAACATATCTTGAAGGACACGAGTAAGTCTACAATCATAATTAGAAGTATTACAAAAAGCAAGCTACTCATCTATGTGCCCATGTCAAAATGTGACATGCTCAAACCCTAGGTGACTAAAAACCCTCCAAATCACCCTGTATCACCAAATTGGCATGATACGGCCTACATGTATCTAATTATGGACACAAAACTAGTCCTACACAATCAAACATATGTTAATTTGGTCTATTTGACTCATTGGCAAACACAAGATGCAGATTAAACTAAGAGGGTTCCTAATGATTAAAGGGTACCTAGTAGTCAATTTTACTTCCTATAGGTAGCCTTATTACATGAGAGGACTCCTAATAATTAAAATACCGATTAGAAGGGAAAAACTGAATTGTACCTATTGGGAGATGGATTCCCAATACAAATCTCCAAATTGATGCAAAGATCCTTCAACTTGTGCACAATTTACCTCCTTACAGATCTTTGCCTCATCCTTGCTCCACTAGCCTCCAATGGTATGTAAAGAAGGAATTGGAATAGAATTTGGATAAGAATTTGTGTAGTGATGACGTAATTTGGAATAGAAAAATTCTAGATCTATAATTGAAATGGAATGAATGAAGAGAGAGTCACTCCTCCTTCCCCTAAGGCCGGCCCCTTCCCCCTCTTCCAAGAAATGTACAAAGTCCAAATTACCCCTTGGGACTTGTCATGAAGAAAAGGTTTAAGGAAAGAAGTTTCTTTTCATAATGGTTTGACTAATTAACTCTCCAACTTAATAAATTGGACTTGTTTGTATGGCTCAAGTCTAGTTAGAAATAAAGTTGGTCTATCAGTCCAATCTAAACTAATTTGGTCCACTAACACAAGTCCAAACTACCTTGTAGCCTAAAAAAAATAATAATAATACAAGAATTAAAAATAAAAAATTAGCATGGAAAATAAATTATTAAATTATGAAAATGACCAAAATACCCTTCCTAAAAAATGTGGTAGTGACACTTTTTTTTCTTTTATTTTCTTCTACTGACTCGGAACGACTACTTGATAGTCTTTCTCGTCTATGTATGCAATATAATATATACTCTATCCTGTGTCACATTCAATGCAATATGGTGCCTTAATATGAACTCAAACTACTTTTCTAGCATATATAAGAAACTACTATGTTTTCACTCAATAAGCCAGATTACACAGATAGGAAGTAAGATTCTATGTTCTATGCAATAATAAAGCGAGGTTATCCCCTTATCTATGTGCGTTCATCTTTTTTTATTAGCATGCAAAGGTTATCGCTTAGAAACTAGCATGTATCATTTATTTTATTAAATGTGCAGCTAAGCAGAGACAGGTTCACCGGGGCTACCCATCTTAGCAATAAATCGTATTAGCCGAGTGAGACTCCTAGCACGCCTCTGTAGAAGCATGAAGAATACACTGGGAATTATACGCGTAAAACTCCTAACATACATGAAGCACGCGTAAAATAGAAACTTCAGAACTATACGCGTAAAACAAGACTTCAGTGCTGCCCGCGTAAAGCAATGCTCCAAGCCTGTTTTGGCGTAAAAGGTTGCTACATCGCCCCTCCGGCATAAACTATATCTGCTTTTATTGTAGCGTGAAGTTGTACGAGGAACTCTTCGTATTCCTCGAATGAACCTGTTAGCTAGAACAGTGAACCTGACTCCTGACAAAGAGTACTGCACGACGATCGAGAGGACGACTGTAATGATGATTCTGCACAGAGACCCAGACTGTCATTTAGTGGCAAATCCTTGATATAAGTTATTTTTATGCGTTCAAGGAATACGCTGCCTATTTTTACATAGGCAGAAATGAGCCTTCACATTCAAGATGAGATAAAACCAAACGCCACGTCAAAAGCTGTTCTTCGTACAGAACTTGAGGCACGTTTCTGCAGTTAATACGCGAGATGGGGGCAGATCTCTGCATTTAATGTACGAGATTTGGTTCTACTTTTAATGACTGGAAGAGCTAAAATTAGGGCTAATATGCTTACGTCACTATACTTGCATATTACGCCAACTAGGCTATTTTCAACTATAGGAGCACGCCGTATGTATCTCCTCGAAATACGCCAACCAAGCTATTTTGAACTATCGGAGCACGCCGTATGCTATCTCCTCGAAATACGCCAACTCAGGCTATATTTGCAAGGTACATGATAAGGCTATTTGGCCAAGAATACGCTCAAGACCTCAGTCAGGAAGGATAATTGGCTAGTTTACGCTGGTTACCTATTACCTATGCAACATCAAGCTTTACACAGAATTTGGCTTTTATGCCAATGAGACATCTACTTGGCTTTTATGCCAACAAAACAGCTACTTGGCTTTTACGCCAACAAGACAGCTACTTGGCTTTTTACGCCAACAAGACAGCTACTTAGCTTTTATGCCAACAAGACAGCTACTTGGCTTTTACACCAACAAGACAGCTACTTGGCTTTTTACGCCAACAAGACAGCTACTTGGCTTTTACGCCAACAAGATAACTATTTGGCTTTTACGCCTACGAGACAGTTAATTGGCTTTTATGCCAACCATCTTTATGCGAGTGGCAGTTACCTACGTGGCTTGCATACCGTGGTCTTCGAGAAGCAGTTATACGCGTCACCTCATCATTCAGACGTGGGTAGCAGTTGTTATAACCACCGCATAAAAGTTACAACTCTCTCCACTAATCGGCTATTACACCGACTGATCAGTTACTATGACTGAACTCTATAAATAGAGACTTCCAGTCACAGGAGAAAGGGGTCAGGTCAGTGAGAGCAGAAGTCGGGAAAAAGGTCGAAAGAGAGTACATATAGAGAGTATTGATTGATAACTTTGGCAAAGAGAGTTCAATCCCTCCTGCAATCTTTGAAGCTTCTGCTTCTTCTACAACACTTCTTCGTCATAGTATGGTCCAAGGGACAAAGTGATCGACCGCAGATCAGACTCCTATATCAATATTTCTCCAGAATCACTTTTATTGTACTTAACATCCTCGTATAGGATTAATTGTACTTCTTTTTCTTGTTTGTAAACAAAGAAAGGGTTTCGTATAAACCAACTTTCATTTCTTCTGTTTATTATCAAACAGCCTCTAAAAAGCCTATGTCTGAACTTTATTCGAAGATCCAAGTCTGAATGCTAATGCATCGAACAAGTCATCTCGCTTAGTAAGGTAGGTCGGTTCGCTACACCTGTGCCATTTGAATCAGCCCTCCGGGTTGAGCGGAGCTGGTCGTTATATTTTATGTTTACTGTTCTTGTTTAACTGATTGAGACAATAGATGCGCTGTATGACCCTAAGTGACTTGATTGTAGCATGAACCCCTGTCTTGTTACAACCGTGATCGTTATAAATCATTTTATACCATGTATGGTATAGCTGGCCATGTCTATCTCCGTATTCTGGTACTGGGAGGACTTTGCATCTTCGAATTTCTTGTTTCAATTAATTTTAAAAAGGTACTAGTTTTTTGATTTTAAATCTTGATTTCGTATTTACAAAATAAGAAATTCCATATAGTAAGTCCATAATATTTATAAGACTGTTGTAAGTTACTCACTTTTGCATAAATAATAAATGGGAATAATTAGTACACTTCGAGTTGCTCAAGTAGATCTAGGGTAGTAGTCTTAATCGATTCAATGGAAAGAATTCTACATAACATGGAGTGCAATAAAAATACCGAGGCACGATAAATACAGTTTGAGGCACAGTTCGAAGAACAGTTTTAGGAGCAATAGAAATAGATTGATGTGTTGTAATGAGAATTACATACGATAATAATCTAGAACAAGTCAACGAAAAGGTCATCGAAGCTGAGATGAATAAAATCAAAGATGAGAAGCCTAAACCTGCAAGAAAGAAGTGTTCCACTTTTAATATCTAAGAATTCAAGAAGGTGTGCAACCCATCGTTCTACGGGAACAAAGCAACAACTGTGGCAATGGATTTGCTAATCGAGTTATAGGCCCACTTTGAGTTACTTGCCAATCTAAAGCCAAAGAGAGTAGCATGTGTAAAACTTTAACTGTGTTTGAACACACATAAGTTGTGGGACATGCAAAAGTGATCTATCATTGGTAATAACAAAAATGTGAATATTTTTTGGGGCATATTAAAGAAGGAAATTAAGGAGGATTACCTCCGTCCACTTGTTCGTCAGTAGAAAAAGAATGTGTTTGTTCACCTAGCATAGGGAAGTATGATAGTTTATAGTTATACAACTGAATTGAACAAGCTTGCCAAATTTACAAATTTAGGTTACCAAATACGGTAAATCGGACCAGAAGATTCGATGAGGGTCTAAGTCCTGACATACATGACTCTGCTGGGGACTACTTTCTCATCTGACAAGAAAGCCATTTCTCAACACGATGCTGTATCCGTCGAATCAATGAAGAAGACTTTGGTCGTCCAATTCGACCAATCAGCTTATGAAGCCCCTGTATCTTCGATGAGTTCATCGACCGTGGAGGCACTAAGCATGCTCAGGAAGTTCAAGGGCTTATCTCTGCTATCTACAACCTTGTCCGGCTTAGCATTTCTGGCCTGATGGAAGAAGAGATAGGATACCCATTTATTGATATGAGCCAAATCAGAGGGCTCTTTGTAGAAGGTGGTACAGGCAAGGTAGTGGCTCATCAGCTCCTGGTACGCTGCCACTACACGAGGGTTTATATCCCTAAGCTCCCTGTTTGTGGGAACATACTCTTCATAAGGAGTATCCCCCATTGGCAGCTTTGAAATCTCTGCCATCTCATGCAGGGCTAAGCCTAACTCACCTAGCGGAGTGGTAAAAGTCCCAGTGAGCGAGTTGTATCGCTCTATCAAGGCTAAGAACAAGTTGGGGTTGACAGGCAGTCCAACACTAGTAGCGCTCACAGCCGCGAACAAGCCAATACTTTCCAGCTCCGTCTGGAAGTTCTTCAGGGCCAAGGCAGTTAAACTGGCCCATCGATGATTCCCGGGGCTAAGCCATCCACTGGTCTGAGGGTTGACCTTAAGGTACACTCCTCCCTGCCCCATAAATTTATTGCAGAAAGTCAATATTTGAACTGGCTAGATCAGTGAAGTGTCCTCACTCAGAACGCTACCCGGCAGCAGAGCCCATCACTTCAGCCAAAGGAGAGATATGCAAGTCCACTACAAAATACAAGAAAATAAGTCAGTTTTTATGCAAGACATTATACTCTTGAAGGCTACGCCAAAGACTAACAGTCTGAGCTTTTACGCCGAACTGTAGAAACTTGAGTCTTACGCTGAAATCTATTTTCAGTACGTAAAACTCAAGGTTGGCATTATACCCCAAAATTTAACAGTTTGGGCTTTTACGCCAGACTGCCAAAATTTGAGTTTTTATGCCGAAATTTACATCCAGCACATAAAACTCAATGTTTGTAGCATACGCCAAATTTTGACAGTCTGAGTTTTTATGCCAGATTGCAAAAATTTGGAGCTTTTATGCTGACACATTAGGAATATGGGCGTAATAATAAAACATCTTTGTGCATCATATTCCTCGAAGAGGTTCTTAGCACAGAAGATGACCTTATGCATACACGCACAACGTGTGCGAAGTGTTTCTCCTCTCGAAGTCTTTACCTATAATGTCCGGAGCACAGCTCGACGGTAGAGCACTGCGTTCAGATCGGGACTCGCTCAGCCTAATGGAGTTGCTCGTGCTTGAGCAGTGGAGCGAGATGAGGAAGCGACCTTCTTTCCCTTGGCAGTGGAAGCTTTTTTGGGTGCCATGACGAATCTGAGTTCTCAGGAAAGAGATGAAGAAGAAAGGTTTTTGGAAAGCAAGGGTTTTGCGAAGACAGATAAAAAGTTCCTCTCTCAAGACCTTGGGCTATTTATAGAGTTCGGATAACTCTTCGAATCCCTAACCAAATCTGATATTTAATAGTCGATTATAATTTGGGACCACGTTAGCCTATCATTTAAAAAAAAGAAGACGGACAGTCATGCTGCGTAACGGATCCGGATTTTACGCTCAAAGGCTACAAATCTACGATTTTACGCTCAAGAGTTTTTACGCTCAGAAGCTACAAATCTACGGTTTTACGCTCTGGAGTTTTTTACGCTCAGAGACTACAAATCTACGGTTTTACGCTCAGAAGATTTTACGCTCAAAGGTTACAAATCTATGGTTTTACGCTCAGGAGTTTTTACGCTTAGAGGCCACAAATCTACGATTTTACGCACAGAAGCTACAGATCTACGATTTTACGTTCATAAGCTAACAGATGCTATGGTCTATGACTTTTTTGAGAAGGCCAATCACAAGGGTTTACGCAGAAAATGCTCCTTTTTGGCTACAAAATATTCTAAGTACCTAAAACACACAGAGGTCAGCATTGAAGATGACTCTTCTTCTTGGGCCATTGGAAGTTTATTCGAAGTCTAGTCAGAATCTTTTACATCTAAGTTCAAGTATGGCCTGTTTGGCAGACATTTCTCGCCCTATTTCAAGGGATTTTCGTAGAAACCATTCTTGAAGATGATGGTCTGAACAAATATTCTTCGTATCAGAGAAGTGATAGTTCAGAATTTTTATGCGAC
The DNA here is from genome assembly GCA_036927795.1 of Iris macrosiphon. Lineage (NCBI taxonomy): Eukaryota > Viridiplantae > Streptophyta > Magnoliopsida > Asparagales > Iridaceae > Iris > Iris macrosiphon. Next base: position 55,830,106 of record JAYESA010000002.1, read on the forward strand.
TTCTCGTCCAAAAACAGCATGACAGTTGGATCTTCAAGACAACTTAAATGCTAAACAGCTTTTTTTACGCATCTTCTGTTACGCATAAAAGATAGGACATGACCAGATAAACGTTTATCGGAGTCAGCGTAAAATCATTCATACGTATCGAAGCTACACATTATCAGACTTCCTCACAGCAAATATGGCAAATCAACTTGCGTAAAAGAAGACAAGTTTATTGATCATGATTACATATGATGGAAATCCAGTTTACAAAGGATTTTTTATTTTCATGATTACATATGATGGAAATCCTTTTTCTACAAAGGATTTCTTATTTTCATTTAAGATCACGCCGAGAATCTGTTGTGCCAGGTTCTCATATTGGTGGAGATCTTTGTCTTCTTCTACGGCACTTTGTCGGCTTCTGCAGCCGATGAACAAGAACATGATTAATGGCGGGAGGATACAGAACTGGGCATGCATTATTCAAGCCTACCCTCCATACGCCATGGCAGCTATGTCCTAGAATTGTGTTAGGGATTCAAACACAACACAATACTGGAAGACAGGACCAAACTGCCTACCTTCGCCCAGCGCCATAATGGGAGAAAATACAGCTAACAAGCTGTGTGGTCTAATATGACCCTTCCTCTTTCCTGAATGAATCGCCATATAAAATTGCTGATTATCTCGAGCAATGGAAGGTATGATATCGTTCCATGATCAATCGTTGCAGAGGATATTTGCTCGAAGATGCCTCTTTTTATGGCTCCTTATATGCTGGAAGAGCATGATCTTCTTCTTCCTTAGGTCAGCCCAATGGATATCGATAACCATCTCTTTTGGTAAAGGAAGTGTGGAAAGACAGGTTCGCTCACTGGCCTTTATATAGGCAGAAGAGAACACATCAAATCCCAATAACTTCCTAAAATTCGCCGAGAAATCAGCCTCGCAGAACGAGTCAAATTTGACCGTTTTATGTTTCATTCAAAGTATTTTAAATTACGAGGAATTTGAAAACTTTGAAGGTGGTCTCGTAGAAGCATAAAAAATACGCTGGGAATTATACGCGTAAAACCCTTAACATACATGAAGCACGCATAAAACAGAAGCTTCAGAACTATACGCGTAAAACAAGACTTCAGTGCTGCCCGCGTAAAGCAACGCTCCAAGCCTGTTTTGGCGTAAAAGTTTGCTACATCGCCCCTCTGGCGTAAACTATGTCTGCTTTTAATGCAGCGTGAAATTGTACGAGGAACTCTTCGTATTCCTCGAATGAACCTGTCAGATAGAATAGTGAACCTGACTCCTAACAAAGAGTACTGCACGATGATTGAGAGGACGACTATAATAATGATTCTGCACAGAGACCCAGACTGTCGTTTAGTGGCAAATTCTTGATATAAGTCATTTTTACGCATTCATGGAATACGCTGCCTATTTTTACATAGGCAGAAATGAGCCTTTACGCTCAAGATGAGATAAAACCAAATGCCACATCAAAAGTTGTTCTTCGTACAGAACTCGAGGCACGTTTCTGCAGTTAATGCGCGAGATGGGGGCAGATCTCTGCATTTAATGCACGAGATTTGGTTCTACTTTTAATGAATGGGAGAGCTAAAATTAGGGCTAATATGCTCACGTCACTATCCCTGCATATTACGCCAACCAGGATATTTTCAAATATAGGAGCACGCCGTATGCTATCTCCTCGAAATACGCTAACCAGGCTATTTTCAAGTATAGGAGCACGCCGTACGCTATCTCCTCGAAATACGCCAACTTAGGCTATATTTGCAAGGTACGTGATAAGGTTATTTGGCCCAAAATATGCTCAAGACCTCAGTCAGGAAGGATAATTGGCTAGTTTACGCTGGTTACCTATTACCTATGCATCATCAAGCTTTACGCAGAATTTGACTTTTACGCCAATGAGACAGCTACTTGGCTTTTATGCCAACAAGACAGCTACTTGGATTTTATGCCAACAAGATAGCTACTTGGCTTTTTACGCCAACAAGACAGCTACTTGGCTTTTATGCCAACAAGACAGCTTCTTAGCTTTTACGCCAACAAGACAGCTACTTGACTTTTTACGCCAACAAGATAGCTACTTGACTTTTACGCCAACAAGATAACTATTTGGCTTTTACGCCTACGAGACAGTTATTTGGCTTTTATACCAACCATCTTTACGCGAGGGGCAGTTACCTACGTGGATTGCTTGACGTGGTCTTCGAGAAGCAGTTATACGCGTTACCTCATAGTGGGACACGCATCACACGCGAATTCAGGAGATCATTCAGACGTGGGTAGCAGTTGTTATAACCGCTGCGTAAAAGTTACAACTCTCTCCACTAATCGGCTTTTATACCGACTGATCAGTTACTGTGACTGATCTTTATAAATAGAGACTTCCAGTCACAGGAGAAAGGGGTCAGGTCAGTGAGAGCAGAAGTCAGGAAAAAGGTCAAAAGAGAGTACATACAGAGAGTGTTGATTGATAACTTTGGCAACGAGAGTTCAATCCCTCCTGCAATCTTTGAAGCTTCTTCTTCTACAACACTTCTTCGTCATCGTGTGGTCCAAGGGACAAAGTGATCGACGGCAGATCAGACTCCTATAGCAATATTTCTCCAAAATTATTTTTATTGTATTTAACATCCTCGTATAGGATTAATTGTACTTCTTTTTCTTGTTTGTAAACAAAGAAAGGGTTTCGTATAAACCTAGATTCATTTCTTCTGTTTATCATCAAACAGCCTCTAAAAAGCCTATGTCTGAACTTTATTCGAAGATCCAAGTCTGAATGCCATTGCATCGAATAAGTTATCTCGTTGAGCAAGGCAGGTCGGTTCGCTACACCTGTGCCGTTTGAATCAGCCCTCCGGGTTGAGCGGAGCTGGTCGTTATATTTTATGTTTACTGTTCTTGTTTAACAGATTGAGACAATAGATGCACTGTGTGACCCTAAGTGACTTGATTGTAGCATGAACCCTTGTCTTGTTACAACCGTGATCGCTATAATTCATTTTATACCATGTACGGTGTAGCTGGCCATGTCCGTCTCCGTATTCTGGTACTGGGAGGACTTTGCATCTTCTAATTTCTTGATTCAATTAATTTTAAAAAGGTACTAGATTTTATGATTTTAAATCTTGATTTCGTATTTACAAAATGAGAAATTCCATATAGTAAGTCCACAATATTTATAAGACAGTTGTAAGTTACTCGCTTTTGCATAAATAATAAATTAGAATAATTAGTACACTTAGAGTTGCTCAAGTAGATCTAGGGTAGTAGTCTTAATCGATTCAATGGAAAGAATGCTGCATAACATGGAGTGCAATAAAAACACCGAGGCACGATAAATACAGTTTGAGGCACAGTTCGAAGAACAGTTTTAGGAGCAACAGAAATAGTTAGATGTGTTGTAATGGGTATTACATACGATAATAATCTAGAACAAGTCAACAAAAAGGTCATCGCAGCTGAGATGAATGAAATCAAAGATAAGAAGCCCAAACCTGCAAGAAAGAAGTGTTCCACTTTTAATATCTAAGAATTCAAGAAGGCGTGCAACCCATCGTTCTACGGGAACAAAGCAACAGCTGTGGCAATGGATTTGCTAATCGAGTTATAGGCCCCACTTTGAGTTACTTGCCAATCTAGAGCCAAAGAGAGTAGCATGTGTAAAACTTTAACTATGTTTGAACGCACATAAGTTATGGGACATGCAAAAGTGATCTATCATTGGTAATAACAAAAATGTAAATATTTTTTGGGGCATATTAAAGAAGGAAATTAAGGAGGATTACCTCCCTCCACTTGTTCGTCAGTAGAAAAAGAATGTGTTTGTTCACCTAGTGTAGGGAAGTATGATAGTTTATAGTTATACAACTGAATTGAACAAGCTTGCCAAATTTATAAATTTAGGTTACCAAATACGGTAAATCGGACCAGAAGATTCGGAGAGGGTCTAAGTCCTGACATACATGACTTTGTCATGGTTCTATAATACAAGATAATGATGGAGTCACTCAAACATGCTCACATACTTGGGCCTTAATATCATCCAGTTAATTCAAGAGCTATGCAGAATCCAACCATAAGCGCGCTAGCATCGCAGAAGGATATAATATACAAAAGCGTTCGAACAATTAGAGCTACAAAGATCAAATTCCAACCACAAGCTCAGGAGAGAGAAGGGAGAAGAGAACATCATCAATCCCGCATCAGACCAACAACAGAGTAAAAGAGTCCCTGCAGCACTCGATCTCCATCGTCATACCCCAAAAACAGAATTTATACTTAGATTGTCTGTCTAGGACCTCTTTGTATTTTCTTTAGTTTGTTGTTAAAGCAAGAACTCACATTTAATGGCAAACAAGGTGGCGACTCTGCTAAGGACAACCTTCTCCTATGATAAGAAGGTGGTGATGCAGTCTTATGCGGAGGGAATGCTATCCCCAGCTCTGGAAGCCGCTTCTTCTTGATGAGGGTGATTAACCCAAGGAACTCGGCATCTGTCCCTTATGATTTACAGTCTTCACGGAATGCCAGGTTGTCGTGGAGTTCTGGAGGATTGCTACCCCCAGCTTATAGAGTCACCTGGGGTCTCGAGGAGGAACTCCACCCAGCAGTTGATAACTTCTTCTTTGAGCGGGTGCATAGGAAAATATCCTTTGTAGGTCCTGCTGCTTTTCCTTCTTGGACCAGCCTCCTCAATACGCTGGTCGGGAGTGACGGACTGGAGGTGTTGGACTTTTGACCTCCCTTCGCAAAGGGCGGCCCGCTCTACGGGCTACTGTCGGCTGGTTGCCCTTGGTAGCAGTCACCGACTGCCTATTTGTACGTAGTGCTACCTGATTATAGCAGCAGTTAATGATAATGATCGTACAGTGATGCCCCGAAGGGGACATTTCATATGTCGTGGTTTCTTTCCTCACTTTGCGCTTGTGATTGATCACTATAGAAGCATAAAAAATACACTGGGAAGCTCTACGCAGCATATTGATACAGAGCAGCGTAAACAGAGGCCTTCAGAGCCATCAAGCGTGCAACAGAGCTTTTTTCGCTAAATATAGCGTGAAATATTAAAAGCTCAAAGGACCATCCGCGTAAGTGCAGTATGTCCAGGATGCTTCAGCGTAAAACAAGGTTCTTCGTTGCCTCCTGGGCGTAAAACCCATCCGCTTTTAATATAGCATTAAAGTGTACAAGGGAAGCTTTGTGTTCTCCGAAGTAAACCTGTCAGATCCTGCAATGAACCTGACGTCTGGACTTCTGACAAAGGAATACTGCACGGCAACCCAGACGACGGCTATAATGATGGCACAGCACTGCAACCCAGGCTGTCATTTACTGCCATCTCCTTTGCGTAAACTGCTTTTACGTGCACAAAGGGATACGCTGCCTTATTTTACACAGGTAAATATAAGCTGTTTACACTCCGCAGTAGACAAACTGCTTGCCACATCAAAAGTTGTACTTCGTACGGGGCTCGAGGCACGTCTCTACGACTGATGCGCAGAGCGATGACAGTTTCTCGAGGCACGTCTTTATGTCTAATGTACAGAGCAGTGACAGTTTTTTGAGGCAAGTCTCTGCGACGGATGCACAGAAGGGCTGCAGACCTTCAAAACACGCCTCCGCATTTAATGCACAGGATGGTGGCAAATCTCTGCATTTAATGCGAGAGATTTGATTATATCTTCAAAAGCCGTAATTTCGGCTAAGACGTCCACATCAGCACTCTAGCACGGTACACAGCGGCTTCTACGCCCATTCAGCTCCTGTGCTCACTCGGCTTCTACGTCCATTTGGCTTCTACACCCACTCGGCCTCTACGACCACTCGACTTCTACGCCCACTCGGCCTCTATGACCACTCGGCTTCTACGCCTATTTCGGCTTCTATGCCTACTTGGCTTCTACGCCATGGTGACAGACGTTGGCTTCTACGCCCACCTCTTCTACACGAGGGATACCTACCTACGTGGCTTCTACACCGTGATCTTCATAGCGATTATACGCGTTTTGTCCCTTAGTTGGACCCGCGTCACACGCTCATTCAAAGGATCATCTATACGCAGGCATTGGTTATTTTAACCATTGTGTAAAAGGGTGCTGTACTTTCCACTACTCGGTTTCTACACCGACGGAGTGGTCACTGTCACCAAAATTCTATAAATAGAGACCTCTATCAACAGAGGACAAGGTCGGAAATTGGTCAAGAAAACCAATATCAGATCCAAGGTCGAACTTCCAAGAAAGATCGAACCAGAGGTCAAGAGAGAGAGAGAGAGAGAGAGAGAGAGAGAGAGAGAGAGAGAGAATCTGGAGCTCAGGCAAAGAGTAGGGATCGACGACTTTGGCATCGTGCATCCACCCTCTTTTGCAACCTTCGAAGCAGCTTTCTGTCTTCTACGTTACTTCTTCATCATCGTGTGGTCCAAGGGCTAAAGTGATCGACTGCAGATCAGACACCTATAGCAATATTTATCCAGATTAAATAAATTGTACTCCCACATCCTCGTGTAGGATCAAATTGTACAAGTTTGTTCGTAAACCAAAGAAGGCGGGTTTCGTGTAAAATCCCGTATTATATTCACTTCGTTCTTTCGTTTAATACCACAAACAAGATGGCGACTCTGCTGGGGACGTTTTTCTCTTCTGATGAGGAAGTAATTGCTTAACACGATGCGGTATCTGTAGGAACCGTGAAGAAGACACTGGTCGTCCAATTCGACCAGTCTGCCTACGAAGACATGCTTCGAACCGGGGGTAGCTCTCACCTTCTCTCCGTCCAAGACAACAGGAAGCTGCGCAAGGTCTGGATGCCCAAGACCTCCTCTATCATTCCTGTGGACTCTCCGATCTCTCCGACCAATGAGGTTATAGCATTGCTCCCTCCGTTCACCGCACATAAAATTCAGTCTCCCGCTACGCGCGGTACAGACAAAACTTTGGGCAAAGCCTCAGCGCTAACTCAAAAGTATCCACTGCGCTCTACGCGTAGAAACCAGTCTTCCGCTACGCGCGGTACAGACAAAACTTTGGGCAAAGCCTCAGCGCTAACCCAGAGGTATCCACTGTGCTCTACGCGTAGAAACCAGTCTCCCGCTACGCGCGGTACAGACAAAACTTCTGATGATGCCTCAGCGCCAAATCGGAAGTACAAAACGCGTTCAGCGCGTAAACATTCATCTGCCTTCCGCGAAAAAGTAGATGACCCCTGCAATCTATGCAAGGGAAAGCAAGCGGCGGAGTACTCAACTTCTCGGCCTTTACGCCAGCGAGGGAACAATCTGCCTACCCTCCGGATTACGCGAGAAGCCAATGGTCGACTGAGGACCTCTTCAGCTTTACGCCAGTCTGAGCAAATCTCTAAATTACGCAAGGCAAAGTCCCACGGCGTAAAGCAAGCTCAGGTTGCAGAAAGACACCCTCCCTGGGGATTATCCGCCACCCAGATGGCCAACCTGTTGTACACAGGTGGCACAGGAAAAACCATGGTGCCTCCCGTCATGGGAAAATCATTCTTGCTGTACGTTCGAGCGATGAATCATTCGCTAGGAGCTCTTCTCGCACAGAAGAACGATATGGGTCATGAACAGGCTATCTACTACCTCAGCAGGATGATGGTCGGAGCCGAACACCGGTACAACCCAGTGGAGAAAGAATGCTTGGCTTTGATGTTCGCTATCCAGAAGATGCGGCACTATGTCACCGGCCAGACTATTCATATCATCTCCAGGATCAACCCTCTTCTAGTACTGATGAGCAAGCCAAGTGCTCTTAATTCCCGACTCACGACTTGGGTGATGCTGTTAACACCATATGACATGGTATATGTCCCGCAGAAGTCCATCAAAGGCCAAGCGTTGGCCGACTTCCTAGCTGCTCATCCGATCCCGGAGGCCTCCAAATTATACGAGGAAATTTCCAACGAAGTTGCAAAATATAATTTCGCAATGGAAAGTGACGCATGGCAACTGTTCTTCGACGGCGCCTCCAGGACTGGTCCCAAGGGAAACGTGGTTTCAGGGGTAGGAATCGTCCTTGTCACTCCTGATAAACTCGTCATCTACCGAGCATATTCTCTTAGCGAGCCATGCTCCAACAATGTGGCAGAGTACAACGCTCTTCTAATCGGGCTCCAAGTCGCTAAAGAGCTGGGGGTCGAATCCCGAGAAGCTTTTGGTGATTCTTTGCTCATCGTCAATCAAGCCAGGGGAATATATGAAGTCCGGAATCCAGACCTCATCCCCTATCACCAAGCAACGGTCGAGATAGCCCTGACATTCAAAAGGTTCTTTCTAGAGCATGTACCTCCATCTCAGAATCTGGAAGCTGATGCCCTAGCCAATCTAGCTGCGGATTTAGCCACTCCTATAAGAAGGCAGAATTTGGTAATCCTTCTTAACAGAGATTTATTCTGTGTGAAGAATAACTTTCACATAGAATGCAGCTACGCTGTGAACACAGATCCCCCTTGAAGAGACTGGAGAAGTCCCTTCATAGATTTTGTCGCATACGGAATCTTGCCGGAGGACCCCAAAGAAGCAGTATCCGTCAAAAGACGATCATTAAGCTTCTACTTCGATACATCTTCACAATGCCTATATCGCCGGACCTACAACGGACTGCTATTGAGATGTCTCTCTGACGACGAAGCACAGCAGATTATCCGGGAAGCTCACGACGGTGTATGCGGAGCACATCAGCCCGGTCCTAAGCTACAGGATCGTATCAGGAGAATGGGCTATTACTGGCCCACTATGATCGCAGACGCGATCAACTATGCAAGACAATGCAGAGCCTGTCAGGTTCATGTAGACTTCATACATCAACCGTCTGAATATCTATATCCTACGGTTGCATCATGGCCTTTCGAAGCATGGGGTATGGATATTATTGGTCCTATTCACCCGTCTTCTTCAGAGGTCGCCAGTTCATACTGGCCATCACGGATTACTTCTCCAAATGGGCATAGGCGATCCCTCTTGCTGAGGTAAAGGCATCTAATGTGATCAGCTTCATCAAGCATCACGTCATTTATCGCTTTGGGATTCCCCGAAGGATAATCCATGACAATGGGCCTCAGTTCATCAGCCAAGCATTTCATCAATTTTGCGATAAAAATCGGATACACAATATTGCCTCTACGACATATTATCCAGCTGCTAATGGTTTGGCGGAAGCTTTCAACAAAACCATTATCAAACACTCGAAGAAGTTCGTCTCTTCAAATGTCACGACCCGCACCCGGTGTAGGGATGCAAGTCGGGAACAACGCCCAGCCTACGCCGTAGCATCGGCGGTAGAACGCTGTCTTGGTCAACTATACTATCTAATTATCTCACTATAAAGCATAAACCTCCAATAATATCTCAACTCCAAGAAGAGAGTAATCAACTTAATTTAACACAATACTCAATCACATTTCTATGGCACGAGAAGATATCACAGAAATCTAACATAACTAAGCAGTTAAAAATATAACAACAACAAATAAAAATAATATCCAAACACAAATATATGCCAGAAACATATCCGGTACCAACATGCTAAAGAGAACTACTATGCTAACTAGTGAATCCGGCTAAATCTCTCAACAGTCACTCCAGAACTAGTGGGTCCAAGTCTGCACCATCAATAGGCTGAGGTCCGTAGTATGTCGGACACCAATCTCCCGGATCCTCTGAAAAATGTTTTCCAGTCAGGAATGGAGCAAAGTACAACCCAATAGCAGTTTTAATTTATTGACAAAAACTATAAAGCAGTAGAATAGAAGATGCTATCTACGATGAGGATAAAACTGATAATCAAGAACAATGAGAGAATAGGCAATATTAACAACAGAATATAATCAATGCGTACAAGAATAAAGGAATGAACTATAATGTCAGAATAGAACAAGGTAATCAATGAACTGAATAATGGAATCTACAATAACTATGTGATTTGAGATACTAACTAAATATGTGATCGGCCTGGGAGATTCAATGATTACACTAAGGAGCTAACTCAACCATACGTGAATTGCATGATTAGTTAGTAGCCAATGATTACACTACTAGTCGATAGTTTCTTGATCACATATTTAATTAGTATTTCCCCCGCCCCGATTGATATGATGGATCGAATCATGACACATCACTAGCCAATGTATCCAATGTTTAATATACAATATTCAATGTTATCCAATACCAACAAGGACAGTATCCGATACCATCTCCATAATCAAGGTAACATCCCATGACTAACGATCCAATAACAATACCAATCCGTGTACCATCGTGTCAAGAATCATAAGTAACATTTCTAAATACTTGAATTATAGTGGTAATCAAATAATGAAAACTATCAGAGAATGTACTCGCCTGTGGTCCAGAGCAAATGATAAAAAATGATGTCCGAACTGGTGTCACAGACCTATATATGAAATATTGCATTAATACAAGTTTTTGGAAAGAGAAATAAATTTAACTAGTCAACTTTCTAGGTCATAAAGTCATTTCTAAGTCAAAAGTCAAACTAGGTCAAATCTAAGTCAACTATGGTCAACTATAGTCAAATTATGGTCAACTACCTATTTCTATGTTGCATGAGTCTAACTCAAAGATATTGGGCTCACACACTATGAATCTAGGCCATACAAACTAAATCTTAGGATACTAAGATACCGTATCTCAGGATACGCAAACAAGGGATAAATATAACACATATGTACATATCAAACAATAATATATATATAAAATCCTAATTATAAATTCTAAATGGATACCTTGGTTTTGAACCAACTTGGTATCGCAATACTAAACCTCTATCTTGATATCAAAACCCAATACCTTGATTATCCTCCAATACCTTGATACTTACCTTGGCATCTCAAGGTAAATTCAAAACCTTATTTATACTAACTACCTAACAATAATTATAAACTATTATGTATTTAATATTTATATAATTCTATATACCTTATTTTAGTCACCTTAATACCAACCCATAATTAGTTTACAACTATCCTATTACTTATGCCAATACATACTACTCATACCTTGGTATATCTTGATACTTACCTTGATATCTCAAGGTAATTACCAAAATCTCATATATATACTAACTACCCATCAATAATTACATATATCAATCCAATATAACTCTAGTATGTACTAATAGAATAATACTATCTACCAACTACACACTAACTATTAATACATATATACGTACATACATACCTACAAATATATAATATATATAAAATACTCATAACAATTGATAACTAAATTTTACTAACTTATTCTAATAAATTTATATGCTACAATTAAATATATACATATATAGTATACTATAATACAAATAGCAATTAGGAACATATTTATATATATATATATTAATTACCATATATATATACATATATATCTATATATATATTAATATCTAATATATTAAAAACTGCCAAACTGTCGCTAAATAACCTGTCCACTGTCACAGAAAGCTGCTGTGTATATAGATACACTGCAGTTTTTGTGACAGTTTCCTGCACTGTCACTAAAAACTGTTGCTGAAGCTTCTGAAACTCTGCTGATACACTGTTGTTTCAGTGACAGTTTTCTGCAACTGTCGCTGACTGCTGTCGCTGAAAAGCTGCTATTATTTGCATTTGTTGCTGCTGTTGCGACACTTCTGGCTCGCTGTTGTCGCTGAAAATATATGTATATATATATACAATATATATATAAATACATATATATAACCCACCATATATATTTATACAATATATATTTAATTACATATATATAACCCACAAAATATATTTATACAATAAACATATAAAACTATATATAACTATACATACACTTATACATAGCAAATTGTATAAAATACCATATAGTAACATACACACACACATATAGTAATATGTATATATAACTATACATATATGTATACATATATATAATCATACAATAATATAAATACATAACAATATATAATATAACTATATATATAACCAGATATAAATATATCTACTATATTATATATACATATGCTACCACTTATAAATAGATATCTACATACATATATATATATATATATATATATATATATATATATATATAATCATATAATAACTATAAATAATCTAATTACTTAATTAAACATACACATATATTATATAAAACATATACATATATTTACTTCCCTAACATATATTATAACATATATATTAATGCATGTAGAAGAAAGCTACATAATATATATTCTATTAATACATTTATGATACATAGATCTATGATACAATAAACACTATAATAAATATACATAATACATATATAATATATATAGATACATACACAATTATAATTTAAGAATTAAAGCACAATTAATTAGATCTACACATAAACACACAATAATTGGAGCGTATCACACCGTATCCCACTAGATCTAGGATACGCATGCGACACGAGTCCACCACACATCCAATTTTACCCCGAAGGACACAAACAAATCACATATAATATTTATGAACAAAACAAAGTGTCAAATATAGATCTATGTGTCCGTGTCAAAATACGACATGTACAAAGTCCCGTGTCGGAGGAAAAACCCCCAAAACAACACGTATTATCAAATTATTGGGATACAACCTACATGTACCCAATTATGGATACGACACTAGCCCCAAACACATAAACATATGCCGAATTGATCTATAGGATCAATTGACACACACAACAAAAGTCATTTTCGGAATTCCCCCAAAATTGACACAAAAAGTACCATAACTTTCTCCATAGGTCTTCTATGAACACAAAACCAAATCCTATGGGTAGTACATACATATGGGTTGATTATTCATGATTAAATCTTAGATTTAGAAGCTATTTTAAGGGAAAAAACTGAATTATACCTATTGGGAGATGGATTCCCAATGAAACATCCAAAATTGGTGAAATTGGCCTCCAACTTGTAGATCCTTGCTCCTCTTTGTAGATCATTGCTTCCTCCTTCTAGATCCTTGCTCTTCTAGTCTCCAATGGTGATTTGGAAAGTAATTGGATAAAAATTTGGTAGGGATTTGATGAAATTTGGTTGAGGGAAATTCTAAATCTAGATTTGGAATAAAAAAAGAAGAGAGAGAAAGTTTTCATCCCCTTTATATAGGCCTCACTTGCCCCCTCCCTCAAGCTACTATGTAAAGTCTAAAATACCCCTTAGGGACTCTCATGAAGAAATTAATTAAGGAGGGAAGCTTCTAGTCTAATGGTTTAATTAATTTAATCATCCTCCTAATTAATGTGCTTTCTAGTTGGGCTCAATTCTAACAATTAATACATGTTGGTCCATGAGTCTAAACTAAACTAGTTAGGTCCACTAACACAAGTCCAAAAAAATAAATCTATCATACTAATAATAAATAAATATTTAACATGCCCAATATTTAATTAATTATAAAATGACCAAAATATCCTTTTCTAGAAAATACGGTAGTGACAAGTCTATCCCCCTTAAAATAATTTCGTCCTCGAAATTTATAGGTGATCGTACTCCTTCTAGGTCAAACCCCCAGCAATCATAGTCTAATAAGGTCTTATCTCACTAAGAACAGTCCTATGCAAAGAATAACATGCATGGTCATGGTCTCTACCTGTCTTCTGTCTTATTACTGTTGTCTCTGTCAGGGTATTCTATAGCTACACTAACTATATAACACAAGCATCCAAAAGGTACTAAAGAATCAATCAATCAAAATAGATGAAAGGAACAGAAAGAAAGAACAGACTCTCTAACCCATCACCTGTAGTATTGGTCTTCTCGACCGTCATCGCAAATGCTCCGCCCTGCCGAGGTAGCTCCCTCTGCGGGTGATGAGCAATCTGTGGTGCTACAGGTGGCCTAACTCCACCTCTCAGGTCTCGATCTGCATCCTGGCCTGGACGTTGAATTGTCCAGAGACAATCCTTCACCATATGCTCCGTTGATCCACAATGTAAGCATGCTCCAAGTCTCTTTCGACACATCTCCCAAGTGTGGCCAGTCTTCTTGCAATAGGTGCATTGAGGATCTTGTTGCACCTGTCTCTGAGGTTGCTGTAGTATCTGTTGTACTAGAGCTTGTACTAGAGCAATAATAGGTTCTGGCATCTGATATTGCTGCTGATAGGCTCCAAATTGTAATGGAAACTGCTGTTGCTGGAACCGCGGCCTCTTTGCCGGTCCCGCACTGCTACTGTCACCCCCAAACATATCACGGTCCCTCTTCGGCTTCAAGTTCCACTCCCGCTCGACCTTGCGTGCCTCCGAAAGTATCTCAGAATACGTCTCATAGAAAGACGGAATGAGAATCTTGACTTCCCAATTCAGACCCTCGCGGAAATGGATAGCCCGAACTTCTGGCTCTCTCACCAAGTACTCCGCAAATCGGCCCAGCCTCCCGAACTCTGCGACATACTCCTCTACGGACATGCTTCCTTGTGTAAGGCTCTCAAATTGCCTTCCTAATTCTAATCTGTCCGTCCGAGCAAAGAACTTCTTCTTAAAGAGATCCTTGAATATCTCCCAAGATTACCCCGCATCAGTAAGAATTGGCTCATTCCTGAACTAAGTGCGGGCAACGTCGAATAGTTGAAGTCCTACCGCCTCAACCTTCAGATCCTCCGCAAGACGGGATACCTTCATGAGTCGCTCGATATCTTCAAGCCAATCGTCAGCATAGACTATACCTTCTGTACCCTTGAAAACTCGAGGCTCAAGCTTCTTTAAATTTTGAATGTTGCCTGGCTTGATCTGAATATCCTGTGGCTGTGGAGGAGCCTCTCTCTGAACTGCTGTTATAGCTACCTGATGGGCGTTTTCCATACTCTGCCGTATCATATCTGACTGCCTGTGCTGGGCTTCTATCTGTGCCCTCTGTAATTCCATCATCTCTCTAAACAGTACAACCATCGGCGCGGTATCTCCTAAAAATGGAGGTGGTGGAAGTCCCTCCGAAGCAACTGGAGTAGTCCTCGGAACAGGTGGAGGAGAACCCCCGAAGGCAGCCGAGACTCCTATATGAACTGATATCGTAGGAGGTACAAACCCTACTGCCTGAGTGGAAGATTGAGAGGTGGCAGACCTCGCAGAAACTGCTCCCGATCGATGAGATCTAGTCTTTGGCGGCATCCTGAAGACAGATCGAAACAAAGGAGACCAATTCGACACAAGATAAGATATCATCAAAAAAGGACAAAAGTATTCAGAAGGAATCAAAATTAGCGATTAAATTCAGATTGGAATGCCTAGTTGTGATTGAGTATCCCTCTCTCTTCCTAGTATCCTATGTCCTATATCCTATCGCAGGCTCGCAGTAGTACAACTAAGTCATCGTACTACCATGATATCACAATATTGCGAAGCCTGACCTGCACGGGCCACCACTAAAAACGTGTCACGACCCGCACCCGGTGTAGGGATGCAAGTCGGGAACAACATCCAGCCTACGCCGCAGCATCGACGGTAGAACGCTATCTTGGTCAACTATACTATCTAATTATCTCACTATAAAGCATAAACCTCCAATAATATCTCAACTCCAAGAAGAGAGTAATCAACTTAATTTAACACAATACTCAATCACATTTCTATGGCACGAGAAGATATCACAGAAATCTAACATAACTAAGCAGTTAAAAATATAACAACAACAAATATAAATAATATCCAAACACAAATATATGTCGAAAATATATCCGGTACCAACATGCTAAAGAGAACTACTATGCTAACTAGTGAATCCGGCTAAATCTCTCAACAGTCACTCCAGAACTAGTGGGTCCAAGTCTGCACCATCAATAGGCTGAGGTCCGTAGTATATCGGACATCAATCTCCCGGATCCTCTCAAAAATGTTTTCCAGTCAGGAATGGAGCAAAGTACAACCCAATAGCAGTTTCAATTTATTGACAAAAACTATAAAGCAGTAGAATAGAAGATGCTATCTACGATGAGGATATAACTGATAATCAAGAACAATGAGAGAATAGGCAATACTAACAACAGAATATAATCAATGCGTACAAGAATAAAGGAATGAACTATAATGTCAGAATAGAATAAGGTAATCAATGAACTGAATAATAGAATCTACAATAACTATGTGATTTGAGATACTAACTAAATATGTGATCGGCCTGGAAGATTCAATGATTACACTAAGGAGCTAACTCAACCATACGTGAATTGCATGGTTAGTTAGTAGCCAATGATTACACTACTAGCCGATAGTTTCTTGATCACATATTTAATTGGTATTTTCCCCGCCCCGACTGATATGATGGATCGAATCATGACACGTCACTAGCCAATGTATCCAATGTTTAATCTACAATATTCAATGTTATCCAATACCAACAAAGACAGTATCTGATACCATCTCCATAATCAAGGTAACATCCCATGACTAACGATCCAATAACAATACCAATCCGTGTACCATCGTGTCAAGAATCATAAGTAACATTTCTAAATACTTGAATTATAGTGGTAATCAAATAATGAAAACTATCAGAGAATGTACTCGCCTGTGGTCCAGAGCAAATGATAAAAAATGATGTCAGAACTGGTGTCACAGACCTATATATGAAATATTGCATTAATACAAGTTTTTGGGAAGAGAAATAAATTAAACTAGTCAACTTTCTAGGTCATAAAGTCATTTCTAAGTCAAAAGTCAAACTAGGTTAAATCTAAGTCAACTATGGTCAACTATAGTCAAATTATGGTCAACTACCTATTTCTATGTTGCATGAGTCTAACTCAAAGATATTGGGCTCACACACTATGAATCTAGGCCATACAAACTAAATCTTAGGATACTAAGATACCGTATCTCAGGATACGCAAACAAGGGATAAATATAACACATATGTACATATCAAACAATAATATATATATAAAATCCTAATTACAAATGCTAAATGGATACCTTGGTTTCGAACCAATTTGGTATCGTAATACTAAACCTCTATCTTGATATCAAAACCCAATACCTTGATTATCCTCCAATACCTTGTTACTTACCGTGGCATCTCAAGGTAAATTCAAAACCATATTTATACTAACTACCCAACAATAATTATAAACTATTATGCATTTAATATTTATATAATTCTATATACCTTATTTTAGTCACCTTAATACCAACCCATAATTAGTTTCCAACTATCCTATTACTTATGCCAATACCTACTACTCATACCTTGGTATATCTTGATACTTACCTTGATATCTCAAGGTAATTGTCAAAATCTCATATATATACTAACTACCCATCAATAATTACATATATCAATCCAATATAACTCTAGTATGTACTAATAGAATAATACTAACTACCAACTACACACTAACTATTAATACATATATACGTACATACATACCTACAAATATATAATATATATAAAATACTCATAACAATTGATAACTAAAGTTTACTAACTTATTCTAATAAATTTATATGCTACAATTAAATATATACATATATAGTATACTATAATACAAATAGCAATTAGGAACATATTTATATATATATTAATTACCATATATATATACATATATATCTATATATATATTAATATCTAATATATTAAAAACTGCCAACCCTGTCCATACACTGCAGTTTTTGTGACAGTTTCCTGCACTGTCACTAAAAACTGTCGCTGAAGCTTCTGATACTCTGCTGATACACTGTTGTTTCAGTGACAGTTTTCTGCAACTGTCGCTGACTGCTGTCGCTGAAAAGCTGCTATTATTTGTATTTGTTGCTGCTGTTGTGACACTTCTGGCTCGCTGTTGTCGCTGAAAATATATGTATATATATATACAATATATATATAAATACATATATATGACCCACCATATATATTTATACAATATATATTTAATTACATATATATAACCCACAATATATATTTATACAATAAACATATAAAACTATATATAACTATACATACACTTATACATAGCAAATTGTATAAAATACCACATAGTAACATACACACACACATATAGTAATATGTATATATAACTATACATATATGTATACATATATATAATCATACAATAATATAAATATATAACAATATATAATATAACTATATATATAACCACATATAAATATATCTACTATATTATATATACATATGCTACCACTTATAAATATATATCTACATACATATATATATATATATATATATAAATAAATAATCATATAATAACTATAAATAATCTAATTACTTAATTAAACATACACATATATTATATAAAACATATACATATATTTACTTCCCTAACATATATTATAACATATATATTAATGCATGTAGAAGAAAGCTACATAATATATATTCTATTAATACATTTATGATACATAGATCTATGATACAATAAACACTATAATAAATATATATAATACATATATAATATATATAGATACATACACAATTATAATTCAAGAATTAAAGCACAATTAATTAGATCTACACATAAACACACAATAATTAGAGCGTATCATACCGTATCCCACTAGATCTAGGATACGCATGCGACACGAGTCCACCACACATCCAATTTTATCTCGAAGGACACAAACAAATCACATATAATATTTATGAACAAAACAAAGTGTCAAATATAGATCTATGTATCCGTGTCAAAATACGACATGTACAAAGTCCCGTGTCGGAGGAAAACCCCCCATAACAACACGTATCACCAAATTGTTGGGATACGACCTACATGTACCCAATTATGGATACGACACTAGCCCCAAACACATAAACATATGCCAAATTGATCTATAGGATCAATTGACACACACAACAAAAGTTATTTTCGGAATTTCCCCAAAATTGACACAAAAAGTACCATCACTTTCTCCATAGGTCTCCTATGAACACAAAACCAAATCCTATGGGTAGTACATACATATGGGTTGATTATTCATGATTAAATCTCAGATTTAGAAGCTATTTTAAGGGAAAAAACTGAATTATACCTATTAGGAGATGGATTCCCAATGAAACCTCCAAAATTGGTAAAATTGGCCTCCAACTTGTAGATCCTTACTCCTCTTTGTAGATCATTGCTTTCTCCTTCTAGATCCTTGCTCTTCTAGTCTCCAATGGTGATTTGGAAAGTAATTAGATGGAAATTTGTTAGGGATTTGATGAAATTTGGTTGAGAGAAATTCTAGATCTAGATTTGGAATGAAAAATGAAGAGAGAGAAAGTTTTCATCCCCTTTATATAGGCCTCACTTGCCCCCTCCCTCAAGCTACTATGTAAAGTCTAAAATAGCCCTTAGGGCCTCTCATGAAGAAATTAATTAAGGAGGGAAGCTTCTAGTCTAATGGTTTAATTAATTTAATCATCCTCCTAATTAATGGGCTTTCTAGTTAGGCTCAATTCTAACAATTAATACATGTTGGTCCATGAGTCTAAACTAAACTAGTTAGGTCCACTAACACAAGTCCAAAAAAATAAATCTATCATGCTAATAATAAATAAATAATATAATAAATAAATATTTAACATGCACAATATTTAATTAATTATAAAATGACCAAAATACCCTTTTCTAGAAAATACGGTAGTGACAAGTCTATCCCCCTTAAAATAATTAAATCCTCGAAATTTAAAGGTGATCGTACTCCTTCTAGGTCAAACCCCCAGCAATCATAGTCTAATAAGGTCTTATCTCACTAAGAACAGTCCTATGCAAAGAATAACATGCATGGTCATGGTCTCCACCTGTCTTCTGTCTTATTACTGTTGTCTCTGTTACGGTATTCTATAGCTACACTAACTATATAACACAAGCATCCAAAAGGTACTAAAGAATCAATCAATCAAAATAGATAAAAGGAACAGAAAGAAAGAACAGACTCTCTAACCCATCACCTGTAGTATTGGTCTCCTCGACCATCATCGCAAATGCTCCGCCCTGCCGAGGTAGCTCCCTCTGCGGGTGATGAGCAATCTGTGGTGCTACAGGTGGCCTAACTCCACCTCTCTGGTCTCGATCTGCATCCTGGCCTGGACGTTGAATTTTCCAGAGACAATCCTTCACCATATGCTCCGTTGATCCACAATATAAGCATGCTCCAAGTCTCTTTCGACACATCTCCCAAGTGTGGCCAGTCTTCTTGCAATAGGTGCATTGAGGAGCTTGTTGCACCTGTCTCTGAGGTTGCTGTGGTATCTGTTGTACTAGAGCTTGTACTAGAGCAACAATAGGTTCTGGCATCTGATATTGCTGCTGATAGGCTCCAAATTGTACTGGAAACTGCTGTTGCTGGAACCGCGGCCTCTTTGCCGGTCCCGCACTGCTACTGTCACCCCCAAACATATCACGGTCCCTCTTCGGCTTCAAGTTCCACTCCCGCTCGACCTTGCGTGCCTCCGAAAGTATCTCAGAATATGTCTCGTAGAAAGACGGAATGAGAATCTTGACTTCCCAATTCAGACCCTCGCGGAAATGGATAGCCCGAACTTCTGGCTCTCTCACCAAGTACTCCGCAAATCGGCCCAGCCTCCCGAACTCTGCGGCATACTCCTCTACGGATATGCTTCCTTGTGTAAGGCTCTCAAATTGCCTTCCTAATTCCAATATGTCCGTCCGAGCAAAGAACTTCTTCTTAAAGAGATCCTTGAATATCTCCCAAGATTGCCCCGCATCAGTAAGAATTGGCTCATTCCTGAACCAAGTGCGGGCAACGTCGAATAGTTGAAGTCCTACCGCCTCAACCTTCAGATCCTCCGCAAGACGGGATACCTTTATGAGTCGCTCGATATCTTCAAGCCAATCGTCAGCATAGACTATACCTTCTGTACCCTTGAAAACTCGAGGCTCAAGCTTCTTTAAATTTTGAATGTTGCCTGGCTTGATCTGAATATCCTGTGGCTGTGGAGGAGCCTATCTCTGAACTGCTGTTATAGCTACTTGATGGGCATTTTCCATACTCTGCCGTATCATATCTGACTGCCTGTGCTGGGCTTCTATCTGTGCCCTCTGTAATTCTATCATCTCTCTTAACAGTGCAACCATCGGCGCGGTATCTCCTAAAAATAGAGGTGGTGGAAGTCCCTCCGAAGCAACTGGAGTAGTCCTCGAAACAGGTGGAGGAGAACCCCCGAAGGCAGCCGAGACTCCTATATGAACTGATGTCGTAGGAGGTACAAACCCTACTGCCTGAGTGGAAGATTAAGAGATGGCAGACCTCGCAGAAACTGCTCCCGATCGATGAGATCTAGTCTTTGGCGGCATCCTGAAGACAGATCGAAACAAAGGAGACCAATTCGACACAAGATAAGATATCATCAAGAAAGGACAAAAGTATTCAGAAGGAATCAAAATTAGCGATTCAATTCAGATTGGAATTCCTAGTTGTGATTGAGTATCCCTCTCTCTTCCTAGTATCCTATGTCCTATATCCTATCGCAGGCTCGCAGTAGTACAACTAAGTCATCGTACTACCACGACATCGCAATATTGTGAAGCCTGACCTGCATGGGCCACCACTAAAAATGTGTCACGACCCGCACCCGCTGTAGGGATGCAAGTCGGGAACAACGCCCAGTACAGCTATCCTCTCATTCCTAGAAACCAAGACATCAGCGAGGGCCCGCTCCAACCGTGCCTCGTGGTTGCTCATAAAGGACAGCTCGGCTCTTGCCCGAAGAGAGCCAGCACGGGCAGCTTCTGCGCTCTTCAGAACCCGTCGTGCTGTGCTCAGTCGACCAGTCGCTACATCAAGACCTGCCAACGACTGAGAAGCCCACTCCTCTGTCAGGGCGGGTTTTTCCTTTAACTTGCGGGCCCTCGCTACGTTCCCTTCATGCTCGGATTGGCACTTCGTCTGAAGAGCAAGAGCCTCATCCACGACAGCTTTTTTTTCATCCATCTCCAGCTTATGTGTTTTGATGGAGTTATCTAGGCTTTCGAGCTGTTTAGTAAGCCGCGCAGTCATGAGGTCGTATCTGGCCTGGACCTCAGCTTCAAGGCTGCCCCGAGCCAGCTGTAAGTATTCGTTAATAGGTTGCTCCAAACCATTAACCATCGCCTCCAGGGAGTCAGCTACCCCAGAATCGCCGAACTCCCTGACCGCCCCGATCGAAAACTAAGAAGCCTTCTTCAAATGCTCGAAGTCTAGATTCTTCGCCAACACCATTGATATCAGCATTTTCAAACTGGTGTAAAAGAGGCTGGTATACTGCTCCGTCAGCGCAGCAAGTCTGATTGGACGCCAGGAGTGGCC
This sequence comes from Iris macrosiphon, assembly GCA_036927795.1. Taxonomy (NCBI): domain Eukaryota; kingdom Viridiplantae; phylum Streptophyta; class Magnoliopsida; order Asparagales; family Iridaceae; genus Iris; species Iris macrosiphon. The sequence goes on from JAYESA010000002.1 coordinate 55,852,394, forward strand.
ACAATGTTAGCGAGTCCCCCTCCAGGAGTGGTTGCAGACGATGTGGCCACGGTCGTTGCCTCGACAGGTGGTGCGACCAAGGAAGATGCGACAACGAAAGTCGAAGTCATCGGCATACTCGCAGGAGGCGATATCACAATTACAGGCTCGTCCTCCTCTTGAGATGTCGAAACTACTCGGGGTGAGCCGGCACCCGAAGATGTTTCCTCTTCAAACTCAGGCACCTCCGTGTCGCCACCAGAAGCCGAGGCAGAGCCAAAAAGTGCTTCAGCGCTCTTCTCCCCGCAGACATCTGCACCTGAAAAGAAGACGAGAAAGATAATATCGACACGATGTTAATTTCTCTAAAAAAGGAAAGGCGTAAAGATGACATTTACCCACGACCGACGGCATATATGTCGCATCTGCAGCCAGTACAGCTAAATTACTTCTTAATGATGCTAAGCAGGCTATCATACCTGGAGAAAGGGGTCTGATAGCGGGCACTGGCAAGTAGTCTTCCAAGTTCTCCTCAAATTCCAACCGAGGCTCATCAGCTGGAATCTCGCCAGGTGCGCTCGCAGGCACGAAAGGGGTCTCTTCCGACGCCGATCCGGATAAAGGTATATGGAACCTTATACTCAGCCCCGGAGGCGACTTCGTTCCACTACCGGAGGCAGTGGCAGCAACGGCAGCTTCAAGCAGGAGTTCTCCGGCACCGCCAACCGAAACTGAGGGTCCCTCTCCGAAAGGCGAGGAACCTCCAATCGAAGAGACGTCCCCAACAGGGGAGATAGCAGGTTCCTTCCTAGGAGCCTCAGTACCAGGAATCCGGAGAGGACGATTAACCGTCTTCTTCTTCCTTTTGCGAGGGAAAGTCTGCTTCGGAGTACGGGCCCTTCGCTTCCCAGAGACTACCAAAGCCCCCGCAGGCAGAGGCACTTCACACCTCGGCACCGACACCAGAGGCTCATCCGGAGTGACGAACTCCTCACCCTCGTCAGAAGAAACCGAGGGGACTTCCACTCTTCTCCCGGGCTTGGGAGAAGGCACCCTAAAGCTTCCACGTATGTCAAAATTGCGATGGAAGGTGTTGATCGCCACGTAGAACTAGGCATATGAGTGGAGGATGCGTAGCTCCGTGGAGAGTGTGACGACCGGCACGATAAAGATTGCTCCCGTGCAACCCATGATAAAATATCGCCATCCTCTGGCTCCATCAATGAATCTGCCCCTGGACCTGAAGTAGGTGACGGCATTGCCCACGTGCAACTGATCGTACCCAAACTGCCTGGCTAACCGACTGGGCAAGTAGGGCTCCAAGAAGCAATGATCTTCGCTTCTGTACAGCAAATAGGAGGGTCTAATACAGACCAACCAATTAAAAGCTTCCGGAGAAATATTGGCCTTCTCTCCACCTAAATCCTCAAGCCTAATCCCCGATTGATTGCGATAAACAGAGGGGATAATGCAGAGGAGCTTCCAGCCGTGACTGAGGCTCAGCACCAGCCGACAGTCTAAAACTGTGTTCATGTTCCAGGGAGAATCCTTGTAGTTCAGCAAGAAACTACCCCCCGAGCTACTACCAGGGCTAGGAGACATCACCCGGGGGTTGTGGAGAATTAACCATCCCATCAAGTACAGGTATGGTAATTCTACCCTGGGAAAGCTATCACGTCGAGCTTCATCGACGAGCAGCCCATCAGTCATGGCTCTCAAGCCAGCCTGTATACGGCACACCATGGCAGGGAGCAGGCCCAGTCTTGCCCCGAACACCAGACGCACGGCAGGCCACAGGATAATTCGGTGAATGCGGTCTGCGGACGCAATGCCAGGCACCACTACTCGACGCAGCCATATGGAGAGGAAACCAGCCAGCCGGGCTTTCTTAGACAAAGGCCTGCGGCAGCGCCTCAAGTAACTGTAGGCCTTAGTGCCTTCAGGATACTTTCCTACCCCGTCATCAAGAATCTGATCTAGAGCCTTAGCATCCTCCATAAGATCCTCGACGACCTGGGCACTGAGCACGCCCAAACAGTTCACGGGCTCATTCTTGCCCCCCGAAACTTTCTCTGACTTGGCGGCCCTGGCCCGGTGGAAGAAGAGGTAGGACGTCCACTTAGTGGTGTGAGCCAAATCAGAAGGCTCATCATAAAAAGTGGTGCATGCGAAGTAGTGGCACATCGGCTCCTGATACACCTCCACAACCCGAGGGTCCGAGTCCTCCAACTCTCGGTTGGTGGGAACATACGCTTCATATGGGGTATCCCCCATCGGCAGTCTCGAGATCACTGCCATCTCATGGCGGGCCAACCCCAACTCCCCTAGTGGAGTGGCGAAGGTCCCGGTGAGCGGAATGTATCACTCCATCAGTGCCAGAAACAGGTTAGGGTTGGGAGGCAACCCAACACTCATCACACTCACAGCAGCATACAGTCCAATGCCCTCCAGCTCTCTCCGAAAATGCTTCAAGGCCCAGTCAACTAGGCAAGCCCATCGGAGGTTTGTTGGGGTGATCCACCCATTGCACCGAGAATTCTCCTTGGAATATACCCCCCCTCGCCCCATGAAGTCGTTGTAGAAAGTCGGCAATTGGACCGGCTGGATCACTGAACTGTCTTAACTCGGGACGCTGCCCGGGCACAGTCCCCTGAACACCGTCACAACGCCGGAAGGGCGGCTGACAAACGACCCCTGGTCAGCTCCTTTCAGATGAAAGATCTTCTCCGGCTTCCCGTGAAGATCGGGAGTCAGCGTCCATGACATCCTCCTGGAATGTGTCGCATGGGAGAAAGACAAGAAGGGATAATCTCTCGGCATCGTTGGCAGATACAAGACCACACTCTCGGCGGAGAAAACCGAGGGTTCTCTCTTGGGCTTCGTCTGGGACTGTTCGTCAATCATGTCCCCAAAGAGAAAAGCTGGATTTATGTACTGGTCCCCGTCTATGTACGTCAGGGGCTCTCCACTAATCATGTTCAGCAACGTCCGCTCGCCCTGAGCCGATCAAGATCTCCCTTTCTTCAGGATACTGGGGTCCGGAGATAGGAAATGTTACGTGGGACAGATCCTCCAGATAGTTTGAGTGCAGCATCCCGGCAGCGGAATCCATCACCTCGGCCAGTGGAGACTCATGCAAGTTATCTGCAAAAGTGCAAGGAAAATACGTCATTATAATTCTTGCAACATAAAGACCAAGAAACGATAGTCTGTGCTTTACGCCAAGACTGTACAAAATTTGGTCATTTTACGCCGGAAGTCACATCTAGAAGCGTAATTAGCGGTATACGGTCCATGCTTTATGCCAGACTGCCAAAATTCTAGTTAATACGCCGGAGGTCCCATCCACAAGCGCAAAACTAAAATTTTATAGTATACACCAAGTTTTCGGCAGTCGGAGCTTTTACGCTCAAAACTGCAAAAATATGGAGTTTTTACCCTGGCACATTAGAAATATGGGCGTAAAAGATGAAAACGTCTCCGTGCGTCATCTTCCTCAAAGAGGCTATCAGCTCAGAAGACGACCTAGCGTGGTCACGTTCAACGTGTGCGAAGGATTTTTCGTCATTCTTTGTCATCCCAAAGGCTCTACCTCTAAGGCCGGGTGCGCTACTCGTCGGCGGGATACTTCGCTTAGAAGAAAGTTTACCTTGCCCGACCGAAGACTCTCGCTCTGGGGCAGAAGAACGAGAAGAAGAACCTATACTCTTTCCCTTAGTGGAGGGGATTTGTTTCGACGCCATTTCTGAAAACTCGGAGTGCTCGGAGAAAGAACGAGAGAAAAAACTCAAACAGTCGAAGACTCCCATTCGCAGAAGACGGATAAAAAGTTTTTCTCTCAAAAGCTTGGGATATATATAGAGTTCGGGTCGACTCCTCGAATCCCCGGACGGACTCCTCGAAACCCGAACCAAATCTTCTAATTAATATTTGGTTATGATTGGGTCCTACGTCAGCCTATTATTTAGACAAGGCGGATAGTCAGCGAATTCGAAAAGTTTTTCGTGCAAAGCAGGTCAGCGGTTCCTACGGTAAGGAGCTTTCTACGGTCGACAGCAGCAGATCTATGGTTTTACGCTCGCAAGCTATAAGTTTATGGTTTTACGCCCGGATGCCTTTGTGCTCGGTAGCTTTTATGCTCGAGAGGCTACAAACCTACGACTTTACGCTCAGCAGATACCAAATTGATGTTCTCACGCTCGGTGGCGCTTAGTTTACGCTCAGAAGAAATAGATTCGTAACTTCACGCTCGGAGAAATTTTCTTTTCAGAAGCTACAAGTCTACAGTTCTACGCTAAGGATCTTTCTACGCTCGACAGCTACGAATCTACGGCTTTACGTTCGACGGCTACAAGTCGGATTTTACGCCCAGATGCCTTTGTGCTCAGTAGCTTTTATGCTCGAGAGGCTACAAACCTACGACTTCACGCTCAGGAACCACAAGTCTATGATTTCACGCTCGATGGTGTTTAGTTTATGCTCAGAGGCTACAGACTAATGATTTCAAGCTCCACGATTTCCCGCACATCTGAAAGATATGCCGGCCAGATTACGCGTACATCTGAACGGTCCTCAAGGCGGTCGATTACAGGAGTTTACACAGAAGATACTCCTTCTTGACCTCAAAATATCCCAAGTACCCAAAACATACAGAGTTTAAACATTGAGAAATTACTCTTCTCGGGTCAATTGGAGGTTCATCCAGACTCCAGTCTGAATCTCTCGTCTATCAAGATGGTAACTCAGTTTGACAGCCATTTCTCGACCCTGTTCCAAGGGATTTTCGAGAAATCATTCTTGAAGACGTAGTCTGAACAAAAATTTTGTTCATCAGAAGTAAAAACAACAGTTCAGAGCTCTACGCGGTTCCTCAGTCCTAGCAGCAGGACAGTTCTAAATGTTCAAAATGCTCAACAGCGTTCTATGGACTATTCGCTATGCGTAAAAGACTGGACCTAGCACTCTTTCTATACAGAGTCGGCATAAAGAATCAGACGTGTCGAAGCTACACATATTCAGACTTCACAGCAACGTATGGCAAAATGATCAGATGCAGAGAAGAAAGACAATTTTATTAAAATCAAAATCATGATTACATATGAGGGAAATCCTGTCTATAAGGGGTTTTTCTTTATTTTTTATGGTTACAACTGAGGGAAACCCCGTCTACAAAGGGCTTCGTCACCATCATCTGAAGATCGCACCGAGAAGCTGTTCTGACAGGTTCTCACGTTGGTGATGGTCTTCCTCTTCTTCCAAGAAGATGATCAGTAGTGGGAGGATACAAAAATAGGCATAGACCCATCCTCCAACAGAAGAAAAGCAGGGTAAATCTGCTTTTCTACAGACCGACGCCACTCAAGCCGGGACAGAGCTAGTCTGTCTGACTCTCGTCACCGAAGGTAATGGGAGAAGGTGCTACTTCCAACCAGCCTGATGAAATACGATTCTTCGCCTCTCCCGAAGAACCACCATACAAAGTTGCTGATTATCCCGAGCAAGGGAGGCTATGATATCCTTCCATGATCCATCGTTGCAGTGGACATTTGTTCGAAGATGCCATCTTTTTTGGCTCCTTACATGCTGGAAGAACATGGTCTCCTTCTTCCTCAGATCGACCCGACGAACTCCGGCGATCATCTCTGTGTGGTGATGGAAATGTGGGGAGAACGGGTTAACCCCCCAGCCTTTTTATAGGCGAAAGAGATCACACCGATCCCCAATAAATCTGCCACAAGTCAGCATCGACCGTTTCAACGCTCCATTCAGAAACTTTTTGAGTTACGAGGAGCGGTTCATGCTTCATTCAAAGCGTTTCAAATTTCGAGGAATTTGAAAGCTTTGAAGGGGGTCTTGTAGAAGCATGAAAAATACGCTGGGAAGCTCTACGCAGCATATTGATGCAGAGCAGTGTAAACAGAGGCCTTCAGAGCCATCAAGCGTGCAACAGAGCTTTTTTCGCTAAACACAGCGTAAAATATTAAAAGCTCAAAGGACCATCCGCGTAAGTGTAGTATGTCCAGGATGCTTCAGTAAAACAGTGTTCTTCGTCGCCTCCTGGGCATAAAACCCATCCGCTTTCAATATAGCATTAAAGTGTACAAGGGAAGCTTCATGTTCTCCGAAGTAAACCTGTCAGATCCTGCAATGAACCTGACGTCTGGACTTCTGACAAAGGGATACTGCACGGCTACCCAGACGACGGCTATAATGATGGCACAGCACTGCAATCCAGGCTATCATTTACCGTCATCTCTTTTGCATAAACTGCTTTTACGTGCACAAAGGGATACGCTGCCTTATTTTACACAGGTAGCCATGAGCTGTTTATGCTCCACAGTAGACAAACCGCCTGTCATATCAAAAGCTGCACTTCGTACGGGGCTCGAGGCACGTCTCTACGACTGATACGCAGAGCGGTGACAGTTTCTCGAGGCACGTCTCTACGTCTAATATACAGAGCGGTGATAGTTTCTCGAGGCACGTCTCTGCGACGGATGCACAAAAGGGCTGCAGACCTTCAAAACACGCCTCCACATTTAATGCACAGGATGGTGGCAAATCTCTGCATTTAATGTGAGAGATTTGATTATATCTTCAAAAGCAGTAATTCCGGCTAAGACGTCCACATCAACACTCTGGCACGGTATGCAGCGGCTTCTACGCCCATTCAGCTCCTGTGCTCACTCGGCTTCTATGCCCATTTGGCTTCTATGCCCACTCGGCCTCTACGACCACTCGGCTTCTACGCCCACTCGGCCTCTATGACCACTCGGCTTCTACGCCTATTTCGGCTTCTATGCCTACTTGGCTTCTACGCCATGGTGACAGACATTGGCTTCTACGTCTACCTCTTCTACACGAGGGTTACCTACCTACGTGGCTTCTACGCCGTGATCTTCTTAGCGATTATACGCGTTTTATCCCTTAGTTGGACCCGCGTCACACGCTCATTCAAAGGATCATCTATACGCAGGCATTGGTTATTTTAACCGTTGTGTAAAAGGGTGTTGTACTTTCCACTACTCGGTTTTTACACCGACGGAGTGGTCACTGTCACCAAAACTCTATAAATAGAGACCTCTATCAGCAGAGGACAAGGTCAGAAATTGGTCAAGAAAACCAATATCAGATCCAAGGTCGAACTTCCAAGAAAGATCGAACCAGAGGTCAAGAGAGAGAGAGAGAGAGAGAGAGAGAGAGAGAATCCAGAGCTCAGGCAAAGAGTAGGGATCGACGACTTTGGCATCGTGCATCCACCCTCTTTTGCAACCTTCGAAGCTGCTTTCTGTCTTCTACGGCACTTCTTCATCATCGTGTGGTCCAAGGGCTAAAGTGATCGACTGCAGATTAGACACCTATAGCAATATTTACCCAGATTAAATAAATTGTACTCCCACATCCTCGTGTAGGATCAAATTATACAAGTTTGTTTGTAAACCAAAGAAGGCAGATTTTATGTAAAACCTCGTATTATATACAACTTCGTTCTTTCGTTTAATACCACAAACAATCACGTTGCGCAAGTAACGCGTGGGTTAATTTACCTTTACACCCATTTTATGAGCACATGGGTGTGTAGGTATTATTTTTTACCTGACCTGGGGTTCGTGCAAGAACTTTTTCCAAGTCGTTAGTGAAAGACTTTTGATATTGACCCAGTCCACTTGCCGCTGTGAGCTGGATAAGTGGGTCGGTATTGTATAAATTTCCATCAGGGGCATGCATAACAATTAGCGGCGCCAACCGACGATCATTTGACTAGGCAGTTGCTTGAGCTTGGCAAGCTCACACTGCCCTAGATATCTTTGTCCTAGCACACACTGGTGTATAATACGAAGAGTCCAAGTTTAGGATTTCACCATTCTCAGCTTGGCGCATAGGATCAGCGCTGCGTGAGATTCGGTCAAAAATAGAGGTTCTGATGTTATTAGAGTCGCATACGGCCATCTGCCTACGGTCTTCATCCGATACTGCATAGTCGATCTTATACGGTTTCCTCCTTGGTCGCATAGAACTTGCATCAGCACTCAAACGTCGGACATCATAGTATTTTTCTTTGCCAGAGTTTGGGTGGTAAGTATTTTTTGCGTCATACGGGGATGCTGCATGGACATGGACCGGGGTGGATTCATGACGAGCGTCTTCAGCAACAGAGTGAGAGGCAAAAATTGCATGCTCCGTAGTTGGGTGAGGCACAATGGCCATTGCTACCCAAGTCCTGCGTGCCTTTTTAAGCCCTGCTAGCACTGGAGAGGGACTCGTGATGCCCTCAGAGTTTATCTCCTCAAATGCTTGCTGGTCAAAGCGGACTATCAGCATCCTCTGGGTTGAACCCAGCTTGGCAGCAAAAGACTATGTCACCACCTTCTCATCAGAGGAGAAGGTTGTCCCCAGTTGAGTCACCATCTTGTTCACCATTAAATATGAGTTCTTTCTTTAGCAATAAACTAAAAAAGTACAAAGAGGGCCTAGACAGACAATCTAAGTACAAATTTGGTTTCTAGGGTGTGATGATGGATATTGATTGTTGCAGTAACTCATTTACTCCACTGACGATCAGATGCGAGAATGAGGATGCTCTTCTCCCTTCTCTCTCCTGAGCTTGTGTGAAAGCAGCTTTCTCCGGTGGTATGGTCTCTTTGAAGCAGAAAAATCTAGCCCTTAGAACTTCCAAGTTGCTTCTATTTATAGCCATCATGTGCTGATAGGCTATAGGTGCCGCATATGCCTCTGTTTGGTGGCCGCATAGGGCTCCTTTAACAGGAATGCTGTTGTAACTGTAGTCTCATGCCACAGACCAGATACCATGTGGTCTTGGTTACGATATTTATTTGAAGAGATCTCCGGGTTGTTTCATGCGTTACTTGGTAAGCTGGATACGTAGTCAGCACCGATTATGAAAGAAATCATCTTCATTTGTAATAGAAATATCCTGTAATTAGAGAGCCGCATAATATCTTGGCCGCGTGGACTGATGGACACTCTGGCCGCATGGCACAGTGGCCGCATACGTGCTTTCGTTTGGCCTTGGTCTGATGGACACTCTGGCTTCATGAGGACAAGGAGGCATAACGTCCTGGCCGCATGTGTGCTTTCGTTCGCCCTTGGTCTGATGGACACTTTGGCTTTATGAGGACGAGAACGAGGACGCATAGAGTCAAGGCAGCATGTGTGCTCTCGTCCGTCTTTGGTCTAATGGACACTTTGCCTTCATAATGACGAGGACACATAGAGTTGAGGCCGTATGTGTGCTATCATCCTCCTTTGGTCTGATGGATACTTTGGCTTCATAAGGATGAGGATGAATAGAGTCAAGGCCACATATGTGCTCTCGTCCAGCCTTGGTCTGATGGACACTTTGACTTCATGAGAACGTGGACGCATAGAGTCGAGGCCGCATGTGTGCTCTTGTCAGCGATCTCTAAAAAAGAGGGCCTCTGGGAACGTCCAAGTTCCTCCTATTTATAGCCATGATGCTGATGGTTGCTACTGTGGACGCATATCATGGGTGGGTTGCCACATAGCCTCCGTTGGGATATGCGGTTGATAAAATTTGGGGTTGTTCACAACCAGTTGTGTGCATGACTTAGTCAACTAGACATGTAGTCAGCACTGATTGTGTGAACATCTTTTCGGTTGTTGACATGATCATGCAAACTGGCTATCGCATAGGGCCGTTGCCGTATATGTGCTCTCGTCTGGCCTTGGTCTGACAAACACTCTGGCTTCATGAGGATGAGGACGCATAGAGTTGAGGCCGCATAGAATCTGGGACACATGGGACGCATGGAGTCTGGAACCCATGTGGCCAGAGACGCTTGGGGCACATGAAGTCTGGTCCTCGTGGAGAGCTTGACGCATAAATAGCTTGACGCATAGAGAACTTGGCTCGTGGAGAGCTTTGACGCATAGATCTTGTATGTATACGGCTTGTAGTCTGGCTGCATAGATGCACCTGCAGACTTGCTTTGGGGATCTAGATGAGTCCCTTGGCAGTATAGCTTCTCTGCAGCATGACTAAGGCAGGCTTTGAGGGCATATCTTCTGGCACATGAACTCATATTTTTTATGCTTCTACACACATGGCTAGCGATTGTCATATCATAGAAGGGGGATGCTTTAAATATGTTCATGTGACCCATAAAGCATTTGAATGCCTAGTTGGAAGAAGAAATCAATATCCTTTGTGAGCTTAACACTAGCAAAATAACGGGCAGATGCCACAGGCTATCCAAGCAGTACCGCTAGACGCTTAGAACCGATGACCCAGTGTCTAGAATCGAGTCTTTGATTTAACTCAAGATGAGGCATTAAATAACAATTATATTTGATATACTGTTATTTAATGATATTCTAGCAATTGTTTTATTTTATTCTAGTGCAACCTGTAGCTTTATATTGAGAACTTTTACCGAGAAGCATAGTTAAAATGGCATTTTTAGATTTAAACCTTAGTTTTATTACCCCATTAGGAGTAGAGATGCGTGCAAATTTAATTTGTATAGATGATTATATTTGTATTAAAGGAATAAAATTGTTTAAGGATGTGATTGTTCTTGATATTAAGGAGTACGATGTCATTTTAGTTATGGATTGGCTCGTTGCTTATTTTGTAACAATTGATTGTGTGGGAAAGAGAGTTTTATTTTTTCTACCCAGGACTCATGTGGTCCGACATCGAAAGAATCTATAGTAATTTCTGCAATGACGGCTCAACATATTCTAATTTCTAGCTGTGAAGGGTACATTGCTTCTATTCAGGACACTAAAAGATAGTGCAGATGCTGTTCAAACTAAAGTCATGACATAATTTCCTGACATATTTGTAGATAAGATACTTGGCATACCTTTCGATCGAGAAATAGGGTTCACCATCGACACATTTATAGACTCCTGGCTGATAACCAAAGCTCCATACATAATGGCACCTGCAGAATCAAAAACTCAAGGTATAGTTGTAAGAATTATTGGACCTTGGAAATAATTTCTCTATCATCTCTCAATGGGGAGCTCTAGTTTCATTAGTGAAGAAAACTGATGGATCTATGAGTCTATGCATCGATTAATGAGAATGGAATAAAGTTATAATTTGAAATAAATATCCATTACTAAGAATAAACTACCTATTCGACCAGTTGCATGGGGTGTTAGTGTTCTCCTAGATATATCTTCGTTCCGGCTACCACCATCTATAAATAAAGCTACAAGACATGCCAAAGTTTGTGTTTCACACTAGATATGGTCACTACGCATTCCTGGTCTTGTTGTTTGGTTTGACAAAAGCCCTAGTTAACTTCATGGACATGATGAATCAAGTTTTGAGATCATTCCTAAACAAGTTCATGGTCGTGTTCATTGATGATATCTTAATATACTCTAGAAGTAAAGAAGGCCATGCAGAGAACCTATAGATTGTACTACTGACTCTACGAGAAAATCAACTATATATAAAGTTGAGCCAGTGTGGATTTTGGATGATTAGTGTGTCAATCCTTAGACATATTATTTTAGTAGAAGGCATTATTTTAGATCCGAAGAAGATTGAAACTGTGGATTGAAAATAACCTACAATGGTTAGTAAGATTCCAATTTTTTTTGTCTTAGCAAGATACTACAGAAGATACGTAGGGGACCTTTTGAAGTTTATGTCGTCTCTGACTCTCCTCATCCAGAAGGGAGTATCATTCAAATATGCATATGACTATGAGGGTAGTTTCCAAATGTTAAAATAGTAGCTCATTTCAACTCTGGTTCTTGTACTTTTAGACAAATCTAAGAAATTTCAAATCTACAAAAATACATCAGGTTTGGGCTTTGGATATGTGTTGATGTAGAATGGAAATATGATATCGTATGCCCTAAGACAGTTAAAGTCGCATGAGAAGAACTACCCTACTCATAACCTAGGATTGGTAGTGATTATATTTGTATTGAAGTTATTGCAGTACTATTTGCATGGCATATCTTTTGAAATCTTCACCAACCATAAGAGTCACAAGTGCATATTCGATGAAAAGGATTTGAATTGTAGACCAAGGACATGGTTGGAGCTTATAAAGGATTATGAATTGATCATTATATACACACTAGAAAAGGTGAATATCATAGCAGGTGTGTTGAGCCTGAGATTTGTTAGAGTGCATTCAATAGCGGGAAAGATATTGAAAGACTTAAAGAATATGTGCATTGAGTTTCGAATTTGCGAGTGAATATATACTTGAGTATTATGGCCAGTAAAGATTTCATAATGTTTGGAGCCTATCAAGGATTATAAATTGATCATTGTATATACATCAAAAAAGGCAAATGCCTTAGAAGATATGTTCATCCTCAGATTCGTGAGAGTTCTTTCAATAACGAGCAAGATACTGAAAGACTTAGCGAGTATAGGCATTGAGTTCCAAATTTTTGACTTAGCTAAACTACAACTTGAGTTGAATCTACTCGAGAAAATCATGAAAGCACAAAGTAAAGACAAATTTCTAGAGAAATCTGTGGACAAATGGTTGAAGGAAAGGTAACTAATTTACATAGCTTGAAGATGTACGACATAAGGGAAGGTTGTTCATTCCAAAGGATGAAGTACTTCGAAAAGAAATATTGACAAAGTCTCACTATAAAAATTAAGCATTGTATCCAGGCAGCAGGAAAATGCATAATGATCTACCTATAACATTTTGGTGGCACAGTTGAAGAAGGAATGACCTCTCTTCGTATCAAAATATTTGTCTTGCTAGTGAGTAAAGGGGGGGGGGAGAACAGAGACCCGACGGGGAGGTAGAATGCCTTACCACTCCAAAATGGAAATAGGACCATATTATTATGGAGTTCAGTATGGGTTATTGTTGATCTATGGAACAAATTAGCTTATTTTATTGCCACAAAAGTTTCCTGAAGCATTGATCGGTTGGCTCAGATTTATCTTGACAAGATATTTTGATTTCATGGAGTTTAAGTGCCAATAGTTTCAGATGGGGATAAACGATTCTTGACACATTTCTAGAGTAGTCTTCAATCGAGAATGTGGATAAAGTTAAAGTTCAATTCAGCTTATCATCCTCAAACCGATGGTCAAATAGAACAGTTGAATCAAATTCTCGAAGACATGTTATAGCTCTATATGATGGATTTGAAAACAAGTTAGGACACCCACTTACCATTTTCAGAATTTGCATACAATAATAGCTAACAATCCACATACAAATAGCACCATACTTAGCACTGTACGGGCAAAAATATATGTCACCTACATGTAGGAATGAAGTTGGTGAACGATAAATACTTGGTCTAGAATGAGTAGAATAGACTGTTTAGAAGATTAACTTAATTTATGAAAGATTTAGATGTACAAAAAATTGATAGAAGAGTTATACGGATACTAATCGATGACCTCTTGAGTTCATGGTGGGTGACCATATCTTTTTAATGGTAATGCCTATAAGAGGAGTCATCAGATCTAGCACAAAAGAAAAGTTGAGACCGAGATTTGTTGGTTTTTTGAAGTTCGCAAGTGAGTTACACGAGCTGCCTATTGTGAGACTATGTCTCACATTATCTATATTGGTATATGGATACGTATTTTATACTGCATATTTTATTTTCTAAATTTTTGTAGGATTTTAAAAATTATAATTTTAAAAAAATTCTCCCTGACCGGACAACCGCCGGCATGCCGCGGCACACCGACGGAAAATTCGATCGTCAGATATTACTTTTGCTTTTAAGATACTTTGAGATATTTTGGTGAATAGTATTTTGATATTTTTTGAATAGTGTTGACTCATCCTATTATCCAATGGTTTCTTGGTTTTGTTTTGTACGGTCTAATTTGATTTGAATCGTTACATGGATCGCTGACGTGGCAGATCCAACAGTCACGATTAATTCCCACCCTTCATACAAACACCTTAATTTTTGTCTCGTTTCTTATTTCTTTCACTCTTTTTTCTTTATTTCCTCTCCATATTTCCCGAGAAATCTCGAATCTCGGTCTTGAGGCCTAGGAGTGTAGTTTCTGAACCCCTCTTGGTGGTGGAGTTGAAGAGTTAGACTGGGAGCTCCACCTTAGCCAAGTACATCTTGTCGAAGACTAGAAACGACCTTATTTATTACAATTTCTGCTTTTCTTAATTTTATATGCTTAGAATTTTATGGTACTTTCTTTGTTAATAATGTTTCTCTCATAATTTTCAAACCTGTGCATCTTTCATAAATTGGTTTAAGCTTGCTTTTGACTTTTTTGATAGAATCCTTGATATTTACTACTTAGAAAACTCGGTGAAAATATTTACCGAAGTGATTGCCATGAGACTTAGTGTATATGCTATGTGAGACCCTCCCCTAGCCTTGTATATGTTTGGTTTGGAGATTAGAGAAAATCGGAACACGTTTTGGTTTCTCAAAAAGTTATTTTTGGAGTATTTTAAGGAATTGATCTATCAAATCTGAAAAATTGTGAAATCTAATGCTCCCATGTTGCGCGAAATTTAATTTAATTTAATTTGGCTATCAAAAGTTAAAATTTTGAGTTAAAATAAAGTTTTTATAGCCGAAGCTTTGGAAAATTCCATATCTGGGCTGCTGTGCAGTTTCGGATTATCCGAAGGTAATCTGCTGATCACCGACGGGAAGATCCGAATTTTGGTCCATAAAGCTGCTATTTTATATCGGATTATCCGTCGATAATCCGAGGTAATCCGAATTATGCTATTTTTTGCTAAAATTGACTGTTTTTGACCATTTTGTCCGTTTCTGAGATTTTCCCTTGAATTTAATATTTTTTTAACATAATTAATGACCTTTTGACGCTAGAGAAGAGTTGTACATCGGTAAGTGATTAGAGATTAGGATCTACTCGAAAAAGATCTATAACCCCGGTCCTTGTTTAGTTTTAGGGTTATGGTACTGATCTCGAGGAGTTTCCAAGTTTTCTTATTGCTTACCGACCTATCAAAAAATATCTATAAACCCGGTCCTTGTTTGGTTTAAGGGTTATGGTTCGATCTCGATGGGTTTATTTTAGTTTTATTATTTTCCTGTACCTTTAGGCTATACATGTCTCGACCCGGCATTTGGTATAGTTGGGGGACAACTTCCCTTTATACACTTGGCTACTACATGCTAGATAGTGGCTCGTGGTAGCATACTCTTGTCTTACTACTTTTATATCCCCTGTTGTGGCTTGTCTTTCCATATGGTCTTAACTATCAAATTATTGTCCGGCCTTGCATACAGGACTAGGATGGATTAGGCAGAATGCCATACCCAGAATCCTAAACGAAACTGTTAAGGATAATAAGTAGTATGAAAAATTAGATCATGGGAGAGGAGGTTTCCTTGTTGCATGCAATCTCGTTATCCCGCCAACATTTTATGGATTTGTAGCCTTCCGTCGAGTAAGGCACACTTCCAGTCGACCGTCGAGTGATGCAACCCAGTTATGACATGGCCTTTACATTAATATTGCTTTTACATTGACATTGCTTTTACATTAACATTGTCCTTTCATTATGTTTTATTTATATATACATAGTTAATTAGGTTAATTTTGTCTTTATGTTTATATTTCATTTACATTTATATAGTTATTATTTTGCGTTGTCTACACTCGAACATCGCTTTACTATGACCGGACCTTGCCTGGATAACCTGAACAGACTGCAGGAAATGCAACCATAGAAATCCTCGTTTTTGCATTTGTTAGTAACTAGTATTTGTGACAACCCTAGTTAGTTAACGTATCAACCATACTATTGCTTGACCGTGCTCTATTGACTGTTATTATTGTTAGCCTATTTTTCTTCATTTCTCGTATTATCATGTGTCGATGGGTGGACAGAGCTAAGTTCGGCTCGGAGAAAAGATCCATAACCCCGATCCTTGTTTGGTTTACGGGTTATGGTTCCGATTTCGAGAAGTTACTATGCTCTCTTATCTCTTGTCGGCTTTTATTTTTTTATAGTTATTTTTATATCATCATGGTTGTAGATGTAGATTGGAACATATGAACGATTATATATAGCAAAGTATTAACCGGAGGAATATTAAAATTTAATAATTTTGCAATGATATCAACGCCAAGTTTTGCATGATTCTTAAAACCAAGCCTAAAACGAAACATTGAACTGTAATTGTCCAAGTTCCTGCGAGTTCTTATTAGATCATTGTAACCTAACAGACCCTTGGATAAAACGTAGTTGACTATAGATTACACTACATTTCAACTGGACAAGTACTTCCAAAGCAGATTAAAGCAAAGGCCAAAAAGGCCGTGGTGGTCACGCAAATCGCACTCATTTCATCACATCCAAATTATTTGGAAGGAGAACCATTGTACTCTTATCTCTACGTCCTACCAAAACATTACAAACAGATGCAATTGGCTACAACATTGTTCATTGATAACCAACGTTCGGTAGAGTCCACCTTTATGTGTCAAGGATATATTTCCAGTTATCACTGGTGATCATTGGCATTGTAGTTAGTCTTTGTGTTTCTCATGAAATAGGAACAAGATGCTTAGGTGCTCACCACCACGTACGTCTGGTTACGGTGCGTTTGAGCGTCATTCAGCACAAACTATAGCACCACAGCACCCAAGGACGATAAGAATTGACTCGCACTAGTAGACGGCAGCATGACACGGTGTTGTTGGTGTTTTTTTTTTTTAATTTTGAATTGCACCTCATATTTTTTTTATTCTAAGTCAAGATGTACCTATCAATTTACCAGGCTGATGATAAAGGCACTACAAAATACACTCAAGCTGACCCAAATTTTATTTCTAAATTTTTCAATTAAAATTTTACTCGGGACTATTAAAAATTTATTTGAAACTGTCAAAATTTTAACAGTCCTTTCAATATGTTAGACTGTCATTGAATTGCATACATTATTTATGATTGTCAAAATTTTGACAGTCCAAATTATTAAATGGGCTGTCAAAATTTTGACAGTTCTAAATATATTTTTGGACTAGCCGTGAGTAAAATTCTAAGTGAAAAAATTTTAAAAAAAAATTTGGGACAACCCGATTCCTCTTTGCAGTGACTTTATCAAAAATTATTTATCATAATATAAAAAATCTTTCATTTTTGAAAAAAAATAATTTCTACTAATAGTCAATTTCTTTGACCAAATTGGTTAACCAATCCAAAAAAAAAATCAAATAACGACTGTTTATAACTACCACCACTCGTCTATCTCTTACCCAAAAATAATTATAATAATAAAAAAATATAATTTTCAAACTATTAGTAATTAATTTCTCCCAAACTACTTATGGAACCGATTCCTTCCTCAGCTATGCGTATAGAATTCATTCCGAACTTGAAAGCTTTCTTCGATGCTTTTTATTCTTTAACAGGTATATATATGTACCTATGTAACACATAGTTTATATTATTTAAAAAATAAATAATAAATTTTTTTAGTTTTTTAATATTTAGAAAAAATAATTCTTTTAATCTTTTCTATATATAATTATTTAACCATTCAGGTTAAATTTAATTAATAATTTTAATTAGTAGACATAAAATAAAAATAAAATTTTTTTTTTTTACGGTCAAGTTTAACTTTTTCTTTTTTTTTTTCTTATATAGCAGCATAGATTATTGTCGGTACATTCCGAGAGATATTTCCAAGGAACTTGGATGCCAAGAAACCTTTCATGGTGGAAGATAATTCCCAACATTTTTATACAGAGTGGGAGAGTAATGATTGTGGGCATTAGTTCTATTTGTTGCTATTGTTAATGGAACACTAAAATCTTTCTGATAATAATATCTATCAACCTTTTTTGTATAATTATAGGTTGCAAGTGGCTCATCCCTATGTTTGATTTAGTGCTTAAACGGTGGGAAAACAAAGGGACCTAAGTCACCACAAACTGTTGGAAACGAAATGCGAAATCGTTTTCCAAATCAGAAAGTAACTGTAAAAAAATCGAACAAAACGTACAAACTAAAAAATAACAAACACAAATCACAGACACAAAAAATTTTAGATAAAAAATCAAGATGAGAAAAATCACAGGACGATCGGAGTCCAACCCTGATGAACCTCCACTAATAGAATATAGAGATTACACTCTTTACAAGCTTCTCACCGATCCAATACGGATCACCGGAACTCTTTGAAATATAAAATAGAATGCAACAACGAAGAAAAAAGACAATGAGAAATATCTCAAATTGATCACCTTCTCCGAAACGACCTACAATCATTTTTTCTACTATCCAAAGTTACAATGACACTCTTGCCACATTTTTTTCTCTCTTATTTTTTCTCATGTTGCTGTATATTGTATGAACCTTTATATAAACATTTCCATGAATTGGGATTTTCATATGAAAATCTATATATGGAAGTCAAAAATATTTACGAAAATCTAATTACATTCAATCATATATTTAATGGAAATCAAACCATAAATTAGCTTACCATAAATTGAAAATCCATTTATATGGAAAGTTAATATATGAAAGATCCAATTATAAATATATAATTAAAGTTACAGATGAAAATCTAATATAATATTTGCTTACCATAAATGTTCCAATACACGGCGCTTGACACACTTTTCGAGCTTTTCCGACACACGGATGGCGCTTGTCGCACTCCGATGTATTCTCCACATATGTTGGGAACCCCACCCACTCTAACAAATCTCCCCATTCACAACTATGTGGAGGGGGTCGTCATCCTGATGATCTGCCTACAGTACTCAATTTTTTTTTTGGAAGAATTTTTGTGAACATGTCTGCTCCGTTGTCATCCGTATGAACCTTTTCAAGAGCCGCTTTCTTCTTTTCCACAACATCCCAAATCCAATGATACCGGGTCTCAATTTGCTTGGGCCGGCTATGAAATGTCTTGTTCTTCACAAGATGAATAGCATTCTGACTATCGCAAAGCAAATGATACTACTCTTGCTTTAGACCAAATTCTTCATCAACAGCAACTCCTTGCATGCCTCTGTTGTCGCAATGTACTCTGCCTCTGTCGTCGACCAGGCAACACACTTCTGCAACCGCGACTGCCACGATACTGCTCCACCAGCAAACATCTACATCTCCAGCCATATCAGCGTCGGTATACCCAACTAGCTTCAGCAATTCACCACCAAAAGTAAGTCTCCAATCGGCAGTGCCCTGGAGATTTCGTAGAATCTACTTGACCCCACTCCAATGTACCCTTCTAGGATTGGAAGTATACCTACTAACTGTGGCAATTACGTGAGCGATGTCTAGTGTCACACCCGTTCCCAGATTTAGTATTCTTGAATTTATGATATTTAAAAAAATTGTGTAGATGTATTCATGCTGTATTTCATGTTGGTTCCTATTAAATATGTTGTATTTATTTAATTATATTCTTGTTTATTGTGGGAGACTACCCGAGACCAGTAGTAAAAATCTTGGCAATTGTCATGGACCCGTGCTAAGACCCGTATATAATTTGATACCATACCCGGTTCACTCTTAGAAACACTAAGCCTATTTTGGATGGTTGAGATTTGGTTGGAGAGTGTCATGACTTAATCTTAGGGTTAACCTCATTTCTCCACTTGGTATATATATGTTGATTTCTCTCTCTTGTCTCATTCTTCCTCATTTCCACTCCCCTTCTTCTATCTTCTTCCTCCTTCGCTCAAGAGTTTCCATTGACAAAAACCCTAAGCCCTATGCCTAGACTTGGTTCAAGGAAGAGGTTTGTTAGTCCACCAAGGCAAGTACATCTGGCTCAAAGTGGTAAAGCCATAAAATTTTGGATTTTTATATATATGTTATTTTAAAAATGTATTTGATGAAAAATATTCTCCTCGTGTTGCTGATCATATTTCGTCCTTAGAGTTTTGGATTTTGATGTATAGATTTTTGTAGATATGAGTTTCAAGTTTAGGATTTTATGTGTTCTATGAGTTTTTCTTGGTTTTGTTCTACTAAAACTTAGTGTTTTCGAAAACTAGTTGTTCCTTATGTTAGAGCATTTCATTCTGAGTATTTTGGCTTTTGTCTCTCTTGATTCGGAGTTAAAATGATATTTTTATGAAGAAAATAAGTTTTGAGTTTTTGGAACTTTTTTCGCCATGGCTGAACTTGCTGTCTGGAGAAGAAGAAGTTCGCATGCGGCCAGTGAGCTATGCGGCTGAGAGTGCCACGCGACATGAGAGGGTTATACGGCCTAAACTATAGCCGTATACTGACTACATGCGTCCATCTTGTTTGATGCATGACTGCTGATTTACACAAGTATCCTTGAACACCTTGTGCTTTCACTCACTGAACGAAGAATAAGATATTCGATAAGTCCAAGAGACCTCCATGTGGCATCGACTCCATTTGGCATTGACTCCATATGCGACACCGACATTTATGCGTCCTGGAGAGCATGCAGCCACTATTTTCCTTGGACGCATGGCTCTGAAACGTTGGTACTTATTTCTTTGGTTTTGCTTTTTCTCTCATACACACTTTATTTGCATCAGTCACTTTATGTCACATTACTGACACCTCATTTATTGCCCGTTACTTCAAATACTTATCCCAAGGAGTAGACCTTGACCCTGAGCATGCGGCCAAGTGGTTCATGCCGCTTAACTTTATATGCGGCCAACTCGTCCATGATACCAATGCATCCTCATGCGGCCAGTTGCTCATGCATCTGATTAGTGCATGCAGGCTGATCCATGTGGCAATCCATGCGTGCACTTCTCATGTGCGTATGTGATCCTATGCGACCCAAGTAATCTATGTACAAATTCTACGATTTTTTGGGTTTAATTATTTTATTTGAAATATTTCTTATCGTACCCTATGTGGTTGATCGTGGCTTCTTGCTTGTGTATTCTAAGGAAGAGTGGACTTAGTAACCAGGCTGTGCTAGACCTGGATATGTGCTAGAACTAACTATGTGCATAGTATGATTATATGTTCTAGTAGACCATATGGCAACCCAGAGTAAACACAGATTTGTAGATTAACTTATCCTTTTGTTCGTTGAATAGAGTGAGGGGCGTAGTTCTTCTTGGGAGACGATCTGCAATCCCGGTATTATTTTGTTTAAGGATTATAGATCTGCTCCAGAGTGGTTCACACTTTTTTCTTTACTCACATTCGACGACATAATCATAAATTTGAGGATTTTACATATTTAGACTCCCAATTGATTGATATTCTGTGTACCTAATTTGAGGAGATTATGTTTTGACCAAGTGTCCCTATGTGATAAGACTAATATGACCAATTATAAGTTTAGTGATTGGACTCGAATACTGTATTCTTGCTGATACCACTATTGCTTGATAATTGTTTATGATTTAATGTGCGTCGAGGTACGACACATCGTGCCACGTCTAAAGTAATTATAGTTGGGTTGTGCATCGAGAATGCCTCCAAATTCCTGAACGAGTAATATTATAAATATATAATTATTTCCCCAGCACTAGCATAATAAGCGAGTCAACTACCAAAGCGTGGCTAGGATATTGATTGTCTGAATGTTGCATACACGCTCGGGGGAATCCAGATCTAACTTCCATTGATTCATATCTAGTGTGTTCATACTTTGTACGATATCTTAAGGGAAATTCTCATGTGACCACGCCTTGAGATTTCAACAACAACATAGGGCTAATTAGGTAGCTAAAAGTGGTAGTAACATTTGGAGGAAACGGTATCCTGAGATCATGCCAACGAACCTTCCCACAGAGATTCATTCTAAGTGCACAGGGGGCTGGCCACCACAGATACTGTATATAATCTTTCTTAGTGGAGTGCCGTATCTGACTATTATTCTACCGAGCCACTATTTTACTATAGGAATACTGGAACCGCTAATACCATATTTTTAGCGCAGTGGTCCTACGGGAGGACTGGTGCATCCTGCAAGTGCCTGTTTTATTTATTTGGTTCGATTAGTTCATGTTTGGCACTGGCGTGATCTGAGGATACTTATTATGCATTATTTTGAGATAACTCAGACATCACATAACAAGCCATAGGATTGATTGGTCGATCTAAAAGAGTATGTACTAGTAGTCTAGGGACATGAACTATTATAATGCGATGGTTCAACCCTTGTCCTTATTTGGTTGTAGGATTGTGCCAATGTGTCATAATAGGTCATGTATCGAAGCTGCATATTATATCTATATCTTAGCTTGTATTATGGCATGTGTGTCCTGGATTATATTGATGTGTTGCATCTTTGTCATGTTCATAATTTATTAGTCGTACCCTGTCTCAGAGTAGTGCGACACCTCTAGTCCTTGTTTGGTTGTAGAGGTATCCTACTGCTCCAATGAAAGGACATACGCTCTCCTTTGTGACACAAATTTCCTATTTTATGTACTGTATTGGTTATTTTGTTTCATTCAATTATGCTCATTTGTGGTACTTGCTATCGGGGCCTGACCCCGCTGGTTTTGTTTGGCCAGGTTTAGTAGCAGAGCCCAAGGATCCTGTCCTGTATCTGACCGATGGAACACACCAGGAGAATGTCCGTCGAGGAACTTGAGTGGTTTATTCTTCCCCACTATGAGTATCATTTTGTATTACCTTTTTAATGTTAAGCTGATGACACTTGTTAGCCGATTTATCTGGACGTTAGTTTCTCTACATGATTGTATATTATTCTGACCGCGACTGAGTTACAATCATGCGACTGAGTTACAATCATGTACTCTTGGCAATATACTAGTATACCATAATATATAACTAGTTTATGATCATTCTGTTAGAGCGTCATGGACGCCTAACTACTTTAACTTACATGCTCATTCTTACTATTTCTTGGTTGATGATTGAGACATAGATATCCTTTACCCTAGGTAACTTGATTATAGTATGCACTCCCTTGTCTTATATAACCGTGACCGTCGTACGACGTATAGCACCTAGTACGGGATAGCTGGCCATGTCCGTCTCCATATTCTGGTACTAGAGCGTGACAAGGTTTTAGAGGTGGCTCATATAGGTCTGCCTTTTCAGACTTGTGGGGTGTCTTATTCTAGGAGTCTCAATCAAAATTGTTTCCTTTGATATCATGAATTCGTCTTCTCCGATACCGAGCTTGAACTATCAACAGTTTACTTTCTTAATCTTTCATGTCCTGTCATTTGATATCTTGGTGTCCTATTTCTTCAGGAGAATCTCTTTTTCGTCAGTTAGAGCAGCAGATGTGGTAGAACAGTTAGCAGAGCAAGATTCCATTGAGCAACAACAAGAGATAATACTTCCTCAAGATTAGCTTCGAGTAGAGCCAATATATGGGCAATATGTACCAGAGTTCTCAGTACCCCCGACAGTTCCAGTAACACCAGCAACACTTGATGTCCCGACACTGTTAGAAATTATCATAGGTATGATGGCTACACAATATCATCAGATATCAGTGCAGCAGTACCAACAGCTTTGACAACAGGAGCAGAATGTCCTGTTAAACCAAGGACTGCAATCGACTTTGGAGGAGAGTGAAGAAGAAGATTATGGGACGTCATATAAATTTTTTTGACTCAACCCGAGCTATTTCGATGGCACAGAGGATGTTATTACGACGGATGCTTGGCTTCAAGATAATGAGATGATTATAGCGGCAGCTATGATTCCAACAGAGGAGCAAGTCGATCAAGTCCGATTACAACTACAAGATATTGCTCGTGACTGGTGGGCGACCGAGAAAGTTGGCTTGAGGCATCCTATCTCTTGGGATAACTTCTGGACCAGGTTCAGAGCCAAGTATTTTGGAGTAGTAGTGCAGTACGAACTGCAATAGAGATTTATTAATCTCAGATAATCCGACAGAACAGTGGATAGATATGCAGCAGAGTTCTGCAGGCTGAGCAGTTTTACTCCAGTTATGGTGATGACTTAGCAAGCAAGGGCTCTGCGATTCTAACAGGGGCTTCATTTCGAGATTCTGTATCTAGTTGAAGGGCACGACTACCATACATTCTAGGCGGTTTTGATAGCAGCCAAGAGGGTTGAGCTTACTTCTCAAATGATGGCATCAAGAAGAGTGGATCAAAAGAGGCCTCATGGACAGAACAATGAGGGAGGACCAGTACCCGATATTCGTATTCCTAATTTAGCACAATGGGGGCCAGTGGCATTCAGATAAGATAATGATAACTTGGCAAAGATAGCCGAGACAACATCAATAACACCCGGTGAATCCAGTGGGATGTACCAATTGTGGCAAAAGAGGTCACACTTACGATGTATGTAGGATGGAAAGTGGAAGATGCTTGAGGTGTGGGGGTTTCGACCACATGATAGCTACTTGTCCATAAATGCAGAGGCAGGGGGTACCATATCAACAATTCCCAGTATTGCCAGCTCTAGGATCTGTTCCGTATCAAGATTTAGTTTTAGCAGTTTTGTCGTTAGCCAAATATCCGATGTTAACGCAAGCACAAGTGTTTCACCAGAGAGAACGTCAGATTGGTCAGTAGAGACATCCTCATGGCAGAGTTCAAGTAGAACCGAGACGTGAGCAAGCTGAGTTTGGTATACTAGAATAAATGTCAGCAGAAGGTGGTCAAGTCAAGGGTTAGATTTAAGTTCTTCCAGTTTTATCTATCATTAGGGTTTCGTATATTCGGCGAGTGGAGATGATTGTTTGTCTCACTCTTCTTCCTTCGTATCTTGTAATATATGATGTATGTCATATGTCCCGACTACGAAGGTACATCCTAGGCAGAGTCATGTTCTTGACTAAGTCATTGGTACTGATTTATCATGAGACTTGATCCCTGTCCATTATCGGAGTCAGCATAGGCCAGCGAGGATGAGTTCCTATTTTGACTGACTCGGGAGACATGTATCTGTATGCCTCTATTTCTTTCTCTTTTATTTTGATTGTGTGTATTGCTTGCGCCCTTATTATATTATTGTTATTTTTATTGCCTGCCTATTTTGTTATGCTTGGTATTGAGTATGTTGTAGTTCATGAGATCTGGTATTACATGAGGTTTTATGGATCATGAGTCTCCAGCTTGGTCTATGAGTTTTCTTTCATAGTGATCAGCTCGACTAGCCTAGCGAATTCTGAGGACAAAATTTTTTCTAAGGTAGGTAGAGATGTCACACCCGTTCCCAGATTTGGTATTCTTGAATTGTGATATTTAAAAGTTTTTTTATAGATGTATTCATGCTGTATTTACATGTTGGTTCCTATTAAATATGTTGTATTTATTTAATTGTATTCATGTTTATTATGGTAGACTACCTGAGACCAGTAGTGAACACCTTGGCAATTGCTATTGACATGTGCTAGGACCTGTATATAGGATGAATATTAGACCCGGTTCACTCTTGGAACAACTAAGCCTACTTTGGATGGTTGAGATTTGGTTAGAGATTGTCATGACTTAATCCTAAGGCTAACCTCATTTCTCCACTTGGTATAAATATGTGAATTTCTCTCTCTTCTCTCGTTCTTCCTTATTTCTACTCCCCTTATTCTTTTTTCTTCCTCCTTCCCTCAAGAGCTCCCCTTGACCGAAACCCTAAGCACTATCCTTAGACTTATTTCTAGGAAGAGGTTTGTTAGTCAACCATGGCAAGTACATCTTGCTTAAAGTGGTGAAGCCATAAATTTTTAGATTTTTATATATATATTGTTTTAAAAAATATATTTGACGAAATTTTTTCTCCTTGAGTTGTTGATCATATTTAGTTCTGGAGTTTTGGATTTTGATGTAAATTTTTTTATAGATCTGAGTTTCAAGTTTAGGATTTTTATATTTTTTATGAGTTTTCCTTGGTTTTGATCTACTAAAACTTAGTGTTTTCAAAAACCAGTTGTTCCTTATGTTAGAATATTTTATTCTGAGTATTTTGGCTTTTATCTCTGTCATGACCCGCAACCGGTGTAGGAATACAAGTCGGGAACAACACCCAGCCTACGCCACAGAATTGGCGGTAGAACGCGGTTTGGGTAATCTATCTAACAATATAATGAGCCACTAACAATATCAATATACTCAATCACAGATCTAAGATGGAGAATAGCACGAATATGATAAAAGAATAGAATTGTCATAATACAACTCATGAGTCAAATAATAACATCAATCAGTCAGAGAAATACTAATCAGTAAGCTGGAGACAAATCCAGTATAAGAGAATAACTAAGAAGCTACAAATCCTGGGTCATCTGTCTCAGTCGGGATGAGTCCCTCCTGAGCCAAGGTCTCTGTCTCAGTCGGGATGAGGCCCATAATGAGTAGGATACCACTCCTCAGTATCATCTGGAAAAAATATATCCAGTCAGGAAATGAGCAGAGTACATCTCTAACAACAGTTCAAATCAATGATATAAACTATGTAGCAGTAAATAGATATAAATTTACAAGATGCAACAATAGATACAAAAGATATACAATAAAGGAAAAACTGGACATAAATACAAGAATAAACAATATGGCAATAAACAAGAATACTAAATGACTACGTGAGTGAGTACCGGCTTTAACATGTGATCGGCTTAGGAAATTGATACAAGATATATGGCCTGGTTAATCATACGTGCGGTGTATGATTAACACTATTCAATGAACAAGACTTGATATAAGGACAGTATGATCATATAGCTACACTACATACTTCCCAACCCCGACTAGTATAGTGGATCCAACCATGGTATGCTATGGCACAAGATTCTCTAGAAAGATAGCTAGTCTCCCCTAGAATCAGTATCTGCATATGTACAAGAAGAACAATAAAATAAGGCTTGCACAAGATATACCATATATACCAAGGAATAACATGTCATGACGAGATTCGGATACACCAATCCATGTAACCATCGTGTCAAGAAATCAAGAGGATCTACACTAGATACAATAAACATAAATGATATTATAAATGAGAAACAATCAAAGAATATACGCTCCTGAAGTCCGATGAATAGTATCACAAATGTCTAGTACGGTACCTCGAAGACCTAGATAGGGAATATAACATCAATACAAGATTTTAGAATAAAAATAAGTTAAACTAGTCAACTTCTAGTTCATAAAGCCATTTCTAAGTCAAAACAGTCAAACTATGTCAACTCTAAGTCAACTAGTCAAACTAGCTATTTCTAGGTTGCATGAGTCTATCTCAAGGATATTGGGTCCATACACTATGAAACTAGGTCACACTAGTTAAATCTAAGATAGTAAGATACCGTATCGCAAGATACGCAAACAAGAGATATGAAATATCATATATGCATTTATAGTCAATATTAAATATACCAATCCTAATTATAATTACTAAAATGATACCTTGGCTTTGAACTAATGCGGTATCGCACTACTAAACCTCCATCTCGATACCCAACTCAATTACCTTGAGTAACCCTCAATACCTTAACACGTACCTTGGTATCTCAAGATAAATATGATTCTAATATATAGTAGCTACCCACTAGCTATATATACTAAGACATGTATATATCAATCTAATAAAGTTTCTAGTTTATACTTATACCAACTACTAGTATATACTAAAATTATTAAATATTTACTAATACACAACTACCTACTACTAACATACAAAATATATATACATACATATATATAACTAACTAGAATGCATAAGGGATATATATACCTATCACTAAATAGTTATTTCAATAATATATATATATATATATATAAAACCATAATTTCTAACATATATATCATACCCATAGATACCCATTAACTTAACGTATATTACCTATCCATATAATACTACATATCCACCAACTATCAAACTACCAATGTATATATAACTAACTATCTAGTTAACTACCCATTGTTAACATTAACACTGCTAACTGTACTTAAACTAGTTAACTGAATAAATACCTTGCTGATACGCTGATATTGAGCTGATACTTTGTTCACTGTGCACGAGCACAAGTGCTGCACTATGCAGTAGTTTACTGCACAGTCACTTGCTGCTGGTGGTTTCCTGTTGAGCTGCTGCTGCTACTCTTTGTTGAATCTGCTGTGTACTGCTAGTGCCTGCTAGCACCTTGCTGCCCGAGCCCCTCGTTGTTGCTATGCTGTTACTGCCTGCTAGCACTTGCTGCTGCAGCTGCTTGTGTCTAAGTTGCTGCTGCCGCTGCTGTAACTTGGTCACTGCATTGTGCGGTGTTGAATGCACACTGTCCTAGCCTGCCCCCCCCCCCCAAACACACACACACACACACACACCTACAAGCACACTTATATATGTATCTATCCATACACTATCTAAACACATAGATATATAACCACTCTCACTACTAGCTATAATATATATCTATATACACTATCAATATATATCTAGATTCATAACATATAAATGTACATATATGCACACACTCATTCTCCCACATAACAAATATATAATACCCCTTTCAACTATACATATATGTATATATATACAAACACATATACATAAGTACATATATATAAATACACATTTACATATATACATATATGAACATAACACATATACACTACTAGATTCTGTACATATATATACACATATACATATATATTCCACTTACATATATACATATATCATACTATTCAATTTGCTATGTATATATATATATATATATATATATATATATATATATATATATATATATATATATATATATATATATAAACACATTTGCATATATATACTAATGCACTAGTACATATAACTACATAAATATAAACACATATGCATATATATACTAATGCACTAGTACATATAACTACATAAATAGACATAACAATATATATATATATATATATATATATATATATATATATATATATATATATATATATTACAATAGCTAAGAACAATGGAAATTGGATTTAAAATGCAACACAACACACACGTCGACTGCATCGTACTCGTATCACACTAGATCTATGATACGCTTGCGATACGACTCCATCACTCAACCAAACGTATCCCGAAAGATACGAGCAAGTCTAAATTACTATATATGAACAATACTAAAAGTAAAATATACATCTACGTGTCCGTGTCAAAATATTACATACATCTTCTTACTCGGCTGTAATGCAGGTGGTCTCGCCTATGTCCTCGGAGCTGGAGATGATCCCTGAACTGCACGACGAGGATTGGAAGGACACTCCCTTAGCTGATGTCCTTCGGTACCACAATACAAACAAACTCCCAGCCTCCTCCTGCAAACTTTCCAGATGTAGCCGGCTTCTTGCATTAGTGGCAAGAAGCTTGCTGTAACTGTCTCTACTATGGCGGTGCCTAGTAAAATGGCGCCATAGCTGGAGTCTGGTGCTGCTACGGCTGCTGAAAAAGCCACGACTGGAAATGGGGACACTTGCCAGATATTGTACCACTGTTTGCCCCCAGAAAAGAATTGCGATCTCTCTTGGGCTTCAAACCCAACTCTCACTCAACCTTGCGTACCTCCGCAAGTATCTCCAAGTAAGTGTCATAAAAAGACAGAATGAGGATCTTCACTTTCTAGTTTAGACCCTCGCAAAAATGAATAGTTCGAACCTCTGGCTCTCTCACCAAATATTTCACAAATTGGCTAAACCTGCCAAACTCTGCAATGTATTCCTCCACAGACATGCTCCCCTGAATGAGGCTCTCAAACTGCCTCCCCAAGTCTAACCTGTCTACCCGAGCAAAGAACTTCTTCTTGAAGAGGTCCTTGAAT
The DNA here is from genome assembly GCA_036927795.1 of Iris macrosiphon. Classification (NCBI taxonomy): domain Eukaryota; kingdom Viridiplantae; phylum Streptophyta; class Magnoliopsida; order Asparagales; family Iridaceae; genus Iris; species Iris macrosiphon. The sequence continues at coordinate 55,882,052 of JAYESA010000002.1, forward strand.
ACCTCCCAAGACTGTCCTGCATCAACAAGAATTGGCCCATTCCTGAACCAAGTGCGGGCGACGTCGAACAGCTGAAGTCCTACCGCCTTAACCTTTAGATCCTCAGAAAGATGGGACACCCTCATGAGACGCTCAATATCCTCGAGCCAATCATCAGCATAGACGATGCCCTCCGTCCCCTTGAAGACTAAAGGCTCCAGCTTCTTGAAGTCCTGAATGTTGCCTAGCCGAAGCTTAGCAACCTGAGGAGCAACCTGTTATTGGACCGAAACTCCACCCTCTACTATGGCATGAGCAAGCAGATAAGCACTCTCAATGCACTTCCACAAGATGTCGGTCTGCCTATGGTGTGCCTCAGACTAAGCCATCTGCGCCTCCAGCATCTCACGAAACAGTGTGAACATCTGCGTCATATCTGTCGACACGGAAGGTGAGGTAAAAGTCCCTCAGATACAACTCGCATGGTCCTCTGAGTAGGAGGTGGACCTCCGAAAGTAGCTGACACTCCAATCACCGGAGAAATGACTGGTGCAGGCCCTCGGGACATCGCAGACATCTCAGAAGCTGCTCTCCCCTACTGCGATCTAGTCTTAGACGGCATCCTGAGACAAAGCGAAAGAAAGAATCAATATGGCACATAATGTAAGATACTAAAAGGAAGGACAATTTAAAGATCAAATATGAATATCAAGGAAGAATAGTTGAATTGAATCAATTTTTTTTTCTAAATATGATTGAGTATTCTTGGCCTATATCCTATATCCTATATCTTGAAATAGTCTCATAATAACACTCAATTCAGAGTACCACTACGAATCGCACTAATTGTGACCTCAAAGACTTTCATAGGCCACCACTAAAAATGTGTCATAACCCACACCCGATGTAAGAATGCAAGTTGGGAACAACGTCCAGCCTACGCCGCAGAATCGACGGTAGAATACTGTTTGGATAATCTATCTAACAATATAATGAGCCACCAACAATATCGATACACTCAATCACAGATCTATAATGGAGAATAGCACGAATATGATCAAAAAATAGAATAGTCATAATACAACTCATGTGTCAAATAATAATATCAATGAGTTAGAGAAATACTAATCAGTAAGCTGGAGACAAATCCAGTATAAGAGAATAACTAAGAAGCTACAAATCTCGGGTGATTTATCTCAGTCGGGATGAGTCCCTCCTGAGCCAGGGTCTCTGACTCTAAGCCCATAATATCCCGAGGCCCATAATGAGTAGGGTACCACTCCTCAGTGTCATATGGGAAAAATATATCCAGTCAGGAAAGGAGCAGAGTACATCTCTAACAACAGTTTTAATCAATGATATAAACTATGTAACAGTAAATAGATGTGAATATACAAGATACAATAATAGATATAAAAGATATACAATAAAGGAAATACTAGAAATAAATACAAGAATGAACAATATGGCAATGAACAAGAATACTAAATGACTAAGTGAGTGAGTACCAGCTTTAACATGTGATTGGCTTAGGAACTTGATACAAGATATATGGCCTGGCTAATTATATGTTCGGTGTATGGTTAACACTATTCAATGAACAAGACTTGATACAAGAAGGGTATGATCACATAACTACTTTACATACTCCCCAACTCCGACTGGTATAGTAGATCCAACCATGGTACGCTATGGCATGGTATTCTATAGGAAGATAGCTAGTCTCCCCGAGAATCAGTGTCTGTACATGTAGAAGAAGAACAATGAAACATAGCTTGCACAAGATACACCATATATACCAAAAAATAATATCTCATGACGAGATCCGGATATACCAATCCGTGTAACCATTGTGTCAATAAATCAAGGAGATCTATACTAGATACAATAAACATAGAGGATATCATAAATGAGAAACTATCAGAGAATATACTCGACTGAAGTTCGGTGAATAGTATCACAGATGTCTGGTATAGTGCTTCGAAGACCTAGATAGGGAATATAATATCAATACAAGATTTCAGAATGAAAATAAGTTAAACTAGTAAACTTCTAGGTCATAAAGCCGTTTCTAAGTCAAAACAGTCAAACTAGGTCAACTCTAAGTCAACTAATCAAACTAGCTATTTCTAGGTTGCATGAGTCTATCTCAAGGATATTGGTTCCATACACTATGAAACTAGGCCACACTAGTTAAATCTAAGATACTAAGATACCGTATCGCAAGATTCGCAAACAAGGGATATGAAATAGCATATATGTATTTACAGTCAATATTAAATATACCAATCCTAATTATAATTAATAAAAGGATACCTTCGCTTTGAACCAATACGGTATCACACTACTAAACCTCCATCTCGATACCCAACTCAATTACCTTGAGTAACCTGCAATACCTTGACATGTACCTTGGTATCTCAAGGTAAATGTGATTCTAATATATAGTAGCTACTCCACTAGCTATATATACTAAGAAATATATATATCAATCCAATAAAGTTTCTAGTTTCTACTTATACCAACTTCTATTATATACTAAAACTATGAAATATTTACTAATACACAACTACCCACTACTAACATACAAAACATATATACATACATATATACATAAATATATATAACTAACTAGAATGCATAAGATATAGCTTGGTCCACGAAAGTATCAGGAGAAGATATAGCTTGCAAGCTGTGTGGTCAAATACGACCCTTCCTCTCTCCGGAAGAACCGCTATACAAAGTTGCTGATTATCCCGAGCAAAGGAGGCTATGATATCCTTCCATGATCCATAGTTGCAGTGGACATTTGCTCGAAGATGTCATCTTTTTTGGCTTCTTACATTCTAGAAGAACATGGTCTTCTTCTTTCTCAAGTCGACCCGAAGAACTCCGACGATCATCTCTGTGTGGTGAAGGAAATATGGGAAGAACAGGTTAACTCCTCAGCCTTTTATAGGCAAGAGAGAGCCCTCTGAATCCTAACGGATCCCCAATAACTCCGCCATAAAGTCAGCCTTGAAGGACGTGTCAGACTTGACCGTTTCATGCTTCATTCAAAGCGTTTCAAATTACGAGGAATTTAAAAGCTTTGAAGGGGGTCTTGTAGAAGCATAAAAAATATGCGGGATAGCTATACGCAGCATATTGATACAGGGCAGCGTAAACAGATGACCTTAGAGCCATCAAACGTACAACAGAGTTTGTTCGCTGAGCACAGCGTAAAATATAAGCTCAAGGACCATCCGCGTAATGCAGTATATCCAGGCTGCTTCAGTGTAAAAAGGGTGCTACGTCGTCTTTATGGCGTAAAACTCATCCGCTTTCAATGCAGTATTGAAGTGTACGAGGAACGCTTCGTATTCTTTCAAATGAACCTGTCAGATCATGCAATAAACCTGACGTCTGAACTCTTGACAAAGAGTGCTGCATGACTACCCAGGCGACGGCTATAATGATGGCACGGTACTGCAACCCAGGCTATCATTTACTGTTATTTCCTTGGCATAAACCGCTTTTACACATACAAAGGAATATGCTGCCTAGTTTTACACAGGCAGATGTGAGCTGTTTACGCTCCACAGAAGACAAATAGCCTGCCACGTCAAAAGCTGCTCTTCGTACAGGGCTCGAGGCACGTCTCTGCATTTAATGCGCATAGTGATAACAGAACTCGAGGCACATCTCTGCATTTATGCACAGAAAGGGTGGCAGACCTTTAAAACATGCCTCTGCATTTAATGCATAGGATAATGGCAGATCTCTGTATTTAATATAGGAGATTTGATTAAATGTCACCGAACAGTCGTTTAGTGACATTTCCTTTGCGTAAACTGCTTTTATGCATACAAGGGAATACGCTGCCTAGTTTTACACAGGCAGACGTGAGCTTCTTACGCTCCGTAGAAGGCAAACAGGCTGCCACGTCATTAGTTGCTCTTCGTACAAGATTCGAGGTGCGTATCTGCATTTAATGCGCAGAATGATGGCAAATCTTCAAGACACGCCTCTGTATTTAATCTACAGGATGGGGGCAGATCTCTGCATATAATGCAAGAGATTTGATTATATCTCCAAGACCCGTACTTTCGGCTAAGACGTCCACATCATCACTTTGGCATATTTTGCCAACTCAGGCCTCAGTCAGGAGAAGAGGATCAGCTATCTTCTGCACCCACTCGGATTCTATGCCCACTCGGCCTCTACGCCTACTCGGCTTCTATGCCTACTCGGCTTCTACGCCTACTCGGCTTCTATGCCTACTTGGCTTCTACGCCATGGTGACAGTTATTGGCTTCTACGCCAACCTTCTTTACGTGAGGGATAACTACCTACGTGGCTTTTATGCCATGATCTTCGAAGCAGTTATACGGATTGTCTCTTAATTGACACGCGTTATACGCTCATTCAAAAGGTCATCTATACGCGGGTAATGGTTATTGTAACCATCGTGTAAAAGGGTGCTGTACTTTCCACTACTCGATTTCGACACCGACTGAGTGGTCACTGTTACTAAAACTCTATAAATAGAGACCTCTATCAACGGGGGTAAAGAAGGAGAAAAATTGGTCTAGAAAGGGAAGATTGAAAGGTCAAGATTTGGTCGCAGATTTCAAGAGAGAAGAATCCAGAGCTCAGGCAAAGAGTAGTGATCGACGACTTTGGCATCGAGCATCCACTTTCTTCAACAACCTTCGAAGCTGCTTTTTGTCTTCTACGGCACTTCTTCATCATCGTGTGGTATAAGGGACAAAGTGATCGATTGCAGATCAGACTCCTATAGCAATATTTACCCAGATTAAAAAATTATACCCGACATCCTCGTATAGGATTAATTATACTGCTTGTTTGTAAACATAAAGAGCAGTTTTTCGTATAAAGCCTCGTTTCCATATCTTTTGTTTATTTTATCAAACAACAGCCTTCCTATAAATTTCACAACCTTGTCCTAGACGTGCCCGCCTACCATTCTCACCTTTGTGTAACTTATAATTATGCTCTCTTGTGCTACATTTTAGTCGCACAACATTCGTCGCTGACGTTTATAATTAATTCTAAATAAATACGACTTTGTACCCTTGTGCGTTCCAATCAAAATTAGAGACACAATCTTGACCCATTTCGTGCAACCCAAAATATGATAAAATTCTACTCTGAAACCTCTATGTCCATGACACTTGTGTCCCATCTAATTTTATCCCCATGTACTTCCAATTAATTCAAGAACATCGTGCGCACTAATTTTATGTAATTTAATCTAATTTCCATCTTTGTGCAATTTTCTAATTTTTGGGCGCTTTTATGCAAAAGCTCATTGAGGTATCCACACCATTGGATTATACATGAAGAAACCCAACTTTCCCCTTCACAGGAAATTTTTTCATAACTTTAGGAATGTGCAACGCGCACATCGCCCCCTCAATTGAACCTATCCTTGCATTTAAACAATACAATTATAGCCCTCCCAAACATCCCCATGTGAGCCCAAGGCCCAAGCCCAAAGAGTTGACCAAGCCCAAAATTTTTCTAGGTCAACAAAACCTAAATTCTACACATATTTATACAAATTTTTCCTTCTTTTTCCTTTTCTACAAAACCAAAATTCCTTTTTAGCCGTAGCCTTCTTCCTCTCCCTACTGTACATCCCCCTCCATCCCTGTGCAACTCGACCCAACCTCCGCCGGCCAGTCATCCACCGGAGCTCCACCTGTGCACCTCGTCTCCACCGGCAGACCCGACCAGCACCACCATTCTCTTCGTCTCCTTCCTCCTCCCTCGACTCGAACTCGCCGGCAAGCCGACCTCCCCTGCTGCCGATCATCTTCCCCGTGGCTTCTCCTTCGCCCAGACCTGAACTCGACTCTGCCGCAGCCTCCCACTGAACCACCACCGCCATTATCACCGCGACCACTACCACCCTCTTCTCTCCTCCTCCCTTCCCCGATCACCTCCACCTCCCCCGCTCTTTCCTTCTTCTCCGGTGAACCACCGAACGACCTCGACCTCCTCCTGTCCGTCCCTCAACAACACAGCACCACCAGCACCGCCCCACCTCATCCAGGCCAACACCTCTCCTCCTCCCCTTCCCGGTCCACCACGACGAGCAGACCCATCGCCGGCCATTACCTCGACCCGCCTGCACGACCCCATCCTCGGTCATCTTCCCTGTCCACCTCTTCCTTCCTCCCCGACCTCGACACAGCAACTCCAACCTCCAGCAGCCCGTAACCTCACCAGAGCATAACCCAAACTCCTTCCCCTTCCTCCCTGGCCGGACCTCCCCCTGGCCGGATTCCGGCGAGCTACGTCATCTCCCATCATCGCCTTCACCATTATCATCACCGTTATCATCATCATCATCACCCTCGTCGCCATTATCATTATCATCACCTCTATCATCATCGTCCTTGTCATCACCATCAGCATCGTTATAGTCGTCACCATCGTCGTCATCATCGTCAACCTCACCGTCGCCTCCGTATACGTACCGTGAGGTACGAACTTATTCCCCACCTTTTATATTATTTTGTGTGTGATTGTGACTATGTCAGTAGGACATTAGTATTGCTCTATGACTGTTAGCTGATATCGGACCCAGAGTCGGTGAACCCAACTCGTGTACGTATATGTACCGTACGCGTATATTATTCAGCTTGGCATATATATAAGTATTTAGTGTATGTAGTCAAATGGGTATGTATATAAATTACTGGTATTATTATTTTATAATTATATGGATATATATAATTAAATGCTAAGTAATAGTTATGACTAGACATGTAATTGTATTGTCGACCCTAGGACACTGTGGACTATTCCGTGTTTACCTTGACCATGTTGACCCTAAAAATTTGTGAATTGACTGCCTTGCGTACATTGACGTATTGGCAATAGATGTGTTAGTTTGACTATCTGATTGTGCATAGTATTTGAAGATGCGATACCCGCATAATTCAACGCACAAATTCACCATGTTAGTTGACCCGTGTCGCCCCTAGCATACCCTCTGAGTCCAGTGCATTTATAGTTGCGAATATGATAGTGTAATGACTGATATTGTATTGTATTATATTATATGTACATAGGACCCATTGGATTGTCTGCGTAACTTCAGGAGCAGGTTATTGGTACTTCGCAGCTTTCTTGCCAAGCAAGTATACCTTGCCTTGTTGTACTGTTTAAATTAAGTTATATATTTAGTTGCATATTTATTATTTTAGATTATATAACTGTGCGCGTCCGAGAGAGACTCGGATGCAGTCAACGAAGGCGTTGACGTTAGGACTTGTGTCTGACTTAGAGTCTAGTAGACCCACCTAAAGTTGTAGAGTTATTGGTATAATTCCCATGCCTTGACACTTATCATTACATGTCACAGAGTGAGTTCATGTAGGAACGCGTGCCTCATGCTCGACTGGCCATCGGGGTGAGCAACACGTGTTACGGTATTTAGCTTAGTGTTTATTTCTATAGAGACTTGCATTATAGTACGAGATGTCCATGTCGTGTTCATAATTTGTATATCTACATTAGGGGGGAGGACAACTAGTAAGCGTATGGGATACCCACCTCCTTTATACCGATACCGCACTCGACGGAGTGATACGGACGTTATTATTTATACAGATACCACGTTCCCAAGAGTGTTGGACGTTACTTGGTGATTTTATAGATACCTCATTCTTCAGAATGTTGGACGTTATAGACACCATACTCTAGAGAACGTTGGACATTATTATATTCCTACGCCCGTGTTATAGGAGGCATATGTGGCATATACTAGCCAGTCATGACGATTGGTGAATTACGTCAGCATATGTCTAGCCTACACTTTACCATACGTACTAAGTTGTCCTCAAATTGCATTCACTTAGATGGTTAGCACACCCCTTTTATTTATTCAGTATTTACTTTATGGCATGCTTCTATGTATCTTGTTATGTCCCTCTGAGGATCTGGTCCTTTTCCAGGTGTAGATGTTCATGAGCATTCGCAGGAGCGCAGATCCGGACTGGTTACTTAGGTTCCGCGGAGTTCACTCTTCGAGTCTCAGAGATTGTGGGTTGTTGTACTTATATTATTGAGTTGCTCTTATATTCTAGTTCGACAGTGGATTTGTTTCCATCTGACTATCATCTTTAGATGCTTTATTTTGGGATCTAGTTATAGATATTGGTTATTCATTATATTTGATTTTCTGTGGATGAGATTAGATTATACACTGTGACTTGTGATAGTTTATGCCACTGATGAATTGTTATTCATATTATAGCGTACGCATGGGTTTTGGGTTTTCATATATTGGAGTTGCTATATCAATGCGATTGGCATGCTTACGTGTCCTAGTCCTACATATCTTGGGACTGGGGCATGACATGCTTTTAGTGGTGGCCCATGCAGGTCAGAGCATATTGTCTCGGTTATGTTACTGTACCGAGCAAGCCTGCAAATAGGATTAGAGTATAGGATCTCATCCATAATTGACTATGATTCATATTTTTTTTAATTTATTCTATTTAAACTATTGCATCCTGCTTGATTCATGTGCTTCCCTAATAGTTCCTTGAGTATAGCCTTATCTTAGAATATAAAAGTCCCAATTGTTAGATAATAAGTAGGGTAACTTTCCTATTAAGAGTACAACTAGGATAATGACACATCACTGAGTTAGAATACTTAATGAACCATAGCCTTCCTTCTTACCTAATGAACCCTAGCATCACTTACCTATAGATTAATTTACCATTATCCCTTGATGTATTTATCTATGACTTGAGAGAAGTATAAACACTACTAGGATTAGTTTGAGATTTGACCATAAGTGTTTAACCCTAGTATTGAGGAACCAATAGAAACCAAGGTTAAACATTAGGACTGAACCTAGCTTTTCATGATGAGATAGTACCAGAGAACTACAACTTTAGCTTCTCGTCTTTTAGTAGCCGAACAATATCTTAGGAAGCCAAGAGGAATGGATATAATATTTTCCTCGATTAAACCTTGAACACAGATATTAGCATACCACCTTCCTCTAGGAAACTATGATATTATCTAGAGTCCCTCTATTGTAAATTCATATCTTGTTCTTCTTAAAACTTAGCACTCGAGAATTATGCGATGACTAGTTATGCTTCTCTTCATCTTCCAATTCGTGTCACCTGATCCTCCTGATTGTAGGCCAAATAACTTCTTTTATGTTAAGGATACATAGTTGCTAGGATTATAATTATAATATTAAATTTTGAGATTGTGTGCCTTGTAGTTTGAACCTGATAGTCTAGTCGTTCATCCTCTAGTTATAGATCACGTAAATTGTACCCCCACCTCGATACGAGTTATATCCTCTTTCCCCTGAAGGCCAGTAACTTTTCCATTCATATTATTGACACTTGTTCTATAAGCACTATGATTAAGACTTAAGATGGTCACTACCTATATAATATATACCCCAATAAGAGTTTATACCTTATTATTTTGTAGGATCCCCTTAAGACTATCACAATATTAGTTAATATTTTTAAGTTGGGTAGTATGCTTCACAACCTAGTAACACATAGTCCTCTTGACTCATTAATGTAGTATAATTGAATGACATTAACTATATGCTTGCATAAGAAGATAGTGATTATTAAGACTGTAGAACTTAGAGGCCCATACCCCCATTTTGTCGACTAGCAACTTAGACAAGGAGTTAGTATGACAACTGTAGAGATTATAGAGACTTATCTTTTTGGGAACTTGAATTATTTTATAATTTCTCTTATCAGAATCTAGCGTACTTATATTTGCTATACTACCTTGACTTATGCTGCTATTATAGCCTAGTTTTGCAAGCTTATTCTTTACCAAGCTTGTTCATGACATATGTATTATTGGAGTACTACACTAATATATTGCCTAATCAGAATCAAGTGTATTACGGTCTGATTAACCAAAGTACGCTTGGTTCGCCCTTCGCATAACTACTTTACGTGGATTAAGATATATAGTAATTAGTATACGAATGTACTTGCCCTCTAGATATGTCTGAGCATATCGTATCTGTTATATAACTGTACTGATACGAGCATATGAATAGGAATTACCAAAATAGAATTTCAATCCACAACTGCCTTGACAATTCCTATTTGAATTCTTTAAACGCCTTGATCCTCATACTTCTAATCTATTACCTCCCCATTGAACTCCTTATTATTGTTTTCCGTCCTTTCTTATTTCGAAAAGACGAAACCTCATGCTTAGTATAAGTATGATATACAAAGAGTACTAGATATACCGCATAGGTCAATCACATTACTAGATGACTGCCCTTTTATAACTGATTAAGGGTATATCATATATGATATTTGGTGTTTAAATTTCTGAGGATTGAGTAACATGATTAAGTAAACTCGAGGAATAAGTTTTCTTAAATGTAAGAGCCTTATGTGATAGATGGGTAAATTCTAAGTTGGGTAGCAGTTGCATTGTCAACTTGAGAGGAACTTCTTTTAGATTGTGATCGAGTAAAATTAGATTTAGAGGTACAAGTCATTTAATTTTGAGAATTTTTAGAAGAATGATTAAGATGATGAGTACTGATGAATTTTAAAACCCGTGATATGACGAACCAAATAATTATACTTGAGCATATGATTTATATTTTGATTATTGAAGGTTGAATCACCGATATACACTTTGAGGATAAATATAAAAATCTAGACTTGAACAATTAGTGAATTAGATTTCAAATTTTACAATTTGAGGCCTTAAATTAAAAAGTAAATGTTGATTGTGGGCTTACCTATTTGAAATATTGAGGATACAAATTGAATTTAAATTCGAAGAGTATGGAATTCAAAAGTTAAAAATAGAAATAATATGTGGTTAATTATTTTCTAGAGGAGATTATGATAATTGAAGATTGCAATATAAATTTTTAATGTGGGATGTCATATAGATTTGAACTAGATTGGATGTAGATTATTTAATTTGAAAAATCGAGAAGATAGTGCGATGTGTTGAAGTTCAATCTAAATAATGGTTAATTTAATTTGACAGTGATTATGATGGGATTGAATATGTTTAAATTTTTTGGGAAGATATTGCAATATACTTGCCTTATATACGCATGTGAAGGATTTAAACCAAATTATGCCTTATTTTAATTTCGAGGACGAAATTATTTTTAAGTTGGGTAGATTGTAAATCCCCTCACCCAAAATTAGGCCTACTTGGCTTAGATAGAGAGATTAGGGCTAATTAGAATCCAATTATAATTAGAATGCATCAATTTATTTAATTATGCAATATTTATATCACGTAGCGCACCTTACTGTTGCTTCGATAATTGGACCACCTCACTAGCCATCGCCTTCCTACAAAATTCACAACCTTGTCCTAGACGTGCCCGCCTACCATTCTGACATTTGTGTAACTTATAATTATGCTCTATTGTGCTATATTTTAGTCGCACAACATTCGTCGCAGACGTTTATAATTAATTCTAAACAAATACGACTTTGTACCCCTGTGCGTTCCAATCAAAATTAGAGACACAATCTTGACCCGTTTCGTACAATCCAAAATATGATAAAATTCTACTCTGAATCCTCTATGTCCATGACACTTGCGTCCTACCTAATTTTTTCCCCATGTACTTCCAATTAATTCAAGAACATCTTGCGCACTAATTTTAATTAATTTAATCTAATTTCTATCTTTGTGCAATTTTGTAAATTTTGGGCACTTTTATGCAAAAGCGCATTGAGGTGTCCACACCATTGGATAATACATGAAGAAATCCAACTTTCCCTTTCATAGGAAAATTTTCCATAATTTTTGGAATATGCAACGCGCACATCGCCCCCTCAATTAAACCTATCCTTGCATTTAAATAATACAATTATAGCCCTCCCAAACATCCCCATGTGAGCCCAAGGCCCAAGCCCAAAGAGTTGACCAAGCCCAAAAATTTTTAGGTCAATAAAACCTAAATTCTACACATATTTATACAATTTTTTCCTTCCTTTTCCTTTTCTACAAAACCAAAATTCCTTTTTAGTCGTAGACTTCTTCCTCTCCCTACTGTACATCCCCCTCCATCCCTGTGTAACTCAACCCGACCTCCGTCGGCCAGTCATCCACCGGAGCTCCGCCTGTGCACCGCGTCTCCACCCGCAGACTCGACCAGCACCACCATTCTCCTCGTCTCCTTCCTCCTCCCTCGACTCGAACTTGCCGGCAAGCCGACCTCCCCCGCTGCCGATCATCTTATCCATGGCTTCTCCTCCACCCAGACCTGAACCCGACTCCGCCGCAGCCTCCCACTGAACCACTACCGCCATTATCACCCCGACCACCACCATCCTCTTCTCTCCTCCTCTCTTCCCCAATCACCTCCACCTCCCCCTGCTCTCTCCTTCTTCTCCGGTGAACCACCGGACGACCTCTACCTCCTCCTGTCCGTCCCTCAATACCACAGCACCACCAGTACCGCCTCACCTCGTCTCCGGCCTACACCTCTCCTCCTCCCCTTTCTGGTCCACTACGACGAGCAAACCCACCGCCGGCCATCACCTTAACCCGCCTGCACGACCCCATCCCCGGTCATCTTCCCTGTCCACCTCTTCCTTCCTCCCTGACCTCGACACAGCAACTCCAACCTCCAGCAGCCTGCAACCTCACTGGAGCATAACCCGAACTCCTTCCCCTTCCTCCCTGGTCTTACCTCCCCCTGGCCGGATTCCGGCGAGCAGCATCATCTTCCATCATCGCCTTCACCATTATCATTACTGTTATCATCATCATTGTCACCCTCGTCGCCATTATCGTCATCATCACCTCTATCATCATCGTCCTCGTCATCACCATCATCATCGTTATAGTCGTCACCATCGTCGTCAACCTCACCGTCGTCTCCGTGCACGTACCCCGAGGTACCAACTTGTTCCCCACCTTTTATATTGTTATGTTTGTGCTTGTGAATATGTCAGTAGGACATTAGTATTGCTCTATGACTGTTAGCTGATATCGGACCGTGAGTCGGTGAACACAACTCGTGTACGTATATATACCGTACGCGTATATTATTCAGCTTGGCATATATATAAATATTTAGTGTATGTAGTCAAATGGGTATGTATAAAAATTACTGGTATTATTATTATATAATTATATGGATATATGTAATTAAATGCTAAGTAATAGTTATGACTAGACATGTAATTGTATTGTGCGACCCTAGGACACTGTGGACTATTCCATGTTTACCTTGACCATGTTGACCCTAAAAATTTGTGAATTGACTGCCTTGCGTACATTGACGTACTGGCAATAGATGTGTTAGTTTGACTATCTGATTGTGCGTAGTATTTGAAGATGCGACACCCGCGTAATTCAACACACAAATTCACCATGTTAGTTGACTCGTGTCACCCCTAGCATGCCCTCTGAGTCCAGTGTATTTATAGTTGCACATATGATAGTGTAATGACTGATATTGTATTGTATTATATTATATGTACATAGGACCCATTGGATTGTCTGCGTGACTTCAGGAGCAGGTTATTGGTACTTCGCATCTTTCTTGCCAGGCAAGTATACCTTGCCTTGTTGTACTGTTTAAATTAAGTTATATATTTAGTTGCATATTTATTATTTTAGATTATATAACTGTGCACGTCCGAGAGAGACTCGGGTGCAGTCAACGAAGGCGTTGACGTTAGGACTTGTGTCTGACTTAGAGTCTAGTAGACCCACCTAAAGTTGTGGAGTTATTAGTATGATTCCAAGGCCTTGACACTTATCATTACACGTCACAGAGTGAGTTCATGTAGGGACGCGTGCCTTATGCTCGACTGGCCATTGGGGTGAGCAACACGTGTGACGGTATTTAGCTTAGTGTTTATTTTTATAGAGACTTGTATTTGTAGAAGCATAAAAACTACGCCGGATGACTATACGTGGCATATCGGTGCAGAGCAGCATAAGCAAAGGCCTTAAGAGCCATCAAGCGTGCAACAGAGCCTTTTCCGCTAAAATGGAGCCTGAAACATAAAAGCTCAAAGGACCATCCGCGTAAGGCAGTACGTCCAAGCCGCTTCAGCGTAAACAGGGTGCTTCATCGCCTCCGGGGCATAAAACTCCTTCCCTTTCATACGCTGCATTGAGGTGTACAAGAGACGCTTCGTATTCTCTGAAGTGAACCTGTCAGAGCCTGCAATGAACCTGTCAGAGCTTGCAATGAACCTGACGTCTGGACTTCTGGCAAAGGGATACGGCTCGACTACCCAGGCGACGGCTATAATGATGGCACAGCACTGCGACCCAGGCTGTCAAATACCGCCATCCCCTTCGCGTAAACTGTCACCACCCGCACCCGATTTATAGGTACGAGAGCGTGGGTACGTCCAGTCTACGCCGTAGCATCGGCGGTAGAACGCTGTCTAGGTCAAGTACTATCTAACCAATCTCACACTAGTATCCAACTCCATAAGGAGACACGGATAACGATAAAAAATCAACATACTCAATCACATAACTACAGCACGATAAGAAATCGAAGAAATAAAATAATTACAACACAAGTCTAATGTAATTAAATCTAACTCAACATAAATCCAAGTCTCAACAAAATGCCGGAGACAAATCCGGTACCAAAAACTACTAAAGGAAACTAACTAGATAACTAGTAATTCCGGCTAGACCTCCCGGAATCACGACTACACTACTAAAACCAAGTCTCAGCTACTCACCCTGTGGTCCACCAGTGTCGGATGCCAGTCCTCTAGGCATAGTCTGGAAAATATTTTCCAGTCAGGAAAGAGCAAAGTACAACTCTAATTAGTAGTTCTATATTAATGATATAAACTATGTAGCAGTTCTAGATGGAAATATACGAGATGCATGTATAGGTACGGGAAATGTACAATAAAAGAAATACTGGAAATACTATAGGTAAATGCAGGAAAAGAAACAATATGTCAATGAGCAAGAAACCTATGACTAAGTGTGTGAGTACTAGCTTTAACATGTGATCGGCTTGGGAACTTGATCAGGCTGGTTACATGTGATTAGCTATGATTCATGTAAGGTCAGGCTAACCGTTGGTTAGCTATGATGTATGTAGAGGTCAGGCTAATCACACGTAACAGCTATGAAGCATGTAAATGGTCAGGCCGCACCCGACGTGAGATGTGGGGTGAGCTATGATGCATGTAAAGTTGGGTATGATCATATATTTACACTAAAATACTCCCCACCCCCGACTGGTATAGTAGATCGAATCATGGTACGCCATGGCACGGGATTTCCTAGGGAGGTAGCAAATCTCCCCGGGTCTCAGTGTCTGTACATGTACAAGATAACAAAGAAACAAGTCTTGTACAAGCTATACCACGAATAAGGAATAACATCTCATGACGAGATCCGTGTATACCAATCCGTGTAACCAGCGTGTCAAGAGCATGGATATCTACACTAGATACAGTGAACATAGGGGATATCATAAATAGGAAACTAATCAGAGAATATCCTCGCCTTGGGTCCTTAGCTGGTAAAACCAATGTCCTGTCCCAGAGTATCGTCTGGAGGATCCAACAGTCCTCCTATACACATATAATAATATCACTTGTATCAGATGCTACACTAACACACAATAGAAATACACTGGCCTCAGGGCTATGCCAGGCATGGCTCTAGTCAACTAGGGTCATCTAGTAGGGATACGTATATAAATACACATTTACACTCAGAGTATATACCAATAAAAACGTATATAATATATATATATATAAGTGTCGATTAGTAATTGTACAAAATATGTATATGTGTATATACACTAAATAGGTGTATATAAATATATATTTAGATACCAAAATACATATTTGTATCTATATCAATCAAATATATATATATTTTTTTATATATATATGTATATTAACTAATCCGAGAATGTATATAATGCCACACTTCTCAAGGTGATCCCAAATGAAGTAGCAGTTAGTTCTAATGAGTCCGGAGCAATCCAAATAGCTAGAAACTATATAAAGAAGTCCAAGATCGGAGTTCGGCACAAAAATCGAGATAAGGATACCAGGCTAATAAGAGAAAGGGTCATTTGTTTGTTATTAAGGTAACACCTTAATTTATGAAAATTATTTTGAAATTATTTTGAACAATAATTACAATTAAAAGTTTATTTATAAAATTTAGTATTTATGTAAAAGCCAATATATTTTTATATCTATAGTAAAATCGGTTACCGGTCCAAATAAACAAATTTTGAACTAATTTTATTATTGAAACTATTTTTATTTTATTTTTTATAATAAAAACCCCAAAAATTATTATATTTTTACATAATCAAAAACCCTTATATTTATTACATAAAAATAAACTAATTATATATTATATATATTACTAAACTAATTATATTAACTAAACTATTATATATTAACTAACTAATTATATATTAACTAACTGATTAATTAACCCGTAACTTAACTCACAGAACAGAAGAAAGGGGAAAGAGAAAAGAGGGCTCACGTTGGGGTCTTGGCGTCGACGCGGGGAAGTCCGCCGGGGTCGGACCGGGCAAGGCGTCGACGGATCTGCTGTGGCGGTGGTCGAGCGTTCATCTCGAAGCGGCGGTCGACGGATCTGCTCCTCTCGAGGAGGCGGTCGACGGATCTGCTCGTCTCGAGGAGGCGGCAGCGAAGCTCGACGGCGGCTGGATCTTCGAGCACGACGCACGATGGTTAGGTTTAAATCTAGGGTTAGGTTTATAAATATCTGTATGTGTCAGGGGTGGATCGTGTCCGAGTGTTGGACACGGGGATGGATGTTTACTGTGGTGGAGGTGGATGTGTCCGGGTATTGGACACAATCTCATTATAATGTTGTAATAACTGGACACAGGAAATGAATGGATACGATAGGACACCCGGGGTCGGACCCGAGGCCAACACGGCTGACACGTAAAGCTGGACACATGGACACGAGCACGCAAAAATGGTGATGGCTGTTGGCTTGTAGGAATTTGTGAGGGCTAGCCTAGGTTTTGGGAATTAGGGCTTCTTGGGAATGGTGTGGATGAGAGACTTTAAATAGGGAGAGAGGGTGTGGGATGAAGGGTGAGGATTGGCCCAATTAATGAATGGCCAAGATTAGACATGAATGAGTTCTTCATGTGGGAATGAGGGTGTGAATGGGAGATGGTAAATTTGTAAATTTTTAATAGAAAAAGATTATAATTTAAGAAAATATTTTAAGAGGCTTCCAAGGCTAACTGATTTCCAATTAGCTACTAATTAAACCCATATTCCAAAACCTTAATTTATTTACTATCCCAAATGGATATAAAAATTTATTATGAAAAAAACAACTAGTCCTTCAAATAATTTTTATTAAACAAATAATTTTATAATTTCAAGCCAATAAATATTCGAAGCTAGAGTATCATTATTTATCTATTTAATTTATAATAAATCGACATTTAGGAAAAATGATTTTTATAAAAGATTTTAAATCACCTTATAAAATCAAACATTGTTCAAAATCTAATACTAAAATTCAAGGAGAAAATATTTCATAAACTTGATATTTAAAATAAATTAAAATCTAAATATTTCGGAAATTTGGAAATCGGAGGTTACAAGTCTACCCACCTTAAAAAAATTTCATCCTCGAAATTTAAGATCCTCAATAATTGCCTTTACTCATCATATTATTTCTATCAAAATTTAAATTTCAAGCCAAATAATCATGAAGTAATTTCCATATTGTTATTTCACTACCTTTCAAAAATTTTATAACATCATATTCCTGAAAATCTTCAAGTTTAAAATCAAAATCAAATTTTTATCATAATCTCCTCCAAATTTTTTTTTTTAAGTTCGTATCTAAATACTCCAGGATTTTAATATCCAATCCTCCAATTGAAATCCAATCAATGCATATTTATAAAAATCGTATCCCAAATTTAAATTTTAAACACTAATACATTAATCATCTTACTCCTCTAACTCAAATTCAATTGATGCTTATTCAAAATCTAATCCTATCCCGAGAATTGAATTCGACACTATTTCATTAACGATTTTATTTCCTGCTTTCCTTTTTCCTCAAAATACTCAACGATGCGATACTTACGGAATCTTCAATGCAACATTCATAATATAAAATTTTAAATTTCTATCTTGCAATCAAATAGATATAATGATAATTTCCCTAATTTTTTCAAATTTTTAATAACCAATTCAATCATATCAAGACCTTCCTAAAATTAATAAATTCTCAAATTTTGCCCTGTGAATTTCTTAACTCTCCATTTAAGTTAATGTTTATCCTCGAATTTCAATCATACCTCGATTTTCGTAAAATCAATGATCCATCACCTCTGTTATAACAACCCTTTAATTCTTTATTTAAATTAATGCTTATCCACAATTTAATCATCTTGTCCCTTTTTGTCAGTCATAACCTTGTCATAGATCTTTGCTATGGTCAAAACCCTAATGATCATGGTTTAAGAAAATTCTACCTACTGCCATGCAATCTAAGAAAATATATAGGTCATGTGTCTTTTGTCATGGTATTGCAGTCTCTGTCAGGGTGTACTACCAATTTTTATTCTAACAAGAAATCATTCATACGAACTATAGTACTAGGAAAATCAATCAATCGAAAGACGAAAAAAGGAACATTAGGAGGAAAAGAAAGAACCTGCTAACATATTACTTGTAGTATCTCCTATCTCTAACAAACACTTAACTCTAGCATATTCACTAACTAATTCCTATTCCTGTACACTGGTACCCATATCAACTAATCATTAATCCACAAGATCTATGAATATATCTGTATTGCACACACCTGTCTACTAATACCAAAATCTGATACCAAAAACCTCTAATACGATTATAGGTCAATTGGTGCATGTAAAGTTTGATACCTCTATCTCTTTAGGTACCCCTGTTCTACTTTAGTACACCCACTGCTAGTTCTCTTTCCTACTACAATTGTCCATACTATTTGTTCTTATCACTCAAGTGCACACCAAGTGTAACACACCATACTAAGTGCTAAACCCTTTCTAATACAACTCTAGATGGACACCCAAGTTTGTCTGCGGTGCCATCTCAACCATGCCCAAGTCATCAGATCCTTACACATGTATATCATCTACTCATATATTAATATATATATATCTCTTCCACCATAAAATTTTTCCTCAAATTTAATCGTCAAGGTTTAACTTCTCGAACAGATTTAAAATAAAATGTATATATTTCCTCAATAGTCGAATACTCAATATCGAGATCAAATTTTTCGCTCCTAAATTATTTATAGCCTGGACCATGTTTATTGAATCAAAATTTGAACCTTCAAAAATTTAATGACATAAATCTCAACTCCTTAATAATTCTGAAAATTGAATTTCATTTCCACTCTTTAATTTTATAAATCCACAAATATACATATAAGTGCTTACAGTCTATAATACTTGAGGTGCACTAAAAATATCTATTGTCTACAACTGTGTACTAAAATTGTACTGCCCGAATCACTTGCACTATTACCTCCAATGATCAAAGTTATCATCACATGTATTTTCTTCCATGATTTTCAATCTATATTAACTGGTATATCATCCAATTATCATCACGCAGAGTGCTTACTGTTATTAGCGTCATTCTCGACTAATCCTCGATATAGAACCATTAGCACTCTTGGTATTATATCACTAGCTTCATTAATGGATTATCTTATCAAGCTAATTATAACTTATGATTACATGTATCTTCTATAACACTCATATTTCTTTACTCTCATGGGCATGTATATGGTTCCTCATCTCGATGGTTGTATAGGTATTTCCCTTTAACCTTTCATAGCCTGTTACACTAATCTGTGATACACTTCACCATCTTCATTACCAATTCCGATATTTCTCTACTCATGATACCTCATTATAACTTCTCATGCATATAAATTTCTTTACCTTTAACACGCCCGATACCAATCATCAGATTGAACGTCATGCTCCATTAATCCTTAACACAATTCCTTGATACCTAATTGTTTACATAGATCACTCAATTACATAATCATGATTATCCAGGACGGTTATACTAGCTTTGGTACTAACTCTGGGAACTATCACTGATACTCTATACTCTCCTTCTACTTATAGTATTATAATAACACATATCCTAGAACTATTGCCATAAGGTACTATGCTATAGGTTAACTCTAGATTAAGGCCTACTGCTCACATGTCCAACTAAGAAACACTTAAAAACTCACAAGTCACACTCAGTCAAACTAATACAAGACACAACCAAAATTGTAAGTCACTAATTATCACACTAACAAGGAATTCTCAAAGAAAATAAGCTCAAAAAGGAACTGGATCAAGGATTGAAGGTATCTTTACTGCTAGTAAAGAAAAGAAGCGATGGAACAAAGTCCTGTAATAATGAAATAGAAAAGTATTAAGATGAGACTTTAAGAACCATTTTAAGATACAACCTGATAATCATATACATCTGTCAGAAATTATGACACTCAGAATCCTCGCCACGCCAGTAAGCATAAATGCGATAAACGACAGGTTCCGTAACTAAGGTATGCAACTCTATAGTCATGTCATCTAGAATCTTTGCCACGCCAACCGGTATGGCTGCGAGAAACTCTAAATTTCATAACTAAAGTATGTACATCCAAGTCAGGGTCCTACGTTCTCGTCACGACAGCTAATATGGCTGCGATAAACTCTAGGTTCCATAACCAAAGTTGACGTTTTACCTTTCTCACTGTCCTCATTAATATATGTCATCAGATGATACCGTAAAGTTTAGTCCGTAAAATTTATCTCGATATAAAATCAAAATTTAACAACGATACCAAGAATTAAATTTAATAACTGGTCAACAAGAATCAATTTCAATAACAACAAGTGAGAACGGACGAAAACAAGAAAAAAGATTTAAATTAGAAATTATAATAAGATTCTCAAGGGGTCGTCCCAGGAATCTCTCAAGAATTTTTTATGATTGAGTATCCTCTCTCATCCTAGTATCCTATGTCATGTATCCTATCGCAGGCATGCAGTAGTACAACTAAGACGCCGTACTACCACGACATCGCACAACTTGCAAAGTCTGACCTGCATGGGCTACCACTAAAAATGTGTCACGACCCACACCCGATTTAGGGGTACGAGAGCGTGGGTACGTCCAGCCTACGCCGCAGCATCGGCGGTAGAACGCTGTCTAGGTCAAGTACTATCTAACCAATCTCACACTAGTATCCAACTCCATAAGGAGATACGAATAACGATAAAAAATCAACATACTCAATCACATAACTACAGCACGATAAGAAATCGAAGAAATAAAATAATTACAACACAAGTCTAATATAATTAAATCTAACTCAACATAAATCCAAGTCTCAACAAAATGCCGGAGACAAATCCGGTACCAAAAACTACTAAAGGAAACTAACTAGATAACTAATAATTTTGGCTAGACCTCCCGGAATCACGACTACACTACTAAAACCAAGTCTCAGCTACTCACCCTGTGGTCCACCAGTGTCGGATGCCAGTCCTCTAGGCATAGTCTGGAAAATATTTTCCAGTCAGGAAGGAGCAAAGTACATCTCTAATTAGCAGTTCTATGTTAATGATATAAACTATGTAGCAGTTCTAGATGGAAATATACGAGATGCATGTATAGGTACGGGAAATGTACAATAAAAGAAATACTGGAAATACTGTAGGTAAATGCAGAAAAAAACAATATGTCAATGAGCAAGAAACCTATGACTAAGTGTGTGAGTACTAGCTTTAACATGTGATCGGCTTGGCAACTTGATCAGGCTGGTTACATGTGATTAGCTATGATTCATGTAAGGTCAGGCTAACCGTTGGTTAGCTATGATGCATGTAGAGGTCAGGCTAATCACACGTAACATCTATGAAGCATGTAAATGGTCAGGCCGCACCCGACGTGAGATGTGGGGTGAGCTATGATGCATGTAAAGTTGGGTATGATCACATATCTACACTAAAATACTCTCCACCCCCGACCGGTATAGTAGATCCAATCATGGTACACCATGGCACGGGATTCCCTAGGGAGGTAGCAAATCTCCCCGGGTCTCAGTGTCTGTACATGTACAAGATAACAAGAAAACAAGTCCTGTACAAGCTACACCACGAATAAGGAATAACATCTCAGGACGAGATCTGTGTATACCAATCCGTGTAACCAGCGTGTCAAGAGCATGGATATCTACACTAGATACAGTGAATATAGGGTATATCATAAATAGGAAACTAATCAGAGAATGTACTCGCCTTGGGTCCTTAGCTGGTAAAACCAATGTCCTGTCCCAGAGTATCGTCTGGAGGATCCAACAGTCCTATACAAATATAATAATATCACTTGTATCAGATGCTACACTAACACA
This sequence comes from Iris macrosiphon, assembly GCA_036927795.1. NCBI lineage: Eukaryota > Viridiplantae > Streptophyta > Magnoliopsida > Asparagales > Iridaceae > Iris > Iris macrosiphon. The sequence goes on from JAYESA010000002.1 coordinate 55,904,492, forward strand.
CAATAGAAATACACTGGCCTCAGGGCTATGCCAGGCATGGCTCTAGTCAACTAGGGTCATCTAGTAGGGATACGTATATAAATACACATTTACACTCAGAGTATATACCAATAAAAATGTATATAATATATATATATATATATATAAGTGTCTATTAGTAATTATACAAAATACGTATATGTGTATATACACTAAATAGGTGTATATAAATATATATTTATATACCAAAATACATATTTGTATCTATATCAATCAAATATATATATATTTTTTATATATATATGTATATTAACTAATCAGATAATGTATATAATGCCATACTTCTTAAGGTGATCCCAAATGAAGTAGCAGTTAGTTCCAATGAGTCCGGAGCAATCCAAATAGCTAGAAACTATATAAAGAAGTCCAAGATCGGGGTTCGGCACAAAAATCGAGATAAGGATACCAGGCTAATAAGAGAAAGGGTCATTTGTTTGTTATTAAGGTAACACCTTAATTTATGAAAATCATTTTGAAATTATTTTGAACAATAATTATAATTAAAAGTTTATTTATAAAATTTAGAATTTATGTAAAAGCCAATATATTTTTATATCTATAGTAATATCGGTTACCAGTCCAAATAAACAAATTTTGAACTAATTTTATTATTGAAACTATTTTTATTTTATTTTTTATAATAAAAACCCCGAAAATTATTATATTTTTACATAATAAAAAACCCTTATATTTATTACATAAAAATAAACTAATTATATATTATATATATTACTAAACTAATTATATTAACTAAACTATTATATATTAACTAACTAATTATATATTAACTAACTGATTAATTAACCCGTAACTTAACTCACAGAACAGAAGAAAGGGGAAAGAGAAAAGAGGGCTCACGTTGGGGTCTCGGCATCGACGCGGGGAAGTCCGCCGGGGTTGGACCGGGCAAGGCGTCGGTGGATCTGCTGTGGCGGTGGTCGAGCGTTCATCTCGAAGCGGCGGTCGACGGATCTGCTCGTCTCGAGGAGGCGGTCGACGGATTTGCTCGTCTCGAGGAGGCGGCAGCGAAGCTCGGCGACGGCTGGATCTTCGAGCACGACGCACGATGGATAGGTTTAAATCTAGGGTAAGGTTTATGAATATCTGTATGTGTCAGGGGTGGATCGTGTCCGAGTGTTGGACACGGGGATGGATGTTTACTGTGGTGGAGGTGGATGTGTCCGGGTGTTGGACACAATCTCATTGTAATGTTATAATAACTGGACACAGAAAATGAATGGATACGATAGGACACCCGGGGTCGGACCCGAGGCCAACACGGCTGACACGTAAAGCTGGAACATGGACACGAGCACACAAAAATGGTGATGGCTGTTGGCTTGTGGGAATTTGTGAGGGCTAGCCTAGGTTTTGGGAATTAGGGCTTCTTGGAAATGGTGTGGATGAGAGACTTTAAATAGGGAGAGAGGGTGTGGGATGAAGGGTGAGGATTGGCCCAATTAATGAATGACCAAGATTAGACATGAATGAGTTCTTCATGTGGGAATGAGGGTGTGAATGGGAGATGGTAAACTTGTAAATTTTTAATAGAAAAAGATTATAAATTAAGAAAATATTTTAAGAGGCTTCCAAGGCTAACTGATTTCCAATTAGCTACTAATTAAACCCATATTCCAAAACCTTAATTTATTTACTATCCCAAATGGATATGAAAATTTATTATGAAAAAAACAACTAGTCCTTCAAATAATTTTTATTAAACAAATAATTTTATGATTTCAAGCCAATAAATATTCGAAGCTAGAGTATCATTATTTATCTATTTAATTTATAATAAATCGACATTTAGGAAAAATAATTTTTATAAAAGATTTTAAATCACCTTCTAAAATCAAACATTGTTCAAAATCTAATACTAAAATTTAAGGAGAAAATATTTCATAAACTTGATATTTAAAATAAATTAAAATCTAAATATTTCAGAAATTTGGAAATCGGAGGTTACATAAACTGCTTTTTCAAGCATGAAGGGATACGCTGCCTTATTTTACACAGGCAAAACGCGAGCTGTTTACGTTCTGCAGTAGACATACCGTCTGCCATGCCAAAAGCTGCACTCCGTACGGGGTTCGAGGCACGTCTCTTCGTCTAATGCACAGAGCGGTGACAGTTTCTCGAGGCACGCCTCTGCGACTGATGCGCAGAAAGGGTTGCAGACCGTCAAAGAACACGCCTCCATATTTAATGCACAGGATGGTGGCAAATCTCGGCATTTAATGCAAAAGATTTGATTATATCTTCAAAAGCCGTAATTCCGGCTAAGACGTCCACATCAGCACTGTGGCACGGTACGCAGTGGCTTCTACGCCCATCCGGCCTCTGTGCTCATTCGGCTTCTACGCCCATCCGGCCTCTGTGCTCATTCGGCTTCCACGCCTGCTCGACCTTTGTGCCCATTCGGCTTCCACGCCTGTTCGGCCTCTGTGCCCATTCGGCTTCTATGCCTGTTCGGCCTCTGTGCCCATTCGGCTTCTACGCCTGTTCGGCCTCTACGACCACTCGGCTCCTACGCTTGTTCGGCTTCTACGCCTGTTCGACTTCTACGCCTGTTCGGCTTCTACGCCTGTTCGGCTTCTATGCCGGTTTGATAACTATTTGGCTTCTATGCCATGGTGACAGACATTTGACTTCTATGCCAACCTCTTCTACATAATGGATACCTACCTACGTGGCTTTTACGTCGTGATCTTCGTAGCAATTGTACGCGTTGTGTCCCTTAGTTGGACCCGCGTCACACGCTCATTCAAAAGATCATCTCTACGCAGGCATTGGTTACTTTAACCGTTATGTAAAAGGCTGCTGTACTTTCCACTCCTCGGTTGTTACACCGACGGAGTGGTCACTGTCACTAAAACTCTATAAATAGAGACCTCTATCAATGAGGAACAAGGTCTAAAAACTTCAAACTAAAAGATCGAACAAGGTCGACAAATTGGAGGATCGAACCAGAGAGAGAGAGAGAGAGAGAGAGAGAGAGTCCGGAGCTAATGCAAAGAGCAGGGATCGACGACTTTGGCATCGTGCATCCACCCTCTTCTGCAACCTTCGAAGCTGCTTCCTGTCTTCTACGGCACTTCTTCAACATCGTGTGGTCCAAGGGCTAAAGTGATCGACTGCAGATCAAACACCTATAGCAATATCTACCCAGATTAAATAAATTGTACTCCCATATCCTCGTATAGGATCAAATTGTACAAGATTGTTTGTAAACAAAAGAAGGCGGGCTCCGTGTAAGCCCCACATTGAATATATTTTCCATTCTTTCGTTTAAACACCACAAACAAGATGGCAACTCTGTTGGGGACATCTTTCTCTTCTGATGAGGAAGCAATTGCTCAACACGATGCGGTATCCGTGGGATCTGTGAAGAAGATACTGGTCGTCCAATTCGACTAGTCTGCCTATGGAGACATGCTTTGAACCGGGGGTAGCTCTCACTCTCTCTCTGTCCAAGACAACAGGAAGCTGCGCAAGGTCTGGATGCCTAAGACATCCTCTACCATTCCTATGGACTCTTCGATCTCTCCGATCTCTCCGACCAATGAGGTTGTAGCATTTCTTCCTCCGTGCTCTGCACGTAAAATTCAGTCTCCTGCTACGCGCAGTACAGACAAAACTTCGGGCAAAGCCTCAGCGCTGACCCAGAAGTATCCACTGCGCTCTACGTATAGGAACCAGTCTCCCGCTACGCGCGGTACAGACAAAACTTCGGGCAAAGCCTCATCGCTAACCCGGAAGTATCTACTGCGCTCTACGCGCAAAAACCAGTCTCCCGCTACGCGCGGTACAGACCAAACTTCTGATGATGCCTCAGCGCCAAGTCAGAAGTACAAATTATGCTCCGTGCGCAAGACAACGTCTGACCTCTACGAGGAACCAGATGAGCGCTGTGATTTCCACAAGACTTCTCAGACGTTACACCAGGGAAGAAGCAATCTGCCTACCCTCCGGATTACGCGGGAAGCCGACGGTCGACTGGGGACCTCTTCAGCTTTACGCTACCCTGAGCAAATCTCCAAACGACGCCAAGCGAAGTCCCACGGCGTAGGGCGAGCTCAGATTACGGGAAGGCACCCTCCCCGGGGATTATCCGCCGCCCAGATGGCCAACCTGTTATACACAGGTGACGTAGGGAAAACCATGGTGCCCAATCTCCGCATTCCCACTGATGGGAACAGAAGAAACAAACCATCGTCTTCTTCCTCTACTCCTCCTGACTTGCGCACATATCTAATCCAGAAGCGTAAGAAAATGGGACCTTCCAACATGTCTATTACGCCCCCTAGCGAGCAATGTTGTAATAGTCATAAAATTGTGATTGACTGCTGCTGTTCTAAAGTAAAGCGGTCGGTTTTCGACCGATTGAGCTACCCTCAGTCTTTTCCAGAAGAAGATCCCGCGCATGCATCCGTGAACATGGCTTCACACATACCTAGAGGAGGGTCGAGCTCAAGACGTCATCCCTCTGGGCCTCCGAGCCGAAGAAAATTCGAAGACCTCCTCAGGAATACTGAAGCTGGGGTGTTCCAAAACACCCGTGCAAGGTCACAGCAACCAGCTGCGTACTCGTCTGATTCCGACGCTGGGGGTCGCCAATCTCCCAAATAAGTTGCTGAGAGTATAGAGTCGACTTCTGCAGTGACCTATACTAATCCTTCGATGACGCCCAGGGAAATGGGAGCTTACGCCGTTGAAGATGAACGCGAGGAAGCTTCGCCATCAGGAAACGCGAAACAACACATCACTGTACTGGAGACGTCTCTGAAACAAATACAATCCATGATGGAGAACATGCACCAGATGATGCTAACTCAGCACTCAACTGCCATGGCTCAAGCATCGGTCCCGGCAACTCAGATACGTGTAGGGGTGGACTTACCACCATCCAACCCGAGCCAAGAGCCTGCTCTAGATCAAGAGTCAGCAGCTCCTCCGCTTTCTCACTCGGTGAATATATTACCTCCAGTTGGAGTCACGATACAACCAACTCCGTACTACACCGTAGCCCCGCTTCAAGCTGAAAATCTGATGCAGGCAGTACGGGAGTTGAAAGCCCAGTTTGACGCCTTGAAGCACAAAGATCAGCTCAAGAAACTGGGAATCAACCAGCCTTACCCAGCTATCTGGGAAGAGGTCCCTTACCCTCCGAGGTACAAACCTCAGACTATGGCTCTCTTCGAGGGAAAAATATCACCAAGTCAGTACATGAACTATTTCAGTATGATGACGGTGTAGCTACAAGGGAACGACGCCCTCCTCACTCGGGTGTTCAAAGGCTGCCTCTCAGGAGTAGCCTATCAGTGGTACCATAGCTTGGCGGACAACTGCATTACTTTCTTCGAAGACTTCAAAGCTTTATTCTTCACGCGATTCTACGAAGGCAAAATGGACATGTCTATATCCTCTCTCATCGAAGTCAAGCAAAGGGAAAAAGAGGACGTTCGCACCTTCGTCGAACGTTTTCGTCAGGCCACCTTACAGATGCCTCCGGGAGTTCCAGACTCCGCGTTAGTAGACATTTGCAGGAAGAACCTCCTTCCCGTAGTCTCGGTATTTACAGGACCATATCAGTTCCATGAGTGGCCCTCGTTCATCATCTCGGCAGTAGCCGTCGAAGACAACAGTCGCAAGGCGAGCGACAATGGCATCATGATCTCCCCCTCCGACAGAGGCAAGAAGTCATCTCCCAGCAGCGATCATCCTCGCAGCTCCAAGGGGAAAGAAGCTCTGACGGTCAATACGTCCCGACAAAAGACTACGACGACCACGCAGACGAGACCCGGGATTCTGAGGCCCGTCGAAGTCTACTCTTTTGACGATGACGATATCCCAAGTATATACGAGTGTCTCGTCAAGAGCGGCAAGATCACCCTTCTAGAGCTGAGGCGGCCCCAAGAAGTCGGCAGTACTGACGACCCCAAATACTGCATCTTCCACAGATACGTACACCACCCAACAAAGGTATGTTACATACTGAAAAGGAAGATCCAGGGGTTAATCAATGCTAAGGCCATCACTCTGCACAACACCGAGAAGACGGTCACGGCCAAAATAATTTCTCTGCGGTTTGGCGATCTGCCTTCCCAAGAAGTCATGGACGGTGTCATGCCCATTTCCCGGACCACGATGGACATCGTCAATCTCTCTCCAGCTAGGGATCAAAATCATGACCTGGTACCCCTGACCACCCTGCAGGGCGAGATTATGTGGGTTTATCCGAAGTTGGTGTCAGAGCTCGAGATGGAGACTAAAGCTACTAAAGCTATGTCTAAGAAAGGCTCCAAATGCAAACCATGTCATATGGTCACAACTTCTTCGCCATCAGACGAAGATGAAGGACTTGCTGCAACCCGTTCAGGGAAAGCCTACCTCAACGACTACGGAGCAAGTCAGGAGGATGCACCGGCGGACGCTTCAACTGCCAAACCTTCAGGACCAGGCCCCGTCGTACCAGAGGCCGGCCCTTCAAAATCGACGCCAGCGGACAAAGGGAAGCAAAGAGAAGTGCGCTTTGATAAACCTGTAAAAAACATTCCAAACAAAAGTTTTGAGAAGCTGTACAACTTCGACATCCTGGCCCAACTGGCTAATACACCGGCCAGGCTCTCCATCTTTGAGCTACTCAGGCTCTCCCAAGACACTCTTCTAGCCCTGAGCGAAGCACTGATGCAGGCGGAGACATGCTTGACCCAGCTCAAGTCCCCCGACAAAGAACCAGTGGCATGTCCTCAATGCCACAGTGTGATGGAGGTGGTCCCAAATATCACTTTCACCCAAGATGACATGCTGTTAAAATATAACAAGTATGACAGGCCCCTCTATTACACCGGGTACATCGGTTCCATGGAGGTTGATCTGATTCACATAGATCCAGGGTCGTCCATCAGCATTATCCCTCACAGTTTGCTTAGACCATTGAGGATTCCTACCAGCAAACTGGCTTATACCTCCACTACGATCGTGGGTTTCAACGCCGAAAGAAGTAAGCCGTTGGGGAAGATTCGCCTGAGAATCCAGATTGGCAACCTCAGATCGGTGGCCACATGTTACGTGATTGATTCAGAAGTGTCCTACAATATTTTGCTGGGGAGATCGTGGATCCACGACCACAACATTGTTCCTACAACTCTGCATCAATGTCTTAAATATATAGACCCCCAAGGAACGGTACAAATAGAGGTTGCCGACCTAAACCCGTTTAAAGGAGTAGAATCCTACTATTCCGATGCCGTGTTGTACTCTCAAGACCACACGGAAGAAGTATCGGGCGAGACGGAGAAGGAATCCCACCGGGAGCCGGAAGAACCCTCTGCCGCACTACCGCTGTCAATCAGAGTGAAAGGGCGAACCACTCGTCCAAAAGCCATGGAGCCTATGGCTATTCACCTGAAAAAATCCAGGTCAGGGAAAAGAAGCAATTCTCCAGTGGTCACTCTGAACCAGAAGCCTCCACCTTTGGTCATCAACCTTCGGTACAACGGGCAGCCGACCGATGTAAACGCAACCAGGAACGGGGTTCCAGATGATAATAAATGTTCTCTTTTCCAGTACGTTAACGCTCAAATTCCAAATCAGGAATCCACTCCCCATAATGAGGTAGAGCCCATGGCACAAAGATTCTTGGAAGTCATGCACTCCTATCGTCCGTATGTCTGGGAAGTAGCATCATCATCCAACGTTGTCACAATATATGGGCTACAGGAAGATTCTATCTTCATTGTCCCGCCTACCTGCAGCAGCCAGCGTTCAATAGTCTTCGACCGCATGCACAATCAACCGGCTATCCAGGAAGATCCTTTCGATGACGATACTGGAAAAATGCAGATTCACCGATACAGCCCACAAGCATTGAGGATCATGCAAAACATGGGCTATGACTTGGAGCGGAAGCCAGGCCTCAACCATGGAAGGGGCAGACGAACGTCGCTGCACGGCGACCCCCGCTATCAGCAAACCCATTTCGGGTTAGGATATGCCACCTCCCTTACGACTTCTAAGTCAGACGAGGACATCTTTTTATCCTACCAGGATGGCCCGTCGCCCTCCAACTCACCTGAAGCTCTCAAACAAGCATTATCAGCAAATATGGTGATGATAGATACCTTCAAAGCAGACGAACAGGATTCTGAGCCGTTTGAGAATGACTCTTGGGCTCAACAAATGGATACGAAGTGGGAATTCTGCTTCGAACAAAGGGAACCTCCCACCAAAGACGAAGTTATCCAGGTTGACGTTGTGGGTGAACTTTCGCCAAAACCGATATTCATCAGCAGCAATCTTTCCCCAACCGAACGGAAAAAAGTTATCCGGCTGATAAAAGAATATATCGACGTCTTTGCGTGGAATTATGAAGATATGCCGGGCCTTGACCCGAAGGTGGCTACTCATAAGCTCAATATATTGACCGACTCGAAGCCTATGAAGCAGCACCAACGCTGGTTCCGCCCAGACATGATGGATGCCATCGAAGCTGAAGTCAAGAAGTTGATAGCCTGCGGTTTCATCCGGGAAGAACAACATCCCGACTGGGTCGCCAACGTTGTCCCAGTCATGAAGAAAAATAGGAAAATACGTATCTGCATCGATTACCGAGATCTGAACGTAGCCTACCCCAAGGATGATTTCTTTCTCCCCATCACGGACATCATGATCGACAACACCTGCGGTTTTGAACGCATGTCTTTTATGGACGGATTCTCAGGATACAATCAGATTAAGATGCATCCTGAAGACGAGAAGCACACTGCCTTTCGTACCCCGTTGGGAGTATATTGCTATACGGTCATGCCCTTCGGATTAAAGAATACCGGGGCTACATATCAACGGGCTATGAGTAGCATATTCCATGAACATTTATGCAAAACAGTAGAATATTACGTGGACGACATAGCCGTCAAGAGCCGCCTCAAGGATGATCACATTCAAGACTTGAGGACGATATTCGAGTTAATGCGCCAACATTAACTCAAGATGAACCCTACGAAGTCCTTTCTGGGTGTATCTAGTGGCAAATTCCTGGGATTTGTTATTACCGCTAAAGGCATCCAAGTGGACCCTGACATAGTTCAGGCCATCGTAGAAATGCGACCACCCCGTAATCTGAGGGAACTCCGAGGATTTCAAGGACGTCTGGCTTATATCCGGAGGTTCATATCCAACCTCTCGGGAAGATGTCAGCCCTTTTCGCATCTCATAAAGAAAGGTGTATCCTTCATATAGGACGAAACCTGTCAGCAAGCATACGGGGATATCAAACGCTACCTCACCAGTCCGCCAGTCCTGGTGCCTCCCATCATGGGGAGACCATTCTTGCTGTACGTTCGAGCGATGGATCATTCTCTAGGAGCTCTACTCACGCAGAAGAACGATGTGGGGCATGAACAGGCTATCTACTACCTCAGCAGGATGATGGTCGGAGCCGAACACCGGTATAATCCAGTGGAGAAAGAATGCTTGGCTCTGATATTCGCTATCCAGAAGACACGGCACTGTCACCGGCCAGACTATCCATATCATCTCCAGGATTAACCCTCTTCGAGTACTGATGAGCAAATCGAGTGTTCTTAATTCCCGACTCGCAACTTGGGCGATGTTGTTAACACCATATGACATGGTATATGTCCCGCAGAAGTCCATCAAAGGCCAAGCGCTGGCCGACTTCCTAGCTGCCCATCCGATCCCGGAGGCCTCCAAATTATACGAAGATATTCCCGACGAAGTTGCAGAATGTAATTCCGCAATGGAAAGTGACACATGGCAACTGTTCTTCGACGGCGCCTCCAGGACTGGTCACCAGGGAAACGTGGTTTCAGGGGTAGGAATCGTCCTGGTCACTCCTGATAAACTCATCATCTACCGGGCATATTCCCTCAACGAACCCTGCTCCAACAACGTGGCGGAGTACAACGCTCTGTTAATCGGGCTCCAAGTCGCTAAAGAGCTGGGGGTCGAATCCCTGGAAGCTTTCGGTGATTATCTGCTCATCGTCAATTAAGTCAGGGGAGTATATGAAGTCCGGAATCCAGACCTCATCCCCTATTACCAAGCAACGGTCAAGATAGCCATGACATTCAAAAGGTTCTTCCCAGAGCATGTACCTCAATCTCAGAATCTGAAAGCTGATGCCCTAGCCAGTCTAGCTGCGGATTTAGCCACTCCTATAAGAAGGCATAATTCGGTAATACTTCTTAACAGAGATTTATTCTGTGTGAAGAACAACTTTCACATAGAACGCAGCTACGCTGTGAACACAGATCCCCCTAGAAGAGACTGGAGAAGTCCCTTCATAGATTTTGTCGCATACGGAATCTTGCCGGAGGACCCCAAAGAAGCAGTATCCGTCAAAAGACGATCATTATGCTTCTACTTCGATGCATCTTCACAATGCCTATATCGCCGGACCTACGACGGACTGCTATTGAGATGTCTCTCTGACGACGAAGCACAGCAGATTATCCGAGAAGCTCACAATGGCATATGCGGAGCGCATCAGCCCGGTCCTAAGCTACAAGATCGTATCAGGAGAATGGGCTATTACTGGCCCACTATGATCACAGACGTGATCAACTATGCAAGACAATGCAGAGCCTGTCAGGTTCATGCAGACTTCATACATCAACCGTCTGAATACCTATATCCTACGGTTGCGTCCTGTCCTTTCGAAGCATGGGGTATGGATATCATTGGTCCTATTCACCCGTCTTCTTTCAGAGGTCACCGGTTCATATTGGCCATCACAGATTACTTCTCCAAATGGGCAGAGGCTATCCCTCTGGCTGAGGTAAAGGCATCTGATGTAATCAGCTTCATCAAGCATCACGTTATTTATTGCTTTGGGATTCCCCAAGAATAATCCATGACAATGAGCCTCAGTTCATCAGCCAGGCGTTTCATCGATTTTGCGATAAAAATTGAATACATAATATTGCCTCTACGGCATATTATCCAGCGGCTAATGGTTTGGCAGAAGCTTTCAACAAAACCATCATCAAACTCCTGAAAAAGTTCATCTTTTCGAACAAAAGAGACTGGAACGAGAAGCTGGGCGAATGTCTCTGGGCGTACCGCACAATGGTACGAACACCGACAGGTTGTACCCCCTTTTCACTGGTCTACGGAAGTGAAGCAGTTCTTTCCATCGAAATCCAGATCCCGTCGCTCAGGATAGCCGTGACTAATGAGCTGACTCGAGAAAAAATGACCTGTTAAGGCTTCAAGAGCTGGAAGGATTAGAGGAGAAATGCCTCCAAGCTCAACAGCGCATCGCGCTCTACCAAGCGCGCATTTCCAGAGCTTTCAACCATAAAGTAAAGGAATGAGTGTTCAAAGTTGGCGAGCTAGTCTTAGCCGTAAGAAGGTCGATGATTCTCACTCACAGGAGTAAAAGAAAATTTTAGCCCAAGTGGGAAGGCCCTTATGTGATCGAGACAACGTTCTCGAACGGCGCTTACAGGATAGCCCAGCCTAATGGAGACCTGTTAATGGCTCCTATCAACGATAAATTCCTGAAGAGGTATTATGCTTAACCTCTACCCCAAAGTGGAATATAGCGAGAACCTCAAAATTCTGACAAAACTACTTCACCAACGAAGCTAGTTAGGTCATATTCTATCATGTCCGTATGACCTCTGAATAGGTATGTCCTGCTAGAAGTTTATCGAGAGTTTATCACGTCCATACTACCTCTGATATCACTCTCACCCCAAACCTATCATTTACATTCCAAAATGATGGGTCCACAAAGTCAGAAAAGACTCGCTTTATTTATTCCCGAAAAGAGCAAAATTATATTGGGTACATCATTGTGGGAGAGCAGTCAGATCGCAAATCAGCTTCGCCAGTGCAGCCACTCTCTCGTCCCTGGAAACCAAGGCATCAGCGCGAGCCTGTTCCAGCCGTGCCTCGGGAGTGTTCGTGAAGGACAGTTCGGCCCTTGCCCAAAGAGAGCCAGCTCGAGCAGCTTCTTTATGCTCCAGGTCCCGTCGCGCGGCGCTCAGTCGACTAGTCGCTACGTCTAGACCCGCCAGAGATTGAGAAGCCCACTCCTCTGCCTGAGCAAGTTTCTCCTTCAACTTGTGAGCCCTCGCTGCGTTCCCTTCATGCTTAGATTGGTACTGCATCTGAAGAGCAAGAGCCTCCTCCACGACGGCCTTCCTTTTATCCGTCTCCAGCTTACGGGCTTTGATAGAGTTATCCAGGCTCTCCAGCTGTTTGGTAAGCTGCGCAGTCATGGAGTCATATCTGGCCTAGACTTTGGCTTCAAAACTGCCCCGAGTCAGCTGCAAGTATTCGTTAATAGGTTGGTCCAACCCATTAACCATCGCCTCCAGGGCGTCAGCTACCCTGGAATCGCCGAACTCTCTGACAGCCCCAATCAAAAACTGGGAAGCCGTCTTCAGTCGCTCAAAATCCAGATTCTTCGCCAACACCATTGATATCAGCGTGTTCAAATTGGCGTAGAAGGTATTGGTATACAGCTCGATCAGCGCAACCAGATCTGGTTGGATGCCAGGAGTGGCCGCGATATGGGCAAGTTTCCCTCCAGGAATGATCGCAGACGAGGTAGCCACAACCGCCACCTCGACAGGTGATGCGACCGAAGAAGGTGCGACAACGACGGTCGAAGTCATCGCCATAGTCACGAGAGGAGAGGTCACAACGACGGGTTCGTCCTCCTCTTGAGGTGACGAAACTACTCCGGGCGTACTGGCCCCCGAAGCAATTTCCTCCTCAAAGTCGAACGCCTCTGTATCATCGTCGGGAGCCCGAGCAGAGCCAAAATGCACTTCAATGCTATACTCCCCGTGGACGCCATCCCCTGAAAAGAGGACAAGAAAGTTGATATCAATATGATAGTAATCTTTCTAAGAGGAGACATAAAGATGACCTTTACCCGTAGCCAACGGTATATATGCCGCGTCTGCAGCAGATGTAGCTATATCACGCCTTAATGACGCAATACGAACTGTCATACCTGGAGAAGGAGGTGGGCCAACCGACATCGCCAGGAGCTCCACCAAGCCTCCACCGAGATGTGTTCGAGGTTCGTCAGCTGGAACCTTGCTGGTCATACTCACGGACGCAGTATGAGTTTCCTCCGTTGCTGGTCTAGAGGAAGATTGTCCCATTTGCCTCGGCCACGTGGGCGATTTCATTCCACTACCGGAGGCAGTGGCAGCAACGGCATCTTCAAGCAGGAGTTCTGCGGCACCGCCAGCCGAAACTGAGGGTCCCTCTCCGAGAGGCGGGGAACCTCCAATCAAAGGGACATCCCCAACAGGAGAGGCAGCAGGTTCCTCTCTAGGAGCCTCAATGCCAGAAATCCGGAGAGGGCGATCAGCCGTCTTCTTCTTCCTCTTGCGAGGGGAAGTCTGCTTCAAAACAGGAGCCCTTCGCTTCCCAAAAATCGCCAAAGCCCCCGCAGGCGGAGGTACTTCATACCTCGGCACCGGCACCAGAGGCTCATCCGGAATGGCGGATTCCTCGCCCTCGTCAGATGAAACCGAGGGGACTTCGATCCTGCCCCCAGGCTTGGAAGAAGGCACCCTGAAGCTTCCACGCATGTCAAAATCGCGATGGAGGGTGTTGATCGCCACGTAGAACTGAGCATACGAATGGAGGATACGTAGCTCCGTAGATAGGGTGGCGACCGGCACGATAAAGATTGCTCCCGTGCAGCCCATGATGAAGTACCGCCATCCCCTGGCTCCATCAATGAGTCCTCCCCTGGACCTGAAGCTGGTGATAGCATTTTCCACGTGCAGCTGATCGTACCCAAACTGCCTGGCGAACCGACTGGGCAAATAAGGCTCGAAGAAGCAATGATCTTCGCTTCTGTACAGCAAATGGGAGGGTCTGATGCAGACCAACCAATTAAAAGCTTCTAGAGAAAGATTGGTCTTTTCTTCGCCTAAATCCTCAAGCCTAATCCCTGACTGATTGCGATGTACAGAAGGGACAGTGCAGAGGAGCTTCCAGCAATGACCGAGACTCAGCGCCCGTCGATAGTCCACGAATGTGCTCACGTTCCAGAGGGAGTCCTTGTAGTTCAGCAAGAAACTACCCCCCGCGCTGCTACCAGGACCGGAAGTCATCACCCTGGAGTTGTGGAGAATTAACCATCCCATCAAGTACAGGTATGGTAACTCCATCCGGGGAAAACTCTCACGTCGAGCTTCATCGACGAGCAACCCGTCAGTCATGGCTCTCAGTCCAGCCTGTATACGGCACACCATGGCAGGGAGCAAGCCCAGTCTTGCCCCGAACACCAAATGGACGGCCGGCCACAGGATGTTCCGGTGAATGCGGTCTGCGGACGCGGTGCCAGGCACCACTACTCGACGCAGCCATAGGGAGAGAAAGCCAGCCAGCTTGGCTTCCTCAGACAAAGACCTGCGGAAGCGCCTCAAGTAACTATAGGCCTTAGTGCCTTCAGGGAAATTTCCTACCCCGTCAGCGAGGAACTAACCTAGAGCTTTGGCCTCCTCCATAAGATCCTCAACGACCTCGGCACTGAGCATGCCCAAACAGTTCACGGGCTCATGCTTGTCCCCCGAGACCTTCTGTCACGCCCCAATCCCAAAATGTCAGGAACTAGGCCACGTGTCACTGGCCAGCTGACACGTCACTAAGGGCTTAATCTATTTTGGATAGACCCATAGGGACGTGCTACGCTGTCCTAAGATACTACAAGAACAACACAGGCAAACTATCTCATCCACAACAAAATGTCAGAAAAGCAAGTGCTGAATATATATAAAAACTGAGTCTGATACAGTACACAACTGTGAGATTACAAGCCTACTACAAAAACTGATAATAGCACAAAAAAATCAGATAGACTAAGCAGTGTCTATCTGATCAAAACATCTCCATCTCCAAGTGGCAGGCCTCTAGGGTCAAGCATTCTCTGAAGGTGTCTCCTCGAGCTCCTCCTCGGTAACACATCTAGCCTCCTGATCAGGGCCGTAAACAGTGGGGTAGAAAGCCTCGTCTAGATCTGGCAGGGAACCAGGTCCTCAGTGGGACATAACAAGATACAGAAAATGACATGCCAAGTATGTAAATACTGAATAAAGAAAATAAATACAGGGTGCTAATCATTCTAAGTGAAATGCAAGTAAAGACCTTGTAGTATGCATAGGGATTGTATCGGCTAGACAAATGCTGACGTAGTTCACCAATCGTGGGGACTGGCTAGTATATGTGTCATATGCCCCCTGACTCAAGGGAACTCTGCAATCGACCATCATGGTACGAAAGTATAAAACATTTATGGAGGGGGTGTCCCATACGTCTAATAGTTATTTTTCCCATCCCAATAAAACTAAATGTCAAGTCATACTATTCCTGAATTAATCTAATCCGTGATGCGGGTCACACATACTGGTAGCTAATCAACTACGCAGCTCGCATCCCAATATGTATTGCAACTATGTTGCGTGTTCCCGTGTTAGGGTCTAGGAGAATATTAGAATGCTCTCACAGAAAAGGGTGAGTCTGTAAGACTAAGTTAAACATGCTTTTGTCAACATATCAGTTGACTGTACCCAAGGCAATCTCGGGTAATCATGGTATATGAAATTTAGGAACAAAGCAGATATCAATAATTGAATTTGAACATTAACTTGGCAAGGTATACTTGCCTACTCCTTGATAGTACTGAAAACCTGATCTCCCAGTCAGGGTTGAGGGTGCTTGTGACTGGGGGTCACTGGCTGTACTGAATTTGGTTTCTGTTAAAATAGACAGGGTTTATGAATATCAAAGTTGTGATATAAAGTATATATATATACTTATATCTACATATATAATATAGTTATATATATATAGTATGTATATATATATATATATAGATATAATATATATAGCAGTATATATAGTATATACAGAACAGAAAAATGCAGGTATACATAGAATTTATAATAGTAGCAGGGTATATCCTCTGCCATATATAAATAATATTATGATATCAGGGTGTATCCACTGATGTATATATATATAAATTGAAATGACAGGACAGAAAATAAATACATATATATCTATGTAATAGTACATAATATATATAGATAATATATATATATAATGAATTTAAATGACAGTACAAGAATTTAAATTATACATATATATATGTAGGCTGTATTATCCAGCACAGTAATATATAATAAATAATAAATTGAAATGACAGTACGAGAATTAAAATATATAATATATATTTAAGCTGTATTATCCAGCTGGATATAGATAATATATATATATAGATATATATATATATAAACATATATAATAGGTGCAGGAAATAAAGTGCAGAAAATAAAATAAAAGAAAAAAAATGCATAGTATATATATATATATACCATATAAATAATATATATATATATATATATATATATATATATATATATATATATATATATATATATATATATATATATATATATATATATATAATAAGTGCAGGAAATAAATGCAAAAAAATAAATAACTAAAAATGCATAGTATAATATAATATATCGTGTTATATATAAGTATATCATATAAATATATGTATACACATATATTTATATATTACATATATATATAATTAAAACAGAATTTAATACATATATACATATTAGTAATTATAATATTTATATAGTATATATAAATAGACATATACATATACATATACATATATATACATATACATATATACATATATAATTATATATGTATAGTATAATAGATATATATATATACATATATATAGTAAGTATATAATAGCAGTATATATATTATAATATACTGTATAATAACAGTATATAATACATATATATTTATAATATAATATATATTTAAATATACATATAAATACATAGTAATATACATATATATATACATATATATATACATATATATACATATACATATACATATAGGAATATATGTATATTTACATATATATTAGGGTTTAGGGATATACCCTCTGACAGGTGGGCCCCACGCGGTGTTGCCGGCGGGAGGACGGCGGCGGAGGCGGCGGAGGTGGCCGGAGGAGCAACAGCAGTAGCAGTGACTGCTAGCAGCAACTGCAACGGCAGCAGTCTGCGAAGGTGGTAGCGGCGGCTGCGGCGGAGGGGACGGCGGTGCAGGGTGGGGGAACGGCAGAGGGAGGAGTGGCGGTGAGGTTGGTGGTGGTGGCGGGGGTCTACGGTGGCTGTGGTGGCGGCTAGAGGCATCGGGGGTGAGGGTGGCAGTAGCTAGGTTTAGGGGGTGGAGGATGCTGGGGGGGCTAGGGCGGCCGGAGGAGGTGTCGTGGGGAGGTAAGGTGGTGGTGGTAGGTAGAGGAGGTCGGGGCAAGTCGAGTGGGGGTGGTGGTGGCGGTGCACGGTGGCCGGAGGCGGTGGAGGAGGTGGTTCGGGTGGTGGTGGCTGTGGGTAGCAGTGAGGGAGTGGGGTGTTTGCGGAGGCTGTGGCCGGCAGAGCAGGGCGGCGCTGGCGGTGGGGCTTGGCCGGAGGGGAGAGGGTGCCAAGGCGAAGGGTTGGCCGGAGTTGGGCGGCCGGCGGTGGTCGGAGGGAGGAGTTGTGGGGATTTGAATGGGAGGGGTATGGGGTTTATATAGGGTTTGGGAATGAGTGGCAATTCTGTAAATATAGGGAAGTTTGAGGGTAATTTGGTAATTTGCTATTTTATGATATTTTCATAGGAATTCTCTGGATTCTTATGGTGGGTCCCTCACACCTATGGTCTAGCCAATAGGATTAGGCCACCTAGCATGCAATTTTGCATAAAGACCCCTAACTTTTTAATAATTGCATAAATGCATGAATTTGGTATTTTGCGTAATTTCACAATTTACCTGATTTTAAATACTGATTTCCCGAAATTCTAAATTATACAAAAATGAGGGAAAATAGCTGGGGAAAGTGTTTTGGACAGTGTGGGGTGAGTTTGGGTAGATGCAGGGTCTGATTCTGCAGGTGATACGGGTCCTCATATTTATTAATTAATAAATACTGCGCACGGTGTTCACTAATTATTTATAGGCTATTAGGGTCATAATTTCTCTACGGTGTCAATACACTAATTGTAGTATATTCAGTCTAGAATATTATCGTATTTTTGGTTGGACAGAACAGGTGCCT
This sequence comes from Iris macrosiphon, assembly GCA_036927795.1. Taxonomy (NCBI): domain Eukaryota; kingdom Viridiplantae; phylum Streptophyta; class Magnoliopsida; order Asparagales; family Iridaceae; genus Iris; species Iris macrosiphon. The sequence goes on from JAYESA010000002.1 coordinate 55,922,674, forward strand.
ACTGGTCCTCAAATCTCTAGGGGTACAGAGATGGGTAAAGAGCAGAAAATTAAATAGGAAATAAATACTTACGTTTGTAACGATATTTGTGCGACTAAAACGAAGCACCAAACGAGGTTTCTGGGAGTTGCTAAAAATACAGAAAAAGTAGTCTAACAAGTCTAGGGCAGGTATTTGAAATTTGTTTAGGGTTTAACAGCTAGTGGGATGTCCTAACTAATTGTGTAACAGACAGGTGCACAATCAACAGAATATATAATAAATAAATTTTAAAAAGTTGCCAAAATTCTAGTTAGTCTAAACTAATCCTAATTTAATGAAATCTGGTCGAGGGAGTTTACAATCTACCCTCCTTTGAATATTTTGTCCTCGAAATAAAAACACACATATAATGAGAATGAAAAATTAATTAAGGACATATGATGATTAAGAAAGATTGAATTTGAAATATTGGACATACCCTGGTTTGGAAATAGGTGGGGATAACGCTGACGAATATCCTCTTCTCGTTCCCAGGTGGATTCACCTGGTGCATGATGTCTCCATGCAACACGAACGAGAGAAATAGTCTGGCCTCGCAACACTTTCTCGCAACGGTCCAGGATTTCTACAGGCTCCTCCTGATATGATAAACTTGGCCCGATGGTGATCTCTGAATAGTCCAGCACATGACTCGGGTCTGGAATGTACCTCCTCAGCTGAGATACGTGGAAGACGTCATGTACTCCCTCCAAGGTCCGAGGTAGAGCTAGCCTGTAAGCAACTTCTCCGACGCGTTCCAACACATCGAAGGGTCCAATGTATCTTGGACTCAGTTTTCCTCTTCCTCCAAATCTGATAGTTCCTCGAGTAGGTGAGATCTTCAAGAATACATGCTCCCCTACTTGGAACTCTAGAGGTCGGCGATGAATGTTGGCCCAGTGCTTCTGCCTGTCTTGTGCAGCTCGTAGGTGTCCCTGGATCTTCTTTACTTTCTCCACCGTACGAATGATCAATTCTGGACCCAAGATCTGTCTCTCGCCAACATCGCTCCAGCATACTGGAGAACGACATTTCCTTCCATACAAAGCTTCAAAGGGAGCCATTTGAATGCTCGCTTGGTAGTTGTTGTTGTAGGAAAATTCTACCAGATGCAAGTGATCTTCCCATGATCTGCTGAAATCAAGCATGCAGGCTCTCAGCATATCTTCAAGTGTCTGGATGGTGCATTCTGATTGGCCATCTGTTTGTGGGTGATATGAGGTACTTAACTTGAGGCGGGTACCAAGACTTTCTTGCATACTTCGCCAGAAGTAAGATGTAAATCTCATATCTCTGTCAGATACTATGCTGACTGGTACTCCATGCAGACGCACTATCTCCTTCATGTACATGTCTGCCAAGACTTCTGTAGATTGTCCAACTCTAAAAGGTAGAAAATGAGCAGCCTTTGTGAGTCTATCTACGATTACCCATACAGCATTACGACCACTAGGACTTCTTGGGAAGCCCGTAACAAAGTCCATCGTAATGTGTTCCCATTTCCACTCAGGTATTGGGAGGGGTTGAAGTAGACCGGCAGATCTCTGATGCTCAGCCTTGACTTGCTGACACACCAGGCATTTGGCCACAAAGCGTGCTATCTCCCGCTTCATTCCATGCCACCAGTAATATTGTCGCAAATCTTTGTACATCTTTGTGCCTCCTGGATGTATAGAGTATGTTGAGCTATGAGCTTCTGACATCAGCTCATTACGAAGTTCTCCATTTGGAACATAAAGACGATCACCACATCTTAGAGTCCCATCTTCGTGTATGCGACATCCTGTCTGAATTCCAGCCTCTGTTCTTTGTCGAAGCCTCTAAAATCTTGCATCTGTTGGTAGAGCAGTTTTGATTCTTTCTACCAAGGTTGATTGCAGCTGGTAGTTTGATAATTGGCCGTCAAGTCCTGGCATAATGACCTCTATTCCCAAATTTTCTAGATCTCTCAGAAGACCTGGTTGGGTGATCATAAAGAATGCCGAGGGTCTTCTGCTTAGAGCATCTGCCACCACATTAGCTTTCCCTGGATGGTACTCTAGATCAATTTCGAAATCCGCCACCACTTTGAGCCATCGTCTTTGTCTCAGATTTAGGTCCTTCTGGGTGTAGATGTACTTTAGACTTTTATGATCGATGAATATCTCCACTCGTTCGCTATATAGATAGTGTCTCCATAGCTTCAGGGCGAAGATGACTACGGCAAGCTCCAGGTCGTGAGTGGGGTAATTCTTCTCATGAGTCCTCAACTGTCTTGAGGCATAAGCTACAACCTTCCTATGTTGCATTAAGACACAACCAAATCCTTTTCCGGATGCATCGCTATATATGACGAAACCTCCGGATCCAGATGGTATAGTCAAGATTGGAGCTGTAGTCAGACTCTTCTTCAAGTCATCAAAAGCTGTCTGGCAATCTTCAGTCCATATGAACTCCTGCTCCTTGCGGGTAAGACGAGTAATCGGCTCCGCGATTCTTGCAAAGTTTTCTACGAATCGCCGGTAATATCCGGCAAGTCCTAGAAAGCTTCTCACCTCTGAGACGTTGGTCGGGGTTGGCCACGTCTCGACAGATGAGATCTTTGCTGGGTCTACCGAGATACCTTCTCCTGTGATAACGTGTCCAAGAAATATGACACGGTCAAGGAAGAATTTATACTTGCTCATCTTAGCATAAAGGCTCTCCCATCTCAGCGTCTCTAATACCAACCTTAAGTGCTCTTCATGCTCCTGATGGCTCTTTGAATACCCCAGAATGTCGTCGATGAAGACTACCACGAACTGGTCCAGATATTGGTGGAAGACTCTGTTCATCAGGTTCATGAATACGGCAGGTGCATTAGTTAGTCCAAAAGGCATCACCAGGAACTCGTAATGACCATAACGAGTCCTGAATGTTGTCTTTGGAATATCTTTCCTCCGTACTTTGACCTGATGATAGCCTGATCTCAAGTCTATCTTTGAGAATACCACGGCTCCTGTTAGTTGATCGAACAGGTCGTCAATTCTTGGCAAGGGGTACTTGTTTTTTATTGTCAGAGCGTTGAGGGCTCTGTAATCAATGCACATGCGATATATTCCGTCCTTCTTTGGTACAAACAACACTGGTGCTCCCGAGGGTGATGCACTAGGACGAACAAATCCCTTGATCTATAATTCCTCCAGTTGAAGCTTCAGCTCGTCAAGCTCCTTCTTCGCCAGTCGGTATACATTGGAGGATACTGGTGCAGCTCCGGGTATCAGCTCAATAATGAACTCCACTTCTCTGTCAGGCAGTAGGCCTGGCAATTCTTCTGGAAATATGTCCTCGAACTCTGCTATAATTGAGGGAAGTGCTGTCTCCATCGCCATATAAGCTCTAGGAGTCTGGCCTACTCCTTGCTCAATGGTTCCTCGGATATATTTGAACTCTGGGTGATTTGGGGGTTTAAAGATAAAACTACCCTTTCGGCAGTCTAGGATAGCATTATTCTGGCTTAGCCAGTCCATGCCTAAGACAATGTCGAAATTTGGCATTGGGAGTACCAAAAATTGTGCTCTTAGTCCTCTACTACAAACAACTACCGGACAGGTTTCGATAATGTTGGTAACTGGAACAATACCTCCTCCAGTAAGTATTTTCCAACACTTGGGTAGCGGCAAAGTGGATAGCTTGTGCATGGCTACGAAACTACTGGATATGAAAGACAAAGTAGCCCCAGAATCGAATAATACAGTTGCAGGTAATGATACAACTAAAATGGTACCTGTTATAGTTTTCCCTTCAGGCTCTTCTGCAACGGCAGCTAACGCAAAGGCTTGTCCGTGCCTTTGTCCTCCGGTTTGTTTTCTGGCCTTGAACTGGGCCTCCTGAGTAGGCAAAGGTGCTCCTCTCTGATATCCTCCTGATGTGGAGGAAAGCATCTTCTGAGCTTGGGCTCCTGGCTTCTGCCCTTGCTGTGGTGCTGCATCTCTGCGTTGTGGGCAGTCTTTGGCCATATAATTTTTAGCTCCACATAGCAGGCATAATCCCAGCTTCTTTCTGTAGTCATTGGCAAAATACCCCTTCTTGCCACAAAAGTGACAAGTCGGGAGCTCCTTCTTCTGATAGGGTCCCATTATCTGCTGCGTCTGATATTGTGGACGACGGATAGGTCCTCCTGCTCCGTGCTGATTCTTGGCCGGGAAGGTTAGATTTGAGCGTCTGGTTCCTCGGCCAATGGCTTCTTACTCCCTGGCTTCTGTAAGAACCTCGTTGTAGGAGATTCTTGACTGCATTGTTGTGTACCTCTGAAGCTCGTAGTTAACGCCATGGTGGAATCTTTTAGCCTTCTTCAGCTCGTTCGGAATCAGATCAGCACCGAAATGACTTAGTCTACTAAACTCCATATCGTAGGCATCTACCATCATGTTTCCCTGCTCTAAGTGCAGAAACTGGGAGTATAGGGCATTCTGGACTGTCGCTGGAAAGTACTTAGCATTGAAATGCTCCAAGAATTATTGCCAAGTTTGGTCTTTGCCGACGCTGCGCTCTATGGATTCCCACCAGTGATGGGCGTTGCCAAGAAGTTGGCCCCTCACAGCGGTCATCCATAGGTCGGGGGTGAGTTGCGATCCTTCTAGCAGCATTTCGGTGTTGGAGATCCAATCGGAGATCTCTTCAGGAGTCTCGTTGCCTTTGAAATCTCTCGGGCTCATTTGATGGAAGCCTCGAACTGTGCCCGCTGGTTGGACAGGTGCTGGTGTCGGAGTAGTAGTTCTCTCCAAAGCCATCATTAACGTCTGTCGTAGAGCTTCAGTTTGCTGCCACTGAGACTGTCTCAGGGCCTCAGTTTGTTGCCACTGGTTCTACAACATAGTCTGGAGAAACTGCAATATTTGAGGTTGACCCTCAAGTTGTGGCATCAGGATAGGCAAGGCTGGAGGTGGAGACAAAGGTGTCTCTGCCTGTGGTATTGGTGTCATCTCCTGGCCAGAATTCTGGTGATTGGACGGAGTTCCTTGGGCACTTGGCGAAGGGTCTGTTGCTTGGTCAGCCCCATTATTCGTAAGTTTCCCGGGTATGTCCATATTTCTGAGGAAAATAGGATAATTAGAAAACACAAAGGAGATAAATAATGATAATCAAGCAAGATGCAATAATAGAAATTGTAAAGAGGGTGTCAGTGTGGATGAGACCTAATATTCCTATCCTATTGCAGGCATTGCTGGGAATGTCATCATACCACTAGCAATAAAACTAGACCTGCATGGGCCACCACTAAAACCATGTCACGCCCCAGTCCCAAAATGTCAGGAACTAGGCCACGTGTCACTGGCCAGCTGACACGTCACTAAGGGCTTAATCTATTTTGGATAGACCCATAGGGACGTGCTACGCTGTCCTAGGATACTACAAGAACAACACAGGCAAACTATCTCATCCACAACAAAATGTCAGAAAAGCAAGTGCTGAATATATATAAAAACTGAGTCTGATACAGTACACAACTGGTGAGATTACAAGCCTACTACAAAAACTGATAATAGCGCAAAAAAATCAGATAGACTAAGCAGTGTCTATCTGATCAAAATATCTCCATCTTCAAGTGGCAGGCCTCTAGGGTCAAGCATTCTCTGAAGGTGTCTCCTCGAGCTCCTCCTCGGTAACACATCTAGCCTCCTGATCAGGGCCGTAAACAGTGGGGTAGAAAGCCTCGTCTAGATCTGGCAGGGAACCAGGTCCTCAGTGGGACATAACAAGATACAGAAAATGACATGCCAAGTATGTAAATACTGAATAAAGAAAATAAATACAGGGTGCTAATCATTCTAAGTAAAATACAAGTAAAGACCTTGTAGTACGCATGGGGATTGTATCGGCTAGACATATGCTGACGTAGTTCACCAATCGTGGGGACTGGCTAGTATATGTGTCATATGCCCCCTGACTCAAGAAAACTCTGCAATCGACCATCATGGTACGAAAGTATAAAACATTTATGGAGGGGGTGTCCCATACGTCTACTAGTTATCTTTTCCATCCCAATGAAACTAAATGTCAAGTCATACTATTCCTGAATTAATCTAATCCGTGATGCGGGTCACACGTACTGGTAGCTAATCAACTACGCAGCTCGCATCCCAATATGCATTGCAACCATGTTGCGTGTTCCCGTGTTAGGGTCTAGGAGAATATTAGAATGCTCTCACAGAAAAGGGTGAGTCTGTAAGACTAAGTTAAACATGCTTTTGTCAACATATCAGTTGACTGTACCCAAGGCAGTCTCGGGTAATCATGGTATATGAAATTTAGGAACAAAGCAGATATCAATAATTAAATTTGAACATTAACTTGGCAAGGTATACTTTCCTACTCCTTGATAGTACTGAAAACCTGATCTTCCAGTCAGGGTTGAGGGTGCTTGTGACTGGGGGTCACTGGCTGTACTGAAGTTGGTTTCTGTTAAAATAGACAGGGTTTGTGAATATCAAAGTTGTGATATAAAGTATATATATATACTTATATCTACATATATAATATAGTTATATATATATAGTATGTATATATATAGATATAATATATATAGCAGTATATATAGTATATACAGAACAGAAAAATACAGGTATATATAGAATTTATAATAGTAGCAGGGTATATCCTCTGCCATATATAAATAATATTATGATATCAGGTGTATCCACTGATGTATATATATATATAAATTGAAATGACAGGACAGAAAATAAATAGATATATATCTATGTAATAGTACATAATGTATATAGATAATATATATATATATAATGAATTTAAATGACAGTGCAAGAATTTAAATTATACATATATATATGTAGGCTGTATTATCCAGCACAGTAATATATAATAAATAATAAATTGAAATGACAGTACGAGAATTAAAATATATAATATATATTTAAGCTGTATTATCCAGCTGGATATAGATAATATATATATATAGATATATATATAGATATATATATATATATAAACATATATAATAGGTGCAGGAAATTAAGTGCAAAAAATAAAATAAAAGAAAAAAAATGCATAGTATATATATATATATACCATATAAATAATATATATATATATATATATATATATATATATATATATATATATATAATAAGTGCAGGAAATAAATGCAGAAAAATAAATAACTAAAAATGCATAGTATAATATAATATATCATGTTATATATAAGTATATCATATAAATATATATATATACATATATTTATATATTACATATATATATAATGAAAACAGAATTTAATACATATATACATATTAGTAATTATAATATTTATATAGTATATATAAATAGACATATACATATACATATACATATATATACATATACATATATACATATATAATTATATATGTATAGTATAATAGATATATATATACATATATATAGTAAGTATATAATAGCAGTATATATATTATAATATACTGTATAATAACAGTATATAATACATATATATTTATAATATAATATATATTTAAATATACATATAAATACATAGTAATATACATATATATATACATATATATACATATACATATACATATACATATAGGAATATATGTATATTTACATATATATTAGGGTTTAGGGATATACCCTCTGACAGGTGGGCCCCACGTGGTGTTGCCGGCGGGAGGACGACGGCGGAGGCGGCCGGAGGTGGCCGGAGGAGCAACAACAGTAGCAGTGGCTGCTAGCAGCAACTGCAGCGGCAGCAGTCTGCGAAGGTGGTAGCGGCGGCTGCGGCGGAGGGGACGGCGGTGCAGGGTGGGGGAACGACAGAGGGAGGAGTGGCGGTGAGGTTGGTAGTGGTGGCGGGGGTCTACGGTGGCTGTGGTGGCGGCTAGAGGCGTCGGGGGTGAGGGTGGCCTTAGCTAGGTTTAGGGGGTGGAGGCTTCTGCGGGGGCTAGGGCGGCCGGAGGAGGTGTCGTGGGGAGGTAAGGTGGTGGTGGTAGGTAGGGGAGGTCGGGGCGAGTCGAGTGGGGTGGTGGTGGCGGTGTACGGTGGCCGGAGGCGGTAGAGGAGGTGGTTCGGGTGGTGGTGGCTGTGGGTAGCAGTGAGGGAGTGGGGTGTTTGCGGAGGCTGTGGCCGGCGGAGCAGGGCGGCGCTGGCGGTGGGGCTTGGCCGGAGGGGAGAGGGTGCCAAGGCGAAGGGTTGGCCGGAGTTGGGCGGCCGGCGGTGGTCGGAGGGAGGAGTTGTGGGGATTTGAATGGGAGGGGTATGGGGTTTATATAGGGTTTGGGAATGAGTGGCAATTCTGTAAATATAGGGAAGTTTGAGGGTAATTTGGTAATTTGCTATTTTATGATATTTTCACAGGATTTCTCTGGATTCTTATGGTGGGTCCCTCACACCTATGGTCTAGCCAATAGGATTAGGCCACCTAGCATGCAATTTTGCATAAAGACCCCTAACTTTTCAATAATTGCATAAATGCATAAATTTGGTATTTTGCGTAATTTCGTAATTTACCTGATTTTAAATACTGATTTCCCAAAATTCTAAATTGTACAAAAATAAGGGAAAATAGCTGGGGAAAGTGTTTTGGACAGTGTGGGGTGAGTTTGGGTAGATGCAAGGTCTGATTCTGCAGGTGATACGGGTCCTCGTATTTATTAATTAATAAATACTACGCACGGTGTTCACTAATTATTTAGAGGCTATTAGGGTCATAATTTCTCTACGGTGTCAATACACTAATTGTAGTATATTCAGTCTAGAATATTATCGTATTTTTGGTTGGGCAGAACAGGTGCCTACTGGTCCTCAAATCTCTAGGGGTACAGAGATGGGTAAAGAGCAGAAAATTAAATAGGAAATAAATACGTACGTTTGTAACGATATTTGTGCGACTAAAACGAAGCACCAAACGAGGTTTCTGGGAGTTGCTAAAAATACAGAAAAAGTAGTCTAACAAGTCTAGGGTAGGTATGTGAAATTTGTTTAGGGTTTAACAGCTAGTGGGATGTCCTAACTAATTGTGTAACAGACAGGTGCACAATCAACAGAATATATAATAAATAAATTTAAAAAAGTTGCCAAAATTCTAGTTAGTCTAAACTAATCCTAATTTACTGAAATCTGGTCGAGGGAGTTTACACCTTCATCGACTTGACGGCTCTGGCCCGGTAAAAGAAGAGATAGGACATTCACTTAGAGGTGTGAGCCAAGTCGGAAGGCTCATTATAAAAAAGCAGTGCACGCGAAGTAGTGGCATATCAGCTCCTGGTACACCTCCACAACCCGAGGGTCAGAGTCCTCCAACTCCCGGTTGGTGGGAACATACTCTTCATACGGAGTATCCCCCATCAGCAATCTCGAGATCGCTGCCATTTCGTGAAGGGCCAACCCCAACTCCCCCAGTGGAGTGGCGAAAGTCCCGGTGAGCAAAATGTATCGCTCCATCAGCGCCAGATACAGGTTAGGGTTGGGAGAAAACCCAACACTCGTCACGCTCACAGCGGCATACAACCCAATGACCTCCAGCTCTCTCCGAAAATGCTTCAGAGCCCAGTCAACTAGGCAAGTCCATCGAAGGTTTGTTGAGGTGATCCACCCATTGCACCGAGGATTCTCCTTGGGGTATACACCCCCTCGCACCATGAAGTCATTGTAGAAAGTCGGCAATTGGACCGGCTGGATCACTGAACTGTCTTCACTCGGGATGCTGCCCGGGCACAGTCCCCTGATCAACGTCACAACTCCAGAAGGGCGGCTGACAAATGACCCCTGGTCGGCTCCTTTCAGATGAAAGATCTTCCCTGGCTTCCCGTGAAGATCAGGAGTCAGCGTCCACGACATCCTCCTGCGATGAGTGGCATGGAAGAAAGCTTTGATGGGATAATCTCTCGGCATCATGGGCAGATACAAGACCACGCTCTCAGCAGGGAAAACCCAGGGTTCTCTCTTGGGCTTCGTCTGGGACTGCTTGTCTATCATATCCCCAAAGAGAAAGGCCGGCTTGATGTATTACTCCCCGTCTACGTACGTTAGAGGCTCCCCGTTGATCATGCTCAACAGCATTCGCTCGCCCTGAGCCGATATCAAGATCCCCCTCCCTTCAGGATACTGGGGTCCGGAGAAAGAAAATGTCACGTGCGACAGATCCTCCAGGTAGTTCGAGTGCAGCATCCCGGCAGCGGAACCCATCACCTCAGCCAGTGGAGACTCCTGCAAGTCAACTGCAAAAATTGTAAGGAAAATACGTCACTACAAATCTTGCAAACGCAAAGGCCAAGAAACGACAGTCTGTGCTTTACGCCAAGACTGTACAAAATTTGGTCATTTTATGCCGGAAGTCACATCCTGAAGCATAATTTGCGGTATATTGTCCGTGCTTTACGCCAGACTGCTAAAATTCTAGTTATTACGCCGGAGGTCCCATCCAAAGCGTAAAACTAAAAGTTTTTACGCTCATAACTGCGAAGACATAGGGTTTTTACGCTGACACATTAGAAATGTGGGCGTAAAAGATAAAAATGTCTCCGTGCGTCATCTTCCTCAAAGAGGCTATCAGCACAGAAGATGACCTAGCGCGGTCACGTTCAACGTATGCGGAGGATTTTTTGTCATTTATTGTCATTCCCAATGGCTATACCTCTAAAGCCGGGTGTGCTACTCGTCGGCAGGATCCTTCGATCAGAAGGAAGTTCACCTCGCCCGACCGAAGACTCTCTCGCCAGGGCCGAAGAGCGAGAAGAAGAGCCTATAATTTTTCCCTTAGCGGAGGAGGTTTGCTTCGGCGCCATTATTGGAAACTTGGAGTGCTCGGAGAAGGTACGAGGGGAAAAACTTAAACAATCAAAGCTCTCTCTTGCAGAAGACGGATAAATTTTTTTTCTCTCTAAAGCTTGGTATATATATAGAGTTCGGGTCGACTCCTCGAATCCTCAGGCGGCTCCTCGAAACCCCAACCAAATCTCATAAATTAAATATTTGGTTATGATTGGGTACTACGTCAGCCCGCTACTCTCGAAAGACGGACAGTCAGCAAATTCGAAGAGTTTTTCGTGCAAAAGCAGGTCAGCGGTTCCTATGCTAAGGAGCTTTCTATGCTCGACAGCAACAGATCAACGGTTTTACGCTCGCAAGCTACAAGTCTATGGTTTTACCCCCGGATGCCTTTGTGCTCGGTAGCTTTTATGCTCGAGAGACCACAAACCTACGACTTTTTTACGCTCAGCAGGTACCAAATCGATGATCTCACGCTCGGTGGCGCTTAGTTTACGCTCGGAGGCAACAGATCCGCAACCTCTACGCTCGAAAGATTTCTTTCATTCACAGGCTACAAATCTACAGTTCTACGCTAAGGAGCTTTCTACGCCCGACAGCAACAGATCTACGATTTTATGCTCGCAAGCTATCAGTCTATGGTTTTATGCCCGGATGCCTTTGTGCTCGGTAGCTTTTATGCTCGAGAGGCTACAAACCTACGACTTCACGCTCAGCAGCTCCAAATCGATGATCTCACGCTCGGTGGCTTTCTACGCTCATCAGGCCTACGAACTCAAGATTATCAGCTCATCTACACTACGAATATCTGACTTTTCGCATATCCTAACTCAAGGCGGTCGATTACAGGAGTTCACACAGAAGATACTCCTTCTTGACCTCAACATATCCTAAGTACCCGAAGCATACAAGAGTTCAAATATTGAGAAATTACTCTTTTCGGGTCAATTGGAGGTTTATCCAGACTCCAGTCTGAATATCTCGTCTATCAAGATTGCAACTCTGTTAGACAGCCATTTCTCGACCCTGTTCCAAAGGATTTTTTGAGAAATCATTCTTGAAGACGAAGTCTGAACAAAAATTTTACGCGGTTCCTCAGTCCTAGCAACATGACAGTTCTAAAATGTTCAAAATGCTCTACAGCGTTCTATGGACTATTCGCTATGCGTAAAAGACAGGACCTAGCACTCTTTCTACAGAGTCAGCGTAAAGAATCAGACGTGTCGAAGCTACACATATTCAGACTTCACAGCAACGTATGGCAAAATGATCATATACAGAGAAGAAAGATAATTCTTTTATTAAAGATTAAAGTCATGATTACATATGAGGGAAATCCAATCTACAAGGGTTTTCTTTTTATTTTTATGATTACAACTGAGGGAAACTTCGTCGACAGGAGGGTTTTCCCATCATCGTTCGAAGATCACACCGAGAAGCCGCTCTGACAGGGTGTCGCGCTGGTGATGGTCTTCCTCTTCTTCCAAGAAGATGATTAGTGGCAGAGGATACAAAACTGGGCAGATGACCCATCCTCCAAACAGAAGGAAAGTAGGGTAACTCTGCTTTCCTACAGACCACAGCCGCTCTAGCCGGTCTGTCTGCCTCTCGTCACCAGAAGTAACTGGAGAGGGCGCCACTTGCAAACAGCATAATGAAATACGATTCTTCGTCTTTCCCGAAGAACGCCACATAAAGTTGCTGATTATCCCGAGCAAGGGAGGCTAAGATATCCTTCCATGATCTATCGTTGTAGTGGACACTTGCTCGAAGATGCCGTCTTTTTCAGCTCCTTACACGTTGGAAAAATATGATCTCCTTCTTCCTCAGATCGACCCGACGAACCCTGGCGATCATCTCTGCATGGTGATGGGAATATGGGGAGAACAGGTTAACTCCCCCAGCCTTTTTATAGGCGAAAGGGGTCATACCGGTCCCCAATAAATCTGCCATAAAGTCGGCATCGATCGTTTCAATGCTCCATTCAGAAACGTTTCGATTCAGGAGGTGCGGTTCATGCTTCATTCAAAGCATTCCAACTTCCGAGGAATTTGAAAGCTTTGAAGGGGGTCTTATAGAAGCATGAAAAATACGCCGGATGACTATACGCGGCATATCGGTGCAGAGCAGCGTAGATAAAGGCCTTAAGAGCCATCAAGCATGCAACAGAGCCATTTTCGCTAAAATGAAGCATGAAACATAAAATCTCAAAGGACCATCCGCGTAAGGCAGTACGTCCAAGCCGCTTCAGCGTAAATAGGGTGCTTCATCGCCTCCAGGGCGTAAAACTCCTCCCCTTTCATACGCTGCATTGAGGTGTACAAGAGACGCTTCGTATTCTCCGAAGTGAACCTGTCAGAGCCTGCAATGAACCTGTCAGAGCTTGCAATAAACTTGACGTCTGGACTTCTGGCAAAGGGATACGGCTCGACTACCCAGGCGACGGCTATAATAATGGCACAGCACTGCGACCCAGGCTGTCAAATACCGCCATCCCCTTCGCGTAAACTGCTTTTTCAAGCACGAAGGGATACGCTGCCTTGTTTTACACAGGCAAAATATGAGCTATTTATGTTCTGCAGTAGACAAACCGCCTGCCATACCAAAAGTTGCACTCCGTACGGGGTTCGAGGTACGTCGCTTCGTCTAATGCACAGGGCGGTGACAGTTTCTCGAGGCACGCCTCTGCGACTGATGCGCAGAAAGGGTTGCAGACCGTCAAAGAATACGCCTCCATATTTAATGCACAGGATGGTGGCAAATCTCGGCATTTAATGCAAGAGATTTGATTATATCTTCAAAAGTCGTAATTCTGGCTAAGACGTCCACATCAGCACTATGGCACGGTACGCAGCAGCTTCTACGCCCATCCGGCCTCTGTGCTCATTCGACTTCTACGCCCATCTGGCCTCTGTGCTCATTCGGCTTCTTTGCCTACCCGGCCTCTGTGCTCATTCGGCTTCCACGCCTGCTCGGCCTCTGTGCCCAATCGGCTTCCATGCCTGTTCGGCCTCTATGCCCATTCGGCTTTTATGCCTGTTCGGCCTCTGTGCCCATTCGGCTTCTAAGCCTGTTCGGCCTCTACGACCACTCGGCTCCTACGCTTGTTCGGCTTCTACGCCTGTTCGGCTTCTACGCCTGTTCGGCTTCTACGCCTGTTCGGCTTCTATGCCGGTTTGATAACTATTTGGCTTCTATGCCATGGTGACAGACATTTGGCTTCTATGCCAACCTCTTCTACACAATGGATACTGACCTACGTGGCTTTTACGTTGTGATCTTCGTAGCAATTGTACGCGTTGTGTCCCTTAGTTGGACCCGCGTCACACGCTCATTCAAAAGATCATCTATACGCAGGCATTGGTTACTTTAACCGTTGTGTAAAATGGTGCTGTACTTTCCACTCCTCGGTTGTTACACCGACGGAGTGGTCACTGTCACTAAAACTCTATAAATAGAGACCTCTATCAATGAGGAACAAGGTTGAAAAACTTTAAACTAAAAGATCGAACAAGGTCGACAAATTGGAGGATCGAACCAGAGAGAGAGAGAGAGAGAGAGAGAGAGAGAGTTCGGAGCTAAGGCAAAGATCAGGGATCGACGACTTTGGCATCGTGCATCCACCCTCTTCTGCAACCTTCGAAGCTGCTTCCTGTCTTCTACGGCACTTCTTCAACATCGTATGGTCCAAGGGCTAAAGTGATCGACTGCAGATCAGACACCTATAGCAATATCTACCCAGATTAAATAAATTGTACTCCCATATCCTCGTATAAGATCAAATTGTGCAAGATTGTTTGTAAATAAAAGAAGGCGGGCTCCGTGTAAGCCCCATATTGAATATATTTTTTATTCTTTCATTTAAATACCACAAACAGTATTGTAGTACGAGATGTCCATGTCGTATTTATGACTTGTATATCTATATTGGGCGGGGAGGATAACTAGTAGGCGTATGGGACACCCACCTCCTTTATACAGATACCGCACTCGACGGAGTGATACGGACGTTATTATTTATACAGATACCACGTTTCCAAGAGTGTTGGACCTTACTTGGTGATTTTATAGATACCTTATTCTTCGAAATATTGGACGTTACAGACACCACACTCTAGAGAACATTGGACGTTATTATATTCTTGCGCCCGTGTTATAGGAGGCATATGTGGCATATACTAGCCAGTCATGACGATTGGTGAATTATGTCAGCATATGTCTAGCCTACACTTTACCTTACGTACTAAGTTGTCCTCAAATTGTATTCACTTAGATGGTTAGCACACCCCTTTTATTTATTCAGTATTTATTTTATGGCATGCTTCTATGTATCTTGTTATGTCCCTCTGAGGACCTGGTCCCTTTTCAGGTGTAGATTTTCATGAGCATTCGCAGGAGCGCAGATCCGGACTGGTTACTTAGGTTCCGCAGAGTTCTCTATTCGAGTCTCAGAGATTGTGGGTTGTTGTACTTATATTGTTGAGTTGCTCTTATATTCTAGTTCGGCAGTGGATTTATTTC
Source organism: Iris macrosiphon (assembly GCA_036927795.1). Classification (NCBI taxonomy): domain Eukaryota; kingdom Viridiplantae; phylum Streptophyta; class Magnoliopsida; order Asparagales; family Iridaceae; genus Iris; species Iris macrosiphon. The sequence continues at coordinate 55,937,962 of JAYESA010000002.1, forward strand.
CATCCGACTGTCATCTTTAAATACTTTATTTTGGGATCTAGTTATAGATATTGGTTATTCATTATATTTGATTTTCTGTGGATGAGATTAGATTATACACTGTGACTTGTGATAGTTTATGCCAATGATGAATTTTTATTTATATTACAGCGTACGCATGGGTTTTGGGTTTCCATATATTGGAGTTGCCATATCCATGGGCCTGGCATGCTTACGTGTCCTAGTCCTATGTATCTTGGGACTGGGGCATGACATCGAGACTTACTGAGCGCATGCCATTCTATCGCATTATCGATTCTATCTCAAGCATAGCAATCGGTACCACTAGATCTGATTTGTTCGAACATATCTTCTACTCGTTCCTTATTACCTTGTTTACGTGTAGGTTGGGTCGGTCTCATTTTTGCCTTAGCATGGAACATGATGCTTAACACGGGGTACATTTTAATCTACCTTAAATGATGATCTAAGGCTAAGGCAAACTTATATAAGTCGTTATACTTGTCCATGTGGATATTCACTTGCACTAGCAAAAGAGATCAGCATACCGCGAGTTTGGATCGTGCACATATTCAAAGCATCCTTCAAACACATGCATGTCACCAACTTAGCAATAACGAAGTCTTAGCACTCGAGTTTCACATATCCTTTAGTCTTGGATCGTGCACACGTTCAAGGCGTCCCACAAACATATACATTCAACCAAACTTAGAGATAGTAAAATCGGACAAGCTACTTGCAAAAATCTCAAGGGTCTCATTTTTGAATCATAAGGGTACTTTCAACAGGGTCAATCAAATCCAAGTCATTTTCATTCCAACAAACCAAGTATTTGTACTACTGTTAAGCACGATCTATCCGATCAACCAACTAGTGTTCATCCGTTCGGGTCAAACATAGCACACGTTATCATCCCAAGTCTAACCCTAAGTCTTGCTGCCCCAGTTCTATAGCTTTCTGAAGCAATGATTTAAAGTCGGTAACACAGGTTCTTTCACTCGGCGCAGGGTAGGATGTGTGTCCTGGATTATATTGATGTGTTGTATCTTCATCGAGTTCATAACTGGTTAGTCATACCCTTTCTCGGAGTAGTGCGATACCGCTTGACCTTGTTTGGTTATAGAGGTGTCCTACTGCCCCGATGAAAGGATATACGCTTGCCGTTGTGGCACAAATTTCCTATTTTATGTACTTTACTAGTTTTTTTTCTTTATTCACTTATGCTCCTTTGTGGTACTTGCTATCGGGGCCTGACCTCGCTGGTTTGGTTTGGCCAGGTTTAGCAGCAGAGCCTGAGGATCCTATTATTTATCTGAACGAAGGCGCACACCAGGAGGATGTCCGCCGAGGAACTTGAGTGGGTTTCTTCTTTCCCACTATGAGTATCATTATGAATTACCTTTTTAGCGTTTAGCCGACGATACCTGTTAGCCGGTTTATTTGGATGTTAGTTCCTCTACATGATTATATACTATTCAGACAGCGGTTGACTTACAGTCATGTACTATTAGAAATATACTAGTATACCATCATGTATAACTAGTTTCATGATCATTTTGATAGAGAGTCAGGGACGCCGAACTACTTTATCTTATTTTTTATTTCTTACAGTTTCTTGGTTGATGATTGAGACATAGAGATCCTTGACCGTAGGTGACTTGATTGTAGTATGCACCTACTTGTCTTATACAGCGGTAACCATCGTACGACGTATAGCACCATGTACGGGGTAGCTGGCCATGTTTGTCTTCGTATTTCGGTACTAGGGTATGATATTTGGTCTCGTACACACCATAGAATACATAAGACTCCCCACAGCTCAGGCATATGGAACCTACTCCATATCTTTCTTCTCTTCCTCGGTAGATGGACACTGCTCCTAAGTGAACTAAAAATAAGCTGCAAGAGGGTTACTCACTTTCTTCGACTCGTCCATCCCGAAATGCTAAAGTACCAAGTGAATGTTGTTACTTTGGGACAAGTGTAGCAGATTGGACTCTCTCTTGGGGCTGATCTCCATCCCAAGAATAGTCTTTATTGTGCTTAAATCCTTCATAGATAAGGTCGTGCCCAGTTGGCACTTCAACTTTGCTATCCTAGTAGTATTCTGACCCACCAGTAGCATATCATCAACATAGAGTAGTAAAATAATGAAATCATCTGCGACAAAGTACCTCACAAATACACAGTGGTCTGACATCGTCCGTACATAACTATATTCTCCCATAAATGACTCAAACTTCCTGTACAACTGCCTTAGAGCTTGCTTCAGACCATACAAACTCTTCCTCAACTGGTAGACCAAGTATGACTTGCCCTTCTCACAGAATTTCTCTAGCTGCTCCATGTACAACTCTTCCTCAAGATCACCATGGAGGAATGCCATCTTCACTTCCATTTTCTCGACCTCTAAGTCAAAATTGGCTGCCAATGCTAGCACCACCAGAATAGACGACTGCTTGATGACTGACAAAAAGATCTCATCATAATCTATGTCATTTCGCTGACCGTAGCCTTTAACTACCAACCTCACTTTGTATCAAGGGGAGTAGTAATATATGTCTGCTTCACTCTGAACATCCATCGATTCTTTAAAGCCTTCTTGTCCTTTAGCAACCACCCAAGATCATAAGTAGAATTGTCCACCAAGGAACTCATCTCCTCTTGCATGGCCTCATTCATCTCCTTCTTATGTTCGTCTTCAATAGACTTTGTAAAACTTTTGGGTTACTGACGTAAGTCAGTAGCACGTACTCACCCGGTGTGTATCTCGTAGATGTTCGACGCTCTCTATCGCTCCTCCTCACTGGCACCACTGGCGTTATATGTATACCAATAGCCTCCTCCTAAGAAACTGCCTTATCGTCATTCTCATCCTCCTGAAGATCACCCTGACCACCATCAGCAGGATGATGATCAAGGTTTGGAGCAACTTCATGTACTGGCTCCCCAATAACTGGATCCTCTGCGATGTTCGCTAAAAAATGCTCAAAGCGAAATGACTATAACTCAAGCAATTCCTCAATCTCATAAGGCATCTCGGAATCCTGAGTGTTGGTCATGGTTTGATCCACAACGAATACCACATCCCTGCTTTGGTAGAGCTTTCTTCCTACTAGGTTATAGAGTCTATAACAAAACTCATCCCGACCATAATCGACAAAGAAGCTTTACCTTATCTTTGGCTCAAGTTTGGATCTCTCATTCTTCGGTACATACAAGAAGACCTTACAACCAAACACTCGGAGGTGATTGTATGATGGCTCTTTTCTATACCATACGTTGTCAGGCACATCATCCTGCAAAGGATTACTAGGAGATAAATTAATAATATAAGATGCTATATAAAGATTCCCATCCCAATAGCTGCCCGATAAGTTTGCTTCTGATAACAAACATCGTACCCTCTCAATTAGTGTTCTGTTCATCTGCTCCGCTACACCATTGAGCTGAGGTATCTTTATTGGAGTCTTCTGGTGACGTATCCCTTTCTCTCTACAGTATGCATCAAAGGAAACGATATAGTCGCCACCATTGTTCGACCGAACACATAACAACTTCTTGCCCGTTTCCCTTTCAATGGAGACCTGAAATTCCTTGAAAGTGGGCAACACCTGATCCTTGGTATTTAAGGCATAGACCCAAACCTTTCTGGAATAATCATTATTAAAAGTTATAAAGTAAGAAATACCACCAATATATTTTACCTTCATAGGACCGCAGACATCTGAGTGAATTAACTCGAGCAACGTTGGCTTCCTTGAAATTGGGTGACTTTTAAAATATACCCTATTTTGCTACCCCACCAAATAATGCATGCACCTCTCCAATTTTATAGACTTTAGCCCTGGAATTACCTTTCTGTTCACCAAGTAGCTCATCCCCTTCTCACTGATAAGGCTGAGCAGTCTATTTCATAACTAGTTGGACGCATCAGTAGTTGCGTTCACCTCCTGTGCCCATGTACGCTTCCTTCTATATAGTAGAGTATGGAACTCTTAATTCCTCTGACAATCACCATCGAACCTTTGGAAAGCTTCCATTGACTGTTCCCAAAGAGATTGAAGAAACCCTTATCATCCAAACATTACAAGAACACTAGGTTAAAACGGATATCAGGGATATGACAAACATCTTTCAGAACAAGAACGATACCCGTCTTTGTCCTCAAATGCACATCTATAATGGCAACTACCTTAGACACATCTCCATTGCCCATCTTCATTACTCCACAGTCGATTGTTGTATAAGTAGCAAATATGTAAGCCCCTGATTTTTCAAAAATACTAAAATTGGGATTTTTCACAATTTTCTGGAATTTTCTGGGAATTTTCTGAAATTAAAATCAGGGTTTTGAATTATTACATAATTTTTAATTAATAATAAATAACATTAAAATTTTATGAAAATAATATTTTTGGGTGTAAAATGAAAAACTGGACTTAGGGTAATTTTTCTGGATTTTTCTGGGCCTCAGACCTATTTTTAAATGCCTAAAAACAATTTTTCTAATTAATTAATTAATTAACTGTTTTTATTAATTATTATTATTATTATTATTATTATTATTATTTAATATATTTTTTATTTTTGGGCCCGGCCCGGCCCAGTGGGCCGAGCCCAGTAACCCAACCCGCCAACCCGGCCCAGTCGACTTATCGGGTCGGGTCGGGTCAGACCCGACCCGCCCGGACCCGTTTCCCCCTCACCCGTGACCCAGCCCCCGCACGACGCGGTCGCCCCGCGTCCGCCGCCGCCTCCCGCGGCCGTCGCGCCACGCCGGCCACTCGCCCCCGCCCGCGGCGCCTGACCCCGACCCCTGCGCCGCTTCTCTCGGCCCCTCGACGCCCCCTCTGCCCTACAAATACCCTAACCCCCGAGCCCTCCGGCCAACCGATGTCCTCCCCTCCGCCGTCTTCTCCGGCGAGTTAGCCCAGACGCCACCACCGCCTCGCCCATCCTCGCCCTCGGCCAGCCTCGCCCTCGCCCGCCGTTTCCTCCCCTCCGGCGCCCCGCTCCGCCGTCCCCGACGCCAGCAGCAGCAGCGGGCAGCGCCTCCCGCCGGACTCCGGCGTCGCCCCGCCCGCCAATGGCTCCGCCTCGCCCAGGCGAACACCCCCCCGACCACCGGCCAGCCAGCGCCACCTCGGCCCCCGGCCGGCCACCCGCCGCAGCGTTCGAAACCCTAACCCTAATTCTGCTGTTTTGTGTCGACGTGTCGGACACGACACGGACACAGGATTCTTCGGGGTTTTCAACCCAGTTCAGGTGCGTGCAGTTTCTGACTCGTAGCTCGGTTTCCAATTCCGCAAATTGCTTTGTGAAGCCTGTATGACCCTCTCGGTGTCCGGACAAACTGTTCGGGGCATCGCGTCCTGTGGTGATCGCACACCGCGATCCAAAAACAGGAAAAACCAGACCCTGATTCACCCCGGAACTGAGTTCGCCCCGCCAAACGGGACGACTTGGTCGAGTGCGGTCTTCACAGATACGTGCGCACCGTCGATACGGACGTGTGAGTTTTCCTGGAAGCTGATTCGGGTGTGCGTGCACACCGGAATCAACGCGTATCCGCGGACATCGTCCTGTATCCGCCTTTTCTGCAATTCACCCTAACTTCGTGCCCACACGTCGGATCAAGACGAAACTTACGCCATCGGACTCGTAGCGATACGCTGGTCCTGTGGGTCAAGTCTGGTTCGATTCTGAGAACGTTGACGAAATCGCGTGTCGTGGGCCCCACAGGCCCCGCTCGACGGGCGATTTTGTGTTCGGCTCATCGAAATCCAAATCTGGAAGTTCCGTTGGGTTCGTATCAGCGTTCCTGACCTGTTGATACTAAGTTTGGTGAATTTGGAGACCTTTGACCCGGATGCGTTTTTCGGTGCAAAGCGGGCCCAATGGCGGACCCCGTTTTGACCCAAAACTGTCGTTTTTGCCCTTGTCTCCAAATTGGACCCAAGGACAGGCGTTTCTAGCTATTTGACACCTTCTGAGCATGATGGTAATGTTTATTTCAGCTTTTGGACTCATCTCTGGTATTTTTCCCCGAGAACTAAATTAACCAGATCCAAACAACAGGCAAGTACCTGCACTTCAAGTTAATCTTTATATATTGTGATAATTAATTCCCTGCCATACATGTACCCTTGATGTTTACACCTAGTGTTAGAAATGTTGAATTTCATGTCTTGAATATTGGTAGTTCCTGTCTTATTTTTCATGTCGGGTAGGAGAATACCTAGAAGGCATGTAGTTTACCCTTTCCCCTGTATTATCTAATAGCTGTTGGTACACGACTGTCCATTAGCCGGATCTCGATTGTATTATCTAATAGCCGTTTATGACGACCGGATTAGCCTTATAAACCCCTACATGCCAACTATGTATTCTAAAAACAAACACAAATTCACACAGATAGTTCTGGTCATGTTATATTTCTTGCTGGCTATTGTAGTTTCATTTCCTGTTTCATTTATTTTTGTTTCTCACATTCCTGTTTACAGCTAACTCTGAGATAATAATGTTCTGCTAATACTGTTTCTCAACATGATATCCAATATTTAATTGTCATAAAATATTTAGCTTAATCTTGTTGTGCACTGTGTACTTTGCTCCTTTCCTGACTGGATCTGTTGTTTAGGCGATGATGAGAACCTTGTCCCCACCTTTTATGGCCCCTATGAGGCAGCAGGTGATACAGTTGCAGAGCCGGTTCCCACCCAGGAGACTACCCCTGCAGAGTAGTTAGCTTTTAGCTATTTGTTTTCTTATCTTATTTATCGGGTTTGTCCCCGATTTCACCTTGAATTCCTGTATTAAAACATTTGAATCTATTGTCACATTTATTTTCAGTTGCAATCTTAAGTTTCAATCTTCATTATTATCTTGCCTATGTTATTTGTGAATGATCTAGTTAGTAAACATGGATTGACCTAGACAGCGTACTACCGCCGACTCTGCGGCGTAGGCTGGACGTACCCACGCACTCGTGCCCGAATTTTCGGGTGCGGGTCGTGACACGTTTTTATGGTGGCCCATGCAGGTCAAACGACTAAATTGTTCGGTTTCAACTTAGGGACCGAACAGGCCTGCAATAAGATTGAGGAATCTAGGAAAAGCTCATTCACAGTATAGGGTCCTGATTTTAATTCTTAATATCACTTCTGATCAATTTTTCCTATCGCCCTTGATTTCCAAGTAATCTATTCTGAACTTTCTATCCCTTAATCTTTCAGAATGGTCCAGACCAGGAACACAGTAGGAGGCACATCAGAACCAGCTGAGCAGAATGTGCCCGAGACCCTTGCACTCCCGCCGCCTCCATCTGTTCCGGCAGTTACTCTGGATGGAGCACAGCTACTTGGAGTGTTCCAGGGATTGGTGGAATCCCAGAAAGAGCAGACTGCACTTCTGCGGACCAGCCTCTCAGAAGCTCTTAGGTCCCAGGAGTCGCCACAAAAGAGGCCAGGAAGTGCCAAAGATTTCAAGAACCTCAGACCCCTGGAATTCTACGGAACTGAGGGTATTCTCTACGCCGATGAATGGATAGAGAACGTAGAATGACTCCTGAAGACTGCTCGGGTCCCTGATGATCTCAAAGTAGAGTCTGCAAGCCTGCAACTGTTCGATATAGCTCGGACCTGGTTTAGAGACGAACCTCAACTATCTGCTCCTGACCTCACCTGGGAGGACTTCAAGAGACTGTTCAAGGAAAAATTCTACCCCGAAGTGGCTCGGGAAGCTCTCGAAAGTCAATTCGAGAGACTGGAACAAGGTAACCTATCTGTAGATGAGTATACTGCTGAATTTAGCAGGTTAAGCCACTTTGCGGAGTACATGGTTCGTACCCCGGAGGACAGAGCCCGTAGATTCAAGAAGGGGCTATCTCCGGATATTCGCCTTGCTGTCACCACCAGCCGAGCTCGCAACTACGAGGAAATCTTGAGCGTGGCAAAAGGCGTTGAGAGAGACATGGGGCATAAGCTAAAGCGAGAAAGAGATACCGGAAATGCGGGATCCAACAAACGCCCTTTTCAACAACAACAACAGCAGAGGGCCCCGCAACAAGCTCAGCGTCCTCTCCCTCGAGCTCCAGCACCCCAACACCAGGCCCAGGGACAGAACCAACAAGCTGCTGCTTGTAACTATTGTCATAGACCAGGCCATACTTGGCAAGTTTGCAGAAAGAGGCTAGGTGTTTGTCTACTTTGTGGATCACCAGAACATCAAGTGAGGGACTGCCCCACTGCTCCAGGACGCGGACAAGCTTACGTAATGACCTTGGAGAACGCGCAGACTCTGGAAGCAAATAATGCGCGTAAGTGATTCGTAGATATCAATTTTTCTAGTATTATTTAGCTCGTGCCTATTGGTTCGTGACCTTAGCCCCAACCTAGTAATTTTTGAACTTGCTAAAATAACCTAGTATACTTTTAATTTTGATAACTGTAGAGTTTTAGAGGCTTTTGCTATTGTGCTTATATGTGTTTTGTGAACTTTAATAATTTGCACCTCCTTTTCATCATCATCTAGCGCACTTAATTTTGCTGAACTTGACTTATGCTGCTATTTATAGCCTAGTTTTGCAAGCTTACCCTTTATCGGGCTTGTTCATGACACATGTATTATTGAGGCCTGATCAACCCCACTAATACAAGTGTCTACTCAGAATCAGTGTACTACGGTCTGATCAACCTTAGTGCATTTTGATTCGCACTTCGCATGACTACTTATGTGGATTGAGGTATAGTCGACTAGTATACTTGCCCCCTAAATACGTCCGAGCATATCGTATCAGCATTACCAGAATAGAATCTCAATCCATAACCGCCTGACAATCCCCATTAGAATTCTTTAAACGCCTTGATCCCTATACCTCTGTTCTACCACCTCGCCCTTAAACTCTTATTATTGATCCTCGTCTTTCCTTACTTCGGAAAGACAAAATCCTGTGTTTGATATAAGTTGAATTGTAGTGTTAGACATACCCCTCAGACCGGTCAAATTGATGTTAACCCTTTATGACTAAGGCAATACCCTAAGTGATGTGTTGTGTTGCAGACTTAAAGATTCAATACCATGATTTATTAAGTTGAGACCTAGCTTTACTAGTTGTACGGCCTTAGCAGATATATGGGTAAAACTATAAGTTGGGTAGCGACCGCGATGTCCACTTGAGAGAAACCTGTGAGGATGTAATCAAGTGAGTTTAGACAGAGAGAACCCTGCCATAATTTAAATTTTGAGGACAAAATTTTATAAGTTGGGTAGATTGTAAGCCCCTGATTTTTCAAAAATACTAAAATTGGGATTTTTCACAATTTTCTAGAATTTTCTAGGAATTTTCTGAAATTAAAATCAGGGTTTTAAATTATTACATAATTTTTAATTGATAATAAATAACATTAAAATATTATGAAAATAATATTTTTGGGTGTAAAATGAAAAACTGGACTTAGGGTAATTTTTCTGGATTTTTCTGGGCCTCAGACCTATTTTTAAATGCCTAAAAACAATTTTTCTAATTAATTAATTAATTAACTATTTTTATTAATTATTATTATTATTATTATTATTATTATTTAATATATTTTTTATATTTGGGCCCGACCCGGCCCAGTGGGCTGAGCCCAGCAACCCAACCCGCCAACCCGGCCCAGTCGACTTATCCGGTCGGGTCGGGTCAGACCCGACCCGCCCGGACCCGTTTCCCCCTCACCCGTGACCCAGCCCCCGCACGACGCGGTCGCCCCGCGTCCGCCGCCGCCTCCCGCGGCCGTCGCGCCACGCCGGCCACTCGCCCCCGCCCGCGGCGCCTGACCCCGACCCCTGCGCCGCTTCTCTCGGCCCCTCGACGCCCCCTCTGCCCTACAAATACCCTAACCCCCGAGCCCTCCGGCCAACCGATCTCCTCCCCTCCGCCGTCTTCTCCGGCGAGTTGGCCCAGACGCCACCACCGCCTCGCCCATCCTCGCCCTCGGCCAGCCTCGCCCTCGCCCGCCGTTTCCTCCCCTCCGGTGCCCCGCTCCGCCGTCCCCGACGCCAGCAGCAGCAGCGGGCAGCGCCTCCCGCCGGACTCCGGCGCCGCCCCGCCCGCCAACGGCTCCGCCTCGCCCAGGCGAACACCCCCCCGACCACCGGCCAGCCAGCGCCGCCTCGGCCCCCGGCCGGCCACCCGCCGCAGCGTTCGAAACCCTAACCCTAATTCTGCTGTTTTGTGTCGACGTGTCGGACACGACACGGACACAGGATTCTTCGGGGTTTTCAACCCAGTTCAGGTGCGTGCAGTTTCTGACTCGTAGCTCGGTTTCCAGTTCTGCAAATTGCGTTGTGAAGCCTGTATGACCCTCTCGGTGTCCGGACAAACTGTTCGGGACATCGTGTCCTGTGGTGATCGCACACCGCGATCCAAAAATAGGAAAAACCAGACCCTGATTCACCCCGGAACTGAGTCCGCCCCGCCAAACGGGACGACTTGGTCGAGTGCGGTCTTCACAGATACGTGCACACCGTCGATACGGACGTGTGAGTTTTCGTGGAAGCTGATTCGGGTGTGCGTGCACACCGAAATCAACGCGTATCCGCGGACATCGCCCCGTATCCGCCTTTTCTGTAATTCACCCTAACTTCGTGCACACACGTCGGATCGAGACGAAACTTGCGCCATCGGACTCGTAGCGATACGCTGGTCCTGTGGGTCAAGTCTGGTTCGATTCTGAGAACGTTGACAAAATCGCATGTCGTGGGCCCCACAGGCCCCGCTCGACGGGCGATTTTGTGTTCGGCTCATCGGAATCCAAATCTGGAAGTTCCGTTGGGTTTGTATCAGCGTTCCTGACCTGTTGATACTAAGTTTGGTGAATTTGGAGACCTTTGATCCGGACGCGTTTTTTGGTGCAAAGCGGGCCCAACGGCGGACCCCGTTTTGACCCGAAACTGCCGTTTTTGCCCTTGTCTCCAAATTTGACCCAAGGACAGGCGTTTCTAGCTATTTGACACCTTCTGAGCATGATGGTAATGTTTATTTCAGCTTTTGGACTCATCTCTGGAATTTTTTCCCGAGAACTAAATTAACCAGATCCAAACAACAGGCAAGTACCTGCACTTCAAGTTAATCTTTATATATTATGATAATTAATTCCCTGCCATACATGTACCCTTGATGTTTACACCTAGTGTTAGAAATGTTGAATTTCATGTCTTGAATATTGGTAGTTCCTGTCTTGTTTTTCATGTCGGGTGGGAGAATACCTAGAAGGCATGTAGTTTACCCTTTCCCCTGTATTGTCTAATAGCTGTTGGTACACGACTGTCCATCAGCCGGATCTCAATTGTATTGTCTAATAGCCGTTTATGACGGCCGGATTAGCCTTATAAACCCCTACATGCCAACTATGTATTCTAAAAACAAACACAAATTCACACAGATAGTTCTGGTCATGTTATATTTCTTGCTGGCTATTGTAGTTTCATTTCCTGTTTCATTTATTTTTGTTTCTCACATTCCTGTTTACAGCTAACTCTGAGATAATAATGTTCTGCTAATGCTGTTTCTCAACATGATATCCAATATTTAATTGTCATAAAATATTTAGCTTAATCTTGTTGTGCACTGTGTACTTTGCTCCTTTCCTGACTGGATCTGTTGTTTAGGCGATGATGAGAACCTTGTCCCCACCTTTTATGGCCCCTATGAGGCAGCAGGTGATACAGTTGCAGAGCCGGTTCCCACCCAGGAGACTACCCCTGCAGAGTAGTTAGCTTTTAGCTATTTGTTTTCTTATCTTATTTATCGGGTTTGTCCCCGATTTCACCTTGAATTCCTGTATTAAAACATTTGAATCTATTGTCACATTTATTTTTAGTTGCAATCTTAAGTTTCAATCTTCATTATTATCTTGCCTATGTTATTTGTGAATGAGCTAGTTAGTAAACATGGATTGACCTAGACAGCGTACTACCGCCGACTCTGCGGCGTAGGCTGGACGTACCCACGCACTCGTGCCCGAATTTTCGGGTGCGGGTCGTGACAAAATAGTACCCTATTTTGAGATACGTGCGCTGAAGCACCTGAGTCCACCTGTAATGACTCGCTTCGTATCAATGCGGATAGCCGATTCAAACGGCACAAGTGGGATGACCCTTTGCTCAGTGAGGAGACTCGTTCGAGGCAAAGGATTCTAGACTTGGCCCTTCAAGTGTTCAGACTTAGACTTCCCAAGGATTGCTCGACTGAGGCGAATAATCGCTAAGGTGGGTAGCTACAATGAACTTGTCTTTGCTTAACCTGCACAATTCAAAATATGGTTGATACATGTTAGTCACTAGACGAATCACCCCTTACATGTTAATAATGAATACCACACACCTAGCTAAGAAAATAATCCCATCTTATATCTCTTTGCATAGAACATAGAAATAGATCGACTGAACGAAATAGTATGATCGCTTTACAGTTCTTATAACCTCACCCTCGTACCGTTACTTTTGTTCCTTATATGTTCCTTCAAGTATATTGCTTCATATGTCTTGAAATGATCGACACATAGATATTACCTCGATATAGAAGTCACACAGATCATGGTTCACTTACCTGTAGCGGAAACACTATCAAAATAGTCATTCCAAGCCAAATAATAGAAATATGGAAAGTCTTCGGGACCGTTGGGTTGCCAAGGCAACTCTAAAAATGGGAGTTGCAATAAATAGTAAAAAAACATAAATAGTGCATTGAATGGAACACAACATATCGTGAGATTTCTGAACAAGTATATGCATTCGCATTGTGTCAAGTAGTTATGTTCATTTATGGCCTTAAAATATTGTATATAATAAATCTTAGTGTTGATCATCAATGGTCAAGGACAACCTGTGCACATGCTTATGGTACCTGCGGGCGGTACGCTGGTCGCACCGAGGCCTATCCGAACCGGTCAGGGAGATTCAGATAGTCGTTTGCTTCGAATGGGAAGGTGTATAGCGGGGCTCGCTACCTGCGTTGCATCCCATTCCCGTGTCGAGACTATAACTTGTCCATGGCGGCTCGTCAGGTCATAAGACTAATTATGTATCATTAAGTATATTGTACACGTGGCGGCAAATTGCGTATGGGCTCATATGAACTTGTGACAAGTAACGGATGTACGACACACTCTACGTGCAGATCATTAATTGAACCAAGTAATCTGAATCCTTGAACACATTTGAATAGTCTGAGTATAACATGCCTATACAAATATAATATTCTTGTGTAAAATGAGTATAAGATATCGGAGTAATCTGTACGGCATGAGTATAACATATTTGCACAACCTGGGTCACAAAGTAATATGAGTACCGTAATTTATGTATATCATGCACCTGATTTAGAAACAAGTTTGTAGCATATAAGTGTTCGTTATGCGATACTGGGATTTATATATATATGTATATATATATATATATATATATATGTATATATATATATATGTATATATATATATATATATGTATATATATATATATATGTATATATATATATATATATATATATATATATATATTCGTGCTTGGTTTAACTTGATTTTATACTTGGGTAGGAAGGACAAATGGTAAGTTTGTAAGCATCGTTGTATTTTTCGTATATCACACAGGGCACTATGACACGAGTTAGGCTTTGTATCTTATGCCATGAAATTGATGCTAAGGCAAGACTAAAAAGATAACTTAATAGATGGTGCACGGAACTAATATAACATGTTAGATTTGTCGAGTGGGCGAGAAGTCTCCCCACTAGTGCATTCATGTACTGATAACCCACAAGATTGCTTGTAGGGTATCATGCCCCAGTCCCAAAATTCCGAGGGACTAGCCACGTGGCAATGGCCAGCAGCATAACTCCAATGGGCAAACCCAATTCAATGGACCCTTTAGAGTGTACTTAAGCTGTAATCAACAATAATGGTCTACAATATATGACATAAGTCTATGTATCAAATCTAATCCAACATTCACAAACAAGAGTCATTATGATAAACCAGTCTCAACCATAAATGACATAAAAAAAAACTGTTTATCATAATATAATCAATAAATATTACGGGGAACAACCCGTATCAAAATAATGAGAGAAAAATTATCCAAGTCCATAACTAAGAATCACAAGGTATCATACATAAAGATAATCTGAGAACTCAAGTGAAGTCCTCCGGTACGACCTCGTCCCCGGCTGTAGGAACTTCTCCGACATTAGCTCCTGACCCGTAAACCTCGGGATAACCTCCTCGTCAATACTTGGTAACATAATCCATATCCAAGTCCTCAGGAGACATAGCAAGGTATAATAAACACTCAAGCCAAAAGTAAACAGTAGAATGGTATGCATAAGGGGGAAGCTACAACAATCAACTATGTGATATGCAAATAAGAATATGGTATCGTACCCTGAGCTAGTACTCACGAAAGATCCCATTGGACACTTCCGTAATCTAACAGTACACTCAAGGCTCCGTGTGGGGGAACCAGGAGGAAGATGTATATATATAAATATAATACTTTAGATTCCGCATATGGAACCTAAAGCCGAATACGCTATAAATAGTAATAAGTAAAATATGCCCAAAGCACGATGAAGACTCTTCCCACCCAATGTAACCTCACGTCTTAATCAAGACATGCAAGATCATGACCTCTAACTATCAACACAAGTTATAGTCAATATGTACAATTATAATTACCACTATAGCATGCATCCTGTAGTCCTATCCCGAGTCCAAGTACCACGATCAAGTCAAGAAAGACTCTTCCACTTGAATATCATGTCAAGTGTCCTACGGTCGGATGTGCAAATAATATATGCACAACACATGGGTTCGGAAGAATGACTCTCTAACTACAATACTCGACTCCGCAGAGGATATCGGTACCCGAATCTTGTTCGGACACAAAGTATCATATGACTGCCCTAGGATTAACAAGTACATCAATAAGCCACACAAATACAATATCCAATGTATAAATAATATCAAATAAATAATTTAGAACTGTAAACATCTTGGCAAGGTACACTTGCCTGGTTCTGCAGTCAGTAATGGTAAAAATAATCCCGCGTCCACTCCTTCAAAATTTAATTGACCTAAACACCAATTAAATACTTAAGGGTCCAAATCATGAATTCTTGTAATTATAACTAAATTCTATAATTTGTTCGATGTCATACAAAAACAAGCCCGTTATTATTTTAAACAAGTTTGCTTACTTTTACAGGGTATCGGGACCTAATTTCTTAGTTTTTGACTTACAAAATTTAATTTTAAGTCCTCAATTAAAGAACATGACCAGAAATCATAATAAATCATAAATTCTAGATTTAAACAGGATTTATATGATTTTTTAGCAATAAATTCTATATTTGACAAAAATTATCTATTTCAAGATTTTGGCCACTTTAGGTTGACTAGTTTTGTCCGAAACTTGTTCGAGACATTTCCAGTCAATTATTATAGTTTATATTGATTAGAATTTTTTTTATATCATATTAAATTCTGACCTAATATCAGAAGATATTTATCTCTTTATTTCATCCAAAGTAACCTCTATTTACTAGCTAAAAATGTCATAAAGTTACCCGAAAACCTAGGCTAGTGGCTCTTATTATAGGGTTCAGATTTGACATTAAAATAACAGAAAATAAATTTAAAATACTTAATTTCTAGGAATTAAACACCAATTAATTTATTTTTTAATAATCAATAATGATTCCCTCAATTAATCGCATCAAAAGTCTTAAACTAGTTCTACCGACAAGCAAATCATCACCAAACTATCATAAAAAATCTATATTTTCTAATATGAGAATAAGATGGCAAAATAAGGGTTCTAAATCTGTAGTTTAACTTAACTTAAAAGTATCATGCCATGGGATTTGAGAAAGAAGGACTTAAGATTTATCGAAATCGTTGGAGAATTGGAGGATAGTGCTCTTTCTTGTCCAAGAAATACTCCTCCTCACTTGTGCTCGGTTTGCTACTCCCTTTGTGATAGGTAATTGATGATAAAAAGGGTTCTTGATATATCTATGGGGAGGATGGGGTTCTTCTTGAAGGTTTAATGGTGTTTGGATTGAGGGATGGTGGAAGGATGATGAAAAGTGAAACTTTTGGAAGAGAGTAGGGGATTTTGGTGAAGGAGATGATGTTGTGAGGGTGAGAGAGGCTTGGGGGGCTGTTCCACGTGTGAGGGAGAGGGGAAAGGGGTCAGCTAGCTTTGGGAAGGTGAGTTGATATGGTTAGGGTTAGGGTTTAGTGGTAAGTTGATATATATAGGGCCTTTTTAAATAGATTTAATTATAAGAGGGGGTTATCCTATTGCTAAGGACTTTTCGACCAAGGGGGGTCTGCTCTCGGCCAAAAAAGTGAAGGTGGGGTTGGTTGTTTTGGTTAGGTTTAGATAAGGTTTGGTTGTTGTGTTGGTTAGGGAAGTGGTTAGGTAGTTTTTTGCCAACTAGGTTACCACCTATACAACTTTCTATAGTTAAAACTTCTATAAATAGAAATAAATAAATTTAAATATTATTTCTATATATAATATATATTTATATGGAAATATTTGGAGTGCAATACATGCACACATGTGTTTGGATTGTGTTTGGGTCAAGTTCTAGTCAGAAGGAGACAATTTTACGGTAACCGTAATTCTTGACATTTTTTATTTTTGGAGCATGAGGGAGATCAAATAAATTCAACGTCCATGTTCCAACCATATTAGACTCAATTAAAATTATTATTATAAATTTTATTGGAAGGATAAAAGGTCGTGCATTGCTCAAAATATCGAAGTCATGCAAATGGTCATATATCTAAAAGAAGGTTTTAGAAATTACTACTGTATTATATTTAAATTAAATAAATTAAAAATACCAAAATAAACCTATTCAAAAATGATGGGGCTTACAATCTACCCACCTTAAATGAATTGCGTCCTCGCAATTTAGAATACAGCTACTCTATGAACCTATAATGACATAATAACCATAGTAGTTCTGAGGCCGTACCTGCATCCTCGAATAAGTCAGGATATTGTTATCGTACAACATCCTCTTGCTCCTAAGTGGATTCACATGGAGTGTTATGCTTCCAAGCTACGCGAACCAGTCTAATCGTCTGACCCAGCAGTATCTTCTTACTAGTATCCAGTATCCCCACGGGCTGCTCCTTATATCCCAAACTCGAACCTAATACAATCGCAGAATGATCAACTATGTGACTAGGGTCGGTCACGTACCTCCTCAGATATGAGACATGGAATATATCATGCACTCTCTCTAGATATGGGGGTAATACAAGATGATACGCCACCTCACCAATATGCTCCAAGATATCAAAAGGACCAATGTACCTTGGACTCAGCTTGCCTTTATTTCCGAATCTAATCGTGCTTCGAGTTAGGGAGATCCTCAAAAATATGTGCTTACCTTCCTTGAACTCTAAAGGTCGGCGGTGCGTATCTGCCCAATGCTTTTGTTTGACCTGAGCTGTACTAAGATTACTCTGGATTTGCTTTACCTTCTCAATTGTCTGTGTCACCAACTCTAGACCGAGTTTCTGTTGTTCTCCTATATTACGCCAACATATAGCTGACCTGCACTTCCTTGACCTGCACTTCCTTCTGTACAGCGCCTCAAAAGGTGCCATCTGGATGCTTACCTGATAGCTATTATTATAGAAGAACTCTACCAGATGCAAGTGGTCTTCCCAAGACCCTCCAAAATCTAAAATACAAAATTATAACATATCCTCTAGGATCTGTATCGTGCGCTCTGACTGGCCATCTGTCTGCAGATGGTAAGTAGTGCTAAACTTAAGTCGAGTGCCTAAACTCTTATGCATACTCTGCCAAAAGTAGGAGGTGAATATAGAATCACAATCCGATACAATAGTAACTGGCACTCCATGCAACCTCACAATCTGTGGCATATACATGTCGGCTAAAATCTTTATGGACTGTCCGACTCTGAATGGCAAGAAATGTGCCGACTTTGTGAGATGGTCCACAATAGCCCACATTGCGTCCTTCCCACTAGGGCTTCTTAGAAATCCTGTAACAAAGTCCATGGTAATATTTTTTCACTTCCATTCAGGGATGGAAAGTGGCTGTAACATACCCGCGGTCCTCTAATGCTCGACATTAACTTGTTGACAGGCCAAACATTTTATCACGAACCGCGCAATCTCTCTTTTCATTACATGCCACCAGTAATACTGCCTTAAATCTCGGTACATCTTCATACCTCCCGGATGAATAGAGTAAATAAAGCTATGTGCCTCCTTCATCAACTCCTGTCTCAACTCTCTATTCGGTACATATAGGCAATTTTCACATCTTAGTGTTCCGTCCTTATGGATCCGAAGTCCCTTCTGCATACCGGCTTTTGTCCTATCTCTAAGTCTCCGAAATCTAGCATCTGTCGGCAAAGCTGTCTTGATCCTCTCAACTAGTGAAGACTAAACCTGAAGGTTAGCCAACTGTTCTCCTTGTCCTGGCAGAATAACCTCTATCCCAAGCTCCTGAAGGTCCTCTAGTAGCTAAGGCTGCATCGTCAAGAAATAAGTTATGGGCTTCCTGCTGAGTGCATCTGCTACGACGTTTGCCTTCCCCAGATGGTACTATTAATCTATATCATAATCAATCATCAATTATAACCATCGTCTCTGCCTCAAGTTGAGCTAATTATGAGTGTAGACATACTTTAGACTCTTGTGATCCGTGAAAATCTTCACTCGCTTTGCATAAAGATAGTGCCTCCTTATCTTTAATGCAAAAATAACTACAGCTAGCTCAAGATCGTACATCAGGTAAATTTTTCTCATGCACCTTCAACTGTCTCGATGCATAAGCGATAACCTTGCCATGTTACATGAAAACACATCCCAATCCATTTCCTGACGCATCACTATATACTACAAATCCTCCCAGTCCTGAAAGAAGGGTCAAGACCGGTGCAGTCGTTAACCATTTTGTCAACTCTTCAAAGACTTTCTAACACTCCTTTGTCCGAACAAACTCCTGATCCTTACGTGTCAATCACATCATAGGCTCTGCAATCCTCGAGAAATTCTGTACGAACCATCAATAATATCCGGCAAGTCCGAGAAAACTCCTAACCCCTGCAACTGATATAGGTGTAGGCCATGTCTCAATTGTAGCAACCTTTTCTGGATCAACTGAAAGTCCTTTCCATGAAATTATGTGTCCAAGAAAAGGTACTCTGTCTAAGTAAAATTTATATTTGCTGAGCTTGGCATACGGCCTCTCCTGCCTTAGCGTCTTCAACATAATTCTAAGATGCTCCTCGTGTTCTTCATAGTTTTTGGAGTATATCAAGATGTAATCTATAAATACGACCATAAACTTGTCCAAGTACTGGTGGAAGACCTTATTTATTAAACTCATAAATACAGATAGAGCGTTGGTTAAACTAAATGGCATAAATAAGAACTCATAATGGCCGTACTTGGTCCTGAAGGCTGTCTTTGGTATATCTTCCTTCCGCACCTTGATCTGATGATAGCCAGATCTGAGATCAATTTTTAAGAATACACAAGCACCACTTAATTGATCAAATAGATCATCAATGCATGCTAAAGGATACCTATTATTGATTGTTACAATATTCAATGCTTTGTAATCAATGCACAAGCGTACTGTTCCATCCTTCTTTGGTACAAACAGGATAGGCGCAACATAAAGCGACACACAGGCTCAAATAAAGCCCTTCTCTAAAAGTTCATCAACCTGTATCTTCAGTTCTACTAATTCCTTTGGTGCTAACCGGTACACAGATGAGGTAATAGGCTATGCTTCTAGAATTAATTCTATTGTGAATTCTGTTTCCCGATCAGGTGGTAAGCCTGAAAGATCGTCGAAAAATACATCCACAAATTCTGATATAACCTTCGGGTATTATGGCTCCCCTTCTATAATGAGTGCCTTAAAAGTTGGCTGGGCACCCTGCTTTCTGGCTCCTTGAAGAAACTCAAACTCCGGATGTCCTGGCGGTCTGAAGATAACACATCCATGCCGATAATCTAAAGTTGTATGGTACTGACTCAACCAGTCCATACCAAGTACAACATCATAGTCCTATATGGAGAAAATCAAGAATTAAGCTCGCATCTCAAGATCACAAAATACTGCCGAACAAGATCTATAAGTGTCCCTAACGGGGATGATACCGCCTCTCATAAGAATCCTCATGGTCTTCGGGAGGGGTGAGGTAGCTACTCTATGGGTGGCTACGAAACTTTCAGCTATGAATGAATGAGATGCACCCGAATAAAAAAATACTGTAGCAGGTAATGAAGCCACTAGTATAATACCTGCGACGACCTCTCATGTAGTCTCTGCCTCCTCAATATTTATGGCAAATGCCTGACCTCGTCCCTGAGCTGGTGCTCTCTGCTGCTGTACTTAGTGAAAAAGTGTTGTATGTGGTGCCAAGGGTGGCCTCGGCTGATATCCTTCTGGAGCTGGTGGTCTGGCTCCTCCAATTCCCTTTTACGGTGCTCCTTGTACTGGATACGTTGGTCTCTGTGGCTACTGGACAGGCCTCGGTGCTGGTAAATTGGGTTGGTATTCTATTGGCTTTCCTTCTTGATGTGTATAGCAATCTCTGACTATATGTTGGCTAGATCCGCAAATTAGACAAACTCCCAACCTGCGTCTACACTCCGTTGCAAGATGTCCTGTCTATCTACAATAGTTACAAGTAGGGGTATTCTGGCTACTCGCTGTGGTTGAGGCATCAAAGGTCGCTTAACTTAACCTTCCTATGGTACTCGAGCTGGGGCTACATATGGGTGCTTCAGGCTGGACTCCCTCCTGTGGATACATTCCATGCGTCGAGATGCAGCAAGGACGTCCGTATAATAAGTGGGTGCAATAGAGCTAATATGTTTCTGTAACTCAAACCTCAGTCCGTCAATGAATTTCTCTGCCTTTTCTTCCTCTATCGAGATCAGCGTCGGGGCAAAGCGGCTCAACTGTATGAACTCCATATTATACTCTTTCACCGTCAAATTGCCCTGAGAAAGGCGATTAAATTTTTCTCGATGTTTTGCTCGAGCAATAGATGGAATATACATCTCCTGGAAGAGTCTAGAGAACGCCTCCCAAGTAACTCAGTCTGGCCCAAGTCATTTCTTTTCAGAGAGCCACCAGTAATGTGTGTTGTACGTCAGATGTATCCTAACGGTAGTCATCCAGCGCTCCCTCGGAAGCTCAGCTACTTCCAATTGGTGTTGGATGTTAGTTAGCCACTTATGAAGTTCAGTAGGCTCCTTTTTGCCCGAAAAGGTACGTGGCTTACGTTGGCGGAAGTAAGAGATGGATCCCGTCGATTATTGTCTAACTGGTGGGGTTGCCTGCTTTAGTGTTGTCACTATACTCTCCTTTAAGTTCTCTGTTTGGCATTGTTGGGCCTCTTGCTGAATCTGTTATCGGGCTTGCATCATTACATAGAACACCTAGAATAACTGATGTCCATCCATAGTTTGCTCTGGCAGGAAAGCTGGTAGCGGTGGTATCAGGGAAGTGAATTATGGTGGTGGTAGAATATTATCTCTCCGGAACCTCGAAGCGGGCTGATCTACAGGGTTGCTTTTATAGAGTGGATGGATCTCCACTCCCTGGTATTACCCCGTCATCGTGAGTAACCGCAGCACCTGGTGGTATACCCGCGGGAGTGTTATCGCTGGCTCGTGGATCCATTACTCTGCACATAAGTAATTATGAGGACCACACCGACGAATCAAAGCACGATGCAAGGAAAGAGATTTAAATTCAAATTCGATATAGAGGTCAAGGACGTGTCAACATGTGGATGAGATCCTATAAGTCTATCCTAATCGCAGGCTTGCCCAGTCCCTTAGTTGAAATGAAAAAAATATATTTGTAGACTTGCATGGGCCACCACAAAAACCATATCACATCCAGTCCCAAAATACCAAAGGACTAGCCACGTGGCAATGGCCAGCAGCAAAATTCCAATGGGCAACCCAATTTAACGGACCCTTTAGAGTGTACTTAAGCTGTAATCAATAATAATGGTCTATAATATACGTCATAGTCTATGTATTTGATCTCATCCAATAATTCATATAGAAGAGTCAATATGATAAACTAGTCTCAACCATCAATAACATAAAAAGAAACTGTTTATCACAATATAAACAATAAATATTACAAGGAATAACCCGTATCAAAATAATGTGAGAGAAAATATCCTAGTCCATAACTAAGAATCACAAGGCATCATACATAAAGATAATCTGAGAACTCAAGAGAAGTCCTCCGGTACGACCTCGTCCTTGGCTGCTGGAACTGCTCCGAGATTAGCTCCTAACCCATAAACCTTGGAATAAACATCCTCATCAATACTTGGGGACATAATCCATATCCAGGTCCTCAGGGGACAATAAGGTACAATAAACACTCAAGCCAAAAATAAACAGTATAATGGTATGCATAAGGGGGATGATACAATAATCAACTATGTGATATGCAAATGAGAGTATGGTATCGTACCCCAGGCTGGTACTCACAAATGATACCAATGGACACTTCCATAATACTCAAGGCTCCGTATGGGGGAACCAGGAGGAAGATGTATATATATAAATATAATACTTTAGATTTCGCAGAGGGAACCTAAAGTCTAATACGCTATAAATAGTAATAAGTAAAATATGCCCAAAGCATGATGAAGACTCCCCCCACCCATTGTAACCTCACGTCTCAATCAAGACACGCAAGATCATGACCTGTAACTATCAACACAAGTCATAGTCAATATGTACAATTATAATTACCACTATATCATGCATCTTGTAGTCCTATCCAGAGTCCAAGTACCACGATCAAGTCGAGGAAGACTCTACCACATAAATATCGTGTTAAGTGTCCTACGGTCAGATGTGCAAATAGCATATGCACAACACATAGTTTTGGAAGAATGACTCTCTAACTACAATACTCGACTCTGCAAGGGATGTCGGTACCCTAATCTTGTTCTGACACAAAGTATCGTATGACGGCCCTAGTCTTAACAAGTACATCAATAAGACACACAAATACAATATCAATGCATAAATAATATTAAATAAATAATTTAGAACTTTAAATATCTTGGCAAGGTATACTTGCCTGGTTCTGCAGTCAATGATGGTAAAGATTTGTCATGACCCGCACCCAAAATTTGGGCATCTGGTCTTCGACGACATCCTAAGAAAAATATTAATATCATCCTACAGCTCTTCCAAAGGTGACCTGGCTTCTTACAGAAATGATAAGTCTGCTGGATCTGCTTCAGAGGCTGCTGCTGATCCTGTGATCTGGTCTTCGACGGCATCCTGAGGACAGACCGAAGGAATCAATTAAGGTAATAGATACGATATCATCAAGGGAGGACAGTAAAAATTCTAAAGGAGGTAATCATTAAGAGTAACATTATAAGAATCAGAAATTTTCTAATTGTGATTGAGCATATTCTCGGCCTAAATCCTATTTTCCTAATACAGACTCGTAGCAATACTCTATGCGAGCACCACTACAATATTGCTCTAATTGCGAATCTAGACCTGCATGGGCCACCACTAAAATCGTGTCACGACCCGCACCCGAAATTTGGGCATGAGCCGTGGGTACGTCCAGCCTACGCCGCAGCATCGGCGGTAGAATGTTGTTTAGGTCTCAAACATAACTCATCCTGTCAATAGTCTCAACTCCATAAGGAGGACAAAGATAATATATGGATCCACAGTTATAAATATACTCAATCACAAGACTATATAAAGTAATTGGCACGATGAGAAATAAGGATAAAGAGTTCTATCAAGACAACACAAAAATAAATATATCATAAGTCCTGAGTCTAGATGTCCTCAAAAGTCACAACTATAATACAACTCAAATCTCAGTCTAGTACAATAATACATGAAATAGGATAGTCTAAGCACATGTAGGTAGAATCTCCTCTAAGATGGGCAACTCCTCTGGGATTTCTGGTGTGAAATCACCCTCTGCTCCTGGGCCGTAGTGGGTGGGGCAGAAATCCTCCAAGTCCTCTGAAAATGTTATCCAGTCAGGATTGGAGCGAAGCACAAACACAAAAGAGCAGTTTTGTTTATGTTGACAAAAACTATAAAACAATGTAAGTAGTACAAGATGAAATAAAATACTGGAATTATAGAGTACTAGAGAATATGAAATAGGCAATAGAACATCTAGCAATGAGTAGATATATCAATGGATGCTAGAACAAGTAATCTGAAATAAAGAATAAACATCTGGCTAAGTGTTTGAAATATCAGTTTATTATGTGATCGGCTTGGGACAGATCAGGCTGGTTACATATGATTAGCTATGATTCTTGTAGGATCGGCTAACCATCTGGTTAGCTATGATGCATGTAATGGTCAGGCTAATCATATATAACAGCTATGAAGCATGTAATGGTCAGTCCGCACCCGATGTGAGATGTGGGGTGAGCTATGATGCATGTAGAGTTTGGGTATGATCACATAATCTACTAATATTTCTCCATCCCCAGCTAGCACGATGGATTCCAATCACGACTCCTTATGACGGGTATCTAGGGTGCTAACCCGTGTATCCACAGTGTCAGAATCAAGTATAGTTATACAACTAGAATTATAGAAGTAATCAACAAAAGCGAAAACTGTCAGAGAATGTACTCGCTTGTAGTCTCGAGGAAAATCCGAGGGTCGATGTCCAAGATGAAATCACAATGACCTAAATAAATGAAATATAGGTGTTAATTGGTGGTGTGGAATGATAATTGCCATTAACTAGGTTGAAATGAGGGTGTTAGGCCATTTCTAGGTCTATACTAGGTTTACCCATGGTTAACTAGATCATTACCTCACTTTACTAAGTTGTCTAGATCATTCTAAGTATACTAGTTGGTATTAGTGAATACTGGCTAATACTAGTTAGTACTCAAGTGTATAACTTATCCTAGTGTACTAACTTACCTTGGCTTGAGACTAGAGATACCTGGCTAAGTACAACACTGCTACAAGGATACACTCTAGAACTAACACACAGGATTCAACTCTGCACATACACACACAGTCCTCTAACATACTGATACACAGTCCAATACACAGATACATAGGTTCACTCACACACAAGAATTCACTGAGCTACACTCACTGCACACAGGTTCTCACTTTACAGTTCACTCACACTTCTCAGATACTGATACACACAGATACTGGGTTCTAGGATACACACACACATGTATTCACTGATACACACACTGGTTTCACAGTTGAATTACACAGTCTGATACAAAGACACACACACATAGTCACAGCTACTGAACTACACACATCTAACTCACACAAACCTACTCTGCTACTAATACATAGAACCTGGGAAATCATCACTGACACATACCTACACCTACACACAGATATCTAACAAACAGGTTGACACACACTGACCTACACTCACACATAGCTCACACTGACAGGAACACACACAGGTACACTCACAGTGGCACTCATACTCACAGGTTGCATACACATAGGTACTCACTCACTGATACATAAGTTGCACACACACTCAGTTCTCTGACACAAGTATACACAGACACTCTATCTGCTCACTGAGACACTCTCAACACTCACTCACAGGCACATATACCTCATAGAGATACATAGACACACAGAGTCAAAACTGATACTAACACACATACGTCACACACACAACACTCACACACAGGTACACTCAGATACCCACACAGGCATTCATCTCACACCGTTCACACACAGGTATTTATATTCTGAGTTCTGGGATACACACACAGCTACACTAGGTTCTATGGCACACACACACACAAGTTACTGATACTTCACCCTATCTGCTCACTGAACCAACACACAGAACTACTGATACACAGGCACTTACACAGGTAGAGGTATTCACACTGTCACGGCTTAAATGGGATACCCGATACCAATAACCCCTAATTCCTGATACACTATAAAATCTCAACACAAACTGATACATTAACATAAACTGACACATACCCACAGACACTGATATAATATTGTTCACTCCCTGAGACACACTCCCATGTTCACATCCACTGAACTACACATTCACACACATAGTTCATACACCCGACTATGCACACAGGAAAACCCAAGTACACAGTGTCCAAAATACCCAAAGCCCGACTGTACATATATATAAATATCGAAACATATCTATACACCTATGTAAATATATGTATGCACTATGCAAATATATGTATGCATATAGATGTATGTCAAAATATATACAAAAATTCGAATACATTAGATAGATAAATCCCTAATAAATATTTCATCGATTACTTAGTGTGCTGAAATTGAACCTATACTAAGAACTTCTAAAAAACCCAAAACAAAACCCTAAAACTGGATCTAAACTTACACGTTGGAGGTGTAATCGGTCTACAAGCAAACCCCTAGGGTTAGGGTTCCTGGAATTTGGGGAAAAATACCGAAATGTACACCAAAGCCCTAATTTCTCCCAGGTCTTCACGTAGAACCCTAGAAATCGAAATCTATACAATTCGGTGGATTCCTAATGGCCAACACAACAAAAAAACAGAAATAAATGGGTCAAATTCGGGTTTTTACCTATTGGGAGATGGTTTCCCAATGGAGGTTCTCTTTCTCCAAGTCTTCTTGGTCCAAGCTCCTTGATTCCCTTTGATGGAGGAGGAAAGTGAATTCCTAGGGCTTGAGATTCTAAAATTTGTGGGAGGGAATGGTTTTTCTTTAATGAAGGCTAGGTTTAAGTTTTCTTAATGAAGGAATGGGTTGGGGAGGCTCCCCTTCATTATATAGTGTTAGGGTTAGGGTTTCAAATACAAGGGATTAATTAATCCTCCATGTTAAGTCATGAAGAAATTAATTAACTAGGGTTTAGTCATCTTTAGGGTTTTAAATCTAAAACTACCATGCAAAATTAGGGTTTCACTAAAACCTAGAATACCAACTAGGGTTTGATCACTAGGGTTGACCCTATTGGGATTTTAGGGTTTAACCTAAACCTAACTTTTAGAACATCACCAAATTATTTAATAAAACTCATCATACTAATTATTTATATAATTAAATTAAACAGGGAAAATTACACTAATGCCCTAAACTGGAAATGTGGTAGTGACAAGATTACCCCGCGTCCACTCCTTCAGAATTCAATTGACCTAAACATCAAATAAATACTTAAGGGTTCAAATCATGAATTCTTGTAATTATAACTAAATTCTATAATTTTTTCGATGCCATGCAAAACCAAGCCTGTTATTATTTCTAACAACTTTGCTTACTTTTACAGGGTATCGAGACCTAGTTTCTTAGTTTTTGACTTCAAAAATTTAAGTTTAAGTTCCCAATTAAAGGATATGACCATAAATCATAATAAATCATATATTCCATATTTAAAAATGATTTATATGATTTTTTAGCTATAAATTCTAGATTTGACAAAAACAACCTTTTTCAAGAATTTGGCCACTTTAGGTTGACTAGTTTTGTCCGAAACTTGTTCAAGACATTGCTAGTCAATTATTATAGTTTATATTTATTAAAATAAAATTTTATATCATATTAAATTTTGACCTAATCTCAGAAGATATTTACCTCTTTATTTAATCCAAAGTAACCTCTATTTACTAGCTAACAATGTCATAAAGTCACCAAAAAACCTAGGCTAGTGGCCCTTAATTATTGGTTCAGATTTGACATTAAAATAATAGGGAATAAATTTAAAATACTTACTTTCCAGGAATTAAACACCAATTAATTTAGTTTTTAATAATCAATAATGATTCCCATAATTATCGCATAAAAAGTCTTAAACTAGTTCTACCGACAAGCAAATCATCACCAAACTATCATAAAAAATATATATTTTCTAATATGAGATAAAGATGGAAAAATAGGGGTTCTAAATCAATATTTTGACTTAATCTAAAACTATCATGCCATGAGATTTGATAAAGAAGGACTTAAGATTTACCGAAACCGTTGGAGGATTGGAGGATGGTGCTCATTCTTGTCCAAGAAATACCCCTCCTCGCTTGTGCTCGGCTTGCTACTCCCTTTGTGATTGTCACGACCCGCACCCGGTTTAGGGGCACGAGTGCGTGGGTACGTCCAGCCTACGCCGCAGCATCGGCGGTAGAACGCTGTCTAGGTATTGATACTATCTAACTAATGTCACGCAGGCATCCAATCTCCATTAGGAGGCACGGATGACACAAATAGATGAACATATACTCAATCACAGAATTACAGCACGATAAGATTTCGAAACAGAAATTTAAAATTAAACACAATACAAGTCCACAAGAAAACTTAACTTAACAATATCCAAGAATCATCAAAATGCCGGAGACAAATCCGGTACCAAATAGACTGTTAAAAGAACTAACTATGAATAATAATTCCGACTAGACTTCCAGAATCAACTACTACCAAGTCTGCAGCTACTCACCATAAGTGTCGGACAGCGGTCATCTAAGGCATAGTCTGGAAAAATGTTTCCAGTCAGGAAGGAGCAAAGCACAATCTCAAATAACAGTTCCATTAATTGATAATGTCTATAATACAATAAAACATGTCATGCTAGCTACTGAGAAGACAGTGAAATAAATGAAATGGTAATTTTTTTTTTTTTAAGAGAGACAGGCAATATGATATAGTCAGTGCATGTATGGAAATAAGAAGAACAAGGAACAGTATCATATACGGGTGATGTAGTATATGATCTAAAATAGAGATCTGTAACTATTCTAAGTGTTTGAAATAGTAGTTTCAAAATGTGATCGGCTTGGGACATGTACAGTAGCTACAGTCTGGCTAATCATACGTGGGGGTATGATTGACACCAATAATATTTAATTATGCAATGGGTATTTGATCACATTTCTCACTAGCCATTTCCCCGCCCCCAACTAGTACTGTGGATCCAATCATGACACGTCACGAATACACAACATTGTCAAATATATTAAGTACAATGTCTAATAAATTATTTACAATGTCTAATATCAATGTCTAATGTAAATGTCAATATCAATGTAAATGTCGTGTACAATATCGATACGAAAATCAAGGTAACATCTCATGACTGCAGATCCAAGCTATACTAGTCCGTGTAGCACAGTGTCAAAGATTCAGTTGTAACATTTCAAGATCATTGAACTTATAGCTATTATCAAGAATTGGAAATTATCAGAGAATGTACTTGCCTCGGTCCTTAGCTGGTATTTATGGTGTCCTGTTCCAGAGTATCCCCTGGTAAACCAACAGTCCTATAAACACATCACAATATAACATTTGTATCAGGGGCTATACTAACACACAATAGAAATACACTGGCCTTAGGGCTACCCTAGGTACGGTAGGGTCATCTACTAGATAGGCCAACTATCTCTTAATATCCCTTAATTACCACAATAGCTATAAGTAAAATATATATACTTTAAATAAAACTAATACCTGTATGTATATACAACATATCTCAAATTAAATACAACTGCAAAATATACATGTATATATATTATAAAAAATGTACTAATGGTTTATACAAAAATATACCTACACATATATAGCTATGTTAATTTAACAATAAAGATATATATATATATATACACCAAAATAGTACGTATACTATTATTTTTATATACCAATATAAATTACTTGCTATAGTTGCACATTTTTACCAAAATACGTTCATTTATATATATTTGTTCATTTATACCAAAATACGTTTTTATTATATACTAGTACCAAATTAATTATATATATATAGATATATATATATATGTACATATTAATGTAACACAGATATATATAACTACTGTTTAACATTTATTTAAAATACATAATTACATATACAGTTAATTAATACACACCTGTACTTATACAATTAAATATTTACAAAAGAAATAATATACATATCTGTAATTAACATTACTAATACATTGTGTATTTAACTATTAATTAATAAATGCTACGCATATTCATGCATTTAAAGCATCAATTAAATACATACGTAATTATATAATTTTTAATTACCTACTATACTCATATAATTAGATATTAATAAAAAATAATAATATACATATGCCAATTTCACATTAATTAAATATAAATACCTTACAATATATATACAAATTAAATTAATTACATATACTAATTACCACATTAATTAAATATATAAATACTTTATATTAATTATACATACAAATTTAATTAAAAACATATACAAATTTCATGCTAATTTAAATATATAAACAAACATTTATATGTATATACATTAATCAATATATACACAAAGACATATACTAGTTAGATTTTTATATTAGTATATTTTACAAGTTATTTACATACAATTAATTAAAATAATTACTATACATATTTATTTTAAATACATATATTTACAAAATATACATTTATTCATGTATTTCCATTTTACATTTAAATATATACTTATACAAATATATATACAATTTATATGTTAATATATACATATACGTATATATATATACATATATATATATAAAGATATATATACATATATAAAGATATATATATATATATATATAAAGATATATATATATATATATATAAAGAGAGAGAGAAGGGGAAACTTACAGTGGGGAGGTCGGCCGGCCACCGGAGTCCAGAGGAGCAGCGGGGTCGGGGTGCTCGCCGGCCGGAGATGCGAGGGGGATCCGCCGGGCTGCACAGTGGTTCGGGCCGGAGCACACAGGGGCAGCCGCCGGGCTTCTGAGGAGCAGCGGCCGCCGCCGCCGGAGCTCGGGGTGAAGTCGACGGAGCAGGGAGCTCCGGCTGATGGTCGGTGACCTCGGCCTGGAGGAGACCGGCCGGATGGGATCAAGTGGGCTCGAGCAGGTAGTCGGCAGTTCGCCGGACCGCGGGGTGCAGTCGCCTGCCGAGGGGAGCACAGCAGTCGGCGGGCCGGGCCGCTCGCCGGCCGGTGCACAGAGCACGTCGTCAGAGGAACTGTGCTCGGCCGGGAGCACAGTATTCCCCCCCATTGAAGATTCAAATCTTCAAATGAAAAAAACAATAAAGAGGAAGAAGGAGAAGAAGAAAGAAATGGGAAGAAGAAAGGAAGAAAAGAAAGAAGGAGAAGAGTAGGAAAATCCTACGTTGGATGGAGGAGGCTTGTGAGGAGGTGGGGTTTTCTAGGTTGCCTAGGGATTAGGGTTTGAGGGTGACATGACATTAAATAGGAGAGAGGGTGTTATGATGGAGGGTGAGGATGCACTCAATTAATTGAGTGGTCCAGATTGAACATGAGAAAATTATTCATGGGGAATGAGGGTGAGACTAATTAAAAATAGTGGGTTCCCTCATTGATTAAAATAATTAGGTGTTGGCACCTACAATTGAATAATTGCAGCTTAGCCCCTAAATTCGGAAATTTGCACAAACACATAAAATAACGAAAATTGGGCGGGCGATTCGGGGTCCGATATTTTGTAGGGTCAGGGGGCACTGTAAGATGGGTATGGGCTGAATTTGCAGGGCACTGGAATTAATTTGGAATTTTAAAATCAGAATAAATGGTATCCTCAAATTAAATAGAAATAAATGCAAGTTGTGTTCAACAATTAATTAGGAGTACTTGGGGTCAAAATCAGATCAAGTCATCAATACCAATATTGAAGAAGACTCAGAGCAGAATATTACCCTAATTTGGGTCATACGAAAAATAGGTCAAGATGGCCTCCAATTTTCGATTGGAACGCACAACGATACAAAAATAGGAAATTAAAAATAACGTCCGCGACGATTTTTTTGTGCGGCCAGAAACAATGCATAGGGAGCAAAATTATGAGTTGCAAAAATAGCAGAATTGAAGGCGGACATGTCTAGAGCAAGATTGTGAAATTTGTTGGAAGACAAAGGTCTGGATAGTGCTCCAAATATCGAAGCAAAGGCAATAGCACAAAATATTAAATAAAATACAGTAATTAATTACAATCTCTAAATATCAAATTCTAAATAAAATAATAAAATCCAGAATTCTATAATTCGGACAGGGGTTCGTCCACTGGGCTTCTAGGTCTAGTCTGCTAGCTAAAATAAAATAATTAACACTGCATATAAATATATATATAATTACACATCGCATAAAATTATTTGAATCAAATACACTATCATGCAATTAATTAATTATAACTATCATAATATTAAATATTGTAAAAATTCGAAAATACCCCTGTTTTCAGAATGTGGTAGTGACAGTGATGGATAATGGATGATGAAAAGGGTTCTTGATATATCTATGGGGAAGATGGGGTTCTTCTTGATGGTTTAATAATTTTTTGGATGGAGTGATGGTGGAAGGATGATAAAAAATAGAGCTTTTGGAAGAGAGGAGAGAATTTTTGGTGAAGGAGATGATGTTGTGTGGGTGAGAGTGGCAAGGGGGGCTATTCCGTGCATGAGGGAGAGGGAAAAAGGGTCGGCTAGCTTTGGAAAGGTTAGTTGATATGGTTAGGGTTAGGGTTTAGTGGTAAGTTGATATATATAGGGCCTTTTTAAATAGATATAATTATTGGAGGGGGTTATCCTATTGCTAAGGAGGTTTCAGCCAAGGGAGGGGGGGCTGCTCTTGGCCAAAAAAGTGAGGGTGGGGTTGGTTGTTATAGTTAGGTTTGGATAAAGATTTGTTGTTGGGTTAGTTAGGGAAGTGGTTAGGTAGTTATTTGCCAACTAGGTTGCCACCTATACAACTTTCTATAGTTAGAACTTCTATAAATAAAAATAAATTAATTTAAATATCATTTATATATAAAATATATATTTAAATGGGAGTATTTGGGGTGCACTACATGCCCACATGTGTTTGGGTTGTGTTTGGGTAGTGTTTGGGTCAAGTTCTAGTCAAAAGGAGAATTTTACGGTAACCGTAATTCTGGACGTTCTTTAATATTTTTGGACCATGAGAGAGATCAAATAAATGTAACATCCATGTTCCAACTATATTAGACTCAATTAAAAATATTATTATAAAATTTATTGGAAGGAAAAAGGTCTTACATTGCTCAAAATATCGAAGCCATGGCAAATGATCATATATCTAAAAGAAGGATTTAGAAATTACTACTCGATTCTATTTAAATTAAATAAAATAATTAAATAAATTAAAAAATACCGAAATAACCCTATTCAAAAATGATGGGGCATACACAGGGTGCAGGAGAACCTCGTTCGGTACAGAAGGTCCACTTGGGCGCGCTAAGGTGTAGAGTTCGCTCTGGAGCCTTGGAGTGTTGCGTCTGTAGCTGGAGCACATATACAGGACATAATATTAGAACATCACCTATGTATCATCCCAAGTTATAAGTCGTTTGGCACACCTTTGAAGTTTGAGAGAGAGAGAGAGAGAGAGAGAGAGCTTGAGCGACTTGTAATCTCGGTCTAGCGCCGCTTGTAACCTTATTCATTATTCAATAAATAGCTTGTTTATGTATCATACATGTGTTTATTATATACTTTCGCTATCTTAGCTTTGTGAACTAGCTATCAACGGCCATTTTGGTATTTGCCTTGCACGGGCGAAACTAAAGGTTCGTGCGTTATTACGACGAATCATTGGTAAGGTGGGTAGCTAAGATGAACCTGTCTTTGCTTAGCCTGCGCACTTAAAAAAATGGTTGATACATGCTAGTCATCAGATGAATCACCCTTTGCATGCTAATAACGAATACCACACACCTAGCTAATGGAAAAAATTCTATCTTATATCTCTTTGCATAGAAGATAGAAGTAGATCGATTGAACGAAATAGTATGCTTACATTACAGTTCTTATAACCTCAACCTCGTAGCATTACTTTTGTTCCTTATATGTTCCTTCAATTATATTACTTCATATGTCTTGAAATGCTCATCATATAGATATTGCCTCGATATAGAAGCAAAACAGATTATGGTTCACTTACTTGTGGTGGAAAGACTATCAAAATAGTCGTTCAAAGCTAAATAATAGAAACATGGAAAGTCTTCGGGACCGTTGGGTTTCCAAGGCAACTCCCAAATCGGGAGCTGCAATAATTTGTAAAATATCAGCAAAAATGGTGCATTGAATGAAATATACCAGATTAAGAGATTTTTTAACTTGTATATGCATTCGCACTGTGTCAAGTTGTTATGTGCATTCAAGGTCTTAAAATGGTGCATATAATAAATCTCAGTGTTGATCGTCAATGGTCGTGGACAACCTGTGCACAGGCTTATGGTTCCTACGGACACTACGCTGGTCGCACCAGGGCCGATCCAAATCGGTCAAGAATATTCAGATAGTCGTTTGCTTCGGACGAAAAGATGTGCAGCGGGGCTCGCTACCTATGTTGTATCCCATTCCCGTGTCGAGACTATAAATTGTCCATGGCGGCTTGTTAGGTCAAAAGACCAATTAGGTATCATTAAGTATATTGTATACATGGTTACAACCCACGTACGGGCTCATATGAACTTATGGCAAGTAAAGGATGTACGGCGCACTCTGGGTGCAGATTATTTATTAAACCAAGTAATCTGAAGCTTTGAACACATTTGAATAGTCTGAGTATAACATTCCTATACAAGTATAACATGCCTGTGTAAAATGAGTCTAAGACATCTGAGTAATCTGTATGGCCTGAGTATAATGCATTTGCACAACCTGAGTTGTAAAGTAATATGAGTATCGTAATTTGTGTATATCGTGCACCTGATTTAGAAACAGACTCGTAGCATACATGTATTTGTTATGCGATCCTATTATTTTTATATACATATTCGTTCTTGGATTAACTTGGTTTTATACTTGGACAGGGAAGGACAAATGGTAACTAGGTAAGTATCATCGTATTTTTTGTATATCGCACTGCACACTACCATATAAGTTAGGCTTTGTATCTTATGGCAGAAAATTGATCCTAAGGCAAGACTAGAAAGATAAATTAATAGATGATGCACGAAACAAATATATAACGTGTTGGATTTGTCAAGCAGGCGAGCTCCCCACCTGTGCATTCATATACTGATAACCCACCAGATTGCTTATAAGGTACGGGAGAACCTCGTTCAGTGCAGAATGTCCCCTCGTGCACGCCAAGACATATTATTCGCTTAGGAGCCTTGGAGTGTTGTTTCCAGAGCTGGAGCACATATATAGGACATAATATTGGAACATCGCCTATGTATCATCCCATGTTGTAAGTCGCTTGGCACACTATTATTGTTTGAGAGAGAGAAAGAGAGAGCTTGATCGACTTATAATCATATCCTATTGTCGCTAATAACCTTATTCATTATTCAATAAAGAGTTTGTTTATGTATTACACTTGTGTTTATTCTATGCTTCCTCTATATTAACTTGGTGAACTAGTTATCAACGGCTGTTTTGGTATTTGCTTTCGCAGGCGCAACTCAAGGCTCACGCGATATCACATCCTGATGGAAATGATCGTTCTGTGGTAGAGCTGGTGCGGTGATTTGCGTCTAGCGGGGACGGTAGATTCTTGCGGGAGATCAGGGCATGACATATTGGTATCAGAGCATGGCTTTATGTCCTTGGACTTCTTATCGATTCTCTCAGTTTCGAAAGCTCTTTCATGGATTATATTGCTGACACTCTCTCTTAATATTTTAATAGGATATTCCATACAATGAGTCTAAATATTTTTGGAAGTGCATATGAATGATATGATTGCTTGTACATAATTTTGAAGTGAAGGCCTTTGTGCCAACCTGTGTCAGACTTCATGGGAATAGACTCGTGTGATACTATGCAAGTTATATGTGAACCCAGATACCTATATGTGAACACCAAGCGGGTTAGTGTGCGAGATAGAATATCGTTCGGCTAAGTTGTATTGAGTATCGCACGATAAGACCCTTGGGTGCGAGCAAGTTTGTGAACGAGATTGGGATATAGTTCAGGTAAGGATAAGTCAAACTTAGAATGGCTATCGATAGAAACATTATCGGACTATCGCTAAGGAGAATCTTAGGAGTTGTGCCTGGGTTTTGATATATAGTTCAAACAGTTATTCATATCAATAAGTTATGACTTAAGTGTAGTTTGCATGGAGGACTATCAATAGAGGGGAATAAGATATTCAGATTATTAAGGCGACGCATAGGGATTGCACAGGATTTCTAAGGAATGAGCTAGAGAGATTGATGCTAACACGATTGAGAATTTACTTGAGTGACTCAATTTCTGAGTGGTGTATGCAATAACTTAAAAACGAATAAGCGATTTGATGATTTGTAGAATATGTCTCAAACCTTGAGTGGTGTATTGATCATCTTAGAAAAGGTCGAGTGAATGAAGGATTTTGGAATAGCAAACGGGTCTATCAACAAGCGATATAATTGTGTGAAGCCTTAGTATAAATATCGCCTAACAAGTAAGCGAATTGGAAGGAATCGTGCGAGATATCCTTCAAACGAGTTAGAATGTGTTGAACAAGTAATATGTCTT
This sequence comes from Iris macrosiphon, assembly GCA_036927795.1. Taxonomy (NCBI): domain Eukaryota; kingdom Viridiplantae; phylum Streptophyta; class Magnoliopsida; order Asparagales; family Iridaceae; genus Iris; species Iris macrosiphon. The sequence continues at coordinate 55,974,537 of JAYESA010000002.1, forward strand.
ATATCGAATAGGGATTCAAGGTAATAAAAATTAATACCTTGGCCGAGAAAACTTAGTAAATCATACGAGCGATTTCAAATTGAATCAAATGAATTAAAACTTGAGTTTGAAATAGAATAATCTAGGATACGATCAGAGTATAACATGGTGGAAGATAGTATGTATCAAAAATATGGATTAAGTAGGATATTGCTCGATAAAATTTAAGCCTAAGTATGAATGTTATGGTTTTAAATTTGGATGAGTAATACTTGACATCAGAATTAAATGAGAACGATTATCCTACGGTTGCGCTGGCATGGTGATTTTACGTCCGGTGGGGATGATCGAACTCGCGGAAACATATTCGAAGATTTTTCAAATGAACTCGGTGAATGAAATGTATCAAAATTGGATTGACTTTTGCTTGAGAATTTGAACTTAGTTGTTTGAGAAATGTTAAAAGTAAACTATAGATTGATCAAATGGTAATATTAAAGTTGGATAATTTTACTAGATGAATTACGATCATGGCCTGAACAGACATAACTTAAAGGATATATATCTTGGATGGAGCAAAGTGTAAACGATAAGGTGTCTGTTCGTTCGATGATAACCATAATGTTAGATGTTCTTGTCTTGTACGAGTGAAAATCCATGCTCGTGCATGCGTCATGCTTGAATTCGGACGATTATCCCGTATGAGCATTGGTATGGTAATTTCACGTCCAATGGGGATGATTGAACTTGCGGGATACCGGAGCATGGTAAATAAAGGATCATCTTGACTTATGGTTCAACACGATAAGACGAGTTTTAGGATACAAATAAATTAAAGTATTTTGAGGAGGGGTTAGTCTTGAACGTGAAGTAAGATATACTTGATAATTTCATAAATGGATACGTAGATCGTATCGAACGACTTAGATTTTATGATTTATATCCAAGATTTAGAATGTGATCGTGACTTAGTGGTCTAGAATTATAAAAGAATGGATAGGTAAATTCTATCAAACGTAATGGAGGATATAAACTATACAAATTAATGGGTTTGACCTGTGACATGGATATATCGTGGATTTGATCGAACGAACGTATCGTAGGAACGATTTTGCTAAACGGACCCGGATCCCATATAAACAAACGAGTTGATGTAAATTAAATGATCTGTGCTCGATGTTTAGAAATTTGAGTGAAATAAGCTTGGGTAGAATGCCCCATACTAAAGAACAATGATTTGACCTTAGGGATTTGGGCGAGCATCATGCGACTAATTTTCACGATGAATCATATGATTAAAACTTATACCTATGACCTTGTGAGCTGACCTAATGATTAGGAAGATGACACTGTACCGAGTGAATGAACTTTTGTAACCGACTTTAGAGTATTGCTTGATCAAGCCATAGAACTGGAACAGCAAGACTTAGAGTTAGGCTTGGGTCGATAAGTGTACACTGTGTTTAACATGAACGGAATAGATAATAAGGCTTGGATGCTAGTCGGATGATCAGATAGATTGTGCTTAACGGTAGTGCAATACTTGGTTTGAGTGGGATTGTAAATGACTTGGATTTTAATTTACCCCATTGGAGGTATCATTATGATTCGTAAGACAAGAACCCTTGAGATTTTCCCGAGTAGCTTGTCCGAATTCACTATTGCTAAGTTTGGTTGAATGCATATGTTTAAGTGATGCCTTGAACATGTGCACGATCCAAGACTCAGTGATATAATAACTCGAGTGCAAAGACTTCACTATTGCTAAGTTGGTTGACATGCATATGTTAGAGGGACACCTTGAATATGTGCACGATTCAGACTCACGATATGATGATCTCGAATGCTAGTGCAATTGAATATGTTAGATTCGTATGGACGAGTATAACGAATTGATAAGTTTACCTCAGCCCTAGATCATCATTGAGATGGATTATCACATTCTTCGCGTTAAGAAATATATGTTCTACGCTAAGGTGTAGTAGAGACTGAATCAGAACTAGGATTGAATGATAGAGTCATTCAATGACATAGACCCAGCACACACGTTACACAGAATGAGGAGCGAGTAGGAAGTTGTGTTCGAACGGATCTAATAATACAGATTAATATGCTTGAGTTAGATTCGATAGTATGTGATAGAACGATTTGCGCTTAGGAAGTCTCGAGAAAGAGACTTGTTTTGAGTGGTATATAATATAATGGCCCGCTCTGCATCAATGAGGATAGACGATTCAAGCGACACAAGTGCGACGACCCGACCCATTTTTATCAGCAAGAAGGCTAGTTTAAGGCAAAGGATTCTAGACTTGGCCATTCAAGAGTTCAGACTTAGATTTTCAAAGGCTCGCTTGGTGTACCGTTCGAACGAGGCAGATCATCGCTAAGATGGGTGGCTACGATGAACCTGTCTTTGCTTAGCCTACACACTTAAAAATATGGTTGATACATGTTAGTCGCTAGACGAATCATCCCTTGCATGCTAATAACGAATACCACAAACCTAGCTAAGGAAATAATCCCATCTTATATCTCTTTGCATAGAATATAGAAGTAGATCGATTGAAAGGAATAGAATGCTCGCTTTACAGTTCTTATAACCTCACTCTTGTAGCGTTACTTTTGTTCCTTTTATGTTCCTTCAAGTATAGTGCTTACTATGTCTTGAAATGCTCGTCACATAAGTATTGCCTCGATATAGAAGCAACAAAGATTATGGTTCACTTACCTGTGGTGGAAAGACTATCAAAATAGTCATTCCAAACCAAATAATAGAAACATGGAAAGTCTTTAGGACCATTGGGTTGCCAAGGCAACTCCCAAAATAGGAGCTGCAATAAGTAGTAAAAAATTAGCATAAATGGTGCATTGAATGGAACACACCATATCATAAGATTTCTGAACGAGTATATGCATTCGCACTGTGTCAAGTAGTTATGTTTATTCATGGCTTTAAAATATTATATATAATAAAACATAGTATTGATCGCCAATGGTCATGGATACCTGTGCACATGCTTCTTGTTCCTGCGGACGGTACGCTGGTCACACTGGGGCTGATTCAAAATGGTTAGGAACATTCAGATAGTCATTTTCTTCGAACGGAAATGCGTGTAGCGGGGCTCGCTACCTGTATTGTATCCCATTCCCATGGCGAGACTATAACATGTCCATGGCGTCTTGTTAGGTCATAAGACCTATTATGTATCATTAAGTATATTACTTACGTGGCGACAACCTATGTATTGGCTCGTATGAACTTGTGACAAGTAACGAATGTACGGTGCACTCTGCGTGAAGATCATTAATTGAACCAAGTAATCTGAATCTTTGAACACATTTGAATAGTCTGACTATAACATGCCTATACAAGTATAATATGCCTGTGTAAAATTAGTATAAGACATCTGAGTAATCTGTACGACCTGAATATAATACATTTGCATAACCTGAGTCACAAAGTAATATAACTATCGTAATTTGTGTATATTGTACACTAGATTTAGAAACACGCTCTTAGCATACATGTGTTTGTTATGAGATCCTGGGATTTTTATATATGTATATTCTTGCTTGGTTTAACTTGATTTTATACTTGGACAGGGAAGGTCAAATGGTAAGTTGGTAAGTATCTCCGTATTTTTCGTATATCGTACGGCGCACTACCACACGAGTTAGGCTTTGTATCTTATGTCATAAAATTGATCCTTAGGCAAAACTAGAAAGATAACTTAATAGATGGTCCACAAAACTAATATAATGTGTTGGATTTGTCGAGCGGGTGATAAGCTACCCCACCAGTGCATTCATGTACTGATAACCCACCAGATTGCTTGTATAGTGCGGAAGAACCTCGTTCGGCACAGAATGTTCCCTCATGCGCGCTAAGGTATAAAGTTTGCTCTAGAGACTTGGAGTTTTGCGTCCGGAGATGGAGCACATATACAGGACATAATGTTGGAACATCACCTATGTATCATCCCAAGTTGTAAGCCGTTTAGCACGACTTTGAAGTTTGAGAGAGAAAAAGAAAGCTTGAGCGACTTGTAATCTTGGCCTAGCGCAGCTTGTAACCTTATTCATTATTCAATAAAGATCTTGTTTATGTATCATACTAGTATTTATTCTATGATTTTGCTACATTGACTTGGTAAACTAGTTATCAATGGCCGTTTCAGTTTTTGCCTTGCGCGGGCGCAACTCAATGCTCGCGCGACTTCACGGTAAATCATCGCTTAGGTGGGTGGCTACGATGAACCTGTCTTTGCTTATCCTGTGCGCTTCAAAATATGGTTGATACATGCTAGTCGCTAGACGAATAACCTCTTGCATGCTAATAACGAATACCATACACCTAGCTAAGGGAATAATCCTATCTTATATCTGTTTGCATAGAATATGAAAGTAGATCGACTGAACGTAATTGTATGGTCGCTTTACAGTTCTTATAAACTCACTCTCGTAGTGTCATGCCCCAGTCCCAAAAATACACGGGACCAGGCCACGTGGCAATAGCCAGCTGTCACGTCTCCGAGGATATCCTAATTTAATGGATCCTAACAAAGAGTGCTACGCTGTCCTAAATACTAACAAGTTCAATATCAACAACAACAGGTAATCCAATCTCATCCACAATATAAACAGCAAGAAAGTACTAAAATAAATGCTGGAAGATAAACGCTAGTCTCAAAATATTATAGTACAACCCAAGATATCTGGTGGGAACAAACCCACTACTATAACGAAATAAAAGTACTGAATGACAGATAAAATAAATAATGACTAGGGCATCGGTTGACTAGATAATGATGCACCCAATCCTAGGCAGAAGGTCTACCCACTGATCACGGGAACTCTGACGGTAACACCTCTAGCTCCTCCATGGTAGCGTACCTCGTCTCCTGTCCGGGTCCGTACACTGTAAGATAATATACCTCGTCCAAATCTGGAAGGGGTCAGGTCCTCAGAGGGACATAACAAGATACAAAAATGCATGCCATAAAGTAAATACTGTAAAAACTCAAGGGTGAACTAACCAGCTAAGTGAAATACACTTTGAACAACCTTGGTACATATGGGTAGGTGAAAGGTATAAAGCGTAGCGTCGAGCCAGAGGCTAAGTATCTAGCATTAGTTGTAAACTGGATGCCAGATGTATATGCTGACTACATCACCGATCATGATAGCGCTTAGCTAGTAACCTCTGCCGGATGTATCGACAAGTAAATAATCCCATAACCGAGTAGCATTGATCCTATAACCGGGTAACCTGAGCCCATAACCGGGTAACACATGGCTCATAACCGAGTAACTCTGAGGCTCACGGCCCCGTAGTTTACTCTGAAACTACGACAACCAAATATTTGTCCCATACGCCTACTAATTGTCTTCCTCGTCCCATGTCAATGTACAAGTCGCTAACACAACGTGGATATCTCATACTCTAATGCAAGTCTCTATAGAAATAAACAACTAAGCTAAATACCGTCACATGTACTGCTCATACTGATGGCCAGTCAGTCATGAGGCACGCATCCCTACATGAACTCACTCTGTGACGTGTAGTGATGTTTGTCAAGGCCTGGGGAGTCATACCGATAACTCCGTAACTTTAGGTTGGTCCACTAGACTCTAAGTCAGATACAAGTCCTAATATCAACGCCTTCATTGACTGTACGCGAGTCTCTCTCGGACGCGCACAATTAAAATAATAAACATGCAACTAATAATACAGAATTTAAACAGTACAACAAGGCAAGGTATACTTGCCTCGAACTTTGGTGTGCGCAAGAAATGCTTCAGAATAAGCAGTCAAGGTAGCACCGACTCGGATGCCTACGAACAGATAACCCAAAATTATAAATTACTACATTACACTATACTTAATTACCTATACTAATATAGTACATGTGTACATACATAACACATATACATATATATACATTAAATAATTTAATAACATACATACATTTATATACAATTTTGCATATAGACATATGTACATATACATTCATAAATACATATATACATATAATACATTACATATATACCTAATATATATTAATAACATATTTACATATATACATTATACATATATATATATATATATATATACATAAATACAAAAATATTCATATATTTATACATATATATATAACAACATAAATACCTTTTATATACATAAATACGTATATACATAAAATGCACATTTATATATAAATATGTTTATATATACATAAACATTAATATAATACATATATATATATATATACATATATATTATACAGAATATATACACATATATATACTATACAAATAAATTTACAGATATATATGTAAACAAATAGCATACATATACATACAAATATACATTCTATATATACATTATATACAATATACACTATACATAAATATATATTATATATGTAATACCCAATTATATATACTATATATAAATATATACTATACATATACATAAATATACAATTTATACAATATATCTAAATATATTATATATATTCATACCTTACTGTGTCGTGTCCAGGGGGCATGTGTCCGCCGTGCGGTCGTCGCCGGCGAGGCGGCGACAGAGCTCCGGCGGGGCTTGGGAAACAATAACAGCAGTGGCAGTAGTCACAGCAACGGCAGCAACAGCCGTGGCAGCGTGGTTTGGCGGTTGCACATGGGGAGGGTGGTGCTGGTCTTGCGAAAGGAGGCGGTCAATCGGGCAGTGGTGGTTGGCGGTGGTCAGGCGGGTTGGGGTGTTCGGGTTGGTTAAGGTGTGACCGGTGTTGGTGATGTACTTGAGGGTTGTACGAGTGGTGGTTGACGGTGGTGTAGACGTTGGTTGCTAGCGGTGTTGGGGTGGTGGAGACGGTGGTCAGGCGGGTGACAGAGGCGGTGGTAGTCCGGCGGTGGGGTTGGTTGAGGGAACTCGGGAAGGGGGTCGGGTGTGATGGTTTTGTTGATGGTGAAGATGGTGGTTGATGGCGGTGGCAGGCGGCCTGAGGGGGTGGTCCGGCGGCTAGGGAGGTGGTTCGGCGTCGACTGGGAAAGGGTGGCGGCCAGGTGCTGTGGTGGTGGCGGCCTGAGGTGGTGGGGTTGCTGACCGGCCGAGAAAAGGGGGAAAGGGTGATGCTCGGTTGAAGATAGATGAATAGTATTAGGCTAGGTTATTTTAGGGGTGGGTTTGATGTTTAGGTGAAAACATTAGAAAAAATATATAATTATACATGTGAAGAGGGTTGAGGGTTGACCTAAAGGGATTGGGCTTAGTCAACACCTCTTGGGGTTGGGCCTTGGGCTCACATGAGGATGTTTGGGGGCTATAATTGCATTGTTTAAATACAAGGATTGGTTTAACATAAAGGGGGCGATGTTGCACGTTGCACATTCCAAAAAATTATGGGAAAAAAATTCAAAGAAGGGAAAACTGGATTTCTTTATGCATTGTCCAATGGTGTGGACACCTCAATGCATTTTTGCATAAAAATGCCCAATAATTAGGAAAATTGCACAAAGATGGAAATTGGTTTTAATTAATTAAATTACCGCGTAAGATGTTCTAAAATTAATTAGAAGTACATGGGATTTAAATTAGGTGGGACACAAGTGTCATGGACGTAGATAACTCAGAGTAGAATATTAAAAAAATTTGGGTTGCACAAAACGTGTCATGATTGTGTCTCAATTTCAATTAGAACGCACAGGGGTACAAAGTCGTATTTTATTTAGAATTAAATAATAACGTCTGTGACGAATGTTGTGCGACTAAAATATAGCACAAGAGAGAGTGGTCATGAGTTATACAAGGGTCAGAATGGGAGGTTGGCACGTTTGGGAAAAGCGTATTGAATTCGTAGGAAGGTAATGGCAAGTGAGGTGCTCCAATTATTGAAGCAACGGTAAGGTGCACTAGGAGATATAATGTTGTACAAAATTCTAAAATACTGTAATTTAATTCTAATTGTCTCCAAATTAAACCTAGTCACTTTATCTGAGCTAAGTAAACCTAAATTTGGTCGAGGGGGTTTATATGTAGCGTTACTTTTGTTCCTTATATGTTCCTTTAAGTATGTTGCTTCATATGTCTTAAAATGCTTGTTACATAGATATTATCTCGATAAAGAAGCAACATAAATCATGGTTCACTTACTTGTGGTGGAAAGACTATCAAAATAGTCGTTCCAAGCCAAATAATACAAACATAGAAAGTCTTTGGGATGGTTGGGTTGCCAAGGCAACTCCCAAAATTGGAGCTACAATAAGTAGTAAAACATCAGCATAAATGGTGCATTGCATGGAACACACAAGATCATGAGATTTTTGAATGAGTATATGCATTAGCATTGTGTCAAGTAGTTATGTTCATTCAAGGCCTTAAAATGTTACGTATAATAAATCTTAGTGTTGATCGTCAATGGTCATGGCCAACCTATATACAGGCATATGGTTCCTATGGACGGTACGATGGTCGCACCGGGGCCGATCTGAACCGGTCAGGAATATTCAGCTAGTCGATTGCTTCGGACATGATGGCGTGTAGTGGGGCTCATTACCTACGTTGCATCCTATTCCCGTGCCGAGACTATCACTTGTCCATGGAGGCTCGTCAGGTCCTAAGACCAATTATTCATCATTAAGTATATTGCATACGTGGCGGCAACTAGCGTATTGGCTTATTTGAACTTGTGGAAAGTAACGAATGTACGGCGCATTCTGCGTGCATATCGTGAATTGAACCAAGTAATCTAAAGCTTTGAACACATTTGAATATTCTGAGTATAATATGCCTATACAAGTATAACATGCCTGTGTAAAATGAGTATAAGACATCTATGTAATCTGTACAGTCTGAGTATAACGCATTTACACTACCTGAGTGACAAAGTAATATGAGTATCGTAATTTTTGTATATCGTTTACCCGAATTAGAAACACCCTCACAGCATACATGTGTTCGTTATGTGATCCTGGGATATATATATATATATATATATATATATATTCATGCTTGGTTTAACTTAGTTTTATTCTTGGATAAGGAAGGACAAATGGTAAGTTGGTAAGTATTGCCGTATTTTTCGTATATCGCACACCGCACTGCCACACGAGTTAGGATTTGTATCTTATGCCATAAAATTGATCCTAAACAAGACTAGAAAGATAACTTAATAGACGTTGCACAAAACTAAAATAACATGTTGGATTTGTCAAGCGTACAAGAACCCTCCCTACCAGTGCATTCATGTACTGATAACATACCAGATTGCTTGCAGGGTGCCGAAGAATCTTGTTCGGAGCAGAATGTCCCATCGTGCGCGCTAAGGCGTAGAGTTCGCTATGGAGCCTTGGAGTATTACGTCCAGAGATGGAGCATATATACATGACATAATATTGGAACATCGCCTATGTATCACCCTAAGTTGTAAGTTGCTTGGCACGCCTTTGAAGTTTGAGAGAGAGAGAGAGAGAGAGAGAGCTTGAGAAACTTGTAACCTTTGCCTAGCGTCGCTTGTAACCTTATTCATTATTCAATAAAGTGCTTGTTTATGTAACATACTTGTGTTTATTCTATGCTTTACATTGACTTGGTGAACTAGTTATCAACGGTCGTTTCGATATTTGCCTTGCGCGGGTGCAACTCAAGGCTCGTACGTCATTATAGCGAAACATCGCTAAGGTTGGTGGCTACGATGAACTTGTCTTTGCTTAGCCTGTGCACTTAAAAATATTGTTGATACATGCTAGTCGCTAGAGGAATAACCCCTTACATGCTAATAACGAATACCACACACCTAGCTAAGGGAATAATCCTATCTTATATCTCTTTGCATCGAATATGGAAGAAGATCGGTTGAACGGAATAGTATGCTCGCTTTACAGTTTTTATAACCTTACCCTCGCAGCATTACTTTTGTTCCTTTTATGTTTGTTCAAGTATTTTGCTTTATATATCTTAAAATAATCGTCATATAGATATTGCCTCGATATAGAAGAAACACAGATCATGGTTCACTTAAATGTGGTAGAAAGACTATCAAAATAGTCCTTCCAAGTCAAATAATAGAAACATAAAAAGTCTTCGGGACCGTTGGATTTCTAAGGTAACTCCCAAAATGGGAGCTGCAATAAGTAGTAAAACATCAGCATAAATGGTGCATTGAATGGAACACACCAGATTATGAGATTTCTGAACGAGTATATGCAATCGCACTGTGTCAAGTAGTTATGTTCATTCAAGGCCATAAAATGGTACATATAAATCTTAATGTTGATCATCAATGGTCATGGACAACCTGTGCACAGGCTTATGGTTTCTATGGACTATACGCTGGTCGCACTGGGGCCGATCAGAACCGGTCAGGAACATTCAGATAGTCGTTTGCTTTAGATGGGAATGCGTGTAGTGTGGCGCGCAACCTGCGTTGTATTCCATTCCCGTGTCGAGACTATTATTTGTCCATGGTGGCTCATCAGGTCATAAGACCAATTATGTATCATTAAGTATATTGCATACGTGGTGGCAACCTGCATATGGGCTCGTATAAACTTGTGGCATGTAACAGATGTACGGCGCACTCTGCATGCAGATCGTTAATTGAACCAACTAATCGGAAGCTTTGAATACATTTGAATAGTTTGAGTATAACATGCCTATATAAGTATAACATGCTTGTGTAAAATGAGTATAAGACATCTGAATAATCTGTATGGCCTGAGTATAACGTATTTGAATGACCTGCCTACAAAGTAATATGAGTATTGTAATTTGTGTATATCGTACACCTGATTTAGAAACACACTCGTAGCATACATGTATTCATTATGCGATCATAGAATTTATATATATATATATTTGTGCATGGTTTAACTTAGTTTATACTTGGACAGGAAAGGACAAATGGTAAATTGGTAAGTACTGCCGTATTTTTCGTATATCATATGCTGTACTGCCACACGAGTTAGGCTTTGTATCTTATGCCATAAAATTGATCCTAAGGCAAGAATAGAAAGATAACTTAATAGATGGTGTAACATGTTAGATTTGTCGAGCGGGCGAGAAGCCTCCCCACCAGTGCATTCATGTACTGATAACCCATCAAATTACTTGCAGGGTACGGAAGAACCTCGTTCGATGCAGAATGTCCCCTTGTGCACCCTAAGGTATAGAGTTCGCTCTAGAGCCTTGGAGTGTTGCATCCGGAGTTGGAGCACATATACAGGACATAATGTTGGAATATCGCCTAAGTATCATCCCAAGTTGTAAGCCGCTTGGCACGCCTTTGAAGTTTGAGACAGAGAGAGGGAGAGAAAGAGAGCTTGAGCGACTTATAATCTTGGCCTAGTACTGCTTTTAACCTTATTCATTATTCAATAAAGAACTTGTTCATATATCATACTTATGTTTATTCTATGTTTTCTCTATATTGACTTGGTGAACTACTTATCAACGACCGTTTCGGTATTTGCCTTATGCGGGCGTAACTCGAGGCTCGTGATGCATCATGGAGAATCATTGCTAAGGTGGGTGGCAATGATGAACCTGTCTTTGCTTAGCCTGCGCACTTAAAAATATAGTTGATACCTGCTAGTCGCTAGATAAATCACACTATGCTTGCTAATAACGAATACCACACAACTAGCTAAGGGAATAATCCTATCTTTTATCTCTTTGAATAAAAAATGGAAGTTGATCGGTTGAATGGAATAGTATGCTCGCTTTACAGTTCTTATAACCTCATCCTCGTAGCGTTACTTTTGTTCCTTATATATTTCTTCAAGTATATTTCTTCATACGTCTTGAAATACTTGTCACATAGATATTGCCTCGATATAAAATAAAATAGATCATGGTTCACTTACCTATGGCGGAATGACTATCAAAATAGTCCTTCCAAGCCAAATAATAGAAACATGAAAAGTCTTTGGGACAGTTGGGTTGCCAAGGCAACTCCCAAAGTGGGAGCTGAAATAAGTAGTAAAATATCAGGATAAATGGTGCATTGAATGGAATACACCAGATTATGAGATTTTTGAACGAGTATATGCATTCGCACTTTGTCAAGTAGTTATGTTCATTCAAGGCCTTAAAATATTGCATATAATAAATCTTAGTATTAATCATTAATGGTCATGGACAACCTGTGCACAAGCTTATGGTTTCTGCGAACGCTACGCTGGTCGCATCGGGGCTGATCCGAACCGTTCAGGAATATTCAAATAGTCGTTTGCCTCGAATTAGATGTCGTGTAGCGGGGCTCGCTACCTGCGTTGCATCCCTTTCCCATGCCAAGACTATAACTTGTCCATGGCGGCTCGTCAGGTTATACGACCAATTATGTATCATTAAGTATATTGCATACGTGGCGGCAACCCGCGTATTAGCTCATATGAACTTGTGGCGAGTAACAGATATACGGCGCACTCTGCGTGCATATCTTTAATTGAACCAAGAAATTTGAAGCTTTGAACACATTTGAATAGTCCGAGTATAACATGCGTATACAAGTATAACATGCCTGGGTAAAATGAGTATAAGACGTCTGAGTAATCTGTACGGCCTGAGTATAACGCATTTGCACAACCTGAGTCACAAAGTAATATGAGTATCGTAATTTGTGTATATCGTGCACCTGATTTAGAAATATGCTCGTAGCAAAAATGGGTTTGTTATACGATCCACATATATATATATATATATATATATATATATATATATATATATATATATATATATTCGTACTTGGTTTAACTTGGTTTTATACTTTGTTACGACCAGCACCCGATGTAGGGATCCAAGTCGGAAACAACGTCCAGCCTACGCCATAGAATCGACGGTAGAACGTTGTTTGGTTAATCTATCTAACAATATAATAAGCCACCAATAATATCAATATACTCAATCACAGATCTAAGATAAAAATACGCAAGAATACGATAAAGAATATAATAGTCACATACAACTCATGAGTCAAATAATAACATCACTGAGTCTGAAGAAATACTAATAAATAAGTTAGAGATAAATCCAGTACAAAAGAATACTAAGAAGCTACAAGTCCCGGGTCATAAGTCCCTCCTGAGCTAGGGTCTCCGACTCTAAGCCAACAATAACCTGAGGTCCATAATGTGTAGGGTACCACTCCTTAGTGTCATCTGGGAATAATATAACCAGTCAGGAAAGAAGCAAAGTATATCTCTAACAGCAGTTCTAATGAATAATATAAGCAATGTAATAGTAAATAGATGTGAATAGACAAGATACAACAATAGATGCAAGAGATATAAAATAAGAAATAATAGAATAAACACAATAATGAACAATATGACAATGAACAAGAATACTAATGACTAAGTGGTGAGTACTATCTTAACATATGATCGGTTTGGGAACTTGCACAAGAGTAAAAGGCCAAGTTAATTATATGTGCGATGTATGATCAACACTTACAAGGAACAAGACATTCACAAGGAGGGTATGATCAGATATCTACACTAAACTACTGTCCACCCCCGACTGGTATAGTAGTTCCAACCATGGTATGCTATGGCACGAGATTCCCCAAGAAGATAGCTAGTCTTCCCGAGAATCAGTATTTGTACATGTACAAGAAGAATAATAAAACAAGGCTTGCATAAGATACTCCATATACCAAGGAATAATATATCATGACGAGATCCAGATATACCAATCTGTGTTACCATCTTATCAAGAAAATATGAATATCTACACTAAATACAATGAACATAGAGGATATCATAAATGAGAAACTATCAGAGAATGTACTCGCCTGAAGTCCAGTGAATAGTCGCACAGATGTCTGATATGGTGCCACGAAGACCGAGATATGGAATATAACATCAATACGAGATTTCAGAAAGAAAATAAGCTAAACTAGTCAACATCTAGGTCAACGAGCCATTTCTAAGTCAAAATAGTCAAACTAGATTAACTCTAAGTCAAACTTGGTCAAACTACCTATTTTTAGGTTGCATGAGTCTATCTCAAAGATGTTGGGTTCATACACTAAGAATCTAGGTCATACAAGCTAAATCTAAGATACTAAGATATCGTATCTTAGGATACGCAAACAAGAGATATAAAATATCGCATATGTATATTGAAGTAATATTAAATATATAAATCCTAATTACAAATACTAAATGGATATCTTGGTTTTGAACCAACTCGATATCGCACTACTAAACCTTCATCTTGATACCCAAATCTAATACCTTGGGTATCCTCAAATACCTTAATACTTACCTTGGTATCTTAAGGTAATTTTTAAAGCCTCAAACATAGCTAACATTCAACTTAACATATGCTAAACATTTAGCTACTAAATATAACCTACTAATACATAGATGCTAACCTACAATACAATACTTATGATATATATATATATATATATATATATATATATATATATATAGTTTAAGAATCCAACTAACCTTATCATACATATAGTACTTATTAATACCTCACCATATATAGATATATGTGTTTGGATAAACAAAGTTTATACGAAACTTTTGCTTACAAACGAGAAAAGAGAAAAGTACAAATAATCCTATTCGAGGATATTAAGTATAATAAAATAATTCTGGGAAAGTATTGCTATGGAAGTTTAATCTATAGTCGATCACTTTGTTACTTGGACTACACGATAAAGAAGAAGTGCTGTAGAAGAAGCTTCACACTTTCTCTGAACTGAAGGCAAAAGCCGGCCAAAGGAAAGTTGCAAGTAGGATCGAATTCTTGTTCCAAAGTTGTCAGCCAAAACCAATTCCCCCCCCTTTACCCTGTGACCAGGGGTCTCTATTTATAGAGATCAATCAAATAACTGCCTGGTTGGCGTAAAAGCCAAATGACTGTCTTGTTGGCGTAAAAGGCCAAACTGTGAAGAAGATTGCCTCCTTTACGCTGCGGTTATGACAACTGCTATCCACGTTCAAATAATCTTCTGAATCTGCGTATGACATGTATCCTTTTATAAGGTAACGCGTATAACTGCTTCTCGAAGATCATGACATGCAAGCCACGTAGGTAACTGCTCGTACGTAAAACTTGATGATTAATGAATAATAGATAACCAGCGTAAAATAGCAAATTATCCTTCACGACTGAGGTCTTGAGCATATTTTGGGCTAAGTAGCCTTATCAACGTACCTTTGCAAATATAGCCGAGTTGGCATATTTTGAGGAGATAGCATACGTCGTACTCCTATAGTTAAAAATAGCCTGGTTGGCGTAAAATGCAAGGATGGTGATGTGAGCGTATTAGTCACAGTCTTAGCTTTCCCAGTCATGACAAATTTTAAAAATAGAACAAAATCTCATTCATTAAATACAGAGATATGCCTCAATCTCGTGCATAAAATACAGAGATATGTCTCAAGCTCTGTATAAGAAATAGCTTTTGATGTGGCATCTGATTTTGTCTTATCTTGAGCGTAAAAACTTATTTCTGTCAATGTAGAATAGGCAGCGTATTCAGAAAACTCTATTTTTCTTCCTTTGAATGTGTTAAAATGACTTGTATCAAAAATATGTCACAAAATGACAACCTGGGTCTCTGTGCAAAATCATCATCACAATCGTTTTCTCGATCATCGTGCAGTACTTTTGTCAAATTTTAGGTTCACTGATTTGACTGACAAATTCATCCAAGGAATAAGAAGAGTTCCTCGTACAACTTTACGCTGCATTAAAAACAACGTATTTTAAACTTTACCCAGGAAGGTATAGCAACCTTTTACGCAGAACAGCCTTGAAGCTCTGCTTTACGCGGACAGCTCTGAAGCCCTATTTTACACCAAATAACCTTGAAGTTCTGATTTACGCAGACAGCTCTGAAGCCCTATTTTTTGCCAAACAACTTTGAAGCTCTGTTTTATGCAGACAACTCTGAAGCCCAATTTTATGCCAAACAACCTTGAAGCTCTGTTTTACGCAGATAGCTTTGAAGCCCTATTTTATGCCAAACAACCTTGAAGCTCTGTTTTACACGGACAGCTCTGAAGCCCTATTTTACGCCAAACAACCTTGAAGCTCTGTTTTACGCAGGGAGGGACTTCATGTATGTTGGGAGTTTTGACTGTAAAATACGTAGACAATTCTCCAGTATATTTCATGCTTCTACAAGACCCCCTTCAAAGTTTTCAAATTCCTTGTAATTTGAAATACTTTGAATGAAGCATGAAATGGTCAAATTTGACTAGTTCTTCAAGGCTAATTTTTTTTCGGCTATGCTTAAGAAGTCGTTGGAATTTGTATGTTCTCTTCTGCCTATATAAGGACAAGCAAATAAATTTGATTTTTTATACTTCCTTCACCATAAAGATGACTGCTGAGATTCATTGGGCTGAACTGAGAAAGAAGAAGATTATGCTCTTCCAGCATGTAAGGAGCCGTAAAAAGAGACGTCTTCGAGCAAATATTCTCTGCAATGATGGACCATAAAGGGATATCATTGCTTCCTTTCCTCCTTCTTTACCATATAATTTATTATTCTCAGAGATAATAAAGACACATTTTCTGACTCTGTGGACACATCACTTATTATTAGAATATAAATGATAGGCTAAGATGAAAGTGATATCAGAAGTAATATGGACATGATATACTTTCGGTAACTGGTTTTACTGAATATATCTATTCAGAGGTAATATAAACATGATAGAATATGATCTAACTAAATTTGTATACAAAATACTATCAGAGGTAATATGGACATGATAGGTTTTAAAGTTTCAAATTAGTTAAACATATATATTCAGAGGTAATATAAACATGATAGAATATGATTCAACTAATCTTTGTACATAGTATTATCAGAATAAAATCTTCATCATACTCTATTAAGCAAGGAAGATCAAGCATAATACTTCTTCAGGAATTTGCCATTGATAGGAGCCATTATCAAATCTCCATTAGGCTTGGCTAATCTGTAAGCGTCATTTGAGAATATTATTTCAATCACATAAGGGCCTTACCATTTGGGCTGGAATTTCCCCTTACTTTTATGTATAATAATCATTGGCCTCTTTACAGCTAAAACTAGCTTACCAACTTTGAACACTCTTTCCTTTACTTTTTGAATAAAAGCTCTGGAGATGCGTGCTTGGCAGAACTTAATGCGCTGTTGAGCTTGAAGGCGTCTTTCGTCTAACCCTTCTAGCTCTTGAAGTCTTAAACAATCATTATTTTCCTTAGTCAGCTCATTAGCTACTGCTATTCTGAGTGATGTAATTTGAATTTCAATAGGGAGAACTGCTTTACACCTGTAAACTAATGAAAATAGAGTACAACCCGTTGGTGTTCGTACCGTTGTGTACGCCCACAGACATTCCCCCAATTTCTTATTCCAATCTTTTTTGTTCGAGGAGACAAATTTCTTTAAGAGTTTGATAATGGTTTTGTTGAAGGCTTCTGCCAAACCATTGGCCGCAGGATTATATGTCGTTGAGGCCACATTTTGTATCTGATTATTATCACAAAATTGGTGAAATGCTTGACTGATGAATTAAGGCCCATTGTCATGAATTATCCTTCCGGGTATCCCAAAGCGATAAATTACATGATGCTTGATAAAGCTGATCACATTGACTGTCTTTACCTCAGCAAGAGGAATTGCCTCCGTCCATTTGGAGAAATAATCAGTGATAGCTAATATAAACCGATGTCCTCTAGAAGATGAAGGATGAATAGGACCAATGATATCTATACCCCATGCTTCAAAGGGCCATGATGAAATAGTAGATATAAATATTCAGAAGGTTGATGTATGAAATCTGCATGAACCTGACAGGCTTTGCATTTTCTTTCATATTCTACGGCATCTGCAATCATAGTAGGCCAGTAGTAGCCCATCCTCCTGATACGATCCTGTAACTTAGGACCGGGTTGATGTGCTCCACATACTCCATTACAAGCTTCTCGGATAACCCGCCTTGCATCATCACCAGAGAGACATCGTAACAATAGTCCATCATATGTTCGACGATAAAAACTTTGTGAAGAAGCATCAAAATAGAAACGTAGCGATCATCTTTTGATAGATGCTACTTCTTTAGGATCCTCTGGTAAGATTCCATATGACACGAACTCTATAAAGGGACTTCTCCAATCTCTCTTAGGAGGAACCATGTTTATAACATAGTTGTATTCTATGTGAAAATTATTTTTTACACAAAACAAATCTCTGTTAAGAAGGATCACCGAATTCTGCCTTCTTACAAGAATAGCTAGATCTGCAGCTAGACTGGCCAGAGCATCAACTTCTAAATTTTGAGATCGAGAAACATGTTCTAAGAAGAATCTTTTAAAAGATATTGCTATATCGATTGTTGTTTGGTGATAAGGAATGAGATCTGGATTGCGGACTTCATATATTCCTCTGACCTGATTGACAATCAGCTGAGAATCACCAAAAGCTTCCAAGTATTCAATATCCAATTCTTTAGCAACTTGAATCCCAATTAATATAGCATTATACTCTGCCACATTATTAGAGCATATTTCACTAAGAGAATATGCTCGATAAATGACGAGTTTATCAGGAGTCACCAGAACAATCCCTACCCCTGAAATCATATTTTCCTTGGGACTAGTTCTGGAAGCACCATCAAAGAATAGCTGACATGTATCACCTTCCATTACCAAATTATATTCTACAACTTCGTCGGAAATGTCATCATATAATTTAGAGGTTTCTGGAATTGGATGGGCAGCTAAGAAATCAGCCAAGGCTTGACCTTTTACGGATTTCTGAGGGACGTACACCATATCATACGGTGTCAATAGCATTGCCTAATTCGTGAGTCAGGAATTAAGAATACTTGGCTTATTCATCAATACCTGAAGTGGGTTGATTCTGGATATGATATGAATAGTTTAGCCTGTCACGTAATGTCGCATCTTCTGAATGGCAAACATTAGGGCTAAGCATTCTTTTTCCACTGGGTTATACCTGTGTTCTGCTCCGACCATCATCCTGCTTAGATAGTATATAGCCTGTTCATGACCCTCATTGTTCTTCTGTGCGAGGAGAGCCCCTAAAGAATGATCCATTGCTCGAACATACAATAAAAATGGTCTTCCTATGACAGGAGGCACCAGAACTGGAGGATTAGTAAGATAGCGTTTGATGTCATTAAACGCTTGTTGACAGGCTTTGTCCCATACAAATGATACACCTTTCTTTATTAGACGAGAAAAAGGTTGACATCTTCCAGAGAGATTGGATATGAATCTCCTGATATAAGCTAGACGACATTGAAATCCTCCAAGTTCTCTGAGATTACGGGGCAGTCGTATTTCTAGGATAACTTTTACTTTATCAGGGTCAACTTGAATGCCTTTAGCAGTAATGATAAATCCCAGAAATTTACCACTAGATATACCAAGAAAGGACTTTGTAGGGTTCATTTTGAGTTGATATATTGGCGCATCAAATCAAATATTGTCTTTAAGTCTTGAATGTGATTATCCTTGAGGCAGATTTTGACAGCAATATCATTTATGTAACATTCTACCATTTTGCGTAAATGCTCATGGAATATGTTACTCATAGCTCGTTGATATGTGGCCCCGGCATTCTTCAAACCAAAAGGCGTGACTATTTTTGTGGACTTAACAACTCTGGTGTACCTTGGTGAGTACGGGTGATAAGTGGGAATGACAACCGATATCAGAGGTAATATAGACGTGATGATCGATAGCCAAAATTTGAAAGGTTTGCTCAGAGGTAATATGGACTTGGCAAACTCGGTCAGAAAAAAATATTAGGATAGCAGATCAGAGGTAATATGGACGTGAACCAATGTCCAAAAAATTCACTGAGGAGTGATTTATTGAGTATGGTCTATCCGAACGTGAAGATAGACCTAAGGATTACTCCACTGGAGAAATTGGTGGGACGACAGCTCAAAGGTAATAGGTACATGGCTAGCGTCTAACGAGATTAGTTTTTGAGTGGCCACTGCGACAGTGTGTGAGTGGACCTGAGGAATGCTCCGCTTGAGAGACATTGGGGATCCATCATCCGTTGCGTATCCAGGAATCCTCGATATAGATGATGGCTTTTACAAGAATTTGTAATGAATGAAAAAATATTGCGCATAGGCACTTGTTGGGGATGAAGACCTAGAGTGTAGAGATGTACGTCTAGATTGTTCCGCTGGGGATAAGGGGAGTACAAGTCTAGTTTAGATGTAGTACTTTTTCAGCAACTTGCCGTTGATAGGCATCATGAGCAAGTCGCCGTTGGGTTTCACTAGCCGGTATACGCCGTTGGAAAACATGGTTTCTACAATGAACGGGCCCTCCCATATAGGTTAGAATTTGCAGGCCGTCTTGTGAGTCATAACCATCGGTCTTCTTACTGTTAAGACGGGGTTACCCACTTGGAATATTCTCTGTTTTACCCGTTTGTTGAAGGCTAAAGAGAGGCGCACTTGATACAGCTCTATGCGTTGTTGAGTTAAGAGTCATTTCTCGTCGAGTGATTCCAACTCCTGTAACTGTCGGCGGTAGTTGTCGTCCGTGGTTAGCCGGTTGGAGAGAGCTACTCGTAGTAAAGGGATCAGAATCTCGAGGGGGAGGACCGCTTCGCTTCTGTACACCAGAGAGAAAGGCGTATTGCCAGTAGCTGTCCGAACTGTTGTACGGTAGGGCCAAAGATATTCCCCCAGCTTCTCATTCCAGTCGTGTTTATTAGAAGACACGAATTTCATGAGGAGCTTTATGATGGTTTTGTTGAACACTTCTGCCTGACCTTTTATTGTTGGGTTGTAGGCAGTCGATGCCACATTTTAAATCTAATTTTTATTACAGAACCAGTAGAACACATGGCTTGCAAACTGTGGACCATTATCATGGACGATCCTTCGTGGCAGGCCGATGCAGTATATAACATAATGCTTGACAAGGTTAATTACGTTTGATGTTTTAACTTCAATGAATGGGACAGCTTTCGTCTACTTGGAGAAGTAGTCGGTGATCGCCAAGATAAACCAACGTCCTTTCGATAAAGGCGAACTGATTGGCCTGATGATATCCATTCCCCCCGCCTCAAACGGCCAAGATGCTACTGTTGGGTGTAGAAACTCATATGGCTGGTGGATAAAGTCTGCATGGACTTGGCATGCTTGGCACTTTCTCGCATAATCGACAGTATCTTCTACCATCGTAGGCCAATAGTAGCCCATTCTCCGAAGACGGTCATGTAACTTTGGATCGGGTTGATGCACCCTGCGGACGCCGTCTTGAGCTTCGGAGAGGGCTTTTTTAGCCTCTGCGTTAAATAAGCATCACAGCAGAAGGCCGTCATAGGACCGACGATATAATATTTTTGTCTCCGTATCGTAATAGAAATGGAGGGAACGTCTCCTGATTGAAGTAGCCACCTTTAGGTTCTCGCAGAGAATTCCATCGATTGCATAGTCAATGAATGGAAAACTCCAATCTTGAGTATCGGTGTCGACCTCCGCTGCATAGATGAGGAACAAGCATAGGTTATTCTTGGGACAGACCAGCTCTTGGCCGATCACATCGATTAGCTAATGGGTGTTGTTTGGTACCGCCCAGGAATCAGCGAGCCCGGCTAAGACGTCAGCCTCGATGTTTTCCAACCAAGGGATATGCTAAATAAAGAATATCTCGAATGTTGCGATAATACCAAGTACTGCTTGGTGGTAAGAAATTAAGTCTTTGTTTCGGACTTCATATACTCCCTGGACCTGATTGACGATTAGCTGAGAATCGTAGTAGGCCTCCAAGTACTCTACTCCGACTTACTTAGCGAGCTGGAGTCTGATGATTAGGTTGTTATACTCTGCCATATTATTAGAGCATGGCTCGGTGAGGGAGTACGCACGATTGATGATGAGGCCGTATGGGGAGATCAGTACTATCCTGACCCCTGGTAGGAGGGAGATTAACAATATCCATCATTACCCGTGGAATAGGTACCACACCATCCGGTACTTCTTGAGGGGGAAAATTGCCAAATTGGAGTGAGATCATATTTGCAGTGACCGTCTTCTCGTTATTATGCAAAGTTATGGCTTTGGCGTCGATTAACTCCTGGATTTTCCTTTTCAGTACATAGCATGCCTTTGTGGGGTGATCTATGTATCTGTGGAGTACTTAGGATTATCTGTACTGCCGACTTTATTTGGATGCTTTATCTCTGGTAAAGTAAGCTTGCCACTTTTGACTATACAATCAAATATGCTTGGAATATCATTGTCGTCAAAAGAATATTCTTCTTTAGGTTTGGAAGTTCCAGAAT
Source organism: Iris macrosiphon (assembly GCA_036927795.1). Taxonomy (NCBI): domain Eukaryota; kingdom Viridiplantae; phylum Streptophyta; class Magnoliopsida; order Asparagales; family Iridaceae; genus Iris; species Iris macrosiphon. The sequence goes on from JAYESA010000002.1 coordinate 55,996,817, forward strand.
TCGTCTGCGTAGTTACCGGAGTATTTTGTCTGGACGTATTGATTACCAGGTCTTCCTTTCCTTTTGAACTACGAGTATTGTCATTATTGGAGGATGAACGCTTTCCTTTATCAGAGGTAGAGATTATGATTCCGTTGTCATGAGCCTTCCGACTATTATCTTCAGCGGCTACTGCCGATATGATAAATGAGGGCCAATCATGGAACTGATATGGTTCCGTGAATACTGAGATCAGTAGTAGTAGTTTCTTTCTGCAAATGTCTACCTAGGCTGAATCTGGAACTCTAGGAGGCATCTGTAAAGTAGCCTGACGAAAGCGTTCAATAAAAGTACGAATATTTTCTTTTTTCTTCTGCTTTACTTCAATGAGTGATGACATAGACATGTCAATTCCTCCCTCGTAGAATCGAGCAAAGCATAGAGTTTTGAAATCTTCAAAAGAAGTAATACAGTTGTCAGATAGACTACGATACCATTGGTAAGCTACTCCAGACAGACAACCTTTAAACACTCAAGTAAGAAGGGCATTATTTCCTTACAACAATATCATCATCATGCTGAAGTAGTTCATATACTGGCTTGGCGACGTCTTTCCCTCAAACAAAACTATAGCCTGTGGTTTATATTTTGGTGGGAAAGGGATCTCAACCCAGACAGCTGGATATGGCTGGTTAATTCCCAACTTCTTGAGCTTATCTTTATGTTTTAAAGCATCAAATTAGGCTTTCAATTCCCGAACTGCTTCTATTGGATCTTCAGATGGGAGAGGGACAGCAGAAAGGTGAGAGATTGGATGTATTGTAACTCCAACAGGAGGTAATACATTCTTCGGGTTAAGAGGTTGAGGAGCAGCTGATTCTTGATTTTGAACAGGCTCTTGGCTTGCATTGGCTGGTGGTATGTCTACCACCACACGTAGTTGAGTCAGAGAAACAGGTATAAATCCCCTCGACCAATTTAGGATTTATTAATTTAAGTGGAGAAACTAGGATTTATTTAGATACAACTAAAATTAATGCGCAATAATTTAGAGACTTAATACCCCACACCGTAGCTTTGAGGTTTGTAGCACTACACTAGTAGTTATCCTCAAACTAATTAACGACACATCCCTTAGGCACGCCAGACTACCATCTGACCTTGTGTGACATTTAGATACCTAATATTATGCTCCAAATTGAGCTACACAATATTGTTACAAACGTCTATGTATTATCCCAATAAAATCAATTCCTCATAATTACCCTTTTCCAGTTGAATTTAAGACTCGACCACAACCCAACTCCGTATAACCCAAATATGGGCATTGACCTATTCTGAGCCTGCTACGCTCAAGGTGCTTGTTTCCCACCCAAATCTAGTTCTATGTGTTTTCAATACATTAAAGAACACCGTGCGCCTTGCTTTTAATAAAATTAAATTAAGAGAAATATTACCTCAAACTGGACCTAACCAAGCCCACATGCACCCTTGTACGTAAACCAGCCCTACCATAACAAGGCCAGACAGGCCTAAGTCCCGAGGCCAGCCCAAAAACCCTCTCCCATATAAATGCACATGTTTTCCCATTGAAACCCTAAAACCCATTCTCTTCACCATCTCTGAAGAAACCCTAGCCGAACCCCTCCTCTTAGACGAACATCCATGTCCCCCTCCGACCGGATGACTCCACGGTCACCTCACCCGCCAACACTGTCCCAGCGCCGGACCACCCTGCTCGCCGCTGGTACAGCACTCCATCCACCATCACCACCGTCTCTACCTTCACCTTTAGCACCTTCCACATCATAGCCTACCAAATGACCCACCCCGACTGCTTCAAACTGCCTCTAGCGTCGCCAACCGCCATCATCCAGCGAAGAACAACCTTCCTCCACGACCTGACCTTCACCCAGGAGCCGTCCCCCGCCAGATAGGCCGCTGCCCCTACTGCACGACCGCTGTAGGTGCTGTTACAGCCTTGTTGCTGCCGCCGCTGAGCTGTTGCCGAGTTACTGCCGCCGTACTGTCGTGCGACACCGGAGCACTGCCACGTCGGAGAACACGTCAACGAGACCCCCTCTAGCTCTGACCACCAGGTACTTGATCACCAAACTCTCTTTCCTGGTATCCTATCGTTATACTCTCGTGTCGTGTATCGTTGATGTGGACACGGGTAAATGAAACAGGAAACCCGATATGTGTGCATGTATATTTAATTAGATTAGATGGTAACTAATTGTACTAGGCTGTAATTAATAATTAGTAATCACTCTAATGATAGGAAACTACCATCAATGACTAATATTTTACTTGAACACCTGAACATAAACTAAGCATGGCCGAAAATAGAAACCAGGGACATGTTTTTATGTAGAGATGAAATAGTTGTCAACCCATAACTCGATAATTTATTTTTTATAGGCGCACGTTGACCAAAGATAGAACACGGGTACACCCTAGCTACGTGCACACGTGACGCTGAATTCAGTTAACCGTGAACCTGCGACAGTATCTAAGAGCAACGTCATAATTATTTATGTATTGCTTAGTGTCTGATATCAGAATTGCTATATTATATTATGTGTTTTGGGTCACTGGACCAGCCAGGAGACACTGCAGGAACCGGCTTTTGGCATTCACAGCTTGAGGACTCAGGCAAGTTACCTTGCCATATTTGCTGTCTAATTTAAATTATACATATGTTGTATTGTCCTCGATCCAATGATCGGAGTACAAGATCCCCTTTGTGCCCTCGAATCCCTTGGGCACCATCCTCTTGAAATTAATAATGGTACCTGGCTTGGGCTGGTGCGGGATGGAATGAGACTATACGATCTACGGCTGATCAAGTGCTACCTTCTCCACATCTGCTAGCACTAACTGGTGGGCACTCTCGATTCCTTGTAGTAGAACATATGTATGCCACTATTGTGCTTCCATTATCTCTTGGATCATGGAAAATATCTGTCCCATCTGTTGGCATGGGTGATGGGGTGGAAGGTCCTCCGCGACTGCTAGAACAGCCCTCAGAACTGGTGGAGGAGCACCCCCAAAAGTTGCTAAAGACCCCAACTGAACCGGTGAGGCAACCCTCTGAGTTAGAGAAGATGGAGCAGTAACTACCCTCCTCGGAGATGGTGAAGTAACCGACCTCGATGAAACTGAGCCAAGTGGTTGGATCCGGTCTTCGGCGGCATCCTGAAGACAGATTCAAAACAAAGGGTGTCACTACCACATTTTATAAAAAAGGATATTTTGGTCATTTTATAATTAATTAATGTACATGTGGTATATAAATTTATTGTTTTATTTATTTTTTGTTAATATGCTACATAATAGTTTTAACTTGTGTTAGTGGACCTAACTAGATTAGATATGACTCTTGGACCAACATTTATTCTAGTTAGACTTGAGCCCAACCACAACCCCAATTCATTAAGTTAATAATTTAATTAGTTAAACCAATTGGATTAGAACCTTCTACCCATAATCCTTTTCTCCATGACAAGCTAACAAGGACAATTCAGATATTTCATACTTACTTGGAGAGCAAGCTAGGGGCCGGCCATTTAGAGGGAGTAGAGAGACTTCTCTCTTCATTTTATTTTACCCAATTCTATATCTAGAATTTTTTTCTTTCAAATTCCTTCATTCCCTACACAAATCCCTACCCAAATTCTCTCATTTCCTTCTCTACTCACCATTGGAGGCTACTGGAATAAAGAGGAGGCAAGGATCTACAAGGAGGTGAAGAGTGCATAAGTTAAAGGTTCTTTGCATCCATTTCTAAACTTGTATTGGGAATTCATTTGCCAATAGATACAATTTAGTTTTCTCCTTATAATTAGACTCTAAATCTGCAGTTTAATTATTAGGAACCCTCTCATGTATGAGGGCTACCCATAGGAAGAGGAATTAGGTTCATAGGAGGCCCAAGGAGAAAGTAATGATGTATTTTGTGCCAATTTTAGGGAAATTTTGAGATTGGCACATTATTTGTTTGTCAATAGGTCAATTAGACTAAATTAGAATGTGTTTGGTTGTATGAGACTAGTGTCATATCCATAAAGGGATAAGTGTAGGCCGTATCACAATAATTTGGTGATACATGTTAATTTGGAGGTTTTCTATTTGACACGGGTGTTACGCATGCAATATTTTGACACGGACATGTAGTTGTGTAGTAAGTACTTTGTATTGCTAATTATTATAACTCTAGACTTGCTCATATCATTGTTGATGCATTTGGTATTGTGTTGGGACCGTATCATAAGCATATCATAGATTGAGTGTGATACGGGTTCGGTGCACTCCATATATTTGATAAAATATTTAATACTCTAGTAATGTTTGCTTATATCTATTTTAGATTGCTATAGTTAGAGTATGATATATATATATATATATATATATATATATATATATATGTTACATATTAATTAATGATAATATATATATATATATATATATATATATATATATATTTATATATTCAATTGGTTTTGGTTTACTAGGTGTTTACGTATATCTGTATATCTATCATATAAGGATAGTAGAGTGCATGTTATGTACTGTGTGGGGTCTGTGCACAACATGCAACATGTTGATGTTGTTTTGGTTGGTGGAGGTTGTTGTTGTTGAATTATTATTGGCTTGATGGTTGTTTTGAGGTTAGTGTAGAGTAATTTGGTTCACTCGTGGACTGTCAAGGGAGAGTTTAGATGTGAGGGTATTTTATGGCTAGCCACTTAACAGAGAAGACAGAGCGGAACTAAACCAAGTGAGTAATGAGAGGATTAGTATAAGGGGTGTTCGTATATCTGTGTTGACAGTGGTAAGGAGAGGGGAATATTAGCAGTCCAGAGTAGGGAAATGGGGGAGTGTTACCAGTCGAACACAAAAATGGTAGGAGGGAGCCTTGGAGCAAAGCAGCTCCCTTGTACTGCAGCAAGCAAGGTCGGGTTATGCATATTGTACTGCACACATTGATGGGAATAGAACAACAGTGGTGAGATGAGTGATTTGTTAATTGTTTGAGAGGGTGGGGCCCGGGTACCAAGTGTACCTGAGTACACTTGGTGACAGTACACCATTAGCACTGTCTAATGTTCGAGCGACAGTAGTTGCACTGCTGGGCAGTGCACTATTTTACCTGAGAGGTGTATAGGATCAGATGTAGTATGTTTTTGCAAACATGTTGAGGTATGATCCGTTGCATCACTGCAGGAATTATACAGTAGCAACAACAAGGTAAGTTATCAGTGGCGGTTTAACTGTTAGTTAGTATTGATATGTTTAGTTAATTGCTAAGTTAGAATAAGGTACGTATTGGGTTTTATTGGTGTCAGTATAGGAGTGTACCATTGTCATGTGTGTGGCTTAGTTGTGTCCTCTGATACAGTTTACCTACCTGTGTGGGGGTGCACAGTTCTGAACTAGAGCATGGCAGCAGTGAGCAGTAATGTGTGAGTTGGTTAGTTTATAGGTATTAAATACCTAAGTAGTATGTCATATTAGCTAGTATATAGTAGATACTAAGAGATATATAGGAATTAAATATCAGTAAGAGTAGTGCTTTACCTTGTACAATACCAAGGTCAAGCGAGATGAGGTATCATGGGACATTGGTATCTCATACCAATGGGTAGCTAATTGTCATCTTGGGCTCAAAGCCAAGTATATCATAAGGCTAGTATAGTATTAGTAATACTAATATATAGTTATATTAGAGTATCTTGAGTATTTTGAGATACGTAATTATATCGATACTCGAATATCCTAATATAGCTAGTATAGCCTAGTTGAGTAGTGTTTGGACCTAAGAACCTAGAGATGGACTCATACAATCTATAAATAGTTAGTTTAACTAGTTTGATCTAGAGTTGACCTAGTTTGACTACTTTGACTTAGAATTGGCCTAATGACCTAAATTTGGAGTAGTTTAACTTGTATTCATTCCAAAACCTTGTATTTATGTAATATTCTATATTTAGGTCTCCAAGGCAGCATTCTGGACATCTTCGATATTATTAGTTGGGTTTCAGGCAAGTATATTCTCTAAGAGTTTTCTATTTATGATATCATCTATGTTTCTTGTATTTAGTATAGATATCATTGACTTTTCTGATATTTGGTTACACAAATTAGTTTTCCTGGATCCAGTCATGAGATGTTATTTCTGGTAGTTTATGGCGTATCTCTTGTGCGAGCTCCGTTGTTCTTGTACGAGTATGGACACTGATTCATAAGAATAGTCGCTACTTCTCATAGAATTCTGTGTCCTAACGTGGCATGGTTGGATCCACTATACCAGTCGGGGGGGGGGGAAATATTTAGTGTAGATATGTGATCATTCTCCGGAGTTCTTATTTTTCTTGAATAGTGTTAATCGTACACCACACGTTTGATTAACCAGGCTGTGGTTCTAGAGAAGTACCCAAGATGATCACATGTTGTCACTGGTACTCACTCACTTAGATATTATTTTATTTTCCATATATGATGTTTGTATCTCATGTATGTATTTCCTGTATTTTCTTATTTCAGTATATTCCTGCCATGTTCTGTTCCTCCAGTTTATGTTCTCTATTTACTGTTACATAGTTTTTATCATTTACTAAAACTGCTTTTAGAGTTGTATTTTGCTCCTTTCCTGTCTAGATATATTATTTCTAGATGATACTGAGGAGTGGTATCCCACTAACTACGGGCCTCAAGACGTAGTTGGCTTAGAGCTAGAGACTGTGGCTCAGGATGGACTCATCCCAGTTGAGACAGACAACACTTTGCTAGTAGCTTAATAGATAGGCTTATTTTGTACTGAATTTGTCTTCAGCTTTTGATAGTTAGATTTATATTCTATTTGAGGCTCATTGGATATTATTTCTGTCTTGTGAGTTATACTTGACTCTTTAGTTCTTAATTTCATATTTCGTGCGTTGTTCCATCTTTTAGTTCTGTTATTGAGTATTCATATTTCAATATTGACATTATATATTTTGGTGTTCATTATTGCTAGAATGTACCTAAACAACGTTCTACCGCCGATGCTGCTACGTAGGATGGACGTACCCACATTCTCGTGCCCTACATCGGTTGCGGGTCGTGGCATATTTTTAGTGATGGCCTATCCAGGTCTTCGTAGTCATAAATAGTACGATTCGTAGTGGTGCTCTAATTTGAGTGCTACTACGAGCCTTCTTCAGGATATAGAATATAGGCTATAGGATGAGAATACTCAATCACAAGTAGAAAAATCTCAATTGTTCATTTTAATTCTTCTTCCTTGGTATTGATAAATTAAGGTTTAATTGTCCTTCTTTGAAAATATTCTATCTTGTGCCATATTGATTCTTTTCTTTCGTTTTGCCTCATGATGCCGCCTAGGACTCGATCACAGCATGGAGGAACAGCTTCTTAGCGATATGGGACTTTCCGAGAGCTTGTACCAGTCACTTCTTCGGTGATTGGCGTATCAGCTGTATTCGGGGGTCCACCCCCAGTACAGAGGGTTCTTCCAGTTGTGACTGAGGGACAGGGTTAGAGGGCCCAGTCAGAGGTTCACCAGAGGTAGACCGACGTGTTACGACAGGGTTTTGAGGGTGCTCATCAGCTTTCCCGTGCTGCAATAGAGAGTGAGGTTCCAGTCCGCAAGCTGATCCGCAGGTTGCCCTACTTCGGTCGGGTAGTATCCAGGACTTCAACAAGCTGGAACCTCGATTCTTCAAGGGGATCGAGTGTAATGATCCGCTCCGCATCGGCATTATGTATCAGGTGAGTGGGCAGAACTTCGTTCTCTGATTCTTGCACACCTTAATAATAATCTAAATTTTTGCTTGCATATTTTCATAAGAGAATGATATAACCCGCCTTGCATGTTAAATAATAAAACTCACCTAGCTTATCTTTGAAACAAATATGTCTGCATAACTAAGAGATCCTGAAATGCATGTCTAAGAGTATGTGTTTGCATGAACATGCTCCAATATCGCCTATGCTCCGAGAGAACCATATCGTGTGCCTGAATGTATTCAAGAGATAAGGCGGCTTACCCAGCAACAAAGAAATATAGTCTGATAGTTCATCTCGTCTGTATACTAGAGTTTATTTGATAGTGTTTCATACATTCACATCGGTCGAACAATGGCTATTGGTGGAAAGCTGAACTGCATGTGTCACGGCTGGTACAGAGATAGTGGAAAGCAACCATGAGTCACAACTGCCAATAGCATCAGATAAATGAGTCATTGATATGCTGGACCAACAGCTGCCGATCCTGAGATACTCGGGGACCGCACTGCATATAAAATAGTTTATTGTATTGGCTTGGATAGATGGACCGCCCCTAAGAAGTGCATTTGTTTCTAGATGTGCATTTGTCCCTAGAGTCTCAAAAGACACGCTGCTCACACCCTGAAACAGAACGAACGGCTTGTCTTGCTTATTCAATATGAAACTCCATTTCTAAAGTTGTTTTCATAACAAAGTAATATGACTCTGCTATCAAACTGTATAAAATGAACATAGATAAAACTAGAAAGATCACTAGTAATGTAATATTTTATAACATAATTACTTAGTGTTGGTTTTAGTGAATGCTTACTTCTGTTCAGTTGTTTATTCTCACCAGTACTTATAAAAGTGTTGACCCACTAACAGTTTACTTGCTTGCAGGTACTGGATCGTCCGAGGGAGCGATAGGTGTGCCCCATTCCCAAGACCCAGAATTTGTGTTTTGATTGCCCCGAGTTGCTATCGTATAAAGGGGCATAATGTATGAAACAATGCCTATGCTAAGAGAAACCCAAGTCCCTCGATTTGCCCCAAATACTTAGTTGGCTAAATGCATTGAATTGCAAGAAAGTTCCTTCGCTGCTTACTCGATTGATGCTATGATAGCCAAACAAAACTTAAACGATGAAGCCTTGTACGGGCACAATCCCAGGCTCGTACGACATCACGTCCCGGTATCAAACGGCCATACGCTCCCCGTCGGGAAGCGCCGAGGCACGGTAATTCGTGTCCGGACCGGCCGTAGGGGAAACGATAGTCGGGCGGCCCTCGGGACCGGAGCGTGATATCGAGGGCATCATCTATGCCGATGATTGGCTCAAGGATATTGAGCGTCTCATGAGGGTGTCCTTTCTTGCTGAGGATCTGACGGTTGAGGCTGTGGGACTTCAGCTATTCGACATCGCCCGCTCGGTTCGGGAATGAGCCAATTCTTGCTGTTGCGGGTCAATCTTGGGAGGTGTTCAAGAACCTCTTCAAGATATAGTTCTTACTCGATTGGACATATTAGATTTTGAGAGGCAGTTTGAGATCCTAACTCAGAATACCATGTCTGTGGAGCAGTACATCGCAGAGTTTGGGGGGTTTAGCCAATTTACGAAGTATTTGGTTAGGGAGCCAAAGGTTCGGGCTATTCGCTTTCGCGAGGGTCTAAATTGGAAAGTGAAGATCCGCATTCCATCTTTCTATCAGATATATTTTGAGTTACTTGCATAGGCACGCAAGGTTGAGCAAGAGTTGAGCTTAAAATCCAAGAGAGACTACTATTCTTTTTTTGGGGGCTAATTGCAGCGTGAGGCCTGCTAAGTGTCCTCTTCTCTAGTCTAGGACTTTCCAGTAGCCACCGCAGTATCTGACTCCATCTAGGACGCCGGTTTACCAGGTACCACAGCAGTAGCAGAGAAACTCATAACATGCTTCCTGCCACTACTGCAAGAAGCCTGGCCATATCTGGGATGTTTGCTAGAAGAGGTTGGGAGTTTATCGGTATTGTGGCGCAGAGGGTCACTAGATGATTAATTTTTCTAGCAACCCTCATCATGCAGCTTGGAGACAAGTTCCAGCTCAGAGAGCGCTGGTGAGGCCACCTGCAGTACAGTCGAGTGGACTGTCGCTTCCGACCCAGCAGAAGCGTTATGTCGAGCAACAAAATCAGGGAGGTGCACCTCAGGGACGAGCATTTTCTTTGATGGTCGAGGAGGCCAAGCCCACCCGAGATATCGTTGCAAGTTCTGTTCTTCTTGATTCTTTATCAGCTTTAGCTTTGTTTGATAGTGGTGCTTCTCATAGTTTTTATCTATTTTTTTTTGCTTTGAAGCATCATTTGGTAGATAAGCCTTTACTTAGGACTTGCAAGATCATGACCGAGGGAGGCATTATCCTAGTTATTGATTTTTGCAAGGATCGGAGAGTTACTCTGGGAGGTCGGGAGCTGACTGCATGTCTAATTGTAATGCCACTTTTGAGCTACAATATTATACTCGGGATAGATTTATTGTGTTGGCACCATGCTAGTATAGATTGTAGAGGAGGTAGAGTTTTGTTTAGCACGCCAAGATAGCCAGAGTTTAAGTTTGCTAGAGGAGCTTCGAAGTAGGGAGAATGCATTATCAGTTGAGCTATGGTGAAAGACAAGAAGTTGTTGAACCGTTGATAGAATTTTTTTTTGATGTATTTCCTAAGGAGTTGCCATGAATGCCGCCAGGTCGAGATATTGAGTTCTCTATAGACTTGGTGCCCGATGTAGAGCCGATTTCATAATATATATGTAGACTGAAAAATAACGAGCTGACCGAGTTGAAGAAGTAAGTGGATGAACTGCAGGATAAGGGCTTTATCAGATCCAGTTCTTCACCGTGGGGACTCCCGATATTATTTTTACCGAAGAAGGATGGATCGATGCACATGTTTATCGATTACAGGGCATTGAATAATATCACAATTAAGAACAAATACCCGTTGCGGCAGATTGATGATTTATTCGATTAGTTGAGTGGCACCAAGGTATTCTCCAAGATCGATATGAGATCAGGGTACCACCAGGCAAAAGTAAAGCAGGAGGACATTCTATAGACTTTTTGGACTCGGTATGGCCAGTATATGTTCTTGGTGATGTCGTTTGGGTTGACTAATGCCCTGACGGTGTTTATGAATTTAATTAACAAGGTGTTTCACCTGTACCTTAATAAGTTCATGATGGTATTCATCGATAATATGCTCATATACTCGAAGATGTCAGAGGAGCACGAGTAGCAACTGTGGATTGTGTTTGATGTGCTGAAGAAGGAGAAGTTGTACGAAAAGCTATCCAAGTATGAGTTCTTCCTGGACAAGGTTGAGTTCTTGGGGTATATTATGACAGGTGATGGGATTTCAGTGGATCCGAAGAAGATCATAGCAGTAGAGTCTTGGAAGACCCCGAGTTCAGAGACAGAGATCAGGAGTTTCTTGGGTCTGGCAGGCTACTACAAAAAGTTTGTACAAGATTTCTCGAGGATTGCTGAGCCGATGACAAGACTTACCAGGAAGGACACAGAGTTTTTTTGGACAGAGGAGTATCAGGATGCTTTTGAGGAAGTGAAGAAGAGGTTGACGTCTGCTCTTATTTTGACGTTGTCATCAGGGTCCGGAGGTTTCACTATTTATAGTGATGCATTAGGGAAAGGGTTGGGTTGTGTTCTCCAACAGAATGGGAAGGTGATTGCCTATGCATCTAGGAAATTAAGTCCTCACGAGAAAAACTATCCTTCCATGATTTGGAGTTGGCAGCGGTCATCTTTGCTCTGAAATTGTGCAAACATTATCTGTACGGAGAGCGTGTGAAGATCTTCATGAACCATAAATGCCTAAGTATGTTTTCACTCAGAAGGAGCAGAACATGAGACAGCATCGATGGCTAAAACTGATGAAGAATTTTGATATATCCTTACAATATTACCCAGGGAAGGCTAATGTGGTAGCTGATGCCTTGAGCAGGTATCCGGTAGCTATATTTCTGACGAGGGATCGATATTTGTTAGAGGATCTGGAAAGCCTAGGCATTGAGGTGATATATCCTGGGATTGCGATGCAGATAGGGGGCTTGTATATACATTCAGTTTTTATGGACATGATAAGGGCAACTCAGTATGAGGATTTGTCACTGAGGAGCATCAGAGCACAGGTTCGAGTCGAATTGGAGGATGATTTCATAATTACAGAAGATGGATCTTTGAGACATAAAACCAGATTATATGTGCCTCGTGGGGAGCTACATGATAAGGTATTACAGGAAGTGCATCGCTCTCAGTAATTCATGCATCCAGTTGCCAACAAGATATATCAGGATATGATAGAGAGTGTGTGGTGGTATTGCATAAAAAGGGAGGTGGCACAGTTTGTATCCAGATGCTTGGTGTGCCAGCAAGTGATAGCCGAGAGACAGAGGCCGGGCGGTTTACTTCAGCCATTACCCATTCCAGAATGGAAGTGGGAGTTACTATAGATTTTGTGTCCGAACTTCCACAACGCGATTTGTGTCATCGTTGACAGGTTGACCAAGTTGGCCCATATTTTGCCTTTTAAGGTAGGTTTGTGTACAAAGAAGTTAGCAGAGTTATATGTGAGGCAGATCGTCAGGATACATAGGGTTCTCGTCTGTATTGTCTCAGTTCAGGATAGTCATTTCACTTCTCATTTCTGGAGGAGTTTTCAGGCGAGCTTGGGCACCCTACTCAAGTTCAGTACTACATATCCCCCCGAGACAGATGGGCAGTCAGAGAGGACCATTTAGACTCTCGAGGATATGTTACGCACCTTTATACTAAATTTTGGGGGATCTTGGGAGGATCATCTTCATTTGTTAGATTTTGCTTACGATAACAGCTTCTAGGTCAGTATAGAGATGTCACCATTTGAGGCTCTAAATGGTCTGAGATATCGCACTCCCTTGTCATAGCATGATATTGGAGAGAGGGCTTTGCTATGGCTCGAGATGGTGGTAGATGCAGCGAAGAAGGTTAAACTAATCAGGGATAGGCTTCGGGTAGCGCAGGACAGACAACGACATTGGACCGATAATCACCGGAGACCTTTGGAGTTTGAGGTATAGTTTTAGATTATTGTTTTTTATTTGATATTGGTTGTTCATTATAAATTAAGTTCTTAAGGTTGTATTTTGTTCTAGGTTGGAGGTCTGGTGTTTCTGAGAATTTCTTTGACACGAGGCACAATTTGCTTTTGTAGAGGCAAAAAGCTTAGTCTGCGATTCATCGGACCCTTCAGTATTCTGGAGAGGGTCGGTGTAGTTGCATACAGACTAGAATTATGACCTGCATTAGATGGAGCTCACGTGTTTTACATCTCACAGTTGAAAAGGTACGTGGCGGATCCTATTTACGTATTGTATCACATAGAGATAGAGTGAGACCCTACTCTTAACTATCTAGAGCAGCCAGTTGAGATTCTTTATCGAAGAGAGAATGTGCTGAGAAACCAGACCATTCCCTTGGTACGCGTTGCATTGAGGCATCACTCTCTAAGTGAGTCTACCTGGGAGAGGGAGGATGAAATGCGAGAGCGTTACCCATATATTTTTTGTACCTTGAGGTATGTTCTTTCCAGATTTTATTTTTGCTTTTCTAGGGGTAGTTTCGTCTTTGAATTTTGAGGACAAAATTATTTTAAGGGGGTAGACTTGTCAATACCATATTTTCTAGGAAAAGGTATTTTGGTCATTTCATAATTAATTAATGTGCATGTGGTATATTTATTTATTGTATTATCTATTTATTGTTAATAGGCAACATAATAGTTTGGAGTTTGTTTAGTGGACCTAACTAGATTAGATAGGATACTTATACCAATATTTATTCTTTTTAGACTTGAGCCCAACCACAAGCCCAATTCATTAAGTTAATGACTTAATTTGTTAAACCAATTGGATTAGAACCTTCCACCCTTTATCCTTTTCTCCATGATAAGCTAACAAGGTAAATTTGGACATTTCATACTTTCTTGGAGAGCAAGCTAGGGGCCGGCCACTTAGAGGGAGTAGAGAGACTTCTCTATTCATTTTATTTTACCTAATTCTAGATCAAGATTTCCCTCTTTTACTTCATTCCCTACACCATTGTTGGCTATTGGAACAAAGAGGAGGCAATGATCTACAAAGAGGTGAAGAGTGTACAAGTTGAAGGCTCTGTGCATCCATTTGGAGACTTATATTGGGAATCCATCTCACAATAGGTATAATTCAGTTTTTCCCTTATAATTATACTCTAATTCTGTAATTTAATTTTTAGGAACCCACTCATCTAGTAGGACTACCAATAGGAACAGGAATTAGGTTCATAGGAGGCCCATGGAGAAAGTAATGATGTATTTTATGCCAATTTTGGGAGAATTTTGAGATTGGCACATTATATGTTTGTCAATAGGTCAGTTAGACCAAATTGACATGTGTTTAGTTGTGTCAGACTAGTGTCATGTCTACAAAGGGATATGTGTATGCCGTATCACGATAATTTAGTGATACGGGTTAATTTGGGAGTTTTTCCTTTGATACAAGTGTTACACATGCCATATTTTGATACGGATACGTAGTTGAGTAGTTAGCACTTTGTATTGCTCATAATTATGACTCTAGACTTGCTCAAATCATTGGTGATGCATTTGGTATTGTGTTGGGGCTGTATCGCCAGCATATCATAGATTGAGTGCGATTCGGGTGAGGTACACTCCATTTATTTGATGAAATATTTAATACTCTAGTTGTGGTTTCTTATATATATTTTAGATTGCTTTGGTTAGTGTATGATATATATAATATATATATATATATATTTAATTGGTTATGGTTTACTAAGTGTTTATGCATATATGCCTTTGTATCATATGAGGATAAAAAAGTGCATGTTGCGGACTGTGTGGGGTCTCTGCACAACATGCAACATGTTGATATTGTTATGGTTGGTGGAGGTTGTTGTTGTTGAACTGTTGTTAGCTTGATGGTTGTTTTGAGGTTAATATGGACTTATTTGGTTCACTCGTGGACTGTCAAGGGGGAGTTTAGATGTGAGGGTATTTTATGTATTAGTATAAGGTATGTTGGTATGTCTGTATTGACAGTGGTAAGAAGAGGGGACTTTTAGCAGTCAAGAGTAGGGAGATGGGGAAGTATTACCAGTCAAACATAGCAATGGGAGGGGAGCCTTGGAGCACAAAAGCTCCTTTGTACTGCAGCAAGCAAAGTCGGGCTGTGTATACTACACTACACACAGTTATGGGAAGAGCGCAACAGTTGTGATATGAGTGATATGTTGAATATTGGAGTTGGGTGAGGCTCAAGTACCAAGTCTATCTGAGTATACTTTATGACAGTACACCGTGAGCACTGTCTGATGTTCGAGTGGCAGCAATTGTAATACTGGACAGTGAACTATTTTACTTGAGAGGTGTATAGGGCCAGATGCAGTGTGTTTTGGCAAAGTTTGTTGAGTTATGATCAGTTGCATCACTGCAGGAATTATATAGCAGCAACAGCGAGGTAAGCTATCTGTAGTGGTTTAACTGTTAGTTAGTATTAATATGTTTAGTTAATTGCAAAGTTAGAATGAGGTAGGTATTAGGTTTTATTGGTGTCAGTATAGGAGTGTACCAGTGTCATGTGTGGGGCTGAGTTGTTTCCTCTGATACAGTGTACCTACCTGTGTGGTGGTGCAATATTCAGAACTAGAGCATGGCAACAATGAGCAGTAATGTGTGAGTTTGCTAGTTTATGTGTATTAGATACCTAAGTAGTATGTCATATAAGTTAGTATATAGTAGATACTAAGAGATATATAGGAATTATATATCAGTTAGGGTAATGCTTTACGTTGTACAATACCAAGGTAAAGCTTGATGAGATATTACGGGGCATTGTTATCTCATACCAATGGGTAACTAATTGTCATATTGGGCTCAAATCCAAGTATATCATAAGGCCAGTATAGTATTAGTAATACTAATAGATAGTTATATTAGAGTATCTAGAGTATCTTGAGATACGTAATCGTTTTGATACTCAAATATCCTAATATTGCTAGTATAGCTTAGTTGAATAGTGTTTGGACCTAATAACCTAGAGATGGACTCATAAAATCTAGAAATAGTTGGTTTGACTAGTTTGACATAGAGTTGACCTAGTTTGACTATTTTGACTTATAATTGTCCTAATGACCTAGATTTGGACTAGTTTAACTTGTATTTATTCCAAAATCTTATTTTGATGTAATATTCCATATTTAGGTCTCCGAGGCATCGTTATGGACATCTTCGATATTATTCACAGGGTTTCAGGCAAGTACATTTTTTGAGAGTTTTCCATTTATAATATCCTCTATGTTTCTTGTATTTAGTATAGATATCCTTGACTTTCTTGACACTTGGTTACACGGAGTGGTATTCCTGGATCCTGTTATGAGATATTATTCCTTGTAGTTCCTGGCATATCTTTTGTGTGAGCACCGTTGTTCTTGTGTGAGTATGGACACTGATTCTATTAAAGAGACGTGACTTCTCATATAAATTCTTTGTCATAACGTGCCATGGTTGGATCCACTATAACAGTCGGGAGGGGATGGTATTTAGTGTTGATGTATGATCATTCCATGGAGTTCTTGTTTTCCTTTAATAGTGTTAATCATACACCGCACATATGATTAACCAGGCCATGGTTTTTAAGCAGTACCTAAGTCGATTACATGTTGTCACTGGTACTCACTCATATAGATAGTTATTTTATTTTCCATATATGATGTATGTATCTCCTGTATGTATTTTTTATATTTTCTTATTTTAGTATATTTCTTCCATGCTCTGTTCCTCCTTTTTATGCTTTCTATTTACTGTTACATAGTTTTTATCATTTATTGGTACTGCTTTTAGAGTTGTACTTTGCTCCTTTCCTGACTGAATATATTTTTTCCAAATGACACTAGGGAGTGGTATCCCACTCACTATGGGCCTCAGGACGTAGTTGGCTTAGAGCTAAAGATTGTGGCTTAGGAAAAACTCATCCCGGTTGAGACAGACAACACTTTACCAGTAACTTAGTAGATAGGCGTATTTTGTACTGGATTTGTCTCCAGCTTTTGACAGTTAGATTTATATTCTATTTGAGACTCATTAGATATTTTTTTTTCTAAGTTATACTTGACACTTCAGTTCTTTATATCATATTTCGTGCGTTGTTCTATCTTTTAGTTCTGTGATTTTGTATTCATATTTCATTGGTGACATTATATACTTTGGTGTTCATTATTGCTAGATAGTATAGTTTACCAAAATAGCATTCTACCATTGATGTTGTGGCATAGGCTGGATGTACCCACGTTCTCGTGTCCATACATCGGGTGGAGATCATGACAAAAGGATTAATATTGCGCAAGATACGATATCATCAAGAAAGGATAGTAATATTTCAAGGAAAGCAATTATTCAGAATGATAAAGATAATAAATTCAGCATATTGGAATTGTTCCTAGTTTTGATTGAGTATATTCTTATCCTATATCCTATATCCTATATCCTATAGCAGGCTTGTAGTAATACTCTAAGTTTGAGTACTACTAGCTGGACCTGCATGGCCTATCATAAAAATGTCACAAACTGCACCTGATGTGAGGTTACGAGTACGTGGGTACGTCCAGCCTACGCTGCAACATTAATGCTAGAACTCTGTCTAGGTCAATAATACTATCTAAATATCTCACATAATATATATTTATCTGTCAAGATATCTCAACTCCAAATGGAAGACAAAATAATAATCAATACTCAATCACAATAAAACTAGAGGAAGATGTAGCATGATATGAAATAGAAGAAAGAAATAAATCACAGTCACAAATATATCTAATATCCAAGTCTAATATACTAGCACAATAGGCTCAAATATAATACATGCCTACAGTCTAAACTAAGACAAAACCAATCCAATAGTATAAACATTTATAACTAGTTGATCATCTCTTAGTACCGGCTTCTCCTGGGCCACCGTCTCTAACTCTACACACACTACGTTCTGAGGTCCATAGTGTATTGGATAACAGTCATCTAAATCATCTGAAATATATATCCATTCAGGATTAGAGCGAAGCACAACTATAATAGTATTTTGAAACAAATAATAGAGGCTATGTGATAGTATATAGAGAGAATATACAAGATAAATAGAGCATAAGTAGAAAATATACAAGATATAAAAATATTGTAAATAGTATAAGAGAGATGAGCATCATATACATGAGTCAGAAAATAAAACTAAGTGAGTGAGTGAGTACTAGCTTCGATATATAATCAACTTAGGAACTTATATCGGAATCATGGCCTAGCTAATCATACGTGAGGTGTATGATTAACACTAACATGATACTTGTACATGAATACTCGTACAGTGTGGGTATGATCACATATCTAACACACCCCAACTGGCGACTGTATAATGGATCAAGCAATGGCACGTTACGATACGGGATTCTCCCAGAAGGTAGCTAGTCTCCCCAGGAATCAGTGTCCATACAAGTACAAGGGCAACAGAGGGCATGTACAGGATATGCCAGGAACTACCGAAAATAGTATCTCATAACGGGATCCAGAAAATGCCAATCCTTGTAACCATGTATCAAGAAGTCAAGGATATTTACACTAAATACAAGAAACATAGAAGATATTATAAACAGAAAACTGTCAGAGAATATACTCGCCTGAAGTCTTGAGTTGATAATACCAATCTGTGTCTGGATTGGTGTCACACTGACCTATATATGAAATATCATGTCACTTGGGTATAATGAAGTGATAAGTAAGCTACAATATACTAAATATGATTTTCTTAGTCAAGACTTGGTCAAACTATTGAAACTAGGACAAAACTAGGTTATTACCATGGTTTAGGTTCATACCTAGCTTCTTGGTGGATTTTGTCATGACCCACACCCGGTAAAGGGGCACGAGTAGTGAACAACGCCGAGCCTACGCCACAACATCGACGGTAGAACCCTGTTTGGGAAAACTATCTATTTAGCAATCATGATATAATAATAAAATATAAATACTCAAATAGTAGATCTATAAGATGAAATAATCGCACGAATATGATAAGAGAACTGAAGAGACAAATACAATTCACAAGACAAGATAATATCCAATGAGTCGTAGAAAGAAATACTAATAACAATACTGGAGACAAATCCAGTACAAATATAACTATCTACTGAGCTAAGAGTCCTGGGTCGTCTGTCTCAATCGAGATGAGACCCTCCTTAGCTAAAGTCTCTGGCTCTAGGACAATTACATCCTGAGGCACGTAGTGAGTGGGATACCACTCCTCAATGTCAGTTGAGAAAAATATATCCAGTTAGGAAAGGAGCAAAGTACATCTCTAACAGTAGTTAATAAATGATATAAACTATATAATAGTAAATAGAGCGAATATACAATATACAGGTAAAAGAGATATGCAATATAGGAATACTAGAAATAATACAAGAATGAGCATCATAGGAATGAATAAGAAATACTACTACTAAGTGAGTGAGCACTAACTTTAACATATGATCGGCTTAGAAACTTGTACAAGGATAATGGCCTGGTTAATCATACGTGCGGTGTATGATTAACACTATTCAAGGAACAAGACATGCACAAGGAGGGTATGATCACATATCTACACTAAATACTCTCCACCCCTGATTGGTATAGTAGATCCAACCATGGTACGTTATGACACAGGATTCTCTGGGTAGGTAGCAAGTCTTCCCAAGAATCAATGTCTGTACATGTACAAGAAGAACAAGAAACAAGGCTTGCACAAGATACACCATAAATACCAAGGAATAATTTCTCATGATAAAATTTGGATATACCAATCCGTGTAACCATCGAGTCAAAAAATCAGAGATATCTACACTAGATACAAGAGACATAGAGAATATCATAAATGAGAAACTATCAGAGAATGTACTTGCCTGAAATCTGGTAAACTGTATCAAAGATGTCCGGTATGGTACCTCAGAGACCTAAATATGGAATATTACATCAATACAAGATTTTGGAATAAAAATAAGTTAAACTAGTCAAATTCTAGGTCACAAAGCCATTTCTAGGTCAAAACAGTCAAACTAGGTCAGTTCTAGGTCAAACTAGTCAAACTTGGTCGAACTAGCTATTTTTAGGTTATATGAGTCCATCTCTAGGATATTTCGTCCATATACTATGTAACTAGGCTATACTAGTTATACTAGGATACTAGGATACCAACAAAATACCGTATCATAAGAGACGCAAGTTATTATATATGAAAATACTATAATATATACAAGACCAAATATAAAGTACTCCTAGCTAAACTAATGCTAAGTGGATACCTTGGATTTGAACCAAAAGCGGTATCTTACCACCTACACACCCATCTTGATATACAAACCCAATACCTTGAGTAAAATCCAATACCATGACATTACCTTGGTATCACAAGGTAATTCAATATCTAACATATAACTAACTACATATACACCTCACTATACACTAATATGTATTTAAACTTATGACAATACTATACTAAACTAATATACTAACATACCCATTCGGATATTCAATACCCATACTCAAGATACCTCAACTCTCATTACCTTGGTGTAATTCAAGGTAATCTAAAAATAAATACTAACAATGCTAACTAGTGCTTATATATATATATATATATATATATATATATATATAAGCTAGTATATATATATATATATATATATATATATATATATATATACACTAACTTACTAACTTATCAATATAAGCTAACTAGCTTATTGCTACTGCTGTTGCTTATCGCTGCTACCGCTTACTGCTATTGTTTCTACTTCTGCTGCCGCTTCTGCAGCTTGCTGCTTCTGCTTTCTGCTGCAGCTGTTGCTTCTGCCGCTGCTTTTGTTTCTGCTTACTGCTACTTATCATTGCTTATTGACTTCTTTCAGGCTGCTTATTTACTGCTTTTCACTGCTTTCTTCTTCCCTCTAGCTCATATACACACATCCATGCGTCTAATACACACATACACTCACTCACACACACACATATATATATATATATATATATATATATATATATATATATATATATATATATATATATATATATATATATATATGTCACCATAAACTCATACTAGTGACGCACAAGAACTCTCCTATTCTCCAATGACCAATAGTACATCACAAAGAAATATGAAAACATACACATAAATATATATATATATATATATATATATATATATATATATATATACATATATATCATACAACAATTATAATTACAATATATAATAGCTATAACCAAGATAAATTGAATTTAAATGCAATGAACAAACATGTGGAGTGCACCGCACCCGTCTCACAATCAATCTATGATACGCTTACGAAACGGCTCCACTACACCACCAAATATATTCCAAAGGAGAACATGATCAAGTCTAAAATAATAATTATGAACAATACGAAGAGCTAGCTACTCAACTATGTGCCCATGTGAAAATATGACATGCTCAAACCCCCGTGTCGGAGAAAAGCCCCCAAATTAATCCATATCTCCAAATTAATGGAATACGGCCTACACGTATCCAATTGTGGACATGATACTAATTACACACAACCAAACACATGTCAATTTGGTCTAATTAACCTATTAACAAACACAAGATGTGTCAATCTTGGAATTCTTCCAAAATTTATACAAAATACCATATAACTTTCTCCATAGGCCTTATATGAACCTAATTTCAATTTCTATGGGTAGCCTTAGTACATGGGAGGGTTCCTAAAGATTAAATTATAGATTTAGAGTCTAATTAGAGAGGAAAAACTGAATTATACCTATTGGGAGATGGATTCCTAATAAAATTACCAAATTGAGTGTAAAGAGCCTTCAACTTGTAGATCCTTGCTCCTCCTTATAGATCCTTGTTTCTTCCTTATAGATCCTTGCTTTCTCCTTGTTCTAATAGCCACTAATGATGATTAGGAAAGTAATTGAGAAGAAATTTGGGTAGAATTTGATGTAGAAATAAAGAAATTTTAAAGAGAAAAATTCTAGATCTAGATTTAAAAAAAAATGAAGAGAGAGAGAGTCTTCCTCTATTTCTATTGGTCCGGCCACTACCCCCTCCTCCAAGTCACTATAAAATATCCAAATTACCTCTTGGAGGTTATCATGAAGAAAATAATTAAGGAGGAAAGGTTCTAGTCTAATTATTTTAACTAATTAATCATCCTCCTAATTATTGGGCTTATTATTAGGCTCAATTCTAACTAGAATAAAATGTTGGTCCATGGATCTAATATAAACTAGTTAGGTCCACTAACACAAGTCCAAAATCAAATCTAACATATGACAATAACCAAATAATATAATAAATAAATTTACAACATGCACAATATTTAATTAATTATAAAATGACTAAAATATTCTTTCCTAGAAAATATGGTAGTAACAGATTTCAGGTCTATAATTATTATTACTAGATGGTACAAGGGTGTGATGTGGTATCTAGGTCCATAAATTATTGGCATTAGCTATACTAGGTAATATTTTTTGGATATCTATATATAACTTATAACATGCTAATATTATTTACTATCTAATCGTACACTAGTATCTACACTAATTATCCACACCTATAACTAACACCTTAATATCCTAATAATCTAATACTAGTACCTTTGAGTATCACCCCCTATATTGTCACGACCTGCACCCGGAAAATCGGGCAAGAGTCGTGGGTACGTCCAGCCTACGCCGCATCATCGGCGGTATAACGCTGTCTAGGTCAACTATCTAAATAACTCACAAAAATCTGCCATGACCTCTCCAAAAGGAGGGCAACCAAGCAATCAATATATAAACCTGTCAAGATCTCAACTCCAAACGGAGGAGCAATATCATAATGATAATCAAGTACTCAATCACGAATCTAAGCACGATAAGAAAATAAAGAAGACTAACAACTATAAAGTCTAACCAACAACAACTCCTACAACCACAATATCAATAATAATAATACAACATCCAAAATAATATACAATACAAGGTCTCAAACCAAAACCGGAGACAAATCCGGTGCTAAAGCTAATAAAACAAAAATAAGGTCTCAGTGATCACGACTACCAACCCGGAAATCACTCCTAAACTAGAGGGTCCCTGTCTGCACCATCGACAGGCTCAGGTCCATAAAATGTCGGACACCACTCATCCGGATACTCTGAAAAATATGTCCAGTCAGGACTAGAGCAAGTACATCTCTAACAGCAGTTCCATTTAAATGATAAAAACTATAAAACAGTTATAGCAAGTAGCAAGAAGAATGAAGCAAGTATGAAACAAGAAATATATAAATCACTGGTGCATAAAGGTAAAGATGCATGGATATCAAAAACAAGATAGTAATGACTGTAAGATACAAGAAATCTAAACTAAGAGTAAGTCCGTGCACATGAACGTGTAGTAAGTCCAGCAGGAAATACATGTAGTGAGTCAAGTCCAGAAACATGTAAGTGAGACCAGCAAGAAATGCAAGAGAGTCCAGGCTATAAAGAATGAACTCGGTGTCTTTGAAATACTTGTTTCGACATATAAACGGCTAGGGGTAAGTACGGCTCATCGCGCACTGGGTCCGCGGCTGCTATCATTCCAGATTAGACCAGAGGGAGTGATTCCTGATGATGCCAGATAGGAATGTTTACATGTCTACTCGAGTATTTTCTTGCCCCGACTAATATAAATGAATCCAAGACCCGACACATAAATCAAGATGAGTCCAGCCTGAACATGAGTGATGCCTGTAGTGATGCCTGTAGGTGATGCCAGAATAGAGGCCAGAAACATGAAATGTACGTGTCGTAAGTAAATGAATCCAGAAATATCAGTCAGTGTTCCGTGTTGTGCCAGAATAATCAGATGATACTATACTAGAAGCTGAATCATAATAATCATCAGATAATGAAAACTATCAGAGAATGTACTCACCTGACGTCCTGAGCAACTGGCGATCCGAACTGGTGTCGCAAGGACCTAATGCGAAAAGCAAGGTTAAACAGGGTTCTAATGAGTTAAACAGATATAAAATAATTAAAAATAGGCTTCTAGGGTCGTTCTAGGTCAAACGGATCAAACCGGTGAAATCTGGATCAAAAAGTTAACTCTGGGTCCAAAAAGTCAACTCTAGGTCAAAACTAGGTCAAAAGTCGACTTTGGCGGTCAACCGAGTCAACTACGGTCAAGTCTGGGTCAAACTAGGGTGCTCCTGAAATTCTAGGTCAAACCGAGCTTATTAAGCTAGAAAACTCTCAAACTCGCCTCCTTGAGATACCGGGATACCCTCGGTATCCGATACCTTAACCTAGGCCACGCACCCCGCATATACCCTCTAAAATCTATGCTAGCACGCGTAAATATATACACATAAGCATATAAAAATTACTCCAATACTATTCCTAGGCTATTGCTCAAAAACCCCGCTCGAAACCCAATACCTTGGTTATCTTAAGGTATTGAGATACCTCGGTATCTCAAGGTATTGAGATACCTCACTAAACTCAACCCTACTACCCCTCTAGCTAGCTAACTATGCATAAACATATATGTCTAGCTATAATCTAGACTAAAATATATATCTCTAATACAAATATGCATATATCTATATATATACCCAACATATATACCTTACCTTACACATACCTTACACATACCTTACATATATATATCTATACCTAGATATCTAACTATCTATCTAGCTATGTGCCTATCTATCAATCAATCTATATCTTATCCATCTATCTATGTATCTAATATCTATTTATCTATGTACCTATCTATCTATCTAACATCTAGCTATCTATCCATCTACCTATCTATCTATCAAACTATTTACCTATCCATCTAATATCTATATAGTATCTATCTATTGATCTATCTATATACTTATCTATCTATCTATAGTTATATCTATCTATCCATCTACCTATCTACCTACTATCTATAAATCTAGCTAGCTATCTATCTATTAATTCTAACTATTTACCTATCTAATCTATCTAACTATATATCTACCAATTTAACTATATATTTATATATATATCACTCTCTCTCCCTCGCAAAAAGCTACCTCGCTGCTGTGCGAACGCTGCTAGCTGCTACTGCGTATGCTGCTACTGCTTAAACTGTTGCTGCTGCCGCCCTTACTGCTGCTGTGATGCTATTCTGCTGCTGCGCTCGAGCGAGATGATGCCGCGACGCTGCCGCGGCGCCTGCAGCGCCTGCTGCTGCTGCGCTTGAGCGAGCTGCTGCCGCGGTATTGCTGCGCTCGAGCGAGCTGTTGCAGCGGTGCCTGCCGCTGCTGCTGCGATCGAGCGAGCTGCTGCCGCGGCGGCTGCAGCGCCCTGCTGGCTGCTGCAGCGGCTGTTCTGCTGTGCTGCTTGCCGCGCTGCACGCTGCAGCGGCCGCCCTGCTGTGCTGCTCTGCTGTGCACCCCGCTGCACAGCCGCCTCGACAACCCCACAAGCACACGCACACACACAAACACAAGCACACACACACTAATACATATATAGACACGTATCTAGATATATATATATAAACACACATATATCTATATACATATATACACACTATATATCTATATATATCTATACCTATACACACTCACACACTCAAACATAAATATATATATCTATATATCCTCACTCACACACTCACTCTCACACACCCTCAAACACACACTCTCACACACACTAGCACACACTCTCACAAACACACAACCACACACATAAACACTCATACATATATATATAAATATATATACATATATACATAAACTCATATATATATACCAATAAACACTCACTCACCTACACACTCACACAAGCACTCACTCACACACTCACCTACACACATACACTAGCACTCACTAACACACACACACAAGCACTCACTAACACACTCATAAACACATAAAAACACACATATAAATAGAAATATATATATATATAGAAACACACACACAAATATATATATATATATATATATATATATTTGCATATACATATAAATACAACACACCACAACGCACAACGCTCACAACGCCCCACCAACGCACGCCCAACGACCCCGACATGCACAAACACCTATTAATATATAAAATATAACTCGAAAATTCTAGCACATACTCCCCGAAGCTAACCCAACGTGCGCACAAGCCCGAAACAAGGAAACCAAGTCGAAATGGCCGTTCGGTCATTTCGACGAATACGCGGTGCGCGGTTCGGAAAACCTCCTGAAACGCACACCAAACGAACTCAGAATCAGCCTAAAATTTACCCACATGCTCTAAACGATGCCTAGATCCTAGAAAAGTGCTCCCGTGTCGATTCTAGGTCCGTTGCGGAAATACACACGCACTTAGAATCAGCAATGACGAAAAGCCCCAAATTCGCTCGAAACGCCCGTTTCTCTGCGACACGGCTTCCCGTGTCCGAACGAAGACACGCACTCACCCTCAAGACACCCGACAACATCTACCTAGGTCTGTCTAACCTAGGGCATCATCCAAAATTGGGCCAAATTCGGATTCCACCCGAAATTGACACAAAATCTAGTGTTAAAGTCTCTAAACCCAAACAAACTAGTTCCAACTTCCTCCCACGGGTAGCCTAATTACACTATAAAAGAGTAATTACAAGGGGGAAAATTAGGGTTTACCTCTTGGGAGTTAGAATCCCAAGCCAAAACCTCCAAAATGCTCCAAATCCACCAAACCAAGCTTCCAAGCTCCCAAATCTCGCTCCAACACCAAATCTAGGCTCTACCCACCTAGGTTGGGGAAGAATGTAGGGTTAGGGTTAATCATTCATGGAGAATAGAAGAAGAAAGAAGAGGAATGGGTGCTTACTTGAAGTAGGAAGGAGAAAGGAAGAAGAAAAATGAGTGGAGAAGAAGAAGAAGTGAAGAAGAAGTAAAAATGGGATGGGGGGCTGCTGTCCACGGGTTAGGGAGGGGCTTAATGGGTCGGCCAACACTAATAAAGGGGATTACATAAGTTCAAAATTCCCAAAACGCCCCTATTTGACTTGGTTTCTGGTTCCGGGTTCCAAAAGCACTCAAACTAGCTCCAAATCTTTCCCACTAACCTTCTAAAAATATAATAAATATTTTTAAGCCCCAAAATAATTCTCACAAGGGTGTGGGCTGGGTCGGACATGGGTCCACTAGGGTCTGACATGGGTCCAGGCTAGCCAAAATCCTAAAACAATCAATAAAAATATAATACAATCATTAATTAAATATAAATACAATTAAATAAAAATAATACACAATTAACTAAATTAAAAAAAAAACCCGGCTCTGGAAATGGGGTAGTGATAAGCCTATCCTCCTAAGAAAATTTTGTCCTCGAAATTTAAAGTCAAACACACTCCTCTAGGTCAAACCCCCAACAATCCCAGTCAAAAATTCTACCTAAACAACATGCAAGATCAGGGTCCTACTGGTCGTGTTATCACAGTCTCAATCAGGGTCACTACACTATCTACCACAGCACAAAGAAAATCTAACAGGTACTAATGAAGCACACTACAAGGAATGAAAAAGGACAGAAAGAAGAACAAAGAGACAGACCTGCTAACCCGACACCCGTAGCATCGGCCTCCTCGACCGTCAACGCATAAGCCCTGCCCTGCTGGGGTGTATCCCTCTGCTGGTGTAGGGCATGATGCTGTGCCACAGGTGGCCTAGCTCCAACTCTCTGATCCTGTGCTCCACCCAATGGAGGTGCAGTGGGGCAATCTCGCATCTGGTGAGCAGCGGATCCACAGAACAAACACACCTTCAGCCTCCTCCTACAAATATCCCAAATGTGTCATGCCTTCCTGCAGTAGGCACAAGTAGGCACCCTCTGATCCTGACCCTACTGCACTGCCTTCTGCACATAGGGACGCTTAGCTGGTCCCGCACTACCACTGGCACTGCCTGAATTATCCCTGCCTCTCTTAGACTTTAGCTCCAAGTCATCCTCTGCTCTCTGAGCATCTCCTACTATCTGCTCAAAAGTCGCCTCGCGGTCGCTCCTGGTCAAAGACTTGACCGCCATAACCAAGCCCTTGCGAAACTTCTTCGCCTTTGTTGTCTCACTCAAGCTATCTACAAATCTGCCCAGACGGCAGAACTCCGCTGCGTACTCGTCCACCGTCATGCTCCCTTAGACGAGTGCCTCGAACTGGCTCTCCAAAGCACTGAGCGCTACATCAAGGAAAAACTTCTCCTTAAAAAGCCTCTTGAAAGCCTCCCAAGTAAGCCCTGGCATCGCGATCCTCGTATCTGTACGATACCATGTCAAGGCAAGGTCGAATATCTGACTGCCCGCTGCCTCTATCTGCATGCTGTCTGGAATCTATGCCAGCCTGAAGATGCCCTCAATCTGCTCTATCCAGTCATCCACGTACAAGATCCCTTATGTACCACGGAACTTCTTGGGCCGCATCCTCTGAAAGTCGATAATACTGCCTGGCCTCGGATGCTGAATCTGATCTGCCTGTGGCTGATTCTGTGCTACCCTATCCACTGCCGTCATGGCCACCTGGTGGGAGTTCTCAATACCCAGCCTTATCACATCCACCTGACGGTGCTGCGCGTCCATCATCTTCCTGAAGAACGCAAACAACTGTGCGGCATCTACTGGAGCAGGAAGTGGTGGAGGAACCACCGAAATGACTGGGGTAGACCTCGGATCGACTGGTGAAGGAGGATCCCCGAGAGAAGCAGATGCTCCCTCAACCGCAGGAGTGGTGAGTGGAGCGGTAGCAGCTGCCTGAATACGAGCTGGACGAGGGGTAGCAGACCTCTCAGTGGCAACTGCTGGAATGGTACGATAAGATCGTGTCTTCGGAGGCATCCTGAACACGGATCAAAAGAAGTCAATACGGTGCAAGATACGATATCATCAAAGAAGGACAGTAATATTTTCAAAAGAAAACAATTTCAGAATAACTAGATTGGAATTGTTCCTAGTCGTGATTGAGTATACTCTCATCCTAGATCCTAGATCCTATAGCAGGCTCACAGCAGTACAACTAAGTTGTTGTACAACCACGACATCGCACTAATTGTGAATCGAGACCAACATGGGGCCGCCACCAAAAATGTGTCATGACCCGCACCCGGAAAATCGGACATGAGTCATGGGTACATCCAGCCTACGCCGCAGTATCGACGGTAGAACGCTGTCTAGGTCAACTATCTAAATAACTCACAAAAATCTGCCATGACCTCTCCAAAAGGAGGGCAACCACGCAATCAATATATAAACCTGTCAAGATCTCAACTCCAAACGGAGGAGCAATATCATAATGATAATCAAGTACTCAATCACGAATCTAAGCACGATAAGAAAACAAAGAAGACTAACAACTATAAAGTCTAACCAACAACAACTACTACAACCACAATATCAATAATAATAATACAACATCCAAAATAATATACAATACAAGGTCTCAAACCAAAACCGGAGACAAATCCGGTGCTAAAGCTAATAAAACAACAACAAGGTCTCAGTGATCCCGGCTACCAACCTGGAAATCACCCCTAAACTAGAGGGTCCCTGTCTGCACCATCGACAGGCTCAGGTCCATAAAACGTCGGACACCACTCCTCCGGATACTCTGAAAAATATGTTCAGTCAGGACTGGAGCAAGTACATCTCTAACAGCAGTTCCATTTAAATGATAAAAACTATAAAACAGTTATAGCAAGTAGCAAGAAGAATGAAGCAAGTATGGAACAAAAATTATATAAATCACTGGTGCATAAAGGTAAAGATGCATGGATATCAAAAACAAGATAGTAATGACTGTAAGATACAAAAAATCTAAACTAAGAGTAAGTCCGTGCACATGAACGTGTAGTTAGTCCAGCATGAAATACATGTAGTGAGTCAAGTCCAGAAATATGTAAGTGAGACCAGCAAGAAATGCAAGAGAGTCCAGACTATAAAGAATGAACTCGGTATCTTTGAAATGCTTGTTTCGACATATAAACGGCTAGGGGTAAGTACGGCTCACCGCGCACTGGGTGCGCGGCTGCTATCATTCCAGATTAGACCAGAGGGAGTGATTCCTGATGATGCCAGATAGGAATGTTTATATGTCTACTCGAGTATTTCCCCGCCCCGACTAATACAAGTGAATCCAAGACCCGACAAGTAAATCAAGATGAGTCCAGCCTGAACATGAGTGATGCCTGTAGTGATGCATGTAGGTGATGCCAGAATAGAGGCCAGAAACATAAAATGTACGTGTCGCAAGTAAATAAATCCAAAAATATTAGTCAGTGTCCCGTGTTGTGCCCGATTAATCAGATGATACTATACTAGAAGCTGAATCATAATAATCATCAGATAATGAAAACTATCAGAGAATGTACTCGCCTGACGTCGTGAGCAACTGGCGATCCGAACTTGTGTCGCAAGGACCTAATGCGAAAAGCAAGGTTAAACAGGGTTCTAATGAGTTAAACAGATATAAAATAATTAAAAATAGGCTTCTAGGGTCATTCTAGGTCAAACGGGTCAAACCGGTGAAATCTGGGTCAAAAAGTCAACTCTAGGTTCAAAAAGTTAATTCTAGGTCAAAACTAGGTCAAAAGTTGACTTTGGCGGTCAACCGAGTCAACTACGGTCAAGTCTGGGTCAAACTAGGGTGCTCCTAAAATTCTAGGTCAAACCGAGCTCATTAAGCTAGAAAACTCTCAAACTCGCCTCCTTGAGATACCGGGATACCCTCGGTATCCGATACCTCAACCTAGGCCACGCACCCCGCCTATACCCTCTAAAACCTATGCTCGCACGCGTAAATATATACATATAAGCATATAAAAATCACTACAATACTATTCCTAGGCTATTGCTCAAAAACCCCGCTCGAAACCCAATACCTTGGTTATCTTAAGGTATTGAGATACCTCGGTATCTCAATGTATTGAGATACCTCACTAAACTCAACCCTACTACCCCTCTAGCTAACTAACTATGCATAACATATATGTCTAGCTATAATCTAGGCTAAAATATAGATCTCTAATACATATATGCATATACCTATATATATACCCAATATATATACCTTACCTTACACATACCTTACACATACCTTACATATATATATCTATACCTAGATATCTAACTATCTATCTAGCTATGTGCCTATCTATCTATCAATCTATATCTTATCCATCTATCTATATATCTAATATCTATTTATCTATGTACCTATCTATCTATCTAACATCTAGCAATCTATCCATCTACCTATCTATCTATCAAACTATTTACCTATCCATCTAATATCTATATAGTATCTATCTATATACTTATCTATCTATCTATAGTTATATCTATCTATCCATCTACCTATCTACCTACTATCTATAAATCTAGCTAGCTATCTATCTATTAATTCTAACTATTTACCTATCTAATCTATCTAACTATATATCTACCAATTTAACTATATATTTATATATATATCACTCTCTCTCCCTCGCTAAAAGCTACCTCGCTGCTGTGCGAACGCTGCTAGCTGCTACTGCGTATGCTGCTACTGCTTAAACTGCTGCTGCTGTTGCCTTTACTGCTGCTGTGATGCTATTCTGCTGCTGTGCTCGAGCGGGATGCTGCCGCGGTGCTGACGCGGTGCCTTCAGCTGCTGCTGCTGCTGCGCTCGAGCGAGCTGCTGCCGCGGCATTGCTGCGCTCGAGCGAGCTGCTGTCTCGGCGCCTGCTGTTGCTGCTGCGCTCGAGCGAGCTGCTGCCGCGGCGTTGCTGCGCTCGAGCGAGCTGCTGCCGCGGCGGCTGCAGCGCCCTGCTGGCTGCTGCAGCGGCTGTTCTGCTGCGCTGCTCGCCGCGCTGCACGCTGCAGCGGCCGCCCCGCTGTGCTGCTCTGCTGTGCACCCGGCTGCACAGCCGTCTCAACAACCCCACAAGCACACGCACACACACAAACACAAGCACACACACACTAATACATATATAGACACGTATCTAGATATATATATATAAACACACATATATCTATATACATATATACACACTATATATCTATATATATCTATACCTATACAAACTCACACACTCAAACATAAATATATATATATCTATATATCCTCACTCACACACTCACTCTCACACACCCTCACACACACACTCTCACACACACTAGCACACACTCTCACAAACACACAACCACACACATAAACACTCATACATATATATATAAATATATATACATATTTACATAAACTCATATATATATACCTATAAACACTCACTCACCTACACAGTCACACAAGCACTCACTCACACACTCACCTAAACACATACACTAGCACTCACTAACACACTCACACAAGCACTCACTAACACACTCATAAACACATAAAAACACACATATAAATAGAAATATATATATATAGAAACACACACACAAATATATATATATACATATACATATAAACACAACACACCACAACGCACAATGCTCACAACGCCCCACCAACGCGCGCCCAACGACACCCGACACTCACAAACACCTATAAATATATAAAATATAACTCGAAAACTCTAGCACACACTCCCCGAAGCTAACCCAACGTGTGCACAAGCCCGAAACAAGGAAACCAAGTCGAAATGGCCGTTCGGTCATTTCGACGAACACGCGGTGCGCGGTTCGGAAAACCTCCTGAAACACACACCAAACGAACTCAGAATCGGCCTAAAATTTAGCCACGTGCTCTAAACGATGCCTAGATCCTAGAAAAAGTGCTCCCGCATCGATTCTAGGTCCGTGGCAGAAACGCGCACACACTTAGAATCGGCGACGACGAAAAGTCCCAAATTCGCCCGAAATGCCCGTTTCTCCGTGACACGGCTTCCCGTGTCCGAACAGAGACACGCACTCACCCTCAAGACACCCGACAATGTCTACCTAGGTCCTTCTAACCTAGGGCATCATCCAAAATTGGGCCAAATTCGGATTCCACCCGAAATTGACACAAAACCTAGTGCTAAAGTCTCTAAACCCAACCAAACTAGTTCCAACTTCCTCCCACGGATAGCCTAAGGGTCTAGGAAGGTTCTAAACTATTAATTACACTATAAAAGAGTAATTACAAGGGGGGAATTTGGGTTTACCTCTTGGGAGTTGGAATCCCAAGCCAAAACCTCCAAAATGTTCCAAATCTACCAAACCAAGCTTCCAAGCTCCCAAATCTAGCTCCAATACCAAATCTAGGCTCTACCCACCTAGGTTGGGGAAGAATGTAGGGTTAGGGTTAATCATTCATGGAGAATAGAAGAAGAAAGAAGAGGAATGGGTGCTTACTTGAAGTAGGAAGGAGAAAGGAAGAAGAAAAATGAGTGGAGAAGAAGAAGAAATGAAGAAGAAGTGAAAATGGGATGGGGGGCTGCTGTCCACGGGTGGGGGAGGGGCTGAATGGGTCGGCCAATACTAATAAAGGGGATTACATAAGTTCCAAATTCCCAAAACGCCCCTATTTGACTTGGTTTCGGGTTCCGGGTTCCAAAAGCACTCAAACTAGCTCCAAATCTCTCCCACTAACCTTCTAAAAATATAATAAATATTTCTAAGCCCCAAAATAATTCTCACAAGGGTGTGGGCTGGGTCGGACATGGGTCCACTAGGGTCTGACATGGGTCCAGGCTAGTCAAAATCCTAAAACAATCAATAAAAATATAATACAATCATTAATTAAATATAAATACAATTAAATAAAAATAATGCACAATTAACTAAATTAAAATAAAAAATAAAAAAAAACCCGGCTCTGGAAATGGGGTAGTGACATATATCATTCACCAACCTTATGATACAGTCACTAATACCACTTATGAAATGATAGACTCCCCGTACCTTGACTGAAAATTGCTACACACTAACACTCTAACAATGCCATATTGTACAACCCTATTGACACTAACCCCTTATATTATGTACACATCACCGATACTCTAGTCCACCCAATCACTTACTATTTATACATGCCTTGCCTAGCTCGGGTCTGCATGTACTAGTTCACTGCTTCTATGTAGTAGATGCTGCAACAAGCAACACACTCTCATAAGCCTGCAAGCAATTTATATATAACAGATACCTC
This sequence comes from Iris macrosiphon, assembly GCA_036927795.1. NCBI lineage: Eukaryota > Viridiplantae > Streptophyta > Magnoliopsida > Asparagales > Iridaceae > Iris > Iris macrosiphon. The sequence goes on from JAYESA010000002.1 coordinate 56,030,821, forward strand.
ATCTATCAGTCTCACCCCCAATCACCAGCTTCAAAGGTACACACCCTAACAATACTTTGGCTTGAGTCATTAAAATAATGGTTGAAGAAGAGGGCCACTTGACTTAAAGGATTACCAAATTTAATGAGTGATAGACAAGGCCATGAATATCGAATTGCAATAACTTGGGTATAGCAGAGAAGACTTGATCAACGAAATACAAAGAAATGATAGTTATACAAGAGATAACCATAGTAGAGATGAACGAGAGAGAGAAGGACTGATCTAGCTATCCCAAAGTACATGGAAAAATGCTCTACAGCAGGTACATACATTCAAATCACTAACAAAATATTAACCCTTGATACCTCTACCATTAGTTGCTCCCAATGAGTACTGTGCATACAACTGAGACTGCCCCTAACACCTCACAGTAATGGCTCACACTTTATTGGTCATAACACTCATACATTCACACTCTAATCTTTACTTACCCCTCACTGTGATAGTAAAATTATACATCATTCTCTGGGGTATATGTTGGACAAATGCATCACTGTTCACTGTAAAGTTTCAGGCCTCCACATACACACAAACACTTCAGATACCCGATACTCTCACTGCACAGACACATGAACACTCCTCACTTCTCCCTCTTATAAAAAAAATTAACACATCCCTGATACCCGACTCCCTCACTGTCACGCTATAGCTATATGCTAATATATATATATATACACACACACACACACAAACACACACACACACACACATACACACACACACACACAGATATATATATATATATATATATACAACACACACACACTAGGAGCATTAATTCAAACACTTGACATGCACATATGAGATACTATTTGATACACTCTCAATTGAGTTGCCAAAAGTCCTAATTCTCCATAATTATTATTCATACATATCAAATACACACACATATATATAAGTAATACAACTAGTAATAATAGGAATTAAAAAGTAATTACATAAATTACCCAAAATAAATCTCTTATCATAGCGTATCATAAAATAGCATGATACGGTCTACGCGTATCAAATTTTAGACACATATCTAGTCCCATATCATAAATCTAAGTCTAACTAGATCTAGTTGGTCTCATAACACACACTTGATGCATCAATCTCAAAATTCTCCCAAATTGGGCACAAAAACACATGTAGAAGCCATAATATAAACCTAGTTCTTATTCCTATGGATATCCTTAAGCCAAAAAAGGTTTTCTAATGGTCAAATACATGAATTATAGTCTAATTAAGGAGGGAATTCAGAATTATACCTATTAGGAGATTGATTTCTAATTCAAAAATCAAATGGACATAATTGGGATACAAGCTCATATCTAATGGCTCCTTCTCCAATTGCTCCTTGCAATCCAAGCTCCAATGTTCCTTAGGTGATGTAAATGAAAGGGAATGAGAGTGAATTAGCTGAATTTGGTGGAGGTATGAAGTGATTTGGGGATGAATACAATTTGGGGATCTAAATTAAAATAATTTAATAAGTGGAGAGAGAAAAAGACCCTCTCATATATATGGTTGGGCCCTTCTTGTCCCTCCTCCAAGCAATTCACATTGTCAACAATGCCCCCCACTAGCTAGTTATGATAAATTAATTAGGGGGGCTATATTAGGAAGTTTATAATCTAATAAAAATTAGTCTAATCTCCATAATAAAACAAGGGAATGATTCTAATGGGCCAGACCAAATGTTGGTCTCAATATGTCATGATAATCTAATTGGGTCCATTGATTACAAGTCTAACTAATAATAAATAGTAAAACACAATATAAATAATTAGTATCATAATATATAAATATTTAATCACTAAAAATAAAATTTGCTAAATAACAAAAATACCCTCATATAGAAATGTGGTAGTGACATCCCATATATCTTAAAAGGAAATTACCATGTAAGGTCTGAACCAATACCAATTATCTACACCTTATGATCCGACCTACTACCCGATGTGAGACTAAATTACCAACTCAATTGTCACCCTCTCCCCTTTTGAGGGCTCAATCTTAAATGAGATACAATCCAATAATCTCCACCTTAGCTCATTTCTACTACCTAAACAACCTCAGCTCGTTTTTGCTAGCCGAACAACCTTAGCACACCCCGACTACTATTTCTTATTCCTGCCAATTGAGCACCTACCCGATGTGTGACTAAATTACCAAGTCCATTGTCATACCCCTTTTGAGGGCTCATCCAAAAATGAGTTATATCCAACAATCTCCACCTTAGATCGTTTCCCCTAGCCAAACAACCTTAGCACACCTCGACTACTTTTGCTCATTTCTGCCAATGGAGAACCTAAGAGATCCAAACATATTATTATCTTGATCCGTTCTACTACAGAACCAAGCCGACTTGTTTATCCATACCATAATTATGCGCCAACCACATCGTCTTGCTCTACCTCTAGCCCGCTTGACATACTTTGGAAGCCAATTCGTGTAATTGTCTCTAATCTTTGGTCTGATTCATCTTTAGACCGCCTTATAGAGGATGCTCCTACTCTACCTTGAGAAGAGCCCGTATAGTCTGATTATATGCATGAACGTTCAGCACCATCTATCTCGAACCAATTTGAGCCATCCAAACTAGCTCCATAACCATGGGCTCTGATACAACTTGTTGGGCGTGCATAAGTGTTTGCCAATCAACCCGAGATAACCAACCTCGTCTAATGAACACCAAGCACAGATATACAAGTATGTGACTGTGAGTACGTCACCTGGACAAATTCCAATCCATATAATTCAGATAAAATTATAAGATTGGCAAAAAATTAATGTTGAACCATTTTTCCTAATAGGTTCAACCCCTCACCATACTCAAGAAGAAACAACAAATATTGCAATAAAAATACTCATCAACCCGTAAATTTTTTTCTAACTGAAGTTGACGACTCCTCGATTAGATCTCTTCTTTCTTCTATCTTAGATGGCGAAGAACCCTAAGAGCAAAGCATAAACTTTCTCAACTTTGTACTACACTTTGTGCCTCCATCTTAACCTATATAAATAGGATGAGAAATCTTATTTTAGTTCATAATAGGATTTCCTAAATATGATACCCTAAAATAAGAATCATATTACAACTAAAATAGCCCAACACCAATTATGGACATCCAAATAAGGTCAAATTAAATATTTGATTTAAATTTAAAATCTAACCAAATTAATGTATATATCTAAATCATATAAAATCAAATCTTTGACTCTATTTGGGCACCAAAATTTGATATTTACCAAATCCAAACTGGACTCCAACTTTCTTATTGGGAGCACGAAATGGTTTTCTAACCAAACTGAGATAACCAATCCCGTTTAACGAACACCAAGCACAAATAAAGAAAAGTATGTGGTAGTGACTATGTCACCTAGACAAATTTAATCTACATAACTCAGATAAAATTACAAGATTGACAAAAAATCAATGTTTAACCCTTTGCCCTAATAGGTTTAAACCCCTCGCCACACTCAAGAAGAAACGACAAGGATTACAATAAAATCACTCAACAACTCATAGCAATTTCCCTAACCAAAGTTGACGACTCCTTAATTAGATATCTTCTCCATTCTGTCTTCGATGACAAATAACCCTAAGAGCAAAGCATTTACTTTCTCTTAGATTTCCTGTGGATGAGCACCCTGAATCTTAACTTTGTGCTAAACTTTGTGGCTCCAACCTCACCCTTATAAATAGGATAAGAAATCTTATTTTAGGTCATAATAGGATATTTTAAATAGGATACCCTAAAATAAGAATCTTATTATACCTAAAATAGCCTAACATCAATTATGGACGTCCAAATATGGTCAAATTAAATATTTGATATAAATTTGAAATTTAATCAAAGTAATAAAGATTTTAAAATTATATCAAATATCTTTGACCATATTTGGGGTCCAAAATTTGATATTTACCAAATCCAGACTGTACTCCAACAATCTTCCCCTCTAGTCTGATGAGAGAGTGTTGACCCCATGGATCCTCAATTGAACTCCATGCCTATCTTCTTGCGACAGAAAAACTGCTCCCTATGCCCTCGATCTCCAATACCACGAGTTGCTTTTCAACTTCCTTTGTCTCTAACTCGTCAATTATTACGTTTATGCTAGCTGTCATGCGTAGCACCTCCTTCCCTAATGAGATCCTATCGACATAAATGATATGGCTTAGACCGAAGTTCCTGATGATCAGCCACACCATGAGTTTTAGCTGCTTGTCCCCAACTTTTGTATTATACCAGAACGTGTTACCATTCTGACGAGCTTCTTCACCTATGGCTAGCCCAACCAAGCTTATGGTACGGTTCTCCTGAGATTCAAACTCCAGAACCAGTCCACCTTCGTGTCCGACTATGAAATTCCCCCATTCACATGCATCCTCGAACAGAACATCATGCACGGTGCCCGTCATTGATGACCCACATCTCTCCCGGAACTGTGTGAATGGAGATGCACCCGCCTCAGAATGAATTTGCTCCACATCTTGATCTCCTTCCTGGCTTCCAACTGCTAAAATCAATTTTTCTCCGTGAAGCTTTAGCAAACCATCTGTCACCAAAATCGGATCCATGGAGCAACCCTGACCTGGTAGCGAACCAACTATCAAGGAATCGACAAATATACCTTCAATCTTTGGCTCATCACCATTCGTCGCTTTATCTCGATGAACCAAATTCTCTTTAATCCTTAAAGTATCTTGAAGACCCTTCTTACAATGTTCTCGTTGATCCGCCTCATGTCGAATAACCCTCGAGCCTCCATCCGATGTTTGTGGCCTTCCTATACAACTTATCGGCTAGAGCCTATACCTGCCAAAACATAAATCTTTTCAAGCCAGCAGTTGGGAACCCTTCGTAAGCATCCAATATTTGTCCCCAAATAAACTGTGATAGCCATCATCCGCCAGCCTCCCCACCAAAACCAAGTTATAGCGCAAACTCGGTATGTGTCGTACACCCTTGAGAATGAGCTCCCCACAAAGCTCTGTTGTCAAGTGAACACCACTGATGCCTACAACTGCAGCCTTTCCCTTGTTGTCCATCTTCACACATCTAAACCTGCTACCATGGTATGACATGAAGATCCTCCTATATGGAGTGGCATGATATGACCTTCCGTATCTTTGACCCAATCGCCATAATGACACATGCCACAAGGTTACTCTACGTCGGTTGCTGCAATGATGAGATCTTCCATAGCCATAAGATCCTCCTAATCGTCCTTGCCTTTGGCCTTCTCATCTTTGAGTTTCATGCAGTTCCTTTTGATTTGGCCCCTTTCGCCACAGTGATAGTAGCCCTTCTTGCGGTCTACAGTTGCAAGATCCCGAGAACTCTCCCTTGTCCTCGCCTATGACTTGAGTCTTTCCTTCCTATAGAAAGCCACCAGAGCAGACTCCTACGATGTTTCCATCTGCTTATGTTGGACCTTCTCATTCAATAAGCTAGTTTTGACTTCCTCCATCATGATAACTCCATCAGGAGCAGAGTTGCTTACTGATACCACCAAGGACTCCAAAAGTTTTGGCAGAGAACTCAAAAGCAGAGGGCCTGAAGCCCATCATCAATCACCATTATTATCACAGACAACTGATTGATGATATCCTGAACCTAGATCAGATGCTGTGCCACTTGGACACCCTTCGTGTATTTCTAATTGATGATTTAACGAATAAGAAATGCTTTGTTGCCAAACATCTTTCTTTTGTACAACAAATACAGCTTCTCCCATAATGCTTTTTCCGAACTCTCCATGGATACATCGTGCAACACCGAGTCATCCACCCATTGGCGGATGAATCCAACAGCCTTCTGATCCAATCGTTTTTAGTCTTCAGCAACTTTGTTCCTCAGCTTCATGTTGTCATGCTTCAACGGACCATGTAAGTCCTTCCACCAGAGTAGATACTCTATCATTGGATTTCAAATTGCCCAGTTTCTTTTTGTGTGATGATCATATAAGTATTCATCTGCTCCGTAGACATAGTCGCGAGAACCAAAACTAGTAGCTCTGATACCACTTGTTAGGTACGCAGTTGGACCCAAACAACAGTTGGCCTAGGATTTGCGATATTAGATTGGGCCCATTGTTTATGGTGATAAATGAAAGAAGGAAAAATGTATATAAGACAAGGCTTATACGAAACCCATTTTCTTTGGTTTACAAACAAGCTTGTACAATGTAATCTTATACGAGGATATGGGAGTACAATTTATTTAATCTGGGTAAATATTGCTATGGGTGTCTGATCTGTAGCCGATCACTTTAGCCCTTGGACCACACGATGGTGAAGAAGTACCGTAGAAGATGGAGAGCAGCTTCGGGGGTTTCTTAGGAGGATGGATGCACGATGCCAAAGTCGTTGATCGCTACTCCTTGCCTGAGCTCCGGACTCTTCTTTCTCCAAGACTCCCTCTCACCGATCTCTTTCGCCTTTCTCCAATTCGACCTTGGATCTGATATTGGTTTCCTTGACCAATTTTCCGACCCTTTTTCTCTTAATTTTGTTGACCTTTTTCTCTGTTGATAGAGGTCTCTATTTATAGAGTTTTTAGTGACAGTGACCACTCAGTCGGTGTAAAAATTGAGTAGTGGACAGTACAACACCCTTTTACACAACGGTTAAAGTAACCAATGCCTGTGTATAGATGATCTTTTGAATGAGCGTGTGACGCAGGTCCAACTAAGGGACAAAATGCGTATAATTGCTACGGAGATCACGACGTAGAAGCCACGCAGGTAGGTATCCTTCGTGTAGAAGAGGTTGGCGTAGAAGCCAATGTCTGTCACCCTGGCGTAGAAGCCAAGTAGGCATAGAAGCCGAGTAGGCGTAGAAACCTGAAGGCATAGAAGCCGAGTAGGCGTAGAAACCTGAAGGCATAGAAGCCGAGTAGGCACAGAAGGCCGAATGGGCATAGAAGCCGAGTGAGCATAGAAGCTGAACGGGCATAGAAGCCGAGGTGATGTGGACGTCTTAGCTAGAATTACGGCTCTTGGAGATCTAATCAAATCTCTTGCATTAAATGCAGAGACCTGCCATCATCCTGCGCATTAATTGTAGAGGCGTGTCCCGAGTGCCTGCCACCGTTTTGAGCATTAGGTGCAGAGACGTGCCTCGAGCCCTGTACGAAGAGCAGATTTTGGCGTAGCAGTCCATTTGTCTTTCGCGAAGCGTAAACTGTTCCTCCCTGCCTGTGTAAAATAAGGCAGCGTATCCCCTTGTACGCATAAAAGAAGCTTACGCCGAGGAGACGTCAGTAAATGACGGTTCGGTGATATTTAACCAAATCCCCTGCATTAAATACAGAGATCCGCTATCATCCTGCGCATTAATTGCAGAGGCGTGTCCCGAGTGGTCTATCATTATTCCAGCTGTCGTCTGGGTAGCCATGCAGTACTCTTTGTCAGAAGTCCAGACGTCAGGTTCATTGCAGGCTTTGACAGGTTCACTTTGGAGAACATGAAGCTTCCCTCGTACACTTTAATGCTGCGCATAAAGGCGATAAAGCACCCTGTTTACGCTAAAGCGGCTTGGACATACTGCCTTACGTGGATGGTCCTTTATATTTCATGCTGTGTCCAGCAGAGAAGCACTGTTGTACGCTTGGCGGCATTGAATGCCTCTGTTTACGCTGCTCTGCATCAATATGCTGCGTAGAGTTTTCCTACATATTTTTCATGCTTCTACAAGACCCCCTTCAAAGCTTTCAAATTTCTCGTAATTTGAAATGCTTTGAATGACGCATGAACCGCTCCTCGTAACTCGAAATGTCTCTGAATGGAGCATTAAAACGGTCGAGGCTGACTTTATGGCGGATTTATTGGGGATGGGTGTGACCTCTCTCGCCAATAAAAAGGCTGAGGAGTTAACCTGTTCTTCTCGTATTTCCCTCGCCACAGGGATGATCGCCGAAGTTCGTCGGGTCGATCTGAGGAAGAAGGAGACCATGCTCTTCCATTATATAGGGAGCCAAAAAAGATGGCGTCTTCGAGCAAGTGTCATCTGCAATGATGGATCATGGAAGGATATCATAGCCACCTTTGCTCGGGATAATCAGCAACTTTATATGGTGGTTCTTTGGGAGAGAGGAAGAATCATATTCCACCATGGCGCTTGTAAGTGGCACCTTCTCCTGTTACCTCCGGGGATGAGAGCAGCAACTAGCTCTGACCTCGGGTATTGAGTTGGGTGAAATACCTCAACTCAATCTGTCACGGTGCATGGAGCATAGGATCTTGTCACGACCCGCACCCGGGGTAAGGGTACTAGTCGGAAACAACGCCCAGCCTACGCCGTAGAATCGATGGTAGAACGCTGTCTATAAAGTCTATCTAATATAATGAACCACCAAAAGATTGTGTACTCAATCACAGAACTAAGATAGAATGAACATGGATCAGATAAGAATAGAATAGTCATCAACTCATGAGTTTAAATAATACATCAATGAGTCTGAAGAACAACACAAAAAGCTGGAGACAAATCCAGTACAAAGAATACTACGAAGCTACAACTCCAGGGTCAACTATCTCAGTTGGGATAAGTCCCTCTTGAGCCAGGGTCTCAGAATCTAAACCCACAACATCCTGGGGTCCATAATAGGTAGGGTACTCCTCAGTGTCATCTGGAAAAATATATTCAGTCAGGAAAGGAGCAGAGTACATCTCTAACAGCAGTTCTAATCCATGATAAAAACTATGTAACAGTAAATAGCTGTGGATAAACATAATGCACAAAATAGATACAAGAGATATATAGACAATAAGAAAATACTGGAAAGAAATACAATAATGAACAATATGCCAATGAAACAATAATACTAATGACTATGTGTGTGAGTACTAGCTTAACATGTGATTGGCTTGGGCAAGATACAATGCGGCCTGGCTAATCATACGTGCGGTGCATGATCAACACTATTCGCTTACCAATACTTTATTCAATAGGGATTTGATCACATATCTATACTAATACTCCCCACCCCCAACTGGTATAATAGATCCAACCACGGTATGCTATGGCACTAGATTCCCCAAGAAGATAGCTAGTCTCCCCGAGAATCGGTGTCTGTACATGTACAAGATAACCAATGAAACAATACTTGCACCATATACACCATATACCAAGGAATAACATCTCATGACGAGATCCGGATATACCAATCCGTGTAACCATAGTGTCGAGAGAAACATGTAAATCTACACTAGATACAACAAACATAGAGGATATCATAAATGAGAAACTATCAGAGAATGTACTCGCCTGAAATCCAAAGAACAGTCTCACAGATGTCTGACTCGGTGCCTCGAAGACCTAGATATAGAATACCACATTAAAACAAGGTCCCGGAAAGAGAACAAGTCAAACTAGTCAACTCCTAGGTCAATAAATAAATTCTAAGTCAAAAGTCAACTATGGTCAACTCTAAAGTCAACTAAAGTCAAACCAAGGTCAACCTCACAAGAAATCTATATAAATAATATAGAAATAAAATACAACAATTTAGGAATAAAAATTAGATCCCAAATCATACTCACACAAAGTATACTACTAATACAAATAATATATACCCTAAAATAATATATATACAAACCAATATGTATACAAATAACATAATATATTATTACAAATATTACAAAACACATATATATACACATATATATATATACAATAATAATATATAAAATATGATTTAAAACTGTCAAAGCGTCACTGAAAACAGTGAACAAAACAAGATAAAATAAAAACAGGTTTAATAGTGACAGTCTTGACTGTCACTGAAAATTCGTCGCAGAAACTCCATATACAAAACCGCTGCTGTCACAGTTTGCTGACAGTTTCAAACTATCACAAAAAAACGTCGCTGAAAGGTTGCCGCTCAAAACTGCCGCAGCATTAATGACAGATCTGTCATTAATGCTGACCACTGTACAGCGGCTGCTGTTCAGACCAAATAATGACAGTTTCACTGTCATAGAATCCACTGTCACCAAAATAAATAAAAATATAAAAATATATATATATATATAAATATATATATGCAATAATAATCACAATACATATATATAAATAAATAATTATATACTTATATATATATGCACATATAAACTTATAATTAAATACCAATAGTTATAACACATGCACATATTAATGTTCATATTTTACATGGCTAGAAGCACACCTAAAATATATACATTAATATACAAATAATTACATAATAATTATAAATAATATAATTACACAATTAAACACATAAATATATTTTATAAAATATTTATGTATAATTTATACTATTAACATAAGTACATATATAATTACATGCAAGAAAGCTACATATTATATTTGTACATCATATTAGCACACACAAAAATATATAGATCTATGCTACAATAATTATTATAATAAATACACAAAATAAATATATAATATCTATATATATTTACTAATTATAATTGAAGAATTTAAACCATACATAATTAGATCTATTCAAAAATCCACACAATTGGAGTGTATCACACCGTATCCCACTAGATCTAGGATACGCATGTGACACGAGTCCAACACACAACCAATTACACCCCGAAGGATACAAATAAATCATAAATAATATTTATGAATAAATCAAAGTGTCAAAAGTAGATCTATGTGTCCGTGTCAAAATACGACATGTTCAAAGCCCCGTGTCGGAGGGAAAACCCCCAAAATGACACGTATCACCAAATAGTTGGGATACGAACCACATGTACCAAATTATGGATACGACACTAGCCCCAAACACATAAGCTCATGTCCAATTGATATATAGGATCAATTGAAACACACAACAAAATGTAAATTCGGAATTCCAACAAAATTAACACAAAAAGCACCATAACTTTCTCCATGGGTCTCCTATGAACACAAAACAAAGTCCTATGGGTAGTACATACATATATGTTGATTTTACATGATTAAATCTTAGATTTATAAGCTATTTAAATGGGAAAATCTGAATTATACCTATTGGGAGATGGATTCCCAATGAAACCTCCAATTGAGAAGAACTTGCTTCCAAATTGTAGATCCTTGCTCCTCTTTGTAGATCCTTGCTTCCTTCTTCTAGATCCTTGCTTCCTCCTTCTCTAATGGTGAATTGGGAAGAATTTGGAATAAATTTGGTAGGGAATTGGAATGGGAATAGAGGGAATTTGGGAGTGGAAATTTTAGATCTAGATTTGGAATGAGAATGAGAGGAGAGAGAAATTTCCCCCCTCTTTTAATAGGCCGGCCTTGCCCCTCTCCCAAGCAATTATAAAATGTCCAATGTACCCCTTGGGGCCTCTCATAAAGAAATAATTAAGGAAGGAAGCTTCTAGGCTAATCACTTAATTAATTTAATCCATCTCCTTAACTATGGGCTTTCTAAATGGGCCAAATCTAACTATTTAATTCAGGTTGGTCCATGGGTCCAAACTACACTAGTTGGGTCCACTAAAATAAGTCCAAAATAATTAAATAACATCCAACAACAATTAAATAATACAACAAAAATTATTTACCATGCATTATATTTATTTAAATAGGAAATTACTAAAATACCCTTTTTCCTAAAATGTGGTAGTGACAAGTCTACCCTCCTTAAAATAATTTTGTCCTCGAAATTCAAAGACGAAAACTACCCCCAGAAAAACACAGAACAGAACTAAAAAATCACAACTAACTAATGAACAGAACATAACAATGAACAGAACATAACTAGAAATAACATACCTCAAGGTACAAACAAATATGGATAACGCTCTCGCATGTCATCCTCTCTCTCCCAGGTAGACTCCCCCGGAGAGTGATGTCTCCATGCGACGCGCACCAAAGGAATAGTCTGGTTCCTCAGCACCTTCTCTCTCCGATCCAGAATCTCAACTGGATGCTCTGGATTTCTAAGAGTAGGGCCCACCTCTATCTCCGAGTGATCCAATATATGACTAGGATCTGCCACGTATCATCTCAACTGCGACACATGAAACACGTTGTGCACTCCCTCCAATGCAGGTGGCAAGTCTAGTCTATAAGCAACTGCACCGACCCTCTCTAGAATAGTGAAAGGTCCGATGAATCGCGGACTAAGCTTTCCGCCTCCACCGAAGCGAATCGTGCCTCTTGTCGGAGAAATCCTCAGAAACACCAAACCACCCACCTAGAACAAAACACCATCTTAAGAACTTAATCTATAACAAACAAGAACAAGCACAAACAAAATCTAAACTATACCTCAAACTCCAAAGGTCTCCGATGGCTATCGGCCCAATGCCGCTGTCTGTCCTGCGCCACTCGAATTCTGTCTCTGATCAAATGAACCTTCTTCGCTGCATCCACAACCATCTCTGGCCCAAGCAAAATTCTCTCTCCAACATCGTCCCAAGATAAAAGAGTACGACACCTCCGACCATATAGAGCTTCAAAAGGTGACATCTCTATACTGGCCTGGTAACTGTTGTTGTAAGCAAACTCTACCAAATGGAGATGGTCCTCCCAAGAACCCCCGAAATCTAGTACACAAGTGCGTAACATATCCTCGAGAGTCTGGATAGTCCTCTCTGACTGTCCATCTGTCTGGGGATGATATGCAGTACTGAACTTGAGCTGAGTGCCCAAACTCTCCTGTAAACTCCTCCAGAAATGAGAAGTGAAACGACTATCTCGATCTGAGACTATGCTGACGGGAACTCCGTGTATCCTAACAATCTGCCTCACATACATTTCTGCCAGCTTCTCCGTAGACAAACCCACTTTGAAAGGCAAAAAGTGGGCCGACTTGGTCAATCTATCAACAATGACCCAAATTGCGTCTTTCTCTCCTGGAGATCGTGGAAGTCCGGACACAAAATCCATAGTAATGTGTTCCCACTTCCACTCTGGAATGGGTAATGGCTGAAGTAACCCTCCTGGCCTCTGCCTCTCGGCTTTCACCTGCTGGCACACTAAGCATCTGGATACAAACTGTGCCACTTCCCTCCTCATGCCATACCACCACACACTCTCTCGCATATCCCGATACATCTTGTTAGCACCTGGATGTATGGAATACTGAGAGCGATGTGCTTCCTGCAATACCTCCTCGTGCAACTCCCCACTAGGCACACACAATCTAACTCCATGCCTCAAGGATCTATCCTCTGCAATAGTGAAATCATCCTCCAATCCTGCTCTCACCTAAGCTCTGATACTCCTCAAAGATACATCATCATACTGTACTGCCTTGATCCTGTCCATCAAATCTGAGTGTATCTGCAATCCCCATATCTGCATAGCACACCCAGGAACAATCACCTCAATGCCCAAGCTCTCCAAGTCCTCCAACAGATATCGATCATGCGTCAAGAACATAGCTACCGGATACCTGCTCCAAGCATCGACAACTATATTGGCTTTCCCAGGATGATATTGCAAAGAGATATCAAAATCCTTCATCAATTCTAACCACCGATGCTGCCTCATGTTCAACTCCTTCTGCGTAAAAACGTACCTCAAGCTTTTGTGGTCTGTGAAGATCTCCACACGCTCTCCGTACAAATAATGTTTTCACAACTTTAGGGCGAATATGACAGCTGCCAACTCCAAATCATGGGTAGGATAGTTCTTTTCATGAGGACGCAATGGCCTGGATGCATAGGCAATCACTTTCCCATGCTGTTGAAGAACACAACCTAAACCCTTCCCCGATGCATCACTATAAATAGTAAAACCTCCGGACCCTGATGGCAACGTCAAAATAGGAGCAGACGTCAACCTCTTCTTCAACTCCTCAAAAGTAACCTGACAATCCTCCGACCAAACAAACTCCACATCCTTCCTTGTGAGTCTGGTCATCGGCTCGGCAATCCTCGAAAAATCTTGCACAAACTTCCTGTAATAGCCTGCCAATCCCAAGAAACTCCTGATCTCTGCTACTGAACTCGGAGTCTTTTAAGATTCCACTGCTGAAATCTTCTTCGGATCCACTGAAATACCATCACCAGTCACAACATGCCCCAAGAATTCTACTTTGTCCAAGAAAAACTCACATTTGGCAACTTCTCATACAGCTTCTCCTTCCTCAGCACATCCAACACAATCCTTAAATGGTCCTCATCCTCCTCCGGTGTCCTCGAGTATATGAGTATGTCTTCGATGAACACCACCACGAACTTGTCAAGGTACTGGTGGAACACCTTGTTCATTAAGTTCATAAATACCGCCGGTGCATTAGTCAAACCAAACGGCATTACCATAAACTCGTACTGACCATACCGAGTTCTAAAAGCAGTCTTCGGTAGTCCTCCGGCTTCACCTTCACTTGATGGTAGCCTGATCTCAAATCTATCTTAGAAAATACCTTCGCACCACTCAATTGATCAAACAGATCTTCAATCCGTGGCAAAGGATACTTATTCTTGATAGTGAGATTATTCAAAGCCCTATAATCAATGCACATGCGCACCGATCCATCCTTCTTCGGTACAAACAATACCGGGGCTCCCCATGGTGAAGAACTCGATCTGATAAATCCCTTATCCTGTAATTCGTCCACCTGCTTCTTCAACTCGACCAGCTCGCTATTGTTTACTCTATAGACATGTTATAAAATTGGTTCTGCACCTGGCACCAAGTCTATAGAAAATTCAACATCTCGATCTGGTGGCAATCCTGGCAATTCCTCAGGAAACACATCCAAGAATTCTACTATCAACGGATGTGGCAACTCCTTGTCTTCTACCATAGCTCCACAAATAATGCCTTCGTCCTGCTCCGCAGCTCCTCTAGTAAACTCGAACTCTGGCTCTCCTGGCGGACCAAACAAAACTCTACCTCCTCTACAGTCTATGCTCGCACGGTGCCTACTAAACCAATCCATCCCAAGTACAATATCATAGCTCGGAAGTGGCATTACAAGTAAACACGTACTCAACTCCCGGCCTCCCAGAGTAACTCTCCAATCCTTACAAATATTATTAACTAGGATAATGCCTCCCCCGGTCATGATCTTGCAAGTCCTAAGTAAAGACTCAACTACCAAACCATGCTTCAGAGCAAAAGAAACAGATACAAAACTATGGGAAGCACCACTATCAAACAAAGCTAAAGCTGGAATGGAATCAAGAAGAATAGAACCTGCGATGACATCTCCTGTGGGTTCCTCCTCTTCGACGGTCATAGCAAACGCTCGTCCCTGCCGAGCACCTCCCTGCTGTTGATGCTGGACAAAATGCTGCTGCTGTGTCGGAAGCGGTCCCCTCGGCTGTGCTGCAGGTGGTCTCGTCTGTGTCCTCGGAGCTGGAGCTGCTCCTTGAACTGCACGACGAGGACACTCCCTCAATTGATGCCCTTCAGTACCACAATACAAACAAACTCCTAGCCTCCTCCTGCAAACTTCCCAGATGTGGCCGGGCTTCTTGCAGAAGTTGCATGGAGCTTGCTGTAACTGTCTCTGCTGCTGAGGTGCCTGGTGAAAAGGCGCTCTAGCTGGAGTCTGGTTCTGCTGTGGCTGCTGGAAAGGTCTGGACTGGAAATAAGGACGTTTGGCTGATACTGCACTGCCGTTGGCCCCCAAAAAAGAATCACGGTCTCTCTTGGTCTTCAAACCCAGATCCCGCTCAACCTTGCGTGCCTTCGCAAGTATCTCCGAGTATGTCTCATAAAAAGACGGAATGAGAATCTTCACTTCCCAGTTTAGACCCTCTCGGAAACGAATAGCTCGAACCTCCGGCTCTCTCACCAAATACTCTGCAAATCGGCTCAACCTACCGAACTCCACAGTGTATTCCTCCACAGACATGTTCCCCTGAATGAGACTCTCAAATTGTCTCCCCAAGTCAAGCCTGTCTATCCGGGCGAAAAACTTCTTCTTGAAAAGGTCCTTGAATACCTCCCAAGATTGTCCTACGTCAACCAGTACTGGCTCATTCCTGAACCAAGTGCGAGTGACGTCGAACAGTTGAAGTCCTACCGCCTCAACCTTCAGATCTTCAGAAAGACGGGACACCCTCATAAGATGCTCAATGTCCTCGAGCCAATCATCAGCATAGACGATGCCCTCCGTCCCTTTGAAAACCCTAGGCTCCACTTTCTGGAAGTCCTGAATGTTGCCTGGCCAAAGCTGAGCAACTTGAGGAACAACCTGCTGCTGGATCGGAACTCCTCTCTCAACTACAGCACGAGCAAGCTGATGAGCACTCTCGATGCCCTGCCGTAGAACGTTGGTCTGCCTATGATGTGCCTCTGACTGAGCCCTCTTTGCCTCGAGCATTTCACGAAACATTGTAAATATCTGTGATGCCTCTGCTGGCACAGGAGGTGGAGGTGGAAGCCCCTCAGATACAGCTGGCACAGTCCTCTGAGTAGGTGGTTGACCTCCGAAAGCAGCTGACACTCTAATCACCAGAGAAGTGACTAGTGCAGGCCCTCGGGATGTTACAGACCTCTCAGAAGCTGCTCTCCCCTGCTGTGATATAGTCTTAGGCGGCATCCTGAGACAAAGCGAAAGAAAGAATCAATATGGCACAAGATGTAAGACATCAAGGAAAGGACAGTTTAAGAGATCAAGTATCAATATCAAAGGAGAATAGTTGAATCAAAAGAATTTTCCTAGATGTGATTGAGTATCTCAGCCTATATCCTATATCCTATTGCAGGCTCGCAGTAGTACAACTAAGTTATCGCACTACCACGATATCACATACTTGTGAAGCTAGACCTTCATGGGCCACCACCAAAAATTTGTCACGACCCGCACCCGGGATAAGGGTGCTAGTCGGAAACAACGCCCAGCCTACGCGACAGAATCGGCGGTAGAACGCTGTCTAGAAAGTCTATCTAATATAATGAACCACCAAAAGATAGTGTACTCAATCACAGAACTAAGATAGAATGAACACGGATCAGATAATAATAGAATAGTCATCAACTCATAAGTTTAAATAATACATCAATGAGTCTGAAGAACAACACAAAAAGCTGGAGACAAATCCAGTACAAAGAATACTACGAAGCTACAACTCCAGGGTCAACTGTCTCAGTTGGGATAAGTCCCTCTTGAGCCAGGGTCTCAGAATCTAAACCCACAACATCCTGGGGTCCATAATAGGTAGGGTACTCCTCAGTGTCATCTGGAAAAATATATCCAGTCAGGAAAGGAGCAGAGTACATCTCTAACAGCAGTTCTAATCCATGATAAAAACTATGTAACAGTAAATAGCTGTGGATAAACAAGATGCACAAAATAGATACAAGAGATATATAGACAATAAGGAAATACTGGAAAGAAATACAATAATGAACAATATGCCAATGAAACAATAATACTAATGACTAAGTGTGTGAGTACTAGCTTAACATATGATCGGCTTGGGCAAGATACAATGCGGCCTGGCTAATCATACGTGCGGTGCATGATCAACACTATTCGCTTACCAATACTTTATTCAATAGGGATTTGATCACATATCTATACTAATACTCTCCACCCCCAACTGGTATAATAGATCCAACCACGGTATGCTATAGCACTAGATTCCCCAAGAAGATAGCTAGTCTTCCCGAGAATCGGTGTCTGTACATGTACAAGATAACCAATGAAACAATACTTGCACCATATATCAAGGAATAACATCTCATGACGAGATCCGGATATACCAATCCGTGTAACCATAGTGTCGAGAGAAACATATAAATCTACACTAGATACAACGAACATAGAGGATATCATAAATAAGAAACTATCAGAGAATATACTCGCCTGAAATCCAAAGAACAGTCTCACAGATGTCTGACTCGGTGCCTCGAAGACCTAGATATGGAATACCACATTAAAACAAGGTCCCGGAAAGAGAACAAGTCAAACTAGTCAACTCCTAGGTCAATAAATAAATTCTAAGTCAAAAGTTAATTATGGTCAACTCTAAAGTCAACTAAAGTCAAACCAAGGTCAACCTCACAAGAAATCTATATAAATAATATAGAAATAAAATACAACAATTTAGGAATAAAAATTAGATCCCAAATCATACTCACACAAAGTATACTACTAATACAAATAATATATACCCTAAAATAATATATATACAAACCAATATGTATACAAATAACATAATATATTATTACAAATATTACAAAACACATATATATACACATATATATATATAAAATAATAATATATAAAATATGATTTAAAACTGTCAAAGCGTCACTGAAAACAGTGAACAAAACAAGATAAAATAAAAACAGGTTTAATAGTGACAGTCTTGACTGTCACTGAAAATTCGTCGCAGAAACTCCATATACAAAACCGCTGCTGTCACAGTTTGCTGACAGTTTCAAACTGTCACAAAAAAACGTCGCTGAAAGGTTGCCGCTCAAAACTGCCGCAGCATTAATGACAGATCTGTCATTAATGCTGACCACTGTACAGCGGCTGCTGTTCAGACCAAATAATGACAGTTTCACTGTCATAGAACCCACTGTCACCAAAACAAATAAAAATATAAAAATATATATATATATATATATATATATATATATATAAATATATAAATATATATATATATATATATATATATATAAATATATAAATATATATATGCAATAATAATCATAATACATATATATAAATAAATAATTATATACTTATATATATATGCACATATAAACTTATAATTAAATACCAATAGTTACAACACATGCACATATTAATGTTCATATTTTACATGGCTAGAAGCACACCTAAAACATATACATTAATATACAAATAATTATATAATAATTATAAATAATATAATTACACAATTAAACACATAAATATATTTTATAAAACATTTATGTATAATTTATACTATTAACATAAGTATATATATAATTACATGCAAGAAAGCTACATATTATATTTGTACATCATATTAGCACACACAAAAATATATAGATCTATGCTACAATAATTACTATAATAAATACACAAAATAAATATATAATATCTATATATATTTACTAATTATAATTGAAGAATTTAAACCATACATAATTAGATCTATTCAAAAATCCACACAATTGGAGAGTATCACACCGTATCCCACTAGATCTAGGAGACGCATGTGACACGAGTCCAACACACAACCAATTGCATCCCGAAGGATACAAACAAATCACAAATAATATTTATGAATAAATCAAAGTGTCAAAAGTAGATCTATGTGTCCGTGTCAAAATACGATATGTTCAAAGCCCCGTGTCGGAGGGAAAACTCCCAAAATGACACGTATCACCAAATAGTTGGGATACGAACCACATGTACCAAATTATGGACACGACACTAGCCCCAAACACATAACCTCATGGCCAATTGATCTATAGGATCAATTGATACACACAACAAAATGTAAATTCGGAATTCCAACAAAATTAACACAAAAAGCACCATAACTTTCTCCATGGATCTCCTATGAACACAAAACAAAGTCCTATGGGTAGTACATACATATAGGTTGATTTTACATGATTAAATCTTATATTTAGAAGCTATTTAAATGGGAAAATCTGAATTATACCTATTGGGAGATGGATTTCCAATGAAACCTCCAATTGAGAAGAACTTGCTTCCAAATTATAGATCCTTGCTCCTCTTTGTAGATCCTTGCTTCCTTCTTCTAGATCCTTACTTCCTCCTTCTCTAATGATGAATTGGGAAGAATTTGGAATGAATTTGGTAGGGAATTGTAATTGGAATGGAGGGAATTTGGGAGTGGAAATTCTAGATCTAGATTTGGAATGAGAATGAGAGGAGAGAAAAATTTTCCCCCTCTTTTAATAGGCCGGCCTTGCCCCTCTCCCAAGCAATTGTAAAATGTCCAATGTACCCCTTGGGGCCTCTCATAAAGAAATAATTAAGGAAGGAAGCTTCTAGTCTAATCTCTTAATTAATTTAATCCATCTCCTTAACTATGGGCTTTCTAAATGGGCCAAATCTAACTATTTAATTCAGGTTGGTCCATGGGTCCAAACTACACTAGTTGGGTCCACTAAAATAAGTCCAAAATAATTAAATAACATCCAACAACAATTAAATAATACAACAAAAATTATTTACCATGCACAATATTTATTTAAATAGGAAATTACTAAAATACCCTTTTTCCTAAAATGTGGTAGTGACAGATCTGCATAATTTAGGCAGGCCCAGTTCGTACTCTCCCTCCATTCATTATTCTTGTCGATTGTGGAAACCGACCAACTGCTGGAGGAGAGATGAAGAATTGGCGTCCGTGCAAGAATCTGTCAGAACAAATTCCGGGCGTGATCTTCAGCCGATGATGGGGAAGTCTTTGGTAGACTGCATTTTCCTCATATGTAATCATGAAAATGGAGAAAAATCCTTGTAGATTGGATTTTCTTCATATGTAATCATGATTTTTCTTTTTAATAAAATTGTCTTTCTTCCGTGCATATGATCATATTGCCATACTTTGTTGCTGTGAAGTCTGAATATGTGTAGCTTCGACACGTCTAATTCTTTATGCCGACTCTGTTTATAAAGAGTGCTAGGTCCTGTCCTATCTTTTACGCATAACTAGAGATGCGTAGAAAGCCGCTTTAGCATTCGAGTGTTCGAACTGTCCTGCTGTCGAGGAGTGAGGGACCGCGTAGAGTTCTGAACCGTTGCTTCTGATGAACAGCATTCTTGTTCAGACATCATCTTCAAGAATGATTCCTCGAGAAATCTCTTTGAGCAGGGCGAGAAATGGCTGTCAAACTGATTTGCCATCTTGGTAGATGAAATATTCAGACTGGAGTCTGGATGAACTTTGAATTGACCCATGAAGAAGAGCATTTTTTTTAATGTTTGAACTCTGTATGCTTCGGGTACTTGGGATATCCTGTGGTCAAGAAGGAGTATCTTCTGTGTGAACTCCTGTAATTGACCGCTTTGAGAACCGTTCAGATGTACGCGTACTCTGGCCGGCGTATCTTTCAGATGTACGGGAAGTCGTAGAGCGTGAAATCATTAGTCTGCAGCCTCTGAGCGTAAACTAAACACCACCGAGCGTGAAATCATAGACTTATAGTTCCTGAGCGTAAAGTCATAGGTTTGTAGCCTCTCGAGCATAAAAGCTACTGAGCACAAAGGCATTTGGGCATAAAACCCGACTTATAGCCGTCGAACGTAAAGCTGTAGATCTGTTGCTGTCGAGCGTAGAAAGCTCCTTAGCTTAGAACTGTAGATTTGTAGCTTCTGAAAAAAAAGAAAATTTTTCCGAGCGTGAAGTTGCGGATCTGTTGTTTCTGAGCGTAAACTAAGCGCCACCGAGCTTGAGATCATCGATTTGGTATCTGCTGAGCGTAAAGTCGTAGGTTTGTAGCCTCTCAAGCATAAAAGCTACCGAGCACAAAGGCATCCGGGCATAAAACCATAGACTTATAGCTTGCGAGCGTAAAACTATAGATCTGTAGCTGTCGAGCGTAGAAAGCTCCTTAGCGTAGGAACCATGAACTTGCTTTGCGCGAAAAACTTTTTGAATTCGCTGACTGTCCGCCTTCTCTGAATAATAGGCTGACGTGGGACCCAATCATAACCGAATATTAATTAGGAGATTTGGTTCGGGGTCCGAGGAGTCCATCTGAACTCTATATATATCCCAAATTTTTGAGAGAAAAACTTTCCATCCGCCTTCTGCGAAAGAAAGCCTTCGACTGTTCGAGTTCTTCTCCATTTTTTCTCCGAGTCTTCAAAGTTTCCAGTAATGGCTTCGAAGCAAACTCCCTCCGCTAAGGGAAAGGAGGTTGATTCTTTTTCTCGTTCTTCGGCTCAAGCGAGGGCGCCTTCGGTTGGACAGGGCGAACCTCATTCTGAGCGGAGCACCCCGCCGACGAGCAGTGTGCCCGACTTGAAAGGTAGAGCTTTTCGGGATGAATGAGAACGACTGAAAATCCTTCGCACACGTTAAACATGATCGCGCTAGGTCATCTCCTGTGCTGATAGCCTCTTTGACGAAGATGATGCACGGAGACATTTCATCTTTTTATGCCCACATTTCTAATATGTCAGCGTAAAAACTCCAGATTTTTGCAGTTAAGCGTAAGAGCTTTGACTGCCGAAAATTTCGTGTATACAGTAAAATTTTGAGCTTTACGCTTGTGGATGAGAATCCCGGCATAACATCTCGAATCTTGGTAGTCTATTTGTAAGGCACAGACTGTATACAGTCGGCTTGAATTTTATGCTTCTGGATGAAAGATTCTGGCGTAAACGATCAAGTTTGTATAGTCTTGGCGTAGAGCATAGACTGTTGCCTCTTGGCATATGTTGCAAGACTGTAATGTCCAGTATAGAAACTGACGTATTTTTCTTGCACCTTTGCAGTTAACTTGCATGAGTCTCCGCTAGCCGAGGTGATGGGTTCTACCACCGGGATGCTGCACTCTAACTATCTGGAGGATCTGTCGCACGTGACATTTCCTATCTCCGGTCCCCAGTATCCCGAAGGAAGGAAAATTCTGATATCGGCTCAGGGTGAGCGAATGCTGCTGAATTTGATCAACGGGGAGCCCCTGACGTACGTAGACGGGGAGCAGTATATAAAGTCGGCTTTCCTCTTCGGGGACATGAACGATAAGCAGTCCCAAACGAAGCCCAAGAAAGAACTCTGGGTTTTCCCTGCCGGGGGCTTGGTCTTGACTCTACCCAAGATGCCGAGAGATTATCCCAACTCGGCATTCTTCCATGCTACACATCCTAGGAGGATGTCGTGGATGCTGACTCCCGATCTTCACGGCAAGCCGAGGAAGATCTTCTATCAGAAAGGATCTGGCCTATTCGTCAGCCGTCCTTCCGGCTCTGTGACGCTGTTCAGGGGATTGTACCCGGGTAGTATCCCGAGTGAAGACAGCTTGGTGCTTCAGCCGGTGCAATTGCCGACCTTCTGCAATGACTTCATGAGGCACGGAGGAGTATACCCCAAGGTGAATCCTCGGTGCAATGGGTGGATGACCCCAACAAATCTTCGTGGGCTCGTTTAGTTGATTGGGCCCTGAAGCATTTTCGGATCGAGCTGGAGAACATCGGTCTGTTTGAGGCTGTGAGTGCCACTAGTGTTGGGTTACCTCCTAACCCCAACCTGTTTCTGGCACTGATGGAGCGATATATTTTGCTTACCGGGACTTTTGCCACTCCACTGGGGGAGCTGGGATTGGCCCTCCATGAGATGGCAGAGAACTTGAGACTGCCGATGGGGGATACTCCGTATGAAGAGTATGTTCCCACGAACCGGGAGCTGGGGGATTCAGATCCTCGGATAGTGGAAGTGTACCAGGAGCTGATGTGCCACTACATTGCTTATACCGCCTTCTACGATGAGCCTTCAGATTTGGCTCATACTAGCAAGTGGACGTCCTACCTCTTTTTTCACCGGGCGAGGACTGCTCAGCCGGAGAAGGTTTTGGAAGGCAAGGATCAGCCTGTGAATTGTCTGAGCGCGCTTACTGCTCAGGTAGTCGACGATCTCATGGAAGACGCTGGGGCTCCTGATCAGATCCTTGGCGAAGGGATAGGAAGATATCCTGCAGGTACTAAGGCCTACAGTTATTTGAGGCATTATCGCAGGCCTCTGTCCAAGGAAGCTCAACTGGCTGGTTTTCTCTCTATATGGCTGCGCCGATTGGTGGTACCTGACATCGCATCTGTGGATCGTATTCACCGCAATACCTTGTGGCCTGCAGTGGGCCTAGTGTTTGGGGCGAGACTGGGCTTAGGCTTGAGGATTCCGGTAGAGAGAAAACCATTCTCTCTCCCGAGGCTTTTAATTGGTTGGTCTGCATTAGACCTTCCCACTTGCTGTACCAAAGTGAAGACCAGTACCTCTTCGAACCCTACCTGCCTAGTCGGTTTGCCAGAAAGTTTGGGTATGATCAGCTGTATGTGGGCAACGCTATCACCAGCTTCAGGTCCAGAGGTGGACTCATCGATGGTGCGAGAGGATGGCAATATTTTATCATGGGCTGCACTGGGGCAATTTTTACTGTGCCCGTCACCACACCCTACATGGAGCTGCGCATCCTCCACTCGTATGCCCAGTTTTATGTGGCCATAAACACCTTCCAACATGATTTTGATATACGTAGAAGTTTCAGGGTGCCCTCTTCCAAGCCTGGTGGAAGAGTCGAAGTCCCCTTGGTTTCTTCTGACGAGGGTGAGAAATCCGTCACTTCGGACGAGCCTCTTGTATCGGTGCCGAGGGGTGAAGTACCTCCCCCTACAGGGGCTTTGGTAATCCCTAGGAAGCGAAGGGCTCCTGCTCCGAAGGAGACCTCCCCTCGTAAGAGGAAGAAGAAGACGGTTACTCGTCCTCTCCGGATTCCTGGTATTGAGGCTCCTGAGAGTGAGCCTGCTTCTCCCCATGTTGGGGATGATCCTTTGATTGGAGGTTCCTCGCCTTATAGAGAGGGACCTTCTATAATTTTGGCTGGTAGTGCCGGATGTCACGACCCGCACCCGGGGTAAGGGTACTAGTCGGAAACAACGCCCAGCCTATGCTGCAGAATCGGCGGTAGAACGCTGTCTAAAAAGTCTATCTAATATAATGAACCACCAAAAGATAGTGTACTCAATCACAGAACTAAGATAGAATGAACACGAATCAGATAAGAATAGAATAGTCATCAACTCATGAGTTTAAAATAATACATCAATGAGTCTGAAGAGTAACAAAAAATAAGCTGGAGACAAATCCAGTACAAAAGAATACTATCATACTACAAGCTACACTCCAGGGTCAACTATCTCAGTTGGGATAAGTCCCTCTTGAGCCAGGGTCTCCGAATCTAAACCCACAACATCCTGGGGTCCATAATAGGTAGGGTACTCCTCAGTGTCATCTGGAAAAATATATCCAGTCAGGAAAGGAGCAGAGTACATCTCTAACAGCAGTTCTAATCCATGATAAAAACTATGTAACAGTAAATAGCTGTGGATAAACAAGATGCACAAAATAGATACAAGAGATATATAGACAATAAGGAAATACTGGAAAGAAATATAATAATAAACAATATGCCAATGAAACAATAATACTAATGACTAAGTGTGTGAGTACTAGCTTAACATGTGATCGGCTTGGGCAAGATACAATGCGGCCTGGCAAATCATACGTGCGGTGCATGATCAACACTATTTGCTTACCAATACTTTATTCAATAGGGATTTGATCACATATCTATACTAATACTCCCCACCCCAACTGGTATAATAGATCCAACCACGGTATGCTATGGCACTAGATTCCCCAAGAAGATAGCTAGTCTCCCCGAGAATCGGTGTCTGTACATGTACAAGATAACCAATGAAACAATACTTGCACCATATACACCATATACCAAGTAATAACATCTCATGACGAGATCCGGATATACCAATCCGTATAACCATAGTGTCGAGAGAAATATGTAAATCTACACTAGATACAACGAACATAGAGGATATCATAAATGAAAAACTATCAGAGAATATACTCGCCTGAAATCCAAAGAACAGTCTCACAGATGTCTGACTCGGTGCCTCGAAGACCTAGATATGGAATACCACATTAAAACAAGGTCCCGGAAAGAGAACAAGTCAAACTAGTCAACTTCTGGGTCAATAAATCAATTCTAAGTTAAAAGTCAACTATGGTCAACTCTAAAGTCAACTAAAGTCAAACATGGTCAAACCAAGGTCAACCTCACAAGAAATCTATATAAATAATATAGAAATAAAATACAACAATTTAGGAATAAAAATTAGATCCCAAATCATACTCACACAAAGTATACTAATAATATAATTAATGCACACTCTAAATAATGTATATACAAACCAAATAAAATAATATATTATTATTAGCATTATACCTCACAAAAACACCTATATATATACATATATAAATCAAAATGCATATATATATATATAACAAATTTAATAACTATATACTTATATATACATACATGGCTAGAAGCACACCTAAAATATATACATTAATATACAAATAATTACATAATAATTATAAATAATATAATTACACAATTAAACACATAAATATATTTTATAAAACATTTATGTATAATTTATGTTATTAACATAAGTACATATATAATTACATGCAAGAAAGCTACATATTATATTTGTACATCATATTAGCACACACAAAAATATATAGATCTATGCTACAATAATTACTATAATAAATACACAAAATAAATATATAATATCTATATATATTTACTAATTATAATTGAAGAATTTAAACCATACATAATTAGATCTATTCAAAAATCCACACAATTGGAGAGTATCCCACCGTATCCCACTAGATCTAGGATACGCATGTGCAGCTGAAGATATTTATGAATAATATTTATGAATAAATCCACACAATATTCAAAAATCCACACAATTGGAGAGTCCAACACACAACCAATTAGACCCCGAAGGATACAAACAAATCACAAATAATATTTATGAATAAATCAAAGTGTCAAAAGTAGATCTATGTGCCCGTGTCAAAATACGACATGTTCAAAGTCCCGTGTCGGAGGGAAAACCCCCAAAATGACACGTATCACTAAATAGTTGGGATACGAACCACATGTACCAAATTATGGACACGACACTAGCCCCAAACATATAAGCTCATGTCCAATTGATCTATAGGATCAATTGATACACACAACAAAATGTAAATTCGGAATTTCAACAAAATTAACACAAAAAGCACCATAACTTTCTCCATGGGTCTCCTATGAACACAAAACAAAGTCCTATGGGTAGTACATACATATAGGTTGATTTTACATGATTAAATCTCAGATTTAGAAGCTATTTAAATGGGAAAATCTGAATTATACCTATTGGGAGATAGATTCCCAATGAAACCTCCAATTGAGAAGAACTTGCTTCCAAATTATAGATTCTTGCTCCTCTTTGTAGATCCTTACTTCCTTCTTCTAGATCCTTGCTTCCTCCTTCTCTAATGGTGAATTGAGAAGAATTTGGAATGAATTTGGTAGGGAATTAGAATGAGAATGGAGGGAATTTGGGAGTGGAAAATTCTAGATCTAGATTTGGAATGAGAATGAGAGGAGAGGGAAATTTTCTCCCTCTTTTAATAGGCCGGCCTTGCCCCTCTCCCAAGCAATTGTAAAATGTCCAATGTACCCCTTGGGGCCTCTCATGAAAAAATAATTAAGGAAGGAAGATTCTAGTCTAATCACTTAATTAATTTAATCCATCTCCTTAACTATGGGCTTTCTAAATGGGCCAAATCTAACTATTTAATTCATGTTGGTCCATGGGTCCAAACTACACTAGTTGGGTCCACTAAAATAAGTCCAAAATAATTAAATAACATCCAACAACAATTAAATAATACAACAAAAATTATTTACCATGCACAATATTTATTTAAATAGGAAATTACTAAAATACCCTTTTTTCTAAAATATGGTAGTGACACCGGAGGATCTCAGCTGGATGCTGCCGTCGCTGCTACTTCTTCAGGTAGTGGAATGAGGTCGCCTTCGGGGCTGATTCTAATAAAGTTCCGTGTACCTTTAGCCGGATCGGCATTGAGAGGGACTCCTACCGCGCTTGCGAGCGCACCTAGCGAGATTCGAGCAGATGAACCTCGGTTTGAATTTGAGGAGGACCTGGAAGACTATTTGCCAGTGTCAGTTCGCAGACCCCTTTCTCCAGGTATGACAGCTCGCCTCTTCTTTAGGAAAATTAATATTATGTTGATATTAACTTCCTTCTGTCTTCTTTTTCAGGGGAAGACCTCTTCGGAGAGGGCGATGTAGACGCGCCCTTCGGCTCTGTGTCAGGTCCTAGTGGTGACACGGAGGTACCCAATTTTGAGGAGAAGACATCTTCGGGTGTTGGTTCGCCTGTCGAGGAGACTCTGATATC
The DNA here is from genome assembly GCA_036927795.1 of Iris macrosiphon. NCBI lineage: Eukaryota > Viridiplantae > Streptophyta > Magnoliopsida > Asparagales > Iridaceae > Iris > Iris macrosiphon. The sequence continues at coordinate 56,058,795 of JAYESA010000002.1, forward strand.
TCAAGAGGAGGACGAGCCTGTCATTGAGCCAGCGCCTCTTTTGAGCATGCCGGTCACTTCGTCCGGTGTGGGCGATTCTTCTTTTGTCGCACCTCCAGTTGAGGCGGCGGCCGTGGCAACATCATCTGTGGTTATTCCTGGTAGGGAAGTTGCCACCATTGCGGACACTTCCCGCGTTCATGCGGACCTAGTTGCGTTGACCGAGCAGTACACCGATATCTTCTACACCACTCTGAGAACGCTAATGTTGATGGTGTTGGCGAAGAAGCTGGACTTTGTGCAGCTGAAGAGGTCCTCTCGGTATTTGATAGAGGCGATCAGGGAATTCGATGATACCAGGGTAGCTGATGCGCTGGAGGCGATGGTTAATGGTTTGGAGCAACCCGTTAACGAATACCTGTAGCTAGCTCGAGGCAACATTGAAGCTCTGGTCCAGGCCAGATACGACTCCTTGACTGCGGGTCTTGCTGAAAAGGTGGAAGATCTGAACAAAATCTTCCAGACAAACCAGCAGAAGATGGATGAAGAGAAAGTCGTCTTGGAGGAGTCCATCGCTCTTCAAGCGAAGTGCCAGGCCGAGCATGACAAAAATATTGCGATGGTCCGTAAGCTGGAGACGAAGCTTGTCCAAGCAAAGGAGTAGGCTTCCCAGTCGCTGGCAGGTTTAGATGTGGTGAATGGCCGACTGGTCATAGCACAACGGAACTTGGCGAGTGCAGGAGTCGCCCGTGCTGGTTTTCTTCGGGCTAGAGCCGAACTGTCCCTCCTGATTGATGACAAGGCACGGCTGGAACGGGTTCGTACTGATGTCTTGGATTCTAAGGCTGAGAAGATGGCCGTACTGGCGCAGCAGCTTCGCGATCTGACCGCTCCCCCTAAGTGATGTACTTTTGCTTTTGCTTTTTCGAATGTACTCTTGCTCTATTTTGGGAATAATAAAGAGGCTTTTTATTTGACTTTGTGGAACCATTATTTCGGAATGTAAATGACAGGTTTGGTTGAAAGTGATATCAGAGGTAATATGGACGTGATATACTTTCGGTAAACTTTAGCAGGGCATATCTGTGATAGGGTATGCTTGGACTAAAGTTTGCTTTGGAAGTAGTTTGTCAAAATGAGATTGCCTTATTCCACTTGAGCAGGGGAGTTTAAGCATAGTACCTTTTCAGGAATTTGCCGTTGATAGGAGCTATTAGCAGGTCTCCATTAGGCTGGGCTAACCTGTAAGCGCCATTCGAGGACGTTGTCTCGATCACGTAAGGGCCTTCCCATTTAGGCTGGAATTTGCCTTTACTCCTGTGAGTAATAATCATCGGCCTTCTTACGGCTAGGACTAGTTCGTCGACTCTGAACACTCTTTTCTTTACTTTTTGATTAAAAGCTTTGGAAATGCGTGTTTGGTAGAGCGCAAAGCGCTGTTGAGCTTGGAGGCATTTCTCGTCTAATCCTTCTAGCTCTTGAAGCCTTAACAGGTCATTCTTTTCTTGAGTCAACTCTTTAGTCACGGCTATCCTGAGTGACGGAATTTGAATTTCGATGAGAAGAACTGCCTCACTCCCGTAGACCAATGAGAATGGCGTACAACCCGTTGGTGCTCGTACCGTCGTGCGGTATGCCCAGAGACATTCTTTCAGCTTCTTATTCCAATCTTTCTTGTTTGAGGAGATGAACTTCTTCAAGAGTTTGATAATAGTTTTGTTGAAGGCTTCCGCCAACCCATTAGCAGCTAGATAGTATGCCGTGGAGGCCATATTTTGTATCCGATTTTTATCGCAAAACTGGTGAAATGCATGGCTGATGAACTGGGGCCTATTGTCATGGATTATCCTCCGGGGAATCCCAAAGCGATAAATGACGTGATGCTTGATGAAACTGATCACATTAGATGTCTTTACCTCAGCCAGAGGGATCGCCTCTGTCCATTTGGAGAAGTAATCTGTGATGGCCAGTATGAATTGGTGACCTCTGGAAGAAGACGGGTGGATAGGACCAATGATATCCATGCCCTATGCTTCAAAAGGCCAGGATGCAACCGTAGGATGTAGATGTTCGGACGGTTGATGTATGAAGTCCGCATGAACCTGACAGGCTATGCATTATCTGGCATACTTAATTGCGTCTGCGATCATAGTGGGCCAGTAATAGTCCATTCTCCTGATGCGATCCTGCAGCTTAGGACCGGATTGATGCGCTCCGTATACGCCATAGTGAGCTTCAAGGATAATTCGCTGTGCTTCATCACCAGAGAGACATCGTAATAATAGTCCATCATAAGACCGGCGATATAGGCATTGTGATGATGCGTCAAAGTAGAAGCGTAAGGATCATCTTTTGACAGATACTGCTTCTTTAGGGTCCTCTGGCAAGATTTCGTATGCCACAAAATCTATAAAGGGACTTCTCCAGTCTATCGTAGGAGGATCGACGTTCATAGCGAGGCTGTGTTCGATGTGGAAGTTGTTCTTCACACAAAATAGATCTCTGTTTAAGAAGGATTACTAAATTTTTCCTTCTTATAGGAGTAGCTAAATCTGCAGCTAGACCGGCTAGGGCATCAGCTTCCAGATTCTGAGATCGGGGTACATGCTCAAGGAAGAATCCCTTGAATGTCATGGCTATCTCGACCGTTGCTCTGTGATAGGGGATGAGGTCGAGATTTTGGACCTCAAATATTCCTCTGACTTGATTAACGATCAGCAGAGAATCATCGAAGGCTTCTAGAGATTCGACCCCCAGCTCTTTAGTGACTTGGAGCCCGATTAGTAGAGGGTTGTATTCTGCCATATTTTTGGAACAGGGCTCGCTAAGAGAGTACGCTCAATAGATGATGAGCTTATCAGGAGTAACCAGGACGATCCCTACTCCTGAAACCACATTTTCCATGGGACCAGTCCTGGAGGCACCATCAAAGAACAGTTGCCATATATCACCTTCCATCGTGGAATTACATTCTGTGACTTCATCGGGAATGTCCTCGTATAGTTTGGAGGCCTCCGGGATCGGATGAGCAGCTAGAAAGTCAACCAATGCTTGGCCTTTGACGGACTTCTAAGGGACGTACACCATGTCATATGGCATTAATAACATCGCCCAAGTCGTGAGTAGGGAATTGAGAACACTTGGCTTGCTCATCAGTACCCGAAGAGGATTGATCCTGGAGATGATATGAATGATTTGGCCCGTGACATAGTATCGCATTTTCTGAATAGCGAACATCAGAGCCAAGCATTCTTTCTCCACAGGGTTTTACCGGTGTTCGGCTCCGACCATCATCCTGCTGAGGTAGTAGATAGCCTGCTCGTGGCCCATATCGTTCTTCTGTGCGAGAAGAGCTCCCAGAGAATGATCCATCTCTCGAACATATAGCACGAATGGTCTTCCTATGATGGGAGGTACCAGAACTGGCGGGCTAGTGAGGTAGCGCTTGATATCTCTGAATACGTGCTGACAGGCTTCGTCCCATACAAAGGATACACCTTTCTTTATGAGACGAGAAAAGGGCTGGCATCTTCCGGAGTGGTTGGATATGAATCTTCGGATATAAGCCAGACGACCTTGAAATCCCCTAAGTTCCCTCAAATTGTGGGGCGGTCGCATTTTTAAGATGGCCTTGACTTTATCAGGGTCCACTTGAATGCCTTTGGCGATGATGACAAATCCCAGAAATTTGTCGCTAGATACCCCCAGGAAGGACTTTGTAGGATTCATTTTGAGCTGATGTTGGCGCATCAACCCAAATACTGTCTTCAAGCCTTGGATGTGATTATCCCTGAGGCAGCTTTTGACAGCTACATCGTCCACGTAACACTCCACTGTCCTGCGTAAATGCTCATGGAATATGTTACTCATAGCCCATTGGTACGTAGCCCCGGTATTCTTTAATCCGAAAGGTATGACCGTATAGCAATATACCCCCAGTGGTATTCGGAAGGCAGTATGCTTTTCGTCTTCAGGATGCATCTTAATCTAATTGTATCCTGAAAATCTGACCATGAAAGACATACGTTCAAAACTGCATGTATTATCAATAATGACGTCCGTGATGGGAAGAGGAAACTCGTCATTTGGGCAGGCTGCGTTCAGATCTCGGTAATCGATGCAGACATGTACTTTTTTGTTCTTTTTTATGATCAGGACAACATTGGTGACCCAGTCGGGATATTGTTCCTCACGGATGAAGCCGCAGGCTATCAACTTTTTAACTTCAGCTTTAATGGCGTCCATCATGTCCGGGCGGAACTGGCATTGGTGCTGCTTCACAGGCTTGGAATCGGGCAGTACGTTGAGTTTATGAGTAGCCACCTTTGGATCAAGACCTGGCATATCCTCATAATTCTACGCAAAGACGTTGATATATTCTTTTATCAGCTGGATGATTTCTTCCCTTTCTTCTTCGGAAAGGTTATTACTGATAAATATCGGTTTTGATGAAAGTTCATCCCTAACGTCAATCTGGATAACTTCATCTTTAGTGGGAGGTTCTCTCTTCTCGAAGCAGAACTCCCATTGTGTATCCATTTTCTGAGCCCAAGCGTCATTCTCGAATGGTTTGGATTCTTGTTCGTCTGATTCGAAGGAATCCGTCACTACCATATTCGCTGACAATATTTGTTCGATAGCGTGAGATGAGTCGGAGGGCGACGAGCCGTCTTAAAAAGGGGAAAAGATGTCCTCATCTGACTTGGAAGTCGCAAGGGAGGTGGCATACCCTAACCCGAAGCGGGTTTGTTGATAATGGGAATCTCCGTGCGGCGGTATTCGTCAGCTTTTCCCGTAGTTGAGACCTGGCTTCATCTTCAATTCATAACCCATATTTTGCATGATCTTCAAGGCTTGCGGGCTGTACCTGTGAACTTGTATTTCACCAGCATCGTCATTGAAAGAATCTGCTGGCATAGTCTGTTCATTACGCATGCGGCCGAAGACTATTGAATGCTGGCCGTTGCGGGCAGGTAGAACTATGAAGATAGAATCCTCATGTGGTTCATATATCATGGTGACATTGGATGATGATGCCACTTCCCATATGTACGAATGATAGGAATCTATAGCTGCCAAGAATTTTTGTGCTATAGGCTCTATGTCATCATGGGAAGAGGATTCCTGATTTGGAACCCTAGCGTCGATATACTGGAAAAGAGGTCCTTTATTATTATCAGAAATCGCATTCTTGGTTGCATTTACATCACTCGGCTATTTGTTGCGTCGAAGATTGATGACCAAGGGTGGAGGCTTCTATCTGCTCAGAGGTAATATGGACATGACAGTTTTTGTGGACTTAACACTACTGGCGTACTTATGGCTAAGCACGGGTGTTAAGTGTAGATGACAACCGATATCAGAGGAAATATGATAGTCGATAGCCGAAAGTTTATTCAGAGGTAATATGAATATGACAAACTTTTTAATTGTGACCCCATCGAGGATGGAGGTACATGTCTGCTCAGAGGTAATATGGACTTGGCAGTTTTTGTGGACTTAACACTACTGGCGTACTTATGGCTAAGCACGGGTATTAAGTGTGGATGACAGCCGATATCAGAGGTAATATGATAGTCGATAGCCAAAAGTTTATTCAGAGGTAATATAAACATGACAAACTTTTTTATTGTGACCCCATCGAGGATGGAGGTACATGTCTGCTCAGAGGTAATATGGACATGGCAGTTTTTGTGGACTTAACACTACTGGCGTACTTATGGCTAAGCACGGGTGTTAAGTGTGGATGACAACCGATATCAGAGGTAATATGATAGTCGATAGCCAAAAGTTTATTCAGAGATAATATGAACATGACAAACTTTTTGTCCAAAGAATTTACTATAGAGTGATTTTCCTGAAGGATCCACTGGGTAAACTTTTTAGGGAGTCATCATCCGGTATTTTTCTGTAGTGGTCGTCCCCTTTCTTATAGATGCAAAGTGATGACCTTGGCATCGATCAACTCCTGAATTCTTTTTTTAAGTACATAACAGGCCCTTTTAGGGTCATGAGTGTACTGATGGAAGAGACAATAATTTGGGTCATCGACTTTGTCGGCCCTTTCAGGGTATCTGATGTTGGGTAGCTGAAGCTTGCGTTCCTCCCTCAACACATTTGTCACTACCACATTTTCAGATGAGGGCATTTGTGTAAATTCACAATTTTGAATAATTATGAATTTAATTAATCTGTTGAGTTTGATAAACTATTTTTATATTGTTAGTGATATTTGGTTTTAGGTAAAACCCTAGAGTGCATTAGGACAAACCCTAATGACTAAACCCTAATTTGAAAACCCAGTTCTAGAGAAACCCTAGAATTCAAATTTTAGGTTTGGACCTCAAACCTTAGACTGACTAAACCTGAGTTAATTAGGTTCTACATGACCTAACCTGGGGGGGGGGGGTTTAACCTAAAACTATGCATTAGAAACCCTAACTGGTTTTAATATAAAAGGGAGTCTCTCTCAAAGCCATTCTACATGTAGAAAGAAGAAACCCTAGCCTCCATCAAGAAAACCATCTTTCCCCCACCACAAATTCGGAATTAAAACCCTAGGATTCCATCTTCCTCCTCCAAAGCAAGGGAAGCAATGAACTTGGGTCAAGGAACCTTGGGGAAGAAGAACTTCCATTGGAGAAACCATCTCTATAGGCAAACCTCTATTTTTATTCCATTATATTCTGTTCTTTATTATTGTTGGCCATTAGGAGCCCACCAAATTGGTTTGGATTTCGATTTTAGGGTTTCTACCTGGAGATTTAGGAGAAACTAGGGTTTTGGTGTTCCAACGAGGGTTTTTCCCAAATTCGTGGACCCTAAATCATAAGGGTTTGCATATAGGCTGATCATATCACATACGTATAGATTTAATCTCGATTTTAGGGTTCTGATTTGGGGTATTCAAGAGCTTAGTATAGAATCTGATTTTTCAGCCCTAGGTGTTCGATGAAATGCCTCACAGGGGTTTACCTATCTATGTATCCTAATTTTGCATTGTTTGATATATAAAACTATATACATGTTATAATTACTGGAGTTGTCAGTTATGTGTTGGATTTTTCCCTGTACAGTTGATGATTTGAGATGTGCATGCAGTCGGGTGTATTGGGGCTGATCTGTGCAGTGTAGTAGAAAAAAAACTGTGCAGTCGTGTTGAGTTTCAGTGTAGGATCTGTGTTGTGTGTCTCAGTGTCTGAGAACTGTGTGTGTGAGTTCCTGATTTCAGGGTGTCTAAGAAATTCCTTAGGTATCAGTGAGTGCAACCTGGGTGTCTATGTGCAGAACAGTGTGTGTAGGTGTGTAGATGTATAGGTCTGTGTATCAGTGAGTACCTGCCTGTGTGTTAGTTCCTGTGTGTGTGTTAACTGTGAGTGTATCTAGTGATCCTAGGTGACAGTGTGCCTGTATGTGGTGTGTGTGAGTAAACAGTAGGTGTATCAGTTAGGAAATTAGAACCTATATATCCCAACATGTCTAGGCATTGGGAGTGCCTATGGGTAGCAGTATGTGTGAGTTTACCTGTGTGTGATTGTGTGGTGTAGGAAGAGTTCTATGTAGAGTCAGGTTTTGGGAGTGTTAGGGCTTTAAATTAATGAGTAGAAGTGTAATCACAGTGTGTGTATTCAGTGAGTTTTTCTGTGTGTGTGCAATGTGTATCAGTGCAAATACCTGTATGTTTCAGTGAGCAGTATGGGGGTTTCTATGGCTGTATTGTGCCACAAATTTGAGTGTGTGTGTGTGCATCCCTGTGTCCATGTATCAGTGAGCCTGAGATGTGCAAACATGTGTATATGTGACAGTGTGTGTGTAGAGTGTGTAAAACTGTGTATCATAGAACCCTGAGTTCAGTGTATTAGATACTAGTGTGAGCAGTGTGAGATGACTGTGAAATACCTGCTGTGTGTACTAGTGTGTGTGTCTCATAAATTCCAGGTTCAGTAGGCATCTGTGTATGTGCCAGTGTAGGGAAACCTGTGTCTACCTATGTGAACCAGTGTGTATTCCTGTGTATCAGTAGATAGTAGTGTGTGTGTGTGAGTGAGTGAATTCTGTGAGAAGAGGGAGAGCAGTGAGTTATGCAGTTTCTATTATAGCAGTAGCTAGTGTAATCAGTGTGAGCAGTGAGGAACCAGTGTGCCTGTGTGAGTGTGATTCTGTGAATGAGTTCAGTGAGGTAATACCTGTGTATAGGTCTAGTGTCAGTAATCTGTCTGTGTGCAGTATGCATCATAGGGGTTGAGTGTCAGGAACAGGGAGTTTAGTGAAGTATCATATGGGTGTCCAGGCACCTGTGGAATTTGGTAAGGTATATGTTAAGGGTTGTATTAAGATACAAACTGGAATTTATATATGTAGGAGTTATTATATACAAATAACTTATAGTATATAATAGTAGCTAGTATTATACTAGATACCTTAGAATGGTATAGAATTTGACTAGTGAACCTAGTTAACCTAGTCTAGACTTAGCTATGACCTAGAAACCCCATTTTGATTAAATTAAACATGTTATTTTCTCAAATCAATACCTGACATTAATTTTCCATAAATAGGTCATTGTGATTCCACTTTGGACCTCGATCCTTACACTTTGCTCAGGACCACAGGCGAGTACATTCTCTGACAGTTTTTATTGTTGATTATTTCTATAATGCAGTTGTATTACACACTTGATTCCGACACTATGGATACACATGTTAGCACCCTAGATCCCCATCATGAGGAGTCGTGATTGGAATCCATCGTGCTAGCTGGGGGATGGAGAACTATTAGTAGATTATGTGATCATATCCAACCCTCTACATGCATCATAGCTCACCCCACTTCTCACATCGGGTGCGGCCTGACCTTTTACATGCATCATAGCTGTTATATATGATTAGCCTGACCACTACATGCATCATAGTTAACCATATGGTTAGCCTGACCTACAAGAATCATAGCTAATCATATATAACCAGCCTGATCAAGTCCCAAGCCGATCACATAATAAACTGATAATTCAAACATTTAGCTAGATGTCTATTTATTCAGATCCACTTGTTCTAGCATTTACTGTCTAGTATTCATTGCTAGATGCTCTATTGCCTATTTCCATTTTCTCCAGTATTTTATATTTCCAGCATTTATTTCCATCTTGTATTTCTTACACTGTTTATAGTCTTTGTCAATTTAATGAAACTGCTGTTAGTGCTTGTGCTTCGCTCCAATCCTGACTGGATAACATTTTTCAGAGGACCTGGAGGATCTTTGCCCCACTCATTACGGCCCAGGATTAGAGGAAGATTTCACTCCAGAAACCCCAGAGGAGTTGCCCATCCTAGAGGAGACCTTACCTGCCAATACTTAGATTATTTTTTTGTATTTATTGTTCTAGACTGAGACTGAGTTGTATTTATTATTTTGTGACTTTGTGAGGTCATCTAGACCCAAGTTTGAGTTGGACTTATTGTGGTTGGTTTATATTAGAACTTTTTTTCATTCCCATCGTGCCATTATTTCTATTAGCTGGTGATTGAGTATATCATAGAACTGTGGATTATTTATCATTGTCCTCCGTACGGAGTTGAGACTATTGACAGGATATATATTATATGTTGAGACCTAGACAGCGTTCTACCGCCGATGCTGCGGCGTAGGCTGGACGTACCCACGACCCATGCCCAAATTCAGGGTGCGGGTCGTGACACATTTTAGTGGTGGCCCATGCAGGTCTAGTCCTAGAATCGAATTAGAGCGATATCGTAGTGGTGCTCGCTTAGAGTATTACTGCGAGTCTGTTTTAGGAAATAGAAATTTGGTCGAGGATATGCTCAATCACAATTAGGGAATTTTTTATTCTTATAATACTACCCTTAATGATTTTTTCTTTAGAAATTACTGTCCTTCTTTGATGATATCGTGTCTATTGCCTTGATTAAATTCTTTGATCTGTCTTCAGGATGCCGCCGAGAACCAGATCCTGGAGAACCGGAGCAGCAGAGTCAGAGAGGTCTGCCACCTCTTGCCTGGCCGGACAGACATTCGCAGCACCTCCTACATCTCCAGTACATGTGGGAGTGTCTGCAGCATTTGGGGGTCCTCCACCACCTGTTCAGAGGGTCCCCATAGCTACGACGGCGCCTCCACCACCACCCCCACCACCAGTTCAGCATCCAGGAGGTGTGCCCGTCGACGGAGCACAGATGTTCGCTTTGATTCAGGGCATAGTCGATGCCCAGAGGACGTCGGCAGAGGCCCAGAGGGTGCAGGCTGAGGCACATCAGGCCCAGACAGAGATGATGAGGGTGAACATAGAGAATGCTCATCAAGTGGCTCTCCAGGCTGTGGAGAGAGTTACTCAGCAGCAGCAGCGTCCTGATCAGCACTACCAGAGGCTGGGCACTATTATGGATTTCAAGAGAATGATGCCACGGGAATTCAAGGGGACAGAAGGGATACTCTATGCCGATGATTGGCTAGAGGACATCGAGAGGAACTTGCGCTTGACACAGCTTCCGGAGGCTCTTCAGATCGAGGCCGCCGGCAGCCAGATGTTCGACATCGCCTTGACGTGGTTTCGCACAGAGCCGAGACTCCTTGAAAGGGGACTCACTTGGGAAGCTTTCAAGGAGCTCTTCAAGGAGAAGTTCTTCCCTGATGTTGCCCTGGGAGCTTTGGAGAGTCAGTTCCATGACTTAGTCCAGGGGAGCTCGTCCGTCGACGAGTATGCCGCGGAGTTTTCCCGCCTGAGCCGTTTCGCGGCATCGATGATTAGAGATCCGGGGGACAGGGCCCGGAAGTTCAGAAAGGGGCTGGCAAGGGAGATCAAGTCTCGCACATCGGGACATCGCACAGCTACCTACGAGGGCATATTGATGGATGCCCAGATAGCCGAGGACGACTTGGGCCTCAGGCCCAAGAGGGGACGCGATGGTTCCGGAGGAGCAAATAGTAGTGCGGGACCGGGCAAGCGTCCACACTTTCAGCAGCAACAACAGAGACCCTTCCAGCAGCAACACCAGGCACTAGCTCGAGGGCAAGTCCAGCAGCAGCAACAGAGACAGACTCAGCCCGCCATCCAGTGTACGTACTGGGGGAAGACAGGACATACTAGATATATCTGCAGGAAGAGATTGGGCTCATGTCTGTCCTGCGGATCAACGACACACCAGCTGAGGGATTGCCCTACCATTCGTCCAGGTCAGGGTGGAGCAGCCGCCCAGAGAGGACCAGACAGGGTACCTGCCGTACCAGGAGGCCAACAACAGAGGGCCCCACTTCCACCGCAATATCAGAAGTTTGCCCAGCACCAGCAGTAGAGAGGTGTACCCCAAGGGCGAGCGTACGCCATGGCAGTCGAGGAGATCGAGCCAGTAGGAGACTTGATCACAGGTTCGGTTCTTCTCGATTGTATTCCCGTATTTACCTTATTCGACTCTGGCGCTTCCTATAGTTTTGTGTCTGTATCTTATGCACTTCGACATCATTTAGACACAGAACCATTAGCTAGGACTTACAAGATCATGACTGGTGGAGGTATTATCCTAGTCCGTGATCACTGCAAGGACCGGAGGGTGTCAGTAGGAGGCCGAGAGTTGAGCGTGAGCTTACTCGTCATGCCACTTCCGGGATATGATATTGTACTCGGAATGGACTGGTTGAGTAGGCATCATGCTACTATAGATTGTTATAGAGGCAGAGTACTATTTAGACCACCAGGAGAGCCAGAGTTTGAGGTTGTCAAGGGAACAGCGAAACAGAGCAGGAGCACATTTTGCGGAGCCAGGACGGAAGAGGAGGAGTTGCCACATCCTCTGATAGTGGAGTTCTTGGATGTATTTCTAGAGGAGTTGCCAGGCTTGCCGCCAGATAGAGATGTTGAATTCTCTATAGACTTGGTTCCAGGAGCGGAGCCCATTTCACAACATGTCTATAGAGTCAACAACAGCGAGCTGGCAGAACTGAAGAAGCAAGTTGAGGAGCTACAGGACAAAGGCTTCATCAAATCCAGTTCATCACCATGGGGAGCTCCGGTATTGTTCGTACCGAAGAAGGACGGCACGGTGTGCATGTGCATTGAATATAGAGCTTTGAACAATATCACTATCAAGAACAAGTACCCGCTGCCGAGGATAGATGATCTTTTCGATCAGTTGAGCGGGGCAAGGGTGTTTTCAAAGATAGATTTGAGGTCAGTCTATCACCAGGTGAAGGTGAAGAGAGAGGACACGCCGAAGACAGCTTTTCGGACCAGATACGACCAGTTTGAATTCATAGTGATGCCATTTGGTTTAACCAATGCACCGGCAGTATTCATGAACCTGATGAACAAGGTGTTCCACCAGTACCTTGATAAGTTCATAGTGGTGTTCATCGACGATATTCTTGTGTATTCCAAGACCCCGGAGGAGTACGAAGAGCACCTGAGGTTGGTCTTAGAGACTCTCAGGAGGGAGAAGCTGTACGTAAAACTCTCTAAGTGTGAATTCTTCCTTGACAAGGTTGAATTTCTTGGGCATGTGGTGTCGGGTGACGGAATCTCGATTAACCCACAGAAGATCGAGGCAGTGAAGTCGTGGGCTACCCCCAGTTCGGTAGCTGAGATCAGGAGTTTTCTCGGGCTGGCAGGATATTACAAGAGGTTTGTACAAGACTTCTCCAGGATTGCAGCGCCAATGACCAGATTGACTAGGAAGGATGTGGATTTTGTCTGGATGGAGGAGTGCCAGGCTGCATTTGATGAGCTGAAGAAGAGGTTGACAATAGCTCCAGTTTTGACGTTGCCAGCAGGGATAGGTGGTTTCACCATCTACAGTGATGCTTCAGGTAAGGGTCTGGGATATGTTCTTCAGCAGCACAGAAAGGTAATTGCCTATGCTTCCAGGCAGTTATGCCCTCATGAAGAGAACTACCCCACCCATAATTTGGAGTTGGCAGCAGTTATCTTCTCTCTAAAGCTGTGGAAACATTACCTGTACGAAGAGCGTGTGGAGATCTTCACAGACCACAAGGGCTTGAAGTACGTATTCACACAGAAGGAACTAAATATGAGGCAGAGGAGGTGGTTAGAGTTGATGAAGGACTTTAACATCTCATTACAGTACCATCCAGGGAAGGCCAACGTAGTCGCCGATGCCTTGAGCAGGTATCCGATGGCTATGCACTTGACGACAGATAGACATTTGTTGGCTGATTTGGAAAGCTTGGAGATTGAGGTGTTAGTTCCCGGTACTGAGATTCAGACGTGGGGATTACAGATTCAGTCCGAGCTGATGGACAGGATCAGAGCTGTGCAGTTCGAGGATGAGGCTCTGAGGAGTATCAGAGCACAGGTTCAGATAGGATTGTCGGACGACTTTACTATCGCAGACGATGGTTCCTTACGGCACGGCACGAGGATGTGTGTGCCGAGCGAAGAGCTGCACGAGGAGGTTTTGCAGGAGGCACATCGCTCTCAGTACTCGATGCATCCCGGTGCCAACAAGATGTATCGAGACTTGAGGGAGCACGTATGGTGGTATGGAATGGAGCGCGAGGTAGCACGCTTCGTATCTCGGTGTCTAGTGTGCCAGCAGGTAAAGGCAGACCGGCAGAGGCCAGGTGGGTTGCTTCAACCCTTACCGATCCCAGAGTGGAAATAGGAGCACGTGACCATGGATTTCGTTTCAGGGCTTCCACGTTCTCCGGGAGAAAAGGACGCGATTTGGGTCATCGTGGACAGGTTGACCAAATCAGCCCATTTCTTCCCTTTCAAGATGGGCACATCGACAGAGAGGCTAGCAGAGATGTACGTGCGTCAGATCGTTAGACTTCATGGAGTTCCTGTAAGCATCATCTCAGATCGGGATAGTCGTTTCACTTCCCACTTCTGGAGGAGTCTGCAGGCTAGCTTGGGCACTCAGCTCAAGTTCAGTACTGCATATCACCCCCAGACAGACGGGCAATCTGAACGGACTATTCAGACTCTCGAGGATATGCTACGCACTTGCGTTCTAGATCTCGAAGGTTCTTGGGAGGATCATCTGCACCTGATAGAGTTCGCTTACAATAACAGCTATCAGGCCAGCATCGAGATGTCACCATTTGAGGCTCTTTATGGATGGAGGTGTTGTACACCGTTATCTTGGGACGACGTTGGAGAGAGAGCCTTGCTAGGACTAGAAATGGTCGTGGATGCAGCAGAAAAGGTGAAACTCATCAGAGACAGACTGCGAGTGGCGCAGGACAGACAGTGGCATTGGGCCGACAGCCACCGTAGACCCCTTGAGTTTCAGGTATAGATTGTTATTTTTCTGGCTTGTGTTTGTTTGTTTAGATTGCGTGTTGAGACTGTTTTGTTTTTGGTTGGCGATCTAGTATTCCTAAGGATTTCTCCGATGCGTGGCACGATTCGTTTTGGTCGAGGCGGGAAGCTTAGCCCACGCTACATCGGACCCTTTGGTATTCTTGTGAGGGTAGGTGCAGTGACGTATAGACTGGACTTGCCGCCTGCATTAGAGGGAGTGCATGATGTGTTCCACGTGTCGCAGCTGAGAAGGTACGTGGCAGACCGTAGTCACGTACTTGACCACTCAGAGATTGAGGTTAGTCCGACGCTCAGCTACCCCGAGCAGCCCGTAGAGATCTTGGACCGCAGAGAGAAGGTGTTGCGGAACCAAACTATTCCTTTGGTTCGTGTTGCATGGAGACATCACTCTCCAGGGGAGTCGACCTGGGAGAGAGAGGAGGAAATGCGCGAGCAATACCCGTACCTCTTCTAGACTTGAGGTATATCCCTTTCTGATTTATTCTTATTCTGTTCAGTCCAAATTTCGAGGACGAAATTTCTTTTAGGAGGGTAGACTTGTCACTACCACATTTCCAGATGAGGGCATTTGTGTAAATTCACTATTTTGAATAATTATGAATTTAATTAATCTGTTGAGTTTGATAAACTATTTTTATATTGTTAGTGATATTTGGTTTTAGGTAAAACCCTAGAGTGCATTAGGACAAACCCTAATAACTAAACCCTAATTTGAAAACCCAGTTCTAAAGAAATCCTAGAATTTCAAATTTTAGGTTTGGACCTCAAATCTTAGACTGACTAAACCTGAGTTAATTAGGTTCTATATGACCTAACTTGGGGGGGTTTTAACCTAAAACTATGCATTAGAAACCCTAACTGGTTTTAATATAAAAGGGGGTCTCTCTCAAAGCCATTCTTCATGTAGAAAGAAGAAACCCTAGCCTCCATCAAGAAAACCATCTTTCCCCCACCACAAATTCGGAATTAAAACTATAGGATTCCATCTTCCTCCTCCAAAGCAAGGGAAGCAAGGAACTTGGGTCAAGGAACCTTGGGGAAGAAGAACTTCCATTGGAGAAACCATCTCTATAGGTAAAACTCTATTTTTATTCCATTATATTCTGTTCTTTATTATTGTTGGCCATTAGGAGCCCACCAAATTGGTTTGGATTTCGATTTTAGGGTTTCTACCTGGAGATTTAGGAGAAACTAGGGTTTTGGTGTTCCAACGAGGGTTTTCCCCAAATTCGTGGACCCTAGATCATAAGGGTTTGCATGTAGGCTGATCATATCACATACGTATAGATTTAATCTCGATTTTAGGGTTCTGATTTGGGGTATTCAAGAGCTTAGTGTAGAATCTGATTTTTCAGCCCTAGGTGTTCAATGAAATGCCTCACAGGGGTTTACCTATCTATGTATCCTAATTTTGCATTGTTTGATATATAAAACTATATACATGTTGTAATTACTGGAGTTGTCAGATATGTGTTGGAATTTTCCCTGTACAGTTGATAATTTGAGATGTGCATGCAGTCGGGTGTATTGGGGCTGATCTGTGCAGTGTAGTGGGAAAAAAACTGTACAGTCGTGTTGAGTTTCAGTGTAGGATCTGTGTTGTGTGTCTCAGTGTCTGAGAACTGTGTGTGTGAGTTCCTAATTTCAGGGTGTCTGAGAAATTCCTTAGGTATCAGTGAGTGCAACCTGGGTGTCTATGTGCAGAACAGTGTGTGTAGGTGTGTAGATATGTAGGTCTGTGTATCAGTGAGTACCTGCATGTGTGTTAGTTCCTGTGTATGTGTTAACTGTGAGTGTATCTAGTGATCCTAGGTGACAGTGTGCCTGTATGTGGTGTGTGTGAGTAAACAGTAGGTGTATCAGTTAGGAAATTAGAACCTATGTATCCCAACATGTCTAGGGATTGGGAGTGCCTATGGGTAGCAGTATGTGTGAGTTTACCTGTGTGTGATAGTGTGGTGTAGGAAAAGTTCTATGTAGAGTCGAGTTTTGGGAGTGTTAGGGCTTTGAATTAATGAGTAGCAGTGTAATCACAGTGTGTGTATTCAGTGAGTTTTTCTGTGTGTGTGCAATATGTATCGGTGCAAATACCTGTATGTTTCAGTGAGCAGTATGGGAGTTTCTATGGCTGTGTTGTGCCACAAATTTGAGTGTGTGTGTGTACATCCCTGTGTCCATGTATCAGTGAGCCTGAGATGTACAAACATGTGTATATGTGACAGTGTGTGTGTAGAGTATGTAAAACTGTGTATCATAGAACCCTAAGTTCAGTGTATTAGATACCAGTGTGAGTAGTGTGAGATGATTGTGAAATACCTGCTGTGTGTACTAGTGTGTGTGTCTCATAAATTCCAGGTTCAGTAGGCATCTGTGTATGTGCCAGTATGGGGAAACCTGTGTCTACCTATGTGAACCAGTGTGTATTCCTGTGTATCAGTAGGTAGTAGTGTGTGTGTGTGTGTGAGTGAGTAAATTCTGTGAGAAGAGGGAGAGCAGTGAGTTGTGCAGTTTCTATTGTAGCAGTAGCTAGTGTAATCAGTGTGAGCAGTGAGGAACCAGTGTGCCTGTGTGAGTGTGATACTGTGAATGAGTTCAGTGAGGTAATACCTGTGTATAGGTCTAGTGTCAGTAATCTGTCTGTGTGCATTATGCATCACAGGGGTTGAGTGTCCGGAACAGGGAGTTTAGTGAAGTATCATATGGGTGTCCAGGCACCTGTGGAATTTGGTAAGGTATATGTTAAGGGTTGTATTAAGATACAAACTGGAATTTATATATGTAGGAGTTATTATATACAAATAACTTATAGTATATAATAGTAGCTAGTATTATACTAGATACCTTAGAATGGTATAGAATTTGACTAGTGAACCTAGTTAACCTAGTCTAGACTTAGCTATGACCTAGAAACCCCATTTTGATTAAATTAAACATGTTATTTCCTTAAATCAATACCTGACATTAATTTTCCATAAATAGGTCATTGTGATTCCACTTTGGACCTCGATCCTTACACTTTGCTCAGGACCACAGGCGAGTACATTCTCTGACAGTTTTTATTGTTGATTATTTCTATAATGCAGTTGTATTACATACTTGATTCCGACACTATGGATACACGGGTTAGCACCCTAGATCCCCATCATGAGGAGTCGTGATTGGAATCCATCGTGCTAGCTGGGGGATGGGGAACTATTAGTAGATTATGTGATCATATCCAACCCTCTACATGCATTATAGCTCACCCCACTTCTCACGTCGGGTGCGGCCTGACCTTTTACATGCATCATAGCTGTTATATATGATTAGCCTGACCACTACATGCATCATAGCTAACCATATGGTTAGCCTGACCTACAAGAATCATAGCTAATCATATATAACCAGCCTGATCAAGTCCCAAGTCGATCACATAATAAACTTATTATTCAAACACTTAGCTAGATGTCTATTTATTCAGATCCACTTGTTCTAGCATTCACTGTCTAGTGTTCATTGCTAGATGCTCTATTGCCTATTTCCATTTTCTCCAGTACTTTACATTTTCAGTATTTATTTTCATCTTGTATTTCTTACACTGTTTATAGTCTTTGTCAATTTAATGAAACTGCTGTTAGTGCTTGTGCTTCGCTCCAATCTTGACTGGATAACATTTTTCAGAGGACCTGGAGGATCTTTGCCCTACTCATTACGGCCCAGGATTAGAGGGAGATTTCACTCCAGAAACCCCAAAAGAGTTGCCCATCCTAGAGGAGACCTTACCTGCCAATACTTAGATTATTTTTCTGCATTTATTGTTCTAGACTGAGACTGAGTTGTATTTATTATTTTGTGACTTTGTGAGGTCATCTAGACCCAAGTTTGAGTTGGACTTATTGTGGTTGGTTTATATTAGAACTTTTTTTCATTCCCATCGTGCCATTATTTCTATTAGTTGGTGATTGAGTATATCATAGAACTGTGGATTATTTATCATTGTCCTCCGTGCGGAGTTGAGACTATTGACAGGATATATATTATATGTTGAGACCAAGACAGCGTTCTATCGCCGATGCTGCGGCGTAGGCTGGACGTACCCACGACCCATGCCCAAATTCCGGGTGTGGGTCGTGACAACATTGAAGATTTTAATAATGTCATCTTCTTTGAAGGAGAAAGTCCCTTTTGGTCGTAGGACTCCTGATGCCTGAGTTTTACGGTCTTCCGGGAAGACTGTCGTCGTTGCATCATCTTCGGATCTTGAGGACATTCTGCCCCTAGCCTTGGATGCCACCTTGTTTTGCCGAGGTAAGTTACCCCTAAACATGCTATGGCCTCCGGTCACAGAAGCTGATTCAGCAGGAGTTGCCTCTGGTTGTACAGGATTAGATTTTGAAGTTTTGGGTTTCGTAAGAGATGCGGTATATCCCAACCCGAAATGAGCTTGTTGATGGTGAGAATTACCACGCAACGGTGTTCGTCTACCTTTTTCATAGTTGAGTTCTTGCTTCAGCTTCAAATCATAACCCATGCTTTGCATAATATTTAATGCTTGCGGGCTTTATCTGTGGGTTTGTATCCTGCCAGTTTCAGACTCGAGAAATTCTTCCTATATGATCGGGGTGTTCCGCCTACGACCAAAGATTATTGGATGTTGATCGTTGCAAGTCGGTGGAATAATAAAGATGGAATCTTCGTGTGATCCACCTATCATGACGATATTGGATGTTGACGTATCTTTCCATAAGATCTTCTCGCGTTTGACTGTCAGGAGAACTGAAGCCTGTTTACGACTCTTGTCTTTGCGTTTCTGGATCAGATAATCCCGCAGGTTAGGAGAAGTTACAGAAGAAGAAGACGACGGCTTGTTCTTTCTGTTCCCATCGGTGGGCATGCGGATGATGGGGACCATAGTCTTCCCTGTGCTACCCGTATACAACAGATCGACCATCTGGGTAGCGGATAATCCTCGAGGAGGGTGTCTTTTCGTCGATCGAGCCTTCTGTACGCCGAGGGATCCCACCTGGCGTAGTTTGAAGCTCTGCTCCGGTTGGCGTAGAGCCGAGGAGGCCCCCAGTCAGCCATCAGTTCCTCGCGTAATCCGGAGGGCGGGCAGCTTCTTCCTTTGTTGGCGTAGAGGTCGAGAAGCTGAGGAGTCCGCTACTTGCTTTCCCTTGCGTAGTTTACAGGGATCATCTGCTCTTCCGCGTAAGGCAGATGTAGTCTTATGCGCAGGGCGTGAAGTGGACTTCTGGGCTAGCCCAGAGGCATTGCCAGAAGTTTTGTCTATTCTGCCACAGACGGGAGACTAATTTTTACGCGCAGGGCACGGGGTGGACTTCTGGGTTGGCGCTGAGGCATTGTCAGAAGTTTTGTCTATTCTGCCACAGACGGGAGACTGAATGTCACGCGCAGAGCGCGGAGTATACTTCTGGGTTAGCGCTGAGGCATTGCCAGAAGTTTTGTCGGCCCTATCAGACACAAGCGACTAAATTTTACGCGCAAGGCGCGGAGGGAACAATGCTACAACCTCATTGGTCGAAGAGATCAGAGAGATCGGAGAGTCGTCAGGAATGGTAGTGGATGTCTTGGGCATCCAGACCTTGCGTGGCTTCCTGTTGTCTTATACAGAGAGAGAGTGAGAGCTACCCCTGGTTCGGAGCATGTCTTCGTAAGCAGACTGGTCGAACTGGACGACCAGTGTCTTCTTCACGGATCCCACGGATATCGCATTGTGTTGAACAATCGCTTTCTTATCAGAAGAGAAAGATGTCCCCAGCAGAGTCGCCATCTTGTTTATGGTGATAAACGAAAGAAGGAAAAATGTATATAAGATGAGGCTTATACGAAATCCGTTTTCTTTGGTTTACAAACAAGCTTGTATAATGTAATCCTATACGAGGATGTGGGAGTATAATTTATTTAATCTGGGTAAATATTACTATGGGTGTCTGATCTGTAGCCGATAACTTTAGCCCTTGGACCACACGATGGTGAAGAAGTGCCGTAGAAGACGGAGAGCAGCTTCGGAGGTTGCTTAGGAGGATGGATGCACGATGCCAAAGTCGTTGATCGCTACTCCTTGCCTGAGCTCCGGACTCTTCTCTCTCCAAGACTCCCTCTCACCAATCTCTTCCGCCTTTCTCCAATTCGACCTTGGATCTGATATTGGTTTCCTTGACCAATTTTTCGACCCTTTTTCTCTCAATTTTGTCGACCTTTTTCTCTGTTGATAGAGGTCTCTATTTATAGAGTTTTTAGTGACAGTGACCACTCAGTCGGTGTAAAAACCGAGTAGTGAACAGTACAGCACCCTTTTACACAACGGTTAAAGTAACCAATGCCTGTGTATAGATGATCTTTTGAATAAGCATGTGACGCGGGTCCAACTAAGGGACAAAACGCATATAATCGCTACGGAGATCACGGCGTAGAAGCCACGTAGGTAGGTATCCGTCGTGTAGAAGAGGTTGGCGTAGAAGCCAATGTCTGTCACCGTGGCGTAGAAGCCAAGTAGGCATAGAAGCCGAGTAGGCGTAGAAACCAGAAGGCATAGAAGCCGAGTAGGCACAGAAGGCCGAATGGGCGTAGAAGTCGAGTGAGCATAGAAGCTGAACGGGCGTAGAAGCCGAGGTGATGTGGACGTCTTAGCCGGAATTACGGCTCTTGGAGATCTAATCAAATCTCTCGCATTAAATGCAAAGATCTGCCATCATCCTGCGCATTAATTGCAGAGGCGTATCCCGGGTGCCTGCCACCGTTCTGAGCATTAGGTGCAGAGACGTGCCTCGAGCCCTGTACGAAGAGCAGCTTTTGACGTGGCAGTCCGTTTGTCTTCCGCGAAGGGTAAACTGTTCCTGCCTGCCTGTATAAAATAAGGCAGCGTATCCCCTTGTACGCGTAAAAGAAGCTTACGCCGAGAAGACGTCAGTAAACGATGGTTCGGTGATATTTAACCAAATCCCCTGTATTAAATACAGAGATCCGCCATCATCCTGCGTATTAATTGCAGAGGCGTGTCCCGAGTGGTCTGTCATTATTCCAGCCGTCGTCTGGGTAGCCGTGTAGTACTCTTTGTCAGAAGTCCAGATGTCAGGTTCATTGCAGGCTTTGACAGGTTCACTTTGGAGAACACGAAGCTTCCCTCGTACACTTCAATGCTGCGCATAAAGGCGATGAAGCACCCTGTTTACGCTGAAGCGGCTTGGACATACTGCCTTACGCGGATGGTCCTTTATATTTCATGCTGTGTCCAGCGGAGAAGCACTGTTGTACGCTTGGCGGTACTAAATGCCTCTGTTTACGCTTCTCTGCATCAATATGATGCGTAGAGTTTCCCAACATATTTTTCATGCTTCTACACCCATATGCCTAAAAAGAGAATTCTTATATAAGGACTGAACCAATACCAATTATCTATACCTCATGATCCCACCTACTATCGGATGTGAGAATAAATTACCAACTCCATTGTCCCCCCTTTGAGGGCTCATCTGAAAAAGAGATACAATCCAACAAAGAACCCAAAAAATGTAGATCCCACCTAAGAATATGAGAGAATTCATCGTTAAATTTTGGGACTTTCAGTAGTGCTTCCCCAACTTGAAGGTAACATCACTGCTACTAGCTTCCGATCATACATGTAGTATTTTGTTTTAGGTTTTGCCTTTCGACTTGTAAAAATAGTCCCATATTGGCTACACCTCTAAGTGGGTATGTCATGACCCGTACCCGATGTAGGGATACAAGTAATGAATAATGCCCAGCCTACGCCGCAGCATCAGCGGTAGAATACTGTTTGGTAAACTATCTATCTAGCAATCAAGATATAATATGCCACCAATATAAATAAATATACTCAATCACAGATCTATAGATGGAATAAAGCATGAATGTGATAAAATAATAGAATAGTCACAAATATAACTCATGAGATAAAAATAATATCCAATGAGTCATAAAAATACTAACAACAGAGCTGTAGACAAATCCAATACAAAAGGAAACTAACTACTAAGCTATGGGTCCTGGGTTGTATTTCTCAGTCGATATGACACCCTCCTAAGCCAAGGTCTCTGGCTCTAATCCAACTACGTCCTGAGGCCCATAGTGAGTGGGGTACCACTCCTCAGTGTCATTTGGAAAAAATTATCCAGTCAGAAAAGTAGCAGAGTACATCTCTAACAGCAGTTCTAAAAAATAATATAAACTATGTAGCAGTAAATAGATGTGAATATACAAGATGCAATATATAGATACATGAGATATGCAATAAAGAAAATACTGGAAATAAATACAAGAATAAGAAATATAAAAATGAACAAGAAATACTATTGACTAAGTGAGTGAGTACCAGCTTTAACATGTGATCGGCTTAGTGACTTGATAGAAGAATTATGGCCTAGTTAATCATACGTGTGGTGCATGATTAACACTATTCAATGAACAAGACTTGATACAAGGTGGGTATGATCACATATCTACACTATATACTCCCCTCCCCCGACTGGTATAGTAGATCCAACTATGGTATATTTTGATACGGGATTCTCTGAGAAGGTAGCAAGTCTCCCCAAGGATCAGTATCTCTACATATACAAGAAGAACAAGAAAACAAGGCTTACACAACATACACCATATATACCAAGGAATAACATCTCATGACGGGATCCGGATATACCAATCCATGTAACCATCGTGTTAAGAAATCAAGGATATCTACACTAGTTACAAGGGAAATAGAGGATATCATAAATTAAAAACTATCAAAGAATGTACTCGCCTGGCGAACTCTGTAGCGTATTTCTCCACAGACATGCTCCCATGAATGCGGCTCTCTAATTGCCTCCCCAAGTCTAACCTGTTTGCCCGAGCAAAGAACTTCTTCTTGAAGAGGTCCTTGAATACCTCCTAAGATTACCCTGCGTCAACAAGAATTGGCTCATTCCTGAACTAAGTATGAGCGATGTCGAACAGCTGAAGTCCTACTACCTCAACCTTCAGATCCTTAGAAAGATGGGACACCCTCATGAGACGCTCAATATCCTCGAGCCAATCATCAACATAAATGATTCCCTCTATCCCCTTAAATACCTTAGGCTCCAGCTTCTTGAAGTCCTGAATGTTGCTTTGCCGAAGCTGAGCAACCTGAGGAGCAACCTGTTGTTTGACCGGAACTTCTCTCTCTACTACTGCACGAGCAAGCTGATGAGCACTCTCGATGCGCTGCCGTAAGACTTTGTTTTGTCTCTGGTGTGCCTCAGATTGAGCCCTCTGTACCCCCAATATCTTGCCAAATAGTGTGAACATCTGTGTCGCATCTGCTGGCATGGAAGCTGTAAGTGGAAGTCCCTCAGATACTGTTAGTACAGTCCTCTGAGTTGGAGATGGACCTCTGAAAGTAGCTGACACTCCAATCATCGGAGAAGTGACTAGTACAGGCCCTCGGGAAGTCGCAGACCTCTCAGAATCTGCCTCCCCTGCTGTGATCTAGTCTTAGGCGATATCTTGAGACAAAACGAAAGAAAGAATCAATATGGCATATGATGTAAGACACTCAAGGAAAGGACAGTTAAAGATCAAATATCAATATCAAGAAAGAATAGTTGAATAAACTAAAAGAGTTTTTCCTAGATGTGATTGTGTATTCTCAGCCTATAGCCTATATCCTATATTCTGAAACAGGCTCATAATAGCACTCAATTTAGAGCACCACTATGGATTATACTAATTGCAACCTCAAAGACCTGCATGGGCCACCACTAAATTATGTCATGACCAGCATCCAAAGTAGAGGGATACAAGTCGGGAACAACGCCCAGCCTACGCTGCAGAATTGGTGGTAGAACGTTGTTTGGGTAATCTATCTAACAATATAATGAGCCACCAACAATATCAATATACTCAATCACAGATCTAAGATAGAGAATAGCACGAATATGATAGCAAAAAAAAATAGTCACAATACAACTCATGAGTCAAAATAATAACATCAATGTGTCAGAGAAAATACTAAAAGATAAGCTGGAGACAAATCCAGTACAATAGAATAACTAAGAAGCTACAACACCTGAGTCATGTACAATATTTAATTATGAAATTACCAAAATACCCTCCTAGAAAATATGGTAGTGACAACTTCTTTGATATCTTATTTTGCTATAGATTTGTGATTGAGTATTATGTTGCATTAAGTTTAATGCCCTCTTTCTTGGAGTTGAGATATTATTGGAAGATTATACTTTATTGTTAGATGATTAGTTAGTATAGTAGACATTGACAATATTCTACCGTCGATGCTGCGGTGTAGGCTAGACTTACCCATGTACTCGTGCCCCTTCAAATAGGTACGGGTCATGACACATTTTTGTGGTGTCCCATGCAGGTCAGGCTTCACAAGTTGTGTGATATCATGGTAGTGCGACGACTTAGTTATACTACTGTAAGCCTGTGATAGGATATAGGACATAGGATACTAAGATGAGAGAGGAATACGGAATCACAACTAGAAATTCTAATGTAATTTGAAATCGCTAATTTGATAACTTCTGAATACTTTGAATATTGTTGTCCTTTCTTGATAATATCTTATCTTGTGTCGAATTAATCTCTTTTGTTTCGATATGTCTTCAGGATGCCGTCGAAAACCAGATCCCATTGATCGGGAGTAGTTTCTGATAGGTCAGCCACCTCTCAACCTTCCACTCCGATAACATGGGTTGTACCTCCTATGATATCAGTTCACGTAGGAGTCTCGGATGCCTTCGGGGGTTCTCCTCCACCGGTTATGAGGACTAACCCAGTTTCTTCAGATCGATTTCCACCACCCTCATTGTCTGGAGATATCGTACCGATGGTTGCATTATTTAGAGAGATGATGGAGGTTCAGAGGGAACAGATAGAGGCCCAGCACAGGCAGTCAGATATAATACGGCAGAGTATGGAAGACACCCATCAGGTAGCTAATCCAGCAGTTCAGAAAGGGGTTCCTCCACAGCAATAGGATGTTCATCTCGAACCAGGCAACATACAAAATTTTAAGAAGCTAGGGCCTCGAGTTTTTAAGGGGACAGAGGGTATATTCTATGCTGTTGATTGGCTCAAGGATATCGAGCTTCTCATGAGGGTGTCCCATCTTGTTGAGGATATGAAGATTAAGGCAGTAGGACTTCAACTGTTCGACGTTGTCCATACTTGGTTTTGAAATGAGCCACTTCTTGCAGATGCGAGGCAGTCTTGGGAGTTGTTCAAGGACCTATTTAAGAAGAAGTTTTTTGTTCGGATGGAAAGATTGGACTTAGAAAGGCAGTTTAAGAGCCTTACACAGGGGAGCATGTCCGTAGATGAGTATGCCATAGAGTTCGGGAGGCTGAGCCAATTTGTGGAGTACTTTATGAGGGAGCCCGAAGATTGGTCTATCCGTTTCTGCGAGGGTCTAAATTGGGAAGTGAAGATCCTCATTCCATCTTTCTATAAGATGTATTCTGAGATTCTTGTGGAGGCACGCAAGGTCGAACGGGAGTGGAACTTAAAGACAAAGAGGGACCATGATATGTTTGGGGGTGCGAGTAGAAGTATTAGACCGACAAAGAGGTCGTAGTTCCAGCAATAGTATCAGGGGGCTTATAAGTTCAAGCAAAAGCTGTTTCCCGTACAGTTCAGAGCTTATCCACAGTAATATCAGACATATAAGCCAATTTTTGCCACAGTACAAGCTCCTGTACAGCGGATGCCATAGATGCCTCCGAGACGGGTGCAACTGGCTCCTCAATGCCCCTATTGTAAGAGGACTGGGCACACTTGGGAGATGTGCCAGAAGAGACTTGGAGCATGCTTACATTGTGGATCAACGGAGCATATGGTGAAGGATTGTCTCATGAACCTTCATCGTCCAGGCCAGGTACAGATCGAGGGCAGTGAGGTGGAACTAGGCCACCTATAGCATAACAGATTTACTTAACACCCGCAGAGGGAGCTACCTCTGCAAGGCGGAGCACTTGCGATGACGGTCGTGGAGACCGATACTACAAGTAATGGGTTACCGAGTTCTATTCTTCCTTTATGTTCCTTCTATCTATTTTGATTGGTTGCTTCATTAGTACCTTTAGGATGCTTATGTTATATAGTTAGTATAGCTAATAGAATACCCTGACAGAGACAACAGTAATAAAACTGGCGAAGACCATGACCATGCATGTTGTTCGTTGCATAGGACTGTTCTTTGTGTGATTTTAGAGAAGACCTTCTTGGACTACAATTATTGGGGGTTTGACCTAGAAGGAGTATGATCACCCTTAAATTTTAAGGACAAAATTATTTTAAGGGAGGTAGACTTGTCACTAACATATTTTCTAGGAAAGAATATTTTGGTCATTTCATAATTAATTAAATATTGTGCATATTAAATATTTATTTATTTTATTATTTATTTATTGTTAGAAGTTAAATTTTATTTTGGACTTGTGTTAGTGGATCTAACTAGTTTAGATTAGATTCAAGGACCAACATTTAATTCTAGTTAGAAATGAGCCTAATAGTAAGCCCATTCATTAGGAGAATAAATTAATTAGTTAAACCAATTGGACTAGAACCTTTCCTCCTTAATTAATTTCTTCATGACAAGCCCCAAGGGCTATTATGGATATTTCATAGTGCCTTCGAGAGGGGGAAAGGCTGGGCACTACATAAGGGGGTGGAGACTCTCTCTCATCTCTTTCCTTCATTACAAATCTAGATCTAGAATTTCCTTCTTCTAAATTTCCTCATTCCTACATCAAATTCTATCCAAATTTCTTCCCAATTCCTTCCCTATTCATTATTAGAGGCTATTAGAATAAGAAGAAAGCAAGAATCTACAAGGAGGAAGAAATGATCTACAAGGAGGAGCAAGGATCTGCAAGTTGAAGGCTTTTGACACTCAATTTGGAATTTTTATTAGGAATCCATCTCCCAATAGGTACAATTCAGTTTTTCCTCTCTAATTAGGCTCTAAATATGTAATTTAATCATTAGGAACCATCCCATATATTAAGGCTACCCATAAAAATTGGAATTAGGTTCAAAGAAGCATAGGGAGAAAGTTATGTGATATTTTGTGTCAATTTTAGGAGAATTTTGAGATTTGCACATCATGTGCTTGCAATAGGTCAATTAGACCAAATTGACTTGTGCTTGGTTGTGTGAGACTAGTGTCGTATCCATAATTCGATACATGTAAGCCATACCCCAATAATTTGGCGATACAGATTGATTTGGGGGTTTTCTTCCGACACGGGGGGTTTGAGCATGTCACATTTTGACACGAACACGTAGTTGAGTAGCCAGCTCTTTGTGTTATTTCTAATAATGATTTTAGACTTGCTTGTGTCCTTAGGGGTACGTTTGGTGATTTAGTGGACTCGTATCGTAAGGGTATCATAGAATGAGTGTGATACGGGTACGGTAGACTCCACGTGTTTGATACTTTATATTCTAATTTAATTCACCTTAGTTATAGCTATTATAATATTATAAATATAATTATTATGTGAGATATATGTATTTATATATTTATATGTATGTTCTATTATTTTTGTTGATATGTTGGTGATCATGGGAGAGTAGGAGTCCATGTGCATCTCTTGTATGGTTATAGGTATATATATGTATAGTGATATTATGGTTATATGTATATATATGTGTGTGTGTGTGTGTGTGTGTGTAGATGTATATATATATATATATATATATATATATATATATATATATATATATATATATATATATGTGTGTGTGTGTGTGTGTGTGTGTAGATGTATATATATATATATATATATATATATATATATATATGTGTGTGTGTGTGTGTGTGTGTGTGTGTGTGTGTGTATCTGTATATGAGCTAGAGGGGAGAAGAAAGCAGTAAAAAATAGTGAAGAAAATAGTGAAGAAAGTAGCGAAGAAGCAGCCAATTAGCAGTGAAAAGTAGTCAATAAGAAGCAGCAAAAGCAGCAACAAAGACAGCAGTCAATAAGCAGCAAAAAGTAACAAAAAGCATTAAAGCAGCAGCAGCCATAAGCAGCAGCGGCTGAAGCAGCGGTAAGATGCAGTCAGCCGTAGTAAGTTACAGTACGCTGTAGTAAGCTACAGTAAGCAGTACTTAATGTTATGTATATTGATAAGTTAGGGTATATATTGATAAGTTAGTTATATATATTGATAAGTTAGTGTATATAATGAGAAGTTAGTTGTATATATTGATAAGTTAGTATATATATCGATAAGTTACTAAGTTTATATATATATATATATATATATATATATATATATAAGCATTATTTAATATTAGTTAGTATTTATTTCTAGATTTCCTTGAGTTACACTAAGGTAAGGAGAGTTGAGGTATCTTGGATACGGGTATTGAATATCTGAAGGGGGATGTTAGTATATTAGTTTAGTATGGTATTGTTATAAGTTTAAAGACATATTAATGTATAGTGAGGAGTGTGGGTAGTTAGTTAATGTTAGATATTATATTACCCTGTGATACCAAGATAATGTCATGGTATTGGTTTATACTCAAGGTATTGGGTACGTGTATCAAGATGGGTGTGTAGGTGGTGTGATACCGCTCTTGGTTCAAAGCCAAGGTATCCACTTAGCATTAGTTTATATAGGAGTACTATATATTTTGTCTTGTATATATATATTATAGTATTTTTATATCTAAAAATTTATGTATCTAATGAAACGATATTGTGTCGATACTCTAGTATCCTAACATAGCTAGTATAGCATAGTTACATAGTGTATAGAGCTAATATCCTAGAGATGGACTCATAGAACCTAGAAATAGAGAATTTGACCTAGTTTGACAAGTTTGACCTAGAGTTGAGTTTTTACTTACAAATGGCTTTATGACCTAGAATTGTACTAGTTTAACTTATTTTTATTCTAAAATCTTGTATTAATGCAATATTCCATATATAGGTCTGTGTGACACCAGTTCGGATACTGATTTGCATTATTTGCTCTAGACCACAGGCGAGTATATTCTCTGATAGTTTCCATTATTAGATTACTATAATAATTTAAGTATTTAGAAATGTTACTTATGATTCTTTGACACATTGGTACATGGATTGGTATTGTTATTGGATCATCAGTCATGAGATATTACCTTGATTATTGAGATAGTATCAAATACTACTCCTTGTTGGTATTGGATAACATTGGATATTATAGGTTAAACATTGGATATATTGGCTAGTAACGTGTCATGATTAGATCCATCATATCAGTCGGGACGGGAGAAATACTAATTAAATTTGTGATAAAAAACTATCGGCTAGTAGTGTAATCATTGGCTACTAACTAATCATATACTTCACGTATGGTTCAGTTAGCTACATAGTGTAATCATTGAATATTCCAAGCCGATCATATATTTAGTTGGTATCTCAACCACATGGTATATTGGAGATTCTATTTTTATTTCATAGATTACCTTATTTTTGATATTATAGATCATCTTTTTCATTCTTATACGCATTAATTTATATTTATATTTATATTGCTAGTTTTGCCTGTTTCTTCATTATTCTTAGATCATCAATTATATTCTCATCATATATAACATTCCCTATTTTACTGTTTTATAGTTTTTGTTAATTAATTGGAACTGCTATTGGATTGTACTTCGCTCCATTCCTGACTAGATAATATTTTTCAGTGGATCCAGGAGATTGGTGTCTGACTTACTACGGACCTCGACCTATAGATGGTGTATACATGGACCCATTAGTTTTGGACTGACTTCCAGGAGATCTAGCCGGAATCACTAGTTATCATAGTTAGTTTTCTTTAGCATTTTGGTACCGGATTTGTTTTTGGCGTATATTTGAGACTTGGATATTTTTTTTATTTATTTTTATTATATTTAGACTGCATAGTTATGTTAGACTTCTTTGATAGGTTATCGTGCTATAGATTTATGATTGAGTATTGTGTTGCTTTAAATTTATTGCCCTCCTTCTTGGTATTGAGATATTATTGGCAGATTATACTTTATTGTGAGATGATTAAATAGTATAGTCGACATAGACAATATTCTACCACCGATGCAGTAGCGTAGGATGGACGAACCCACGTACTCGTGCCCCTTCACTGGGTGTAGGTCGTGACACATTTTTGTGGTGGCCCATGAAGGCCAGGCTTCACATGTTATGCGATATCGTAGTAGTGCGACGACTTAGTTGTACTAATGTGAGCCTGTGATATGATATAGGACATAGGACACTAGGATGGGAGAGATATATTCAATCACAACTAGGAATTCTAATATGATTTGAAATCTTTACTTTGATTTCTTCTGAATACTTTGAATATTATTGTCCTTCCTTGATAATATCTTATCTTGTGTCGAATTGATCTCTTTTGTTTCGATCTGTCCTCAGGATACCGTCGAAGACCATATCCCATCGATCGGAAGCAGTTTTTATGAGGTTTGCCACCTCTCAACCTCCCACTCAAACAATAGGGGTTGTACCTCCAACGATATCAGTTCACGTAGGAGTCTCAGCTGCCTTCGGGTGTTCTCCTACACCGGTTTTGAGGACTACCGCAGTTTCTTGGGATGGACTTCTACCACCTTCATTGTCAGGAGATGTCGCACCGATGATTGTACTGTTTAGAGAGATAATGGAGGTACAGAGGGCACAGATAGAGGCCCAACATAGGCAGTGAGATAGGATGCAATAGAGTATAGAAAATATCCATCAGGTAGCTATTGAAGCATTTCAGAGAGGGGCTCCTCTACAGCCACATGATATTCAGCTCGAACCAGGCAACATTCAAAATGTCAAGAAGCTAGAGCCTTAGGTTTTCAAGGGGACAGAGGGTATAGTCTATGCTGACGATTGGCTCAAGGATATCGAGCGTCTCATGAGGGTATCTCATTTTGTTGAGGATTTAAAGGTTGAGGCGGTAGGACTTCAACTGTTCGATATTGCCCACACTTGGTTAAGAAATGAGCCATTTTTTGCTGATACGGGGCGGTCTTGGGAGGTGTTCAAGGACCTCTTCAAGAAGAATTTCTTTGCTCGGACGGACATATTAGACTTAGGAAGGTAGTTTGAGAGCCTTACACAGGGGAGCATGTCCGAAGAGGAGTACGCCGCAAAGTTCGAAAGGCTGAGCCAATTTAGGGAGTACTTCGTGAGGGAGCTAGAAGTTTGGGCTATCCATTTCTGCGAGGGTCTGAATTAGAAAGTGAAGATCCTCATTCCATCTCTCTATGAGACATATTTTAAGATACTAGCATAGGCACGCAAGGTCGAGCGGGAGTGGAACTTGAAGCCGAAGAGGGACCATGATATGTTCGGGGGTGCCAGTAGAAGTGCAAGACAGGAAAAGAGGCTACAGTTCTAGCAACAGTATCAGGTGGCTTATCAGCTCCCACAATATCAATTTTCCGTAAGGTTTAGAGCTTATCAGTAGCAATATCAGACGCATGAGCCAATTGTTGCCCCATCACAAGATCTAGTACAGCAGATGTCACAGCATCCTCAAAGACGGGTGCAACAGGCTCCTCAATGCACCTATTATAAGAGGACTGGGCACACTTGGGATATGTGCCAAAAGAGACTTGAAGAATGCTTATATTGTGGATCAATGGAGCATATGGTGAAGGATTATCTCTGGACCCTTCATCGTCCAGGCCAGGGTACAGATCAAAGGAAGAGAGGTAGAGCTAGGCTACCTGTAGCACCGTAGGTTGCACATCACCCACTGAGGGAGCTACCTAGGCAGGGCGGAGCATTTGTGATGACGGTCGAGGAGACCGATACTACAGGTGATGGGTTAGCGAGTACTGTTCTTTCTTTCTGTTCCTTCCATCTATTTTGATTGATTGCTTCTTTAGTACCTTTTGGATGCTTGTGTTATATAGTTAGTATAGCTAATAGAATATCCTGACAAAGACAACAGTAATAAGACATGCGGAGACCATGACTATGCATGTTATTCTTTGCATAGGATTTTTTTTTGTAAGATTTTAGATAAGACCATTCTTTTTTGAATTTCTATGCGTACAATTCTTTCAGCAAATTAATTTGACTTATGAGGTACAATAATTTGACTATGATTGTTAGGGATTTGACCTAGAAGGAGTATAATCACCCTTAAATTTTGAGGACAAAATTATTTTAGGGGGGTAGACTTGTCACTACCATATTTTCTAGGGAAGGATATTTTTGTCATTTCATAATTAATTAAATATTGTGCATGTTGAATATTTATTTATTATATTATTTATTTATTGTTAGATGTTAGATTTTATTTTGGACTTCTGTTAGTGGACCTAACTAGTTTAGATTAGATCCATGGACCAACATTTAATTCTAGTTAGAATTGAGCCCAATAGTAAGCCAATTAATTAGGAGAATGAATTAATTAGTTAAACCAATTGGACTAGAACCTTCCATCCTTAATTAATTTCTTCATGACAAGCCCCAAGGGGTATTATGGATATTTTATTGTACCTTGGAGAGGGGACAAGGCTGGGTACTACATAAGGGGCAGAGAGACTCTCTCTCTCTCCTGTCTTTTCTTTATTCCAAATCTATAATTTTCCTCTCCAAAATTTCTTCATTCGTACATTAAATTCTATTCAAATTTCTTTCCAATTCCTTCCTTATTCATCATTGGAGGCTATTAGAATAAGGAGAAAGCAATCATCTACAAGGAGGAAGCAAGAATCTTCAAAGAGGAGCAAGGATCTACAAGTTGAAGGCTCTTGACACTCAATTTGGGATCTTCATTGGAAATCCATCTCCCAATAGGTACAATTTAGTTTTTTCTCTCTAATTGACCTAAAATCTATAATTTAATCATTAGGAACCATCCCATGTATTAAGGCTACCCATAGGAATTGGAATTAGGTTCATATGAGGCCTATAGAGAAAGTTATGTGGTATTTTGTGTCAAATTTGGGAGAATTTTGAGATTGGCACATCATACATTTGTCAATAGGTCAATTAGACTAAATTGACATGTGTTTGGTTGTGTGAGACTAGTGTCGTATCCATAATTAGATACTTGTAGGCCACCCGACAATTGGGCGATACAGGTTGATTTAGGAGTTTTCTTCCGATACGGGGGGGTTTGAGCATGTCACATTTTGACATGGACATGTAGTTGAGTAGCTAGATCTTCGTATTATTTCTATTTATGATTTTAGACTTGCTCGTATCTTTTGGGGTATGTTTGGTGGTGTGGTGGACTCGTATCGTAAGTGTATCATAGAATGAGTGTGATACGGGTGCGGTGCACTCCATGTGTTTGATACTTTGTATTCTAATTTAATTCACCTTGGTTATAGCTATTATAATATTATAAATATAATTATTATGTGAGATATATGTATATATATATTTATATATATATTCCATAGTTCTTGTTGATGTGTTGGTGATCATGGAAGAGTAGGAGTTCATGTGTATCTCTAGTATGGTTATAGGTATATATATGTATAGTGATATTATATATATATATATATATATGTGTGTGTGTGTGTGTGTGTGTATGTGTGTGTGTGTGTGTGTGTATGTGTGTGTGTGTGTAGATGTGTATATATGTGTATACATGTATATCAGCTTGAGGGGAGAAGAAAGTAGTGAAAAACAGTGAAGAAAACATTGAAGAAAGTAGTGAAGAAAGTAGTGAAGAAGCAGCCAATAAGCAGTAAAAATCAGTTAATAAGCAGCAGCAAAAGCAGCCGTCAATAAGAAGCAAAAAACAGTAAAAAGCAGTAAAGCAGCAGCAGCTATAAACAGCAGTAGAAGCAACGATAAGCTGCAGTAAGCTAAAGTAAGTTGTAGTGAGCTCCTGTAAGTTGCAGTAATAAGTGCTTAATATTATATATATTGATAAGTTAGTTATATATTGATAAGTTAGTGTATATATTGATAAGTTAGCGTATATATTGATAAGTTAGTTATATATATTTTGATAAGTTAGTTTAATATTGATAAGTTAGTGTATATATTGATATGTTAGTTGTATATATTGATAAGTTAGTGTATATATTGATAAGTTAGTAAGTTTGATATATATATATATATATATATATATATATATATATATATATATATATATATATATATATATATATATATAAGAACTAGTTAATATTAATTAGTATTTATTTCTAGATTACATTGAGTTACACCAATGTAAGGAGAGTTGAGGTATCCTGGGTACGGGTATTGAATATCCGAAGGGGTATGTTAGTATATTAGTTTAGTATAGTATTGTTATAAGTTTAAATACATATTAGTTTATAGTAAGGAGTATGGGTAGTTAGTTAATGTTAGATATTGTATTACCTTGTGATACCAAGGTAATGTCAAGGTATTGGTTTATTCTCAAGGTATTG
This sequence comes from Iris macrosiphon, assembly GCA_036927795.1. Taxonomy (NCBI): domain Eukaryota; kingdom Viridiplantae; phylum Streptophyta; class Magnoliopsida; order Asparagales; family Iridaceae; genus Iris; species Iris macrosiphon. Next base: position 56,093,459 of record JAYESA010000002.1, read on the forward strand.
GATTTATGTATCAAGATGGGTGTGTCGGTGGTGTGATACGCTTTTGGTTCAAAGCCAAGGTACCCACTTAGCATTAGTTTAGCTAGGAGTACTATATATTTTATTTTGTATATATATATTATAGTATTTTCATATCTAATAATTTACGTATCTTATGATACGGTATTGTCTCGATACTCTAGTATCCTAACATAGCTAGTATAACCTACTTACATAATTTATGGATCCAATATCCTAGAGATGGACTCATACAATCTAGGAATGGCTAGTTTGACCTAGTTTGACTAGTTTAACCTAGAGTTGACCTAATATGACTGTATTGACTTAAAAATGGCTTTATGACCTAGAATTGAACTAGTTTAACTTATTTTTACTCCAAAACCTTGTATTAATGCAATATTCTATATATAGGTCTGTGTGACACCAGTTCGGATACCGATTTGCATTATTTGCTCTAGACCACAGACGAGTATATTCTCTGATAGTTTCTATTATTAGATTACTATAATAATTTAAATATTTAAAAATGTTACTTATGATTCTTTGGCACATTGGTACACGGATTGATATTGTTATTGAATCGCCAGTAATGAGATGTTATCTTGATTATCGAGATGGTATCGAATACTGCCCCTTGTTGGTATTGGATAAAATTGGATATTATAGGTTAAATATTGGATACATTGGGTAGTAACATGTCATAATTAGATCCATCGTATCAGTTGGGGCGGAAGAAATACTAGTTAAATATGTGATTAAGAACTATCGGCTAGTAGCGTAATCATTGGCTACTAACTAATCATACACTTCACGTATGGTTGAGTTAGCTCCTTAGTGTAATTATTGAATATCCCAAGCCGATCACATATTTAGTTCATATCTCAAACACATGGTATATTGTATATTCTATTTTCAGTTCATAGATTACCGTATTATATTTCTGATATTATAGTTCATCTCCTTCATTCTTGTATGCACTAATTTATATTTTTGTTGCTAGTTTTGCCTATTCCTTCAATGTTCTTAGATCATCAGTTATATTCTCATCATATATAGCATCCCTTATTTTACTGTTTTATAGTTTTTGTGAATTAATTGGAACTGCTATTGGGTTATACTTTACTCTATTCCTGATTGGATTATATTTTTCAGAGGATTTGAGAGATTGGTGTCCGACTTACTATGGACCTTGAACTATAGATGGTGCAGATTTGGACCCACTAGTTCTGGAGTGACTGTAGGGAGATCTAGCCGGAATCACTAGTTATCATAGTTTGTTTTCTTTAGCATTTTGGTACCGAATTTATTTTCGGCGTATATTTGATACTTGGATATTGTTTATATTTGTTGTTGTTATATTTAGACTGCAAAGTTATGTTAGACATCTTTGATATCTTATCGTGTTATAGATTTATGATTGGGTAATGTGTTGCATTAAGTTTATTGTCCTCCTTCTTGGAGTTGAGATATTATTGGTAGATTATACTTTATTGTGAGATGATTAGATAGTATAGTCGATATAGACAGCGTTCTACCGTCAAAGTTGCGGTATAGGTTGGACATACCCACGTACTCGTGCTCCTTCATCGGGTGTGGATCATAACAGTTGCTCCGGGTCTATTTATATAAACAATGATTTTATAACTATCGTCAGACTTTTGTTGGAAAATAATTTTTGAAATTTCGTACTTTTTTTACTTTTTTTTATTTTAGCGACGTTCTGCGACGTTTACCGACGTCTACCAAAGTGACAGTTCATCCAAAATCTGTGTCAAAACGTCGCTAAATAGCTGACATGGCAATTGCTGCCATGTTAGCATTGATGTAGAAAAAGTCACCGGTAATGTCGTTGATTTAGCGACGTTATGCAACAATATGTACTATTGCTGATATACTGACGTCGTGTCGCTGGACGTCACTAATAACAAAATAATCGACGACGTGGACCCGTCATAAATATATGTCGCTATAGCGACAAATAGCGACAAATATTTTGTCAATGACTATGGATTATGCGACAACACCAAAATATCATAAATTACATCGCTAATTTTTTTAGCGACATTTTTTTACCATTTAGCGATATTTTTTGGCATCACTAATTTGTATTATTTTGGTATTGTGACTTGCTCCTTGAGTTTCACACAAAAATATATCTTGTACTTACAGGATATTTAGATACTTCAGTGTCACTACCATATTTTCTAGGAAATAGTATTTTGGTTATTTTATAATTAATTAAATATTGTGCATATTGTATATTAATTTATTGTATTATTTAATTATTTTTAGATGTTAGATTTGATTTTGAACTTGTGTTAGTGGACCTAACTAGATTAGATTTGATTCATGGACTAATATTTAATTCTAGTTAGATTGAGCCTATCAATCAAGCCCATTCATTAGTGGGATAAATAAATTAGTTAAACCAATTGGATTAGAATATTCCTTCCTTAATTAATTCCTTAATGACAAGACCCAAGGGGTATTATGGACTTTTCATAGTGACTTGGAGTAGGGGCAAGGCCGACAACATAGGGGAGAAAAGAGACTCTCTCTTCATCGATTTATTACAATTCTAGAACTAGAATTTTTCTCTTCCAAATTTCTTCATCCCTACACAAATTCATACCCAAATTACTTTCCAAAATCTTTTTTACTCATCATTGGAGGCTATTGGAACAAGGAGAAAGAAAGAATCTATAAGAAGAAAGTAAGGATCTACAAGGAGGAGCAATAATCAACAAGTTAAAGGTTCTTGACACTCATTTAGGATTTGCATTGGGAATCCATCTCCCAATAGGTACAATTCAGTTTTTTCTCTCTATTAGACTCTAAATCTATAATTTAATCATTAGAACCCCTCCCATGTCCTATGGCTATCCATAGAAAGTGGAATTTGGTTCATAGGAGGCCTATGGAGGTAGTTATGTGGTATTTTGTGTCAATTTTAGGAGAATTTCGAGATTGGCACATCTTTTGTTTGTCAATAGGTCAATTAGACCAAATTAACATTTATTTGGTTGTGTGTGACTAGTGTCATATCCATAATTGGATACGTGTAGGCCGTATCATAACAATTTAGCGATACAGGTTAATTTGGGAGTTTTCTTCCGATTTGGGGGTTTGAGCATGTCACATTTTGACACGGGGACGTAGATAAGAAGCTAACACTTTAGGTTGCTTCTAATTATGATTTTAGACTTGCTTGTTTCCTTCGGAATATATTTGGGGGTGTGGTGGAGCCGTATCGCAAGCGTATCATAGAAATGTGTTATACGGGTGCGGTACACTCCACGTGTTTGATAATTTGCATTATAATTCAATTTATCTTGGCTATTACTATTAGATTATTATATTTATAGTTGTTATATGATATAGATATATATATATATAGTTATAGTTATGTTTATATTTCATTTGTAATGTATTGGTGGTCATTGCATCAATAAGTAGCAGCAACAGCAATAAGAAGCAGCAGCAGCAGCAATAAGCTACAGTAGCAGTAATACGCAGCAGCAATAAGAAGCAGTAGCAGTAAGCAGCATTGAGAAGCAGCATTAAGCAGTATATAGTAGCAGTTGCAGTACTCAATAGGTGGGATATCCAAGCGATGAGGAATGTGTTGGAGTACTAATGTAATATGTTATCAAGTATATTAAGGTTGAGTATCAACTTTTGTGTATGATACCAAGAGTATAGGAGTTAAGTATTAGGGAAAGGTAGGATAACTATTAGTTTATAGTTAAGGTAAGTTTTATATAGTAAGGTATTAGCTAGTATACTCAGTATAGCTAGTTGATCTAGTTAAGGTTTTGGTCTAAGTTGCTAGGTAATCATTAAGATATATGATATTGTCGCTGAAATACTAAGGTAATTGTTAGTACTAAGGTATTAGTTATATATTAGTGTTATGGTATATAGTATTATTAATTTATATATGTATAGATATTCATACTATATTAATTAGTATAGGTATTGGGTTTGTGTATCAAGAGGGGTGTGTAGGTGGTGTGATACCGTATTGGTTCAAAGTCAAGATATCCACTTAGCATTAGTTTAGCTAAGAATACTATATATATTTTTATCTTGTATATATATATTATTATATTTTCATATCTAATAATTTACGTCTCTTATGATACGGTATAGTGTTGGTATACTAGTAGCCTAACATAGCTAGTTTAGCTTAGTTACATAGTGTATGGACCCAATATTCTAGAGATAGACTCATACAACCTAGAAATAGTTAGTTTGACCAAATTTGACTAGTTTGACCTAGAGTTGACCTAGTTTGACAGTTTAGACTTAGAAATGGCTTGATGACCTAGAATTTGACTAGTTTAACTTATTTTTATTCCAAAATGTTGTATTGATGTAATATTCCATATTTAGGTCTCCGAGGTACCGTATCAGACATCTTTGATACTGTTCACCAGAATCCAAGCAAGTACATTCTCTAATAATTTTCCATTTATGATACCCCCTATATTTCTTGTATTTAGTGTAGATATCCTTGATTTCTTGATACGATTGTTACACTAATTAGTATATCCGAATCTCGTCATGAGATATCATTCCTTGGTATTTATGGTGTATCTTGTACAAGCCTTGTTCCTTGATTTTCTTGTACCTATAAAGACATTAATTATTCGAGAGACTAGCTACCTACCCAGTGAATCCCGAATCATAACGTACTATGGTTGGATCCACAATACCAGTCAGGGCAAGGAGTGTTAGTGTAGATATGTGATCATACACTCCTTGTGCATGTCTTATTCCTTGAATAGTGTTGATTATACCCCGCATATATGATTAACCAGGCCATAATCCTTGTGCAAGTTCCTAAGCCGATCACATGTTGAAGCTGATACTCACTCACATTGTAGTAGTATTTCTTGCTCATTTACATGATGCTCATTTCTTGTATTTAATTCCAATATTCCTATATTGCATATCTCTTGTATCTGTATATTTTTACTGTTACATAATTTATATCATTTATTGGAACTACTATTAGAGATATACTTTGCTCCTTTCCTGACTGGATTTTTTTTTTTAGATGACACTGAGGAGTAGTATCCCACTCACTACGGGCCTTTGGACGTAGTTGGTTTAGAGCAAGAGACTTTGGCTCTGGAGGGTCTCATCCCGATTGAGACAGACAACCCAGGACTCATAGCTCAATTGATAGATCTTTTTGTACTGGATTTCTCTCCAACATTGTTATTAGTATTCTTATTATTTTAGATAACTCATTGAATATTATCTTGTCTTATGAGTTGTATTCTCTCTTCAGTTTTTTTATATTATTCGTGCGATTATTCCATCTTATAGGTCTGTAATTGAGTATTCATATTTTATTGGTGGCATTATTATATCTTGATTGCTAGAAAGATAGGTTATCCAAACAGTGTTCAACCACCGATGTTGCGGTGTAGGATAGGTGTTGTTCACTACTCGTATCCTTTCAGCGGGTGCGGGTCATGATAAATTTTTAGTGGTTGCCCATATTGGTCTTCGAGGTCACAATTAGTGTGGTTCGTAGTGGTGCTCTGATTTGAGTTCTATTACGAGCTTGTTTCCGAATATAGGATATAGGCTATAGGCTGAGAATACTCAATCACATCTAGAAAAAACTCTATTATTTATTTCAACTATTCTTCCTTGATATTGATATTTGATCTTTAACTATTCTTCTTGATTCAATTCCAACTTTACCTTTGTTTGATAGTGGTGCTTCCTATAGTTTGTATCTGTTTCTTTTACTTTGAAGCATCGTTTGGTAGCTGAGTCTTTGCTTAGGACTTCCAAGATCATGATCGGGGGAGGCATTACTCTGGTTAGTGATATTTGCTAGGATCGAAGAGTTACTCTGGGATGCCAGGAGGTGAGTACGTGTCTACTTGTAATACCACTTTTGAGCTACGATACTATACTCGTGATGGATTGGTTGAGTAGGCACCATGCTAGTATAGATTTCAAAGGAGGTAGAGTTTTGTTCAACCCACTAGGAGAGCCAGAGTTTGAGTTTGATAGAGTAGCTGCAGAGCAGAGATAAGGCATTATCTGTGGAGCTATGGTAGAAGACAAGGAGTTGCCGCATCCTTTGATAGCAGAGTTATTGGATGTGTTTATTGATGAATTATCAGGATTGCTGCAAAATCGATATGTTGAATTCTTTATAGACTTGGTGCCAAGGGTAGAGCCAATTTCATAATATGTCTATATTATAAACAATAATGAGCTGGTCGAGCTGAAGAAGCCAGTGGATGAACTATAGGATAAGGGGTTTATCAGATCGAATTCTTCACTATGGGAAGCCCGGTATTGTTTGTACCGATGAAGGATGGATTGGTGTGCATGTGCATCAATTACAGGATAATAAATAATCTCACTATCAGGAATAAATATTGTTGCCCCGATTTGATGTCCTGTTCGATCAGTTGAGTGGCTCTATGGTATTTTCCAATATAGGCTTAAGATTAGGCTACCACCAATGAAAGTAAAGCCGGAGGACATTCCAAAGACTACTTTTAGGAATTAATATGGCCAGTATGAGTTCATAGTGATACCGTTTGGGTTGACTAATACCTAGGCGGTATTTATGAATTTGATGAATAAGGTGTTCCACCAGTACCTTGATAAGATTGTGGTGGTGTTTATCAATAACATACTCATATACTCGAAGACACCAGAGGAGCACGAGGAGTATATTCAGGTTGCGTTGGATGTGCTGAGGAAGGAAAAGTTGTATGGAAAGCTGTCCTAGTGTGAGTTCTTCCTGGACAAGGTGGAGTTCTTAGGACATGTTATGACTGGTGATGGAATTTCAGTAGATCCGAAGAAGATCGCAATAGTACAAGAAGTTCAGTGAATCTTGGAAGACCCCGAGTTCAGTGGCAGAGATCAGAAGGTTTTTGGGTCTAGCAGGCTACTACAGGAAGTTTGTGCAAGATTTTTCGAGGATTGTCGAGCCGATGACTAAACTCACCAGGAATAATACCTAGTTTGTTTGGACAGAGGAGTGCCAGGTTACTTTTGAGGAATTGAAGACGTGGTTGACGTTTGCTCCTTTTTTGACATTGCCATTAGGGTCGAAAAGTTTGTTACTACCATATTTTCTAGGAAAGGAAATTTTGGTCATTTTATAATTAATTAAATATTGTACATGTTGAATAATTATTTATTGTGTTATTTAATTATTATTAGATATTAGCTTATTATTTTGGCTTGTGTTAGTGGACCTAACTAGTTTAGATTAGATCCATAGACCAACATTTATTTTTTAGTTAGAATTGAGCCCAAATAGAAGCTTATTCATTAGGAGGATGATTAATTAAATTAAACCCATTAGACTAGAATCTTACCTCCTTAATTATTTTTTCCTAAGAGGTCCCAACGGGTATTTTAGTTATTGTATAGTAGCTTGGGGAGGGGGCTAGTGGTCGGCCATGTATTAATAGGGGGAGATTTTCTTTCTCCTCATTTTTCTTCAATTCTTGATCTAGAATTTCCTTCTTCCAAAATTTATCATTTCCACACCAAATTTTTTCCAATTCCTTCCCAAATTATCATTGGAGGCTAGTAGAGCAAGGATCTACAAGGAGAAAGTAAGGATCTACAAAGAGAAGCAAGAATCTACAAGTTGGAGGACAATTTTATCGATTTTAAAATTTTTATTGGGAATCCATCTCCCAATAGGTACAATTTAGTTTTTCTCTTTATGTATACTCTAAATGTGTGTTTTAATCATTAAGAACTACCCCATATAATGAGGCTACTCATAGGAATTAGAATTAGGTTCATAGGAGACCTATGGAGAAAGTTATGGTTTATTTTTTGTCAATTTTGGAAAAATTCCGAGATTGACACATGTTGTATTTGTCAATTGGTCAATTAGACCAAATTGACTTGTGTTTGTTTGTTTGTGGCTAGTGTTGCATCTATAATTGGATACGTGTTGGCCGTATCCGAAAAATTTATAGATACAGGTTAATTTGGGGGTTTTTTCTCCGTCATGGGCTTTGTGCATGTCATATTTTGACACGGACATATAGGTGTATATTTTACTCTTCATATTGTTCATAATTACTATTTTAGACTTGCTCGTGTCCTTCGGGGTACGTTTGGTCGCGTGATGGACTCGTATCGCAAGCGTATCCTAGATCTAGTATAATACGGGTGCGATGCACTCCACGTGTTTGTTGTAATACATTTCTAGATTCAAATTGCCTTGTATTAGCATATTAAATATCATAGTATATATGTTTATATATATATATATATTGATTTGTATATGTATATGTGTATGTATAGATACGTATATGTATAGTTTTGTATTTACATCTACTTGTATATATATGTTTGTATGTCTTATATATATATATATGTGAGGGTGTTTATACATAAATTGATATATATATATATATATATATATATATATATATATATATATATATATATATAGAGAGAGAGAGATAGTTGATATGTTTATGTGTTATAGTTATGTATGTATATATATATATATATATATATATATATATATATATATATATATATATATATATATATATATGTAGACATGTATATGTATATAGGGATATCTATATATAAGGGTTTTAGTTATATATGTATATAGTTATGCTTCTGTGTGTATAGTATGTTAGAGAAGGGTCAGGCAACTTTCAGCTTAAGGCATAGGCAAGTGCAGCAGGGAACTGGCACTTGCACAGTAACATCAACAGGGTGTCAGCAAGCAGGTAGCAGCAACTGCTCGAAACAATGACCAGTGCCATAGCAGCAGTGAGCAGCAACAATTACAACAAGAATCACCAGTGGCAGCTACACAAACAACAAGCATAGTAGCAGCATTTGCAAGCGGCAGCAGCAGTAGTGCACAGCAATTGCTGCAGCAGTAGTGCACAGCAATTGCTGCAGCAGCAGCAGCTATATCAGCAGCAGCATTTGCACTAGCTAGCAGTAGTAGTAGTCTCCAGTAGCAGCAGCAACAGCATGTATCAGCAGCTTGTTAAGGTTTGGTTAGCTTGTTAGTTAACTAGTTAGTTAGTTATCTAGTTATTAGTTATCTAGTTAAGTTACTAGTTAGTAGATATATATACATATGTACATTTTGATATCTAGTAGCTAATGATTACTTGGTAATATATAAGTAGGTATCTATATATGTATATATGTAATAATAGTTAGTGGTTAGTATAGTAGTTGTGTACTATTAAATGCATATTAGTATATAGCTAGTAGTTTGTATTAGATAAATATGTATTTGTCTATAGTTTAGTTTAGGGTTATAATATATACTAGGAATAGCATTACCTTGAGATACCAAGGTAAATGTCAAGGTATTGGTTCGATACTCAAGGTATTGGATTTGAGTATCAAGAAGCGGGTGTAGTTGTGCGATACCGCTTTGGTTCAAAGCCAAGGTATACACTTAGCAATTATAATTATGAATATTACATATATTATTTCTTGTATATGCATATTATTATATTCTTATTTCTAATTGGTTGCGTATCTTGCGATACGGTATCATATTAAATTTCTAGTATCCTAGTTAACTAGTGTGGCCTAGTTACATAGTGTATGGACCCAATAGTTTTTTATTTATGATATCCTCTATGTTCCTTGTATATAGTGTATATATCCTTGATTTCTTGACATGATAGTTACACAGATTGGTATATCCGGATCTCGTCATGAGATATTATTCCATGGTATGTATGGTGTATCTTGTACAAGCCTTATTTTATTGTTCTTTTTGTACATGTACAGACACTAATTCTTGGGAAGACTTGCTATCTTCTTAGAGAATCTTGTGTCATAACATACCATGGTTGGATCTACTATACCAGTCGGGACAGAGAGTATTTAGTGTAGACATGTGATCATACCCTCCTTGTGCATGTTTTGTTTCTTGTGAGTGTTGATCATACACCACACGTATGATTAACCAGGCCCTTATCCTTGTGCAAGTTTCTTGTGCAAGTTCCCAAGCCGATCACATGTTAAACCTGTTACTCACTAACTTAGTCATTAGTATTCTTGTTCATTTCTATATTGTTTATTCTTGTATTTATTTTCAGTATTTTCTTTATTGTATATCTCTTGTATCTACATATTGCATCTTGTATATTTCATATCTATTTACTATTACATAGTTTATATCATTTTTTAGAACTATTGTTAGAGATGTACTCTGCTCCTTTCCTGACTGGATATATTTTTTTTATATGACACTGAGGAGTGGTACCCCACACATTATGGGCCTCAGGATATTGTGGGCTTAGAGCCAGAGACCTTGGCTCCCGAGGGTCTTATCCCGACTGAGACAGATGACCCGGGACTCGTAGCTTCATAGTTTAGTTGTTACTTCTTTTGTACTAGATTTGTCTCTAGCATATTGTTATTAGTTTCTCTGACTCATTTAATGTTATTATTGTCTCATGAGATGTATTCATGACTCTAGTATTCTTTTATCATATTCGTGCTTATTCCATCTTATAGATCTGTCATTCAGTATATTCATTTACATTGGTGGCATTGTTATGTCTTGATTATTAGATAGATAGTTTACCCAAACATCGTTCTACCGCCGATGCTATAGTGTAGGTTGGGCGTTGTTCACTACATGCATCCCTACAACGGGTGCGGGTCATGACACATTTTTAGTGGTGGCCCATACAGGTCTTCCAGGTTATAATTAGTGCGATTCGTAGTGGTGCTCTGAATTGAGTGCTATTACGATTCTGTTTAGGATATAGGTTATAGGTTATAGGCTATAGGCTTAGAATACTCGATAACATCTACGAAAAACTCTATTGATTCATTTCAACTGTCTTCCTTGATATTGATATTTGATCATTAACTGTCCTTTCTTTGAATGTCTTATATCATATGCCATATTGATTTTTTTTTTTGCTTTGTCTTAGGATTCTACCTCAAACTAGATCACAGCAAGGGAGAGCAGTTTCTGAGAGTTCTGCGACTTCCCGAGGGCCTATACCAGTCACTTCTTCGGTGATTGGCGTATCAGCTGCTTTCGGGGGTCCACCTCCTACTCAGAGGACTGTGCAGGCTGTATTTGAGGGACTTCCACCTCCACCTTCTGTGCTGGCAGATGCGACACAGATGTTCATACTATTTCGCGAGATATTGGAGGCATAGAGGGCTTAGTCTGAGGCACACAAGAGGTAGACCGGCGTCTTGCGGTTGGGCATCGAGAGTGCTCATTAGTTTGCTCTTGACGTAGTTGAGAGAGGAGTTCCGGTCCAGCAGCTGGTTGCTCCTCAGGTTGCCCAGCGTCGGCCAGGCAACATTCAGGACTTCAAGAAGCAAGAACCTCGGGTCTTCAAGGGGACGGAGGGCATCATCTACGCTGATGATTGGCTCGAGGATATTGAGCGTATCATGAGGGTGTCCCGTCTTTCTGAGGATCTGAAGGTTGAGACGGTAGGACTTCAGCTGTTCGACATCGCCCGTACTTGGATCAAAAATGAGCCAATTCTTGCTATTGTAGGGCAGTCTTGGGAGGTATTCAAGGACCTCTTCAAGAAAAAGTTCTTTGCTCCGGCAGACAGGCTAGACTTGGGGAGGTAGTTTGAGAGCCTTATTCTGGAGAGCATATATATGGAGGAATATGCCACAAAATTCGGTAGGCTGAGCCAATTTGTGGAGTATCTGGTGAGAGAGCCAGAGGTTTGAGCTATTCATTTTTGCGAGGGTCTGAACTGGAAAGTGAAGATCCTTATTCCATTTTTTATGACACCTGCGCGGATATACTTGCGAAGGCACGCTAGGTTGAGCGAGAGTTGGGTTTGAAGCCCAAGAGAGATCGTAATTCTTTTCTGGGGGCGAACAACAGTACAGTGACTGCCAAGCGTCCTCATTTATATTCCAAGCCTTTTCAACAGCCGCAACAGTACCAGACTCCAGCTAGGGTACCATTTTACCAGGAACTGCAGCAACAGAGACAGTTACAGCAAGCTTTCTGCCACTTTTACAAGAAGTTCGACCATATCTGGAAAGTTTGCAGGAAGAAGTTTAGAGTTTATTTATATTGTGGTGCCGAAGGGCATCTGCTAAGAGAGTGTTCTTCCAATCCTCATCGTGCAGTTCAGGAAGCAGTTCCAGCTCCGATGACACAAGCGAGACCACCTGCAGTACAGTCGAGGGGACCGTCGCTTCCAACCCAGTCGTAGCGTTATGCCCAGCACCAACATCAGGGAGGTGCACGTCAAGGACAAGCATTCGCTATGACAGTCGAGGAGGTCAAGCCCACCGGAGATATCATCGCAGGTTCTATTCTTCTTAATTCTATTCCAGCTTTAGCTTTATTTGATAGTGGTGCTTCCCATAGTTTTGTATCTGTTTCTTTTGCTCTGAAGCATCGTTTGGTATCTGAGTCTTTTCTTAGGACTTACAAGATCATGGCCGGGGGAGTATTATCCTGGTTAATGATATTTGCAAGGATCAGTAAGTTACTCTGGGAGGCCGGGAGCTGAGTGCCTGACTACTTGTAATGCCACTTCCGAGCTACGATATTGTACTCGGGATGGATTGGTTAAGTAGTAACCGTACTGCAGAGTAGGGAGGAGGTAGAGTTTTGTTTGGCCCGCTAGGAGAACTAGAGTTTGAGTTTGTTAGTGGAGCTGTAGAGTAGGGAGAAGGCATTATCTGTGGAGTTATGGTGGAAGACAAGGAGTTGCCGCATCCATTGATAGCAGAGTTCTTGGATGTGTTTCCTGAGGAATTGCCAGGATTACCGCCAGATCAAGATATTGAATTCTTTAAAGACTTGGTGCCTGGAGAAGAACCAATTTCACAATATATCTATAGAGTAAACAACAATGAGCTGGTCGAGATAAAGAAGCAGGTAGACAAGTTACAGGATAAATGGTTTATCAGATCGAGTTCTTCACCATTGGGAGTCTCGATATTATTTGTACCAAAGAAGGATGGATCGGTGCGCATGTTCATTGATTACAGGGTATTGAATAATCTTACTATCAAGAATAAATACCCGTTGTCATGAATTGATGACCTGTTCGTTTAGATGAGTAGTGCCAAGGTATTTTCTAAGATAGATTTGAGATCAGGCTACCACCAGGTGAAAGTGAAGCTGGAGGACATACCGAAGACTGCTTTTAGAACTCAGTATGGTCAGTTTGAGTTTATGGTGATATCGTTTGGGTGGACTAATGCCCCGGCGATATTTATGAATTTGATGAACAAGGTGTTCCATCAGTACCTTGACAAGTTCGTTGTGGTGTTCATCGATGACATACTCATATACTCGAAGACACCGGAGGAGCACGAGGAGCATTTGTAGATTGTGTTAGATGTGCTGAGGAAGGAGAAGCTATATGGGAAGCTGTCCAAGTGTGAGTTATTCCTGGACAAGGTGGAGTTCTTAGGAAATATTGTGACTGATGATAGAATTTCAGTGAATCCGAAGAAGATTGCAGCAGTAGAGTCTTAGAAGATATCACGACCCACACCCGATGTAAGGATACAAGTCGGAAACAACGCCCAGCCTACACCACAGAATCGGCGGTAGAACGCTGTTTGGGTAATCTATCTAGCAATATAATGAACCACCAACAAAAGTAATATACTCAATCACAAAACTAAGATAGAAATAAGCAGGAATCAGATAAAAAATAGAATAGTCACAATATAACTCATGAGTCTAAAATAATACATCAATGAGTCTGAAAGAATGCTAACAATAAGCTGGAGACAAATCCAGTACAAGAAATACTAAGATGGTACTAATCCCGGGTCATCTGTCTCAGTCGGGATAAGTCCATCCTCAGCCAAGGTCTCTGACTCTAAACCAACAACATCCTGGGGTCCATAATATGTAGGGTACCACTCCTCAGTGTCATCTGGGAAAAATATATCCAGTCAGGAAAGGAGCATAGTACATCTCTAACAGCAGTTCTAATCAATGATAAAAATTATATAACAGTAAATAGATGTGAATATACAAGATATATAATAGATACAATACGATATATAAAATAAGAAAATAATGGAATAAATACAATAATGAACAATATGCTAATGAACAAGAATACTAATGACTAAGTGTGTGAGTACTAGCTTTAACATGTGATCGACTTGGGAACATGATACATTATATATGGCCTGGCTAATCATACGTGTTGTGTATGATTAACACTATTCAATAAAAGTACTTAATAAAATAGGGGTATTTATCACATATCTATACTAAAGTATCCCCCACCCTCGACTGGTATAATAGATCCAACCACGATACGCTATGGCACGAGATTCCCTAAGAAGATAGCTAGTCTTTCCGAGAATCAGTCTCTGTACATGTACAAGATAACCAATGAAACAATACTTGCACCTATACAGCATATACCAAGGAATAACATCTCATGACGAGATCCGGATATACCAATCTGTGTAACTATAGTGTCAAGAGAACATGGATATCTATACTAGATACAATGAACATAGAGGATATCATAAATGAGAAACTATCAAAGAATGTACTCGCTTGAAGTCTAAAGAATAGTCTCACAGATGTTTGATAGGGTGCCTCGAAGACCTAGATATGGAAAACAACATCAATACAAGGTTCCGGAAAGAGAATAAGTTAAACTAGTCAACTTCTAGGTCAAAAGTCAATTCTAAGTCAAAAGTTAAACTATGGTCAACTATAGTCAAACTATGGTCAACTATGGTCAACTACCTATTTCTAGGTTGCATATGTCTGACGCAAAAATATTGGTTCAAATACTAAAGTCTAGGTCACAAAACCATATCTTAAAATTCTAGGATACCGTATATCCGGATACGTAAATCCATAGGTAAAATATCACACACAAATGGCAAAACAATATTATTAAATAAAATCTTAAAGGCAAACATAAATAGGTAACTTGGTTTTGAACCAACTTGGCATCACAACATAAACCCAAATTCTTGATACCCAAACAAAATACCTTGGGTATCTCCAATTACTATGGTACTTTCCTTGGTATCTCAATGTAATAGCCCAACTTGTTTATACTAACTATCCGTAAATATACATACACACTATACTATTTATTATACACATATTATACAATAAATACTATTAGCACATTAGGAAATATTTACATAAATATATTAAATACTATATACATACATACATATATATATATATATAATAATAGAAAACTGTCAAACTGTCACTAAAAACCCTGCCCGCTATCGCTGAAGACTGCTGTTGATGCTGATACACTGTTGTTTTTGTGATAGATTCCTGCAGTTATCGCCAAAAACCGTCGCTGTAGCTTCTGATATGGTACTGATACTCTGCAGTATCAGTGACAGATACCTGCAGTTATTGGTAACTGCTGTCACAAAATGGTAAAAACGAGGATAAATGAGTGATTCGAACCGAAACATGGTATACTATAATCGAACAATGACGAAAACGAGTTTAGATCGTTGATTCTAGTCCAAATACGGTATAAAACTGGGACAAAATTATGAAAACGAGTACCGGTGAGTGATTCCAACCGAAGTATAGTGTAGAACATGCGTAGACGGGTGAAAACGAGTATAGACGG
This sequence comes from Iris macrosiphon, assembly GCA_036927795.1. NCBI lineage: Eukaryota > Viridiplantae > Streptophyta > Magnoliopsida > Asparagales > Iridaceae > Iris > Iris macrosiphon. Next base: position 56,109,070 of record JAYESA010000002.1, read on the forward strand.
GTGATTCTAACCGAAATATGCTGTAAAAGTGGCACGGATTTGCGAAGACAGGTACTGAAATATGATCATGAGCGACGGGTTAGCGTGAGAATAGGTGTAGAATGATGAGAACACATTTAGATCGGTAATTCTAACCAAAATATGGTATAAAACATGCGTCGAATGGTAAAAACGAGTGCAGATGGGTGATTCTAACTGAAATACGATATAGAATGAGCGTAGAATGGTTAAACGAGTATCGATGGGTGATCCTAAGTGATATATGGTTTATGATAGGCATAGAATGATGAAAACGAATATAGATAGTTAACTCTAACCAAAATTATGGTATAGATCGAGCTTAGATTGGTAAAAACAAGTACAAATAAGTAATTTCAGTACCTGTCTTGCTGCTGTGACACATGCTGCTGCTATTTCTGCCTGTTGTTGCTGCCTTTCAGCGACGCTCGCTGTCGCTGTTGCTCTTGCGGCTGCTGCTGCTGTTGGCATTTGCTGTTGTTGTTGCGACGCTCTTGCCCGCTGTCGCTGATACATATATATATATACAATATATATAATAACATATATATATAACCCATAATATATATATATACCATATGAATAATTACTACTAATAACTATACATACACCCTCACATAGTATTATGTACATAATACATAGAGTAACATACATACACATACATAGTAATATGTATATATATATATATATATATATATATATATATATATATATATATATATATATATATATATATATATATATATATAATCATTCACCATATATAACTCACATTATATAATTATAATTATAACAACCCATAAATATCTATTTACATATGCATATTTATACATACTACCATATACAATTATATATACATATATAAGAATAGCTACATACAATATATACACATATAATATATACATAGATACATAGATCTAAGATACAAAATTATATAAATATATATACACCACCTTATATATTTATCTATATATATATACAATTACATTCAAAGACAAAAACTACCCCCAGAACATCACAAAAGGACAGTACTATAGATCAGAACTAATTATGAAAGAATATAACAATGAACAGAACATAACTAGAAATAACATACCTCAAGGCACAAACAAATATGGATAATGCTCTCGTATTTCATCCTCTTTCTCCCAGGTAGACTCCCCGGAGAGTGATGCCTCCATACGACGCGTACAAAAGGAATAGTCTGGTTTCTCAGCACCTTCTCTCTCCGATCCAGAATCTCAACTGGCTGTTCTGTATAGCTAAGAGTAGGGCCCACCTATATCTCCGAGTGATCCAATACATGACTAGGATCGGCCACGTACCATCTCAACTGTGATACATGAAATACGTTGTGCACTCCCTACAATGTAGGTGGCAAGTCTAGTCTATAAGAAACTACACCGACCCTCTCTAGAATAGTGAAAGATTCGATAAATCGCAGACTAAGCTTCCTGCCTCCACCAAAGCGAATTGTGCCTCGTGTTGGAGAAATCCTCAGTAACACCAAACCACCCACCTAGAACAAAACACAACCTTAAGAATTTAATCTATAATAAACGACCAATAACAAGCACAAAATAAAATTTTTAACTATACCTCGAACTCCAAAGGTCTCAGGTGGTGTAGAAGCATAAAAAATACGCTGGGAAACTCTACGCAGCATATTGATGCAGAGCAGCATAAACAGAGGCCTTCAGAGCCCTCAAGCGTATAAACAGAGCTTTCTCCGCTAAACACAGCATGAATTATAAGCTCAAAGGACCATCCGCGTAAGTGTAGTACGTCCAAGCCGCTTCAGCGTAGACAGGGTTATCCATCGCCTCCATGGCGTAAAACTCATCCGCTTTCAAAGCAGCGTTAAAGCGTACGAGGAAAGCTTCGCCTTTCCCGAAATGAACCTGTCAAGTCATGCAGTGCACCTGACCTCTGACTCCTGACAGAAAAGTGTTGCACGGATACCCAGACGATGGCTGGAAACGATGGCAGACCACTCGGGACGCGCCCCACAGTATGATGGCGGATCTCTGCATTTAATGCAGAGAATTTGGTTAAATATCACCGAACCGTCGTTTACTGACATCCCCTCAGCATGAACTGCTCTTTCGCGTACAAAGGGGATACGCTGCCTTGTTTTACACAGGCAAACATGAGCTGTTTATGCTCCGCAGTGGACAAACCGCCTGCCACGTCAAAAAGCTGCACCTCGTACAGGGCTCGAGGTACGTCTCTACGTCTAAATCGAACAGAGCGATGACAGTTTCTCTTAAAGCACGTCTCTGCGACGGATGCACAGAAGGGTTGCAGACCTTCAAAATACGCCTCCGTATTTAATGCACAGGATGGTGGCAAATCTCTGCAAGAGATTTGATTATATCTTCAAAAGTCGTAATTTTGGCTAAAGACGTCCACATCAGCACTCTGGCACGGTACGCAGCGGCTTCTACGCCCATTAAGGATCTGTGCTCACTCGGCTTCTACGCCCTCTCAGCTTCTGTGCTCACTCGTCTTCTACGCCTATTTTTGGCTTCTATGCCGGTTTGATAACTACTTGGCTTCTACGCCATGGTAACAGACATTTGGCTTCTACGCCAACCTCTTCTACACGAGGGATACCTACCTACGTGGCTTCTACGCCGTGATCTTCCCAGCAAATATACGCGTTTTGTCCCCTTAGTTGGATGCGCATCACATGCTTACTCAAAAGGTTATCTATACGCAGGCATTGGTTATTTTAACCGTTGTGTAAAAGGGTACTGTACTTTCCACTCCTCGGTTTCTATATCGACGGAGTGGTCACTGTCACCAAAACTCTATAAATAGAGACCCCTATCAATGGGGAACAAAGGTCGAAAACTTTGAAAGAAGAATCGAACGGAGAGGTCAAAACTTTAAAAGAAGGATCGAACCGGAGGTCAAGAGAGAGAGAGAGAGAGAGAGAGAGAGAGAGAGAGAGTCCGGAGCTCAAGCAAAGAGTAGGGATCGACAACTTTGGTATCGTTCATCCACCCTCTTCTGCAACCTTCGAAGCTGCTACCTGTCTTCCACGGCACTTCTTCAACATCGTGTGGTCCAAGGGCTAAAGTGATCGACTGTAGATCAGACACCTATAGCAATATTTATCCAGATTAAATAAATTGTACTCCCACATCCTCGTATAGGATTAAATTGTACAAGTTTGTTTGTAAACAAAAGAAGGCGGGTTTCGTTTAAACCCCGTACTATACACATCTCCGTTCTTTCGTTTAAAACCACAAACAGGTGGCTATCGGCCCAATGTCGTTGTCTGTCTTGTGCCACACGAAGTTTGTCTCTGATCAACTGAACCTTCTCTGATGCATCTACAACCATCTCTGGCCCTAGCAAAACTCTCGCCCTAACATCATCCCATGACAAGGGAGTACGGCACCTCCGACCGTACAGAGCTTCAAAAGGTGACATCTTTATACTAGCCTGGTAGCTGTTGTTGTAAGCAAACTCTACCAAATAGAGATGGTCCTCCCAAGAACCCCTAAAATCTAGCACACAAGTACGCAACATATACTCGAGAGTCTGAATAGTCCTCTCTGACTGCCCATCTGTCTGGGGATGATATGTAGTACTGAACTTGAGCTGAGTGCACAAACTCTCCTATAAACTCCTCCAAAAATGAGAAGTGAAACGACTATCCCGATCCGAGGCTATGCTGACAGAAAATCCATGTATCCTAACAATCTGCCTCACATACATCTCTGCTAGCTTCTCCGTAGACAACCCCACCTTAAAAGGCAAAAAGTGGGCCGACTTGGTCAACCTATCAACGATGACACAAATTGTCTTTTCCTCCTGAAGATCGTGGAAGTCCGAACACAAAATCCATAGTAATGTGTTCCCACTTTCACTCTGGAATGGGTAATGGCTGAAGTAAACCTCTTGGCCTCTGCCTCTCATTTTTTACCTCCTGGCATACCAAGCATCTGGATACAAACTGTGCCACTTCCCTCTTTATGCCATACCACCACACACTCTCTCTCATATTCTGATATATCTTGTTGGCACGTGGATGCATGGAATATTGAGAGTGATGCACTTCCTACAATATCTCCTCACACAGCTCCCCACTAGGCACACACAATCTAACTCCATGCCTCAAAGATCCATCATCAGTAATGGTGAAATCATCCTCCAATCTTGCTCTCACCTAAGCTCTGATGCTCCTCAGAGATATATCCTCATACTGTGCTGCCTTGATCCTGTCCATCAAATCTGAATGTATCTGCAATCCCCACATCTACATAGCACAACCAAGAACTATCACCTCGATGTTGAAGCTCTCTAAGTCCTCTAACAAATATCGATCCAGCATCAAGAAAATAGCTATCGGATACCTACTCAAAGCATCGACAACTACATTAGCTTTCCCAGGGTGATATTGCAAAGATATATCAAAATCCTTTATCAGTTCCAACTATCGACGCTGCCTCATGTTCAACTCCTTCTGCGTGAAAACGTACTTGAAGCTCTTATGGTATGTGAAGATCTCTATACGCTCTCCATACAAATAATGTTTTCACAACTTCAGAGCGAAGATGACTGCTGCTAACTCCAAATCATGGGTAGGATAGTTCTTTTCATGAGGACACAATTGCCTGGATGCATAGGCAATTACTTTTCCATTCTGCTAAAGAAAACAACCCAAACCTTTCCCCGATGCATCACTATAAATAGTGAAACCTCCAGACCCTTATGGCAACGTCAAAATAGGAGAAGACGTCAACCTCTTCTTCAATTCCTCAAAAGTAACCTGGTAATCCTCCGTCTAAACAAATTCTACATCCTTTCTGGTGAGTCTGGTCATCGGCTCAGCAATCCTGGAAAAATCTTGCACAAACTTCCTGTAGTAGCCTGCCAAACCCAAGAAACTCCAGATCTCTGCTACCAAACTCGGAGTCTTCCAAGATTCTACTGCTGGGATCTTCTTCGGATCTACTAAAATACCATCACTAGTCACAACATGCCCCAAGAACTCTACCTTGTCAAGGAAAAACTCACACTTGGACAACTTCCCATACAACTTCTCCTTCCTCAGCACATCTAACAGAATCCTTAAATGCTCCTCCGGTGTCTTCTAGTATATGAGTATGTCGTTGATGAAGACCACCACGAACTTGTCAAGGTACTGATGGAACACCATGTTCATCAAGTTCATAAATACCGCCGGTGCATTAGTCAAACCAAACGGCATCACCATTAACTCATACTGACCATACCGAGTTCTAAAAGCAGTCTTCGGTATGTCCTCCGGCTTCACCTTTACCAGATGGTAGCCTGATCTCAAATCTATCTTAGAAAATATCTTAGCACCACTCAACTGATCAAATAGATCATCAATTCATGATAAAGGGTACTTATTCTTGATAGTAAGATTATTCAATGTACTGTAATCAATTTACATACGCACCGATCCATCCTTCTTCGGTACAAACAATACCGGGGCTCCCTACGGTGAAGAACTCAATCTGATAAACCATTTATCCTGCAATTTGTTCACCTGCTTCTTCAGCTTGACCAGCTCGCTGTTGTTTACCCTATAGATATGTTACAAAATTGGTTCTGCACCTGGCACCAAGTCTATAGAGAATTCAATATCTCGATCTGGCGGCAATCCTGGAATTCCTCAGGAAACACATCCATGAACTCTGCTATCAACGGATGCGGCAACTCCTTGTCTTCCACCATACCTCCACAAATAATGCATTCTTCCTCCTCTGCAGCTCCTCTAGCAAACTCAAACTCTGGCTCTCCTGGTGGCCGAAACAAAAATCTACCTCCTCTACAATCTATGCTAGCACGGTACCTACTCAACCAATCTACCCCGAGTATAATATCGTAGCTCGAAAGTGGCATTACAAGTAGACATGCACTAAACTCCCGGCCTCCTTGAGTAACTCTCTGATCCTTGCAAATATTATTAACCAGGATAATGCCTCCCCCGTTCATGATCTTGCAAGTCCTAAGCAAAGACTTAGCTACCAACCCATGCTTCAGAGCAAAAAAAATAGATACAAAAGTATGAAAAGCATTACTATCGAACAAAGCTAAAGATTGAATGGAATCAAAAAGAATAGAACCTGCGATGACATCTCTGGTGGGTTCCTCCTCCTCGACGGTCATGGAAAAAGCTCGCCCCTGACGTGCACCTCCCTGCTGCTGATATTAGACATAACGCTGCTGTTGCATCGTAAGTGGTCCCCTCGGCTGTACTGCAGGTGATCTCGTCTGTGCCCCAGGAGCTGAAGCTGCTCCCTGAATTGCACGACGAGGACACTCTCTCGATTGATGCCCTTCAGTACCACAATACAAACAAACTCCTAACCTCCTCCTGCGAACTTCCCAGATATGGCTAGGCTTCTTGCAGTAGTGGCAGAAAGCTTGCTGTAACTGTCTCTACTACTGTGGTGCCTGGTAAAAAGGTACCTTAGCTAGAGTCTGGTTCTTCTGTGGCTACTGGAAAGGCCTGGATAGTAAATAAGGACGTTTGGCAGATATTGTACTTCTATTGGCCCCCAAAAAAGAATTATGGTCTCTCTTGGGCTTCAAACCCAACTCCCGCTCTACCTTGCGTGCCTCCGCAAGTATCTCCCAGTATGTCTCATAAAAAGACGAAAAAAGGATATTTACTTCCCAGTTTAGACCCTCACGGAAACGAATAGCTCGAACCTCTGGCTCTCTCACCAGATACTCTGCAAATTGGCTCAACCTGTCGAACTCCGCAGCATACTCCTCCATAGACATGCTTCCTTGAATGAGACTCTCTAACTGCCTCTCCAAGTCTAGCCTGTCCGCCCGGGCGAAGAACTTTTTCTTGAAGAGGTCCTTGAATACCTCCCAAGACTGTCCCGCATCAATAAGAATTGGCTCATTCTTGAACCAAGTATCAGCGACATCAAACAGTTAAAGTCCTACTGCCTCAACCTTCAGATCCTCAGAAAGACGGGACACCATCATAAGACGCTCAATGTCCTTGAGCCAATCATCAGCATAGACGATGCCCTCCGTCCTCTTGAAGACCCTAGGCTCTAGCTTCTTGAAGTCTTGAATGTTGCCTGGCCGAAGCTGAGCAACCTGAGGAACAACTTGCTGCTGGACTGGAACTCCTCTCTCGACTACGGCACGAGCAAGCTGATGAGCACTCTCGATGCCCTACCGTAGAACATTGGTCTGCCCCTGATGTGCCTCTGACTGAGCCCTCTGTGCCTCGAGCATCTCACAAAATAGTATAAATATCTGTGTCGCTCTGCTGGGACAGGAGGTGGAGGTGGAAGCCCCTCGAATACAGCTGCACAGTCATCTGAGTAGGTAGTGGACCTTCGAAAGCAGCTGACACTCCAATCATTGGAGAAGTGACTGGTACAGGCCCTCGGGATGTCACAGACCTCTTAGAAACTGCTCTCCCCTACTATGATCTAGTCTTAGGCGGCATCATGAGACAAAGCGAAAGAAAGAATCAATATGGCACAAGATGTAAGACACTCAAGGAAAGGACAGATTAAGAGATCAAGTATCAATATCAAAGAAGAATATTTGAAAGAATCAGAGAAATTTTCCTAGATGTGATTGAGTATTCTCAGCCATTAGTCTACATCCTATATCCTAACGCAGGCTCGCAGTAGTACAACTAAATCGTCGCACTACCACGATATCGCATAACTTGCGAAGCTAGACCGGCATGGGCTACCACTAAAAATGTGTCACGACCCGCACCCGATGTAAGGATGCAAGTCGGAAACAACGCCCAGCCTACGCCACCGAATCGGCGGTAGAACGTTGTTTGGGTAATCTATCTAGCAATATAACGAACCACTAACAAAAGCAATATACTCAATCACAGAACTAAGATGGAAATAAGCACGAATCAGATAAAGAATAGAATAGTCACAATACAACTCATGAGTCTAAAATAATACTGTCACGACCCGCACCCAGTTTAGGGGCACGAGTGCGTGGGTACGTCCAGCCTACGCCGCAGCATCGGCGGTAGAACGCTGTCAAGGTCTTGATACTATCTAACTAATGTCACGCAAGCATCCGATCTCCATTAGGAGGCACAGATGACACAAATAAGATGAACACATACTCAATCACAGGATTACAGCACGATAAGATTTCGAATAGTAAAACTAAAATTTAAACACAACACAAGTCCACAAGTAATATTCTACTCAACAATATCCAAGAATCATCAAAATGCCGGAGACAAATCCGGTACCAAATAGTCTACTTAAAGAACTAACAATAAATAATAACTCCGGCTAGACCTTCCAGAATCACAACTAAACTACCAAGTCTGCAGCTACTCACCATATGGTCCATAAAGTGTCGGACAGCGGTCCTCTAAGGCATAGTCTGGAAAAATATTTCCAGTCAGGAAGGAGCAAAGCAACACTCTCAAATAACAGTTCCATTAATTGATAATGTCTATAATACAATAAAACATGTCATGCTAGCTACTGTGAAGACAGTGAAATAAATACAATGGCAATTAAGAGAGACAGGCAATGTAAAGAGACAGGCAATAGACAATGTGATATAGTCAGTGCATAAAGAAATGGAAAGAACAAGGTACAGTATCATATACGGGTGATGTAGTATATGATTTAAATTAGGGAACTGTAATATATTCTAAGTGTTTGAAATAGTAGTTTCGAAATATGACCGGCTTGGGAACATGTACGATAGCTACAGGGCCTGGCTAATCATGGGTGAAGAGCATGATTAACACTTACAATTTTTATACTATAATAAGAGGTTATGATCACATTTCTTACTAACTACTTCCCCGCCCCCAACTAGTACTGTGGATCCAACCATGACACGTCACGATACACGAGCAAGTCAAGTCTATCATGTACGATGTCTAAATATACATGTCGTGTACAATATCAATACGATAATCAAGGTAACATCCCATGACTGCAGATCCAAGCTATACTAGTCCGTGTAGCACAGTGTCAAAGATTCAGATGTAATATTTCATGATTGTTGAATTTATAGAAATTATCAAGAATTGGAAATTATCAGAGAATGTACTTGCCTTGGGTCCTTAGTTGGTATTTATGGATGTCCTGTTCCAGAGTATCCCCTGGGTAAACCAACAGTCCTATAAACACATCACAATTACAACACTTGTATCAGATGCTATCCTAATACACAGAAGAAATATACTGGCCTCAGGGCTATGCCAGGCAGGGCACTAGTCCACTAGGGTCATCTAGTACATTCACCAATTAACCGTAGTATTATTAATAATCAAATATAATACATATATATAGGGTTATACCAAATTCTATACAAAATATGTATAAGTGTATACTCATAACAGAAGATGTAGTATATATACATAGGTAAAAATATTCATAACACATATACATTTATATGTACAACTACCAAAGTTATATATATATACAAAAGAATATATATATGTATACTAATTATATATATACTAAATTACAATTACCAACATATACTGAAATACCGATATACATACATACCAATTTACATATAATATTTATTATTTAATACGTACACGCAAAATATATATACATTTATACATTTATACTAATTATACTAAAATATATATACTATGCTAATACATGTATTTAAACATTTTATTTATGAAAAATATACATGTACAAAATATATATTTAAAATTATATCAAGTATATATATATATATACAAAATATATATATTTATATGCCAAACTTAATTATAGAATTTATTTAAATACATACTATACTCATACAATTAAATATTAATAAAATAAATAATATACATATGCTAATTTCACATTAATTAAATATATAAATACTTTATATTAATTATATATATACAATTAAATTAAATACATATACTAATTACTTATACAAATATATGTACATATTTACCATCATTAAATTAAATAGACAATATACATTCACATTTATACATTACCCTTGTATTTATATACTATACACATTCAAATATTTAAAACATTAATTAAAATACTATACTTTACATACTCATTAATACATACATTTACAAAATATATATACATATATATATGTATTCCCATTTTATATTAAACTCTATTAAGTATATACGAAATATATTTTTTATACGTATACCGATATTATATATACTATTAAACATTAAATTAAATACATATTTATACCATTTATTTAAATACATACAAATACCTTACATTAATACAAATACATATACTAGTGTATACATATACATTAACATATTAATTTTATACACATTTATTAGACATATATACATATACATATATATTAAATCATACTTGTACATGCTGATTAAACCATATACATACACACAATCACAGGGAAAGGGAAAGAGGGAAGGAGAAGAAAACTTACTGTGTAGAGTTGGGTGGCCGGAATACGGCCGGAGAACAACCGGAGCGGGGTACACGGGGAGAAGCAGTGGGAGGAGGAGGTTGAAGTGCCGCCGGGTGCGAGGGGTAGTCGGCCGCTCGCCGGACTCGTCGAGGATGGGGAGCACAGCCGGCGGGGTTGTCGGCCTGGAGCAGCCGCCGGGCGCAAGTAAGGGGTCGGCTGTCTGGCGATGCAGAGGGGGATCGGAGGAGGCCGTTGGAGCAGCGGTGTTCGGCCGGAACGCCGGTCGGATGGACTGAAGGGAGATCGGGGAAGCAGCCGCCGGCCGTCGGTGGCGCGAGGGGGAGCAGCAGAGAGCCGGGGTCTCACCGCAGAGAGGAGCAGCAGCCTCCGCCGGCGCCGGAGTACGGAGGCTCGGGCCGGAGCTCAGAGGGTTTGCACAGAGGAGGTTTCCCCCCCTCCCCTCTATTTGAAATTCAAAATTAAACCAAGAAGAAAGAAAGGAAAAGAAGAAAAATAGAAAAGAAGGAAGGAAAGAGAAGAAGAGAGGAAGAAGAAGAAAAAGAGAAGAAGTGGAGAAATTTTCCAACGTAGGAGAGAGGTGGGGCTTGTGAGGAGGTGGTGTTTTCTAGGTTGCCTAGGGATTAGGGTTGAGGTAGGCATGTCATTATATAGGATGAGGGGATTTTGATGGAGGGTTGTGATTGACCCTCTAAATTGAGTTATCCAGATTGAACATGGGGAATTAATTCATGTAGGGATGAGGGTTTTTAATTAAAAATTAATAGGCTCCCTCATTGGTTTAAAATAATTGGGTGAGGCCACAAAATGCCAATTTACAATTTAGCCCCCTTAAATTTGGGAAATTGCACAAACACATGAAATAACAAAAATTTGGCGGGCGATTCGGTGTCCGGTATTTTGTAGGGTCAGGGGCGCTGGAATTAATTTGGAATTTTAGAATCAGACAAAATAGTATCCTCAATTTAAATAGAAATAAATGCAAGTTGTGTTCAACAATTAATTAGGAGTACATAGGGCCAAAATCAGGTCAGGTCATCAATACCAATATTGAAGAAGACTCAGAACAGAATATTACCCTAATTTGGGCCGTACGAAAAATAGGTCAAGATGGCCTCCAATTTTCGATTGGAACGCACAACGATACAAAATAGGAGTTTTAAAATAAACGTCCGCGACAATTTTTGTGCGGCTAGAAACAATGCACAGGGAGCATAATTATGAGTTGCAAAAATAGCAGAAATGAAGGCGGGCATGTCTAGGGCAAGATTGTAAAATTTGTTGGGAGACAAGAGTCAGGATAGTGCTCCAAATATCGAAGCAAAGGCAATGCGCAAAATATTAAATAAAATACAGTAATTAATTTCAATCTTCAATAATTAATTCTAAAATAAAGCAATTAACTTCAAAGTTCCATAATTCCGACAGGTGCTCATCTACTGGCTTCAAGGTCAAGTCTACCATCACAAACACAAACGAACACTGTCTATAATATAATATATTAAAGTACACATCACACAGTTATTTAATTTAAATATATACTATTCATGCAATTATTTAAACATAACTACAATAATATTAAATATTGTAAAAAGTCAAAAATACCCCTGTTTTTGGAATGTGGTAGTGACAAGTCTACCCACCTTAAAAGAATTTCGTCCTCAAAATTTAAAATCCTCATATTAGTGTTTAATCATACACATTATATTTCCCTCAAAATTTAAATCCATTAACCAGGAAATCAGGTTATAATCCGCAATGTCTTTTCACAAATAAAATTTCTGTAATTATTTCATTCCTGAAAAATCCTCAAAATAGAATCAAAGTCCCTTTTTATTAAAATTTTCTTGAAAGTTTTGAGTTGATAATTCAATACCCGGAATTTAATATCCACTCCTCAAGAACTCAACAATATGATATTTAAGGATTCTCCAAATGTCACATCTAAATATAAAGTTCTAAAATTCATAACTTGCAATTAAATAAATATGATGATAGTCTCCCAAAATTTCCAAATTTTAATTATCCATTTAATCATGTCATAATCTTTCTGGAATTAATAAACCACCAATTATGCAATGTTAATTTCTTAACCATTTATTTAAATCAATATTATCCTCAAATTTTAATCATCTTGTTCCTCTTGTCAAGTAATAACCTCTTCATGAATCTTTACTACAGTCAACACCAATAATCATGGTCTAAGAAAACTCTACCTATAGTCATACCACATACCATCTAGGGGGAACATACATGGTTATGGTCTCATTTGTTATGGTGTTGCAGTCTATGCATCAGGGGTACTACTAACTACATTCTAACAAGAAAATCATGCATACAACTATTGTACTAAGCAATCAATCAATCAAATAGGTAGGAACAGAATAAAGTAAAGAACAGAAACTGCTAACACATTACCTGCAGTATCGGTCTCCTCGACCGTCATCACAAATGCCCGCCCTGCTGGGGTGGTTCCCTTTGCGGGTGCTGAGCAATATACGGTTCCACAGGTAGCCTAACTGGATCTCTATAGTCTGAAGCTGCACGCTGGTCGGGGAGATAAGGGGCTATAAGACAATCCCTTACTCGATGTCCCGCAGCGCCGCAGTGCAAACAAAGTCCTAGCCTCGTTCTACAGCTCTCCCAAAGGTGACATGGCTTCTTACAGAAATGACAAGTCTGCTGTGTCTCTCTTGGAGGCTGTTGCTGATTCTGCTCAACACGGACTGGTGCCTGGTACTGTTGTTGATGCTGATACGCCCATGGATGTTGCTGGATAGGAACTGGTGCTAGGTACTGCGGTGGATGCTGAAATGTCCATAATTGTTGCTAAATATGAAATGGTACTTGGTACTGCTGTTGGTGCTGAATATGGGGATGCTTGGCTGGTCCTGGGCTACCATTCGTATCTCCAAACGTGTCATGACTCCTCTTAGGCCTGAGATCCAGATCCTCTTCTGCGATCTGAGCATCCATTAAGATAGCCTCATAGGTAGCGGAACGACGACCAGAAGTGCGCGACTTAATCTCTCTTGTCAGTCCCTTTCTAAATTTTCGGGCTCGATCTCCTGGGTCTCGAATCATAGATGATGCAAAACGGCTCAATCTACAGAATTCTGCAGCGTACTCGTCGACCGACATGTTTCCTTGAACCAAGTCATGAAACTGACTTTCCAAGGTTCCCAATGCCACGTCGGGAAAGAACTTCTCCTTGAAGAGTTCCTTGAAGGTCTCCCCAGTAAGTCCTTGTGCTGTAATTCTCGGCTCCGTGCGATACCACGTGAGTGCGATATCGAACTTCTGACTGCCAGCGGCTTCTATCTGCAAGTTCTCCGGAATCTGGGTCAATCGCAGGCTTCTCTCTATATCCTCTAGCCAGTCGTCAGTGTAGAGTATCCCTTCGGTGCCTTTGAACTCTCGAGGCATCATCCTTTTGAAATCCACTATAGTGCCTGGTCTCTGCTGCTGGCCAGGAAACTGCTGGTACTGTGCTACTTTCTCCAAAGCTTGGAGAGTCACTTGATGAGCATTCTCCATATTTTCTTTCATCAGCTCGGTTTGTGCCTGGTGCGCTTCTGCTTGCACCCTCTGAGCCTCAGCTTGAACTCGCTGAGCGTCTGCCGTCACTCTCTGGGCATCTACCATGCCTTGGATCAAGGTAAACATCTGCGTTCCATCAATGGACAAACCTCCGGGAATCGGAGTTGATGGAGGAGGAAGGTTGTCCGTCACAACTGCGGCAATCTTCTTAACAGGTGGAGGAGGAGGATCACCTACGTGCATCGGAGATGTAGGAGGAACTACGGCTGTCTGTCCATCAGGTAGAGAGGTGGCAGACCCCTCAAAAGCTGATGTTCCCGCTCTCATAGACCTTGTCTGCGGCGACATCCTGAAGACAGATCCCAAAGAATCAATTTAGGAAAAATACGATATCATCAAGGAAGGACAGTACAGTTCTAAAGAAGCAACATTCAAGATAAATAGATTGGAATAACATTCCTAGTTGGGATTGCACAGGTCAAAGATACATCCATGGTCTGATATCTCTATCCCCTAGGTATCACAGTTCTATCACAAACACTCTCACTGCTAGCTTCCTTACCTACTGCAACAGTTGATGCTAGTTATTCCTATCACTCAAGTGCATAACAAATGCAACACTCTTTACTAAATACTGCTCTCTCTAATACAATCTTAAATGGACACCCAAGTCAGTGGGCAGTGAGATCTCAATTATACTCAGCTAACAGATCCTTACACATGCATCTCATCTATTGTATACTAATATATCTCTCCCACTATAAAATCTTATCCTTAAATAAATTTTCCTCAAAATAACTCCTCGAATAAAATTTTAAGGTAAATTTGCATATGCTTTCCTCAAGGTCAAACTTTCAAATACTGAATAAAATTTTTATAAATTCCCAAATCCTTACAGCTTGTCTAGATTCATTGAATTGAATCTGAATCCTCAAGAATAAAATTTTAATAACAATATTTCAACTCCTCAATTTCAAAATTTTTTTTTTTTTTTGCAATTCATTGAAATCTTCAAAATAAAATTTTAATAACAATCTCAATCTTCTCAGAATTCAAAATTTTAAAATTCATTTTCAATCTTAAATTAAAATTTAAATCCACCTTTTGTAGTCTAATAGCTCTAATGTTAATCCTTTTCACTGTCCTCATTGACGGGCATCATCAAATAATACCATAAATCAGTCTATAAATTTACCTTAATATGAAATCAACCCTACAATGAAACCCAAAATCCTAACTTAATACCTAATCAATAATAATTAATCAATATCACAAGTGAGAATGGACGGAACAAGGGAATGATTTAAATTGGAAATTATAACAAGATTCTCAGGGGTCATCCCAGGAATCTCTCAAGGAATTGTGATTGAGTATTTGCTCTCGTCCTAGTATCCTATGTCCTAGATACTATCGCAGGCACGCAATAGTATAACAAAGATGCCACACTACTACGACATCGCATAACTCGCGAAGTCTGACCTGCATGGGCCACCACTAAAAACGTGTCACGACCCGCACCCGGTTTAGGGGCACGAGTGCGTGGGTACGTCCAGCCTACGTCGCAGCATCGGCGGTAGAACGCTGTCAAGGTCTTGATACTATCTAACTAATGTCACGCAAGCATCCGATCTCCATTAGGAGGCACGGATGACACAAATAAGATGAACACATACTCAATCACAGGATTACAGCACGATAAGATTTCGAATAGTAAAACTAAAATTTAAACACAACACAAGTCCACAAGTAATATTCTACTCAACAATATCCAAGAATCATCAAAATGCCGGAGACAAATCCGGTACCAAATAGTCTACTTAAAGAACTAACAATAAATAATAACTCCTGCTAGACCTTCCAGAATCACAACTAAACTACCAAGTCTGCAGCTACTCACCATATGGTCCATAAAGTGTCGGACAGCGGTCCTCTAAGGCATAGTCTGGAAAAATATTTCCAGTCAGGAAGGAGCAAAGCAACACTCTCAAATAACAGTTCCATTAATTGATAATGTCTATAATACAATAAAACATGTCATGCTAGCTACTGTGAAGACAGTGAAATAAATGCAATGGCAATTAAGAGAGACAGGCAATGTAAAGAGACAAGCAATAGACAATGTGATATAGTCAGTGCATAAAGAAATGGAAAGAACAAGGTACAGTATCATATACGGGTGATGCAGTATATGATTTAAATTAGGGAACTGTAATATATTCTAAGTGTTTGAAATAGTAGTTTCGAAATATGACCGGCTTGGGAACATGTACGATAGCTACAGGGCCTGGCTAATCATGGGTGAAGAGCATGATTAACACTTACAATTTCTATACTATAATAAGAGGTTATGATCACATTTCTTACTAACTACTTCCCCGCCCCCAACTAATACTGTGGATCCAACCATGACACGTCACGATACACGAGCAAGTCAAGTCTATCATGTACGATGTCTAAATATACATGTCGTGTACAATGTCAATACGATAATCAAGGTAACATTTCATGACTGCAGATCCAAGCTATACTAGTCCGTGTAGCACAGTGTCAAAGATTCAGATGTAACATTTCATGATTGTTGAATTTATAGAAATTATCAAGAATTGGAAATTATCAGAGAATGTACTTGCCTTGGGTCCTTAGCTGGTATTTATGGATGTCCTGTTCCAGAGTATCCCCTGGGTAAACCAACAGTCCTATAAACACATCACAATTACAACACTTGTATCAGATGCTATCCTAACACACAGAAGAAATATACTGGCCTCAGGGCTATGCCAGGCAGGGCACTAGTCCACTAGGGTCATCTAGTACATTCACCAATTAACCGTAGTATTATTAATAATCAAATATAATACATATATATAGGGTTATACCAAATTCTATACAAAATATGTATAAGTGTCTACTCATAACAGAAGATGTAGTATATATACATAGGTAAAAATATTCATAACACATATACATTTATATGTACAACTACCAAAGTTATATATATATACAAAAGAATATATATATGTATACTAATTATATATATACTAAATTACAATTACCAACATATACTGAAATACCGATATACATACATACCAATTTACATATTAATATTTATTATTTAATACGTACACGCAAAATATATATACATTTATACATTTATACTAATTATACTAAAATATATATACTATGCTATTACATGTATTTAAACATTTTATTTATGAATAATATACATGTACAAAATATATATTTGAAATTATATCAAGTATATATATATATATACAAAATATATATATTTATATGCCAAACTTAATTATAGAATTTATTTAAATACATACTATACTCATACAATTAAATATTAATAAAATAAATAATATACATATGCTAATTTCATATTAATTAAATATATAAATACTTTACATTAATTATATATATACAATTAAATTAAATACATATACTAATTACTTATACAAATATATGTACATATTTACCATCATTAAATTAAATAGACAATATACATTCACATTTATACATTACCCTTGTATTTATATACTATACACATTCAAATATTTAAAACATTAATTAAAATACTATACTTTACATACTCATTAATACATACATTTACAAAATATATATACATATATATATGTATTCCCATTTTATATTAAACTCTATTAAGTATATACGAAATATATTTTTTATACGTATACCGATATTATATATACTATTAAACATTAAATACATATTTATACCATTTATTTAAATACATACAAATACCTTACATTAATACAAATACATATACTAGTGTATACATATACATTAACATATTAATTTTATACACATTTATTAGACATATATACATATACATATATATTAAATCATACTTGTACATGATGATTAAACCATATACATACACACAATCACAGGGAAAGGGAAAGAGGGAAGGAGAAGAAAACTTACTGTGTAGAGTTGGGTGGCCGGAATACGGCCGGAGAACAGCCGGAGCGGGGTACACGGGCAGAAGCAGTGGGAGGAGGAGGTTGAAGCGCCGCCGGGTGCGAGGGGTAGTCGGCCGCTCGTCCGACTCGTCGAGGATGGGGAGCACAACCGCCGGGGTTGTCGGCCTGGAGCAGCCGCCGGGCGCGAGTAAGGGGTCGACTGTCCGGCGATGCAGAGGGGGATCGGAGGAGGCCGCTGGAGCAGCGAGGTTCGGCCGGAACGCCGGTCGGATGGACTGAAGGGAGATCGGGGAAGCAGCCGCCGGCCGTCGGTGGCGCGAGGGGGAGCAGCAGAGAGCCGGGGTCTCACCGCAGAGAGGAGCAGCAGCCTCCGCCGGCGCCGGAGTGCGGAGGCTCGGGCCGGAGCTCAGAGGGTTTGCACAGAGGAGGTTTCCCCCCTTCCCCTCTATTTGAAATTCAAAATTAAACCAAGAAGAAAGAAAGGAAAAGAAGAAAAATAGAAAAGAAGGAAGGAAAGAGAAGAAGAGAGGAAGAAGAAGAAAAAGAGAAGAAGTGGAGAAATTTTCCAACGTAGGAGAGAGGTGGGGCTTGTGAGGAGGTGGTGTTTTCTAGATTCTACATTCTTCGGAGCGATATGGACGTTATATATACTATATAGCTTCCACGTTCTTCGGAGTGGTATGGTCGTTATGCCTACGCCTACCCATACGTACCAAAGTTGTCCTCATATTGCATTCATTTAGATGGTTAGCACACCCTTTATTGTATTTATTTTATTCAGTATTTATATATATAGCATATTTCTATGTATCTTATTACGTCCCTCTGAGGACCTGGTACCTTTCCCGATTTGGATGAGGTATATTACCCTATAGGGTACGGCCCAGGACAGGAGACTAGGTATGCTACAGCTGAGGAGCTAGAGGTGCTACTGTTAGAGTTTTCGTGATCATTTGGTAGGCCTTCTGCCTAGGATTGGGAGCATCATTATCTAGTCAGCCGATGTCCTAGTTATTACTCTTTTTATCTATCATTCAGTAATTTTATTTTGTCTTAGTAGTTGGGTTGTTCCCACCATACATTCTTGGTTGTACTATAATATTTTAGACTGGTGTCTATTTTCCAATATTTATTCTAGTACTTTTTGATTATATTTGTGGATGAGATTAGATTACCTATTTGATGCTGATATTGGACTTGTTAGTTATTTAGGACAGCGTAGAACTCTTCGTTTGGATCTACTAAATTGGGATATCCTCGGAGATATGACAACTGGCTATTGCCATGTGGCCTGGTCCCGTGTATTTTGGGAACAGGGGTGTGATATGGTTTTAGTGGTGGCACATACAGGTCAAACTTATTCGCTTGTGGTATGGTAACATGCCCAGCGAGCCTGCAATAGGATAGAAATTACTAGGACTCATACACTTTGATTACGTCTTTGAACTTCCTTCGTATTATTTCTAAATATTTGTATCATGTTTGCTTGATTTCGTACTCTTTTTAATGAACTCCTATCTCTTGCAGTAA
This sequence comes from Iris macrosiphon, assembly GCA_036927795.1. Classification (NCBI taxonomy): domain Eukaryota; kingdom Viridiplantae; phylum Streptophyta; class Magnoliopsida; order Asparagales; family Iridaceae; genus Iris; species Iris macrosiphon. The sequence continues at coordinate 56,128,506 of JAYESA010000002.1, forward strand.
GATGAACTTGCGCAGTGGACGAGGAGCACCTAGTGCCGTGGTGCCAGACGACACCACCCAAAAAAAGGAGATACCCCAGGGACTACCTGGAGGGCAACCACCACTACAGGCCCCGCTGATACATTGGTACGAGACTTCTCAGGGCGATCCTACCCAACAGCATAAGGGACAGATTTCCCAGACGATCCCCACACAGCATTTCGAGGGCCAGACTTCAGGGGCTACACCAATGCCGTGAACCGAGAGGCCAAAATTTGAGGAGACACTTATCGCACAGCCAGAGGTTCTATTACCACCACCTCCACCTTATCCACCCCAGATGCCACAATCAGATGGACAGCCACATTTGCTTCAGTTCTTCCAGACTATGATACAAGCACAGTGGCATCAAACCGAGACGTTGAGACAGAGTTTGATGGCAGTACTAGAGAGGACACCTGTCTCAGCAACCGTACCAGCACCTGCACCATCCCAGACAGGTGACACCATAACATGGTTCTGACAGATGGGACCAGATACTTTCTCAGACAACGAGACTGTAGAGGAGATCTCTGATTGGATCGCCAACACGGAGCTGCTACTAGAGGCTTCACAACTGCACCTAAAACTTTGGATGACCGCAGTGAGGGACCAACTTAAAGGCAACGCCCATCACTGGTAGGATTCTATTGAGAGCAGTGTAGGCAAGAACCAGACTTGGGAACAGTTCTTAGAATACTTCAATACAAAATATTTCCCACCTACAGTCAGAAATGCCCCGTACTCCCAATTCCTACATCTAGAATAAGGGAATATGACTGTAGATGCATACGACACAGAGTTTAGCCGTCTTAGCAGATTTGGTGTCGTCCTGATACCCAATAATCTAGAGAAGGCCCAGAGATTCTATCACGTCCTCACTTTCGAGCTATAGAGGTATACCACCACATAGGTGAGAATTTCTTATGAGGAGGTTCTTGCAGAGGCGAGGATCCAGGAGGCCATCGGCAGAGGAGCTAGACGTTCCAGCACGACCACACCAGCCAGAGCCCAGCCTAGAGCAGGAGGATCGATCCGTCGTCCCGGAGCGCAGAAACAACAGAGGACAGCACCGTACCAAAAAAAGAAGCTTCCGAATTGCTACTACTGTGGTAAGGTAGGACATTTCTAGAATGACAATCGAAAGAGACTGGGAACATACATGATTTATGGAGCGAGCCAGCACCACGCTCGAGACTGCCCACAACGTAGAGACATAGCACCGCAGACCGAACAGAGGGCAGCAGCACTAGTTCCGAGGATACTACCCCCGCCAGGAGGACAACGTCCACCAACACCTGAAGGATTTCAAAAGGGACCACCTTGGGCCCCACAGCAGGCACAGTTCGATCGAGCCTAACAGCAGACCGGAGGGCAGAGACACGGACAGGCCTTTGTATTAGCAGCTACTGAGGAGGAAACAAAAGGGGAAGCTATCACAGGTACTATTTTAGTTGCATCATTACCTGCAATTGCATAGTTTGATTCTGGAGCTATACTATCGTTCATATTTAGTCAATTTATAGTAATGTATAGAGTAGCTACTTCTTCCATACCTAAGAGTTGGAAGATTCTTACCGGAGGAGGTATCGTGTCGGTTACCAGCACTATTAGAATATGTTTGGTAGTCGTATGTGGTAGGGAGATGAGAGCTCAATTCTTGGTATTACCTATGCTATACTTTGACGCTGTGCTAGGCATGGACTGGTTAAGCCAGTATAATGCCTTACTGGATTGCCAGAAAGGTAGCATCACTTTTAGATCGCCAGATCAACCAGAGTTCTAGTACATGCGAGGGACCGTAGAACAAGGAGTAGGACAGATAGCTGGAGCCTACATGGCTATGGAGATGGTACCCCTACCAATAGTTGCAGAATTCGAGGATATTTTTCCTGAATAATTGCTAGGCTTACCACCAGATAGAGACGTAGAGTTCACTATTGAGTTAGTACTCGAAGCAGCACCGGTATCTTCTAATGTATACCGATTGGCGAAGAAGGAACTAGATGAGCTGAAGCTACAATTAAAGGAGTTGCAGAGCAAGGGATTTGTCCATCCTAGTGCATCACCCTCGGGAGCACCAGTACTGTTTGTACCTAAGAAGGATGGAACTGTACGTATGTGCATTAATTACAAAGACCTTAATGCTTTGACTATCAAGAACAAGTATCCCCTGTCGTGGATTGATGATTTATTCGACCAGTTGACAGAAGCAATGGTGTTCCCAAAGATCGACTTGAGATCAGGTAATCATCAAGTGAAGGTGCGAAGAGAAGACATTCAAAAGTCAGCATTCAGGAATCGTTATGGTCACTATGAGTTCTTAGTGATTCCTTTTGGACTAACAAATGCACATGCTGTATTTATGAACTTGATGAACAGAGTCTTCCAATAGTACCTAGACCAATTCGTGGTAGTCTTTATCGACGATATCTTGGTGTATTCAAAGAGCCACGAGGAGCACGAAGAGCACTTGAGACTAGTGTTAGAGATGCTGAGGAGAGAGAGGCTTTATGCCAAGTTGAGCAAGTATGAGTTTCTTCTAGATCGTGTCTCTTTTCTTGAACACGTTATCTCAAGAGATGGTATTTCAGTAGATCCGGCGAAGATTTCATCAGTAGAGACTTGGCCAACCCCTACCAATATCTCAGAAGTGAGGAGTTTCCTAGGACTTGCCGAATATTACCTAAGGTTCATGGAGAACTTCGCGAAGATCGCAAAGCCGATGACCCGCTTGACCCTTAAGGAGCAGGAGTTTACTTGGACAGAGGAGTGTCAGAAGGCATTCGATAAGCTGAAGAAGCGTCTGACTACAGCACCTATCTTGACCATACCTTCTGGACCCGAAGGATTCATGATCTATAGTGATGCATCCGGGAAAGGATTAGGATGTGTCTTGATGCAGCATAGAAAGGTTGTGGCCTATGCCTCTAGGCAGTTGAGGACCCATGAGAAGAACTATCCTACTCATGACTTGGAGCTTGCCGTAGTGATCTTTGCCTTGAAGCTTTGTAGGCACTACCTATATGGAGAAAGAGTGGAGATATTCACTAATTATAAGAGCCTGAAGTACATCTAAACTCAGAAGGACTTGAACCAGAGACAGAGACATTGGCTCAAGGGATGACAGACTTTGAGATCGAGCTACAATACCATCCAGAAAAGGCCAACGTAGTAGCTGACGCATTGAGCAGAAGACCCATGGCATTCTTCTTGACTACCCAATAATATCTGTTGAGAGAACTAGAGCAGATGGGTATAGAGGTCATTATACCCGGAGTAGAAGGATAGTTGTCGAGTTTCCAGTTACAATCAACATTAGTGGAGAAGATCAAAGCTGCTTTGCCAACAGACGCCATATTTCAGAGGCTTCGACAGAGGACAGAGGCCAAAATACAGACAAGATTGCGTACACATAAAGACGGGACTTTGATATGTGGATATCATCTTTATGTTCCAAATGGAGAACTTTGTCAGGAGCTGATGTCAGAGGCACACAGTTCAAACTACTCTATTCACCCAGGAGGCACGAAGATGTACAGAGACTTAAGATAGTACTACTAGTGGCATAAAATGAAGAGAGAGATAGCCCACTTTATGGCAAAGTGCCTGGTGTGTCAGCAAGTCAAGGCTGAGCATCAGAGATCTGCAGGATTACTTCAACCGCTTTCGATACCGGAGTGAAAATGGGAGCACATCACTATGGACTTTGTTACGGGTTTTTCGAGTAATCCTAGTGGTCGTAATGCAGTTTGGGTAATCGTAGATAGACTCACCAAGTCTGCACACTTTTTATCCTTCAAAGATGGGCAATCTACATAGGTCTTAGCAGATATATACATGAGGAAGAGTATGCGACTGCATGGATTGTCAGTTAGCATAGTATCTAACAGGGATATGAGGTTTATATCTTACTTTTAACGGAGTATGCAAGAGAGTCTCTGTACCCGCCTGAAGTTTAGAACATCGTATCACCCGCAGACAGATAGCCAGTCCGAGCGCACCATTCAGACATTGGAAGACATGTTAAGAACGTGCATGCTTGATTTTGGAGGATCATGGGAGGACCATTTGCACTTGGTCGAATTTTTCTATAATAACAGCTATCAAGCGAGCATTCAGATGGCTCCCTATGAAGCATTGTATGGAAGGAAGTGTCGTTCCCCAATGTGTTGGAGCGATATAGGCGAAAGATAGATCCTAGGGCTAGAGTTGGTTGTTCGTACAATATAGAAGGTGAGAAAGATCCAAGGGCACCTGCGAGCAGCATAGGACAGACAAAAGCATTGGGCAAATGCTCATCGACGACCCCTAGAGTTCCAGGTTGGAGATCATGTGTTTCTAAAGATCTCACCTACTCGAGGGACTATCAGATTTTGAGGCAGAGGAAAGCTGAGTCCGAGGTACATCGGACCATTCGATGTGTTAAAACGCATCAGAGAGGTTGCTTACAGGTTAGCCTTACCACAGACGTTGGAAGGAGTATATGACATCTTTCATGTATCTCAGCTAAGGAGGTACATGCCAGATCCGAGTCATATGCTTGACCATTCAGAAATTACAGTCGGTCCGAGCTTATCATACCAAGAGGATCCAGTTGAGATTCTGGACAGAAGTGAAAAGGTATTGCGAGGTCAGACTATCCCCCTAGTTTGTGTCGCATGGAGACATCATGCACCAGGCGAGTTGACCTGGGAACGTGAGGAGGATATTGGACAGTGCTATCCCCATCTCTTCAAAGACCTAGGTATGTAGTAGCTTTTTATTTCAGTCAGTAGTTCTTACCATAAGTATGTTTTAATTTCGAGGACAAAACGCTCTAAGGAGGGTAGATTGTAAACCCCCTCGACCAATTTAGGATTTAATTAAATTAGATTGAGAGACTAGGATTAATTTGTATACAATTATTATTAATGTACAACAATTATGTGACTTATTACACCTCACCGTTGCTTCGATGTTTTGAGCGCTACACTAGTAGTTACTTTCAAACCAAGTTCATAAATATTTCCTAGACATGCCAGACTACCGATCTGACCCTTGTGTAACTTTTAAATTCTCAATATTGTGCTTCATTTTAGCTGCACAATATTCGTTACAAACGTCCATGAATAATTTCAATAAACCCAAAATTCTCATAATTGGCCATTCCCATTTGAATTTGACGCACAAACACAACCCAATTCCATATAACCCAAATTGGGGTATTAATCTATTCTGAGTCTGCTACGCCCATGACTCTCGTGTTCCATCCAATCTTAATCCTATGTGTTCTTAATTGACAAAAGAACGTCGTGCGCATTATTTTTAATTAAATTAAATTGGAGGACAGACTCACCACAAAGCAAGACCTAACCAAGCCCATGTACACCTTTCATGTTGACCAGCCCCCACCCCGAGGAGCCAGGCCAGCCCAAGTCCCGAGGTCAGCCTAAAATCCCCTCCTATATAAATTATTTTTTTTAAACATTAAACCCTAAAATTTTAATCACCACCACCACTTCAACCCTAGTCGATCTCCTCCTCATCAAACCCGAGCACCCTCTCCTTCCCCCGACCGGCCATCCACCACCACATCCAGTCATCACCACCTCAGCCTCTTCCCCCGCTGTCCAGGCCGGACTATCCCCGGGACGCCTGCATAAGCTGTACCACCGCCATCAACCATCCCCTTCACCACCCTCAAAACCGAGCACCAACCCGACTACCCAGATCCCGAGTGTCCCCAGCCCGGATCACCGCCTCCAATACCGTCAACCACCCTTGTCAGCCCGACTACGACCTCCCCCATGACATGACCGCCATCCAAGCACCGTCCCCAGCCCGCTGCCGTCGCTGCTGCTGCTGCTGCAACTACTGCAGTTATTACCGCTGCCGCTGCTGCCTTGCTTGTCATCGTCGACCGGAGCTCTGCCCCCACGCCCGAGGACGGCCCGTCAACGAGCAGATCCCCTCATCCGGCCAACTAGGTACTCGACCCCTAGCTCTCTTCTTGCATAGTATCTTTGTATAGTTGTATCATCAAGTCGTCGTGTCGTCGGGTGTTGTGTTGACATAAACCAATTAAAATATAATAATATAGATTTGTATGCATGTATGTTAATTAAATTAGATGATAATAAATACATTAGTAATTACCCTAAATATATGACCTGTTATCAAAGACTAGTAATTCACCTGGAAACCTGGACATAAACCAAGTACACTTAAACATGGAAAATAAGGAAATATATTCATACAAAACATAAATAGTTTGGTAACCCGTAACTTCGTTAACTTATTGTTGCGAGAGACACGGTAACTGAGGATAGGACACGTGTGCACCTTAGCTATATTTACACACGACTCTGTAGTCGACCAGCCGTTATCTTGCTTCAGTACCTAAGAGCAGCGTCGTAAGTTGTGTGTATGAGGTGCTTAGTGTCTAATGACGGTATTTGCTATATTATATTATGTGTTTAGGGTCATTGGACCAGACAGGAGAGACTGCAGGAGCAGGCTATAGGCATTCACAGCTTGAGGACCCAAGCAAGATACCTTGCCATATTTACGGTCTAATTTAAATTATGCATATGTTGTATGATATTTTGTTGCTTTATTTCATATGACTGTGCATATCCGAGATTGACTCGTGTAAACCCCCTTGACCAGAAATTAGGGTTAAATTATTAAATTAGCATAATTAGGGTTAACTTGAATTAATTATGATTTATTATATAGTAATATAAATACCTGTAAAATGATTTGATTATTTAGAATAATACCCTAGCTGTTGCCCTAAAACAAATTCCACATATTTGACCTAAACCTGCCAACCTATCATCTTGAACCTAGAACAAACCCCGGATACCGATTTTCGTGCCTGATTTTAGTCGCACAAAAGTCGTTACAAAACGTTCATACGCAAATTAATTAAATTGCGTAATTACGTTCGCTGGCCGTTCCAATTGATATTGAGACCCAACCTCAACTAGTTTTGACCAACCCAGATCACGATATTATTGTACACTGAGCCTACTACACGAATGGCCCTTGTCCAACCAAATTTAGACTCCCGAATTTTATTTAAATTAAATTAGAGACACCCTGTACATTAATTATAATTAATTAATGTGGCTACCTAACCTAAATTAAATTGGACCCAACTCCAACCCAAACCCACATCCACACCCACAAGCCTCATACAAAATACCATACACCACCCTAGTCCAATGAGGAACACCAAACATGGTGTTTGGTTACATTAAATCCCCAAATCTAGTTATTGTGCAAATACCAAATTGTTCAGGGGCCTAATTGCAAAATTTTAATGAGGTGTCCCCCTCTCATTGGCCCAAACCATCATGGAGAAAAGCAATGGTTATGCCTAACCGTATGCTTTAATTTCCCCCCTTTTTCTATGTACTTATATTACTTTATGTAGGGCACATCATGGCCCTACATTTGAAATACCTAAATCCTAGCCCTCCCCTCATCATGTAGAAGTTTCCCCAACTCCCCAAAAATCTCCTACAGCCGGCCCTAACCCTAAGACAGCCCCCCCTCACTCTCTCTCTCCTACATATACCTTCATTACAACACATTAAAAGAAAAACAAAAACCAAAAAATCCCAAAAACCCTAACTTCTCTAAACCCTATTCCCCTCAGGCCGACCCCAACCTACCCTCCCCGCGCCCGACTTCGGCCAAACGTAGCCACCGGCCGCCACCACACCGACCCAACCACCCTCGCCTGCCTTCCCCCCACCTGCCACCTGAGCCACCCGTCGCCTAGTCGCCGAAGTAGCTCCCCCAACAACCCGCACCGAACCGAGCTCCTCCCTTCCCCGAGTGCACAGTCGACCACCCTTCCTTCTCGTACTCTGCCACCACCGCACCGCCGACCGCCAAACTCCACAAACGCCACCCCCTACCGGTCCTCTTCCTTCTCGCCGACTTTCAGCCGATAACGTCGACACACCGAGGAGAAATCGCCCCCGCAGCGCTGGAGCTTTTCTGAACCGCGGCTGTTGCCGACCCTCCCCGCACGACGCCGGAGCGCCGTCCGGCCACCCCCTCCGACGACGGTCGACTACCGAGACCCCCTCGACCCGAGCTTCGCTGAGGTACATTATTTTATGTAGATTTATCATTATTTGTATATAAAATTCAGTGTACATTGAGTATGTATTAGCTATATGTATATCATTCAAAATCCTAATTAGTATATATATACGTATAGTTGGTATAATTACTGTATTTCTAAATTAATATATATTATGGTATTGGGTGGTATATACTGGAAAAATGTGTATAAGATAAATATATTCAGTATATTATTTTAATACTTATAAGTATTAAATACCTATTGTGTAAACGTATACCTATATATATATATAAATATACATACTTACATAATGTATATAGTATTCTAAATTAATATTATATATATGGTTTTTCCTGTGAAAATATAGTATTTCATATACAATACACTGTAATTAGTGTATTTTAATATATATATTAAAAAGCTATGTGTATATGTATAATATATACAGGTTATTGTATTTAAATGCCCTATATGCATTAAATAGATATTATGTATATGAATACACATATAATAAATATAAATATATATCCATATATATATTGTGTAATTTGGTACTTACAAAATTATACAAATATGTACGTAGACAAATATACATACTTGTGTATTAATGTATGTTAGTTATTTATGACTACACTAGCCATTTTTGTACAACTAAATAAATAGGTATATACCTGTTACATATATGGTATAAATTGCTTCTATAAATATAACTGATGTCAAAGTAATTAATTAATAAATATAAAAATTTATGTTCAAATATATAGAAATATGTGTATTTTTACTTATGTACAAATTACTTATCTAAATATAGATATATGTACAAGTATATGAATTTATAGTATTGCCAATTAGGTACATATATTTAATACATATATTATTGCTGAATAATACATGAATACTATTTTTGTACTATTAAACATATATATTATTCTAAAATAATTAAATATGATTTAGTGTATATGTATATACTAGTGTTAGCTATATATACATACAGTCCCGACCCTATGTCAACTGTAGATACGAACAGTGTGTCTTAGTCGTGCTATTGTAGCGACTAATTTGGTCATTACTATATCCTATATAGGATTGCTGGACACTACTGCCGAGGCATCAGGAGCAGGGCTTTGGATTTCGCAGCTACCCGGGGCAGGCAAGTATACCTTGCTGGATTACTGCTTAAAATTAAATGTTGCAAATATACATGAACTGTGTGCATCCGAGATTAACTCGGGTGCAGTCGACAATGCGTTGATAAATAGTGTACTAGACCTATATGCTAGCTGACTCACCTTCGACTGTGAGGATATTTTGATATCTTCCTTGACCATGGCACTATACACGTATTACGATGGTACATTCATATTGGGATACGGGTCCGCGTACCCGATTCGCTATCGGTACGTACGACATGCATCATGGACTAGCATGTATTCTAGAGTAATATAGTTAATTGAGACTTGACATCTAGATACGGTACACTCAAGTCGTGTATTCGACTTGCGTATCTATATTGGGCGGGGAGGACAACTGATGGACGTATGGGATACACCCATCGGACTTCGTAGTATCCAGAGGAGCCACGGATCCGATGATTTCCTTTATTCAGATACCCCACTCTTCGGAGTGGTACGGATGTATATATCATTGCAGATACCATGTCCCTTAGAGTGTTGGACGTTACATACATACAGATACCTCATTCTTCGGAATGATGGACGTTGCAAATACCACACTCTAGAGGACGTTGGATGTTATGCCTACACCTACTTATACATTCCGAGGTTGTCCTTACATTGCATTCACTTAGATGGTTAGCACACCCCTCTTTACTTTTATTCAGTACTATATCTGGCATGCATATTGTATCTTGTTACGTCCCTCTGAGGACCTGGTTATCTTCCAGATCTGGACGAGGCCTATTATCCCACAGTTTACGGACCAGGTGTGGAGACGAGGTTTGCTCTTGACGAGGAGCTGGAGGTACTTCCATCAGAGTACCCCTGATCAGATTGGTAGGCCTTCCGCCTATGACTGGAGCTCATTACCTAGTTAGCAGTTGTTCCAGTCACTCTCATTTTTAGTACTTTATTTCTAGACTATCAGTACTTATCTCCAACATTTGTAGTGGGTTTGTTCCCACCAGACATATTTTAGTTGTATTATGTCATTCGACTATGTCCTTATATTCCAGTCTTTCATTTCAGTATTTACTTGTTTGTGGATAAGATTAGACACTGCCTGTTGATATATTAGACTTGTTAGATTTAGGACAGCGTAGCACGCTTCGCTAGGATCCATTAAATTGGGATATCCTCGGAGACGTGTCAGCTGGCCAATGCCACGTGGCCTGGTTCCATATATTTTGGGACTGGGGCGTGACATGGTTTTAGTGGTGGCCCATGCAGGTCTGAAACACCAAACATCTATCGCTTGTGGTATGGTAACATGCCCAGCGAGCCTGCAATAGGATAGAAATTATTAGGTCTCATCCACCTTGATCATCGCCTTTGAACCTCTTTCGTATCTAATTATTTGAATATCTGCATCATATTTGATTCCGTACTCTTTTAATGAAGTTCCATCTTTTACAGCAAGATGAACTTGCGTAGCGACCGCGAGGCATACGGTACCGTAGTGCCATCCACCACCGCACCGAGGGAGGAGACGACCCAGGGACCACCCGAAGAGCAGCCTCAGCCATAGGCACCGGTGATCCCCCAGGCCCCGATGATATATTGGCACCAGACTTATTCTGACGACCCGACACAGCAACATGAGGGCCAAACTTCTCAGACTATCCCGATGCAGCACTTCGAGGGCCAGACTTCGAGGACTACGCCGATATCACAGACCGAGAGGCCGACGTCTCAGGAGACACCTACAACACAACCAAAGGATTCACCTCCACCCTTTCCACCCCAGATGCCACATCCAGAGGAACAGTCGCAGATGTTCCAGTTCTCCCAGACTATGATGCAAGCGCAGTGGCATCAGACCGAGACTTTGAGACGGAGCTTGATGGCAGATCTAGAGAACGCCAGGAGGTTCCATCATGGTCTAACGTATGAGCTATAGAGGTACACTACCACCCAGGCGAGGATCTCTTACGAGAAGGTTCTGTCAGAGGCTAGGATCCAAGAGGCTATTAGCAGAGGATCGAGGCATTCCAGTGTAGCTACACCTGCTCAGGCACAACCGGGAGTAGGAGGATCGATCCGGCATCCAGGAGTACAGTCGCAACAGAGGGTTGTGCCGTATCCGCATAGAAAGATGCCGACATGTCACTATTGTAGGAAGAAGGGACATATTCAGAAAGATTGCAGAAGAAGGTCAGGACAGTGTTTTAGGTGTAGATCAAACCAGCATCAGGCTCAGGAGTGTCCCCAGTACGTCAATATGGCCAAACAGATAGTGCAAGGCCAGCTCCACCAGTCCTAGGTATGTTCGTTGCATTGCTTGAAAATTTATAGATTATTATGTGTCTATTGATGAAGTATAATAGGGTGGCACAACTTTAAGACTTGCATAAGAAGATAGTGTTTATTCAGACGGTAGAAATTATAGGCCCAAACCCCTATTGGGTCTACTAGCGACTGAGATAAGGAGTGAGTATGACAACTGTAGAGATTGTAAAAATCTTAATTTTGTCCTTGTTTGGTTTTGTGAACTTAAATTATTTTTGTACCTCCTTTAATCAAAATCTAGCGTACTTATACTACCTCGCCTTATGTTGCTGTTACAGCCTAGCTTTGCAAGCTTAGTCTTTTATCAAGCTTGTTCACGACATATGTATTATTGGACGCGTACACTAATACATTTCAGAATCAGAGTACTACGGTCTGATCAACCATAGTGCGCTTGGTTCGCCCTTCGCATAACTATTTTACGTGGATTAAGATATATAGTGATTAGTACGAATGTACTTGCCCTCTAGATATGCCTGAGCATATCATATCCGATACATAACTGTACTGATACGAGCAAGTGAATAGGAATTACCAAAATAGGATTTCAATCCACAACTGCCTTGACAATTCCTATTGAATTCTTTAGAACGCCTTGATCCCCATACTTCTAATCTATTAGCTCCCCCTTAAACTCCTTATTATTGTTTTTCGTCTTCCCTTGTTTTGGAAAGACGAAACCTCGTGCTTAGCATAAGTTGATACACAGATAGTATTAGATGTACCGTATGGGTCGAATACGTTATTTGATGATTATTTTGTAACCAATGGCATATCCCATGTAATATATATGGGGTTAAAACTTTTGAGGATTGAGTAACAGGATTAAGTAAAGTGGGGGAATGAGATTCCTAAAATATAAGAGCCTTATGTGATAAGGGGTAGACCCTATGTTGGGTAGCTGTGGCATTGTCAACTCAAGAGAAACTCCTCTTAGTTGGGGTCGAGAAAGATTGGATGTAGAGGTTCAAGTCATTTTAAATTTTAAGAATTTTTAGAAGGATGATTAAAATGATGATGATTCAATAAATTTTAGAATCTGGAAATTGTGGACCAAATATTTATACTTGAGCGCATGATTTAAATTTGGATATTGAAGGATTAAATCATTGATTTAAATTTTGAGGATAAATGTGAAAATCTAGATTCGGACGATTGGTGAACTAGAATTCAAATTTTAAATTGAGACCTTTAAATGTTGATCTTGGGATTTCCTATTAGAAAATATTGAGAATAGAGATTGAATTTAAATTTGGAGAGTACGAAATTCATAAGTTGAGGATAGAAATAATAAAATTGATTCAAAATTTGTAGACAAAACTTTAACAGTTGAAGATTGCGATGCAAATTCGGATACGAGATGTCATAGAGATTTGAATCAGAGTGAATGTGGATTATTAATTGAAAATTCTAGAAGAATGATTAATATGATAAGGGATTGATGAATTTTAAAAAAATTGGGATATGACAAAACAAATACTGATACGTGAGCATATGATTTAAAATTTTAATATTGAGGATTGAATCAACGATTTAAACCTAGAGAAAAATAAATAGAACCCTAAACATGGACATGGACAGATTAAATTTTAAATTGGAAGATTAAATTAAAAGAAATTTTGATGACAGGATTTTCTATTTGAACTATTAAGGATATAAATTGAATTTAAATTGGAAGAGTACAAAAGTCCATAGGAGGGAAAATATTGTTTAGTTTATTTCTAAGAGAGATTTTTGTTAGTTGAAGATCGCGATATAAAGTTTGATATACGAAAATGTTATGCGGATTAAAAATTTAAAACTGGATGTTGATGAGGAAGAACGCTGGGTTAAAATATTTTTTTTGGGCAATGACCATCTTAATTTAGAAGTGATTACGAAGGATGGATTAAAATTTAACTATCGCAAAGATATCGCGATTGACTTGCCCTAGGTATGTAAAGGGAGAACAGATTATGCCTTATTTTAATTTCGAGGACGGGACTTTGAGATATGGAGATCGTCTCTATGTTCCGAATGGAGAGCTACGCCAGGAGCTGATGACAGAGCCCCACAGTTCGACCTATTCTATTCATCCGAGAGGCACGAAGATGTACCGAGACCTGAGGCAGTACTACTGGTGGCACGGGATGAAGAGGGAGATAGCCCGCTTCGTGGCTAAGTGTCTGGTTTGTCAGCAAGTCAAGGCTGAGCATCAGATGTCTGCCGGATTACTTCAGCCGCTCCCAATACCGGAGTGGAAATGGGAGCACATCACCATGGACTTTTTCAAGGGTTTCCCGAGGAGTCCTAGTGGTCGTAATGCGGTATGGGTAAACGTAGATAGACTCACCAAGTCTGCCCACTTTTTACCCTTCAAGGTTGGGCAATCTACGGAAGTCTTGGCAGACATGTACATGAGGGAGATTGTACGATTGCATGGAGTGCCAGTCAGTATCGTGTCTGACTGAGATACGAGGTTTACATCGTACTTTTGGAGGAGTATGCAAGAGAGTCTTGGTACCCGCCTTAAGTTTAGTACTTCGTACCACCCGCAGACAGATGGACAATCCGAGCGCACCATTCAGACGCTGGAGGATATGTTGAGGGCATGCATGCTTGACTTCAGCGGTTCATGGGAGGACCACTTGCACTTGGTCAAATTTTCCTACAATAATAGCTATCAGGCGAGCATTCAGATGGCTCCCTATAAGGCATTGTATGGTAGGAAATGTCGTTCCCCAGTATGTTGGAGCGATGTAGGCGAGAGCCAGATTCTAGGGCCAGAGTTGATCGTCTATACAGTGGAGAAGGTGAAGAAGATCCAGGGGCATCTACGAGCAGCACAGGACAGGCAGAAGCATTGGGCTAATGTGCATCGACGACCCCTAGAGTTCCAGGTGGGAGAATATGTGTTCCTGAAGATTTCTCCTACCAGAGGAACCATCAGATTCGGAGGCAGAGGGAAGCTGAGTCCGAGGTACATCGGACCATTCGATGTGCTAGAGCGCGTCAGAGAAGTTGCTTACAGATTGGCCTTGCCGCAGATACTGGAAGGAGTTCACGACGTCTTCCATGTATCTCAGCTGAGGAGGTACATACCGGATCCGAGTCATGTGCTTGACCACTCGGAGATCACCGTTGGTCCAATCTTGTCATACCAGGAGGAGCCAGTAGAGATCCTAGACCGCAGCGAGAAGGTACTGTGAGGCCAGCCTATCCCTCTAGTTCATGTCGCATGGGGGCATCACGCACCAGGTGAATCAACCTGGGAACGAGAGGACGATATTCGGCAACGCTTTCCCCATCTCTACGAAGGCCTAGGTATGTGATAGTATTTATTTCATTCAATAGTTTTGATATATGTCTGTTTTAATTTTGAGGACGAAATACTCTAAGGAGGGTATGTTGTAAACCCCCTCGACCAGAAATTAGGGTTAGATTATTAAATTAGCATAATTAGGGTTAACTTGAATTAATTATGATTTATTATATAGTAATATAAATACCTGTGAAATGATTTGATTATTTGGAATAATACCCTAGCTGTTGCCCTAAAACAAATTCCACATATTTGACCTAAACCTGCCAACCCATCATCTTGAACCTAGAATAAATCCCGGATACCGATTTTTGTGTCTGATTTTTGTCGCACAAAAGTCGTTACAAAACATCCATACGCAAATTAATTAAATTGCGTAATTACGTTCGCTGTCCGTTCCAATTGATATCGAGACCCAACCTCAACCAGTTTTGACCAACCCAGATCACGATATTATTGTACACTGAGCCTACTACATGAATGGCCCTTGTCAGACCAAATTTAGACTCCCGGATTTTATTTAAATTAAATTAGAGACACCCGGTACATTAATTATAATTAATTAATGTGGCTACCTAATCTAAATTAAATTGGACCCAACTCCAACCCAAACCCACATCCATACCCACAAGCCTCATACAAAACACCATACACCACCCTAGTCCAACGAGGAACACCAAACATGGTGTTTGGTTACATTAAATCCCCAAATCTAGTTATTGTGCAAATACTAAATTGTTCAGGGGCCTAATTGCAAAATTTCAATGAGGTGTCCCCCTCTCATTGGCCCAAACCATCATGGAGAAAAGCAACGGTTATGCCTAACCGTATGCTTTAATTTCCCCCCCCCTTTTCTATGTACTTACATTACTTTATGTAGGGCACATCATGGCCCTACATTTGAAATACCTAAATCCTAGCCCTCCCCTCATCATGTAGAAGTTTCCCTAACTCCCAAAAAATCTCCTACAGTCGGCCCTAACCCCAAGACAGCCCCCCTCACTCTCTCTCCTACATATACCTTCATTACAACACATTAAAAGAAAAACAAAAACCCAAAAATCCTAAAAACCCTAACTTCTCTAAACCCCATTCCCCTCAGCCCGACCCCAACCTATCCTCCCCGCGCCCGACTCCGGCCAAATGCAGCCACCGGCCGCCACCACACTGACCTGACCACCCTCGCCTGCCTTCCCCCCACCTGCCACCTGAGCCACCCGCCGCCTAGTCGCCGGAGTAGCTCCCCCAACAGCCCGCACCGAACCGAGCTCCTCCCTTCCCCGAGTGCACAGTCGACCACCCTTCCTTCTCGTACTCCGCCACCACCGCATCGCCGACCGCCAAACTCCACCAATGCCACCCCCTACCGGTCCTCTTCCTCCCCGCCGACTTTCAGCCAACGACATCGACACACCGAGGAGAAATCGCCCCCGCAGCGCTGGAGCTTTTCTGAACCGCGGCTGCTGTCGACCCTCCCCGTACGACGCCGGAGCGCCGTCCGGCCACCCCCTCCGGCGATGGTCGACCACCGAGACCCCCTCGACCCGAGCTTCGCTGAGGTACATTATTTTATGTAGATTTATCATTATTTGTAGATAAAATTCAGTGTACATTGAGTATGTATTAGCTATATGTATATCATTCAAAATCCTAATTAGTATATATATACGTATAGTTGGTATAATTACTGTATTTCTAAATTAATATATATTATGGTATTGGGTGGTATATACTGGAAAAATGTGTATAAGATAAATATATTCAGTATATTATTTTAATACTTATAAGTATTAAATACCTATTGTGTAAACGTATACCTATATATATATATAAATATACATACTTACATAATGTATATAGTATTCTAAATTAATATTATATATATGGTTTTTCCTGTGAAAATATAGTATTTCATATACAATACACTATAATTAGTATATTTTAATATATATATTAAAAAGCTATGTGTATATGTATAATATATACAGGTTATTGTATTTAAATGCCCTATATGCATTAAATAGATATTATGTATATGAATACACATATAATAAATATAAATATATATCCATATATATATTGTGTAATTTGGTACTTACAAAATTATACAAATATGTACGTAGACAAATATACATACTTGTGTATTAATGTATGTTAGTTATTTATGACTGCACTAGCCATTTTTGTACAACTAAATAAATAGGTATATACCTGTTACATATATGGTATAAATTGCTTATATAAATATAACTGATGTTAAAGTAATTAATTAATAAATATTAAAATTTATGTTCAAATATATAGAAATATGTGTATTTTTACTTATGTACAAATTACTTATCTAAATATAGATATATGTACAAGTATATGAATTTATAGTATTGCCAATTAGGTACATATATTTAATACATGTATTAATGCTGAATAATACAAGAATACTATTTTTGTACTATTAAACATATATATTATTCTAAAATAATTAAATATAATTTAGTGTATATGTATAAACTAGTGTTAGCTATATATAAATACAGTCCCGACCCTATATCAGCTGTAGATACGAACAGTGTGTCTTAGTCGTGCTATTGTAGCGACTAATTTGGTCATTACTATATCCTATATAGGATTGCTGGACACTACTACCGAGGCATCAGGAGCAGGGCTTTGGATTTTGCAGCTACCCGGGGCAGGCAAGTATACCTTGCTGGATTACTGCTTAAAATTAAATGTTGCAAATATACATGAACTGTGTGCGTCCGAGATTAACTCGGGTGCAGTCGACAATGCGTCGATGAATAGTGTACTAGACCTAGATGCTAGCTGACTCACCTTCGACTGTGAGGATATTTTGATATCTTCCTTGACCATGGCACTATACACGTATTGTGATGGTACATTCATATTGGGATGCGGGTCCGCGTACCCGATTCGCTATCGGTACGTACGACATATATCACGGACTAGCATGTATTCTAGAGTAATCTCCTCTATATAATGCCAAAACTAGGCTTCACCGTGAAAAAATTTCGTTCCAAAAATACCCTTCAAAATATTTAGTAATTAAAAAGAATACCTACAATAAATTCCACTGACAACCATTTAAGAGATGCAATAATGACACCATTTACGGAAATCAAAGGGTTCATGCTACTTGCTAAGTCTTTTAAATTGTTACCAAAGAATTCGAAGGGTTGAACCATTAACCTATATAATTAAAAGCAGTAGAAATAAACTAACTCATCAATATCATTCACTCAAATATACGTGCAAAGCACGTACATATATACTAGTATAGTTAATTTAGACTTGACATCTAGATACGGTACACTCAAGTCGTGTATTCGACTTGCGTATCTACATTGGGCGGGGAGGACAACTGATGGACGTATGGGATACACCCATCGGACTCCGTAGTATCCAGAGGAGCCACGGATCCGATGATTTGCTTTATTCAGATACCCCACTCTTCGGAGTGGTACTGATGTATATATCATTGCAGATACCACGTCCCTTAGAGTGTTGGACGTTACATACATACAGATACCTCATTCTTCGGAATGATGGACGTTGCAGATACCACACTCTAGAGGACGTTGGATGTTATGCCTACACCTACTTATACGTTTCGAGGTTGTCCTTACATTGCATTCACTTAGATGGTTAGCACACCCCTCTTTACTTTTATTCAGTACTATATCTGGCATGCATATTGTATCTTGTTACGTCCCTCTGAGGACCTGGTTATCTTCCAGATCTGGACGAGGCCTATTATCCCACAGTTTACGGGCCAGGTGTGGAGAGGAGGTTTGCTCTTGACGAGGAGCTGGAGGTACTTCCATCAGAGTACCCCTGATCAGATTGGTAGGCCTTCCGCCTATGACTGGAGCTCATTACCTAGTTAGCAGTTGTTTCAGTCACTCTCATTTTTAGTACTTTATTTCCAGACTATCAGTACTTATCTCCAACATTTGTAGTGGGTTTGTTCCCACCAGACATATTTTAGTTGTATTATGTCATTCGACTATGTCCTTATATTCCAGTCTTTTATTTCAGTATTTACTTGTTTGTGGATGAGATTAGACACTGCCTGTTGATATATTAGACTTGTTAGATTTAGGACAGCGTAGCATGCTTCGCCGGGATCCATTAAATTGGGATATCCTCGGAGACGTGTCAGCTGGCCAATGCCACGTGGCCTGGTTCCATATATTTTGGGACTGGGGCGTGACAACTCAGGTGCAGTCGACGGATGCGTCGATGAGTAGTGTACTAGACCTAGTCATTAGCAGACTCACCCCATTGAAGGATACTCTGATATCTTCCGAGACCTGACACTCTTACATGTTTTACGGTGACAAAGTCATATTGTGATGCGGGTTCGTGTACTCGACTAGCTATCGGTGCGTGTGACATGCATCACGATTAGTACGTAACTCAGGATTATTTTATTTATAGAGACTTGGCATATAGATACGTGGTATGGACGTCGAGTATTTGATTTGTGTATCTACATTGGGCGGGAAAGACAACTAGTAGGCGTATGGGATACGCACGTTAGAATCCGTAGTATCCGGAGGAGCCACAGATCCAATGACTCCCTTTATGCATATTCTATGTTCTTCGGAGCGATATGGACATTATATTCTATGCAGATTCCACGTTCTTCGGAGTGATATGGACGTTATATATACTATGCAGCTTCCACGTTCTTCGGAGAGGTATGGACGTTATGCCTACGCCTACCCATATGTACCAAAGTTGTCCTCATATAGTGTCACGACCCGTACCCTGATATTCGGGCACGAGTACGTGGTTACGCCCAGCCTACGCCACAGAATCGGCGGTAGAACGCTGTCTGGGTCATTTTTAACTATCTAACATCTCAACAATATAATATGGTACCTGTCAATCATCTCAACTCCAATCGGAGGAGCAATATGGTATCTCACAAATATATCAATCTCAATCACAAAACAAAATAAGGAGGAAATAATGCACGAATGGAAATAACGAAGGGAAGAAGATACAATTCAAAATATAAAATAATAGTACATCTATGAATCTTCACAAAATAATAGTCTAATATAACATCACTAACAAAACTAGACCTCCTCGGTCACTGCTACTATGTCCTCTGACTCTAGGAGAGTGTCCTCTAAAGTCTCACCCTTCTGAGGTCCATAATGTGTGGGACACAGCTCCTCTAGCCAATCATCTGGAAAAAATATATCCAGTCAGGATTGCAGCGAAGTACATACCTCTGAAAGCAGTTCCAATAACATAATTGAGCATATATAACAAGCAATAGAAAAATGATATAAGATGCACAAGTAGAAAGAATAAAGTGTACAAGTGAACAGACAATAGGCACAATAAAGCTGAAAGTAAAATACAAGAATAACTGCAAGTAGAGAACAAGAAATACTAACTATGTATTTTAGAGTGAGAGTTCGTTATGTGATCGGTTTAGGTTGCACATGAGGTATATAGGTAACTCCATTATACGTGAGGTGTATAATCGACATACACATGAGATCAAGAGGGCTTTGATCACATAACCAACTCCTACTCCCCCTCCCCAACCAATACTCATGGATCCAATCACGATATGTTACGTACATGATCACGATAGTCACACTAGCACACGAAATAGTGGATGCACAAGAAGCACATGAAAGTCAATACCCGATGCACACGATGAAATACATGTCATTAGGTACCCGTTGCACACGGTAGGGGGTAATACCTCCTGACGGGATCCATATAGCACCAGTCCGTGAAATCACTGTATCGGGAATCAATGTATACTAATCTAGAACATGTATATATACAGTATTATGAATTAAAAACAATCAGAGAAATATACTCTCCTGAAGTCCTGAGCAAAGTGTGTCTCTTGATGCCCAAGTTGGTGTCTCACGACCTATATATGGTATGTTGCATCAATACAAGGTTCCATGATGAAAATAAATAAAGTTGAAGAAGTTCTAAGTCAATATGCCATTTCTAAGTCAAACCAATGCATTTCTAGGTTGTAAGAGTCTAATGCTAGTCACTAAGTTAATACACTATGAAGCTACGCTATACTAGCTAAGCTAACACCCCACAGTGCAATCAAGAAGCCACATCCTAAGATACGTAGGTTTTCTAATATATAGAAATAGTTTATATATATATATTCAACTAATACTAGTTACACAATACACTATACTATATTTAACTTATTTTAAGATAACCGTTAATACAGTTTATACTTATCTCAAACTACTACATTAACTATAAGCTATCACTAGGATATACCCATCAATATGATATAAACTAACTATAATACCAATATACTAATCCCATTGATACTAACTGACCAAAACCTTAATAAATCACACCCAAGTACTGTTCACCTACCAATAACTAATTAACTCTAATAACTTGGCTATCTTAACCTTCCTGATACGAATAACTAACTGAACACTGAAAATTAACTAAACCAAACTAACAATTAACTAATACCCAAAATCTAGACATTTATCTAACTTACACTAACAACCTATCACACTAACTATCCAAACATCACTTCCTCATAACCCAACACCCATATACCCATACCTGAAACTGCACTATAGACATTAACTGGCTGTCCTGTATTGCCTTCATCTGAACACTGCACACTGCATTGCCTTCAGTCTACAAATTTCTGTCTTCAGTGATCTTCAGCCTACATGAGTTGTTGTGCAGTGCCTTCAAAACCTGTGCAGTGCCTTCAGGTGATCTCAGGTAATCTTCAGTGGAGGTAAATGAGTCTTCAGTTCTCAATTCCAGTTCTCAGGTTGCTGTGCAGTCTTTATCTCAAGTACAGTGCAGTCTTCGTGTCTCAAGTTGCTGTCTCAAGTTGCTGTGTAAGTAAATCCTGCAGCAGCTACTTCTTTGAGTGAAACACTCTGCTCCCAACTGTGAAACACACAGTGAAGCATTCTTCTTCTAACTGTGAGGCACACAGGGAAGCATTCTGCACAGTCTTTCTCATCCTTCCTAAGTCCCTGTCTTCAGGTGATCTTCAGGTCCATGTGTTGTTCAGTTGGGTCTTCAAGTGTGCATCTGCTGTAGCTATTGGTTCTCATTTTTGATTTACCCGTGTACTGTAATAGTGTGCAGATACTTGCTGCAGCTACTGTTCCCTTGGCTGTGTGTAATATACAGGGATATTTGCTGCAGTCACTGGTCTTTATTGGCAGGCGAGATTGCTACTGTTCTCTTGGCTGTGTGCAATGTACACAGGGCCAGAGCTTCTCCAGTGAAGCAGCTTTGTTGTAGCTACTGTCCTGCACACAGTGAATTGTTCCTGTGTCGAGCTCTTCTCCACACTCACAAGGAACAAGCATAACCAACTACTCCTTATCACTATGCATCACTAAGTAGATATATATATACCTAAAGATATACACACATCACTATATCACTATATATTCCTATAATGTATGTAGACCTAGACCACAAGATCAAATCCCAAATACACATACACACCAACATATATATATAGATCTATACCCATAGTTATATGTATATATATAGATACCCTCATATATATACACATAGGCATATGTTTATACAAAATTCCAAAGTATACTATTACATACACCATATAACACATAGATAGTATATACATATATAATTACATATGCATGTATAGTACAAAAACCAAAACATAAACACATGGGGTGCACCGCACCCGTATCACACTTTTCTATGATGCGCTTGCGACACGGCCCCCAACTCACAATAAAACATATCCCGGAGGACACGTACAAGCCCAATACATAATTTATGATTAATACATATATAAATTATAGTGTCTCCGTGTTCGTGTCATCATATGATATGCACATGGCCCCGTGTCGGAGGAAAACCCCCAAAATCGACCGTTTCGTCAAATCGATGAGATTCGGCCCACACGTAACCAATTGTGGACATGACACAAGCTACAAATAAACAATCAATGGTCAATTAGATCTATTAGATCCATTGACAAACACTACATGTGCCAATTTCGGAATTTTCCCAAAATTGGCACCAAAATGGACATAACTCCCACCGTAGGCCTCCAAATGATTCCAAATCAAATCCTATGGGTAACCTATGCATGTGGGATGGTTTCTCATGGTAAATACTCAGATCTATAGCCTATAGGAAGGGGAAAACTGATTTATACCTATTGGGAGATAGATTCCCAATGAAAAGGTCCTAAATGACAAGTTGCTCCTCTCCTTGTAGATCTTGGCCTCCTCCTCCTTGTTCCTTGTTCCTTGCTTATAGATTCTTGATGTAGAGGCTTCAATATTGAATTTAGAAGGAGATTTGAAGAGAATTGATGGAGAATTGATTTTGATTTGGAAGGGGAAAAACTAGATCTAGAATTTTGGAAAAGAAGTTAAATGAGAGCACTCTCTCTCCTCTCAATTATGGCTAGTCATAAACCCCTCCCCAAGCAATGTACAAAGTCAAAAATACCCCTTGGGGCCTCTCATAAAGAAATAATTAGGAAAAAAGGTTCTAATCTAATGGTTTCACTAATTAATCATGTTTCCTAATCAATGGGCCTAATTCATGGGCTCAACTTAGACTAATCCAAAAGTTTGTTCATGTCCCCTAATTAAATGGTTAAGTCCACTACACAAGTCCAAAATAATTTTACACTAGCACAATTATTAATATAATAAAATAAAAATCAGTCATACACAATTATTAATTATAATAATCCTAAAATAATTAATACCCATAATAATCACCAAACTACCCTTAGATGGAAATGTGAGGGTGACAAACCTACCCACCTTAGAAAAATTTTGTCCTCAAAATTAAGGAAGAAACTATCTACCAAAACAACCAATATAATGCAAGAAGGGATTATACCTCACGGCTCGAAAAGATACGAATATCGCTCGCGCATCTCGGCCTCTCGCTCCCAGGTACTCTCTCCTGGCGAGTGATGCCTCCACGCGACACTCACCAAAGGAATCGTCTGGTTTCTCAGCACCTTCTCTCTCCGATCCAGAATCTCCACTGGCTGCTCTGGATAACTGAGAGTAGGGCCCACATCTATCTCCGAATGATCCAATACATGACTGGGATCTGCCACATATCGTCTCAACTGTGACATGTGAAACACGTTGTGCACTCCCTCTAGTGCAGGTGGTAAGTCTAGTCTGTAAGCGACTGCACCGACCCTCTCAAGAATGCTGAAAGGACCGATGAATCGCGGACTAAGGTTGCCGCCTCCACCGAAACGAATCGTGCCACGTGTCGGAGAAATCCTCAAAAAAACTAGACCACCAACCTAGCACGAAACACAAACTTAGCACTCTAACAAGCAACAATCTAACACAAACAAGACAAAACTAAAGCTATACCTCAAACTCCAGAGGTCTCCGGTGGCTATCGGCCCAATGCCGTTGCCTGTCCTGCGCCACTCGGATTCTATCTCTGATAAGCTTCACCTTTTCTGCTGTATCCACTACCATCTCTGGTCCCAATAAAGCCCTCTCACCAACATCATCCCAGGACAACGGAGTGCGGCATCTCCGTCCATACAATACCTCAAATGGTGACATCTCAATGCTGGCTTGGTAGCTGTTGTTGTATGAAAACTCTACCAAGTGAAGGTGATCCTCCCAGGAACCTCCAAGATCCAAAACACAGGTGCGTAGCATGTCCTCGAGAGTCTGGATAGTCCTCTCCGACTGTCCGTCTGTCTAAGGGTGTTAAGCGGTACTGAACTTGAGCTGAGTGCCCAAGCTAGCCTGTAAACTCCTTCAGAAATAAGACGTAAAGCGGCTATCCTGATCCGAGACAATGCTCAGTGGGACATCGTATAATCTGACAATCTGGTGCACATACATCTCCGTAAGTCTCTCCGTAGATGTACCTACTTTAAATGGCAGAAAGTGGGCTGATTTGGTCAACCTGTCCACGATGACCCAAATCGCATCCTTGCCTCCTGGAGAACGCGGAAGCCCTGAGACAAAATCTATGGTAACATGCTCCCATTTCCACTCCGGAATAGGCAAAGGCTGAAGCAATCCGCCTAGCCTCTGTCTTTCCGCCTTGACCTGCTGGCAAACTAAGCATCTGGACACGAAGCTAGCTACCTCTCACTTCATGCCATACCACCATACATGCTCCCTTATGTCTCTATACATCGTGTTGGCACCGGGATGCATAGAGTATTGGGAACGATGTGCCTCCTGTATAATCTCCTCGTGCAATGCTCCCTTCGGTACGCACAACCTGGTACCATGTCGCAATGATCCATCATCTGCGACGGTAAAGTCCTCTGCCAGCCCGACCTGAACCGGTGTCTGATGCTCCTCAGAGACTCATTCTCAGACTGTCTGGCTCTGACTTGGTCCATCAGCTCCGACTGAACCTGAAGCCCCCACATCTGCACCGCGACTACCGGAACCAATACCTCAATGCCCAAACTATCGAGGTCTGCCAATAGATGCCTGTCCCTAGTCAAGCACACAGCAACGGGATACCTGCTCAAAGCATCCACGACTATGTTGGCCTTTCCTGGATGGTACTGCAAAGATATGTCGAAGTCCTTCATCAGCTCCAACCATCGCTGCTGCCTCATGTTGAGCTTCTTCTGTTTAAACACATACTTCAAGCTCTTATGGTCTGTGAAGATCTCTACTCTCTCTCCATATAGATAGTATTTCCACAATTTGAGAGCAAAGATAACTATTGCAAGCTCCAAATCATGGGTGGGATAGTTCTTCTCATGCAGGCTTAATTGCCTGGAAGCATAGGCAATTACCTTCCCGTGCTACTGTAGTACACAACCCAAACCCTTCCCTGATGCATCGCTGTAAATGGAAAATCCTCCTGCTCCTGATGGTAGTATCAAGATGGGAGCTGTAGTCAATCTTCTCTTCAGCTCCTCAAATGCTGACTAGCAATCCTCAGTCCAAACGAAATCCACGTCCTTTCTGGTCAGCCTAGTCATCAGCTCTGCTAGTCTGGAGAAGTCCTGAACAAACTTTCGGTAGTAGCCTGCTAATCCAAGGAAGCTTCTGATCTCTGCTACTGAACTCGGGGTAGACCATGATTCAACTGCTGAGATCTTTGGGTCCACCGAGACTCCATCTCCTGTAATGACATGCCCAAGAAATTCAACCTTATCAAGGAAGAATTCATACTTCGACAACTTGCCATACAACTTCTCCTTCCTGAGGGTCTCCAGAACAATCCTCAAGTGCTGCTCATGCTCCTCCGGGGTCTTCGAATATATCAGAATGTCGTCTATGAAGACTACAACAAACTGATCCAGGTACTGATGAAATGCCTTGTTCATCAGATTCATGAACACTGTCGGGGCATTGGTCAACCCAAACGGCATCACCAAGAACTCGAACTGTCCATAACGAGTCCTAAAAGCCGTCTTCGGGATGTCTTCCCTCTTCACCTTTACCTGGTGGTACCCTGACCTCAAGTCTATCTTCGAGAATACCTTTGCTCCGCTCAGCTGGTCGAACAAGTCATCAATCCGCGACAACGGGTATTTGTTCTTGATAGTGAGGTTATTAAGTGCCCTGTAGTCGATACACATACGTACCGACCCATCCTTCTTGGGTACAAACAGTACTAGAGCACCCCATGGTGACGAACTGGAATGGATAAAGCCCTTATCTTGTAACTCATCCACCTGCTTCTTCAACTCCGCTAGTTAACTGTTGTTTACTCTATAGACGTGCTGAGAGATTGGCTCTGCTCCTAGCACTAAGTCTATAAAGAACTCTACATCTCTGTCCGGCAGCAACCCGGGCAAATCCTCTAGAAAGACATCCAAGAACTTTGCAATCAACGGATGTGCAGCTCCCGCTCTTCTACCAAAGCCCCACAGAAATTACCTTCGCTCTGCTCTGCTCCTCGGACGAACTCAAACTTCGGCTCTCTTGGCATCTGAAATGAAACTCTGCCTCCACGACAATCGATACTTGCGTGATGTTTACTCAACCAATCCATCCTGAGTACTATATCGTAACTTGGAAGTGGCATTACAAGTAAACATACACTCAGCTCACGACCTCCAACATAAACCCTCTGGTTCTTGCAAACATCACTGACCAGGATGATGCCACCCCCGGTCATGATCTTGCAAGTCCGCGCCAACGGTTCAGACTCAAGACGATGTCTCAAAGCAAAAGATACAGATACAAAGCTATGAGATGCTCCCGAATCAAATAAGGTATGAGCTGGAAAAGAATCGAGTAAGACTAGACCTGATATAACGTCTCCGACTGGCTCTGACTCCTCCACGGTCCGGGCAAAAGTTTGCCCCTGATGTGCACCCCACTGCTGGTACTGGTGCTGGAGCTGCACGAACATCTGCTGCTGGGGCTGTAAAGGAGGTCCTCTCGGCTATCCTGCCGGGTGTCTAGCGGGTATCCTCTGGATAGGGGCTACATCCTGAACTGTCCGAGCTAAGGTTTTGGGGAAATCCCTCAGCTGGTGATCTGATAAACCACAAAACAAACACTGACCGAGCCTCTTCATGTAATGTCCCATCCGTGCCGTGCCTTCTTATAGAAGGGGCAAGCATGAGCTGTCTGGGCTGGTCTCTGCATCTGATACGTCTGCTGTACAGGTGCTCGGTTAGGCGCATTGGACTGCTGCCTTTGGTGCTGGAAATATGGTTTCTTCGCTGGACCTGTGCTGCTGCTGCCACCATAAATATCTCGATCCCTCTTGTGCCTCCCACTCAGGTCTCTCTCGACCTTGTGAGCCTCCCTCAAGATGTCGATATATGTCTCGTGGCTCGAAAAAATGAGAGCCTTCACTTCCCAGTTCAGACCCTCTCTGAACCTACTAGCCCGGTTCTTTGGGTCTCTCACCATATAGTCGGCATATCTGCTCAACCTACCAAACTCGGCGGCATACTCCTCCACCGACATGTTCCTCTGGTAGAGGTTCTGGAACTGTCGCTCCAGGTCAAGTCTCTCAGTAGGCGGGAAGAACTTCCTTCTGAACAAGTCTCTGAACTCTTCCCATGTCAATCCTGGATCGGCGATCCGTGGATCATTTCGTAACCATGTGCTGGCGATGTCCATCATCTGCAATCCCGCTGCCTCCACCATCAGGTCCTCCGCAAGACGGGATAAGCGCATGACGCTCTCCATGCTCTCCAACCAATCATCAGCATAGATGATGCCCTCTGTCCCCTTGAAAGGCCGGGGATCCAACTTCTTGAAGGCCTGAATAGTGCCGGGCCTGGGCTGTACCTCCCGTGGCTGTGGTGGTGTGGTCCTCTCTACGGCAGTGATGGCCGCCTGGTGAGCACTCTCGATGCCCTGTCTCATCACCTCGGTCTGTCGGTGCTGTACCTCGGCCTGGGCCCTCTGGGCCTCCATCATCATCTGGAAAAGTGCAAACAGCTGTGTAGCATCAGCTGGTACTGGCGGTGGTGGCGGAAGATCCTCGGAAACAACTGGAGCAACCCTCTGAACCGGGGGAGGAGTACCCCCAAAAGCGGCTGCCGAGACTCCCACCAGGACCGGTGAGGCGATCCTTTCGACGGAAGATGTAACAGTAGCAGCTGCTACTCTATCCGCAGCAGGCGGGGAAGTAGCTGAGGAAGCTGCTGCTGCTCCTAGGCGATAGAATCTGACCTTCGGAGGCATCCTGAAGTCAGATTGAAAATACGGAATCAATTATTGAATATAATACGATATCATCAAAGAAGGATATAACTTAATTCAAAATAAAAGACAATATCAAATAGATAAAGATTTGTAGAACAAAATATTGGAATTTTTTTCTAGTTGTGATTGAGTAACTCTCAGCCTAAATCCTGTATCCTAAAGCAGGCTCGTAGCAATACTCTAGTCGAGTACAACTACGATGTCTATCTAGACCTGCATGGGCCACCACTAAAAATGTGTCACGACCCGGACCCTGATATTCGGGCACGAGTACGTGGTTACGCCCAGCCTACGCCGCAGAATCGGCGGTAGAACGCTGTCTGGGTTATTTCTAACTATCTAACATCTCAACAATATAATATGGTACCTGTCAATCATCTCAACTCCAATCGGAGGAGCAATATGGTATCTCACAAGTATATCAATCTCAATCACAAAACAAACTAAGGAGGAAATAATGCACGAATTGAAATAACGAAGGGAAGAAGATACAATTCAAAATATGAAACAATAGTACATCTGTGAATCTCCACAAAATAATAGTCTAATACAACATCACTAACAAAACTAGACCTCCTCGGTCACTGCTACTATGTCCTCTGACTCTAGGAGAGTGTCCTCTAAAGTCTCACCCTCCTGAGGTCCGTAACGTGTGGGACACAGCTCCTCTAGCCAATCATCTGGAAAAAATTTATCCAGTCAGGATTGCAACAAAGTACATACCTCTGAAAGCAGTTCCAATAACATAATCGAGCATATATAACAAGCAATAGAAAAATGATACAAGATGCACAAGTAGAAAGAATAAAGTGTACAAGTGAACAGACAATAGGCACAATAAAGCTGAAAGTAAAATACAAGAATAACTGCAAGTAGAGAACAAGAAATACTAACTATGTATTTTAGAGTGAGAGTTCGTTATGTGATCGGTTTAGGTTGCACATGAGGTATATAGGTAACTCCATTATACGTGAGGTGTATAATCGACATGCACATGAGATCAAGAGGGCTTTGATCACATAACCAACTCCTACTCCCCCTCCCCAACCAATACTCGTGGATCCAATCATGACATATTACGTACATGATCACGATAGTCACACTAGCACACTAAATAGTGGATGCACAAGAAGCACATGAAAGTCAATACCCAATGCACACGATGAAATACATGTCATTAGGTACCCGTTGCACACGATAGGGGATAACACCTCCTGACGGGATCCATATAGCACCAGTCCGTGAAATCACTGTGTCGGGAATCAATGTATACTAATCTAGAACATGCATATATATAGTATTATGAATTGAAAACAATCAGAAAAATATACTCGCCTGGAGTCCTGAGCAAAGTGTGTCTCTCGATGCCCAAGCTGGTGTCTCACGACCTATATATGGTATGTTGCATCAATACAAGGTTCCATGATAAAAATAAATAAAGTTGAAGAAGTTCTAGGTCAATATGCCGTTTCTAAGTCAAACCAATGCATTTCTAGGTTGTAAGAGTCTAATGATAGTCACTAAGTCAATACACTATGAAGCTACGCTATACTAGCTAAGCTAATACACCACAGTGCAATCAAGAAGCCGTATCCTAAGATACGTATCCTAAGATACGTAGGTTTTCTAATATATAAAAATAGTTTATATATATATATTCAACTAATACTAGTTACACAATACATTATACTATATTTAACTTATTTTAGGATAACCATTAATACAGTTTATACTTATCTCAAACTACTACATTAACTATAAGCTATCACTAGGATATAACCATCAATATGATATAAACTAACTACAATACCAATATACTAATCCCGTTGATATTAACTGACCAAAACCTTGATAAATCACACCCAAGTACTGTTCACCTACCATTAACTAATTAACTCTAATAACTTGGCTATCCTAACCTTCCTGATACGAATAAATAACTGAACACTAAAAATTAACTAAACCAAACTAACAATTAACTAAAACCCAAAACCTAGACATTTATCTAACTTACACTAACAACCAATCACATTAACTATCCAAACATCACTTTCTCATAACCCAATACCCATATACCCATACCTAAAACTGCACTATAGACATTAACTGGCTGTCATGCATTGCCTTCATCTGAACACTGCACACTGCATTGCCTTCAGTCTACAAATTTCTGTCTTCAGTGATCTTCAGCCTACATGAGTTGCTGTGCAGTGCCTTCAAAACCTGTGCAGTGCCTTCAGGTGATCTCAGGTAATCTTCAGTGGAGGTAAATGAGTCTTCAGTTCTCAATTCCAGTTCTCAGGTTGCTGTACAGTCTTCATCTCAAGTACAGTACAGTCTTCGTGTCTCAAGTTGCTATCTCAAGTTGCTATGCAGGTAAATCCTGCAGCAGCTACTTCTTTGAGTGAAATACTCTGCTCCCAACTGTGAAACACACAGGGAAGCATTCTTCTTCTAACTGTGAGGCACACAGGGAAGCATTCTGCACAGTCTTCCTCATCCTTCCTAAGTCCCTGTCTTCAGGTGATCTTCAGGTCCATGTGCTGTTCAGTTGGGTCTTTAAGTGTGCATCTGCTGTAGCTACTGGTTCTCATTCTCGATTTACCCGTGTACTGCAACAGTGTGCAGATACTTGCTGCAGTTACTGTTCCCTTGGCTGTGTGTAAAACACAGGGATATTTGCTGCAGTCAGTGGTCTTTATTGGCAGGCAGGATTGCTACTGTTCTCTTGGCTGTGTGCAATGTACACAGGGACAGAGCTTCTCCAGTGAAGCAGTTTTGTTGTAGCTACTGTCCTGCATACAGTGAATTGTTCCTGTGTCGAGCTCTTCTCCACACTCACAAGGAACAAGCATAACCAACTACTCCTTATCACTATGCATCACTAAGTAGATATATATATACCTAAAGATATACACACATCACTATATCACTATATATTCCTATAATGTATGTAGACCTAGACCACAAGATCAAATCCCAAATACACATACACACCAACATATATATATAGATCTATACCCATAGTTATATGTATATATATAGATACCCTCATATATATACACATAGGCATATGTTTATACAAAAATCCAAAGTACACTATTACATACACCATATAACACATAGATAGTATATACATATATAATTATATATGCATGTATAGTACAAAAGCCAAAACACAAACACATGGGGTGCACCGCACCCGTATCACACTTTTCTATGATACGCTTGCGACACCACCCCCAACTCACAACCAAACGTATCCTGAAGGACACGTACAAGCCCAATACATAATTTATGATTAATACATATATAAATTATAGTGTCTACGTGTCCGTGTCACCATATAATATGCACATGGCCCCGTGTCGGAGGAAAACCCCCAAAATCGACCGTTTTGTCAAATCGACGAGATTCGGCCCACACGTATCCAATTGTATGGTGGATTCCAAATCAATGGTCAATTAGATCTATTAGATCCATTGACAAGCACTACATGTGCCAATTTCAGAATTTCCGCAAAATTGGCACCAAAATGGACATAACTCCTACCGTAGGCCTCCAAATGATTCCAAATCAAATCCTATGGGTAACCTATGCATGTGGGGTGGTTTCTCATGGTAAAAACTCAGATATATATCCTATAGGAAGGGGGAAAACTGATTTATACCTATTGGAAGATGGATTCCCAATAAAAAGGTCCCAAATGACAAGTTGCTCCTCTCCTTGTAGATCTTGGCCTCCTCCTCTTTGTTCCTTGTTCATTGCTTGTAGATCCTTGATATAGAGGCTTCAATGTTGAATTTAGAAGGAGATTTGAAGAGAATTGATGGAGAATTGATGGAGAATTGGAAGGAGAAAAACTAGATCTAGAATTTTGGGGAAGAACTAAAATGAGAGCACTCTCTCTCCTCTCAATTATGGCTGGTCATAAACCCCTCTCCAAGCAATGTACAAAGTTAAAAATACCCCTTGGGGCCTCTCATGAAGAAATAATTAGGGAGAATGTTCTAGTCTAATGGTTTCACTAATTAATCATGTTTCCTAATCCATGGGCCTAATTCATGGTCTCAACTTAGACTAGTCCAAAATTTTGTTCATGTCCCCTAATTAAATGGTTAAGTCCACTACACAAGTCCAAAATAATTCTACACTAGCAAAATTATTAATACAATAAAATAAAAATCAGTCATGCACAATTATTAATTATAATAATCCTAAAATAATTAATATCCATGATAATTACCAAAGTACCCTTAGATGGAAATATGAGGGTGACATATTGCATTGACTTAGATGGTTAGCACACCCTTTATTGTATTTATTTTATTCAGTATTTATATATATGGCATATTTCTATGTATCTTGTTACGTTCCTCTGAGAACCTGGTACCTTTCTAGATTTGGACGAGGCATATTACCCCACAGTGTATGGCCCAGGACAGGAGACTAGGTACGCTATAGCTGAGGAGCTAGAGGTGCTACCGTCAGAGTTTTCGTGATCAGTTGGTAGGCCTTCTGCCTAGGATTGGGAGCATCATTATCTAGTCAGTCGATGCCCTAGTCATTACTCTTTTTATCTGTCATTTAGTACTTTTATTTCGTCTTAGTAGTGGATTTGTTCCCACCAGACATTCTTGGTTATACTATGATATTTGAGACTGGTATTTATTTTCTAGTATTTATTCTAGTGCTTTTTTATTATATTTGTGGATGAGATTAGATTACCTGTTTGATGCTGATATTGGACTTGTTAGTTATTTAGGACAGTATGACACTCTTTGTTTGGATCCATTAAATTGGGATATCCTCGGAGACTTGACAGTTGGCTATCGCCACGTGGCCTGGTCCCGTATATTTTTGAGACTGGGCGTGACAAATTCTAGATCTAGAATTTTTCTCTTCCCAATTTCATCATTCCCACACCAAATTTCTTTCCAATCTCTTTCCAAATCACCATTGGAGGCTAGTAGATCAAGGATCTATAAGGAGAAAGCAATGATCTATAAAAAGGAGCAAGGATCTACAAGTTGGAGTATAATTTCATCTATTTTGGAAGTTTTATTTGGAATCAATCTCCCAATAGATACAATTCAGTTTTTTCTCTTCATGTAGACTCTAAATCTATGTTTTAATCATTAGGAACCTTCACATATGATGAGGCTACCCATAGGAATTACAATTAGGTTCATAGGAGGCCTATGGAGAAAGTTATGGTGTATTTTGTGATTTTTTGAGAAATTTTGAGATTGACACATGTTGTATTTGTCAATTGGTCAATTAGACCAAATTAACATATGTTTGTTTGTTTGTGGCTAGTTTCGTGTCCATAATTGGATAAGTGTAGTTCGTATTTCAATAATTTGGAGATACGGGTTGATTTTGGGGGTTTTCTCCCGACATGGACTTCGTACATGTCATATTTTGACGCGGACACGTAGGTATGTATTTTATTCTTCGTATTGATCATAATTACTATTTTAGAATTGTTTGTGTTCTTTGGGGTACGTTTGGTTTTGTGTTGAACTCATATCACAAGCGTATCACAGATCTAGTATGATATGGGTGTGATGCACTCCGCGTGTTTGTTGCATTGCATTTCTAGATTCAAATTACCTTGTATTATTATATTAAATTATTATATGTATATATATATTGAGTTGTATATGTATATGTGAGTATCAAGAAGGGGGTGTAGTGGTACGATACCACTTTGGTTCAAAGGCAAGGTATCCACTTAGAAATTGTAATTAGGAATATTATATATATTATTGCTTGTCTATGCATATTGTGATATTCTCATATCTAATTGGTTGTGTATCTTGCGATACGGTATCATATTGACTTTCTAGTATCCTAGTTAGCTAGTTTGTCCTAGTAACATAGTGTATGGACCCAATATCATAAAGATAGACTCATACAACCTAGAAATAGGTACTTTGACCAAGTTTTACTTAGAGTTGACCTAGTTTGATTATTTTGACTTAGAAATAGCTTTTTGACCTAGAAGTTGATTAGTTTAACTTATTTTTATTCTGAAACCTTATAATGATGTTATATTCCATATCTAGGTCTTCGAGGCACCATACCCGACATCTGTGATACTGTTCATCGGATTTCAGGTGAGTACATTCTCTGATAGTTTCTTATTTATGATATCCTTTACGTTTCTTGTATCTAGTGTAGATATCCTTGATTTTTTGACATGATAGTTACACGAATTATTATATCCGGATCTCGTCCTGAGATGTTATTCCTTGGTATGTATGGTGTATCTTGTGTAATCTTCATTTTCTTGTTCTTCTTGTACATGTACAAATACAAATTCTTGGGAAGACTTGCTACCTTCCTAGAGAATCCCTTATCATTTCGTACCATGGTTGGATCCACTATACTAGTCTGGGGCAGGGAGAATTTAGTGTAGACATGTGGTATTACCCTCCTTGTGCATATCTTGTTCCATATGAGTGTTAATCGTACACCGTACATATGATTAACCATGCCCTTATCTTGGTGCAAGTTTCTTGTGCAAGTTACCAAGCCGATCACATGTTAAAACTGGTACTCACTCACTCAGTCATTAGTATTCTTGTTCATTGCCATATTGTTCATTCTTGTATTTATGTTTAGTATTTCCTTTATTGTATATCTCTTGTATCTATATATTGTATCTTGTATATTTTATATTTATTTATTGTTGCATAGTTTATATTATTTATTAGAACTGTTGTTAGATATGTACTCTACTTCTTTCCTGACTGGATATATTTTTCCCAGATAATAGTGAGGAGTGGTACCCCACTCATTACGGGTCTCAGGATGTTGTGGGCTTAGATCCAGAGACCTTGGCTCAGGAGGGACTCATCCCGACTGAGACAGATGACCCGGGACTCATAGCTTCATAGTTTAGTTGTTAGTTCTTTTGTACTGGATTTGTCTCCAGCATATTGTTATTAGTTTCTCTGACTCATTTGATGTTAT
Source organism: Iris macrosiphon (assembly GCA_036927795.1). Lineage (NCBI taxonomy): Eukaryota > Viridiplantae > Streptophyta > Magnoliopsida > Asparagales > Iridaceae > Iris > Iris macrosiphon. Next base: position 56,164,050 of record JAYESA010000002.1, read on the forward strand.
TATTGTCTCATGAGTTGTATTCGTGACTCTTCTATTCTTTTATTAAATTCGTGCTTATTCTATCTTATAGATCTGTGATAAAGTATATTTATTTACATTGGTTGTATTGCTATATCTTGATTATTAGATAGATAGTTTATCCAAATAATATTCTACCGTCGATGTTGTGACGTAGGCTGGGCGTTCACTACTTGAATCCCTATACCGGGTGCGGGTCGTGACAAGGTTTTACTATTTATAGTGATGCAATAGGAAAGGGATGGGTTGTCTTCTTCAGAATAATGGAAAAGTGATTACCTATGCATCAAGGCAGTTGCGTCCTCATGTAAAGAACTATCCTACCCACGATTTAGAGTGGCAGCAGTCATCTTTGACTTGAAGTTGTAGAAATACTATTTGTACGGAGAGCGTGTGGAGATTTTCACAGACTACAAGAAATTGGAGTACGTTTTCACTCAGAAGGATTTGAACATGAGGCAACGTCGGTGGCTGAAACTAATAAAAGATTTTGATATATCTTTACAGTATCATCCTAGAGTTGTTGATACCTTGAGCATGTATTCGATAGCTATATTTTTGACACAGGATCATATTTGTTGGAGGATCTGGAAACTTGGGCATTGAGATGATAGTCCCTATGTTTTTCCATTCAGATATGGGGGTTGCAGATATACTCAAAGTTGATGGACAGGATCAAGGCAGCCGAGTATGAAGATGTATCCCTGAGGAGCATTGGAGCTCAGGTGAGAGTAAGATTTGAGGATGATTTTACCATTGTGGAGGATGGTTTTTTGCGACATTGAGCTAGATTTTGTGTGCCAAGTGGGAAGCTACGTGAGAAGATGTTGCAGGAAACACATTGCTCTCAGTATTCTATGTATTCATGTGCCAACAAGATGTATCGGGATATGCGAGAGTGTATGGTGGTATGGCTTGAAGAGGAAAGTGGCACAGTTTATATCCAGATGCTTTGTGTGCCAGCAGGTAAAATCCAAGAGGTAGAGGCCAGGTGGATTACTTCAGCAATTACACATTCCAGAGTGGAAGTGGGAGCATATTACTTTGGATTTGGTGTCCGGACTTCAACGATATCTAGGAGGAAAAGATGCAATTTGGGTCATCGTTGACAAGTTGACCAAGTCGGCCCACTTTTTGCCTTTCAAGATGGGTTTGTCTATGGAGAAGCTGGCAGAGATATATGTGAGGCAGATCATCAGGATAAACGGGATTCCTGTCAGCATAATCTCAGATCGTGATAGACGTTTTACTTCTTAATTTTGAAGGAGTTTGTAGGCGAATTTGGATACCCAGCTCAAGTTCAGTACTACATATCACCCCCAGATAGATGGACAGTCAGGGAGGACCATTCAGACTCTCGAGGATATACTTCGTACCTGTGTACTAGATTTCGGAAGATCTTGGGTGGACCATCTCTATTTGGTAGAGTTTGCTTACAACAACAGCTACCAGGCTAGTATAGAGATATCACAATTTGAGGCTCTGTACGGTCGGAGATGTCATACTCACTTATCATGGGACGATGTTGGAGAGAGAGCTTTGCTAGGGCCAGAGATGGTTGTGGATGCAGCGAAGAAGGTTTAGTTGATCAGAGACAGACTTCGAGTAGCGCAGGACAGACAACGTCATTAGGCCGATAGCCACCGGAGACCTTTGGAGTTTGAGGTATAGTTTTAGATTTTTGTTTTATGCTTAATATTGGTTGTTTGTTATAGATTAAGTTCTTAAGATTGTATTTTTTCTAGGTTGGTGGTCTGGTGTTTTTGAGGATTTCTCCGACACGAGGTATGATTTATTTTGATGGAGGGGGGAAGCTTAGTCCGCGATTCATCGAACCTTTCAGTATTCTCGAGAGGGTCAGTATAATTGCTTACAGACTAGACTTGCTATCTGCATTGGAGGGAGTGCACAACGTGTTTCACGTGTCGCAGTTGAGACGATATGTGGTGGATCCTAGTCAAGTAGGTGGGCCCTACTCTTAGCTATCAAGAGTAGCCAGTTGAGATTCTGGATCAGAGAGAGAGAGTGCTGAGGAACCAGACCATTCCCTTCGTATACGTCGCATGGAGGCATCACGCTCTGGGTGAGTCTACCTGGGAGAGGGAGGATGAAATGCGACAGTGTTACCCATATTTATTTGTACCTTGAGGTATAATCATTCCTGATTCTGTTCTATTTTATTTTTTCGGGGAAGTTTTACCGTGGAATTTCATGGACAAAATTATTTTAAGGGGGTAGACTCGTCACTACAATATTTTCTAGAAAATGATATTTTGGTCATTTTATAATTAATTAAATATTGTACATATTGTATATTAATTTATTATATTATTTAATTATTGTTAGATGTTAGATTTGATTTTGGACTTGTGTTAGTGGACCTAACTAGATTAGATCAGATTCATGGACCAACATTTAATTCTAGTTAGATTGAGCCTATCAATCAAGTCCATTCATTAGGAGGATGAATTAATTAATTAAACCAATTGAATTAGAACCTTCCTTTTTTAATTAACTCTTTCATGACAAGCTCCAAGGGGTATTATGTAATTTTTATAGTAACTTATAGTAGGGGGCAAGGTCGGCCACATATGGAGGAGAGAGACTCTCTCTTTATCCATTAATTACAATTCTAGATCTAGAATTTCCCTCTTCCAAATTCATTCATCCCTACACTAATTCCTACCCAAATTTCTTTTCAATTCCTTCTATATTCATCATTGTAGGCTATTAGAACGAGGAGGAAGCATGGATCTACAACGAGGAAGCAAGGATCTACAAGGAGGAGCAAGGATCTACAAGTTGATTTACAAGGAGGAGCAAGGATCAACAAGTTGATGGCTCTTAACACTCATTTGGGATTTGTATTGGAAATCCATCTTCCAATAGGTAAAATTTAGTTTTTTTCTCCATAATTAGACTCTAAATCTATAATTTAATCATTAGGATCCCTCCCATGTACTATGGATACCCATAGAAAGTGGAATTAGGTTCATAGGAGGCCTATGGAGGAAGTTATGTGGTATTTTATGTCAATTTTGGGGGAATTCCGAGATTGACACATCTTGTGTTTGTCAATAGGTCAATTATACCAAATTAACATGTGTTTGGTTATGTGTGACTAGTGTCGTATCCAAAATTGGATATATGTATGCCGTATCACGATAATTTACCGATACAGATTGATTTGGGGGTTTTCTTCTGACACGGGGGTTTGAGCATGTCACATTTTAACACGGACTCGTAGATAAGTAGCTAATACTTCGTGTTGCTTCTAATTATGATTTTAGACTTGCTCGTGTCATTTGGAATACGTTTGGTGGTGTGGTAGAGCCGTATCGCAAGCATATCATAGAATGAGTTTGATACGGGTGTACACTCTACGTGTTTGATACTTTGCATTATATTTCAATTTACCTTGGCTATCACTATTAGAGTATTATATTTATAGTTGTTATATATATATATATATATATATATATATATATATATATATAGTTATAGTTATAGTTATAGTTATAGTTATAGTTATAGTTATAGTTATAGCTATGTTTCTATTTCATTTGTGATGTGTTGGTGGTCATTGGAGAGTAGAAAGTTCAAGTGCACCATTAGTATTGATATATATATATATATATATATATATATACGTATGTGTATAAGTGAGTATATATGTGCTGGGAGAGGTGTCGGCCAAGCAAGAAGAAGCAGCAACAGCAATAATAAGCTGCAGCAACAGCAATAAGTAGCATCAGCAGCAATAAGCAGCATCATCATCAATAAGAAGTAGCAGTAGTAAGCAGCAGTGAGAAGCACTAGTAAGCAGTATTTAGTAGCAGTTGCAGTACTCAATAGGAGTGATGTCCAAGAGTTGAGGAATGTGTGGGAGTACTAATGTAATATGTGATCAAGTGTAGTAAGGTTGAGTATCAACTTTTGTGTATGATACCAAAAGTGTAGGAGTTAAGTATTAGGGAAATGTAGGATAACTATTAGTTTATAGTTAAGGTAAGTTTTATATAGTAAGGTATTAGCTAGTATACTCAATATAGCTAGTTGATCTAGTTAAGGTTTTGGTCTAAGTTGGTATTAGTTATATATTGATGTTAAGTTATGGTATAAAGTATTGTATAATTTATATATGTATAGATATTGATACTATATTAATTAGTTTAGGTATTGGGTTTGTGTATCAAGAGGGGTATGTAGGTAGTGTGATACCGTATTGGCTCAAAGCCAAGATATCCACTTAGCATTAGTTTAGTTAGGGATACTATACATTTTTAATCTTATATATATATATATATATATATATATATATATATATATATATATATATTATATTTTCATATCTAATAATTTAAGTATCTTATGATACGATATAGTGTTGGTATCCTAGAATCTTAACATAGCTAGTATAGCCTAGTTACATAGTATATGGACCCAATATCCTAGAGATAGACTCATACAACATAAAAATATCAAGTTTGACCAAGTTTGACTAGTTTGACCTATAGTTGACCTAGTTTGACTTAGAAATAGCTTTATGACCTAGAATTTGACTAGTTTGACTTATTTTTATTCTAAAACCTTGTATTGATAAAATATTCCATATTTAGGTCTCCGAGGCACCATGCCGGACTTCTTTGATACTGTTCACCGGATTCCAGGCAAGTACATTCTCTGATAATTTTCTATTTATGATATCCCCTATGTTTCTTATATTTAGTGTAGATATCCTTAATTTTTTGACACGATGGTTACATGGATTGGTATATTCGGATCTCGTCATAAGATGTTATTCCTTGCTATTTATGGTGTATCTTGTGTAAGCCTTATTCTTTGATTATTTTGTACATGTATAGACATTGATTCTTGGGGAGACTAGCTACCTACCCAATGAATCCTGTGTCATAACGTACCATGGTTGGATCTACTATACCAGTCGGGGCAGGGAGTGTTAGTATAGATATGTGATCATACCCTCCTTGTGCTTGTCTTGTTCTATGAATAGTGTTGATCACACACTGCATGTACGATAACCAGGCTATAATCCTTGCGCAAGTTCCCAAGCCGATCATATATTGAAGCTGATACTCACTTACATAATAGTAGTATTTCTTGCTCATTTTCATGATGCTCATTTCTTGTATTTAATTCCAGTATTCCTATATTGCATATCTCTTGTACATGTATATTGTATCTTTTATATTCGCTCTATTTACTATTACATACTTTATATCATTTTTTGGAACTGCTGTTAGAGATATACTTTGCTCTTTTCATGACTGGATATATTTTGTCCAAATGACACTAAGGAGTGGTATCCCACTCACTACGGGCCTCAGGATGTAGCTGGCTTAGAGCCAGAGACTTTGGCTCAGGAGGGTCTTATCCCGATTGAGATAGACGACCCTGGACTCATAGCTCAGTAGATAGATCTTTTGTACTGGATTTGTCTCCAGCATTGTTATTAATATTCTTATTATTTTAGATGACTCATTGAATATTATCTTATCTTGTGAGTTGTATTGTCTCTTCAGTTCTTTTATCTTATTCGTGTGATTATTCCATCTTATAGATCTGTGATTGAGTATTCATATTTCATTGGTGGCATTATTATATCTTGATTGGTAGATAGATAGTTTATCCAAACAGTATTCTACCGCCGATGCTGCCCCGTAGGCTGGGCGTTGTTCACTACTCGTGTCCCTTTACCGGGTGCGAGTCGTAACAATATTTCAGTCCTCCGAATCTTGGTAATAGTCTTCCAGGAAATCCCAAGGAAGAAAGTATTCTAAACAAAATGAGAATATTTGAAAAAGCACAAAAATATGAACTATATCAATCATTCAACTATAAGAAAAGATAAAATTCATATTAAGAATTATGGCAAAAGAAGTCAATTGGATTTCTTAAGCATTTCACAGAACAACTAGAATATTTGAAAAACAAAAAAAAAATTTGAAAAGATAATTTGAAATTAACTTACAGTATAACAATGTTATGTTTAGAACTACAAAAATAGAATTCCATGTGCAAGGATCTACATAATTTTGGTTCCAATCTGAAAGGTGGTTGTCTGTGGCATTTAGTTTTTGTGAAATATAGAAGAAACACATTCATTCCAACAATATATCTTTTTATCCCATGATAATTCTGCAACTCTTATCCTTAATAGTAGAATCCCCTTACAAAACATAAATAGGAGAATAATAATGTCAAAAACTAAAAGAAAGATCCAATGACTATCCAAACACGACATAAAGTCTTGAAATGTTCCTCACTACTTTGTAAATAGAGAATAATATGGAAGTAATATTGCCTATGGCCTATACCAATGCAAGTTCTTATTCAGAAAGTGTCACGCCCCAGTCCCAAAATATTATGGAACTAGGCCACGTGGCATTGGCCAGCTGACACGTCTTCGAGGATATCCCAATTTAATGGATCCTGGCGAAGTGTGCTACGCTGTCCTAAATCTAACAAGTCTAATATATCAACAGGCAGTGTCTAATCTCATCTCATCCATAAACTACAAGTATAATACTGAAAGAAAGACTGGAATATAAGGATATAGACGAAGACATAGTACAACTGAAATAAGTCTGGTGGGAACAAACCCACTATAATGTACTGATAGACTGAAATAAAGTACTAAATGTCTGAAATGAAAGTACAGATAAGGAGAGACTGGAACAACATCTAACTAGGTAAGGAGCTCCAGTCATAGGCGGAAGGCCTACCAATCTGATCAGGGGTACTCTGATGGAAGTACCTCTAGCTCCTCGTCAAGAGCAAACCTCGCCTCTACACCTGGCCCGTAAACTGTGGGATAAAAGGCCTCGTCCAGATCTGGAAGATAACCAGGTCCTCAGAGGGACGTAACAAGATACAATATACATGCTGGATATAGTACTGAAATTAAAGTAAAAAGGAGGGGTGTGCTAACCATCTAAGTGAATGCAATATAAGGACAACCTAGGAACGTATAAGTAGGTGTAGGCATAACGTCCAACGTCCTCTAGAGTGTGGTATCTGTAATCGTCCATCATTCCGAAGAATGAGGTATCTGTATATAAGTATAACGTCCACACTCAAAGGCGTGGTGTCTGCTATGTATACTTACGTCTGTAACACTCCGTAGAGCGCAGTGTCTGAATATAGGGAGTCACCAGGTCTATGGTTCCTCTGGATACCACGGAATCCGGTGGGGGTATCCCATACGTTTGTCAGTTGTCCTTCCCGCCCAATGTAGATACGCAAGTCGAATGCACGACTTGAGTGTACCGTATCTAGATGCCAAGTCTCAATTAACTATATTATTCTAGAATACAAGCTAGTCCGTGATGCATGTCGTACGTATCGATAGCGAATCGGGTACGCGGACCCACATCCCAATATGAGTGTACCATCACGATACGTGTATAGTGCCATGGTCAAGGAAGATATTAAAATATCCTCACAGTGGGTGAGTCAGCTAGCAACTAGGACATGTACACTACTCATCGACGCAATGTCGACCGCACCCGAGTCATTCTCGGACACGCACAGTTCATGTATAATTAAAATATTTAACATTTAAATTTAAAGCAGTAATCCATCAAGGTATACTTGCCTGTCCCGGGTAGCTGCGAAATCCAAAGCCCTGCTCCTGATGCCTCGGCAGTAGTGTCCAGCAATCCTATATAGGATATAGTAATGTCCAAATTAGTCGCTACAATAGCACGACTAGGACACACTGTCCGTATCTACAACTGACACGGGGTCGGGGCTGTATGTATATATAGCTAACACTATTATTTATATATACACTAAAACATATTTAAATATATTAAAAATATTTTTGTTTATTAGTACAAAAATAATATTTATGTATTATTTAGCAATACACTGGTAATTATGTTATATTCAATAAATACATATATATGTATATAATAGATAATATCCATAACATCATTTATTTATACATATTCCTATATAGTATGGTAACTTGAAATATATACATTTATATACATATATATTAATATATATACATATTAGGTATTCAAATAAAATTGGGTATTTAAAACTCATGTATATATATACTATGTATATACATACATTTGTTATTTATAAAAATACGTACTTAGATATTTATTTTATATACAAAATATACCAAAAATAAAAATACAGTATATACACAAAAATAATACTTGATTTCCAAAATATATTTAATATTATAGATATTAGATTGTTTTATATTCTTTGTATTTAAAAATAACATACATACATACATACATACATACATACATACATACATACATACATACATACATACATACATACATACATACATACATATATAATATAAATTAAAAAGAAATGATTATAATATATAATATGAAATTTATACAGGAATATAATAAATACATATACTGTTAAATACCTAAAATATAGTATATAATATAGAATACGTATTTAAAATACGGGATATACGATATTCCTATGTATTAGAACTTGTAACGGAAAATACATGTATAAATATTAGTAATTACACATAAAATATTGTACCTTATTGTTCGACAGGTCGAAGGGGTCGAGCTGGTCGATCGTCGCCGGCGGGGGTGGCCGATCGGCGCTCCGGCGAGGCTCGGGGAGGTCGCGGGCAGCAGCAGCGGTCTCGAATAGTTCCCTGCTGCGGGCCCGATTTCTCCTCGATGCGGCAGCGGCGGCGGCTGAGATTTTGTGGGGTGGTGGAGGACAGGCTAAGGGAGGCTTCGGTGAAGTATGGTGGCCGGAGGTGCGGGGGTGGAGGAGTACGAGGTCGGGGGGTGTTCGGTTGGGCTGTGCGGGCAAGGAGAGTTTGGATCGGTGCGGGCGGCTGGGGGAGCTACTCCGGCGTCGTGGGGGCCGGAGACTCCGGTGGCAGGTGGGGGGGAGACTGGCGAGGGTGGTCGAGTTAGTATGGCGGCGGTCGGTGGAGGCTGGTGACGGTGGTGGAGCTCGGGGATGAGGGAGTTGGGGTCGGCTGGTGATGGGTTTGGTTGGGATTTTAGTCTTTAGGTTTTGGATTTTCTCATTTAACGAGTGAATAGTATGTATATGTAGGAGAGAGAGTGAGGGGGGGCTGCCTAGGGATTAGGGCCGGCTGGACAACCATCTTTGGGGAGTGGGGTTGTCCATCAAGATGAGTGGAGGGCTAGGAATAGGCCATTCAAATTTGTAGGGTCAAGATGGGTTACCCTAAAGGTAATGTAAGGACATGAAATGGGGGGGAATTTAAATGCTCATGATTGGTCATGACCATTACTTTTCTCCATGATGGTTTGGGCCAATGAGAGGGGGACACCTCATTGCAATTTTGCAATTAGGCCCCTAACAATTTGGTATTTGCACAATTAATTTGCATTAGGGATTTAATATGACCAAATACCATGTTTGGTGTTCCTCATTGGTCTATGATGGTGTTTGGTGTTTTGTATGAGGCTTGTGGGTGTGGATGTGGGTTTGGGTTGGATTTGGGTCCAATTTTATTTAGGTTAGGTCTCCACATTAATTAATTCGTAATTAATGCAACGGTGTTTCTAATTTAATTTAATTAAAAACCGGGAGTCTAAATTGGGTTGGACAAGGGTCATTGGTGTAGTAGGCTCAGTGTACAATATTATCGTGATCTGGGTTGGTCAAAACTGGTTGAGGTGGGATCTCAATTTCGATTGGAACGGACAACGAACGTAATTACGCAAATTTAATAATTTGTGCACGGACGTTTGTAACGACTTTTTGGCATCTAAAATCAGGCACGAAAATCGGTATCCGGGGTTTATTCTAGGTTCCATGTGATGGGTTTACAGGTCTAGGTCAAATATGTGGAATCCGTTTTAGGGCAACAGCTAAGGTAGTATCCTAAAACAATAAATTATTGCACAAGTATTATAATACTATATATTAAATCTTAATTAATTTAGGTTAACCCTAATTAGGCTAATTAAACTAGTAAACCCTAATTTCTGGTCGAGGGGGTTTACAGAAAGGTATATTGTTGAAGTATAATCTACCTTGGTATATCAGTAAATTTTTAATATTCTCAAACCACTTGGACTTTGAAGAACCAAAAAAAAATTACTATATTCAGCAAACCAACCACAAGTGTTCCTCATTGGACATCATAAACATTAATTACTTTTTCTAACTTTCATATGTATGCTTTGTATAGGAAGAAGTCAAGTAATATCCAAAAATTTACAGCCATGCACAACTTGTGTCGACCTTTACTCGTTTGCTCGATAGAATTGCAACAATTACAGGATAATCCTTTGGTCTAGGAACGAGTTCCCAAATTTGATTTGTTTCAAATTGGTTTAATTCCTCTTGTATAGCAAAATCCTAAATTTATTAAAAAAATCCTAAATTTTTAGTCTTAATTTATAAAATCAAATCAAATTAGCAGCAAAATTTTTGCTAGTAGAAACAATGCTTACTCCCTGAGATATATCACCTATGATTAACTCTTTAGGATGATGGGTTGAGAATTTCTATTCCTTGGGAATCCTTCTGATTTAGTTTTACCAGTTTTACCTGGTACAGTTGTTGCATTTGTACTACATTCTTAGAAGTTGTTTCTTTATTAGGAGTAATAATGACATCTTCATCATCATCACTAGCTCTTTTTAGCTGAAAATTCAACTCACAAAAGTAACATTAATTGATTCTTCAACAACAAGAGAATATTTATTGAAAATATGAAACTCCTAGCATTTTGAAGCATATCCAAGAAAAATAACTTTATCATCATTTTTATAAAATTTACCCACGTAGTCCTTGGCATTCAAATAAACCATCTACAACCAAATTTTTTAAAATAACTAATAGAAGGTACTCTATTAAACCAAGGAACATAAGAGTTTTTCTTCGAAGTAGGTCGAATGATAACAATATTCAAAATATGGCATAATGTACTGATAGCCTCTGCCCAAAAGTATTTCGAAAGATTGTACTGATTAAACATCACTCTAGCCATATCGCGTAGAGTTCTATTCTTTCGCTCCATAATACCATTTTGCTGAGAAATTCTAAGACAAGAAAATTGATGTATAAAATTATTTAAATCATAAAAATATATAAAGCTTGCATTTTTTAATTCTCCTCCAGATCACTTTGGATATGAGTAATCATAAAACATTTTTTTATTTTGATCCTTTTTGCAAAAATCCACAAATTCATAAAACGTATTATTTTTACTTGCAAGAAAGAAAACGCAAGTAACACAAGAAAAAATTATCAAAAATTATAAAAGCATAAAGTTTACCGCTCACTAGTGACTCTAATGGGTCCAAATAAATCTACATAAATTAGCTGGAGAGGTCTAAAAGTACTTACAGCATTGATGGATTTAACATAAGACTGGGTTTGTTTATTCTTTTCACAGTCTACACATACCATGTATTCCTTGACGGCGATCTTTGGTAATCATCTTACCAACCTCTTAGTTAAGAGTTTTTTGATGGTATCTATGTTAGCGTGTCCTAGTCGCATATGCCATAGCCAACTCTTATCCTTTTTGGTAAGAAGAGATATCCCTACAGGATTAGTACTTTCTGATAGATAATAAACTTATATATTATCCTCTCTAATTCCATTCTAAATTATTTTGACAATAAATATATCATAAATAAGATATTTGTTTTTAACAATATTAATTCCAAAATAATTATCATCCAAATGACTAATGTCGATTATGTGTTACATTTCAATTATGTTATTAAACAAATATTTTTAATAATAGGAAAATAAGATTTATCGATATCACCATTCCTAGTATATATTACAACCCAAAACTAAACTATAAACTAATATATATTTGTCTAATACAAAATATTAGCTATATACTAATATTCATTTACTAGTATACAACTACTATACTAACCACTAACTATTAATACATATATACATAGATACATAGCTACGTATATATTACCAAGTAATTACTAGCTACTAGATATCAAAATGTACATATGTATATATATCTACTAACTAGTAACATAACTAGATAACTAATAAATAGATAACTAACTAACTAGTTAACTAACAAGCTAACCAAACCTTAACAAGCTGCTGATAAATGTTGTTGCTGCTGCTACTAGAGACTGCTGCTGCTACTAGCTTGGGCAAATATTGTTGCTGATGTAGCTGCTGCTGCAGCTATAGCTGTGCACTGCTACTGCTGTAGCTCACAAATGCTGCTGCTATGATTTCTGTTTGTGTAGCTGCTGCTGCTGATTCTTGCGGTAATTGCTGCTGCTCACTGCTGCTATGGTACTGCTCACTGCCTTGACCAGTTATGGCTACCTGCTTGCTGATACCCTGCTGATGTTTCTGTGCAAGCACCTATTCCCCGATGCACTTGCCTATGCCTCAAGCTGAAAGTTGCCCGACCCTTCTCCAACATACTACACAGACCTGGTCCCTTTCCAGGTGTAGATGTTCATGAGTATTCGCAGGAGCGCAGATCCGGACTTGCTATGTATACTTCGAGGAGGCCTTCTCTTCGAGCCCGTGATTGTTAGTTGATATTCTTATATTGTATTTATCTTGTTTATTCTATATTCTAGTTCGGTAGTGCATTTATTTTCATCCGACTACTATCATTAGATACTTTATATTGAGATATAGTTTCATAGATATTGGTTATTTATGTCTATTTGATTTCTGTGGTTGAGATTTAGATTGCACCCTGTGACTTGTGATAGTTTTACCACTTGTGAATTATTATTTATTATACAGCATACACATGTGTTATAGTTTTCATATATTGGAGTTGCCATATACATGTGGCTGGCATTTTTATGTGTCCTAGTCCTACGTATTTTTGGGACTGGGCGTGACATAAACCTAATACCAATTTGCATCTATGTCCCTCTCAATATGGCCTATCTTGCCACAGTAGTGACAAGTAGGAAGGGATGGGGCTCGTGATGCTGCTCTATGTGGTAGATTTATTTGGGGTCGCTTTCCAGGCTCCCCGTGTGGTGCTCGTACAAGTACTAATGCGTACTGTCTCTTCTGCTGGACTTTCTCATGTGGATATGCTTTATGCATCGAGCTGCTACAAAGACGTTCGTATAAGAAATACGTGCAACTGTGCCAATCGGTCTCGGTAGTTCAAAGCTTAGTCTGTCAAAGAATTTCTCTGCCGTCTCTTCTACTGCCGGAATCAGTGTAGGTATGAAGCGGCTCAATCGTAAGAACTCCATATTATAGGCTTCCACCATCATATTGTCCAGAGTTAGGCGATTAAACTTTTCTTGAAGTTTTGCCCGAGCTATAGATCGAATGTACATCTCCTGGAAGAGTCTAGAGAACTTCTCCCAAGTAACTTGGTCTAGTCCGAGTCATTTTTTCTCAGTGAGCCACCAATAATATGCAGAGTCTGTCAGCTGCATCTTGCCAGCAGTCATCAAATGATCTCCCGAAAGCTCTGATGCTTCTAACTGATGATGGATGTTAGTGATCCACTCATTGACCTCCGTGGGCTCATCCTTTCCTGAGAATGTAGGTGGCTTCAAGTGGCAAAAATTTGAGATGGATCCTATCGATGGCTGTCTGGCTGGTGGAATCGCCTGCTCCAATGCTGTCACTATACTGTTCCTTAAGTTCTCTACCTAGCGTTGCTGGGCCTCTTGCTGAACCTTTTATTGAGCTTGCATCATTGTATAGAATACCTGAAATAGCTGTTGTCCATCCATAGGCTGTCCTGGCTGAAAAGCTGGCATCGGTAGTATCGATGGAGTAAATTTGCGGTGGTGGTAGAATATCGTCTCGCCAGAACCATGAGGCATGCTAATTTTTTTGATTACTTTATTGAGTGGAGGGATATCCACTCGATGGCATCATCCCATCGTCGTATGTAACCATAACACCTGGTGGTGTACCAGCGGGAGTCTCATCGCTGGCTCGTGGATCCATTACTCTGTATACAAAGTAAACTATGAGATTCGCACAGATGAATGAAGCATGATGCAAGTCAAGAAATTAATTTTGAGTTTGATGTAGAGGTCAAGGACGTATCAATATGTGGATGAGATCCTATAAATTTATTCTTATCCTAATCGCAGGCTTGCTCGGTCCCTTAGTTGAAACCAAAGCAATATATTCGTTGACCTGCAACGGCTACCACAAAAACTATGCCATACCCTAGTCCCAAAATACTAAGGGACTAGCCATATGGCACCAGTAGCACAACTCTAATGAGCAAACCCAATTTAATGGACCCGTTAGAGTTTATTTAAGCTATAATACATATAAAATGGTCTACGATACATATCAAAGTTTATATATCTAATCTCATCCACAATAAGTAACAAAATTACAAAAAAAATAAGTCCAGTCACAGTAATATAAAATGATCTGAGATAATCAAAGCAATATAAATAATGTCATGGGGAACAATACATCATCAAAATAGAATAAAAAATAACTCCAATTACAATATCCAAAAGTTACTACAAGATTAAATATCTAAGAACACTAAGCATAATAAATGAATGGTGAGAATACTGTGTGCTCAAGAGAAGTCCTCCGGAATAACCTCGTCCTCTGTAACTTGTACGTCTCTAATAGTACCACCTGTCCCGAATACCTTAGGATAGCTCTACTCGTCTACACCTAGGGCTCTACTCGTCTAAACCTTGGGCCATAATTTGGATCCAGGTCCTCAGGGGACATAGCAATAATAAACACTCAAGCCAAATGAAATACAGCAAGTAAATATAAATAGATCCTTAGGACAAGCTATGTAACCAGCTAAGTAAAATGCAAATGAGAGTATCACTAGTACTTAGGCTGAGACCACTACAGGCTATGTTTTGGGGAGCCCATAGCAGCAAGTAGTATCACGACTCCAGTATATGTGCCAAAGATCTAAGATAGAGTCTAAGGCACCTCCAATAGAATACATATAAATAATCAGCCTGTAGCCGGTGTGCCTCTCCCCATCCAATATAACCTCATATTTCATGTCATCTATTAGTAACTAACACGCACTAGGGGAGTTGTGTCACGATGGTCGCTACCCTCGCGGTATGTCTGCTTCTGGTGTCACGATGGTCGCTACCCTCACGGTATGACGGCTTATGATAGAGTATCCTACACCTACCCATACGTCGAAAGGTTGTCCTCACTATAAATTTTCATATAGAGTGTCTAGTACAGCGTACTTATATATTTTTTGTCCATTATGCATATTTATTGTATTCAATTGGCATGCTTCTATGTATCTTGTTACGTCCCTCTGAGGACCTGCTCCCTTTTCAGGTGTAGACGATCATGACTATTCACAGGAGCACGGATCAGGACTTGCTACTTATCTCTCTATCGATGAGGTCATCTCTTCGAGCCTCATTGTTCATTAGATGTACTTATTTGGTTTCTCTTATATTCTAGTTTGGTAGTAGATTTGTCTCCACCCAACTCTTTATTCTTATCAAGCATTTTATACTTGATTCAGTTATATAGTTGATTTGTTATTGATTCTGTGGTTGAGATCTAATGATGTCATGTAACTTGTGACAATATATATACCACATGTAAGTTAATATTCATATTACAGCGTACGTGTATATTATGGTATCCATATATTGGAGTTGCCATATACATATGGCTGGCATGCTTACGTATTCCTAGTCCTACATATTTTAGGACTGGGGCATGACATATTTTTGTGGTGGCCCATGTAGGTCGAGAGCATATTATCTCGGTTACGTTACTGTACCGAGCAAGCCTGCGCATAGGATTAGAATATAGGATCTCATTCACTTATTTAATCGCCTTCCTTGATTTCATTTCGTATTCTTATTTGATTGCTTGCCTTGTATCTTGCTTGATCCTTTTATAATGTCAATCTTATCTTTTCTCTCGTGCTTGATAGGGGTTAGGAAGGTAACTTGTACTAGGTATATGCATTCTATTGTTCAATAACACTATTAGTTAAATTCTTGTAAGTTGGGTAGTATGCCTCATAACCTAGTATCACATAGCCTTTTTGACCCATTAATGAAGTATAATTGAATGACACCAACTATAGGCTTGCATAAGAAGATAGTGTTTACCCAGACTGTAGAACTTAGATGCCTATACCCCTATTTGGTCGACTAGAGACTTAGATAAGAAGTTAGTATGGCAACTATAGAGGCACAACACCCGTCTTCTTGGTGAACTTAAATTATTTTGTACCTTCCTTCATCATAATCTAGCGTACTTATATTTTCTGGACTACCTTGACTTATGCTGCTATTTTATAGCCTAGTTTTGCAAACTTATTCTTTTATTGAGCTTGTTAATGACATATGTATTATTGGGGATGCCTACTAATATATTATCTAAATTAGAATTAGTGTCTTACAGTCTGATCAACCTTAATGCACTTGGTTCGCTCTTCGCATAACTACTTTACGTGGATTAAGATATAGTTGACTCAGCTTGTTAGACGAATATACTTACCCTCTAGACATGTTCGAGCATATCGTATCAGTTATATAACTGTACTGATATGAGCATGTGAATAAGAATTTACCAAAATAAGATTTTAATCCACAACTGCCCTGACAACTCTCTTTTTAAATTTTTTAATCACCTTGAACCATGTACTTGTATCCTATCACCCCATCCTTGAATTCTTTATTATTGTTTTTCGTCTTCCCCTATTTCGAAAAGACGAACGCTCGTGCTTAGTCTAAGTTTGATACACGGAGAGTACTAGATATACCCCATAAGCCAATCACATTACTTTGTGACTATCTTTTGTAATTAAGGGCATATCATAATGTGATATATTTAGTGTTAAATTTTTTGAGGATATGTTGATATTTTAACTAGATTGCAAACCTACGATGCTAATGGATGACACGAGTAGCAGTAGTAGTATTCTCTTTCCTATCACCATCTCATCCCCTTGGGTGGCTCATCTTATCTTCCATATCCATTCCTTATCCCATGCTTAATTCTTTCTATCGTAGTTATATTTTTTCGTGCCATCATGAATTGTTTGATTTACTTCAACCTTACCCATATTTTGTTAGTTAAAACATAACCGGGCTAGTAATGATTAATAACTAAAAAGATGAGTTAATGATAACGCTTATGCATATGCACTATAACAATATCTGTATTCTCTTATTATTGTTGAAATAGTTCATACTTCTAATAGTTTTATAACTTAGTCAAGACCTTAATTATTGTCCTAAAACTTAGACTAAGCTTAGAAAAGAGTTGAAGGCACTTGTTACGAACTGATGACTATGACAAATCATTGGCGAGGTAGCGACAGCTACAGCTCAACTATTATAGTAGAGTAGTTAAATTATTTACAGACATACTGACCAGGTGGCGTGGCAGTATTAGACTATGATACTTGACAATTACAGAGAAAAAATTATGGTTATGAGATTCTAGATAAGTATCCCAAAAAACATTTGACCCAATAAATAAATACGTCTTACAACCTAGACAATAGCCTCAAAAGACTTTGACTACTAGTAGAATTCTTGTAAGTTGGGTAGTGTAGATGAGTTAGAGAATAAAAGAATAGTGTACAGACAATGAGGGAGGAAAGTGTTAGGATGGCTGACCATAACCTTTTAGGAAGCACTGCTAGATAGCAATGAAGTGTTAATAGCTATTGCGATTTATTACGAATATGGGTTAGTGTTAATTTCTAGGACAAAATTATTGTAAGTTGGGTAGAACACAAACTCCCTAAAATTTAAATTTTATTTTAAGTATTTTATTAAATTATTGAATTTCTTTAAAGTATTTTCATATTTAATTAAAAATAAATTTTATTGATTTAGTTTTATAAATACTCATTTAGACTTATTTCACAAAATAATTTTTATTATTTTAGAGTCTTTTTTAAGGGCAATTGATTTTCTAGAATTTATTCTATGTGCAAATATTCTTTTTTTATTTTTATATAGTCTCATCTATATATGTAGATATATATGTAAATAAATATATAATAATAATAGTAATAATAAATATATAGTTATAATAATAATAATAATAATAATAATAATAATAATAATAAGTAATACTAATACTAATACTAATACTAATACTAATACTAATAAAAATAATAAGTAGTAATAATAATAGTAATAATAATAGTAATAATAATAGTAAAAATAATAATAATAATAATAGTAATAATAATAGTAATAATAACAATTAATAATAAAAGAAAAGAAATAAAAAGAAAACAAACAAATAAATCCAATTCTAAAACCCTTTATATTAAAACCCTTAACTAATTTCTTAAGCCTGACTAACCTTAAAGCCCAAAATAAGTTCCTAAGCTAATTCCCACAACCCACAACACCACCCCCCCCCCCCCCCCCGCGGAACGAGCAGCAACTCCACGGCTATATCTCTCTCTCTCTCTCTGTCCCTCTCTAATATATATATATACATATATATTATAATATCCCAAATCCTAACCCAAATCTCTCAAACCTTAACCCTAACCCTAGCCCCGACTCTCCGACGCCGCAGACGCGCTGGCGACCACCGCAGCCCGCCATCCGACCGCGCGCCGCGCTCGCTTGTGCCCAGCCGCACAGACAGCAAAGTCCCCATATACCCGGTATCATATCTCCCTTATTTTTTGTTATTTTTGTGAGCGGTTTGTTCGTGTACGTTTACAACCTAACCCGCTAGGATTTTCATTCAAGCGGGATGAGTTTTCGTACCATGGATTGGTCAAAAATCGATCCAAAAATGGCCGAAAAACTGACCAAAACTTATCCAAACCCATTGTTGACCCCCAATTTGTCACTAACCTGTTTAATATTTTCAAAAACTAATTGAAGGGTTTTCTTCTCATTATAACCAAAATTTTTTTTATTCTTTTAGTTTTTATTAGTTTGCTTTAATTGTTAAAATATTCGGCCTCCAAAATGACAAAAAACTTAATTTTTCAAAACTAAAATTTTGTGATACGGAGTGCGTCCCACAAAATTGGACCGTCTCGTCGCATAACAATTGTACCAAAATGTGCGTATGGTATATCCTGACGTGTGGGCTTTCACGGAAGTTGATTCGGACGTGTGTGCACGTCAGAATCAACCCGTATCCGAAATTTTTTTCGTATCGCAACTTTTGTAAAATACTACCCCATTTTGTGTACGCTCATCAGAATGCGACAAAACTTATACCATTGGATTCGTTGTATCATGCTGGTCCTGTGACCCAAGTTTTACATGATTCTGAGACAGTTGACAAAGTCGTTTATTCACGGGCCCCACGGGTTGACTTTAAAGGCAAATTTGTGATCGGCTCACTGGAATCTAAAATTGGACATACCGTTGAGTTCATATCGACATTTAGATTTTTTTTTACCTATAATTTGTCCCATTTAGAGATCTTTACCTCTGGCAAAGTGGGCCACATGTGTACCCCGCTTTACCCTAAATTACCGTTTTGTCCCTGTGTCCAAATTGGACGAAAGTGTAGTATTTTCTAGCTATCTCGCTTATTCTGGTAACGTTGGTGATATTTATTTCAGCATCCGGAGACGTTCATTCAGGTGCCATAGTTCTGATCCCTTGTGGTTGACGTTTGAAAGCTTATACTTCGCAGCTTTCTTGCCAGGCAAGATACCTTCCCAAATTGCTTATAGTACTTGCATGCTTATCATATGTTTATATATTCATTATATATGTATTTTTTTAGTCATAATTATATACTATATATGTTGACACACACTTGACACATAGTATCATGGGAGGGGAGGATAATTAGTTGACGTATGGGCTACCCACTCTGGTAAACCGTAGTAACTAGCACGCACTACGGGAGTTATGTCGCGATGGTCGCTACCCTCGCGGTATGTCGGCTTCTAGTGTCACGATGGTCGCTACCCTCGGTGTATGACGGTTTATGATGTTCATGGACGTGTGTGTGAGTTGTAAGATAGATAGAGTATCCTATACCTACCCATACGTCGAAAGATTATCCTCACTATGTATTTTTATATAGATTGTCTAGTACAGCGTACTTATATATTTTCTGTCTATTACGCATGTTTACTGTATTCAATTGGCATCCTTCTTTGTATCTTGTTACGGCCCTCTGAGGACCTGGTCCATTTTCAAGTGTAGACGATCATGACTATTCGCAGGAGCCCGGATCAGGACTTGCTACTTATCTCTTTTTCGAGGAGGTCTTCTCTTCGAGCCTCATTGTTCATTAGATGTACTTATTTATTTTCTCTTATATTCTAGTTTGGTAGTGGATTTGTTTCCACCCAACTCCTTAATCTTATCAAGCATTTTATACTTGATTCAGTTATATAGTTGATTGGTTATTGATTTTGTGGATGAGATCTAGTTATGCCCTGTGACTTATGACGATATATATGCCACATGTGAGTTAATATTCATATTACAGTGTACATGTGTATTATGGTATTTATATATTGGAGTTGCCATATACATATGGTTGACATGCTTACGTATTCATGGTCCTACGTATTTTGGAAATGGGGCGTGACAGAGTCTAAGGCACCTCCAGTAGTATACATATAAATAATCAGCTTGTGGCCTGTGTGCCTCTCCCCATGCAATATAACCTCATGTCTCATGTCCACGACGTCTCATGTCCATAACACGCAAGATCATGACCTCTATCTAGTGTAACGAGTCATAATAATATCCATATAATATGCATGTCTCATATCACGAATCCTGTAAGCCTATACAGAATTACCATAAATAACTCAAGAAAGATTATGTCATATGAAATAGTGTCAAGTGTCCTGCGGTGTGGCATAATTGGTAAAGCAAGCACGTAAAAAATAGGATTATGGAATCAACTCTCTAAGTGACGTTACACGACTCTACGTACGACGTCGACACCCGAATCTTATTCCGACGCTAAGGAATGCCTCACGGTCCTAAGTTAAACATGCACATCATAAGAGTATATATATAAAAAAAGTAACACAAACAGATAATATACAGGATCTACTGCAAGTTTGGTAAGGTACACTTGCCTGGACTTTAAACTCCGTCAACTGCTCCTGAAAAAGTAAAATCTCCAAGTATGCCTCCGGATGCTGAAACAATTATCACCATTATTCTTAGAATGCAAAAAAAAACTAGGATTGACTTCCCATAAGTCTAATTTGGACACAAGGGCAGAATTGAAAGTTTTTGGTCAAAGCAGGGTTCACGTGTGGCCCACCACACACCGAAAAATATATCGAAGAAAATGTTCTCCAAATTCGTCAAATATAGTGCTACGAGTCCAGAACAAAATGATATGAACCCAAGGGAATATCAAAAAATAGATTCCGATGAGCCGATCACGAAATTGTCCATCATGAGGAACCGTGGAGCCCACAAAATGGTGTTCGTCAACGTTCTCGATTCGATCCAAACTTGGGTCACAGGACCAGCATAATATTGTGAATCTAATGGCACAAGTTTTGTTACGAATCGACGAGTATACACGAAGTTATGGCGAGGTATCGGAATAGGTCGATACGATATTTTTTGGCAGATTCGTGTTGATTCCGGTGTGCACGCACATCCAAATCAAGTTTCGTGAAAGCCTACACATCTGTATTTATGTTACGCGTCTCTTGGTGAAATCCTCATATGACAAAATCACCTAGTTTAGCGGGATGTACGCCATATCAGAGATTTTAGGTATTTTAAAAACAAGTTTTTGGTCGTTTTGGAATCCGAATAATTTAACCATTAAAGCAAACTAATAAAAACTAAAAGAATAGTAAAAATCTTGGTTATATTGGAAAGAATTCCTTTTAATTATATTTTGAAAATAATTAACGAGTTGAAAGAAAATTGGACATGAACAGGGATACTTGGACTGAATTTCTGAACTGTTTCTAAACAGTTTTTCGAACATCTTTCGGTCGATTTTTCGATCAATCCCGGGTGCCTAAATTTGTTCCTTTTGAAGTAAATCCTAGAGGATTAGGTTGTGACCGTACCAGCGAAGACGGGATGCAAAACGGACTAGCAAGGAGGACGAAACCTTCCCGCGGAGGGGGGCGCACGGCTGTGCGCGTGTGCACGAGGGGGGCAGATCTGCGGCAGTCGGCTTCTCCGGCAGTGGTCAGGCAGCGAGACAGCGACACCGGACGGTGGTGCTCGTCCGGGGAGAGGCTAGGGAAGGTGGTTTAGGTTTAGGTTTAGGGTTAGGGTTTCGTTAGGTCGATACATATAGGTATCGCGTGGGGGAGGGGGGTTCGGTCGCCTGTATGCGGATGGGGGTGAGTTTAAGATGTGTTATAGGATCGGGTTAGGATTAACGGGTAGGATTAGGGTTAATGGATTTAGGATTGTGTTTATTTCTTTTTTCTTTTCTTTTGTTTTATTTATTCAATATTTATATATAGAAAATTCTCAAATATAGTTAGGTTCTTGGTAAAAATTCTAGAAATTTATATTTTCTCCAATAAATAATTTATAACCAAATTTATATTAATTTAAAAAGATATTTACTAAATATTAATGAATATTAAATTAATTAAGTATATCCACAAATTCTATTTTTTACTTAATATTATATTGGAAGTATGCAGGGGTTCGAATAACACAACTTGAGTGTCATGTGCGTAATATGACAAATTAGGCTCATAGTATAGATTTAGTTGTAAGCAATGATTTGGGGTGGCTTCTTAAAATCGTACGCGACGACAAAATAGTTAATTAATCATCGTTTTCTCGTAATAGTGTCACAAAAGTTGTGCGACCAAAACTAGGAATGGGATAATGAATTTGTGAGGGACAGTCATGACAGGAGCCTAATTTGACTCGCCTAAGTGGAGCATGCTAAGTTGGTTAGAAGGAAAAGGCTAGTGTTGCACTCAAGATCTTAAAACCATGGTGGTTGGTGTCCAAAATTCAATTAAATTATTGAATAAATATATAAAATAAAAAATAATAATTATTAATTATCGAACTAACCCTATATAAAAATTAGGGTGCTCATATTTTTACCCCCATCTTGCGGAGTTGGTCTTTGTTCTTTAAAGCATTGACCTTTGCATGCAACTCTCGGATAGCTTCGAGAGGATCTTCTAGTTGGAGTGGTGCGGTTGACTGATAAGATCATAGTTGAACATGAATCATCACCGACGGTGATCCACCCCCAATATTGGGAGGGTTATGAGTTGGTACTACAGACTCTTGGTTTATGACCACTTCTAGATTTGTATTATCTTACAGATGTGTTATTCTAGGTGTAGACTTCACATGTATGAATGAAGCCACTTGGACGGGTAGTAGTCTAGCAGCATGTTTGGTTGTCATCATTTCATGCAATTTTGTATCATAGTGTGCATATCCTTGAGAGCGGTCTCTAGTGATTTGAGGCATTGTTCAGTGGCTTCTGATTGAAAATCATATTTTTCCTCACCGATGACGTAAATGCTAACATCTCTGTGTAGGACAGAGGGATTGGTAGAAAGAACCGTATAGTTGGAGTCTACACTATCAGTTTCAGAATCGAGGGGAATGCTATCCCAGCTTCAGATTCTAGGGAATGGGGATTCTCTTAAGCAACGAGCTCCCATCTTCGAGAATGAGTATTTGGTACACTCCTTCAAAGGAGTCAATGAGTTGGTCAAATCTCCTTTGGCTAGGTGTTCTTGAAGAACTTATTTTTGATTGTCTCCTACTACGTGGAAGATGTGAAGCCATATATACTGAAGCAAAGAGCATTCCATCATCGTGCTCTTGGTTGACAACCTGCTTTGTAATTTGAGTCTTAGGAGATATAGTGTAAGTCAATCGGTCAAACATAGACCATTTTGCTGATGCACAGCAATATTCGTTTATAACTTTATGATAATTACAATAATGTTCATTGGAAAAAATTATTGTAATGTCAGATGGGGACTTCTCCTTATGTTTTTGTTCAATAAGCTCACGTAAATCAAAAAATAGTAGAAAAAAGGAGGAAGATGGCAGACTCATTAGGAAACATCATTGTCATGCTTAGTCATATAGTGATAATCCTCAGACTTGCCTGTAGGAGCCTGCAAACGTAGAGCCAGCAATCGCAGAGGCAGCCCCGAGCGACTTTCAGATAGTACCCAATTTTTTGGATGAGGGGCTTAGTTTGAGAACTATACCAGTGAAGTGGTATTCCCAAGGATAGCTGTAGCTAGGGTAAAGCCCACTTTCTTCGCTCCACGAATGAGAGAGAAACTCATCAGAAAAAAGTTTCTCAGTCACGAGTAATGGCTCCAGTTCCTCTAGGAAAGAGGATTGAGTACTCTCCACTCTGCCAAAGATGATGGGTTTATCGCTCTTCTTCCTTGTTGGAACTATGAAGTAGGATTTCTGACTGGAGAGAACTTGGTTGACTTAATGGGTGGTAGATACCTATGTGTGCAGGTGCAGGCATAGATCGTACTCAATGGAATATAATTTATTGAGATGTACAACATCCGAGTAGTTCAAAGATAGCCCTTTATTCATAAAATAAGGTATCTTATCCTCTGAAAATATATCGTCAAGAGAACGGATGTTAGCATGAGCGGTTACGTACTCTTCCAGTTTGTCCTTTTCGAGATCAACCCCAGTGCGACCGACGACTTTAGAGATCTCCTACACAACTTTACCACTAGGGGCTCAAAAGTTGTAAAACGTACCGATTCTTCCTTGAACGGTCGACTTAGTCTATGAAGGAGAAAGACCAGAGGTTCAGGTGCTTTCCTGTTCAGTTTTACCATAAGGGGAGGGGATATGTCGGGAGCGTTTGCTTTGAGATGAACTCTCAAGGGCTCGTTCGATGTTGTCCTAGTCTCTGCCTCATCATCGACATCATTGCCATATTCATTTTGGTGGACTTTCTTGTTGTGTATCACGTTAGATTAATAGGACTATATCCCTTTGAATGGATCCACGTCAAAATTTTTTGTCTTGATGACGTCCTGATCGTTCATATACTTTAAGCACTTGTACAAGGTTGACAGTATGATCATGTATTGATGTATCCATGGACGTCCTAATAGGATATTTTAGGATAAATTTACATCTATGACTTAGCAAGTGACCTATGTTTTCATATCGCTGATTTAACACTTCAAGCAAATATTTCCCAGAGGGTAGGTCCTCCCAGCGTTGAAGCCACTGATAGAAGTTTGGATGCTGCCAGGTAATGCATCGTGATGCCCAAGTTCTGAAGAAGACTTTGCGGGATGATGTTGATTGACGAACCAGGGTCGATATGCATCCGGTCCACCTTGATGGGTGGTTTGGAAAACACCTTCTAAGGGTTTCGCCGCCTGTCCTCCTTAGTTTTATCTTTTTGACTACATGGTCGAGAGTGTCAGACTGGAGGTGCTTAACTTCTGAACTTCCCTCATGGAGGGGGCCTTCCAAGCAGAATAACATTAGGCAAGGGGAAGCTCCTCTGCCTCTAGTCGTTGCACCAGTTCTCCGGTTGCAGTAGGGTGGGTGCCCTAAGTTGTAGTAGTTGGAATGTCGATTACCATTTTGTAGGTACTGCTGCTTTGTTACAACAGTAGTTGATGATAATATTGGCACAGTGATGCCCTAGTGTCACCCTCACATTTCCAATTAAGGGTAATTTGGTAATTGACACGGGTATTTTATTTTAGGAGGGTTGTATTTAATTTTGTGCATGAGTAATTAATTATTTGTTGTATTGTTTAGTGTTTGATTAGATGTAGTATTTATTTTAGACTTGTGTAGTGGACCTAACCTATTTTATTAGATACATGAACCCAATATTTGGATGAGTTTAGTTTGGGCCCATTTAATTAGGCCTATGGATTAGGAGGTTGGATTTAATTAGTGAAACCATTAGACTAGAACCTTCCTCCTGAATTAATTTCGTCATGAGAGGCCCCAAGGGGTATTTGGGACATTATACATTGCTTGGAGAGGTGTTTATGACCAGCTATAATTAGGAGGAGAGAGAGTGCTCTTATTTCATTTCTTTCCCAAATTTCTAGATCTACTTTTCCCTCTTCCATTTTCCCTCCATTCCTCCATTAATTCTCCACCAATTCTTCTCAAATCTCTTCCTAAATTCATCATTGAGGCCCCTACATCAAGTATCTATAAGCAAGGAGCAAGGAACAAGGAAGATGAGGCCAAGATATACAAGGAGAGCAGCTACTTTGCATTTGGAGACTTTTTATTGGTAATCCATCTTCCAATTGGTATATTTAGTTTTTTCTCTTCTATTATACTCTAGATCTGAGATTTTACCATGAGAAACCAACCCACATGCATAGGCTACCCATAGGATTTGGTTTGGAGTCATTCGGAGACCTACGGTGGAAGTTACATGCATTTTTGGTGCCAATTTTGGGGGAATTCCGAGATTGGCACATGTATTTGTCAATTGGTCAATTAGACCAAATTGACATATGATTGTTTGTTTGGGACTAGTGTCGTGTCAACAATTGGATACGTGTAGGCCGTATCTCGTCAATTTGACGAAACGGGTTAATTTTAGGGGTTTTTCTCCGACACGGAGCCTTGTGCATATCGCATTGTGACACGGATACGTAAACACTCTAATTACTATATGTGTTGCCCATAATTTATGAATTTGACTTGCTCGTGTCCTCCGGGATGCATTTGGTTGTGTGTTGGAGCCGTATCGCCCACGTATCATAGAGCAAGTGTGATACGGGTGCGATGCACCCCATGTGTTTGATATTTTATTTTTCTCTTTATATGTGCATGTATATTTATATATGTATAAGCTATCTATGTAAGTTATAGAGATATAATAGTATATTTTTAGGTTATGTATATTTTTGTAGGTTTATGTGTACATAATAGAGTATCTAGATACATATCACTATATGTGTATATAAATATATACGTGTGCCTGTGTTACATGTATATGTATGTATATATATGTGTTGACTAATATATTTCTGTGGGTTTGATTACATGTATGTGTATATTTGCATATATCTATTTGTGTGGGAGTGTAGCTATATACATATGCATATATATATACATAGGTAGTTAGTGTAGCATTGTATCAGTATTTTGTTTGTGTGTAGTAATTATGGTGGCAAGTTGTGTGTATTGGTTGTGTGTGTTGTGTGTGAGCATGTGAGCTAATGAGTGAGATACTTAGCCAGTATCAGGTATCAGTATCAGAAGGATGCATAGCAGTAGGTGCAGTCGGGTATTAGAGCAAAGGGCAAGCAATGAATTCATCAGTGCAAATCAACTCGAGCCCTACATTGAGAGGCAATGCAGTAGCAACAGCCTCGAGCCACTGCAACAACAAGCTCGGGCATGGACTGCAGAAGCCTTGGACAAGTAGCAGTTATATCAGAGCAGTATGTAGACAGTTTAGAGCCAACTGATGGAAGCCCAGCAGCAGCCCTAGACTTGTAGATGTGCAGTGTGCACAGCCATGGGAGAGCAGGAAGACCTCAGCTGCAGTGTGGCACTAATGCAAAATACTGTAGTCCACTGTGCAGCAGGCTATGCACTGAAGAAATCTGCAGTATCAGCAAAGATGAGGTTAGGCAGCATGGCATCAGCAGAGGAGTACCTGCGCATCAATATAAAGCTAACAGTGTGCAACCACTGTATCAATTGTGCAGTAACACTGTACTGCAGAAAATGTTGCAATCTGCAGGAACCTGTAGCCGAATCCAGCAACTCAATCATCCACTAAATGTAGCAAGTGCAGTGCAGCAATATGCACATCAGCATAGGTATTCAGTAAGTGCCATCCACTGAGTATACTGCAGGTAGCAATATACTTCACACAACAACTAAAGAACAGAGAAGAGCAGCAGCTTATCACCAGCAAGGGGCAATTCTGCAGAGAGCTATTGAGAAAGGTATATCAGCTCAAGCACAAGAGCAATAGCAGCTGCTGCAAGGCAAGTGAGAGCAGGCAACTACACAACTGAGTAGCATTGAGCAGTTTCCAACTACAGAGTGCATCCAGTTAGGAGAGGCATCAAATAAGTTGGGGAGCCGTCAGTTGTGCATGTACAAGCAAGCCTGCAGTGCAATTATCCAACAATGAATAACAGAGCACTACATTCAGTCAGCATAAAGTTGCAGCCAAGGCAATAACCCGACTGTAGAGCAATTACAGTAAGAAGTAGAGCAATGTATCAGCCAATGTACAGTCGAGCAAGGGTCTTCAGCAGTGAAGCCTTCACAGTTTCAGAAAAGTTAGAAAGTATCTGCACAATAGCTAATAGGTTTTCAGAATATTCAGTTCATTTCAGTGTCTCAGCAAGGTTTCAGTGGGTTTCTATTCCAGTCTTCGAGTATCAGTGAGCAAACACTGATATCACTGCTGTTTCAGTTTCCCGTGTCAGTAGCTATGTTCAGGTTGTAGTTAACAAATAGTTTGTTAGTTGGGTTTAGGGATTTACAAGGTTTTGATGTTTTGGGTAGTTAACTTATATTTTGTTAGCATTTTATAGTGTTAGAGTTAGTTAGGGAGATAGGTAAATTAGTGTTAGTATCAGTTTCAGTTATGAGGTATTAATATGTATATTGTTAGTAGTTTAGTTATATACATATATATATACTTGTTTGTAAATAGTTAGGGTGATGGTTTAATTAGTTTAAGTGTTTAGTATATAGTTAGCTACATATATGTATCTATGTATATTAGTATAGGTCATATATGTTAGATGGTTAGTAGTGTTGAAATAGGTAATGCTATGTATTAACATATAGTCTAGGTATTGGGTTTAGATGTTTTAGTTGGGTTAATGTGTTTAGCTAGTTAGTGGTTCAGTTAGTTAAGTTAATATCTATATACTAGTGTATGGGTTAGCATGTAATTAATATTGAGGGTTGTTTATGTATTAGCTATATGAATTAGGTTTTGGTTACTTTGGTATCACCAAGGTTTTGGACCGATACCAAGGTATTAAGATTGGGTATCGGTTTAGACACGATACGCATTGGTGCAAGGCTAAGGTATCCCATTTAAATTGTTTTGTTATGGTATTATAATATTTGACTTGAATATATAACTAAAAACCTATTTTTATATTAAGAAAACTTGCGTATCTTAGGATACGACTTTTTGAGAGACTTCTTGTATCGTAGCTTAGCTAGTATAGACTAGTTTCGTAGTGTATTGACTTAGTGATTTAGTGTTAGACGCTTGCAACCTAGATTTCATCGGTTTGACTTAGAAATGGCCTTGTGACCTACATATTGTCTAGTTTAACTTAATTTCTTTCCAACACCCTGTATTAATGTGATATTCCATATATAGGTTTGTGTGACACCAGTTGGGACACAGTTTGACATTCATTGCTTGGACGGCAGGCGAGTACATTCTCTGATAGTTTTCATTAATTGCTAATTACTATTATGCAAGAATTTAGAAATGTTTTACATGACTCTTGACACATTGGTTCACGGACTAGTATACACATGGATCAGTCATGGGATGTTATATATAAATTGTTCATTGTTTCTCGTGTTCTCAATTTTTAACTTAGATAATGTTTCGTGTTCAACATTCATGTTTAACTTAGACAATATTTCGTGTTCAATGTTCAATGTTCAATATTTCGTGTTCAAGGTTTATTGTTTACATGGCCTTGAGTATCTTGTATCACAACGTATCATGGTTGGATCCATTGTACTAGTTGGGGAAAAAGGGAAATGTTAGCTAGGTATGTGATCAAATCCTAGACAATGTTTAATGTTAACTTAGACAATGTTTATCCAACGTTAAAGTAGACAATGTTCACCCAAGCCGATCACATATCTATCTAGTATTTCAATCACTTAGTATAGTTATAGTTCTTCACCATATTGTTCATTGTTTACCTGTTCTTCCACCATAGTTGATATTATTCATTATTTTTCTTCTTGTACTATATTCTCTATTTCTGTTTATAGTCATTATCAATTAATTGGAACTGTTATTGGGTTGTACTTTGCTCCATTCCTGATTGAAAAATATTTTTCAGATGAATGGTTAGAGAGGATGTGTCCCACTCACTATGGACTGACAGATGGAGTGCCACCCGAGGATAGTGCCAGAGACTGAGGCCTTTTTTATTTTCTATACCTTGTAGTAGTTATTTCTATTTTAGACTTTGGGTTGTATTATTGTTTGAGATCTGGAGTTGTGTTTAGTTGGAGATGGTTATGTGATGTTTTGGGACTTGTATTTCTTATTTTTTCTATTCTATATCATGCATTTATCTTCCTTCAGTTTTATATGTGATTGAGTATTATTTGGTATTGAGATGGCATGGCAGTACTTTATACACTTGTGTGAGATTTAGATAGTATAGTAGACCAAGACAGCGTTCTACCTCCAATTCTGTGGCATAGGCTGGACATACCCACGTACTCGTGCCCCTATACCGGGTGCGGGTCGTGACACATTTTTAGTGGTGGCCTATACAGGTCAGACTTCGCAATTGTGCGATATCGTGGTAGTACAACGACTTAGTTGTACTACTGCAAGCCTGCGATAGGATAGGATATAGGACACTAGGATGAGAGGGATACTCAATCACAACTAGGAATAATTCCAACATAATTGTATCTTGTCATCTTCATTCTGAATATCGCTTTTATTGAAAATTTTTGTCCTTCCTTGATGATATCGTATCTTGCTCAATATTGATTTCTTATTTTAAATCTGTCTTCAGAATGCCGCCGAAGACACGTTTTCAGCGCTCAGGCGCAATGTCAGCACGATCAGTCACTCCACCACCCTTAAGGACAGTACCCTCAGACGAAGGTCCAGTACCTATATTCAGGAGGTCATTTTTACCAGTTCAGGTGGGAGTATCTACAGCAGCTTTCGGAGGTGCTCCACCTTCAGTACCGAGGACAGGGCAGACAATTTTTGAGGATTTTCCACCTCCGCCACCTGCAGTGGATCAGACACAGATATTCGTGCTCTTCCAGCAGATGATGGAGACGCAGCAGCGACAGTCCGAGGTCCTGCGACAAAGCGTGGAGAATGCTCACCGAATCGCGATCGCAGCAGTTGAGAGAGCTACCGCCCAGCCACTTACAGCACCAGCTCAGTTTATTCCGCATCAGCCGAGGCCGGGTACTATCATAGACTTCAATAGGATGGGCCAGAAGGATTTCAGGGGCACAGAAGGGATTATATATGCGGACGAGTGGATCGAGGATATCGAGCGGAACCTGCGATTGGCACAGATTCCAGAGATGCTACATATAGAGGCAGCGGGTTGTATGATGTTCGACATTGCTTTGACATGGTTCAGGACAGACCCAAGGATATCAGCGCCGGGAATTACTTGGGAAGTTTTTAAGGAGTTGTTCAAAGAGAAGTTCTTCCCGGATGTGGCTTAGAGTACTTTGGAGAGTCAATTTCAGAACCTCGTCCAAGGGGACTCGACGGTGGAAGAGTATGCGGCAGAATATTGTCGATTAGGATAATTTATTGAGGGACAGAATCCTCGAGCCAGAGCTAGGAAGTTCAGGAAGGGACTGAACAGTGAGATTAAGTCTCACACTAATAGAGACCGTACCACTACGTTTGAGGAAATTTTGAGACATGCACAGCGGGCAGAAGATGATTTGAAGCCTGGCTCCAAGAGGACGAGAGACACCAGAGGAGCAAGTAGTGGTGCGGGGCTAGCAAAGCGCACCCACTTTCAGCAACTGGGAGTATATCAGCACCAGCAGTACCTTATGCCAGTTAGTGTACCAGCTCAACAGATACAACAGTTTCAGGGGCCAGTACATCAGGCACCGCAACAACTTCAGAGGCAGATTCAGCAGACTTTCCCTTGTGCCTATTGTGGAAGGCAAGGGCATGATTGGGAGAATTGTCGGAAGAGACTCAGACTATGCTTTTATTGTGGTTCCCCTGACCATCAGGTGAAGGAGTGTTCCAACAATCCGTATGGACCAGATCGCGGTCAGAGAGGTAGAGCTAGGTTCCCTGTGGTACCGCAGACTAATCAGCACCAACATGGAGAGCAACCCCAGCAAGACGGAGCATTTGCAATGGCAGTCAGAGAGGATGACACTTCAGGTGATCAGTTAGCTAGTTTCGTCCTGTTTATTTTCTTTCTATCTATTGCTTGTGTGGTTAGTTATTGCCTTATAGACTGCTTGCGTATTATTGTGTAGTTAGTATACCCTGTCGGAGACTGCAAAAACTATGATGGACAGAGACCATAGTTGGTGATGTGTATTTTAGTTTAGACTGGGTTGACCTAGAGGGGGGTACGATCATCTCTAATTTCGAGGATGAAATTTTTCTAAGGTGGGTAGGATTGTCACCCTCACATTTCCAATTAAGGGTAATTTGGTAATTGACACGGATATTTTATTTTAGGAGGGTTGTATTTAATTTTGTGCATGAGTAATGAATTATTTGTTGTATTGTTTAGTGGTTGATTAGACATAGTATTTATTTTAGACTTGTGTAGTGGACCTAACCTATTTTATTAGATGCATGAATCCAATATTTGGATGAGTTTAGTTTGGGCCCATTTAATTAAGCCTATGGATTAGGAGGTTGGATTTAATTAGTGAAACCATTAGACTAGAACCTTCCCCCTTAATTAATTTCTTCATGAGAGGCCCCAAGGGGTATTTAGAACATTATATATTGCTTGGAGAGGGGTTTATGACCAGCCATAATTAGGAGGAGAGAGAGTGCTCTTATTTCATTTCTTTTCTAAATTTCTAGATCTACTTTTTCCTCTTCCATTTTCCCTCCATTCCTCCATCAATTCTCTACCAATTCTTCTCAAATCTCTTTTTAAATTCATCATTGAGGCCCCTACATTAAGGATCTACAAGCAAGGAGCAAGGAACAAGGAAGAGGAGGCCAAGATCTACAAGGACAGGAGCTACTTTGCA
The DNA here is from genome assembly GCA_036927795.1 of Iris macrosiphon. Classification (NCBI taxonomy): domain Eukaryota; kingdom Viridiplantae; phylum Streptophyta; class Magnoliopsida; order Asparagales; family Iridaceae; genus Iris; species Iris macrosiphon. The sequence goes on from JAYESA010000002.1 coordinate 56,196,938, forward strand.
TTTGGAGACTTTTCATTGGGAATCCATCTCCCAATTGGTACATTTCAGTTTTTTTTCTTCTATTAAACTCTAGATATGAGATTTTACTATGAGAAACAAATCCACGTGCATAGGCTACCCATAGGATTTGGTTTGGAGTCATTCGGAGACCTACGGTGGAAGTTACATGCATTTTTGGTGCCAATTTTGGGGAAATTCTGAGATTGGCACATATTGTATTTGTCAATTGGTCAATTAGACCAAATTGACAAATAATTGTTTATTTGTGACTAGTGTCATGTCCATAATTGGATACGTGTAGGCTGTATCTCGTCAATTTGACGAAACGGGTTGATTTTGGGGGTTTTACTCCACACGGAGCCTTGTGCATATCGCATTGTGACACAGACATGTAGACACTCTAATTACTATATGTGTTGCCCATAATTTATGAATTTGACTTGCTCGTGTCCTCCGGGATGCGTTTGGTTGTGTGTTGGAGCCGTATCGCACACGTATCATAGAGCAAGTGTGATACGGGTGCGATGCACCCCATGTGTTTGATATTTTGTTTTTCTCTTTATACGTGCATGTGTATTTATATATGTATAAGCTATCTATGTAATTTATAGAGTATATAATAGTGTATTTTTAGGTTATGTATATTTGTGTGGGTTTATGCGTACATAATAGAGTATCTAGATACATATCACTATATGTGTATATAGATATATACGTGTGCTTGTGTTACATGTATATGTATGTATATATATGTGTTGACTAATATATTTCTGTGGGTTTGATTATATGTGTGTGTATATTTGTATGTATCTATTTATGTGGGAGTGTAGCTATATACATATGCATATATATATACATAGGTAGTTAGTGTAGCCTTGTATCAGTGTTTTGTGTGTGTGTAGTAATTATGGTGGCAAGTTGTATGTATTTGTTGTGTGTGTTGTGTGTGAGCATGTGAGCTTGTGAGTGAGATACTTATCCAGTATCAGGTATCAGTATCAGAAGGATGCATAGCAGTAGGTGCAGTCGGGTATTAGAGCTAAGGGCAAGCAATGCATTCATCAGTGCAAATCAACTAGAGCCCTACATTGAGAGGCAATGCAGTGGCAACAGCCTCGAGCTACTGCAACAACAAGCTCGGGCATGGACTGCAGAAGCCTTGGACAAGTAGCAGTTATATCAGAGCAGTGTGTAGACAGTTTGGAGCCAACTGAGGGAAGCCCAGCAGCAGCCCTGGACTTGTAGATGTGCAGTATGCACAGCCATGGGAGAGCAAGAAGACCTCAGCAGCAGTGTGGCAGCAATGCAAAATATTGCAGTCCACTGTGCAGCAGGCTACGCACTGAAGAAATCTGCAGTATCAGCAAAGATGAGGTTAGGCAGCAAGGCATCAACAGAGGAGTACCTGCACAGCAATGTAGAGCTAACAGTGTGCATCCACTGCATCAATTGTGTAGTAACACTGCACTGTAGAAAATGCTGTAATCTGCCGGAACCTGTAGCAGAATCCAGCAACTGAATCATCCACGGAATGCAGCAAGTGCAGTGCAACAATATGCACATCAGCATAGGTATTCAGTAAGTGTCATCCACTGAGTATACTGCAGGAAGCAATATACTTCATACAGCAACTAAAGAACAGAAAAGAGCAGCAGCTTATCACCAGCAAGGGGCAATTCTGCAGAGAGCTATTGAGAAAGGTATATCAGCTCGAGCACAAGAGCAATAGCAGCTGCTGCAAGGCAAGTGAGAGCAGCCAACTACACAACTGAGTAGCATTGAGCAGTTTCCAACTACAGAGTGCATCCAGTTAGGAGAGGCATGAAATACAGTAGGGGAGCAGTCAGTTGTGCATGTATCAGCAAGCCTGCAGTGCAATCATCCAACAGCAAATAACAGAGCACTGTATTCAGTCAACATGAAGTTGCAGCCAAGGCAATGACCCAACTGCAGAGCAATTACAGTAAGAAATAGAGCAATGTATCAGCCAATGTGCAGTCGAGCAAGGGTGCTCAGCAGTGAAGCCTTCACAGTTTTATAAAAGTTAGCAAGTATCTGCATAGTAGCTAATCGGTAGCAGTACTAGAGTATCAAGGTCTTCATAGCAGATACCAGGTTTTCAGAATATTTAGTTCAATTTCAGTGTCCCAGCAAGGTTTCAGTGGATTTCATTTCCAGTCTTCGAGTATCAGTGAGCAAACACTGATATCACTGCTGTTTCAGTTTCCCGTGTCAGTAGCTATGTTCAGGTTGTAGTTAACTAATAGTTTGTTAGTTGGGTTTAGGGATTTACAAGGTTTTGATGTTTTGGGTAGTTAACTTATATTTTGTTAGCATTTTATAGTATTAGAGTTAGTTAGGGAGATAGGTAAATTAGTGTTAGTATCAGTTTCAGTTATGAGGTATTAATATGTATATTGTTAGTAGTTTAGTTATATACATATATATATATACTCGTTAGTAAATAGTTAGGGTGATGGTTTAATTAGTTTAAGTATTTAGTATATAGTTAGCTACATATATGTATCTATGTATATTAGTATAGGTAATATATGTTAGATGGTTAGTAGTGTTGAAATAGGTAATGCTATATATTAACATATAGTCTAGGTATTGGGTTTAGATGTTTTAGTTGGGTTAATATGTTTAGCTAGTTAGTGGTTCAGTTAGTTAAGTTAATATCTATATACTAGTGTATGGGTTAGCATGTAATTAATATTGAGGGTTGTTTATGTATTAGCTATATGAATTAGGTTTTGGTTACTTTGGTATCACCAAGGTTTTGGACCGATACCAAGGTATTGAGATTGGGTATCGGTTTAGACGCGATACGCATTGGTGCAAGGCTAAGGTATCCCATTTAAATTGTTTTGTTATGGTATTATAATATTTGACTTGAATATATAACTAAAAATCTATTTTTATATTAAGAAAACTTGCATATCTTAGGATACGACTTTTTGAGAGACTTCTTGTATCGTAGCTTAGCTAGTATAGACTAGTTTCGTAGTGTATTGACTTAGTGACTTAGTGTTAGACGCTTGCAACCTAGATTTTATCAGTTTGACTTAGAAATGTCCTTGTGAGCTACATGTTGACTAGTTTAACTTAATTTCTTTCCAATACCCTGTATTAATGTGATATTCCATATATAGGTTTGTGTGACACAAGTTGGAACACAGTTTGACATTTATTGCTTGGATGGCAGGCGAGTACATTCTCTGATAGTTTCCATTAATTGCTAATTACCATAATGCAAGAATTTAGAAATTTTTTACATGACTCTTGACACATTGGTACACGGACTAGTATACACATGGATCAGTCATGGGATGTTATATATATATTGTTCATTATTTCTCGTGTTCTTAATGTTTAACTTAGACAATGTTTCGTGTTCAACATTCATGTTTAACTTAGACAATGTTTCATTTTCAATGTTTAATGTTCAATATTTCATGTTCAAGGTTTACTGTTTACATGTCCTTGAGTATCTTGTATCACAATGTGTCATGGTTGGATCCATTGTACTAGTTGGGGAAAGGAAAATGTTAGCTAGGTATGTGATCAAATCCTAGACAATGTTTAATGTTAACTTAGACAATGTTTATCCAACGTTAAAGTAGACAATGTTCACCCAAGCCGATCATATATCTATCTAGTATTTAAATCACTTAGTATAGTTACAGTTCTTCACCATATTGTTCATTGTTTACCTGTTCTTCCACCATAGTTGATATTATTCATTGTTTTTCATCTTGTACTATATTCTCTATTTCTGTTTATAGTCATTATCAATTAATTGAAACTACTATTGGGTTGTAATTTGCCCATTCCTGACTGAAAAATATTTTTCAGATGAATGGTTATAGAGGATGTGTCCCACTCATTATGGACTGATAGATGGAGTGCCACCCGAGGATAGTGCCAGAGAATGAGGCCTTTTTGATTTTCTATACCTTGTAGTAGTTATTTCTATTTTAGACTTTGGGTTGTATTATTGTTTGAGATCTGGAGTTGTGTTTTGTTAGAGATGGTTATGTGATGTTTTGAGACTTATATTTCTTATTCTTTCTATTCTATATCGTGCGTTCATCTTCCTTCAGTTTTATATGTGATTGAGTATTATTTGGTATTGAGATGGCATGGCAGTACTTTATACACTTGTGTGAGATTTAGATAGTATAGTAGACCAAGATAGCGTTCTACCACCGATTCTGCGGCGTAGGCTGGACGTACCCACGTACTCGTGCCCCTATACCGGGTGCGGGTCGTGACACTTAGGGTGGACACTTCTTATGTCGTAGTTGTTTCCTCGTATTTATCTTATGATTGATCATGTTAGACAAATCAAGCGAGGGCTGATTTACCTTTGCACCCTTCTTATGAGCCTGGGTAGACCGAGCATATTGGTGCGTAGGTATTGACTTTGCTTTAATACCTGGGGTTCATACAAGGACTTGCCCCAAGCTGCTGATGGAAGACTCTTTAGATTAATCATGTCCAATTACCACTGCGGGTTGGACGCATGGGTCAGTTTTGTATAACTTTCCATCAGGGGCACGCATACTTAGTAGCGCCTTCTGACCATCGTTCGAGTGAGCAATTGCTTGAGCTTGGAGAGCTCGCATTGCCCTAGACTTCTAAGTCCTAGCACACGCCGGTGCGTAGTATGAAGAGTCTAAGTTTACATCTTCGCCTTTCTCAGTATGGCGCATGGACTCAGCACTACGTGAGATTCGGTTGAAGACATAACTTCTATGGATGTTTTGGCTAGATGCCGCCATCTGCCTGTGGCTATCGAGCGATGCCGCATAGTCCTCCTCATGTGGCTTTTTACATGGCCTTATGGAATGTGTCTTAGAGTTCAAACTCTTAGCATCGTATTATTTTCCTCTGACAGAGCTCAAGTACTGAGCACTTTCCTTGTCCGAAGAGATTATGGCATGAGAGGTGTCAGCTCGCGTGGATGCATGATGTGCTTTCGCTGTGGAAGGGAAAGATACGGGAAGCTCATGCTCTACTATTGGGTGATGCACAACGGCCTTTGCAATCCATGTCCTGCAGGTCTTCCAGTGTTGAGCCTTTTCTTATCAGACAAGGCTGCCTCATAAGCGGCGTCAGCTCGCGTGGACTCATGATGTGCATTCCCTGTGACAGAGAGAGAGGTATGGAGCACATGATCCACAGTTGGGTAAGGAATAGAGGCCTTTACAACCCATGTCCTGTGGGTCTTTTTGAGCTTTTCCAACTTTGGAGAAGCATTGTGACACTCGTCTCACAGTATTCATATTTTATGCGGATACATTTTTTTGTGCTAGTTATTACATTTTTTTTGGATCTCAAGGAAGTCCAAATATTCTCAAAATTAAAAATTTAATACTTGACCAGTATACTGACGATATACTACATAATACTGATGGTATACTGTCCGATAGATATTTTTTCACTTTTGAGATATTTTCGAGATATTTTCTCTATAAATAGTACTCGAGATTTATTATTTTCTTCTTTCCTTTTCTGTCTTCTTTCTTCTTTATTTTCTCTCGATCTTGGAAGTGTGGTCTTGAGACCTGCAGTGTGGTTTTTGAACCCCTTTATGGTGGTGGATTAAAATGTTTAGGCTTGCAGCTCGCGTTAGGCAAGTAAACCTTGTCGATTTCCTGAACTTCTTTTACTTTCAATCATGTTACTTTCCTGGAGCTGGGTTATTTATTTTTATCTTAGATTTATTTTTTTATAGTTGTTCATATCATGATTTTTAGCCTAGTTACCATCTCGGTTTTAATTTTTGGTAGAATCTTATTTTATCCCTTTTTGGTAACTCGGTAACGAAATCGGTAGCGGAGTTGTGACCGTGACATTTAGTCCATTTTGTGATATGAGACTTACCCTAGATTTGACTTCTTGTTAGACTTGGTTCTGCTAATTTTTGGGATTTAATTTGGGTCCAGGAAATTAAACTTGATTTAACCCAATTTATTCTTGGAAACTGGCATATCGACGGTATACTATAGTATACTGAAGGTATACCGATTTCACCCGATTTGATTTCTAGATATTTTTATATAAACCCTATCAATATACCGACGATGTACTAGGTTGTGCCGATGGTATACCGATCTTGCCGTTATTTTTAGATATTTGTCTTGGCCGGCATACCGACGATGTACTAGGTTGTGCCGACGGTATACCGATTTATAAAAATTTATTTTTCAGTAACTTTTTCCTACTTGAAAAGGCATATCGACAGTATACTACAATATATCGATGATATACCAATTTGTTGGAATTCAGAACTTGCTGTGTTTTTCTTATCTCGGACTGGTGTACCGACGGTGTACTGGATTGTACCGACGGTACACCGATCGTGCACTTTCTTTATAAATTCTTAGTTTTTATGATTTTATGTCGAAACTTTTGGCTTTTTTTTGGACACATGATGACTTGACTTAATTTTGGACATGAACTTACATAGCTCCAGATTACATGACTTGACTTGACTTGGCTTTAATCGATTTTACCAGGCTTTGCCCGACTATGCGTGATGACAAGATTGACTGGACTTGACTTGGCATAACTTTACTTGGCTTCATCGGACATGGCTTGACTTGGTTTTACTTGGCTTCATCTAGTTGGATATAGCTTCACATGATTGTAGATGGCTTTACCTGGTTTCACATGTCTTTACCTGGCTTCACTTTGTTTCACTTAGCTTGATTGTTGTCGTAGCATACATGAGTCTTATGTGCAATGTATATTAAAACTATTTATATTACTATTCGAGCATAATTTATCTGTATCATGTCTAGGATGTATTCTGCGGAATGCCATACCCAAATTAACACAAAAAACTACTAGGGGTTAATTAACTAGAGATTCACTTATTACATGGCTAAAGATTTTCCTAGATTGTATGCAGTCCCGGTAATTCATACTATTATCTTGAGGAATATCTAGTAGTTTATATTATGGAGTATCTTGAGGAGTATCCAATTAGTTATGTGTATGGATATCCTGGACAGACTACAGGAGCATAAGATCAGAAGGAACTCTAGCATCGTATTGCATTATAAAGTCAGTAATTAAGGACTGTGAAAACCCTAGTTAGTTAATGTTATCAAGCCATACTTATTTGAATTATCATGATTAATGGTTGCTAGTTAGACTAGGCTTTACATGATAACCTTTACTTTCAGTACTTGTTATATCCTTATTGATTATCAGAACTGGATATGTCTCATTACAAGTTTTAAAGTATTTATTATCCTAAGATCTTTTATATTCAGTCTTTACTTTCTATTATTTGTATTACATGTGTTGGGGGTTTAAGTTCCTAAATTGGCTTCCTTTATGGTACATGTTATTTGGGGGTCTGAACTTACTGGTTTTGTATGGCCAGATCCAGTAGTAGCACCGGAGGATCTTCCATATTTTCCTAAGGATGGTGGCCACCAGGAGCACTAGATCGCTTAAATAGGTTTTCTTACTTCCCCAACGTGATGTACATTTTATTTTGTGGCGTTTAGCCACCGAGCATGCATTTAGCTCATGTTTTAGTTTGATTAGTTAGCCTTGGGCATTAGCATGATTGATATATCCTAGGGTTGATCATGTATGACTCAGATTTTGGCTAGTTTATTCATTCTGTGTTACTAGCATCATGATCATCTGTATATTATAGTTTTGGACGCTTTGCTATTATATTTCATATGATCTTATATCTTATTACTATTCATGTTGTTCTTATGATTGAGATACTAGGGTTGTTGGACCTAGGATTAACTGTTGGTTTGTATTAGTGACCCCTCATATCTTTATGCTTCACTGTATATACGGAGTACCACAGTGCTCTAAGTATAAGAAGCTGGCCTTGTCACTCCTATTTTCTAGTATTCTGGATCTAGGGTGTAACACGATTTTAGTGGTAGTCAATGCAGGTCTGTCTGAGCGAATTATGTCTGTCTTATCAGATTTGATCTAATTTTTATAGATATGCGGGGGGTTGTGGCTATTGCTAGATGTCTCAATCCTAAACTGTTCTCCTTTATCCTTAGTTATTTCTTTCCATCCCTAATTCTTAATCTAATACCTGCTTATTCGTTAATCCATCATGTTCTTCGATTGACACTTCTGTCCTTAACTTTCAGGGGCACGATTCCAGTTACTATCGGCCGGATGGATCAAGTGCAGATCGAGGAGGGTTAGCATTTGGGAGCCCAACATATTCCTAGAGATTAGCCTAAGCATTCTAGTGTAGATTCTAGAGTAGATCCCGAATCAGAATATCCGGCAGAAGCGGACTGGCATGCAACAACTGTGCACCCAGTTCAGCCCAAGGAGAGTAGGATCGTCGATGGTTACGCGACAGAGTTTGCAAGACTTAGTCGGTTTGCTCCTACTTTGGTAGCGACCGAGTTGGAGAGAGAGTAAGGAGGTTCCAACAGGGACTCCATTTAGAGATTATCTTGGCAATAAAACAACATAAGTTTTAGACCTTTGACGTTGTGATGCGGGCAGCCAGGAGGTATGTGTACACATTGTAGAAGATTATCAATAGAGTTGGTAGTCTGAAGAGGCCCAATGTTTCAAAAGGATCAGCATCCCAATCATCAGCACCAGCTCCAGCAGTTACAGCCCTGAAGATTGGATCCTCGAGGAGGACTGCATCTGTAATAACCCATACCCGATATAAGGGCATAAGAACGTGTCTATATCCAGCCTACGCCACAACATCGATAATAGAATATTGTTTGTATAAACTATACTATCTAGCAATAATGATCATCAAGATAGATAATGCCACCAATAAAATATAAAAACTAAATAATAGAATTTTAAGATGGAACAACTCACGAATATGATACAAAAAACTGAAGAGTCAAAAAATATAACTCGTAAGACAGAAGATAATATCCAAGGAGTCTCAAGGTAAAGGAGTACTAACCGGGATGAGTTCCTCCAGAGCCACAGTCTCTAGCTCTAAGCCAACTACGTCCTGAGGCCAATAGTGAGTGGGTTACCACTCCTCAGTGTCATCTGAAAAAATATATCCAATCAGGATTGGAGCAAAGTATACCTCTCACAGCAGTTCCAATAAAAGATAAAGACTATATAACAGTAAATAGAGAGCATATACAAGATGAATAGTCATGGCAGAAATATACATAAATAAATAAATGCGGAAAATACATACAAGAGATATGAACATAATATATAGAATCAATAAATACATCTAAGTAAGTGAGTACTAGCGACAATATGTGATCATCTTGGGAACTTGCTCGGGAATCATGGCCTGGTTAATCATACGTGTTATGTATGATTAACACTATACAATAAAACTAAGAACTACGGGGTATAGTCACATGTATATACTAAATACTCTCCGCCTCCGACTGGTTTAATGGATCCAACCATGATACGCTCTGACACGAGATTCCATAAAAAGGAGCTAATCTTCTCATGAATCAGTGTCTATACATATACAAAAATAATGGGGGTCGCACAAGAAATACGCTAGAAACTACCAGAAATAATTTCTCATGGCGGCATCCAGGAATACCATAGAGGATATCATAAACGGAAAACTGTCTGAGAATCTACTCGCCTGGAATCCGATGAACAGTATCATAGATGTCCGAAATGGTGCCTCGAAGACATAAATATAGAATATTACATCAATACAAGATTTTGGAATGAATACAAGTTAAACTAGTCCAAATCTAAGTCATTAGGCCAAATCTAAGTCAAAATAGTCAAACTAGGTCAACTTTTGGTCAAACTAGTCAAACATGGTTAAACTAACTATTTGTAGGTTGTATGAGTCCATCTCTAGGATATTGGGTCCATATGCTACTAACCAAGGCTATACTAGCTATATTAGCATACTAGAATATCAAAACCATTCCGTATCGTAAGCTACTTAAAATAGTGTATAAGAAAATACCATATAATATACAAGTATAATATATATAGTTTCTCCTAGCTAAACTAATACTAAATGAATACCTTGGCTTTGAGCCAACACAGTATCACACTAGCTACACCCTCTCGTGACACCAAATACCCAATACCTTATCATTACCCTGCATATCAAAAGGTAATACTAGAACTAACATTAACTAAAAAATTACTTATGCTAAATAGTGTATATATATACCCTAATATATATACAAACTCATATAAAAAATGAACAATATTAACTAACTTAACTTTAACTGATACATACATATAGCTAATTGTTAACAAACTAATTGATATCATCAATACTAACTATTTGGTATCACTACTAACCAAGTAACAACTGATACTTTAAGTATACTAATCCATACTACAAATTCCTACAAATGTTGTTGTTGCACAAACCCATAATCTTCCCTTACAACACCCAACAACTGTGCCTCTTTGGCACTGCCCTGTTGTAGCAAAACTTTATACCCGACTGTAAACCCCCTGATTTTCAAGAATTTTTAAATTTGGATTTTTCACAATTTTCTAAAAATTTTTGGGATTTTTCTGTAATTAAATTCAGGTGTTTTAATTATTAAAGGATTTTTAAATAATAATAAATAATATTAAAATATTATGAAAATAATATTTTATGGTGTAAAATGAAAAACTAGACATAGGATAATTTTTCGGGAATTTATTGGACCCCGGAAGCATTTTAAAAGCCCTAAAAACTAATTAATTAATTAAACCAAAATAAATCGAATTTATTCAAAATAAACCAAACCAAACCAATTTTTGAACCGGGTTCATTTAAATTAAACCAAATCCTTAGCGGGTCGGATCCGGGTCTAACCCAGACCCGACCCATTAGCCCAGACCCGACCCTCATTGTTTTGGATCGGGCTGGATCCATAACAGACCCGACCCGTCCGCCCAAACCCGACCCGCAACCTCTTCTCTCCCAAACGGTTCCCGACTCATTACCTCCCCACCGGCCGGCCAACCGCCGCCGCTTGGCCTCCCGCCGCTGTAAAACGACCGCCGGCCATTCTCCGTCTTCCCTGACCCTCCGCCTCATCTCCTTCACCGGCCACCGTTCGCCTCCCCGCTCGATCTCCTATAAAAACCCTTTCTCCCCATCGACTCCGGCCAAATCCCCTCCGACGCCGCCACCTGCAACCCGACGACGCAGCCCCCGCGACCTCCGCCTGCTGTCGCCGTCTTTTTCCTCACCCGTTCGGCCAGGACCCTCCACCCTAGCCCAGCCGCCCCCTCGAGCTTCGCCGCCCGACCTCGCCGTGCCCGCAGCGACCGCCAGAGACCCACGACGCTGCCGTCCGGCCGTCTGCGCTGCCCCAACATGCCGCCTTGCCGCCGCAGTCGTCGCTAGCCTCCCTCCGGCCGCCGTAGTTGACTCAGAAACCCTAACCCTAGGGCTGACACGGCCGGACACAGGACACTGTGTTGTGTCAAAGACGACACACGGACACAGAATTCTCGAATTTTTGAGCCCTATTCAGGTACTCGTATCTCACTCCTCGCTACCCCAATTTTTTTTTCGTCAGTTGCATCGCGTAGCCTGCATGACCCCCTCGGTGCCCGTGCAACCCGCTCGGTGCATCGCGTCCTGTGGTGATCGTGAACCGCGATCCAAAAACAGGAAAACCAATGCCCTATTTTATCCCGAAACCGAGTACGCCCCACCAAACGGGATGACTTGGTCGTGTGCTATCTTCACAGATACGTGCGCGTCATTGATACGGACATGCGAGATTTCGCAGAAGTTGATTCGGATGTGCGTGCACACCGGAATCAATACGTATCCGCGGACACCGCCCCGTATTCGACCTTTCTGGTTTTTGTTGTAACTTAGTGTACACACGTCAGATCGAGATAAAACTTATGCCATCGGACTTGTAGCAATACGCTGGTCCTGTGAACCAAGTTTGGTTCGATTCTGAGAACGTTGATAAAATCGCGTGTCATTGGCCCACAGGCTCCACTTGACGGGCGATTTTGAGAACGACTCATCGGAATCCAATTCTGGAAGTTCTGTTGGGTTCGTATCATCATTCCTGACTCGTTGACACTAAGTTGGACAAATTTGGAGACCTTTGACCCTGACTCGTTTTTCGGTGCAAAGTGGCCCACATCTGGACCCCGCTTTGACCCAAAAATGTCATTTTTGCCCTTGTCTCCAAATTTGACTCAAGGACAGGCGTTTCTAGCTGATTAATATTTTTTGGATCTGATGGTGATATTTATTTCAGCAACCGGAGTACTGCCTGCAATCCCCGCTGAAGTCAGAGGTACAATTGGAGCCGGAAACCCAGGCAAGTGTACCTTGCCATAAATTGCAGTATATTGATTCATTTTGTTCTCTTGATTTATTTTCTGTGACTGTTGTACATGCTCAACCCTAGGGCCGCGTGACTTGCTTAGCATCCGATTATAGTCGGGTGCCAACACCGTACGCGGGGTTGTGCAATGTCAACTAGAGATGGATATCGTGATATTTACATTCTAGTACTTGCCATATCAAGTACGTTATAACCAGGACACCTGACACAAATCATAAGACAGAATCTTCCTGAATATTCAAGGTGATTCTGTATAGGATACAGGTTTATGACTTATACAATTTACATGCTTAAATTTTATCCTGACTTATTGCATTAGTTTTAATCTTGCGTAACATGAACATTGTGAACTGTGACGTGAGATTACATTGGGTGGGAAGAGTATTACCATATCAAGGCTGATTATATTATATATATTGTCATCAGGATGTGTCCTAGTCTCTGACACAGCTTTGGCACCAGTTCTGGCCCTTCGAGAAAATACTGCTATAGTTTTTTGACACTGATCCTGTAGTAGTCTCAGCCTGAGTATGACTAAAACTCTCACTTGCATTATCACTTAGCTGGTTTATTTACTTACCCTATTATTCCTTTATTTCTGTACTGCATTATCTTTGGCTTGTATTTTCTGTACCTTGCTATGTCCCCTGAGGACCTGGAATGGATTATGTCCAAAGATTTAGCAGACAAGATCTACCCTGAGGTGTACGGAACATGAGCATTTCTAGGAGTAGTACTGGAACCTGAGGACGAGGTGCTCGCTGGGGACTTCTCCTGAACATCTGCTCTTCCATGCTCAGTTTTATGGCTATTAAACTCTTTATTTTCCTGTTTAAATAAACTTTTGTAAACAGACTTAATATAGGGTTGTTCCCCGATTTTTATTTAGTTTTGACTGGATATTGTTTAATACTTTCTATTGTTATTTCTGTGTTTATTCTGTGGATGAGATTAGTAAACCCTGCCTATTGTAATACAGCTTAAGTATGTCCCGATGGATCCATTAAATTGGGTTTGTCCATCGGTGCTTGCTGCTGGCCATTGCCACGTGTCCCGTCCCCGATATTTTGGGACTGAGGCGTGACATAGTTTTTGTGGTGGCCCATACAAGTCAACGACAAAATTGTTCAGTTTTAACTTAGGGACTGAACAGGCCTGCAAAAGAATAGGATAAGCTTTTAGGATCTCATCCACTTGCTTGAATCATTTTTGATATCTGTATCGTATTCAAACTAATTTTTGACTTGCGTCTTGCCTTGATTCCTGTGCGCCTCTTATAGTTTATTTTTGATGCACAGTAATGGATTCACAAGTAAACGACGAAACTCCAGCAAGAATACCAATAGGTGCTGAAGCCACCTACGGAGAAGATGAAGTGACGCTATTGAGTGTAGATCCCTCTACTCACCGAAGCAGCCAAGCAGATCAGCAAGCTTCTAGCTTTTGGCGTAATGACATTCCGCCTCCTCCACAGTTCACTCCACAGATGCCTATCTTTCCACCAGGGCAAGCAATGGACGGACAACAGATATTCTAGATATTTTACACAATGATGCAAGCCCAGCAACAAATCCAAACTGAGGCCCATCGTCGCGAGGCTGAGTACTTGAGGAACAGCATAGTAAATGCATTGGAGCAGGTCAACCTACCAGCTCGACGACCAATGATGGGCTCTATCACCAATTTCTGCCAGTTGAAGCCCCGTACCTTTTCTGGCAAGGAGGGACCAACAGAAGTTCATGAATGGCTCACCAACATTCGGCATCAATTAGAAGCAGCTGAGCTTCCCCGGGAACGTTGGATGACTGCCGTCAGAATGCAATTGACGGACAATGCTCATCACTGGTGGCTATCCGAGGAGACCAGGCTCGGACCAGACCGAGTTACTTGGGAAGAGTTCTCCAGACTCTTCCAGGAGATGTACATTCCGGCTATCGCTCGATCAGAACTTCGAGACAAGTTCAATCGCCTTACTCAGGATGCTATGACGGTGGAAGAGTACAACGCCGAGTTCATTCGTCTAAGTCGTTTCGCCCCAACATTGATCCCGACAGAAGAAGAGAAGGCCGAAAAGTTTTTCGACGGACTCAACATCAAGTTACAGAAACTAATTGGATCTGTCGCACCAACTTCGTACTCGGACGTCCTTGCTGCAGCTCGACGCATGAAGCACGTCACCAGGAGAGAGACCAGTCTGAAGCGGCCTTCCCCATCAGCAACAGCCAGAGCACCACAAGAAGAAGCTGCAAAAAGACCTCACCAACAGCAGAAAGTAGCTACACCACAAGTAATAGTCCTCTCTGCTTGTCACTACTGTGGCAAATCAGGCCATCTCGCCAGAGAATGCCGACGCAGGTTAGGACTATGCTTAGGTTGCGGATCCAGACAGCATGCAGTGAGGGATTGCCCTGAGCGTAGAGAAGGAGCACCAAGGGCAAACCAACAAGCTCTACCGGCACCAGCAGGACATCAACCAAGGCCACCCTTGGCACTTCAAGCAGCACCCTACCAGCAAGCCCAGTAACAGCATAGGGCACCATCTCAAGGACGCGGCCAAGCTTTTGCGATGAATGTGGGAGACGCGCAGAATCATGGATTAGCTAATGCGAGTAAGTGTTTGTAGTTATGTTTCTAGCATTGCTATAGTTCGTGCCTGCTGGTTCGTGACCCCAGACTTAACCTGATAGTTTAACTTGCTAATAATTGATAACCTAGTATTAATCTAAGTAATTTTAAACTTATAACCTAGAATGTTTATAAATGTTAACCTGGTATATTTTTAAAAGAATAACCTATTTTTCTAAAAACTGTAATTTTCTAGATTTCCTATAATTGGGAGATTCCATGGCTTAGGGAAATGACTTTCCCTATGTGTTTAAACCCTCAACCTTGATTTTCTGATTCGAATAAATTTTACAACCGTGTCATCTCTATTGACCGGTTATTCTTTGATTGCGAGGATGCAATCCTCTTAAGGGGGGTAGATTGTAAACCCCCTAATTTTTAAGAATTATTTAATTTGGATTATTCATAATTTTCTGGAATTTTCTGGGATTTTTTTGTAATTAAATTCAGGTGTTTTAATTATTAAAGGATTTTTAAATGATAATAAATAATATTAAAATATTATGAAAATAATATTTTATGGTGTAAAATGAAAAACTAGACATAGGGTAATTTTCCGGGAATTTATTGGACCTCGGAAGCATTTTAAAAGCCCTAAAAACTAATTAATTAATTAAACTAAAATAAACCGGGTTTATTTAAAATAAACCAAACCAAACCAATTTCTGAACCGGGTTCATTTAAATTAAACAAAATCCTTAGCGGGTCGGATCCGGGTCTAACCCAGACTCGACACATTTGCCCAGACCCGACCCTCATTGTTTTGGATCGGGCCGATCCATAACAGACCCGACCCGTCTGCCTAATCCCGACCCGCAACCTCTTCTCTCCCAAACGGTTCCCGACTCATCCCCTCCCCTCCGGCCGGCCAACCGCCGCCGCTTGGCCTCCCGCCGCTGTGAAATGACCGCCGGCCGCTCTCCGTCTTCCCCGACCCTCTGCCTCCTCTCCCTCACCGGCCATCGTTCGCCTCCCCGCTCGATCTCCTATAAAAACCCTTTCTCCCCCTCGACTCCGGCCAAATCCCCTCCGACGCCGCCACCTGCAACCCGACGACGCAGCCCCCGCGACCTCCGCTTGCCGTCGCCGTCTTCTTCCTCACCCGCTCGGCCAGGACCCTCCACCCTAGCCCAGCTGCCCCCTCGAGCTTCGCCGCCCGACCTCGCCGTGCCCGCAGCGACCGCCAGAGACCCTCGACGCCGCCGTCCGGCCGTCTGTGCTGCCCCAGCACGCTGTCTCGCCGCCGCAGTCGTCTCCGGCCTCCCTCCGGCCGCCTCCGGCCGCCGTAGTTGACTCAGAAACTCTAACCCTAGGGCTGACACGGCCGGACACAGGATACTGTGTTGTGTCAAAGATGACACACGGACACAGAATTCTCGGATTTTTGAGCCCTATTCAGGTACTCGTATCTCACTCCTCGCTATCCTAATTTCTTTTCCATCAGTTGCATCGCGTAGCCTACATGACCCCCTCGGTGCCCGTACAATCCGTTCGGTGCATCGCGTCCTGTGGTGATCGTGAACCACGATCCAAAACCAGGAAAACCAATGCCCTGTTTTACCCCAGAACCGAGTACGCCCTGCCAAACGGGATGACTTGGTCGCGTGTGGTCTTCACAGATACGTGCGCGTCGTTGATACGGACGTGCGGGATTTCGCAGAAGTTGATTCGGATGTGCGTGCACACCGGAATCAATGCGTCTCCGCGGACACCGCCCCATATCTTACCTTTCTGGTTTTCACTGTAACTTAGTGTACAGACGTCGGATCGAGACGAAACTTGAACCATCGGACTCGTAGTAATACGCTGGTCCTATGAACCAAGTTTGGTTCGATTCTGAGAATATTGACAAAATTGCGTGTCGTGGGCCCCACAGGCTCCACTTGACGGGCGATTTTGAGAACGGCTCATCGCTGGAAGTTCCGTTGGGTTCGTATCATCGTTCCTGACTTGTTGACACTAAGTTGGACAAATTTGAAGACCTTTGACCCTGACTCATTTTTCGGTGCAAAGTGGCCCACATCTGGACCCCGCTTTGACCCGAAAATGTCATTTTTGCCCTTGTCTCCAAATTGGACTCAAGGACAGGCGTTTCTAGCTGATTAATATTTTTTGGATCTGAAGGTGATATCTATTTCAGCAACCGGAGTACTGCCTGCAATCTTCGCTGAAGTCAGAGCTACAATTGGAGCCGAAAACCCAGGCAAGTGTACCTTGCCATAAATTGCAGTATATTGATTCATTTTGTTCTTTTGATTTATTTTCTGTGACTGTTGTACATGCTAAACCCTAGGGCCGTGTGACTTGCTTTGTATTCGATTATAGTCGGGTGCCAACACCGTACGCGGGGTTGTACAATGTCAACTAGAGATGGATATCGTGACATTTACATTCTAGTACTTGCCATATCAAGTACGTTATAACCAGGACACCTGACACGAATTATGAGACAGAATCTTCCTGAATATTCAAGGTGATTCTGTATAGGATACCGGTTTATGACTTATACAATTTACAAGCTTAGATTTTATCCTGATTATTGCATTAGTTTTAATCTTGCGTAACATAAATATTGTGAACTGTGACGTGAGATTACATTAGATGGGGAGAGTATTACCATATCAAGGCTGATTATATTATATATATTGTCATCTGGATGTGTCCTAGTCTTTGATACAGAGCTTTGGCACCAGTTCTGGCCCTTCGAGAAAATACTGCTATGGTTTCTTGACACTGATCCTGTAGTAGTCTTAGCCTGAGTATGACTAAAACTCTCACTTGCATTATCACTTAGCTAGTTTATTTACTTACCCTATTATTCCTTTATTTCTGCACTGCATTATCTTTGGCTTGTATTTTCTGTACCTTGCTATGTCCCCTGAGGACCTGGAATGGATTATGTCCCCAGATTTAGCAGACGAGATCTACCCTGAGGTGTACGGAACAGGAGCACTTCTAGGAGCAGTACCGGAACTTGAGGACGAGGTGCTCGCTGAGGACTTCTCCTGAACATCTGCTCTTCCATGCTTTGTTTTATGGCTATTAAACTCTTTATTTTCCTGTTTAAATGAACTTTTGTAAACAGACTTAATATCGGGTTGTTCCCCGATTTTTATTTACTTTTGACTGGATGTTATTTAATACTTTCTATTGTTATTTCTTTGTTTATTCTGCGAATGAGATTAGTAAACCCTGCCTATTGTAATACATCTTAAGTATGCCCCGATGGATCCATTAAATTGGGTTTGTCCATCGGTGCGTGATGCTGGCCATTGCCACGTGTCCCGTCCCCGATATTTTGGGACTGGGGTGTGACACTGACCCACTGTACAGGGAAACAAGGGTACTGGCATGTTGTTCAGTACCCAAGTGTAGCCGCCTAAGTTGCTCTTACTACTACTGTAGGGTTCCCCCTCACTAAGCCTGCATCTTCTTGCTGCACTCGTGCAGTTGTGACATCAATGGCTACGGTTTCCCTTTATTGTATTTGCACAACAATACAATCAACCACTGTAGACATGACTGCAGTGCACAAGGTTTGCAGTGCCTTCACACAGAGCTACTACAATAGTTGTGCACATCACTTGCACAGGAAAGTAGTACATCTCCCATCCAGTCCTTACATTGTTGTTGTTACCAATCAAAAATGCCACTTGCCTGACCC
Source organism: Iris macrosiphon (assembly GCA_036927795.1). Lineage (NCBI taxonomy): Eukaryota > Viridiplantae > Streptophyta > Magnoliopsida > Asparagales > Iridaceae > Iris > Iris macrosiphon. The sequence continues at coordinate 56,215,541 of JAYESA010000002.1, forward strand.
CCTTATCACCCCCAAAGTCTGTGCAAACCTGAGCACACAAGTGCATCGAACTCATTCCTGAACACTAGTTGTTTCCCCATCTATCATCGTCAAACACAACATAATGCATCATACTTAAAACAATACTCCCTCTCGCTACTACTAATGACTGATACCTATACCTCAATATAAAATATGTAACTTAAGGCGAACGAACAAGAACATAGATAAATATAGTTACATATATATATATATATTGCTACATACATAGAAATGATTACATACATATATTTATATCCTTAATACACTAGTTAAATAAGAGAAACAACACTAGTTAGGATAACAAAGTACTAACAAAGTAATATATGAAACACAAGGAGTGCATCACACCCATATCACACTAAATCTATGATACACTTATGATACAGCCCTAACACAATATCAAATCCATCACTAATGTTGTGATCAAGTCTAGATGCAAAATTATAAGCAATATAAAGTGCTAGCTACTCATCTACGTGATTATGGCAAACTATGACAAGTGTAGACCTCATGTCGAAGGGAAAACCCCCAAAATTATCCCGTATCACTAAATGTTTATGATATGGCCTACTCGTATCCAATTTTGGACACGACACTAGTCTCACACAAACAAACATATGTCAATTTGGTCTACTAGACCCATTGACAAACAACTGGTGCACCAATCTCGGATTTCTCCCAAATTGGGCACAAAACACATATTAACATTCACAATAGAGGTCCCTTGTAGTCAATTCTTCTTCCTATAGGTAGTACTAACACATTGAAGGGTTCCTAATAATTAAACTACAAATTTAGAGTATAAAAAAAAGGAAAATTATAAATTGTCCCTATTGGAAGATGGATTTCCAATGTAAGTCTCTAATTGGACACAAGAGGGCTCAACTTGTGCAATCTCCTCCTCCTTGTTGCTCCTTGCCCCCTCTTTGATTTTAGATATACTAATATTGAATAATGATAGTAATTGTAAGTGATTTGATGGGAATTTGGTAGGGGGTGGGTTGAATTGGTGAAGAACACCAACTGGATAAAATAAAATAAAATAAGGAGAGAGAATTTTTTCCCTTTCAATAGGACGGCCACTTTCCCCCATCTCTAAGTAATGGTATAAAAAGCCAAATACCCCTATTGGGTTGTCATAAAAAAATGATTAAGGAAGGAAGGTTCTCTTCCTAATGGTTTGACTAATTAATCACTAACTTAAAGAATTGGACAAGTTATTGGTCTTAAGTCTTACTAAAATAAATAAATATTGGCCCATGAGTCAAGTCTTGTCTAGTTAGGTCCACTAACACAAGTCTAAATATAATGCAAAATTTAACAATAAATAAATATATAACTTGAACAAAATTATGAAATGACCAAAATATCCTTTCCTGGAAAATATTGTTGGGACAAGTCAACCCCCCTAAAAATAATTTTGTCCTCGAAATTCAAATACTAAACTACTCTAAGAAAAGCAAAACAGAAAAAGAAAGAACAAACCTCAAGGCACAAATAGATACAGGTACTGCTCTCGCATTTTATTCTCCCTCTCCTAGGTAGACGCTCCCGAATAGTAATGCCTCCATGCGACGCATACCAAGAGAATGGTCTGGTTTCTTAGCACCTCTCTCTGCGATCCAGAATTTCAACTGGCTGCTCTAGATAGTTGAGAGTAGGTCCCAACTCTATCTTCGAGTAATCTAATACATGACTAGGATCCGCCATGTACCGTCTCAACTGTGATACATAAAACAAGTTGTGCACTCCCTCCAATGCAGGTGGCAAGTATAATATGTTGGCAACTGCACCGACCCTTTCGAGAATACTGAAGGGTCCGATGAATCGCGAACTAAGCTTCCTGTCTCAACCGAACCCTATCGTGCCTCGTATTAGAGAAATCCTTATAAACTCCAGACCTCCAACCTAGAGCAAACACAATATTAAGAAATTAATCTATAATAAACAACCATTATAAAAAATAAAAAAACCTAAAGTCTATCTCTAATCAAGTTGACCTTCTCCGCCACCTGAAGTCTATCTATAATCAAGTTGAACTTCTCCGCGGCATCCACCCGCATCTCTGGCCCTAGCAAAGCTCTCTCTCCAACATCGTCCTAAGACAAAGGAGTGCGATACCTCCGATGGTATAGATCCTCAAATGGTAACATCTTTATACTAGCCTGGTAGTTGTTATTGTAAGTAAACTCTACCAAATGGAGATGGTCCTCCCAAGATCTCTCGAAATCTAGTACACAGGTGCGGAGCATATCTTCGAGAATCTGAATGGTACTCTCTGACGGTCCATCAGTCTAGGATAGTATACAGTACTGAACTTGAGCTGGATACCGAAGCTCGCCTACAAACTCTTCCAGAAATAAGAAGTAAAATGACTATTCTGATCCGAGACTGTGCTGACGGGAACCCCATGTATCTAGACGATCTGTCTCACAAATATCTCTGCCAACTTCTTTGTAGACAAACCCACCTTGAAAGGCAAAAAGTGGGTCAATTTGGTCAACATGTCTACGATGACCCAAATTGCATCTTTTCCTCCTAGAGATCATAGAATTAGGACACAAAATCTATAGTAATATGGTTCTACTTCCACTATGGAATGGGTAATGGCTGAAGTAAACCACCTGGCCTCTGCCTCTCGGCTTTCACCTGTTGACACACTAAGCATCTGGATACAAACTGTGCTACCTCCCTCTTTATGCCATACCACCACACACTCTTTAGCATATCCTGATACATCTTATTGGCACCTGGATGCATAAAATACTGAGAGCGATGCGCTTCCTGTAATACCTCCTCATGCATCTCTCCACTAGGCACACACAGTCTAGTACCGTGCCGCATAGAACCATCCTCAGAAATGGTTATCACTACCATATTTCAGATTAGGGATATTTTTGTCTTTTCATAATTTAATGTGTAAATGATTGCATGATAATTATTTATATTTAAATTGGTGTGATTTTATTTGATTGTTGCACCTTATCGTTGCTTCGATAATTTGAGCGCTATACTAGCCACTGCCTTCCAACTAATTTTACACCCTTGTCTTAGACGTGCCAGACTTTTATTTTGATCCTTGTGTGACTTATAACTATGCCATAATGTACTTCATTCATACGTCGCAATCGACTATATTTAAATCAATATAAATCTAACTTTGTATCCTTGTGCGTTCCAATCGAAATTGGAGACCCAATCTTGACTCATTTTGTTCAACCCAAATTAGGGTAATATTCTATTCTGAGTCTACTTCACTCATGACACTTGTGTCCTACTTAATTTTAGCCCCATGTACTTCTAATAAATTTTAGAACACATATTATATTTATTTTAATTTAATTAAACCACAAACCCAATTTTGTGCAAATTACCATTTGTTGGGCACTTTTATGCAAAAGTGTATTAAGGTGTCCACCCTATTGGACAAAACACGTAAAGAAACCCATTTCTCCTTCATGTGATTCTTTTCACAATTTTTGGGTGTGTGTAACTCAACATCAATCTCCTTAAACCATGGCCCTCCAAATTTTGAACCAAATGGAATCCTAGCCTTTCATTTTGAATCTATTTGAATCCTATCTCTTAAAATATATCAATGACAAGCCCTTTTTCCAAGGGTTTGACCAAGCCCTAATTCTAGGTCAACCCAATACTATATACATATATATAAATATTATTTTTCCTTTTCTCTTTTTCTTTCAACCAAACCTATAGCTACAGCCGACCATCCCTCCCTGTTCATTCTTCTTCATCTCCCCTTTCCTTCAACCCCTCGCCCGCCGGAGTCTCGAACCCCCTCGCCGAATGCCTGGCCATCTTCGCCTTGATCGAAAGAGACCCGTACGCCGTTCTCCTCCATACGCCACCCTTCCCATCCGTCCTCGTCGCCTCCACACGACGCTGAACCCCGCTGAACCTCGCCGAGCCACCTCGCCGACCAGATCATGACCTCGAGCACCGCTGCACTCGCCATCCCGCTGTCCTGACCGCTAAACCCGCCTGTACTCGATCGAACCTCGCCGGAGGCCTCGCCTGACCCATCCGGCCACCCTTGTCACGACCGGAGTGACTCATTGAATCACCTGAAGCCGCTGCCCGTCGACCTGAGCGCACGATCGCCTGCACCATGAACCCTAGTAGTACCCTGCTGCCACCCCCTTCTCGACGACCTCGACACGAATGCCTCATCCAGCGTATACAGGTTTGAGTTCTTCCTCTTGCGTACATGTACACATACACGCATACGCGAAATTCTTATTAGTATGCATACATATTTTTAGTTATGGATTAATATACGCATATTGTATATTTGGTATAGTATGTATGTATTAGTATATGTATTTAGCATATGCTTAATATATATAATTGGTATGTATATACATATATATATACAGTATATGAATTCAATTAGTATATATACACACATATATAAATATATATATATATATTGTATATGTATTTAATTGGTGTACATATAAATTGTAAGTAATTAATGTTATATGATAGTTAAGACTATATGTATATTTATAGATGTACTATGAGACCCTAGTATAATTATGGATATCCCATAGTTACATTGACCTGTGACCCTATGATTTGTTAGCAGACTGCCTTATGTACACTGACGTATTGGCGAGACCCAAATTATTTGACTGTCTGTTATGCACAGCAACTACAGGCGTGACACCCATACAACTAGACGCACACTTGACCCTGTAGATGACAAGTGCCACCCCTAGCGTAGTCTCTGAGTTTATTATGTTATTGATTGTGTGTGTTAGTGTATCGACTGATTTGTATTGTCATTAAATAATGTCCATAGGACTGTTGGATCATTCAGACGATACATTGGAAATAGGACATTGGTATTTCCAGCAAAGGACCATAAGCGAGTACATTCTCTGACAGTTTTTATTATGTTGATTATCTTTATAATTCTAGTTGTATAGCGTACATGATTCTGACACTATATATACACGAGTTGGCATCATCGAGACCTGTCACGAGGTATCGTGATTAGAATCCATCGTGCTAGCTGGGAAAATGGGGAAATATTAGTAGCTTATATGATCATACCTAACTTTACATACATCATAGCTCACCCACACCTCTCGTCGGTGCAGCCTGACCATTACATGCCTCATAGCCTATTACATGTGATTAGCCTGACTATTGCTCGCATCATAGCTATCTGGATGGTTAGCCTGGCCTTACATGAATTATAGCTAATCATATTTAACAAGCCTGATCAGTCCCAAGCCGATCACATGATATGCTGATGTTTCACACACTTAGCTAGATGTTCTTGACATGTATCTCTAGTATATTGATCTAGCATTCATTATGTTCTAGTTATTGTTCTAGTACTCACTTATATTCTAGTTTATTATTCTAGCATACACTTGTATTTCTATTCATTGCTAGATGTACATTGATGATGACATATGCTTCAGTACTTTATTATTCTAGTATTTTTTATTGCCAGTATTCATATATATCTTGTATTTTTTTATACTGTGTTATAGTTTTTGTCAATATATGTGGAACTGCTGTTAGTGCTTGTACTTTGCTCCAATCCTGACTGGATATTTTTTCAGAGGATCTTGAGGATTTCTGTCCTACACATTACAGACCAGGTATAAATGCAGACTACACACCAGAGATCTTAGAGGAGACTATTCCTTTAGAGGAGACATTACCTGCAGATATCTAGACAATATTTATTTTATGCATTGAGACTTATTTGAGGTTTATTTCAATTTATGTTGAAACTTATATTGGGTTTTATTTAGGACTTGTGGAGACTTTATGTTAGACAGCTAGACTGCTATTTATCTTTATTTTGAGACATGGTATTTAACTATGTCATTCTTCTTATCTTTTATCGTGCCTTTATACTCTTATAATTATTGTGATTGAGTTTGCATTATGAGCTATTGTGTGATGTATATTGTCCTCCTCATGGAGCTGATATCATTGATAGGTTGTGAGTTAAGTTTAGTATTTATTGTGACCTAGACATCGTTCTACTGCCGATGCTGCGGCGTAGGCTGGACGTACCCACGACTCATGCCTAAATTCTGGGTGTGGGTCATGACAATAGTGAAATCATCCTCCAATCCGACTTTCACCTGAGCTCTGATGCTCCTCAGAGACACATCTGTTAGCCCAATATTTAAGTTAAGTTTTTGAATATGGCTAATCGATTTAGTTTAGCATTATGGTAATTGATCAATCACTATAGGATCTTCTACTTAAACTCAGCATTGTCCAGATATGTAATATTTGCTTCTGTATATTTCCTCGTTCGTCTAACATGTACTTGTAGAAAGTAATAAGAAAGATTAGCAATTGACATATGTTATATGACGATAAGCCAAAGAAAGGTATTCAGATTCCCAGATCTGGTTATTTTTGGACAACTATCGTCAAGAGAAAAAGTGTCTTGAAGTCAGCAGATATTTCAGAAGTTTGGCTACATTAGTGCTCTTAGATTTTATATATAATCTTATATTTTATTTGAGTCCATATGTAAGTTGAGTTTTACTGACATCTAGAAAATAATTCAGTCCACTCAAATAATCTAAAGCCCATCCACCCCAAAATCTGGCAAAAAATATCTTGAACCTATCCACCAAACTAGTCCACATACAAACTTGGATCTATCTAAAATAAGTAAACCGAACTCAGGCTGAATTTTCCCCTAATTTATACTGAACTCGGTCACATTTTTAGTATGAAATCATCCAGTTGTTATATTCCTGATTTTGTGACCTCTACGTTCGAAAATTCAAATATTCCCTACCGAATTTTGGCCAAACTCGGTTTGGTATAACCTATAAATAGAGTTAGATTTTTAAATTCTTACTCACTAAACCATTCTCAATCTTTCTATCCTATAGTGAGTAAACCCTCAGAGCCTAAACTTTTTTATCTTTAAGATCAACTCCCAGCCTTCTAGTGCCTAGTGCGATTTTGGTTAGAAGTTGTTCGAGTTGTAAAATCTTGGTTCATCAAGCTCTTTTTCTGTGTGAATTTGTGAGCCTTCGGATCAAAACACGTGGTGTATAAAGTTGCAAGACTTTGGATCAAATCTCATAGTGTAAAGAAGTGGCAAGCCTTCAGATCCAAGCTTGTAATTCACTATTAGTGATTATAGTGGATAAAACTCCGAGCTTGAGTTCTCGGGACTAGACTAGTCCTCTCAGAAGAAAACCAGTATACATTGCGGTGTTTGTATTTGCTTCCTATTTCTCTTACTTTATTATATTCCATATATACTGCTAGTTATTTACTACCTTCACTCTGCTTAATTTTAATTTGGTAGATTATTCTCCTGCACTCTATTCACCTCACTCTAGAGTTATTTTACGGTCCTTCAATGTCCTCATACTGGACTGCCTTGATCTTGTCCATCAACTTGAATGTATCTGCAAATCCCACATTTGTATCACAATCCCAGGAACTATCACCTTAATGCCCATGCTCTCTAAATCCTCTAACAAATATCGGTCCTATATCAAAAATATAGCTATCGGATACCTGCTCAAGGCATCGGCAACTACATTGGCCTTTCTTGGATGATACTGTAAGGATATATTAAAATCCTTTATCAGTTCCAACAACCGACACTGTCTTATGTTCAGCTCCTTCTGAGTGAAAATGTACTTTAAGCTCTTGTAGTCTGTGATGATCTCTACATGCTCCCCATCAGATAGTGTTTCCACAACTTCAAAACAAAGATAACTGCTTCCAACTCCATGTTATGGGTATGATAATTCTTCTCATGAGGACATAATTGTCAGGATGCACAGACAATCATCTTCCCATTCTGCTAGAGAATACAACCTAAACATTTTTCCAATTCATCACTATAGATAGTAAATTCTCCAGACCCTGATGGCAACATCAAAATAGGAGTAGACGTCAATCTCGTCTTTAATTCCTTAAAAGTAGCCTAACACTCCTCTGTCCAAACAAACTCCGGATACTTCTTGGTGAGTCTAGTCATCGGCTCAGCAATCCTTAAAAAATCTTGCACAAACTTCCTGTAGTAGCCTGCCAGACCCAAGAAACTCCTGATCTCTTCCACTGAATATGGGGTCTTCCAAGACTCCACTGCTATGATCTTCTTCGGGTCCACTGAAATCCTATCCCTAGTCATAACATGCCCCAAGAACTCTACCTTGTCCAGGAAGAACTCATACTTGGAGAGCTTTCCATACAGCTTCTCCTTCCTTATCACATCCAACACAATCCGCATATGCTCCTCATATTCCTTTAGCATCTTAGAGTAAATGAGAATGTCATCGATGAACACCACCACGAACTTATCAAGGTACTGGTGGAATACCTTATTCATCAAATTCATAAACACCGTCGGGGCATTAGTCAACCCAAACGACATTATCATGAACTCATACTGGCCATACCGAGTCCTAAATGCAGTCTTCAAAATGTCCTCCTGCTTCACATTTACTTGGTGTTAGCCTGATCTTAAGTCTATCTTGGAAAATACCTTGGTGCCACTTAACTGATCGAACAGATCGTCAATCCATGGCAACAGATATTTATTCTTGATAGTAAGATTATTTAATATCTTGTAATCGATACACATGCATATCGATCCATCCTTCCTTGGTACAAACAATACCGAGGCTCCCCATGGTAAAGAACTGGATTTGATAAACCCCTTATTCTGCAGTTCATCCACTTGCTTCTTCATCTCGACCAGCTTGATGTTGTTCACTTTATAGACATGATATAAAATCGGCTCAACACCTGGCACCAAGTCTATAGAGAACTCAATATCTTGATCTGGTAGAAATCCTGTCAATTCCTCAGGAAACACATCCAAGAACTTTGTTATTAAGGGATGCGGCCACTCTTTATCTTCCACCATAGCGCCACATATAATACCTTCTCCCTACTCTGAGGCTCCTCTAGTAAACTCAAGCTTTGGCTATCCTGGCGGGCAAAACAAAACTCCACCTCCTCTGCAATCTATACTAGCATGGTGCCTACTCAAACAATCCATCCCAAGTACAATATCGTAGCTCGAAAGTGGCATTACAAGTAGACACGCACTCAGCTCCCAGCCTCCCAAAGTAACTCTCTGATCCTTGCAAACATTACTAACGAGGATAATGCCTCCCCCGATAATGATTTTGCAAGTCCTAAGCAAAGACTCAGTTAATAAATGATACTTCAAAGCAAAAAAAATTGATACAAAATTATGGAAAGCACCTGAATCAAACAATGGTAAAGCTGGAATAGAATCAAGGAGAACAGAACCTGCGATGACATCTCCGGTAGGCTCGGCCTCCTCGACCGTCATAGCAAACCCTCGTCCTTGAGGTACATCTCCCAGATTTTGGTGCTCGGTATAACGTGGCTGTTGGGTCGAAAGTGGCTGTCACCTTAACGGTACTGTAGGTGGCCTTGCTTGTGCTCTCTGAACTAGAAATGCTCCTTTAGCTACACGATAAGGGTTAAGGATAATCTTTTATCTGATGCCCCTCTATACGGTAATACAAACAAACTCCCAACCTATTCCTACAAACTTCCCAGATATGGCCGAACTCCTTACAGAAGTGGCAAGAAGCATGTTGTGAGTGTCTCTGCTACTGCTATGGTGCCTGGTGAACCGACGCCCTAGCTGGAGTCAAATACTGTTGTAGCTTCTGAAAAGGCCTAGACTGGAGATGAAGACGCTTAGCAGGCACTACACTGCTACTAGCCCCCATAAAAGAATCGTGGTCTCTCTTGGGCTTCAAGATCAACTCTCGCTCAACCTTGCATGCCTCTGCAAGTATCTCATAATATGTCTCATAGAAAGACAAAATGAGGATCTTTCCTTCCCAGTTCAGACATTGGTGGAAGCGGGTAGTCCGAACCTCTAGCTCCCTCACCAAGTACTCCTTAAATTGGCTCAACCTCCCAAACTCTGTGGCGTACTCCACCATAGACATAATCCCCTGAGTAAGGCCCTCAAACTGACTCCCCAAATATGATATGTCCATCCGAGCAAAAAACTTCTTCTTGAAGATGTCCTTAAACGCTTCCTAAGACTGCCCCACATCAGCAAGAAGTAGCTCATTCCTTAACCAAGTGCGGACAATGTCGAACAGCTGAAGGCCCACTGTCTCAACCAGCAGATCCTCAGCAAGATGGGATACCCTCATAATACGCTCGATATACTTGAGCCAATCATTACCCTAGATGATTCCGTCGATCCCCTTAAATACCTGAGGTTCCAGCTTCTTGAAGTACTAAATATTACCCGGCCAAAGCTGGGCAACCTTTAGAGCAACCTGTTGCTGGATCCAAGCTCCACTCTCTACTGCAATAAGGGAAAGCTGATGAGTACTCTCAATACCATGTCACTTTACGCCGGCCTGCCTTTGGTGAGCCTCAGATTGGGCCCTCTGAGCCTCCATCATCTCGCAAAACAATATAAACATCTAAGTCGCATATGCCAGCACGGGAGGTGGAAGTCCCTCAGACCCAGTTGGAACAACCCTCTGTGTTGGAGGTAGACCCCTGACTGCAGCTAATATAGCAATCATCGGAGAACTGACGTGTGCAGGCCCTCGGGAAGTCGCAGATCTCTCAGAAGCTGCTCCTCTGTGCCGTGATCAAGTCTTAGGCGGCATCCTGAGGCAAAACGGAGAAAAAATTAATATGGCACAAGATAGAATGTTTTAAAAGAAGTAAAGCTCAATTATCAAATATCAAGTTAAAATGAGTAATAGAGGTTTTTCTTAGTTGTAATTGAGTATTCTCAGCCTATAGCCTATATCCTATATCTTGAAACAGGATCATAATAGCACTCAAATCAGAGCACCACTACGAATCGCACTAATTGCGACCATGAAGACCTGCATGGGCCACCACTAAATACGTGTCACGATCCGCACCCGATATAAGGGCACGAGAATGTAGGTACATCTAGCCTATACCACAACATCGGCAGTAGAATTTTGTTTGGGCAAACTATACTACCTAGCAATAATGATCATCAAGATAAATAACGCCACCAATAAAATATGAATACTCAATCACAGAACTATAATATGGAATAACGCATGAATATGATATAAAGAACTGAAGAGTCAAAAAATATAACTCATAAGACAGAAGATAATATCCAAAGTGTCTCACTATAAAAGAGTACTAACAGCCAAAGCTGGAGACAAATCCAGTACAATATAAATATATCTACTGAGTTATAGGTAAAGTGTCATCTACCTCAACTGGAATAAGTCTCACCTGAGCCATAGTCTCTATCTCTAAGCCAACTATGTCATGAGGCCAGTAGTGAGTGGGATACCTCTCTACAGTATCATTTGGAAAAATATATTAAATCACTATTGGACAAAGAAAACCTCTCACGATATTTCCAATAAATGATAAAGACTATGTAACTATAAATAAAGAGAATATACAAGATGAATAGTCATAGAAAAAAATATACAAGAATAAGGAAATACGGGAAATACATACAAGAGGTATGAACATCATATATAGAATCAAGAAATACATCTAAGTGAGTGAGTACTAGTGACAACATGTGTTCTACTTGGGAACTTTCTTGAAAATTATGGCCTGGTTAATCATACTTGCGTGTATGATTAAAACCACGCTAGTAAAATAAGAACTTTGGGGTATGATTACATATGTAGACAAAATACTTCCCCCCCCCTCCGACTGGTATAGTTGATTGTCACCCTCACATTTTCAATGAAGGGTAGTTTGGTAATTGACATGGGTATTTTATTTTTAGGATTTATTATATTTAAATATTGTGCATGCATGGTTAATTATTTGTTATATTATTTAATTATTGTTAGATGCTAAATTATTTTAGACTTGTGTAGTGGACCTAAACATTTAATGATATGCATGAAACCAAAATTTTAGTTTAGTTAGATTGAGCCCATGAATTAGGCCCATTGGTTTGCTGTCGTAGGCACCCAAAAATAAAATATTTACTCTTAAAATTATATGTAGTAGGGAGAGTAAGGATCGTTTCCCCGGTGAGTAATTAGTTAATCTTTATGCTATGTGAAATAGGATGCGGGGAGAGTTTTGAAAAAAATAAATTAAAAAGAGCTAAAAACAATTAAAGCATTAAAACAACCAAAGAAATAAATGTTGGTCTTAGTCAACACCCACCATTGGAATCTTAAAACTGATCATCGATTCAAGTATATAATCCATACTTTAAATATTCATTGTTGGAATTATTTTTTATCTCCTTTAGCCACAATTAATTAAAAACAAGCGATCTAATTAACCTTAACTACTAAACAACTCCAGACAAGCGCTAAAGGTTTAATCTAGTAGCGTATTAAACTCGATGAGACCGATGAAGCAAAATAACACAAACACCAGAGGTTGTATTTAATTTGTCAAAAAAATTTCTCCTAAGATCTAATAAAATAAAGCAGTTCATTAAATCTTGGTTACTTCATGAATTAGAGGGATCGAACAATTATGGATTCAATATCTAGTTTAGCATTAGATTGTCCGAAATAATAAACTAGTATGCATCATAGTCATTAAACAAGATAATAATGAAAATATGCATAAGAAAATATCCGATACTCAAAGAACAAGTCAAAAATATAAACACAGATTAGATCTGTTAAGTTTTTTTTCATTCTGAGGCTTTCGTTTCCTATGACCAACAAGACTTTAGCCGCATATGTTCATGAAAACTTCAAAGAAATATTTGGAGAAAAAGGAGAAGAGTTGTGTATTGTGTTCCTTTTTTCTCCCCTGATTTCTACCCCTTTTATACACTCTAAATTAGTTGTTTGAAGACCACAATATCTTTTCATAAATCCTCTAGAAGTTACAATCCCCTAAACAATAAAATAAAATAAAATCTTTGAACAAGTAGGAAAATGGTTAATTCAGCTCCACTTTTCGTGCCCAACATAGTTGATTCAACTTCAAGCCTGATTTGGTCTATGATGCATCCAGAATCTTAGAAAACTCAAAACAGTAAAAGTGTACCTCTATCTCTTAGCTTTCCGAATCAATTTGGATCAGCTCGTTTTGACTTCAGATGAGCAAGTTATGACCATTTTTCTACAAGATATCAAAACTGTCCAGAATTGATAATTAGCTCCATTTTGTATTTAGTGACTCCAATTGCATCTTAAATCAAAATATAAAAATAATAAGAATATTTAGACATCAAATGAGCATAAAATAGTATATATTAAGGAATAAAAATATGATATTTTATGTTCTCATCAAATACCCCCATACTTAACCTTTGTTCGTCCTCGGGCGAAACTCTAATTTATTATTCCAAAATGAAATCAAGGTTAAAATTTCATAAATAAAAATAACCAAGCTCTTTAAAACTCATAACATATTATGAAGATATATTCTTAACCAACTTCTAATTACTTAGTAGGTTTTTTCACTTGAAAAATGGAGTAAACAAAATATAGTAGACCCTTACGGGAATAAACACTCAACTCTCATTTATTTGAAGGTATATATTTTACTTAAATTCATTCCAGAAGAAATGATCAACCATAAGCTTGCATATCTTCTCCTTCTCCACCATTGGGATCACATGCATAACATAAATCATAAGGACTTTTCATGGGTTGTAACGTGGCTTAGGATTAAGGTGGGATGGGAGTGTAGCTCAAAAGCCATCAAAACTAGTGGAGCAAAAATGTATCAACTCAATCTTAATATAAAACATGTAAAATAAATCACTCCATTTTGTAACGTCTTTATTTTGGTTTTTAAAGCATTTAAACAATGTAAAACAACTTCCACCCCTTTTTTTCCCTTTTCCTTTTTCTTTTTCTTTTTTTTCTCCTTTTTTTTACTTTTTTTTGAACAATAATTGAACTTAGGAAATTTGAGGATGAAAATATGTTCTATTTTGTTGGTTGTAATCAAACCACAAATTTAGACACCCCCACACTTATTTCTTCATATACCCATACATATCATAATGATCAACAATGCTCCACAAGCTTTGCGACTTGGGTAAAGGAATAAATATTATAGGTTGAAAGTTTGTAATGTTGGTATACCAAGAAAAAGGCAATAAAGCTCAAAGGGGTTCAACAAAAAGAAAATTAATTACAAGGTGGGCTATTTGGCTTATGTAACGAATAACAAAGATGGCCTTAATCATGTTCATGCATGCATGCGTCAATGTGACTTCGAAGCGAATCAAAGCAAGTTTTAGAGAAAAAATCAGTGGAAGAATATCTCTCATGAAAGAATAATGAGACTGATGTGTCAGTCTAAAGGCTCAAAATCTCACTAGCTTTTGTCTACCAAATTTAGATACTACCATTTTCAATAAAAGATGACTAATTAATTCTAAGTTGAAAAAATTTACTTATTCAATTATGTTATGAATTTTTTAAATTTAGTTGAATCTTACTCATGACATACACAAACAAAAATTATTAAAACCCAAAAAACAAAATTATTTTATTTATAAAAATTCTTTTTTTATTTTTTCTTAGAAAAACACAAACTCAAACTGATTACAAAATTAAAATCTACTCCCCAACACTTAAAACAGACATTGTCCCTAATATATGGTTAAATGCAAAGAAAAGACAAAATAACCAAAAATAAAATATGAGAATAAAAATAAACTTTCCTTGGGTTGCCTCCCAAGCAGCGCCTTGGTTTAATATTGTCGTTGGCTCGACTCTATGCACACTTGATATAACTAGGAAGGGATTTCAAGTCTAGAATGTAGGCCTACAAAACAGAAGGCAAAGTTCTTTGGTCATAAATTGGTAAGGAAATATATGGAATGATACCTGACAGTTGTTATTTTGGAAGATCGTTCAACACTACAACAGTTTTATGTAAGTTAGTACACAAAGCTAACTCATGTTCTTTCTCAAAATTTTTACTAATGACAACTTTTACTCCATCTTTTCCATCAAGTTTTAAAAAATTATTTTGTATTAGGTACTACATCGTCATTAGGAATGTTAGTGTCTGCAATGATATTTTTTTCTTCGTCTAGTTTTGACGATGCACGTGCTTCTTTTTCTGAAATGTCAACCTCTTTACCACTTCTCAAAATGATAGAACATGGAGTTTCTTTTGGATTTTCTATCGTTTGATATGATAATTTCTCTAAGCTTTTTGCCTCTAGCTTATTAATTACAGTTATTATTTGGGTCATTTGATTGTTTAAACTTCCAATACTAGCCCTCGTCTCCTGTTCAAATTATAAGTTATTAATGATAATAGACTTAACAATATCTTCTAAAGACATACCAAAATTAGAAGTTTGGCTCGGTTATAGGTATTGCTGCTTGTATTGCTGGAAACTTGGGTAATTTTGAGTTACAGGCTGATTTAATTGTGGACTCTTACAGGTAAAATTGGAATGATCTCTCCATCCTAGGTTGTACGTATCTGAATAGAGATCATACTTTATTTATGGTAGTCCAAGAAAATCACATGCCACATTCACTTGTTCATTGGGCTCCTCTTGAAGAGTTGGGCACATATCGATTAGATGCCCTACGACTAGACAAATCCCACAAGCCTTTGTTGTTTTCATGTTACCTACAACCATTTGACGAACAAGCGAAGTTAAACTAGAAATTTGTTGTTCTAGGAAAAAAATATTTACCTCATCAGCATGCCTAGATGGAATATCTAGCCAAGTGCCAAATAGTTTTGAATTGGCCGCCATTTTCTATTATCGAACTTTTTTTCTTGCTCTAATAAATAAAAAATTATTTAATTACAAGAACGAAATAGAGGTCACTAAAATCATAAAAATTAACTAAAATTACTCCCGGCAACAGCGCCAAAATTTGGTGTGTTGTCGTAGGCACCCAAAAATAAAACCTTTACTCTTAAAATTATATGTAGTAGTGAGAGTAAGGATCGTTTCCACGGAGAGTAATTAGTTAATCTTTATGCTATGTGAAATAGGAAGGGGGGAGTATTTTGAATAAAAGCAAATTAAAAAAAAACTAAAAATAATTAAAGTATTAAAATAATAAAAGAAATAAATATTGGTCCCAGTCAACATCTACCATTGGAATCTTAAAACTGATCATCGATGCAAGTATATTTTAATTCAATCTTTAAATATTCATCGTTAGAATTATTTTTCCATCTCCTTTAGCCATAATTAATTAAAAACAAGCGATCTAATTAACCTTAACTACTAAACAACCCCAGACAAGCGCTAAAGGTTTAATCTAGTAGCGTATTAAACTCTATGAGATCGATGAAGTAAAACAACACAAGCACAAGCGGTTGCATTTAATTTTGTGAAAAGTTTTTCTCCTATGATCTAATAAAATAAAGCAGTTCAATAAATCTTGATTGCTTCACAAATTAGAGGAATCAAACAATTACGAATTTGATATCTAATTTAGCATTAGATTGTCAAGAATAATAAACTAGTATGCATCCTAGTAATTAAACAAGATAATCATGAAAATATGCATAAGAAAACATTCGATACTCAAAGCACAAATCAAAAATATAAACATAGATTAGATCTCACAAGTTTTTATTCATTCTGAGTTTTTGTTTCCTATGACCAACAAGACTTTAGCCTCACATGTTCATGAAAACTTCAAAGAAAGGGTTGAGAAGAAAGAGAAGAGTTGTGTGTTGTGTTCATGAAAACTTCAAGGGTTGGAGAAGAAGGTGAAGACTTTAGCAGCACATTTCTACCCCTTTTATACACTCTAAATTAGTTGTTTGAATCCCACAATATCTTTCCACTAATCCTCCAGAAGATACAACCCCCCAAATAATAAAATAAAATATTTGAACAAGTAGGAAAATGGTTAATTCAGTTCCACTTTTCGTGCACAACATCGTTGCCTCAACTTCAAGCCTGATTTGGTCTATGATTCAGCTAGAATATCGGAAAACACAAACGAGTAAAATTGTACCTCTATCACTTATCTTTCCGAATCAATTTGAATCCGCTCGATTGGACTTCGGATGAGCAAGTTATGACCATTTTTCTACAAGGTGTCAAAACTATCCATAATTGATAATTAGCTCTATTTTGTATTTAGTGACTCCAATTGCATCCTAGATCAAAAGATAAAAATAATAAGGATCTTTAGACATCAAATAAGCATAAAAGAGTATACATTAAGGAATAAAAATATGATATTTTATGTTCTCATCACCCATGTATTAGGAGGATGAATTAAATTAGTGAAACCATTAGATTAGAACCTTCCCCCTTAATTATTTCTTCATGAGAGGCCCCAAGGGGTGTTTTGGACATTTCACATTGCTTGGTAAAGAGGTATATGGCCGGCCACATAAGGAGGAGAGAGAGTGTCTCTCATTTTATTTGCTTCATTCCAATTAGATCTACATTTTCTCCTTTCCAATTTTCTTCATTCCCTCACTATTTCTTCACCAATATCTCTACAAATTCCTTTCCTATTCTTCAATTGAGGCTACTACAACAAAGAACTACAAGAAGAAAGCAAGAATCTACAAGGAGAAGGCTAAGATCTATAAGGAGGAGCTACATTCTACATTTATAGATTTTTGTTGGGAATCCATCTTCCAATAGGTATATTTTAGTTTTTTCTCTTGTATTAGATTCTAAATCTAAGATTTAACCATGAAAAATCACCCCACATACATAGGCTACCCATAGGATTTGGTTTTAGGTTCATAGGAGACCTATGTTGGAAGTTATATATATTTTTCTGTTAATTTTGGGAAAATTTTGAGATTGGCACATGTGGTGTTTGTCAATTGGTCAAATAGATCAATATAACATGTGATTGCTTGTTTGTGACTAGTGTCGTATCCATAATTGGGTACGTGTAGGCCGTATCTCATCAGTTTGGTGATATAGATTGTTTTGGGGGTTTTCTTCCGACACGAAGATTTGTGCATATCAATTATTGATACGGACACGTAGTTGTTATTATTATTATTATTATTCGTATTAGTCATAATTAGTATTCTAGAGTTTCTCGTATCCTTCGGGATGCGTTTGGTTGTGTGTTGGAGCCGTATCGCAAGCGTATCATAGAATAAGTGTGATACGGGTGCGGTGCACTCCACGTGTTTGGTTTTTGGTCCTCAATTCTATGTGTGCTTGTGTATTTATATATGTAAGTTATATTATAGGGTATTTATTTGTATATGAGTATGTTTATATGATATTTGTATATAGAGGATATCTATAGAGTATATATATATATATATATATATATATATATATATATATATATAAAACTATAGGTATATATGTATAAGTATTTATATATATACATATACATATATGTGTATGTATATGTTATATATTTATAAGTATGTATATATGTATATATTTTGTGTGTGTGAGGAAGTGTGCAGTCGAGGCAGTGATGACTGTGCAATTCCTCGTGCATAGTGGCAGCAATGGGGAGGCACTACAATACCTTCAGTTTTAGCCTGCAGCCTTGAGTAGTATCAGCAGGGAGTCTCAAGCATTCACTCGAACATAGCTAGTGCAGCTCGTGCACAGTGCAGTCAGTGCACAATATTAGTTTCAGGGTTCTGTATCAGTGAGGTATAGGTATTACTTGGATTTGGGTAATAGTTTAGTTAGAATAGTTAAGAGTAATAATTAGTTAATTGTTAGTATAAATAGATAGTTAGTTGTTATGTGTTAGATATGTATACTAAAATATATATGTTATGATAGTAGATTGGGTAATAGCTAGTGTAGTATCTATGTAACTATGTACTAATAGCTATATGTTAGTAGTTAGCTATATTAGCTATGTTTTGGTATATAGATATGTATGTATTGTATTGATAGCTATTATAGTAATTAGTATATGCTAACATATAGTGTATTGGGGGTTTCTATGTGTTTTTGCTATATGTTAAGGGTTTTGAATTACCTTGGGATACCAAGGTAATGTCAAGATAATGGGTTGATGCTCAAGGTATTAGGTTTGAGTATCAAGATAGGTGAGAGGTAGTGTGATACTCATTGGTACAAGGCCAATGTATCCTATTTGCTTTTATTAGTTAAGTACTATATATATTGACTTGTATAACTATACAAATTACTTTTTTCTTATATTAAACTTATGTATCTTGATATACGAAATTTTGTGTGTTTCATAGTATCGTAGATTAGCTAGTATAGCTTAGTTTCATAGCGTATTGACCTAGTATCCTAGTGTTAGACCCATACAACCTAGAATTAGCCGGTTTGACTTAGAAATAACTTTATGACTTAGCATTGCATCAGTTTAACTTATTTTTATTTTTGAACCTTGTATTGATACAATATATCATATATAGGTCTGTGTGATACCAGCTTGGGCATCGAGAGAAATACCTTGCTCAGGACATCAGGCGAGTACATTTATCTGATAGTTTATAATTCATAATAGTATATATATGCATGTTCTTGAATTGTAGACTTAATTTTGACACAGAGATTTTATGGACTTGTACTACATGGATCCCGCTAGGAGATGTTATCCCCTACTGTGTTCAACGGATACTCCTGTACATGTATTTCATCATGTACATTGGGTATTGATTTACATTTTGTGTTCACACACTGCTCGTGTTTAGTGTGTTTAATCGTGTACACGCACTGCTCGTGTTCAGTGTGATTATATCTGTGTACACCCACTGCCCGTGTTTAGTGGTCATATTCTTGTTTGTAGCGTGTCGTGATTGGATCCATTAGTATTAGTTGGGGATGGGAGAGTAGGAGTTGATTATGTGATCAAAGCCCCATTGTTCATCGTGTACATTCTGATTACATAACTCATTTATAATCGTCTTAACTTATTGATCATGTTCACCCAAACCGATAATATATGAACTTGTATTCTGAGGCATATTAGTTAGATTGCAGTTATTTCATCATATTGTAGATATTCGTATTATTGTTCTATATTCTCGTACATTACCTGTATATCTTTTGTTCATTCATTCATATATTTAGTGATCTTGTATTTTATTTATATTATATATTTTATATTCTAGATTATGTTATTGAAACTGTTTTTAGAGGTATGTACTTCGCTCTAATCCTGACTGGATATATTTTTCCAGATGATTGGGTTTTAGTGCAGTGTCCCATATTCTACGGGCCGTAGGATGACGTACCGTTAGAGGATATACCTATCGACCAGGAGGACTTAGTTGCAGAGCCCAAGGAGGTTTAGTTTATATTTGTGTTGTCTTATTTTGTTAGTATGCTAAGGTTGTGTTTCGTGCTAGGTTGGCAGTCTGATTTTCCTGAAGATTTCTCTGACACGTGGAACGATTCATTTCGGTGGAGGCGGAAAGCTTAGTCCGCGATTTATCGGACCTTTCAGTATTCTTGAGATGGTCGGTACAGTTGCATACAGACTAGACTTACCATCTGTAATGGAGGGAATGCACAACGTGTTTCAAGTGTCATAGCTGAGATAGTACGTGGCAGATCCCAGTCATGTATTAGATCACTCGGAGATAGAGGTGGGCCATACTCATAGTTATCCAGAGCAGCCAGTTGAGATTCTGGATCAGATAGAGAAAGTACTGAGGAACCAGACGATTCCTTTGTTGTGCGTCGCATGGAGGCATCACTCGCTAGGAGAGATTACCTGGAAGCGAGAGGCTGAGATGCGCGAGCGATATCCATATATGTTCGAGCCGTGAGGTATAATTCTTTCTTGTATTGTATTATTTGCTTTTGGTAGTTAGGTTCTTCCTTAATTTTGAGGACAAATTTTTCTAAGGTAGGTAGGATTGTTACCCTCATATTTTCAATCAAGGGTAGTTTGGTAATTGACACGGGTATTTTATTTTTATAATTTATTATATTTAAATATTGTGCATACGTGATTAATTATTTATTCTATTATTTAATTATTATTAGATGCTAAATTATTTTAGACTTGCGTAATGGACCTAAAAATTTAATGAAATGCATGAAATCAATATTTTAGTTTAGTTAGATTGAGCCCATGAATTAGGCCCATGTATTAGGAGGATGAATTAAATTAGTGAAACCATTGTACTAGAATATTCTCCCTTAATTAATTTCTTCATGAGAGGCCCCAAGGGGTATTTTGGACATTTTATTTTTCTTGGGGAAGAGGTATATGGCCGGCCTACATGAGGAGGAGAGAGAGTGTCTATCATTTTATTTGGTTCATTCCAATTAGATCTATATTTTCCCCTTTCCAATTTCCTTTATTCCCTCACCATTCCTTCACCAAATTTCTCTATAAATTTCTTTCCTATTCTTCAATTGATGCTATTACAAAAAGGATCTACGAGAAGAAAGCAAGAATCTACAAAGATTAGGCCAAGATCTACAAGGAGGAACTACATTCTATATTTAGAATTTTTGTTGGGAATCCATCTTCCTATAGGTACATTTCAGTTTTCCCACTTGTAGTAGGTTCTAAATATGAGATTTAACTATGAGAAATTATCCCACATGCATAGGCTACACATAGGATTTGGTTTTAGGTTCATAGGAGACCTATGGTGGAAGTTATGTATATTTTTGTATCAATTTTGGAGGAATTCTGAGATTGTCACATGTGGTATTTGTCAATTGGTCAAATAGATCAATATGACATGTGATTGCTTGTTTGTGACTTGTGTCATGTTCATAATTAGGTACGTGTAGGCCGTATCACGTCAATTTGGCAATACGGGTTATTTTTTGGGGTTTTCCTCCGACACGAGGATTTTTGCATATTAATTCTTGACACGGACACATAGTTGTTATTATTATTATTCGTATTAGTTACAATTAGTATTCTAGACTTGCTCGTGTCATTCGGAATATATTTGGTTGTGTAGGAGCCGTATCGCAAGCGTATCATAGAATAAGTGTGATACGGGTGCGGTGCACTCCACGTATTTGGTTTTTGGTCATCAATTCTATGTATGCTTATATATTTATATATGTAAGTTATATTATAGGGTATTTATATGTATATAAGTATATTTATATGATATTTGTATATAGAGGATATATATATATATATTTATATATAGGTACATATGTATGAGTATTTATATATATATACATATATGTGTATGTGTATGTTTTATATATATATATGTATGTATATATGTATATGTTTGTATGTGTAGGTTTGTTTATGTGTGTGTGAGGAAGTATGCAGTCGAGGCAGTGAGGACTGTACAGTTCCTCGCGCACTGTGGCAGCAATAGGGAGGCACTGCAGTACCTGTAGTTTCACCTTGTAGCACCGAGCAGTATCAGTAGGGAGTCTCGAGCATTTCCTGCAGCAACTGAGGGAGGTACAGGAGCTAGTAGCTTACTGTAGTAACAGGCACTAAAGGAAAACTCAATCGTGTAATTCAGCAAAGGGGGAGCTATCAGCACTGGCACTGCAGGGAGCCTTCATTGTAGACTCAAGGCAGTGTGGTTCAGCACGAGGAAAACGAAGCAATGCATGCAGCAAAATTTGAGGATGCAGAGCAGTAGCAATAGCAGCTTCAATACTGCATCAGCAGAGTGCAACTAGGTATGTAGGTTCAGTCGAGCACAACAAGGCTCGGGGTAATGGTATTCACTCGAACACAGCTAGTGCAACTCATGCACAGTGCAATCAATGCACATATCAGTTTCAGGTTTCTGTATCAGTGGGGTATGGGTATTACTTGGGTTTGGGTAATAGTTTTGTTAGAATAGTTAAGAGTAATAGTTAGTTAATAGTTAGTATAAATAGATTAGTTAGTTGTTATGTGTTCGATATATATACTAATATATATATGTTATTTTAGTGGATTGGGTAATAGCTAGTGTAGTATCAATGTAGCTATGTACTAATAGCTATATGTTAGTAGTTAGTTATATTAGCTATGTGTTGGTATATAGATATGTATATATTGTATTGATAGCTATTATAGTAATTAACATATTCTAGAATATAGTGTATTAAGGGGTTTATATGTGTTTTAGCTATAAGTTAAGGGTTTTGAATTACCTTGGGATACCAAGTTAATGGCAAGATAATGGGTTAATGCTCAAGGTATTGGATTTGAGTATCAAGATTGGTGTGAGGAAGTGTGATATGCATTGGTACAAGGCCAAGGTATCCTATTTGCTTTAATTAGTTAAGTACTATATATATTAACTTGTATATCTATACAAATTACTATTTTATTATATTAAACTTGCGTATCTTGAGATACGATATTTTGTGTGTTTCATAGTATCGTAGATTAGCTAGTATAGCTTAGTTTTATAGCGTATTAACCTAGTATCCTAGTGTTAGACTCATACAAACTAGAATTAGCCGGTTTGACTTAGAAATGGCTTTGTGACTTAGCATTGCATCAGTTTAACTTATTTTCAATTTTAAACTTTGTATTGATTCAATTTACCATATATAGGTCTGTGTGATACCAGCTTGGGCATCGACAGACACACCTGGCTCAGGACTTCAGGCGAGTATATTTTTCTGATAGTTTTTAATTCATAATAGTGTATATATGCATGTTTTAGAATTGTATACTTAATTTCGATACAGTGATTTCACGGACTTGTACTACAAGGATCCCATTAGGAGTTGTTATCCCCTAACATGTTCAGCGGGTACTCATGTATATGTATTTTATCGTATATATTGGGTATTGATTTATATTTCATATTCATACACTACTCGTATTCAGTATGCTTATTCGTGTACACACTGCTCGTATTTAGTGTGATTATATTCGTGTACAGCCACTGCTCGTGTTTAGTGGTCATACTCGTGTTCGTAGCGTGTTATGATTGGATCCATTGGTATTAGTTAGGGATGGGAGATTAGGAGTTGATTATGTGATCGAAGCCCCATTATTCATCGTGTACATTCTGATTACATACCTCACTTGTAATCGTATTACCTTATTGATCATGTTCACCCAAACCGATCACATAATGAACTTATATTCTGAGGCACATTAGTTAGATTGCAGTTATTTTATTATATTACAAATATTTATATTATTCTTCTATATTCTCGTACATTACCTATATACCTATTATTCATTCATTCATATGTTTAGTGATCTTGTATTTTATTTATATTATTTGTTTTATATGCTCGATTATGTTATTGAAACTGCTTTCAAAGGTATGTACTTCGCTCTAATCCTGACTGGATATATTTTTTAGATGATTGGCTTTTAGAGCAGTGTCCCACATTCTATAAGCCGCAGGACGACGTACCATACATATACAAGAATAACGAGGCTCGCACAAAAAATACGCCAGGAACTACCTGGAATAATATCTCATGACTGGATCCAGGAATACCAATCCGTGATACCAAGTATCAGGAAATCAAGGATATCTACACCAAATACAAGAAATATAGAGGATATCATAAAGAAAAAACTGTCAAAGAATATACTCGCCTGAAATCCGGTGAACAGTATCAAAGATGTCCGGAACGGTACCTCGGAGACCTAAATATGAAATATTATATTAATACAAGATTTTAGAATGAATACAAGTTAAACTAGCCCAAATCTAGGTCATTAGGCCAAGTCTAAGTCAAAATATTCAAACTAGGTCAACTATAGGTCAAACTAGTCAAACTTTGTTAACTAACTATTTTTATAATGTATGTGTCCATCTCTAGGTTATTGGGTCCATATGCTACTTATCTAGGCTATATTAGCTATATTATGATACTAGGGTATCAACACTATCCTGTATCATAAGATACGTAAAATAGTATATAAGAAAATACCATATAATATACAAGTATAATATATATAGTATCTCATATCTAAACTAACACTAAATGGATACCTTTGCTTTGAGCCGACACGGTATCACACTAGCTACATCCTCTTTTGACACCAAATACCCAACACCTTATCATTACCTTGCGTATCACAAGGTAATACTAGAACTAACAATAACTAAAACTATTACTTATGTTAACTAGTGTGTATATATAACCTCATATATATACTAACTAATATATATAACTAACAAACAATATTAACTGACTTAACTTTAACTGATACATACATATCGCTAACGGTTAATAAAATTAACGATATCATGAATACTAACTCGTTGGTTTTACTAGTAACCAACTAACTACTGATACCTAAATTATACTAATCCATACTACAAAATCCTACACCTGTTGCTGTTGCACAAACCTAGAATCTTCCCTCACAACACCCTACAATAGTGCCTCATTGGCACTACCCTGCTGTTGCTAAACTATATACCCGAGCTACTGCACAGAGAAAGAAAGAGTACTGGCATGCTATGCAGCCATTGCAGTCACAGTTGTACGAGTGCAGCAATAAGATGCAGGCTAGATGAGGGGGAACCATGTAGCAACAGGAGTGCCCAAGTACAGCCACCTATGTTTCTCTTGCTACTGCTGCAGGGTTCCCCCTCATCTAGCGTACAACATGTTGCTGCACTCGTACAGCTGTGACTGCAATGGCTGCAGTTTCCCTTTGCTGTATTTGTACAACAACATAATCAACTACTGAATACATGCCTGCAGTGCACAAGGTGTGCACCGCCTGCACACAGAGCTACTACAATAGCTATGCACATCACTTGAACAGGCAAGTAGTACCCCTCCCATCCAGACCTCACATTGCTGCTGTTACCAATCAAAAATGTCCGTTGCCCGATCCCCTTATCACCGAAAAAGTTTGTGCAAACCTGAGCAAACAAGTGCATTGAACTAATGCCTGCACACTAGCAGTTTCCCCATCTATCCTCATCAAATACAACATAATGCATCATACTTAAGACAATACTCCCCTTCTCCCTACTACTAATGACTGATACCTATGCCTCAATATAAAACAATATGTAACTTACGAAGAACACACAAGAACATAGATAAATATAGTTACATATATATATATATATATATATATATATATATATATATATATATATATATATATATATATATAAATTAATACATATATATAAATAATTATATACATATATTTATATCCTTAATACAATAGTTATATAAGAGCAACAACACTAGTTAGGATACCAAAGTACTCATAAAGTAATATATCAAACATAAGGAGTGCATCGCACCCGTATCACACTAAATCTATACTAGGCTTATGATATGTCCCCAACACAATACCAAATGCATCACAAATAAAGTGAGCAAGTCGAGAAGCATAATTATAAGCAATATAAAGTGCTATCTACTCATCTATGAGCTCATGGTAAAATATAACATGTGTAGACCCCGTGTCGAAGGAAAAACTAACAAAATCATCCTATATCACTAAATTGTCATGATACAGCCTACTCGTATCTAATTATAGACACGACACTAGTCTCACATAACCAAAAACTTGTCAATTTGGTCCACTATACCCATTGTGAAACACATGTTGCACCAATCTCGGATTTCTCCCAAATTGGGCATAAGACACACAATAGCATTCACAATTTGGGTCCCTAGTAGTAAATTATTCTTCCTATAGGTAGTCTTAACACATGAAAGGGTTCCTAATGATTAAATTACAGATTTAGAGTCTAAATAGAAGAAAAATTCTAAAATTGTACATATTGGAAGATGGATTGACAATACAAGTCTCCAATTCGACACAAAGAGGGCTCAACTTATGCAATCTCCTCCACCTTAGTGCTCCTTGCCTCCTCCTTGGTTCTAGATCTACTAGTATTGAAGAATGAGAGTAATTAAAGGTGATTTGGTAGAAATTTGGAGGAAGGATGGGTTGAATTAGGGAAGAACACCAATTGCAATGCAATGAAATAAAATAAAAAATGAGAGAATTTTCTCCCTCCTTCAATAGGCTGGCCACTTGCCCCCTCTCCAAGAAATGGTACAAAGACCTAAATACCCATATTGGGTTGTCATAATGTCATGACCCGCACCCGGATATTCGGGCACGAGTACGTGGGTACGCCCAGCCTACGCCGCATCATCAGTGGTAGAACGCTGTCTGGGACAATTCTAACTAACTAAACATTTCAATAATATATATATGGTACATGTCAATCATCTCAACTCCAAAAGAAGGAACAATATGGTATCTTACAAATATAATTATACTCAAATACAATGCAAACTAAGGAAGATTGAGCACAAATGGAATAACGAAAAAAAGAATCAAGATACAATCCACAAGTTTAAAATAATATACATGCCAATAAGCTCAATAAAAGTCTAATACAAATCCACCAAAATAAACTAAACCTCCTTAGGCTCTGGTACTAAGTCCTCCTGGTCTATAGGAGTATCCTCTAAAGGTACACCATCTTATGGCCCGTAGAATGTAGGATACTGATCTATGAGCCAATCATCTGGAAAAATATATCCAGTTAGGATTGGTGTGAAGTACATACCTCTGAAAGTAGTTTCAAATGCATAATCGAGATATAAAATGAATAATAGAAAAGAATACAAGATAACAAAATATCTGAATGAAATGAACTAGAGTGAACAAGTATATACTGGAATAAAGAACAATCAATATGAATATCAGCAATATAAAGGAATAACTGAAATCTAACTAATGTGTCTCAGAATATAAGTTTATTATGTGATCGGTTTAGGTTAAACATGAATACAATAAGGTAACTCGATTACAATATAGTATGTATTCAACATATACACGAATACACTGGGTCTTTCATCACATAATCAACTCCTACTCCCTCATCCCCAACTAATACCAATGGATCCAATCACGACACGTTACGAACATGAATATGGGCACACTGAATACGAGCAGTGTGTGTATACGAATAAGAATACTGAACACGAGAAGTGTGTGAACACAACATATAAATAATCAATACCCAATATATACGATGAAATACATGTAAAAAAGTACCCGCTGAATACGGTAGGGGATAACATCTCCTGACAAGATCCATGTAGTACCAGTCCGTAAAACCACTGTGTCAAAATCAAGTATACAGTTCTAGAACATGAGATATATACACTATTATGAAATAAAAACCAACAAAAAAATATACTCGCCTGAGGTCCTGAGAAAGGTGTGTCTCTCGATGCCCAAGCTGGTGTCACACAGACCTATATATGGTATATTGCATCAATACAAGGTTCTGAAATGAAAATAAGTTAAACTATCTCAATTCTTGGTCAAAAAGTTATTTCTAATTCAAAACAGTCAAACTAGGTCAACTCTAGTCAAATTTGGTCAAACTGGCTATGTCTAGGTTGTATGAGTCAAACTCTAGGATATTAGGTCCATACATTATGTAACTAGGCCACACTAGCTAAACTAAGATACTAGGATACAACCAAAATACCGTATCATAGGATACGTAAGTTTTTAGATATATAAAAATACTAATTTATATATATATATATACAAGACAATATGTATATTAATCTTAGCTAACTAATACAACTTGAATACCTTGGCTTTGAACCAATGCGTATCTCACTACCTACACACCCATCTTGATACTCAAACTCAATACCTCGAGTATCGATCAATAACTTGACATTACCTTAATATCACATGGTAATTCAAATCCTAATATATAGCTCACTACCAATACTCTAGCTATATACTAACATTAACTAAACTATCAAATACTACTAACTACTTAACATACAATATATATCAATACTACAATACTAACTTACCATCAATATTTATATACATATAGTTATTAGTCTAACAAGTATGTATATAAGTAACTATTAGACTAACAATGCATATATATTACTACTATACTATGCACTTAACTACTATACTATCATGAACTACTAACTAGACTACTAATAAACTACTAAACCTCTACCTTAACTAACTGGACCCCTGCTGCTGTCTTGACCTTGTTGTTGATGCTAATTCTGCAATTGCTGCCTTGCTGCTGCATTGCATACTATAGTGGTTGCTCATTGCTGCAGTGGGTACAGCTGCTGTGCTACTAGCTGCTGCTTGGCTCGAGGCTGCAGGTAGTTTGTTGCTGCTCAGTGCACGCCTATGCTTGTTGTGCTACAGGTGCTGCAATTTCAGCTTTGTTGTTGCTGTTGATTTCAGGAGCTACTGCATCTCCCTCTTGCTGCACTGCTACTGCTCTTCGGTGCATGCCTGCAGGCTCTACCCGATCCTCTCACTCACATCCACACACACTCACTCACACTCAATGCAAACATAAATACCTATATACATATAGATATTAATATATATATAGACACACTCATGTCTATATATATGTAGATACACTCATACCCATACATATATATATATATATACAAACATACACATATATATATATATATAGATATCTATCTACATATATAAACACATATACACATATCACTACATCTATACACCTAGCTACATATACATATGTATATAATATAAAAGGGATACATATACATATAGCTATATATACATAACCATATAATTATAATATATAATATCTAATAGATAGACACAAGTCAAATAAAATGAGGTACAATGAACAAACACGTGGAGTGTACCACAACCGTATCACATATTCTATG
The DNA here is from genome assembly GCA_036927795.1 of Iris macrosiphon. Taxonomy (NCBI): domain Eukaryota; kingdom Viridiplantae; phylum Streptophyta; class Magnoliopsida; order Asparagales; family Iridaceae; genus Iris; species Iris macrosiphon. The sequence goes on from JAYESA010000002.1 coordinate 56,245,092, forward strand.
ATACGCTTGTGATACGGCTCCACTACACAACCAAATGTATCCCGAAGGACAGGAGCAAGTCTAAAATCATAATTATGAACGATACAAAGAACTAAATATTTAACTACGTGTACGCATCAAGATATGACATGCATAAAGCTCCATGTAAGAGTGAAACCCCCAAATCAACCCATATCTCCAAATTGTCAGAATAAGCCAATACGTATCCAATTATGGACACAACACTAGTCACACACAAGAAAATACATGTCAATTTAGTCTAATTATCCAATTGACAAACACAAGATGTGCCAATCTCAGAATTTTCTCAAAATTGACACAAAATACCATATAACTTTCTCCATAGGCCTCCTATGAACCTAATTCCAATTTCTATGGGTAGCCTTAGCATATGGGGTGGTTCCTTATGATTAAATCATAGATTTAGAATCTAATTAAAGAGAGAAAACTGAATTGTACCAATTGGGAGATGGATTCCCAATAAAATTTCTAATTTGAGTGAAAGTAGCCTCTAACTTATAGATCCTTGCTTTTCCTTGTGGATCATTGCTTCCTCCTTGTAGATCATTGCTCTACTAGTATCTGATGAAGAATAGGGAACGAATTTGGAAAAATTTAAGTATGAATTGGTGTGGGAATGAAGAATTTGGAAGAGGGAAACATTCCAGATCTAGATTGAAATGTCAAATGAGAAGAGAGACTCTTTCTCCTTTCTAAAGGTAGCCGGCCCCTTGTCCCTCCTCCAAGTTATTATGAAATGTCCAAAATAACCCTTGGGGCCTCTCATAAAGAAATTAATTAAGGAGAAAAGGTTCTAGTCTAATTGGTTTCACTAATTAATTCATCCTCCTAATGAATGGGCTTACTATTGGGCTCAATCTAAACTAGAATTAAATGTAAGGTTCATGGATCTAAACTAGTTAGGTCCACTACACAAGTCCAAAATAAATTTAACATCCAACAATAAATAAATAATACAATAAATAATAATACAACATGCACAATATTTAATATTAATAATCCCAATATACAAATACCCATGTCAAATTACCAAATTATCCTTAATTGTAAAAGTGAGGGTGACACATGAAGAAAAGGATTAAGGAAGAAAGATTCTATTCCTAATGGTTTGACTAATTAATCACTAACTTAAAGAATTGGGCTAGTTTTTGGGCTCAAGTATAAATAAAATAAATGTTGGCCCATGAGTCAAGTCTTTTCTAGTTAGGTTCACTAACACAAACCCAAAATATAATGTCACATCTAACAATAAATAAATAATACTATAAATAAATATACAACTTGCACAATAATTATAAAATGACCAAAATATCTTTTCCTAGAAAATAGTGTAGCGACAACATTATCTCAGCACTCTTCCCAAACGGTTCTTCAAAAAAGATAGTCATCTTTTTCTTCTTCCTGTAGTTGTTTCCATTGCGGAATACCTTAAAATATTGTATCAGAGTGTCATAGGGCATAGAAATTATGCTTGTTATATGGGGCATCAGACCATATGGTCAGGATATGTCCTAGGAGGAACCAGATTGTATCATCATTGGCCCAGTCAGTAGTTCGGCCAGCAACATCTTAGTTCAGGGCACCAGCACCATTGCAGCTACTGATTTAGAGGCCATTGTCTCAATATGCTCAGGCATTCCAGCAAAGCCACAACAGTATACGTAGGCCCAGGCACAGGCGAGACCTAGAAGTCAACAATAGAGGGGACCAGTACACAGAGGATAGGGTCGAGCCTATTATTAATAATGAAGGAGGCTTTGGCAGAAAGAGAGGAGGTAACAGGTACCATTCTTATCCACTTTCATTCATCTTCAGCTTTATTTTATTCTAGTACATCGTATTCGTTTATATCTGCACGCATTCTGATACGAATTGGATTAGAGTCTGAGTCCTTACCTGTAAGGTTGAATATACTTACTGGTAATGGTCTCGTGGGAGTAGATAGAGTATATCCTTCCTGTAGAGTTATAGTGTGTGGGAGAGAGTTTCTCGCAAGGATGATAGAGTTTTCTATGGGCGATTATGATGTCGTTCTTGGGATAGATTGGTCGAGTGCGAGATACACGACTATAGATTGCCATAGTAGCAAAGTTATCTTTTTTGTATCTGATGGGAAGTTGTTCCCATTCTTGAGAGATACAGTAGTCACTGGAGGTTATATTGATGATGGCAGAGACTAAGAAGGTATAATTTTTCAGAGTAGTTTATAAGTTTTTGACGTATTTCTTGACGAGTTACCAGGTGTACTACCAGTTAGAGACATGGAGTTCTACAATTATTTAATTCCTGAAGCAAACCCAGTATCAAAAAGAGTTTACAGGATGTCACCATCTGAGTTAGAGATCTTATACCAGATAATTATGGAGTTGAGAGCTAAGGAATTCATTAGACCTAGTGCATCAACTTGGGGATGCCCATTACTTCTGATTAAAAATAAGGATGGGTTATCGCATTTAATTATTGATTATAGAACACTAAATGCGGCAATCATTAAGAACAAGTATCCCTTGTCCATGATAGATGACTTGTTTAATCAGCTCAGTGGGGCGACTATATTTTTTAAGTTCGATTTGCGGTCTGGGTATCATCAAATCAGAGTCAAAGTGCAGGACATACCCATAATGTTGTTCAGATCTAGATGTGGTCATTGGGAGTCCCTAGTTATACCATTTAGAGCTACCAATGCACCAGCTATATTCATGTCTCTCATGAATAGCATCTTAGTGCCTTACCTAGACCAGTTTGTGATAGTGTTTATTGATGATATCTTGGTTTATAGTCAGAGTGAGGAAGAGCATGAGAAGCATCTTTGTATTGTTCTTCAGATTTTTTGAGAGCAGCAGCTGTACGCAAAGTTCAGCAAGTATGAATTATGGCTTGATCGTATCTCATTCTATGGACATATCATTTCAGTTAGAGGAGTCGAGGTGGATCCCAAGAAGGTGGAGCAGGTTACTAGAGGTGGATCCCAAGAACGCTGTCTGGGACAATTTTAACTAACTAAACATTTCAATAATATATATATGGTACATGTCAATCATCTTAATTCCACAAGAAGGAACAATATGGTATCTTACAAATGTAATTATACTCAAATATAATGCAAACTAAGGAAGATTGAGCATAAATGGAATAACAAAGAAAAAAATCAAGAAACAATCCACAAGTTTGAAATAATATACATGCCAATAAGCTCAATAAAAGTCTAATACAAATTCACCAAAATAAACTAAACCTCCTTAGGCTCTGGTACTAAGTCCTCCTGGTCTATAGGAGTATCCTCTAAAGGTACACCGTCTTACGGCCCATAGAATGTAGGATACTGATCTATGAGCCAATCATATGGAAAAATATATCCAGTCAGGATTGGTGCGAAGTACATACCTCTAAAAGTAGTGTCAAATGCATAATCGAGCATATAAAACAAATAATAGAAAAGAATACAAGATAACAAAATATTTGAATGAAATAAACGAGAGTGAACAAGTAATATACTGGAATAAAGAACAATCAATATGAAATCTAACTAATGTGTCTCAGAATATAAGTTTATTATGTGATTGGTTTAGGTTGAACACGAATACAATAAGGTAACTCGATTACAATGTAGTATGTATTCAACATGTACACGAATATACTGGGACTTTCATCACATAATCAACTACTACTCCCCCATCCCCAACTAATACCAATGGATCCAATCACGATACGTTACGAACATGAATATGGGCACATGGAATACGAGCAATATGTGTACATGAATAAGAATACTGAACACGAGCAGTGTGTGAACACAACATATAAATAATCAATACCCAATACACACGATAAAATACATGTGAAGGAGTACCCGCTGAACACGGTAGGGGATAACATCTCCTGACAGGATCCATGTAGTACCAGTCCGTAAAACCACTGTGTCGAAATCAAGTATACAGTTCTAGAACATGAGATATATACACTATTATGAAATAAAAACTAACAAAAAAATGTACTCGCCTGAGGTCCTGAGAAAGGTGTGTCTCTCGATGCCCAAGCTGGTGTCACACAGACCTATATATGGTATATTGCATCAATACAAGGTTCTGAAATAAAAATAAGTTAAACTATCTCAATTCTTGGTCAAAAAGCCATTTCTAATTCAAAACAGTCAAACTAGGTCAACTCTAGTCAAATTTGGTCAAACTGGCTATGTCTAGGTTGTATGAGTCAAACTCTAGGATATTAGGTCCATACATTATGTAACTAGGCCACACTAGCTAAACTAAGATACTAGGATACAACCAAAATACCGTATCATAGGATACGCAAGTTTTTAGATATAAAAAATACTAATTTATATATATATATACAAGACAATATGTATATTAATCTTAGCTAACTAATGCAACTTAAATACCTTGGCTTTGAACCAATGCGTATCTCACTACCTACACACCCATCTTGATACTCAAACTCAATACCTCGAGTATCGATCAATAACTTGACATTACCTTAATATCACATGGTAATTCAAATCCTAATATATAGCTTACTACCAATACTCTAGCTATATACTAACATTAACTAAACTATCAAATACTACTAACTACTTAACATACAATATATATCAATACTACAATACTAACTTACCAGCAATATTTATATACATATAGTTATTAGTCTAACAAGTATGTATATAAGTAACTATTAGACTAACAATGCATATATATTACTACTATACTATGCACTTAACTACTATACTATCATGAACTACTAACTAGACTACTAATAAACTACTAAACCTCTACCTTAACTAACTGGACCCCTGCTGCTGTCTTGACCTTGTTGTTGATGCTAATTCTGCAATTGCTGCGGCAATGCATACTATAGTGGTTGCTCATTGCTGCAGTGGGTACAGCTGCTGTGCTACTAGCTGCTGCTTGGCTCGAGGCTGCAGGTAGTTTCTTGCTGCTCAGTGCACGCCTATGCTTGTTGTGCTGCAGGTGCTGCAATTTCAGCTTTGTTGTTGCTGTTGATTTCAGGAGCTACTGCATCTCCCTCTTGCTGCACTGCTACTGCTCTTCGGTGCATGCCTGCAGGCTCTACCCGACCCTCTCACTCACATCCACACACACTCACTCATACTCAATGCAAACATACATACCTATATACATATAGATATTAATATATATATACACACACTCATGTCTATATATATGTAGATACTCTCATACCCATACGTATATATATATATATACAAACATACACATATATATATAGATATCTATCTACATATATAAACACACATACACATATCACTACATCTATACACCTAGCTACATATACATATGTATATAATATAAAAGGGATACATATACATATTGCTATATATACATAACCATATAATTATAATATATAATATCTAATAGATAGACACAAGTCAAATAAAATGAGGTACAATGAACAAACACATGGAGTATACCGCACCCATATCACATATTCTATGATACGCTTGCGATACGGCTCCACCACACAACCAAACATATCCCGAAGGACACGAGCAAGTCTAAAATCATAATTATGAACGATACAAAGAATTAAATATTTAACTACGTGTACGCATCAAGATGTGACATGCACAAAGCTCCATGTAAGAGTAAAACCCCCAAATCAACCCATATCTCCAAATTATCAGAATAAGCCAATACGTATCCAATTGTGGACATGACACTAGTCACACACAAGCAAACACATGTCAATTTAGTCTAATTATCCAATTGACAAACACAAGATGTGCCAATCTCAGAATTTTTCCAAAATTGACACAAAATACCACATAACTTTCTCCAAAGGCCTCCTATGAACCTAATTCCAATTTCTATGGGTAGCCTTAGCATATGGGGTGGTTCCTTATAATTAAATCACAGATTTAGAATCTAGTTGAAGAGAGAAAACTGAATTGTACCAATTGGGAGATGGATTCCTAATAAAATTTCTAATTTGAGTGAAAGTAGCCTCTAACTTATAGATCCTTGTTTTTTCTTGTGGATCATCATTGCTCTACTAGTATCCGATGAAGAATAGGGAAGGAATTAAGAAAAAATTGAGTATGAATTGGTGTGGGAATAAAGAATTTGGAAGAGAAAAATATTCCAGATCTAGATTGGAATGTCAAATGAGAAAAGAGACTCTCTCTCCTTCCTAAAGGTGGTCGGCCCCTTGTCCCTCCTCCAAGTTATTATGAAATATCCAAAATAACCCTTGGGGCCTCTCATAAAGAAATTAATTAAGGATGGAAGGTTCTAGTCTAATTGGTTTCACTAATTAATTTATCCTCCTAATGAATGGGCTTACTATTGGGCTCAATCTAAACTAGAATTAAATGTAAGGTTCATGGATCTAAACTAAACTAGTTAGGTCCACTACACAAGTCCAAAATAAATTTAACATCCAATAATAAATAAATAATACAATAAATAATAATACAACATGCACAATATTTAATATTAATAATCCCAATATACAAATACCCATGTCAAATTACCAAATTACCCTTAATTGTAAAAGTGAGGGTGACACATGAAGAAAAGGATTAAGCAAGAAAGATTCTATTCCTAATGGTTTGACTAATTAATCACTAACTTAAAGAATTGGGCTAGTTTTTGGGCTCAAGTCTAAATAAAATAAATGTTGGTCCATGAGTCAAGTCTTTTCTAGTTAGGTCTACTAACACAAACCCAAAATATAATGTCACATCTAACAATGAATAAATAATACTATAAATAAATATACAACTTGTACAATAATTGTAAAATGACCAAAATATCCTTTTCTAGAAAATATTGTAGCGACAACATTATCTCAGCACTCTTCCAAACGGTTCACTTCAAAAAAGATAGTCATCTTTTCTTCTTCCTGTAGTTGTTTCCATTGCAGAATACCTTAAAATATTGTATTATTGTGTCATAGGGCACAGAAATTATGCTTCTTATATGGGGCATCAGACCATATAGTCGGGACATGTCCTAGGAGGAACCAGATTGTATCATCATTGGCCCAGTCAGCAGTTCGGCCAACAATATCATAGTTCAGGGCACCAGCACCATTGCAGCCACTGATTTAGAGGCCATTGTCTCAATATGCTCAGGCATTCCAGCAAAGGCCACAGCAGTATACGCAGGCCCAGGCACAGGCGAGACCTAGAAGTCAACAATAGAAGGGACCAGTACACAGAGGATAGGGTCGAGCCTATTATTATTAAAGGAGGAGGCTTTGGCAGAAAGAGAGGTGGTAACAGGTACCATTCCCATCCACTTTTATTCATCTTCAGCTTTATTTGATTCTAGTGCATCGCATTCGTTTATATCTGCACGCATTCCGATACGAGTTGGATTAGAGTCTGAGTCCTTACCTGTAAGGTTGAATATATTTACTGGTAATGATCTCGTGGGAGTAGATGGAGTATATCCTTCATGTAGAGTTATAGTATGCGGGGGAGAGTTTCTCGCAAGGATGATAGAGTTTTCTATGGGCGATTATGATGTAGTTCTTGGGATAGATTGGTCGAGTACGAGATACACGACTATAGATTGCCATAGTAGCAAAGTTATCTTTTTTGTACCTGATGGGAAGTTGTTCCCATTCTTGAGAGATACAGTAGAGTCACTGGAGGTTATATTGATGATGGCAGAGACTAAGAAGGTATAATTTTTCAGAGTAGTTTATAAGTTTTTGACGTATTTCTTGACGAGTTACCAGGTGTACTACCAGTTAGAGATATGGAGTTCTACAATTATTTAATTCCTGAAGCAGAGCCAGTATTTAAAAGAGTTTACAGGATGTCACCATCTGAGTTAGAGATCTTGTACCAGATAATTATGGAGTTGAGAGCTAAGGAATTCATTAGACCTAGTGCATCACCTTGGGGATGCCCATTACTTCTGGTTAAAAATAAGGATGGGTTATCATATTTAATTATTGATTATAGAACACTAAATGCGGCAATCATTAAGAACAAGTATCCCTTGTCCATGATAGATGACTTGTTTAATCAGCTCAGTGGGGCGACTATATGTTTTAAGTTTGATTTATGGTCTGGGTATCATCAAATCAGAGTCAAAGTGCAGGACATACCCATGATGTTGTTCAGATCTAGATGTGGTCATTGGGAGTCCCTAGTTATACCATTTAGAGCTACCAATGCACCAGCTATATTCATGTCTCTCATGAATAGCATCTTAATGCCTTACCTAGACCAGTTTGTGATAGTATTTATTTATGATATCTTGGTCTATAGTCAGAGTGAGGAAGAGCATGAAAAGCATCTTTGTATAGTTCTTCAGATTATTTGAGAGCAGCAGCTATACACAAAATTCAGCAACTATGAGTTTTGGCTTGATCGTATCTCATTCTAGGGACATATCATTTCAGTTAGAGGAGTCGAGGTGGATCCCAAGAAGTTGGACTGCGATATTGACCTTCAGTATCATCCAGGGAAGGCCAATGTCATAACACAAGCCTTAAGCAGGAGAGGAGGAGCTTACTACTTGACAGAGCAGCGCCAAATTTTGGAGGATCTAGAGGAGATGGTTATCGAGGTAGTATTACCTGACGATATCGACTTTATGGTGAGTCTGCAGGTTTAATCTTCTATAGTTAAGAGGATCAGAGCAGAGCCGACTAGTGATGTCAAACTTTAGCATCTCAGAGCATAGTATGAGTCAGGACGCAGAGCAGAGTTGAGCATTCATGAGGATGGGACTCTCAGGTTTGGGAGCTAGCTTTGTGTACCAAAAAGGGATATCAGGTAGGAGATTATTTCAGAGGCCCACAGTTCTCTGTACTAAGTACATCCATGAGGGACACAGATGTATCAAGATTACCACTTATGGTGGAATGGTATAAAGGGGGAGATAGCTCGGTTCAAATTTTGGTCTTTAGTTTGTCATCAGGTCAAGACTGAGCATCAGAAATTGGTCGGACTACTTCAGCCTTTATCGATTCCAGAGTGGAAGTGGGACCATGTTACTATGGACTTTGTGACCGGTCTTCCTAGATCCCTATCTGGTAGAGATGTTATATGGGTTATAGTGGATCGACTCACAAAGGTAACTCACTTTCTTTCTTTCAGAGTGATCCAATCTACAAAGCAGTTAGCTGAGATGTACATAAGACAGATAGTTAGATTACATGGCGTACCAGTTAGTATAGTTTCAAATACAGATTTGTGGCTCATGTCTTATTTCTGGCATAGCCTACAACAGAGTCTGGGTACTAGGTTAAAGTTTAGTTCAGCCTACCACCTGCAGATAGATAGACAGTCGGAACGTACTATTCAAACTTTAGAGAATATTCTTTGAGCTTGTACACTTGACTTTGGTGGATCTTATGAGGATCAGTTTTATTTAGTAACAGCTTCCAAGTAAGCATTCAGATGGCACCCTTCGAGTCTTTGTATGGTAGGAGATGCAGAATATCGTTAGATTATGATGACATTAGCGAGAGGCAAATGCTTGGTCCAGAGATAATTTCTCAGTTAGTTGTAGTGATCAGGCAGATAAGAGAGCATCTTAGAGTGGCTCAGGATCGCTAGTGTCATTGGGCAGATTAGCATCGTCGTCATCTTGAGTTCTCTGTCGGCGAACATATATTTTTGAGCATTTCTCCTACCCGTGGAGTTATCTGATTTGGAGTACAAAAAAAATCTTAGTCCCAAATATATAGGCCCGTTCTATATTCTCGAGAGAGTTGGAGACGTATCATATCGTCTAGCTCTTCCACCATCGCTTCATGAGGTACATGACATCTTTCACATATCTTAATTATGCCAGTACATTCTAGACCTTAGCCATATCCTGGATCATTCTGAGTTGGTCGTTGGTATCGATCTATCATATTGGGAGAGGCCCACGTCTATTTTGGAAAAGGGAAAGAAGGTTCTCAAGAACCGGACTATCAGGTTAGTTCATGTTGCTTGGGGGCATCACTCACTAGGCGAGTCCACGTGGGAGCACGAGAATGATATGCGTACTCGTTATCCATTTCTCTTTGACTTGGGAGGTATACTTATTTGTATACCCGTGTCCTATCTTAGCTTGTCTATGTAATTGATTATTAGTTAATTTGTTATGTCTGTTATTTTTACTTTCTGATTTCTTGTTCTTGCCCAAAAAATTTCATGCTCACATGAGTTCCTGCTTATTTTGGGTTTCGAGCTAGCTTTCTTGGATTTTCTTGTTAATAATTTTGGATCCTTACAGAAATTTCGAGAATAAAAATTTTCTAAGGAGGGAAGAGTTGCGAGACTTGTCTAGTTATTATATTTTATTGGATCTCGAGGAAGCCCAAAAATTCTAAAAATTGAAACTTTACTACTTGACCGGTATACCGACGGTATACTACGGTATACCGAAGGTATACTGTCCGACATAAATTTATTTCACTTTCGAGATATTTTTGATATATTTTCTCTATAAATAGTACTCATGATATTTTATTTTCTTATTTCTCTTTCTTTCTCGTCTCTTCTTCATTTTATCTAGAGCTTGGAAGTGTGGTCTTGAGACCGGGAGTATGGTTTCTGAACCCCTTTGTGGTAGGGGATTAGAAGGTTAAGGCTGGGAGCTCGTATTAGAGAAGTACGCCTTGCCGATTTCGTGAAATTCTTTTACTTTCAGTAATTTTACTTTTCTGGAGCTTGGTTATTGCTTTTTAGCTTAGACTTATTTTTTTATAGTTGTTCATATTGTGGTTTCTAGCTTAGTGACCGTCTCAGTTTTGATTTTTGATAGAATCATGTTCTGTCCCTTTTTGGTAACTCGGTAACGAAAATGGTAGCGGAGTTGTGACCGTGAGATTTAGTCAATATTGTGATATGAGACTTAACCTAGACTTGACTTCTTGTAAGATTTGGTTCTGGTAATTTTTGGAGTTTGATTTGGTCCCGAAAATCAGACTTGATTTAACCAAGTTTATTCTTGAAAATATGCATACCGACGATTTACAACAGTTTACCGACGGTATACCGATTTCAATCGACTTAATTTCTAGATATTTTTGTGTACCCTATCGGCATACCGACGGTGTACTGAGTTGTGCCGACAGTATACCAATCTTGCGATATTGTTAGATATTTGTCTTGGCTAGCATAAAGACGGTGTACTAGGTTGTACCGATGGTATACCGATTTATGGAACTTTGTTTTCCATAATCTTTTTGCATACTTTGAACGATATACCGATGGTATACTACAGTTTAATAATGCTATACCGATTTGTTGGAATCCAAAACTTGCTGTATTTTTTTATCTTCGGACCGATGTACCGACAGTGTATTGGACTATACCGACGGTATACCGATTGTGCATTTTCTTTTGGAATTCTTGTTTTTTTGTGATTTTATGTCGAAACTACTGGATTTTGCTTGGATACGCGATGACTTGACCTAATTATGGACATGAACTTATATGGCTTCAGATGACATGACTTGACTTGAGTTGGCTTTATTCAATTTTATCGGGCTTTCCCCGGCTTCACGTGATGACAGATTTATTGGACTTGACTTGGCATGACTTTACATGGTTACTTGGTTTAATCTGGTTGGATATGGCTTCACATGGTTGTACATGGCTTTACTTGGTTTCATATGGCTTTACCTGGCTTTACTTGGTTTCACGTGGCTTAATTGTTGTCGTAACATATATGAGTCCTCATGTGCATTGTATATTAAACCTGTTTATATTACTATTAGAACATGATTTGTCTATATCATGTCTAGGATGGATTCTGCAGAATGCTACACCCGGATTCATACAAGAAACTGCTAGGGGTTAAATAATTATAGATTCACTTATTACATCGATAGAGATTTTCCTAGATTGCATGCAATCCCAGTTATTCATACATTTTTCTTGAGGAGTATCCAGTAGTTTATATTATAGCGTATCTTGCGGAGTATCCAGTTGGTTGTTTGTATAGATATCCCTGACGGACTGCAGGGGCATACGATAAGAAGGAACTCTAGCATCGTGTTGCATTATAAAGTTAGTAATTAAGTTCTGTGATAACCTTAATTAGTTAAAGGTACAAAGTCGTACTTATGTGAATTGTCATGATTGATGGTTAATGTTTAGTCTAGCTTTTACATGTTCATATTTTCTTTTAGTACTTGCTATATCCTTATTGATCAGATCCGAGTATGTCTCATTACAGGTTTTACAGTATTCATTATCTTGAGATCTTTTATATTCAGTCTTTACTTTCTAGTATTTTTATTGCTTGTGTTGTTGGTTTAAGTTCCTAGATTGGCTTCCTTTGTGGTACTTGTTATTTATGGGTTTGACCCCATTGGTTTTGTATGGCCAGATCCAATAGTAGCACTAGAGGATCTTTCGTACTTTTCTGAGGATAGTGGCCACAAGAAGCACCAGACCACTTGAATGTATTTTCTTACTTCCCAACCCTGATGTAAATTCTATTTTGTGGGCGTTTAGCCACCGAGCACGTGTTTAGCTCGTGTTTTGGTTTGATCATTTAGCCTACGGGCATTAGCATGATTAACATATCCTAGGATTGATCATGTGTGAGTCAGATTCTGGCTAGTTTATTCATTATGTGTTACTAGCATCATAATCATCTGTATATTATAGTTTGAGATGCTTTACTATTATATTTTAGCTGATCATACATCTTGTTATTATTTTTATTGTTCATATGATTGAGACACTAGGGTTGTTGGACTTAGGCTTGACTGTTGGTTTACAGTAGTGATCCTCATGTCTTACAGCTTTACCGTATATACGGAGTACCAAAGTTCTCTAAGTATACGTAGCTAGCCTTGTCAGTCACGCTTTCCAGTATTCTGATTCTAGGGCGTGACAAGCGTCAGCCTTAGATAGAATTTCCTCATAGGCTTGATCGTCAAAGCGTACAACCCGCATCCTCTGGTGTAAAATCCCTCACCCAAAAATAGGTATTATATGTGTAGTATTAATTTAGATTATTTTAAAATTAATTTACATCCAATTGTTACGTTTGGACACTTCAACGTAGTTTGAACATTAATGACTTGGGATGACCCCAAAATCTACATCGTCCTTCGTGGAAAGTAGCCTACACTTGAGACACTATGTGTCACAACCCGCACCCGATATAAGGATACAAGTCAGAAATAACGCCCAGCCTACATCGCATAATCAACAGTAGAACGCTGTCTGGGTAATCTATCTAACAATATAATAAATCACCAACAATGATAATATACTCAATCACAGATCTAAGATGGAAATGAGCACGAATTAGATAAAAGAAAAGAAAAGTCACAATACAACTCATGAGTCTAAAATAATACATCAATGAGTCTGAAAGAATACTAACAAATAAGCAGGAGACAAATCCAGTACAAGAATACTAAGAAGCTATTAAACTCGGGTCATCTGTCTTAGTTGGGATAAGTCCCTCCTGAACCAGGGTCTCAGACTCTAGACCCACAATATCCTGAGGTCCATAATATGTAGGGTACCAGTCCTCAGTGTCATCTGAAAAAAATATATCCAGTCAGAAAAGGAGCAGAGTACATCTCTAACAGCAGTTCTAATCAATGATAAAAACTATGTAACAGTAAATAGATGTGAATATACAAGATGCACAATAGATACGAGAGATATATATACAATAAGAAAATACTAGAATAAATACAATAATTAGCAATATGTTAATGAACAAGAATACAAATGTCTAAGTGTGTGAGTACTAGCTTTAACATGTTATCAGCTTGGGAACATGATACAAGATATATGGCCTGGCTAATCATACGTGCGGTGTATGATTAATACTATTCAATGCAAGACTTGATACAAGGAGGGTATGATCATATATCTACACTAAAATACTCCCCACTCTCGACTGGTATAATAGATCCAACCATGGTACGCTATGGCACGAGATTTTCCAAGAAGATAGCAAGTCTTCCCGAGAATCAGTGTCTATACATGTACAAGATAATCAATGAAACAAGGATTGCACAAGATACACCATATACCAAGGAATAATATCTTATGATGAGATCCGGATATACAAATCCGTGTAACCATCTTGTCATAAAAATAAGGATATCTATACTAGATACAATAAACATAGAGGATATCATAAATGAGAAACTATCAGAGAATATACTCGTCTGAAGTCCAATGAATAGTCTCACAGATGTTTGACATGGTGCCTCAAAGACCTAGATATGGAATACAATATCAATACAAGGTTCCAAAAAGAAAATAAGTCAAACTAATCAACTTCTAGGTCAACAAGTCAATTCTAAGTCAAAAGTCAAACTAGGTCAACTCTAAGTCAACTATGGTCAACTATAGTCAAATTATGGTCAACTACCTATTACTAGATTGCACAAGTCTAACACAAGGATATTGGGTTCAAATACTAAAAGTCTAGGTCACAAAACCCATATCTTAAATATTAGGATACCGTATATCTGGATACGTATATCCATAGGTAACACATCAATATATAAGTCAAATAATTATTAATAATATAGAGTCCTAATTACAAATATTAAATAGGTACCGTGGTTTTGAACCAACTTGGTATCCCAACACTAAACCATAATATTGATACCCAAACCCAATACCTTGGGTATCCCTAATTACCTTGGTACTAACCTTGGTATCACAAGGTAATACCCATTACCTTGTTTATGATAACTACCCATAAATATATATATACCACACCAATTATTAGACATAAAGTATAGTATAATGCAAATAGCAATTTAGGAACATATTTATATATATATTAAATACCATATATATATATATATATATATAATAAATAAAAACTGCCAAACTGTCGCTAAAAATTATTCATGCTGCCACTGAAAGCTGTTGTTACTGCTGATACACTGCTGTTTTAGCGACAGATTCCTGCTGTTTTCGCTAAAGCCGTCGCTAAAGCAGTCGCTAAAGCTCTGATATGCTGCTGATACTGCTACTGTTTGAGCGACAGTTTTCTGCAACTGTCGCTACTGCTGTCACTGTTTCTCTTGCCGCTGTTGCTGTTGTTTGCTCCTGCTGTGATAATTTCTGTTGCTGTCGCCTTTGCTGCTGTCGCCTTTGCTGCTGTCGCTGAAGCTCCTTCTTATATATATATAAATTAATATATATATATAATATATAAGATCTAAATATAAATAGATACTAATATGTATATATAACTACAACATATATATATATATATATATATATATATATATATATATATATATATATATATATGACTAAATAAAATACATACATACTCCTCCATATACATATATATAAGTACATAATAACCACATATGACATCACATACATATATATATAGTATTATATGTATACAACACATATAATCATAAAATAATATGTATACATATATCTTATAAGTATATATATATATATATATATATATATATATACATATACATATATATATATATATATATATATATATATATATATATATATATATATATATATATATAACACAACTAATAATGTACATACATACTAGAATATGAAATAGATCTTATATTTGTAGAATAAATAGCTACATAATATATATACATATAGGTAAAATAGATTTATGACACATAAATACAAAATATATACATCATATTATATACATATACATATGTATATATATAATTATACATTACTATGTTCAAAAGTAAAAGAGAATTAGATCTAAAATTAAATTACACAAACACATGGATCGTATCACCCCGTATCCCACTAGATCTAGGATACGCTTGCGACACGAGTCCACCACACATCCAAACATATCCCGAAGGACACAAACAAGTTATATATATTATTTATGAACAATACGAAGAGTCAAAAATAAATCTACATGTCCGTATCAAAATATGACATGTACAAAGTTCCGTGTCGGAGGAAAAACCCCCAAATCAATACGTATCACCAAATTGTTGGGATACGACCTACACGTACCCAATTATGAATACGACACTAGCCCCAAACATACAAGCACATGCCAAATTGATCTATAGGACCAATTGACACACACAACAATTGTCAATCTCAAAATTCTCCCAAAATTGACACAAAAAGTACCATAACTTTCTCAATAGGCCTCCTATGAACACAAAACCAAATCCTATGGGTAGCCTATGGATATGGGTTGATTTTTTATGTTTAAATCTCAGATTTAGAACCAAAATTAAGGAGAAAAACTGAATTATATCTATTAGGAGATGGATTCTCAATGCAACCTCCAAATGTGATAAAATTGCCTCCAACTTCTATATCCTTGCTCCTCTTTGTAGATCCTTGCTTTCTCCTTCTAGATCCTTGCTCCACTTGCCTCCAATGGTGATTTGAGAAGGAATTGGAATAAAATTTGGCAGGAAAATGAAGTAGGAATAAAGAAATTTGGTTGAGGGAAATTCTAGATCTAGTTTTGAAATTAAAAAGAGGAGAGAGATATTTTTTTCCCTCTTTAATATACGCCGGCCCCTTTTCCCCTTCCTTAAGTTACTATGAATTGTCCAATATACCCCTTGGGGCCTCTCATAAGGAAATAATTAAGGAGTGAAGCTTCTAGTCTAATGGTTTAATTAATTTAATCCATCTCCTTAACAGTGGGCCTTCTAATTGGGCTAATTTCTAACAATTAATTCATGTTAGTCCATGAGTCTAACTAAACTAGTTAGGTCCACTAACACAAGTCCAAAATAAATAACTAACATCTAACAATAATTAAATAATACAAAAAATAATTATTAATCATGCACAATATTTAATTAAATATAAAATTACTAAAATACCCTTTCTTAGAAAATATGGTAGTGACAAGTCTACCCTCCTTAAAATAATTTTGTTCTCAAAATTCAAAGACGAAAACTACCCCTAGAAAATAACAGAACAGAACTAAAGAATCATAACTAACGATGAAAGAACATAACAATGAACAGAACATAACTAGGAAATAATATACCTCAAGGCACAAACAAATATGGATAACGCTCTCGTATTTTATCCTCTCTCTCCCAGTTAGACTCCTCCGGAGAGTGATGCCTCCATGCAACGCACACCAAAGGAATATCCTGGTTCCTCGATACCTTCTCTCTCCGATCCAGAATCTTAACTGGATGCTCTGGATAGCTAAGAGTAGGGCCCACCTCTATCTCCGAGTGATCCAACATATTACTAGGATCTGCCATGTATCGTCTCAACTGTGACACGTGAAACACATTGTGTACTCCCTCCAATGAAGGTGGCAAGTCTAGTCTATAAGCAACTGCACCGACCCTCTCTAGAATAGTGAAAGGTCCGATGAATCGCGGACTAAGCTTCCCGCCTCCACTGTAGTGAATCATGCCTCATGTCGAAGAAATCCTCAAAAACACCAAACTACCCACATAAAATAGAACACCATCTTAAGAACTTAATCTATAACAAACAACCAATAATAAGCACAAAACAAAATCTAAACTTTACCTCGAACTCCAAAGGTCTCCGGTGGCTATCGGCCCAATGCCGCTGTCTGTCTTGCGTCACATAAAGTCTGTCTCTGATCAACTAAACCTTCTCTGCTGTATCTACAACCATCTCTGGGCCAAGCAAAACCCTCTCTCCAATATCGTCCCAAGTCAAGGGAGTACGACATCTCCGACCGTACAGAGCTTCAAAAGGTGACATCTCTATACTAGCCTGGTAACCGTTGTAAGCAAACTCTACCAAAAGGAGATGGTCCTCCCAAGAACCCCCAAAATCTAGTACACAAGTTTGCCCTCGAGAGTCTGAATAGTCCTCTCTGACTGTCCATCTTTCTAGGGATGATATGCAGTACTGAACTTGAGTTGAGTGCCCAAACTCGCATGCAAACTCCTCCAAAAATGAGAAAAGAAATGACTATCTCGATCCAAGACTATGCTGATGGGAACTCCATGTATCCTAAAAATCTACCTCACATACATCTCTGCCAGCTTCTCCGTAGACAAACCCACCTTGAAAGGCAAAAAATGGGCCAACTTTGTCAACCTATCAACGATGACCCAAATCGCATCTTTTTCTCATGGAGATCGTGGAAGTCCGGACACAAAATCCATAGTAATGTGCTCCCACTTTCACTCTGGAATGGGTAATGGCTGAAGTAATCCTCCTGGCCTCTGCCTCTCGGCTTTGACCTGCGGGCACACTAAGCATCTGGATACAAACTGTGCCACTTCCCTCTTCATGCCATACCACCACATACCCTCTCGTATATCCCCATATATCTTGTTAGCTCCTGGATTCATGGAATACTGAGAGCAATGCGCTTCTTGTAACACCTCCTCACGCAGCTCCCCACTAGGCACACACAATCTAACTCCATGCCTCAAAGATCCATCCTCAACAATAGTAAAATCAACCTCCAATCCTGCTCTCACCTGAGCTCTGATGCTACTCAGAGATATATCCTCATATTGTGCTGCCTTGATCATGTCCATTAAATCTGAATGTATATACAATTCCCACATCTGTATAGCACAACCAGGAACTATCACCTCAATGCCCAATCTATCCAAGTCCTCCAACAAATATCGATTAAGTGTTAAGAACATAGCTACCGGATACCAACTCAAAGCATCGACAACTATATTAGCTTTTCCAGGATGATACTTCAAAGATATATCAAAATTATTCATCAGTTCGAACCACCAACGTTGCCTCATATTCAACTCCTTCTGCGTGAAAATGTACTTCAAGCTCTTGTGGTTTGTGAAGATTTCTACACGCTCTTCGTACAAATAATGTTTCCACAACTTCAAGCCAAAGATGACTGCTGCCAACTCCAAATCATGGGTAGGATAGTTCTTTTCATTAGGATACAATTGCCTGGATGCATAGGAAATCACTTTCTCATTCTGCTGAAGAACACAACCTAAACCTTTCCCCGATGCATCACTATAAATAGTGAAACCTCCAGACCCTGATGGCAACGTCAAAATAAGAGCAGACGTCAACCTCCTCTTCAACTCCTCAAAAGCAACCTGGCAATCCTCCGTCCAAACAAACTCCACATCTTTCCTGGTGAGTCTGGTCATCGGCTCGACAATTCTCCAAAAATCTTGTACGAACTTCCTGTAATAGCATGCCAATACTAAGAAACTTCTGATCTATGCTACCGAATTCGGGGTCTTCCAAGATTCTACTGCTGCGATCTTCTTCGGATCCACTGAAATACCATCACCAGTCACAACATGCCCCAAGAACTCCACCTTATCCAAGAAAAACTCATACTTAGACAACTTCCCATACAGCTTCTCCTTTCTTAGCACATCCAACACAATCCTCAAATGCTCCTCATGCTCCTCAGGTATCTTTGAGTATATGAGTATATCATCGATGAACACCACTACAAACTTGTCAAGATACTGGTGGAACACCTTGTTCATCAAGTTCATAAATACCGCCGGTGCATTAATCAAACCAAACGGCATCACCATAAACTCGTACTGACCATACCGAGTTCTAAAACAGTCTTCGGTATGTCCACCGGTTTGACCTTCACCTGATGGTAGATTGATCTCAAGTCTATCTTAGAAAATACCTTTGCACCACTCAACTGATCGAACAGATCATCAATCCATGGCAAAGGGTACTTATTCTTGATAGTGAGATTATTCAAAGCCCTATAATCAATGTACATGCGTACCGATCCATCCTTCTTCGGTACAAACAATATCGGGGCTCCCCACGGTAAAGAACTCGATCTGATAAACCCCTTATCCTGCAATTCGTCCACCTGCTTCTTCAGCTCGACCAGCTCGATGTTGTTTAATCTATAGATATGTTGCAAAATTGGTTTTGCACCTGGCACCAAGTCTATATAGAATTTAATATCTCAATCTGGCGACAAACCTAGAAATTCCTCAGAAAACACATCCAAGAACTCTGTTATCAACGGATGTGACAACTCTTTATCTTCTACCATAGCTCCACAAATAATGCCTCCTCCCTGCTTCGCAGCTTCTATAATAAACTCGAACTCTGGCCCTCTTGGCGGACAAAATATAACTCTACCTCCTCTACAATCTATGCTAGCATGGTGTCTACTCAACCAATCCATCCTGAGTACAATGTCGTAGCTCGAAAGTGGCATTACAAGTAGACACACACTCAACTCCCGGCCTCCCAGAGTAACTCTCCGATCCTTACAAATATCATTACCAGGATAATGCCTCCCCGGTCATGATCTTGCAACTCCTAAGGAAAGACTCAACTACCAAACCATGCTTCAGAGTAAAAAAAATAGATACAAAACTATGGAAAATTCCACTATCAAACAAAGCTAAAGCTAGAATGGAATCAAGAAGAATAGAACCTGCGATGACATATCCGGTGGGTTCATCCTCCTCGACGGTCATAGCAAATGCTCATCCCTGACGTGCACCTCCCTGATGTTGATGCTGGACATAACGCTGCTGCTGTGTCGAAAGCGGTCCCCTCGGCTGTACTGCAGGTGGTCTCGTCTATGACCTCGGAGCTAAAGTTGCTCCCTGAACTGTACGACGAGGATTAAAAGGACACTCCCACAGCTGATGCCCTTTAGTACCACAATAAAAATAAACTCCCAACCTCCTCCTACAAACTTCCCAGATGTGGCCGGGCTTCTTGCAGTAGTGGCAGGAAGTTAGCTGTAGCTGTCTCTACTGCTGTGGTGCCTGGTAAAAAGGTGCCTTAGCTGGAGTCTGGTGCTGTTGCTGTTGCTGGAAAGGTCTAGACTGAAAAGGAGGACGTTCTGTAGATACTGCACTGCTATTTGCCACCAGAAAAGAATTACGGTCTCTCTTGGGCTACAAACCAAACTCTCACTCAACCTTGCATGCCTCCGCAAGTATCTCCAAGTATGTCTCATAAAAAGATGGAATGAAGATCTTCACTTCCCAGTTTAAACCCTTACAGAAACGAATAGCACAAATCTCCGGCTCTCTCACCCAATACTCTATAAATCGTACTCCACCACAGGCATGCTCCCCGGAATGAGACTCTCGAACTGCCTCCCCAAGTCTAGCCTATTTGCCCGGGTAAAGATCTTCTTTTTGAAAAGGTCCTTGAATACCTCCCAAGTCTGCCCTGCGTCAACAAAAAATGGCTCATTCCTGAACTAAGTACGGGCGACGTCGAACAGTTGAAGTCCTACCACCTCAACCTTCAGATCCTTAAAAAGATGGGACACCCTCATAAGATGCTCAATGTTCTCGATCCAATCATCAGCAAAGATGATGCCCTCCGTCCCTTTGAAGATCTCAGGCTCTAGTTTTTTGAAGTCCAGAATGTTGCCTCGCCAAAGCTGAGCAACCTGAGGAACAACTTGCTGCTGGACCGGAACTTCTATCTCGACTATGGCATAAGCAAGATGATGAGCACTCTCGATGCCCTGCCGTAGAATGTCGGTCTACCTCTGATGTGCCTCTGACTGAGCCCTCTGTGCCTCGAGCATCTCAGAAAATAGTGTAAACATCTGTGTCACCTCTGCTGGCACAGGAGGTGGAGGTGAAAGCCCCTCAGATACAGCTGGCACAGTCCTTTGAGTAGGTGATGGACCTCCGAAAGTAGTTGACACTCCAATCACCGGAGAAGTGACATATACAGGCCCTCGGGATGTCGCAGACCTCTCAGAAGCTGCTCTTTCCTGCCACGATCTAGTCTTAGGCGGCATCCTGAGACAAGCGAAAGAAAGAATCAATATGGCACATGATTTAAGACACTCAAGGAAAGGACAGTTTAAGAGATCAAATATCAATATCAAAGGAGAATTGTTGAATCAAAAGAATTTTTCTAGGCGTGATAGAGTATCTCAGCCTATATCATATATCCTATCGCAGGCTTACAGTAGTACAACTAAATCGTTGTACTACCACAACATCACATAACTTGCGAAGCTTTACCTGGATGGGCCACCAGTAAAAATATGTCAAAACCCGCACCCGGTATAAGGGTACAAGTAGGAAACAACGCCCAGCCTACGCCATAGAATCGATAGTAGAACGATGTCTAGGTAATCTATCTAACAATATAATGAATCAGCAACAATGATAATATACTCAATCACAGATCTAAGATAAAAATGAGCACGAATCAGATAAAAGAATAGAAAAGTCATAATACAACTCATGAGTCTAAAATAATACATCAATGAGTTTGAAAAAATACTAACAAATAAGCTGGAGACAAATCCAGTACATGAATACTAAGAAGCTACTAAACTCGGGTCATCTGTCTCAGTTGGGATAAGTCCCTCCTAAACCAGGGTCTCAGACTCTAGACCCAGAACATCCTGAGGTCCATAATGTGTAGGGTAGCAGTCCTTAGTGTCATCTGGGAAAAATATATCCAATGAGGAAAGGAGCAGAGTACATCTCTAACAACAGTTCTAATCAATGATAAAAACTATGTAACAGTAATAGATGTGAATATACAAGATGCACAATAGATACGAGAGATATATATACAATAAGAAAATACTGGAACAAATACAATAATTAGCAATATGTCAATGAACAAGAATACAAATGTCTAAGTGTGTGAGTACTAGCTTTAACATGTTATCAGCTTGGGAACATGATACAAGATATATGGCCTGGCTAATCATACGTGCGGTGTATGATTAATACTATTCAATGCAAGACTTGATACAAGGAGGGTATGATCATATATCTACACTAAAATATTTCCCACCCTCGACTGGTATAATAGATCCAACCATGGTACGTTATGGCACGAGATTCCCCAAGAAGATAACTAGTCTTCTCGAGAATCAGTGTCTGTACATGTACAAGATAATCAATGAAACAAGGCTTGCACAAGATATACCATATACCAAGGAATAATATCTCATGATGAGATCCGAATATACCAATCCGTGTAACCATCGTGTCAAAAAAATAAGGATATCTACACTAGATGCAAAGAACATAGAGGATATCATAAATGGGAAACTATCAGAGAATATACTCGCCTGAAGTCCAATAAATAGTCTCACAGATGCTTGACATGGTGCCTCGAAGACCTAGATATGGAATACAACATCAATACAAGGTTCCGGAAAGAAAATAAGTCAAACTAATCAACTTCTAGGTCAACAAGTCAATTCTAAGTCAAAAGTCAAACTAGGTTAACTCTAAGTCAACTATGGTCAACTATAATCAAACTATGGTCAACTACCTATTACTAGATTGCACAAGTCTGACACAAGGATATTGGGTTCAAATACTAAAAGTCTAGGTCACAAAACCCATATCTTAAATATTAGGATACAGTATCTCCGGATACGTAAATCCATAGGTAACACATCAATATATAAGTCAAACAATTATTAATAATATAGAGTCCTAATTACAAACATTAAATAGGTACCGTGGTTTTGAACCAACTTGGTATCCCAACACTAAACCATAATATTGATACTCAAACCGAATACCTTGGGTATCCCCAATTAACTTGGTACTTACCTTGGTATCACAAGGTAATACCGAATACCTTGTTTATGATAACTACCCATAAATATATATATACCACACAAATTATTAGATATAAAGTATAGTATAATGCAAATAGAAATTTAGGAACATATTTACATATATATATATATATCTAAAATAAATAAAAATTGCCAAACTGTCGCTAAAAACTATTCATGCGGTCACTGAAAGCTGCGGTTACTACTGATACACTGTTGTTTTAGCGACAAATTCCTGATATTGTCGTTAAAGCCGTCGCTAAAGCTCTGATATGCTGCTGATACTGCTGCTGTTTCAGCGATAATTTCCTGCAACTGTCGCTACTGCTGTCGTTGTTTCTTCTGCCGTTGTTGCTGTTGTTTGCTGCTACTGTGATAATTTTTTTTGTTGTCGCCTTTGCTGCTGTCGTTGAAGCTCCTTCTTATATATATATAAATTAATATATATATATAATATATAAGATCTAAATATAAATAGATACTAATATGTATATATAACTATAATATATATATATCTTTGACTATATAAAATACATACATACTCCTCCATATATATATATATAAGTACATAATAACCACATATGACATCACATAAATATATATATATAGTATCATATGTATACAACACATATATGTATACGTACATATAATCATACAATAATATGTTTATATATATATAACAACATATATATATATATATATATATATATATAACACAACTAATAATGTATATACATACTATAATATTAAATAGATCTCACATTTGTAGAATAAATAGCTACATAAATATATATACAAACATAGGTAAAATTGATTTATGACACATAAATACAAAATATATACATCACATTATATACATATACATATGTATATATATAATTACACATTACTATGTTCAAAAGTAAAAGAAAATTAGATCTAAAATTAAATTGCACAAACACATGGATCGTATCATCCCGAATCCCACTAGATGTAGGATACGCTTGCGACACAAGTCCACCATATATCCAAACATACTCCTAAGGACACAAACAAGTCATATATATTATTTATGAACAATACGAAGAGTCAAAAACAAATCTACGTGTCCGTGTCAAAATATGACATGTACAAATTCTAGTGTCGGAGGGAAAACTCCCAAATTAACACGTATCACGAAATTGTTGGGATACGACCTACGCGTACCCAATTGTGGACACGAAACTAGCCCCAAATACACAAGCACATGCCAAATTAATCTATAGGACCAATTAACACACACAACAATTGTCAATCTCGAAATTCTCCCAAAATTGACACAAAAGTACCATAACTTTCTCAATAGGCCTCCTATGAACACAAAAACAAATCCTTTGGCTAGCCTATGCATATGGGTTGATTTTCTATGGTTAAATCTCAGATTTAGAACCTAAATTAAGGGGGAAAACTGAATTATACCTATTGAAAGATAGATTCCCAATGCAATCTCCAAATGTGATAAAATTACCTCCAACTTGTATATCCTTGCTCCTCTTTGTAGATCCTTGCTTCCTCCTTCTAGATCCTTGCTACACTAGCCTCCAATAATGATTTGGGAAGAAATTAGAATAAAATTTGTAGAAAAATGAAGTAGAAATAAAGGAATTTGGTTGACAGAAATTCTAGATCTAGTTTTGAAATAAAAAGAGGAGAGAGAATTTTTTTTCCCGCTTTAATATAGGCCGGCCCCTTTTCCCCTCCCTCAAGTTACTATAAATTATCCAATATACCCCTTGGAACCTCTCATGAAGAAATAATTAAGGAAAGAATCTTCTAGTCTAATGGTTTAATTAATTTAATCCATCCTCTTAACAATGGGCCTTCTAATTGGGCTAATTTTTAACAATTAATTCAGGTTGTTCCAAGAGTTTAACTAAACTAGTTAGGTCCACTAACACAAGTCCAAAATAAATAACTAACATCTAACAACAATTAAATAATATAACAAATAATTATTTATCATGCACAATATTTAATTATATATGAAATTACTAAAATATCCTTTCCTAGAAAATATGGTAGTGACACTACGCGTAGGATCTTCGCGTGATACCAAATTCGATCATTTAGCATTAGTATGGCACTAGTATAACAACTGTAATTCTTATGTATAATATTTAGATATTATTATATAAATAATTTATTTGTGATTATTTTTCAATCCAACATTTTTCAATAAGCAACCCATAATCCCTTCATGCCATTTTAGGCCATTTTTCTCTTTTTGTAGGATTTATTTATGTAATTATTTATTATTATCTTATTCATTTAGAATTCAAATTAATTCTTGATTATTAATATCTAATTGGATTAGAGATTTACCAAAGATTTTCTACCAACCAAATTAGGAAATCACCTAATCATATTCTTACCCATGATCGAACCCCCCCCCCTCTCACATCCGTACACCCCCTAAAGCCGCCGACCCTCTCTCCCTCTTTATATATATATATATATATACCGTAAACCCTAACCTAATTTCCTTTCCTCCTACACCTTCAAAGCCAACCACATCATTCTCAAAGCCGACCCGCCCCCATGTGGACATCTCAAAGCCGATCACCTCCTTCCAAGAAATCCTAGTAGATTCTCCACCTTCTAGTAAGTTCTTCCTTCAATCTTTCTATTCTCCTTTCACAATATCATCTTCTTTTTCATAGATTTATTATAAAATCCTAACTTGCATGATGATATAAACTCTAATTTGTATTTTGATGTAAAAAAAACTCTAATTTTCATGTTGATGTAAATCCTATTTTGCATGTTGTAGGAAACCCTAATTTACATGTAAATATATATAGAGCCCCTAATATTCTTTTGGTTAATGATATACTAAGTTTCTATGATGTTTCAAGAATCAAGAATTATTTATTATGGTGGATTGATAAATATATTATATGTTTAAAACCTATGGTGTTGATTGTAAAGTTGAACCCATGAATGCATGTATGCACCCATAGGTAGTAACTTGATTTAACCATATTAATAATAGAGAAATATGATGATTAAAATTATTTTTATCCATATTTTTACTTTTTATTTCAGAATATTAGTTTGATAAATTTGTGTTAAATAAGTTGCATGTACAATGTGTAGGGTGACCTTATTTATTGTTTTATCCAAAACCCCGCATTGAACCCTTCTAAAACTTTATAAATAGTTAAGATATAATGTTATTAATCAATAATAAATTTATTTTTTAAATTATTTTTCCAAAAATATTACTTTTGATTTAAATGATCTTATGCATAAAAAGACACATATTTGACCGAGTTTGCTTGTAAACTTATTGTAACTTGTTCTTTGGCCATATATGAATGTCCTTCCTAATATTTTGTGATTAAAATTTATTTTTTCAGAATTAAATAAGATTTAGGATTTTTTATGCAAATCATAATAGTAGAGTTATAATGGCAAAATTTTGCCAATATAATTGATGGAAGACTAGTATTTGTCCAACGAAAAGACCAATAAGTCGACTTAATAAATATGCATGTAGGAAATCATTAAATAATTGTTTTTTAGTATTATAGAATTATTTCCAGATTTAACATTTTGTATAAAATTGTCTTCTGAGAACTTGCATGTCGAGAAAACCTTATTTAGCAATCATAATTGCATGACTAGTTACCAACTTTTGTAGAAACACCTCGTGAGTTGAAAATCATTAATTTGTTTATTTTTTAATTAATTTCTGAATTAATAGTTTAATAAATAATATTTAAAAAATGATTTTGGAAATGTTTGATGGCTAGTAATAATTTGGTATGTAGTTACTTGCATGTTCAACCAACGTAGGATTAATAACTAGATGGTAACTTAACTTAATTAGATAATAAGAGTCTAATTAGAGTAATAATTAATTGGTAGGTGTTCGTGATGTTTCTATGGAGAGTTTTGGACCAGATTTGTTGTGCTCGTAGCTTGGCTTGGAAGGCAAGTACACCTTGCTTGATTTTATTGTTCAGTATACATATGTCTAGTTATTATTTTTTAGTTGTGTGCACACGACTTAGAGTAGCAGACTTACCTGGTATATTGTGAAGGTACGTGGTATCTTCTGACTAGACACATGTTCAACACGATCACTGAGTGAGTAAGTACATGGACTAGCACGTCGACTGATCATCGATACGTTAGTTCGCATCATGAGTTGTAGTTAGTGTTGGTCTTGTTGTCTATATTTATTGACGTCGTTATATTATGTCTGTACCTTGTATACAGTTTAGATACATTGGGAAGGGAGAATCTACTAGTGAGCGTATATGATTTGTTTTTCTTATTTTATATATGGTGTGACTGCGTACCCCGAGTCCTTTTGGATGCCTGGTGGGATTACTGTTCTTCTATTTCTCTCCCTCATCCGCCACTAGAGATGTCTTGAGTGCAACTCACATAGATGTCTTAGTGACCCTATTTATTGTTTACTTCTTTACTTTTATTCATATTGGTTTCTTGTGTACTTGTTACGTCCCTCTGAGGACCTGGCACCTTTTCCAGATCTAGACGAGCACGTGTACCCGACTGACTACGGAGTTGGAGATTTTGCAGAATAGGAATTTGAGGTGGAGCCATAGGGTTTTCTTGAGCATTCATGGACGACAGTTGCTTAGTGTCTTGGTCTCTTTATCTAGTTAGCTGACACTGAACCATTTCTTTGTTGTTTAGTTGTATTCTTTCAGTATTCTTTTTTACTCATTTTTTGTGGATTGTTCTCCATTAGATTTTATTTTGTATTTGATTCTGAGACTTATCTATTCATTTAATTCTTATTCAATAATATTCGTGGATGAGACTAGATTATTACCTGAATGTAATATTGTGACTTAGTTATATTTTACAGCATACTACGACTGGTTACGTCCATTAAATTGGTTTCCTATAATTGTTCGTACAGCTGGAATATGTAAGTATACCTGGTCCTATATATTTTGGGATTGGGGCGTGTCATATTTTTAGTAGTGGCCCATGTACGTCAAGTTAGCCGTTTCAGTTACGTAACTGTACCGAGCGTGCCTGCACTTAAGATTAGAGTTTTAGGTCTCATCCACATTTGCTATAACTCACCAACCTTCCAATTTATTCTATATAAAAGCTTGCATCCTGCTTTATTCTTCCTAATCCTTCGCTCATCTCTTGTATAGAGATAAAATTGCGTAACAGATATGCCTATAACTAGTACCTATAAGACTTGTTTAGTTATTGTTTCTGGCCGAGAGATGAGGGCTCGATATTTGGTATTTCTAATGCCAAATTTTAACGTAGTATTAGGAATGAATTATCTTAGTCAATACTCTGCAGTATTATATTGCCATAAAGGTTGTGTTATCTTTAAACTGTCAGGTCAGCCAGAGTTTGAGTTCATGAAAGAAACTACGAAGAAGGAAGTAGGACAGTATGGTGGATCTTACATAAAAATGGAAGTTGCGCCGCCACCAATTATTGAGGAGTTTGCAGATGTCTTCCATGACGAGTTGCCAGGTCTGCCACAAGACAGAGAAATCGAGTTCAATATGGAGTTAGTTTCGGGTGCAGTGTCAATATCTTGTAATATTTATCGGCTAGCGAAGAAGGGGCTAAATGAGCTGAAGGTGCAGTTGCAAGAGTTTTACGACAAGGGATTCATTCGGCCAAGTGCATCACCTTGGGGAGCCCCAGTTTTGTTCGTACCAAATAAAGATGGAACAGTCCATATGTGCTTCGACTAGAGAGTCCTTAATGCAGTGACCATCAAGAATAAGTACCCTCTGCCGCGGATTTATGACTTGTTCGACTAACAGGAGTACGGGTATTTTCTAAGATGGATTTGAGATCGGGATACCATCAAGTAAATGTAAGGCGTAAGGATATTCAGAAGACGTCATTCAGGACTCGCTATGGTCACTACGAGTTCTTGGTAATACCCTTTGGACTGATAAATATGCCAGCTATTTTTATGAACTTAATAAACATAGTATTTCATCATTACTTGGACCAGTTTATAGTCGTATTCATCGAAAACATTTTGGTGCACTCAAAGATCCATGATGAGCACTAGGAACATTTAAGGAAGGTGCAAGCAACATTGACGTAGCAGAAGTTATATGCTAAGCTGAGCAAGTGCGAGTTTCTCCTAGATCATGTCTCTTTTCTTCGGCATGTTATCTCGGGAGAAGGTATATCAGTAGACCCAGCTTATATATTAGCAGTAGAGACGTGGCCGACCCCAATCGACATCTCAAAGGTGCGGAGTTTTCTAGGACTTGTCGGATATTACCGAAGGTTCGTGAAAAACTTTGCCAGGATCGCAGAGCCTATGAAAAGGTTGAGCCGCAAGGACCAGGAGTTTGTTTGGACAGAGGAGTTTCAGATGGCGTTTGATGAGTTGAAGAAGCGCCTGACTACAATACTGATCTTGACCATACCTACTAGACATAGAGGATTTGTTATTTATAGTGATGCTTCAGAAAATAGATTATATTTTGTCTTGTTGCAGCACGGTAAGGTGGTAGCATATGGTTCTCGATATTTGGGAATCCATCAGAAGAATTATCCCACCCATGATTTGGAGCTTGCAGCAGTGATCTTTGCTTTGAAACTTTGGAGGCACTATCTATACGGAGAGACTATGGAAATTTATATAGAACATAAGAGCTTAAAGTATGTCTATACTCAACAGGATCTGACCCAGAGACAGAGAGGATGGCTCGAGTTGATGGCAGATTTTGACATTGAGCTATAGTATCATCCAGGCAAGGCTAATGCAGTAGCGAATGCGTTGAGTAAGAGACCGATGACATACTTCTTTACTATATAGAAAGAATTATTATACGATTTGGAGCAGCTGGGTATAGAGGTGGTTATGCCAGGAGAAGTCACAAAGTTGATGAACCTTTAAGTGCAATCATCATTGGTGGAACATATCATAGCAGTTCTGCCGACCGATGCGAGATTTTTGCGACTTCTACATACGACTGATGATGGACAGTAAACTGGATAGAGAATACATGAAGACAAGAATTTAAGGTATGGGGATCGCCTTTATATTCCTAATGGAGAGCTTAGATAGGAACTAATTACGGCGGCTCACATTTTAACATACTCTATTAATCTCGGAGGTACAAAGATGTACCGAGACTTGAGGCAGCATTACTGGTGGCACGGGATAAAGCTAGAGATAGTATGGTTTGTGGAGAAGTGCTTGGTGTGTCAGCAAGTTAAGGCTGAACATCAGAGATCAGTAGGACTACTCTAACCACTTCCAATTTCAAAGTGAAAATAGGAGCACTTCGCCATAGACTTGGTTACAGTTTTTTCGAGGAGTCCAGCTGATCGAGATCCGGTTTGGGTGATTATGGATATATTGACTAAGGCAACACACTTCTTACCCTTTAGAGTTGGGTAATCTAAAGAAGTTCTGGCGGAGATATATATAAAGAAGATCGCACGCCTACATGGAGTACTAGTCAGCATAGTTTTTGACATAGATTCGAGGTTCACATTACACTTTTGGAGGAACATATAGGAGAGCCTAGGAAATAGATTAAAGTTTAGCACTTCCTATCACCCACAAACAGATGGACAGTCAGAGTGCACCATTCAGACGTTGGAGGAGATATTGAGAGCATGCATGCTTGGCTTTAGAGGATCTTGGGAGGATCACTTGTACTTGGTGGAGTTCTCTAACAATAATATCAAACAAGTGTAGAAGCATGAAAAATATGCTGCAGAGTTATACGCAGTATTTCAGTGCTGAGTGGCATAAAATATGACTTCAGAGCCATCGGTATACAACAGAGCTTTGTTGCTAGTACAACGTAAAATATAAGCTCAAGGACAATCAGTGTAGTACAGTATTTCCTGGCTGCTTCAGCTAAAAAGGGTATTATACCGCCCTTATGGCGTAAAACTCATCCGCCTTTAATGCGGCATGGAAGTGTACGAGGAATGCTTCATATTCCTCGAATAAACCTGTCAGATCATACAGTGAACCTGACTCCTGACAATGAGTACTGCACAGCTATCCAGACGACGGCTGTAATGATGGTGCGGCACAGAGACCCAAATCATCGTTTAGTGACGTTTCCCTGATACAAAGTGCTTTTACGCATACAAGAGAATACGCTGCCTAGTTTTACACAGGCAGATGTGAACTTTTACGTTCAGTAGAAGACAAAACGAACTGCCACGTCAAAAGCTGCTCTTCGTACAGAGCTCGAGGCACGTCTCTGCATTTAATGCTCAGAATGGTGGCAGATCTCTGCATTAAATGCACGAGATTTGGTTATATTTTCAAAGACTAGGCGAGCCATAATTACGGCTAAATACCTCCACATCATCACCCCTGCATATTACGCCATCAGGCTATTTTCAGCTATAGGAGCACGCTTTATGCTATCTCCTTAGAATACGCCACCGGGCTATTTTCAGCTATAAGGAGCACGCTGTACGCTATCTCCTTGAAATATGCCAACTCAGGCTATATTTGCATTTGTGTGTGATAAGGCTATTTTGTCCAGAATACGCTCAAGGCCTTAGTCAAAGAAGGAGGAACAGCTATCTTTTACGCTAGCTACCTATCCATACAGCATCAGGCTTCTACGCTTATTTGGCTTCTACTCCAACCTGACAACTATTTGGCTTCTACGCCATGGTGATAGTTATTGGCTTCTACGCCAACCTTTTCTATGCGAGGGGCAGTTACCTACGTGGTTCACAAGCAATGATCTTCGCAGCAGTTATACGCATTATCTCTTAATGAGACACGCGTCACACGCAGATTCAGAAGATCATTTATACGTGGGTGGCAGTTATTATAACCGCCGCGTAAAAAGTGCCACACTCTCCACTGTCCGGCTTTTACGCCGACTGGACGATTACTGTCACTAAAACCCTATAAATAGAGATCTCTATTGACAGAGGTCCGGGGAGGAACAAAGGTCGAAAATTAATTTTTGAGAGAGAAGAATCCAGAGCACAGACAGAGAGTAGTGATCGATAATTTTGGCATCGAGCATCCACTCCTTCTTGCAATCCTTGAAGCTTTTTCGTCTTCTACAGTACTTTTTCATCATCGTGTGGTCCAAGGGACAAAGTGATCGACTGCAGATCATAACTCCTATAGCAATATTTACCCAGAATAAAATTTATACTTAACATCCTCGTATAGGATTAATAGTACTTCTTGTTTGTAAACCTAAGAAAGGGTTTTGTATAAACCTAGTTTTATTTCTTCCGTTTATTATCAAACATAAGATGGCGACTCTGCTGGGGAACTCTTTCTCATCTGACAATAAAGTAATTGCTCAACACGATGTAGTACTAGTAGGATCAATGAAGAAGACCTTGGTCATCCAGTTCGTCTAGTCTGCCTACGAACATATGCTTCAAGCAGGGGGTAGCTCTCACTCTCTCTCTGTTTAAGACAACAGGAAACTGCGTAAGCCAGGACATCCCCTACCGTTCCTGCTGACTCTTCGATTTCTTCGACCAGCCAGGTTGTAGCTGCACAACCTTCATGCTCCGCGCGTAAAGCGCTCTCTCCCGTCTGTGACATGGCAGACAAAACTTCTGACAATGCCTTAGTGCTAGTCCAGAAGTCTACTTCGTGCTCCGCACATAAAACTCTGTCTCCCGTCTGTGACGTGACAGATAAAACTTCTGACAAAGCCTCAGTGCTAGTCCAGAAGTCTACTCCGTGCTCTGTGCGTAAAACTTTGTCTCCTATCTGTGATGTGGCAGACAAGATTTATGATAATGCCTCAGCGCTAAATCAGAAATTCCAAACGTGCTCTGCGCGTAAGAATGCATCTGCCCTCCCCGAAAAAACAGATGGTCCCTGCAATCTACGCAAGGGAAAACAAATGGTGGACCACTCAACTTCTCGCCAGCAAGAGAAAAATATGCCCGCTCTCAAGATTACGCGAGAGGCGGATGGCCGATTGAAGGCTTCTTGGGTTTTACGCCAGTCTGAGCAGAGCTCCAAATTACGCCAGGTTAAACCCCTTAGCGTAAAGAAAGCCCGATTTATAGAGAGACACACTCCTCGAGGATTATCTGCTACTCAGATGGCTAACCTGTTGTATACAGGTGGCAGAGAAAAAGTTATGGTTCCTAATATCCGCATGTCAACTGATATAAATAAGAGGAACAAGCCATCTTCATCTTCTTCTTCTTCTGTAAATCCTTCTGACTTGTGTGAATATCTAATCCAGAAATGCAAGGATAGGGGATCTTCCAGTATATCTATTACGCCTCCTAGGGAGCACTATTGTAATAGTCATAGGATTGTAGTTAATTATTGATGTTCTGAAGCAAAACGGTTGGTTTTTGATCGGTTGAAATACTCTCTGTCTTTCTAGGAAGAAGAGCCTGCACATGCATCAGTGAACATGGCTTCACACGTTCCTAGAGGAAGGTCGAATTCAAGACGTCATCCCTCTAGAACTCCAAGCCAAAGGAGATTCGACAAGCTCCTTAAGAACACTGAAGCTAGGGTTTTCTGAAACACCCGTTCGAGGTTACGACAATCGACTTCGTATTCTTCTGATTCCGACACTGGGGGTCGCCAGTTTCCCAAATCAGATGCTGAAAGTATAGAGTCATTCTCTACAGAGACCTATACTAGCCCTTCAATGACATCCAGAGAAATGGGAGTCTATGCCATTGAAGATGAATACGAAAAAGCTTTCTCGTCAGGAAGTACGGAGCAACGCATTGCTGTGTTGGAGGCATCTCTAAAAGAGATACAGTCCATGATGGTGAATATGTACCAGATGATGCTGACTCAACATACAACTGCTATAGCTCAAGCATTGGTCCCTTCGACTCAAGTACGTGTGGGGGTGGACTTACCACCATCCAACGCGAACAAGGAGCCTATTCTAGATCAAGAATCAGCATCTCCCCCACTTCCTAACTTGGAGAATATATTGCATCCTGTTGAAGTTGCAATACAACCGATCTCTCACCACTCTGCAGTCCTTCCACCTGCTGAAGATCCAATACAGGCAGTGCGGGAATTGAAAGCCCAATTTGATGCCTTGAAGCACAAAGATCAGCTCAAGAAATTGGGAATCAACCAGCCGTACCCAGCTATCTGTGACGAGGTCCCTTTCCCTCCTAAATACAAACCACAGACTATGGCTTTGTTTGAGGGAAAGACATCACCGAGCCAGTACATAAACTACTTTAGTATGATGACTGTGCTATTGCAAGGGAATGACGCCCTTCTCACTTGAGTGTTCAAAGGCTGTCTCTCGGGAGTGGCTTATCAGTGGTACCGTAGTCTTGCGGACAACTGTATTACTTCCTTTGAAGATTTCAAGACTTTGTTCTTCACACAATTTTATGAAGGAGGGATGGATATGTCTATGTCGTCTCTCATCGAAGTAAAGCAGAAGGAAAAAGAGAACGTTCACACTTTCATCGAACATTTTCGTCAAGCCACTTTACAAATGCCTCCGGGAGTTCCAGACTCAGCATTGGTGGATATTTGCAGGAAGAATCTTCTTCCAATGATCTCGGTATTCACAGGACCATATCAGTTCCATGATTGACCCTCGTTCATCATCTCAATGGTAGCTGCTGAAGACAACAGTCGGAAGGCGCGTGATAATATAATTATGATATCTACCTCTGATAAAAGCAATAGGTCATCTTCCAACATCGACCATCCCCGTGGTTCCAAAGGAAAAAAAGCTCTGACAATCAATACGTCCAGGCAAAAGACTACGACAACCACACAGACAAAACATGGGACTTCCAGGCCCATCGAAGTGTACTCTTTCGACGACGACGATATTCCGAGTATATTCGAGTGTCTCATCAAAAGTGGCAAGATTACCCTCCCTGAGGTGAAGCGATCTAATAAAGTTGGCAGTACCAATAACCCTAAGTACTGTATTTTCTATAGGTACATAAATCACCCCACAAAGGCATATTATGTACTGAAGAGGAAGATCCAGGAGTTGATCGATGCTAAGGCCATCACTCTGCGCAACAGCGAGAAGACGGTCACAGCCAACATGATCTCTCTCCAATTTGGCAATCTGCCTCCCCAAGAAGTTCCGGATGGTGTTGTACCTATTTCTCGAACAACGATGAACATCGTTAATCTCCCTCCAACCAGAGGTCAAAATCACGACCTAGTACCCCTAACTACCCAGCGGGACAAAATTATGTGGGTTCATCCAGACCTGGTGTCAGAGATCGAAGAAGAGACTCAAGCTGCTAAGGCTAAGTCTAAGAAGACCTCAAAGCATAAACCATGTCAAATGGTTGCGGTATCCTCGATATCAGAAGAAGAGGTTTTGGCTACTGAAATCCGTTCAGGGAAAGCCTACCTCAAGGACTATGGAGGAAGTCAAGAAGAAGCATCGGCAGACGCTTCAGCTGCCAAGCCTTCAGAACCGGAACCTGTCATACCAGAGGCCGGTCCTTCGAGACCAACTTTAGCGGACAAGGGGAAGCAAAAGGAAGTGTGCTTCGATAAACCTTTAAAGAATATTCAGAGCAAAGGTTTAGAGAAGCCGTATAACTTCGATATCCTGGCCCATTTGGCTCATACACCAGCCAAGTTGTCCATTTTTGAATTACTCAGGATCTCTAAAGACACTCGTCAGGCCCTGAGTGAAGCATTAATGCAGGCGAATGCATACTTGATCCAACTCAAGTCCCCTGATGAAGAACCTGTGGCATGTCCTCAGTGCCATAGTGTGATGGAGGTAGTCCCGAATATCACTTTCACTCAAGATGACATGCTTTTGAAATATAACAAGCATGACAGACCTCTCTATTACACCGGATATGTCGGTTCTATGGAGGTTGACCAGATTTATATAGATCAGGGATCATCGATCAACATCATTCCCCATAGTCTGCTTAGACTATTGAGGATTACTACCAGCGAATTGGCTTACACCACCACTACAATCGTGGGTTTCAATGCCAGAAAAAATAAGCCATTGTGGAAGATTCGTCTGAGGATCCAAATTGGCGACCTCAGATCAGTGGCTACATATTATGTCATTGATTCAGAGATGTCCTATAATATTCTGCTAGGCAGACCATGGATCCATGACCACAACATCGTTCCTTCAACTCTACATAAATGTTTTAAATATGTAGATGCCCAAGGGACAGTACAAACGGAGTTTGCTGACCTTAACCCGTTTAAAGGAGTAGAATCCTACTACTCTGATGCCATGTTGTACACCCAAGACTACATGGAGGAGGTGTCAAGCAAAATAGAGGAGGAATCCCGCCGGGAGCCAGAAGAACCCTCTGCCGAACAACCTCTGTCAATCAAGGTGAAAGGACGAACTACTCGTCCGAAAGTCATGGAACCTCTGGCTATCCACCTGAACAAAACCAAGTCAGGAAACAGAGGTGATCCTCTAGTGATCACTTTGAACCAGAAGCCTCTACCCTTGGTCATCAACCTTATGCGCAACAAGCAGTCGATTGATATAAATACAACCAGGAAGGTGGTTTCTGATGATAAAAAAGATCCCCTTTTCCAGTACATTGACGCTCAAATTCCTGAGCAGGAATCCTCTCCCCATAACGATATAGAACCTATAGCACAAAGATTCTTGAAAGCTATAGATTCCTATCATCCGTATGCGTGGGAAGTAGCATCATCATCTAAGGTCATCACGACGTATGGACCACATGAGGATTCTATCTTCATTGTCCCGCCTACTCACAACGGTCAGCGTTCAATAGTTATCGGTCGCATGCGCAATGAACCGACTTTACAAGAAGATTCTCCCGATAACGATGCTGGAAAAATGCAGGTTCACAGATATAGCCCGCAATCTTTGAAGATTATGCAAAGTATGGGTTATGACTTAAAGCTAGAACCAGGTCTCAACTACGAAAAAGACAGACGAATACCATTGCACGGTGATCCTTACTGTCAACGAACTCATTTTGGGTTAGGGTATACCACCTCCCATATAATTTCTGAGTCAAATAAGGATATCTCTTCCTCTTCTCAAGATGGCTCACCGTCCTTCAGCTCATCATATGGTGATCCTAGACGAGCATTATCAGTAAATATGGTATGGACAGATTCTCTCGAAGCAGACGAACAAGAATCTAAACTATTTAAGAATGACTCTTGGGCTCAGCAAATGGATACACAATGGGAACTTTGGTTCAAGCAGAGAGAATCTCCCACTGAAGATAAAGTTATCCAAATTGACGTTGGGGACGAACTTTCGCCAAAGTCGATATTTATCAGTAATAATCTTTCCGAAGAAGAAAGGAAAGAAATGATCCAGCTGATAAGAGAATATATCGACGTTTTTACGTGGAATTATGAGGATATGCCAGGTCTCGATCCAAAAGTGGCTACTCATAAGCTTAATATATTGCCCAAGTCGAAGTCTGTGAAGCAACATCAACGCCGGTTCTGTCCCGACATGATGGACGCCATTAAAGCTGAAATCAAGAAGTTGATAGCCTGCAGCTTCATCCTGGAAGAAAAATATCCCGACTGGGTCGCCAATATTGTCCCGGTCATGAAGAAAAATAGGAAAGTACACGTCTGTATCAATTACCGAGATCTGAATGCAGCCTGCCCCAAGGATGAGTTTCCTCTTCCTATTACAGACGTCATGATCGATAATACATACAGTTTTGAACGCATGTCCTTCATGGACGGATTTTTAGGAAATAATCAAATCAAGATGCATCCTGAAGGCGAAAAGCATACTGCCTTCCGGACACCATTGGGGGTATATTGCTATACGTCGTGCCCTTCGGACTAAAAAATGCCGGAGCTACGTACCAACGAGCTATGAGTAACATATTCTACGAGCATTTACGCAAAACAGTGGAATATTATGTAGACGACATAGCTGTCAAAAGTTGCCACAATGATAATCACATCCAAGACTTGAAGAAAGTGTTTGAGTTGATGCGCCAACATCAACTCAAAATAAATCCTACAAAGTCCTTTCTGGGTGTATCTAGTGGCAAATTCTTGGGATTTATCATAACCGCCAAAGGCATTTAAGTGGACCCTGATAAAGTCAAGGCCATCTTAGAAATGCAACCACCCCACAATCTGAGAAAACTTAGAGGATTTTAAGGTCGTCTGGCTTATATCCGTAGATTCATATACAACCTCTCTGGGAGGTGTCAGCCTTTTTCTCGTCTTATGAAAAAAGGTGTATCCTTTGTATGGGACGAAGCCTGTCAGCAAGAGTTTAAGGACATCAAATACTACCTCACTAATCCTCCAGTTCTAGTGTCTTCCATTATAGGAAGACCATTCTTGATGTATGTTTGAGCAATAGATCATTCTCTGGGAGCTCTCTTCGTACAGAAGAACGATGAGGATCATGAACAGGCTATCTACTATTTAAGCAAGATGATGGTCGGAGCTGAACACCGGTACAATCCAGTGGAAAAAGAATATTTGGTCCTAATGTTCGCCAATCAGAAAATGCGATACTAGGTTACAGGCCAGACTATTCATATCATCTCCAGGATCAATCCTCTTCGGGTATTGATGAACAAGCCAAGAGTTCTTAATTCCCGAATTGTGACTTGGGCGATGTTATTAACATCGTATAATATGGTGTACGTCCCCCAGAAGTCTATCAAAGGCCAAGCATTGGCTGATTTCCTAGCTGCTCATCCGATTCTAGAAATCTCTAAACTATACGAGGACATTCCCGACGAAGTTGAAGAATGTAATTCTGTGATGGAGAGTGAGGCATGGCAACTATTCTTCGATGGCACCTCTAGGACTGGTCCCAAGGGAAATGTGGTTTCAGGAGTAGGAATCGTCCTGGTTACTCCGGAGAAACTCGTCATCTATCGAGCATATTCTCTTAGCGAGCCCTACTCTAATAACGTGGCCGAATATAACGCCCTACTAATCGGGCTCCAAGTCGCTAAAGAATTAGACGTCGAATACCTGGAAGCTTTCGGTGATTCTCTGTTGATCGTCAATCAGGTCAGAGGAATATATGAAGTTCGGAATCCATACCTCATCCCTTATCACCAAGCAACGATCGAAAAAGTCATGTCTTTCAAAGGATTCTTCCTAGAGCATGTGTCTCGATCTCAGAATCTGGAAGCTGATGCCCTAGCCAGTCTAGCTACAGATTTAGCTATTCCTATAAGAAGGCAGAATTCGGTGATCCTTCTTAATAGAGATTTATTCTGTG
The DNA here is from genome assembly GCA_036927795.1 of Iris macrosiphon. Lineage (NCBI taxonomy): Eukaryota > Viridiplantae > Streptophyta > Magnoliopsida > Asparagales > Iridaceae > Iris > Iris macrosiphon. Next base: position 56,284,789 of record JAYESA010000002.1, read on the forward strand.
TGAAAAACAACTTTCACATAGAACGCAGCTACGCTGTGAACACAGATCTTCCAAAGAGAGACTGGAGAAGTCCCTTTATAGATTTTGTAGCATACAGAATCTTGCCGGAAGACCCTAAAGAAGCAGTATCCGTCAAAAGACGATCATTACGCATCTATTACGATGCGTCTACACAATGTCTATATCGCCGGACTTATGATAGACAATTATTACGATGTCTCTCTGGTGATGAAGCACATTGGATTATTCGTGAAGCTCACGACTGCATATATGAAGCACATCAACCTGGTCCTAAGCTACAGGATCATATCAGGAGGATGGGTTATTACTGGCCTACTATGATCACAGATGCAATAAAATATGCAAGACAATGCAAAGCCTGCCAGGTTCATGCAGATTTTATACATCAACCTTCTGAACATTTACATCCTACGGTAGCATCCTGGCCTTTCGAAGCATGGGGTATAGATATTATTGGTCCTATTCACCCGTCTTCTTCCAGAGGTCATCGGTTCATATTAGCCATTACGGATTATTTCTCCAAATGGGCAGAGGCGATCCCTTTTGTTGAGGTGAAGACATCTAACGTGATCAGCTTCATTAAGCATCACGCCATTTATCGATTTGGAATTCCCCGAAGGATAATTCATGACAACGGACCTCAATTCATCAGCCAAGCATTCCACCGATTTTGCGATAAAAATCGGATACAAAATATGGCCTCTATGGCATACAATCCTGCTGCTAATGGTTTGGCGGAAGCTTTTAACAAAACCATTATCAAACTCTTAAAAAAGTTTATTTTTTCGAACAAAAGAGATTGGAATGAGAAGCTAGGAGAATGTCTTTGGGCTTACCGCACAACGGTATGAACATCGACGGGTTGTACCCCATTCTCATTGGTTTACGGGAGTAAAGCAGTCCTCCCCTTCAAAATTTAAATTCCATCACTCAGGATAGCAGTGTCTAATGAGTTGACTCAGGAAAAGAATAACCTATTAAGGCTTCAAGATCTAGAAGGATTAGATAAAAAATGCCTCCAGGCTCAACAGCGCATCGCATTCTACCAGGCACGCATTTCCAAAGCTTTTAATCAAAAAGTAAAGGAAAGAGTGTTCAAAGTTGGCGAGCTAGTTCTAGACGTACGAAGGCCAATGATCATTACTCACAAGAGTAAGGGTAAATTCCAACCCAAATGGGAAGGCCCTTATGTGATCGAGACAACATTCTCAAAGGTGCTCACAGATTAGCCAAGCCTAATGGAGACTTGTTAATGTCTCCTATCAATGGCAAATTCTTGAAGAGGTACTATGCTTAATCTCCTTTGCTAAACAGAGTATGGTGGAGATTTTATTCTGACAATACTACTTCCAAAACAAAACTAGTTGGAGCATATTCTATCATGTCCATATAACCTCTGAATAGATATGTTCAACTAATTTGGAACTTCAAGACCTATCATGTCCATATTATCTCTGATAGTGTTTTGTGTACAAATTTTAGTTGGAGCATATTCTATCATGTCCATATAACCTCTGAATAGATATATCCAGCTGAAGCTTACCAAAAGTATATCACGTCCATATTACCTCTGATATCACTTTCACCCTAGTCTGTCATTTATATTCCAAAATGATGGATCAACAAAGTTAGATAAAGTCTCTTTATTATTCCTAAAAAGAGCAAAATTACATATGAAAGAAAAAAGTACATCATTTGGGGAGAGCAGTTAAGTCACGAATCTGTCGCGCCAGAGCGACCATTCTCTCATCCCTAGAGTTCAAGACGTCGGCGCGAGCCCGCTCCAACCTTGATGCATCATTGTTCCAAGCAGATAGCTCAGACCGAGCATGTACAAAACCTGCGTGGATGACACCCACATGTGTCAGGTTCTGCTGAGAAGTCTCCATTCGATCCTTCAGCACATCTCGGGTTGCCGACAAAGAGAGATCCTTCGCCTCTACTTGAGAGAGCTCATCTTTCAGTCTGCGGACCCTCGCTGTCTCTTCCTTATATTCGGCTTCGTACTGAGTCAGCTGGGGAATGACATACTCTAATTCGGTACGCTCTTGATCCATCTCCTGCTGCTGTTCCTGGACGGATTTGTTCAGAGATTCCAGTTGCCCAGCAAGCTCTGCAGTTAAGGAGTCATACCTAGCTTGAACGAGACCGTCAATGTTGCCTCGAGATAGCTGTAAATATTCGTTAATGGGTTATTCCAAACTATTAACTATCTGCTCCAGCGTATCAGCTCTCCCAGTGTCGTTGAAATCTCTGATCGGCACTATCGCAAACTGGGAGGACCTTCGCAGAGCCTCGAATCCTAGATTCTTCTCCAGCACCATTGATATCAGCGTTTTCAAGGTGGTGTAGAAAATACTAGTATACTGCTCAGTCAGCATGGCTAGATCTGGGAGTGGCTACAATATCGGTGAATCCCCCTCCAGGAATGACTGCAGACGATGTTGCCACAGTCGTCGCCTCAACAGATGGTGCGACAAAAGAAGAAGCGCCAACAACGAACGAAGTGGTCGGCGTACTCAAAGGAGGCATTGTCGTAATGACAGGCTCATCCTCCTCTCGAGATATAGGAACCATTTCGGGCGAGCCTGTACCCGAAAATGTTTCCTCTTCGAAGTTGGGCTCCTCCATGTCATCGGCAGGAGCTGAAACAGAGCCAAAAGGTGCGCCAATACTGCCCTCCCCATAGATGTCTTCCCCTGAAAAGAAGACAATAGAAAGTTAATATCAACCTGATATTAATTTTTTCTAAAAGAGGCATAAAGACGATATTTACCCATAGCCGATGGTATATATGTCGCGTCGGCGGCCAGTACAGCTAAATTATTTCTTAATGATGCTAAGAGAGCTGTCATACCTGGAGAAGGGGGTGTACCAACTGACATTGGCAGGTATTCATCCAAGTCTTCACCCAGATCCAATCGAGGTTCATCAGGTGGAATCTCGCTGGATATACTTACAGACGTGGTAGGGGTTTCTCCCGTTGCTTGTCTGGATAAAGATATCTTTATTTGGCTCAGCCTCGAAGGCGATCTCATACCACTACCTGAAGCGGTAGCAGCGACAGCAGCCTCGAGCAAAGATTCTCCGGTACTGCCAGCCGAAATCGTAGAGGTTCCCTCTGTAAAAGACGAGAAACCTCTAATCAAAGGATCGTCCCCAACAGGGGAAACAGCAGGTTCACTTCTAGGAACCTCAGGATGGGAAGTCCTGACAGGACTATCAACCGTCTTCTTCTTCTTACGAGGGGAAGTCTCCTTCAGAACAGGAGCCCTTCGCTTACCAGAGATAACCAGAGGCCCTGCAGGTGGAGGTATTTCGCCTCTCGGTACTGCCAACAAAGGCTTATCTGGATTGATAGAATCCTCACCCTCGTCAGAGAAAACTGATGGGACTTTGTCTCTTCCCGCAGACTTAGAAGAGGGCATCCTAAAACTTTTACGCATATCAAAATCGCGATGGAAGGTATTGGTTGCCACATAAAATTGGGCATACGAATGGAGGATACGCAACTCCAAGGAGAGTGAAGTCGCGGGCATAGTAAAAGCTGCTCCAGTGCAACCCATTATGAAGTACCGCCATCCTCTCGCTCTATCAATAAGTCCACCCTGGACTAGAAGCTGGTGACGGCACTGCCCATGTGCAATTGGTCATACCCAAACTGCCTGGCGAACCGACTAGGCAGGTAGGGCTCCAAGAAGCATTGGTCTTCACTTATGTATAATAAATGGGAAGGTCTAATATAGACCAACCAATTAAAAGCTTCAGGAGAAAGAATGGTCTTCCTTTCACCTGAGTCCTGAAGCCTGCTCCCCTGTTGATTGAGATGTACAGAGGGGACAGTGCAGAAGAGCTTCCAACTGTGACTAAAATTTAGTGCCCGCCGAGAGTCTAAAACTGTGGTCACGTTCCAAGTGGAATTATTATAATTCAACAAGAAATTACTCCCCGAACTACTGCCAGGGCCGGGAGACATCACCCTGGGGTTATGGAGAATTAACCATCCCATCAAATACAGGAACGGTAATTCTACCCTGGGAAAGCTGTCACGTCGAGTTTCATCGACAAGCAGCCCATCAGAAATAGCCCTCAAGCCAGCTTGAATGCGGCATACCATGGCAGGGAGCAAGCCCAGTCTTGCCCCAAATACTAGGCGCATGTAGAAGCATGAAAAATATGCTGGATAGCTCTACGCAGCATATTGATGCAAAGCAGCGTAAACAGAGGACTTCAGAGCCTTCAACGTACAAACAGAGCTTCTTCGCCGAGCACAGCGTGAAATATAGGATCAAGGACCATCCGCATAAGGCAGTATGTCCAGGCTGCTTCGACGTAAAATGGGTGCTTCATCGCCTTTATGGCGTAAAACTCATCCGCTTTCAATACAGCATTAAAGCGTACGAGGGACGCTTCGTATTCTTCGAAATGAACCTTTCAGATCCTGCAATGAACCTATCAGATCCTGCAATGAACCTGACGTCTAGACTTCTGACAAAGGAATACTGCTCGACTACCAGGCGACGGCTATAAATGATGGCACGGTACTGCAATCCAGGCTGTCATTTACTGCCATTTTCCTTGAGTAAATCGCTTTTACGTACACAGAGGAATACACTGCCTAGTTTTACACAGGCAGATAAGAGCTCCTTACGCTCCGCGGAAGACAAACCGCCTGCCACATCAAAAGCTGTACTCCGTACGGGACTCGAGGCGCGTCTCTGCATTTAATGTACAGGGTGGTGACAGGCCCTTAAGGCACGTCTCTACAATTAATGCGCCGAATACTGACAGATGCCTGAGGCATGTCTCTGCGTTTGATGCACAGAAGGGTGGCAGACCTTCAAAACATGCCTCTATATTTAATGCACAGGATGATGGCAGATCTCCACATTTAATGCAGGAGATTTGATTAAATGTCACCAAACCGTCGTTTAGTGATATCCCTTTTGCATGAGCTACTCCTACGCATACAAGGGAATATGCTACCTAGTTTTACACAGGTAAACGTGAGCTCCTTACGCTCTACAGAAGACGAACAGACTGCCATGTCAGCGATTACTCTTCGCACAGGATTCGAGGTGCGTATCTGTATTTGACGCGCAGAATGATGGCAAATCTTAAAGACAAGCATTTGTATTTAATGCACATGATGGGGGCAGATCTCTGCATTTAATGCAAGAGATTTGATTATATCTCCAAAAGTCATAATTCCGGCTAAGACGTCCACAACATCACTCTGGCACATTACGCAGCGGCTTCTACGCCTATTTAGCTTCGGTGCCTACTCGGCTTCTACGCCCATTCGGCCTTCTGTGCCTACTCGTCCTCTATGACCACTCGGCCTCTATGACCACTCGGCTTCTACGCCTACTCGGCTTCTACGCCTACTCGGCTTCTACGCCTATTCGGCTTCTATGCCGGTTCGATAACTATTTGGCTTCTATGCCATGGTGACAGACATTGGCTTCTATGCCAACCTCTTCTACACGAGGGATACCTACCTATGTGGCTTCTACGCCGTGAACTTCGTAGCATTTATACGCATTTTGTCCCTTAGTTGGACCCGCGTCACACGCTCATTCAAAAGATCATCTATACACAGGCATTGGTTATTTTAACCATTGTGTAAAAGGGTGCTGTACTTTCCACTACTCGGTTTTTACACCGACTGAGTGGTCACTGTCACTAAAACTCTATAAATAGAGACCTCTATCAACAGAGGACAAGGTCGACAAAAAATTGAGAAAAAGGGTCAGAAATTGGTCAAGGAATCCAGTATCAGACCCGAGGTCGAAAAATCGGAGATTGAAGAGAGATCGCAGAATCCTTGAGAGAGAAGAATCCGGGGCTCAGGCAAAGAGTAGTAATCCACGACTTTGGCATCGTACATCCATCCTCTTCCGCAGCCTTCGAAGCTGTTCTCCGTCTTCTATGGTACTTCTTCATCATCGTATGGTCCAAGGGCTAAAGTGATCGGCTACAGATCAGATACACATAGCAATATTTATCCAGATTAAATAAATTGTACTCCCACATCCTCGTATAGGATTAACATTGTACAAGCTTGTTTGTAAACCAAAGGAGGAAAGGGTTTTCTTTCGTAATAAAGAACCCGTCATTTTCTTTTACGACCCTTTCTTTATTTTCTATCCGAAACAAGATGGCGACTCTGCTGGGGACCTCTTTCTCTTCTGATGAGGAAGCTATTGCTCAACACGATGCGGTATCCGTGGGATCCGTGAAGAAGACACTGGTCGTCCAGTTCGACCAGTCTACCTACGAAGATATGCTCCGAACAAGGGGTAGCTCTCACTCTCTCTCTGTCCAAAACAACAGGAAGCTGCGTAAGGTCTGGATACCCGAGACATCCTCTACCATTCTTGTGGATTCTCCGATCTCTCCGATCTCTTCGACCAATGAGGTTGTAGCATTGCTCCCTCCGTACCTTGCGCTTAAAATTCAGTCACCTGTCTCTGACAGGACCAGCAAAACTTTTGGCAATGCCTCAGCGCTAAACCAGAAGTATACTCTGCGCTCTGCACATGAAATTCAATCTCCCGTCCTTGGCGGAATAGACAAAACTACTGGAATGCCTCAGCGCTAACCCAGAAGTATACTCCGCGCTCTGTGCATGAAATTCAGTCTCCCGTCCCTGGCGGAATAGACAAAACTTCTGATAAAGCCTCAGCGCCAAATCAGAAGTACAAAACACGCTCCGCGCATAAAACAACATCTGACCTCTACGGAGAACCAGATGATCCTTGTGAACTCCGCAAGGGAAATCAAGCGGCGGACTACTCAACTTCTCGGCATTTACGCCAGCAAGGGAACAATCTTCCCGCCCTCCTAATTATGCGAGAAGCTGATGGCCGCCTGAGGACATCCTCAGCTTTACGTCAACCAGAGCGAAGCTCCAAATTATGCCAGGCGAAGCCCCTAAGCGTAAAGAAGGCTCCAATTGCAGAAAGACACCCTCCTCGGGGATTATCCGCCACCCAGATGGCCAACCTGTTGTATACGGGTGGCACAGAAAAGACTATGGTTCCCATCATCCGCATGCCCACCAATGGGAACAGAAGGAACAAGCCATCATGTTCTTATTTTGTAACTCCTCCTGACCTGCGGGATTATCTGATCCAAAAACGCAAAGACAAGAGTCAAAAACAGACTTCAATTCCCCTAACGGTCAAACGCAGGAAGATCTTATGGGAAGATACGTCAACGTCTAATATCGTCATGACAGGTGGACCACACGAAGATTCCATCTTTATTATTCCACCAACTCGTGACGATCAGCATCCAATAATCTTTGGTCATAGGCGGAACACCCCGATCATACAGGAAGAATTTTGCGAGTCTGAAACTGGCAGGATACAAACCCACAGATATAGCCCGCAAGCATTAAATATTATGCAAAGCATGGGTTATGATTTGAAGCTGAAACAAGGCCTCAACTATGGAAAAGGTAGACGAACACTGTTGCATGGTAATTCTCACCATCAACAAGCTCGTTTTGGGTTGGGATATACTACATCTCTTACGAGACCCAAAACTTCAAAATCTAATCCTGTACAACCAGAGGCAGCTCCTGCTGAATCAGTTTCAGTGGCCAGAGGCCACGGCATGTCTGGGGGTAATTTACCTCGACAAAACAAGGCGGCATCCAAGGCTAGGGGTAGAATTTCCTCAAGATCCGAAGATAATGCAACGACGACAATCTTCCCGGAAGACCGTAAGACTCAGGCATCAGGAGCCCTACGACCAAAAGGGACTTTCTTCTTCAAAGAAGATGACATCATTGAAATCTTTAATGTGTTGAGGGAGGAACGTAAGCTTCAGCTACCCAACATCAGATACCCTGAGACGGCCGGCAAAGTCGATGACCCATATTATTGTCTCTTCTATCGGTACACTCATCACCCTACAAGGGCCTGCTATGTGCTAAAAAAGAAGAATTCAGGAGTTGATCGATGCCAAGGTTATCACCTTGCATCTATAAAACGAGGGGACAATCACTACAGAAAAATACCGGATGATGAGTCCCTCAAAAGTTTTTCCCAGTGGATCCTTCAGAAGAAAAATTACTCTATAGAAAATTTTTCGGACAAAAAGTTTGTCATGTTCATATTACCTCTGAATAAATTTTCGGCTATCGACTATCATATTACCTCTGATATCGGTTGTCATCTACACTTAACACCCGTACTTAACTCCAAGTACACCAGTAGTGTTAAGTCCACAAAAACTGCCATGTCCATATTACCTCTGAGCAGACGTGTACCTCCATCCCCAATGGAGTCACAATCAAAAAGTTTGTCATATTCATATTACCTCTGAATAAACTTTCGGCTATCGACTATCATATTACCTCTAATATCGGTTGCCATCTACACTTAACATCGGTACTTAACTCCAAGTACACCAGTAGTGTTAAGTCCACAAAAACTGCCATGTCCATATTACCTCTGAGCAGATATGCACCTCCGCCCTTGACCATCAACCTTCGGTACGACAAGCAGCCGAGTGATGTAAATGCAACCAGGAATGCGATTTCGGATAATAATAATAAAGGACCTCTTTTCAAGTATATCGACGCTCGGATTCCAAATCAGGAATCTTCTCCCCAGGACGATATAGAGCCTATAGCACAAAAATTCTTGGCAGCTATAGGTTCCTATCATCCGTACATATGGGAAGTGGCATCATCATCCAATGTCACCACGACATATAGACCATATGAGGATTCTATCTTCATTGTTCCACCTGCCCACAATGGTCAGCGTTCAATAGTCTTTGGCTTCATGCGCAACGACCAGACTATACAAGAGGATTCCGTCGATGACGACTCTGGTGAAATACAAGTTCACAGGTACAGCCCACAAGCTTTGAATATCATGCAAAGTATGGGTTACGACTTGAAGCTGAAGCTAGGTCTCAACTATGAGAAAGGCAGACGAATACCGCTGCTCGGCAATCCCCACTATCAACAAACCCGTTTTGGGTTAGGGTATGCCACCTCCCTTACGACTTCCAAGTCAGATGATCTTTCCCCTTTTCAAGATGGCTCGTCGCCGTCTGACTCATCTCATGCTCTCGAGCAAACATCATCGGCAAATATGGTAATGACAGATTCTTTCGAATCAGACGAACAAGAATCTGAACTGTTGGAGAATGACGCTTGGGCTCAGCAGATGGATACACAATGGGAGTTCCACTTCGAGCAGAGAGAACCTCCCACTAAAGATGAAGTTATCCAGATTGACATAGGGGATGAACTTTCACCAAAGCCGATATTTATCAGTAACAACCTTTCCGAAGAAGAAAGGGAAGAAATTACCCAGCTGATAAAAGAATATATCGACGTCTTTGCATGGAATTATAAGGAAATGCCAGGTCTTGATCCAAAGAAGGCTACTCATAAACTCAATGTACTGCCCGATTCGAAGCCTGTGAAGCAGCACCAACGCCGGTTTTGCCCGGACATGATGGATGCCATTGAAGCTGAAGTAAAGAAGTTGATAGCCTGCGGCTTCATCCGTGAGGAACAACATCCCGACTAGGTCACCAATGTTGTCCCGGTCATGAAGAAGAATGGGAAAGTACGTATCTGCATCGATTACCGAGATCTGAACGCAGCCTGCCCCAAGGATGAGTTCTCTCTTCCCATCACAGACGTCATGATTGACAATACATGTGGTTTTGAACATATGTCTTTCATGGACAGATTTTTAGGATACAATCAGATCAAGATGCATCCTGAAGACGAGAAGCATACTGCCTTTCGGACACTACTGGGGGTATATTGTTATACGGTCATGCCCTTCGGATTAAAGAATGCCGGGGCTACGTACCAACGGGCTATGAGTAACATATTCTATGAGCATTTATGCAAGACAGTGGAGTGTTATATGGACGATGTAGCTGTCAAAAGCTGCCTCAAGGATAATCACATCCAAGACTTGAAGACAGTATTTGAATTAATTCGCCAACATCAACTCAAAATGAACCCTACAAAGTCCTTTCTGGGGGTATCTAGCAGCAAATTTTTGGGATTTGTCATCACCATCAAAGGCATTCAAGTGGACCCTGATAAAGTCAAGACCATCTTAGAAATACGACCGCCCCACAATCTGAGGGAACTCAGGAGATTTCAAGGTCGTCTGGCTTATATCCGAAGATTCATATCCAACCTCTCCGGGAGATGCCAACTATTTTCTTGTCTCATGAAGAAAGGTGTATCCTTCGTGTGGGACGAAGCCTGTCAGCAAGCGTTCGGAGATATCAAGCACTACCTCACTAGCCCGCCAGTTCTGGTACCTCCCGTCATAGGAAGACCATTTGTGCTATATGTTCGAGCAATGGATCATTCTCTGGGAGCTCTTCTCGCACAAAAGAACGATATGGGCCACGAGCAGGCTATCTACTACCTCAGCAGGATGATGGTCGGAGCCGAACACCGGTACAACCCTGTGGAGAAAGAATGCTTGGCTCTGATGTTCGCTATTCAAAAAATGCGACACTATGTCACAGGCCAAACCATTCACATCATCTCCAGGATTAATCCTCTGCAGGTACTAATGAACAAGCCAAGTGTCCTTAATTCTCGACTCGCGACTTGGGCGATGTTATTAACGCCATATGACATAGTGTACGTCCCTCAGAAGTCCGTCAAAGGCCAAGCATTGGCTGACTTTCTTGCCGCTCATCCGATCCCGGAGGCCTCCAAACTGTACGAGGATATTCCCGACGAAGTTGCAGAGTATAATTCCGCAATGGAAGGTAATGCATGGCAACTGTTCTTCGATGGCACCTCCAGGACTGGTCCCAGGGGAAACGTGGTTTCAGGAGCAGGGATCGTCCTAGTCACTCCTGATAAACTCGTTATCTACCGAGCATATTCTCTTAGCAAGCCCTGTTCTAACAATGTGGCAGAGTACAACGCTCTACTAATCGGGCTCCAAGTCGCTAAAGAGCTGGGGGTCGAATCTCTAAAAACCTTCGGTGATTCTCTGCTGATCGTCAATCAAGTCAGAGGAATATATGAAGTCCAGAATCCCGACCTCATTCCCTATTACCAAGCAACGGTCGAGACAGCCATGATGTTCAAAGGATTCTTCCTTGAGCATGTACCTCGATCTCAGAATCTAGAAGCTGATGCCCTAGCCAGTCTGGCTACAAATTTAGCTACTCCTATAAGAAGGCAGAATTCGGTAATACTTCTTAACAGAGATTTATTTTGTGTGAAGAACAACTTCTGCATCGAACGCAGCCACGCTATGGACGCAGATCCTCCCAAGATAGACTGGAGAAGTCCCTTTATAGATTTTGTGGCATACAGAATCTTGCCGGAGGACCCTAAAGAAGCAATATCTGTCAAAAGACGATCATTACGCTTCTACTTCAACGCATCGTCACAATGCCTATATCGTCGGTCTTATGACGGGCTATTATTACGATGTCTCTCTGGTGATGAAGTACAGCAGATTATCCGTGAAGCTCACGATGGTGTGTGCGGCGCGCATCAGGAGAATGGGCTATTACTGGCCCACTATGATCGCAGACGCAATCAAGTATGCCAGACGATGCAGAGCCTGTCAGGTTCACGCAGACTTCATACATCAACCGTCCGAACATCTACATCCAACGGTTGCATCCTGGCCTTTCGAAGCATGGGGTATGGATATCATTGGTCCTATTCACCCGTCTTCTTCCAGAGGTCACCGGTTCATACTGGCTATCACGGATTACTTCTCCAAATAGGCAGAGGCGATCCCTCTTACTGAGGTAAAGACATCTAATGTGACCAGCTTCACCAAGCATCACGTCATTTATCGCTTTAGGGTTCCCCGAAGGATAATCCATGACAATGGGCCTCAGTTCATCAGTCATGCGTTCTACCGATTTTGCGATAAAAATCGGATACAAAATGTGGCCTCTACGGCATATTATTCGGCTGCTAATGGTTTGGCGGAAGCCTTCAACAAAACCATTATCAAGCTCTTGAAGAAGTTCGTCTCTTCGAACAAGAGAGATTGGAACGAGAAACTGGGAGAATGTCTCTGGGCATACCGCACAACGGTCCGAGCACCGACAGGTTGTATACCATTCTCATTAGTCTACGGGAGTGAAGCAGTTCTTCCTATCGAAATTCAAATTCTGTCACTCAGGATAGCCGTGGCTAATGAGTTGACTCAAGAAAAGAATGACCTGTTAAGGCTTCAAGATCTAGAAGGATTAGACGAGAAATGCCTCCAAGCTCAGCAGCGCATCGCGCTCTACCAAGCACCCATTTCTAAAATATTTAATCAAAAAGTAAAAGAAAGAGTGTTCAAAATCGGCGAACTAGTTTTAGCTATAAGAAGTTCGATGATTCTTACTCATAGGAGTAAAGGCAAATTCCAGCCTAAATGGGAAGGCCCTTACGTGATCGAGACAACGTTCTCAAACGGCGCTTACAGGTTAACCCAGCCTAATGGAGACCTGCTAATAGCTCCTATCAATGGCAAATTCCTGAAAAGGTACTATGCTTAAACCTCCTCTGCTCAAGTGGAATAAGGCGATCTCATCCTGACAAAACTACTTCCAAAACGAAACTAGTCAACGCATATTTTATCATGTTCATATTACCTCTGAATATATATGCCCTGCTAAAAGCTTACCGAGAGTATATCATATCCATATTACCTCTGATATCACTTTCACCCCAACCTGTCATTTACATTCTGAAATGATGGGTCCACAAAGTCAGATGAGAGCCTCTTTATTATTCCCCAAAAAGAGCAAAAGTACATTGAGAAGCAAAAGCAAAAGTACATCATGAAGGGGGAGCGGTTAGGTCGCGAAGCTGCTGCGCCAGTACGGCCATCCTCTCAGCCCTGGAATCCAAGACATCAGCGCGGACCAGCTCCAACCGTGCCTCGTCATCTAGTAGGAGGGACAGTTTGGCTCTAGCCCGAAGAAAACTAGCTCGGGCGACTCCTACACTCGCCAAGTTCTGTTGTGCTATGACCAGTCGCCCATTCGCAACATCTAGACCTTCCGACGATTGAGAAGCCCACTCCTTTGCCTGAGCAAGCTTTGTCTCCAGTTTGTGGACCCTCGCTATATTGCCGTCATGCTCGGCCTGGCATTTCGTTTGAAGGGCGATAGTCTCCTCCAAAATGACTTTCTCTTTATCCATCTCCTGCTGATTAGTCTCGATAAATTTATTCAGACCTTCCTTCTTTTCAACAAGATGCGCAGTCAAGGAGTCGTATCTGGCCTGGACCAGAGCTTCAATATTGCCTCGAGCTAGCTGCAGGTATTCGTTAATGGGTTGCTCCAAACCATTAACCGTCGCCTCCAGGGCGTCAGCTACCCCGGTGTCACCGAATTCCCTGATCGCCTCTATCGAGAATCGAGAGGACCTCTTCAGCGACGCAAAGTCCAGCTTCTTCGCCAACACCATTGACATTAGCGTTCTCAGAGTGGTGTAGAAGATACTGGTGTACTGCTCGGTCAGCGCAACTAGGTCCGCATGAACGCGAGGAGTGACCGCGATGGTGGCGACTTCCCCCCAGGAATAACCACAGACGATATCGCCATGGCCGTCGCCTCAACAGGAGGTACGACGAAAGAATAATCGCCAACACCGGACGAAGTGACCGGCGTGCTCAAAAGAGGCACTGTCGCAATAACAGGCTCGTCCTCCTCTTGCGATATCTCAAGAGTCTCCTCGACAGGCGAGCCAGCACCCGAAGATGTCTCCTCTTCAAAATCAAGTACCTCTGTGTCACCACTAGGACTTGACACAGAGCCGAAGGGCGCGTCTACATTGCCCTCTCCGAAGAGGTCTTCCCCTGAAAAGAAGACAAAAGGAAGTTAATATCAATATAATATTAATTTTCCTAAAGAAGAGGCATAAAAGACGACATTTACCCATGGCCGACGGCATATATGTCGCATCTGTAGCCTATACAGCTAAATTATTTCTTAATAATGCTAGACGAGCTGTCATACCTGGAGAAAGGGGTCTGCGAACTAACACTGGCAAGTAGTCTTCCAAGTCACCCTCAAATTCCAATCGAGGCTCATCGACTGGAATCTTGCTAGGTGCGCTCACAGGCGCAGCAGAAGTCCCTCCCGATGCCGATCCGGCTAGAGGTATACGGAACTTTATTATACTCAGCCCCGAAGGCGACCTCGTTCCACTACCTGAAGCAGTAGCAGCGACACCAGCGTCCAGCGATGATTCTCCGACACCGCCAGCCGGAACTGTAGAAGGTCCCTCTCTAAAAGGCGAGGAACCTCCAAGCAAAGAATTATCCCCAACACGGGGAGATGCAAGCTCATCTCCAGGAACCTCAATACTAGAAATTCGGAGAGGACGATTTACCGTCTTCTTCTTCCTCTTACGAGGGGAAGCCTCCTTCGGAGCAGAAGCCCTTCGCTTCCCAGAAACTACCAAAGCCCCCGCAGGCGGAGGTACTTCACCCCTAGGTACCAACACCAGAGGCTCATCCGGGATAACGGCCTCCTCACCCTCGTCAGAAGAGACCAAGGGGACTTTGACTCTTCCCCCAGGCTTGGAAGAGGGCACCCTAAAACTTCTATGCATATCAAAATTACGATAGAAGGTGTTGGTGGCCACATAGAACTGGGCATACGAATGCAGGATGTGCAGCTCCGTGGAGAGTGTGATGACCGGCACATTAAAAATTGCTCCAGTACAGCCCATAATAAAATATCGCCATCCCCTCGCTCCATCATGAGTCCACCTCTGGACCTGAAGCTGGTGATGGCGTTGCCCACGTGCAACTGATCATACCCAAACTGCCTGGCAAACTGACTGGGCAAGTAGGGCTCCAAGAAGCAATGATCTTCGCTTCTGTACAGCAGATAGGATGGTCTGTATCAGACCAACCAATTAAAAGCTTCGGGAGAAAGAGTGGTCTTCTCTCTACCCGTATCCTCGAGCCTAATCCCCGATTGATTGCGATGTACAGAAGGGACGGTACAGAAGAGCTTCCAACTGTGACACCCGCCGACAGTCTATGACTGTGTTCACATCCTAGGAAGACTTCCCGTAGTTCAACAAGAAGCTAGCCCCCAAGCTACTGCCAGACCCGGGAGACATAACCCTGGGGTTATGGAGAATTAACCATCCCATCAAATATAGGTATGGTAATTCTATCCTGGGGAAGCTATCACGCCAAATTTTATCGACGAGCAGCCCGTCAGTCATGGCCCTCAGGCCAGCTTGTATACGGCACACCATGGCAGGGAGCAAGCCAAGTCTTGCACCGAATACCAGACGCACTGCAGGCTATAGCGTGTTACGGTGAATGCGGTCCGCAGATACGACGCCAGGCACTACTACTCGACGCAGCCATATGGAGAGAAATCCAGCCAGTTGAGCCTCCCTGGACAGAGGCCTGCGACAGCGCCTCAAATAACTATAGGCCTTAGTGCCTTCAGGATACTTTCTCGTCCCTTCGTCGAGGAGCCAGTTCGGAGCACCAGCATCCACCATGAGATTGTCAACTACCTGAGCATTAAGCACACTCAGAGGATTCACAGGCAGATCCTTGCCCTCCAATACCTTCTCTGGCTTAGCAATCTTGGACCGATAGAAGAAAAGATAGGACGTCCATTTGTTGATATTAGCCAAATCTGAAGGCTTACCATAAAAAGTGGTGCAAGCGAGGTAGTGGCACATCAACTCCTGGTACACTTCCACTACCCGAGGGTCTGAATCCCCCCGCTCCGGTTCGTGGAAACATATTTTTCATATGGAGTATCCCCCATCGGCAGTCTCGAGATCTCTGCCATCTCATGCAGGGCCAATCCCAACTCCCCCAGTGGAGTGGCGAATGTCCCGGTAAGCGAAATATATCGCTCCATTAGTGCCAAAAATAGGTTGGGGTTAGGAGGTAACCCAACACTGGTGGCACTCACAGCTGCAAACAGACCAATGCTCTCCAACTCGGTCTGGAAATGCTTCAGGGCTCAATCAACTAAACGAGCCCATCGAAGATTTGTGGTGGTGATCCATCCGCCACACCGAGGGTTCACCTTAGGGTATACTCCCCCACGCCCCATAAAATTATTACAGAAAGTCGGTAACTGAACCGGCTGGATCACCAAACTGTCTTTACTCGGGATACTGTCCGGGTACAGCCCCCTGAACAACGTCACAGAGCCAGAAGGGCGGCTGAGAAACGACCCCTGGTCAGCTCCTCTCAGATGAAAGATCTTCCCTGGCTTGCCGTAAAGATCGAGGGTCAGTGTCTACGACATCCTCCTGGGATGCGTAGCATGGAAGAAGGCCGAGATGGGGTAGTCTCTCGGCATATTGGGCAGATACAAGACCAAACCCTCGACAGGGAAAACTCAGAGTTCTCTCTTGGGCTTTGTCTGGGACTGCTTGTCAATCATGTCCCCGAAGAGGAAGGCCGGCTTCAGGTATTGTTCCCCATCTACGTACGTTAGGGGCTCCCCGTTGATCAAGTTTAGCAGCATTCGCTCGCCCTGAGCCGATATCAGAATTGCCCTTCCTTCGGGATACTGGGGCCCGAAGATAGGAAATGTCACGTGTGACAGATCCTCCAAATAGTTGGAGTGCAGTATCCCGGCGGTAGAGCCCATCACCTCAGCTAGCGGAGACTCATGCAAGTTAACTACAAAAGTACAAGAGAAACACGTCAGTTCCTACAACTAGACATTACAGGACTTGTAGCATCCGCCAAAAATCAACAGTCTGTGCTCTACACCAAGACTGTAAAACTTGAGCTTTTACGCTGGAATCCATTTCCTAAAACGAAAAAATTCAAGACTGCCAGTATACGGTCCATGCTCTACGCCGGACTGATTAAATTGAGTTGTTACGCCGGAACTTTCATCCACAAGCGTAAAACTTAAATTTTAATAGTATATACCAAGTTTTCGGCAGTCAAAGCTTTTACGCTCGACTGCGAAAATATAGAGTTTTTACGCTGACACATTAGAAATGTGGGCATAAAAAGATGAAACGTCTCCGTGCATCATCTTCCTCAAAGAGGCTATCACCACCAAAGACGACCTAGTTCGGTCACGTTCAACGTGTGCAAAGGATTTTCAGTCGTTCTCATTCATCCCAAAAGCTCTACCTTTCATGTCGGGTGCACTGCTCGTCGGCGGGATGCTCCGCTCAGAATGGGACTCGCCCTGTCCAACCAGAGACGCTCTCGCTTGAGCCAAAGAACGAGAAGAAGAATCAACCTTCTTTTCCTTAGCAGAGAAAGTTTGTTTCGAAGCTATTACTGGAAACTTTGAAGACTCGGAGAAGAAACGAAGAAGAACTCGAGCAGTCGAAAGCTTTCTTTCGCAGAAGACGGATGGAATATTTTTCTCTCAGAAACTTGGAATATATATAGAGTTCGGATGGACTCCTCGGACCCCGAACCAAATCCCCTAATTAATATTCGGTTATGATTGGGTCCTACGTCAGCCTATTATTCAGAGAAGGCGGACAGTCAGCGAATTCGAAAAGTTTTTCACGCAAAGCAGGTTCATGGTTTCTACGCTAAGGAGATTTCTACGCTCGACAGCTACAGATCTATGATTTTACGCTCGCAGGCTATAAATTTATGGTTTTACGCCCGGATGCCTTTGTGCTCGGTAGCTTTTATACTCGAGAGGCTACAAACATACGACTTCACGCTCAGCAGATACCAAATCGATGATCTCACGCTCGGTGGCGCTTAGTTTACGCTCAGAGGCGACAGATTCACAACTTCACGCTCGGAAGATTTCCTTTTTCACGGGCTACAAATCTATATTTCTACGCTAAGGAGCTTTTTATGCTCGACATCTACGAATCAACGGCTTTATGTTCGATGGCTACAAGTCGGATTTTACGCCCAGATGCCTTTGTGCTCGGTAGCTTTTATGCTCGAGAGGCTATAAACCTACGACTTCACGCTCAGGAATTACAAGTCTATAATTTCATGCTCGGTGGTGTTTAGTTTATGCTCAGAGGCTACAGACTAATGATTTCATGCCCCATGACTTCCCGTACATCTGAAAGATATGCCGGCCAGAGTACGCGTACATCTGAACGGTTCTCAAAGCGGTCAATTGCAAAAAGTTCACACAGAAGATACTCCCTCTTGACCTCAAGATATCCCAAGTAACCGAAGCATACAGAGTTCAACATTGAAAAAATTACTCTTTTTCATGGGTCGATTCAAAGTTCATCCAGACTCCAGTCTGAATATTTCATCTACCAAGATGGCAAATCAGTTTGACAACCATTTCTCGCCCTGTCTCAAAGGGATTTTCGAAAAATCATTCTTGAAGATTATGTCTGAACAAAGAAATTCTGTTTATCAGAAGTAACAGTTCAGAATTCTACGCGGTTCCTCACTCCTAAACAGCAGGACAGTTCGAACACTCGAATGCTAAAGCAGCTTTCTATGCATCCCTAGTTATGTGTAAAAGATAGGACAGGACCTAGCACTCTTTTTAAACAGAGTCGGCGTAAAGAATCAGACGTATCAAAGCTACAGACATTCAAACTTCACAACAAAAAAGTATGGCAAGATGATCATATGCAGAGAAGAAAGACGATTTTATTAAAATTAAAATCATGATTACATATGAGGGAAATCCAATCTACAAAGGTTTTTTTTCATTTTTTCCATGATTACATATGAGGAAAATCCCGTCTACAAAGGACTTTCCCATCGTCGGCTGAAGATCGCGCCCGAAATCTGTTCTGACAGGTTCTTGCATTGGTGGAGATCTTCCTCTTCTTCCATGACGGTTCATCGACGTCTACAGTCGATGAACAAGAAAAAGATCAGTGGCGGGAGGATACAAAAATAGGCAGAGACCCATCCTCCAACAGAAGAAAAGCAGGATAAATCTGCTTTCCTACAGACCAACGCCACTCGAGCCGGGACAGAGCTAGTCTATCTGCTCTCGTCCCCGGAGGTAACGGGAGAAGGCGCCACTTGCAAGTAGAATGGTGAAATATGATTCTTCTTCTCTCCCGAAGAATCACCATACAATGTTGCTGATTATCCTGAGCAAAGGAGGCCATGATATCCTTCCATGATCCATCGTTGCAGAGGATATTTGCTCGAAGATGCCATCTTTTTTGGCTCCTTACATGCTGGAAGAACATGGTCTTCTTCCTCCTCAGATCGACCCGACGAACTCCGGCGATCATCTCTGTGTGGCGAAGGGAATACGGGAAGAACTGGTTAACTCCTCAGCCTTTTTATAGGCGAGAGAGGTCATACCGATCCCCAATAAATCTGCCATAAAGTCAGCCTCGACCATTTCAAAATTCCATTCAGAAACGTTTCGAGTTATGAGGAGCGGTTCATGCTTCATTCAAAGTATTTCAAATTACGAGGAATTTAAAAGCTTTGAAGGGGGTCTTGTAGAAGCATGAAAAATACGCTGGATAGCTCTACGCAGCATATTGATGCAAAGCAGCGTAAACAGAGGACTTTAGAGCCTTCAACGTACAAACAGAGCTTCTCCGCTGAGCACAGCATAAAATATAGACTCAAGGACCATCCGCGTAGGACAGAATGTCCAGGCTGCTTCAGCGTAAACAGGGTGCTTTATCGCCTTTATGGCATAAAACTCATCTGCTTTCAATGCAGTATTAAAGCGTACGAGGGACGCTTCGTATTCTCCGAAATGAACCTGTCAGATCCTACAATGAACCTGTCAGATCCTGCAATGAACCTGACGTCTGGACTTTTGACAAAGGAATACCGCTCGACTACTCAGGCGATGACTATAAATGATGGCGCGGCACTGCAACCCAGGCTGTCATTTACTACCATTTCCCTTGCATAAACCTCTTTTACGTACATAGAGGAATACGCGGCCTAGTTTTACATAGGCAGATGAGAGCTCCTTACGCTCCGCGGAAGACAAACCGCCTGCCACATCAAAAGCTGCACTCCGTACGAGACTCGAGTTGCGTCTCTGCATTTAATGCACAGGGTGGTGACAGGCCCTCAAGGCACGTCTCTACAATTATTGCGCAGAATATTGACAGATGCCTGAGGCATGTCTCTGTGTTTGATGCACAGAAGGGTGGCAGACCTTCAAAATACGCCTCTGTATTTAATGCGCAGGATGATGGCGGATCTCCACATTTAATACAGGAGATTTGATTAAATGTCACCAAACAGTCATTTAGTGACATCCCCTTTGCATGAGCTACTCCTACGCATACAAGGGAATACGCTACCTAGTTTTACACAGGCAAACGTGAGCTCCTTACGCTCCGCAGAAGACGAACAGACTGCCACGTCAGCGATTACTTTTCGCACAAGATTCGAAGTGCGTATCTGCATTTGATACGCAGAATGATAGCAAATCTTAAAGACAAGCATATGCATTTAATGCACAGGATGGGGGCAGACCTTTGCATTTAATGCAAGAGATTTGATTATATCTCCAAAAGCCGTAATTCCAGCTAAGACGTCCACATCATCACTCTGGCAAGTTACGCAGCGGCTTCTACGCCTATTCAGCTTCGGTGCCTACTCAGCTTCTACGCCCATTCGGCCTTCTGTGCCTACTCGGCCTCTATGACCACTCGGCCTCTATGACCACTCGAATTCTACGCCTACTCGTCTTCTACGCCAACTCGGCTTCTATGCCGGTTCGAAAACTATTTGGCTTCTATGCCATGGTGACAGACATTGGCTTCTATGCCAACCTCTTCTACACGAGGGATACCTACCTACGTAGATTCTACGCCGTGATCTTCGTAGCAGGTATACGCATTTTGTCACTTAGTTGGACCCACGTCACACGCTCATTCAAAAGATCATCTATACACAGGCATTGGTTATTTTAACCGTTGTGTAAAAGGGTGTTGTACTTTCCACTACTCAGTTTTTATACCGACTGAGTGGTCACTGTCACTAAAACTCTATAAATAGAGACCTCTATCAACAGAGGACAAGGTCGACAAAAAATTAAGAAAAAGGGTCAGAAATTGGTCAAGGAATCCAGTATCAGACCCGAGGTCAAAAAATCGGAGATTGAAGAGAGATCGCAGAATCCTTGAGAGAAGAGAATTCGGGGCTCAGGCAAAGAATAGTGATCCACGAATTTGGCATCGTGCATCCATCCTCTTTTGCAACCTTCGAAGCTGTTCTCCGTCTTCTACGGTACTTCTTCATCATCGTATGGTCCAAGGGCTAAAGTGATCGGCTACAGATCAGACACCCATAGCAATATTTATCCAGATTAAATAAATTGTACTCCCACATCCTCGTATAGGATTAATATTGTACAAGCTTGTTTGTAAACCAAAGGAGGAAAGGGTTTCCTTTCGTAATAAAGAACCCGTCGTTTTCTTTTACGACCCTTTCATTTATTTTCTATCCGAAACAGCGCACTGCAGGCCATAAGGTATTGCGATGAATACGATCCGCGGATGCAATGTCGGGTACTACCATTCGCCGCAGCCATATAGAGAGGAAGCCAGCCAGTTGAGCTTCCTTGGACAAAGGCCTGCGAAAATGCCTCAAATAACTATAGGCTTTAGTGCCCACAGGATATTTCCCTATCCCTTTGTCAAGAATTTGATCTGAAGCCCCAGCATCTTCGATAAGGTCATCGACTACCTGAGCACTAAGCACACTCAGAAAGCTCAAAGGCCTATCCCTACTATCCACGACTTTGTCTGGCTTAGCAGTCCTGGCCTGATGGGAGAAGAGGTAGGACGCCCATTTGTTGGTATGAGCCAAATCAGAGGGCTCATTATAGAAGGCGGTGCACGCTAGGTAGTGACACATCAGCTCCTGGTATACTGCCACTACCCGAGGGTCTGTATCCCCCAGCTCCCGATTTATGGGAACATACTCTTCATAAGGAGTATCCCCCATTGGCAGTCTTAAAATTTTTGCCATTTCGTGGAGGGCCAATCCCAACTCCCCAAGTGGAGTGGCAAAAGTCCCGGTGAGCGAGATATATCGCTCCATAAAAGCCAGAAACAGGTTAGGATCAAGAGGTAACCCAACACTGGTGGCACTCACAGCCGCGTACAGACCAATGCTCTCCACCTCAGTCTAAAAATACTTCAGGGTCCAGTCAGCTAAACGAGCCCATCGATGATTTGTAGGGGTAACCCACCCATTGGTCCGAGGATTAACCTTGGGGTATACTCCTCCATGCCCCATTAAGTCATTGCAGAAAGTCGGTAATTGAAGTGGTTGGAGTGCAGCATCCCAGCAGCAGAACCCATCACCTCAGCCAATGGAGATACATGCAAGTTAACTACAAAGTGCAAGAAAAATATGTCAGTTTTTATACTAGACCTCATAATCTTGCACCTTATGCCAAAAGACAACAATCTGTGCTTTTACGCCAAGACTGTAAAAAAAAAAAGTTGACTTTTTACGATAGAATCTCATTCCAAGGCGTAAAATTCAAGATTGGCAGTATACACAAAAATCTGACAGTCTGTGTTTTATACCAGACTGCCAAAGTTAGAGTTATTACACCAGAATTCTCATCCAGCGCGTAACATTCAAAGTTTGTAGTATACGCCAAATTTCGACAATCAAAGCTTTTATGCCAGAACTGCGAAAATATGGAGTTTTTACGCTCACACATTAGAAATATGGGCGTAAAAGATAAAATATCTATGTGCATCATCTTCCTCGAAGAGGCTATCAGCACAGAAGATGACCTAGCGCGTTCACTTACAACGTGTGCGAAGGGTTTTCTTCGTTCTTGTCATCTCAAAAACTTTACCTATAACGCCCGGTGCACAACTCGTCGGTGGGACACTTTGTTCAGAGCGGGGCTCACCCTGCCCGACGGGAGTCGCTCTTGCTTGGGCAGAGGAGTGAGAAGAGGAGGCAGCCTTCTTTCCCTTAGAAGAGGAGGCAGCCTTCTTTCCCTTCTTTTCGACGGGAGTCTATCTTGCTTGGTTTTGGTGCCATTGCTAAAAACTCAGAATGCTCAGAGAAGAAACGAAGGAGAATACTCAAAGAGACGAAGGTTTTTCTTTTACAAAAAACAAGTGAAGAGTCTTCCCTCTGAAAGCCTTGGGATATATATAGAGTTCAGATGGACTCCTCGAATCCCTAACCAAATCTAATATTTAATATTCGGTTATGATTGGGGACTACGTCAGCCTATTACTCAGGGAAGGCGGACAGTCAGCGAATTCGAAAAGTTTTCGTGTAGAGCAGATTCGTAATTTTACGCCAAGGAGCTTTTTACGCTCAAGAAGCTACAAATCTACGAATTTACGCTCAGAGGCTATAAGCCTATAGTTTTATGCCCGGATACTTTTACGCTCGGTAGCTTTTATGCTCGAGAGGCTACAAACCTATGACTTCACGCTCAGAGGCTACAAATCTATGATTTCACACTCAGAAGCTTTTTACGCTCAAAGGCGACAAATCTACGACTTCACGGTCGAAAGTTTTCTTTACAGAGGCT
The DNA here is from genome assembly GCA_036927795.1 of Iris macrosiphon. Lineage (NCBI taxonomy): Eukaryota > Viridiplantae > Streptophyta > Magnoliopsida > Asparagales > Iridaceae > Iris > Iris macrosiphon. The sequence goes on from JAYESA010000002.1 coordinate 56,308,264, forward strand.
ACAGATCTACAGTTTTACGCCTGGATGCTCTTACGCTCAGCAGCTTTTATGCTCGAGAGGCTACAAACTTACAATTTTTTGCTCATCTACAGTACGGATCTATGACTTTCCGGATATCTTAAAATATGCAGGCCAGAGTATGCGTATATCTGAAAAAATCTCAAGACGGTCAATTGCAAGATTTCATACAGAAGATACTTCTTCTTGGCCTCAAAATATCCTAAGTACCTAAAGCATACAGAGTTTAACATTGAAAATAACTCTTCTTCTTGGGTCGATTGGAAGTTCATCCAGAATCCAGTCTGAATATTTCATCTACAGTTCAAGATGGCGATTCAGTTTTGACAGCCATTTCTTGCCCTATTTCAAGGGATTTTTGGGAAATCATTCTTGAAGACGACGGTCTGAACAATAATTCTCCTTCTCAGAAGAGTGACAGTTCAGAATTCTATGCAGTTCCCCATTCCAAACAGCAGGACAGTTCGAATATTTGACTTAAATGCTAAAAAAGCTTTTTGCGTATCTTCAGTTATGCCTAAAAGACAGGACGGGACCAAATACTCTTTTTATCAGAGTCGGCGTAAAGTTATTCAGACGTGTTGAAGCTACATATATTCAGACTTCATTACAGCAAAGAATATGGCAAAATCATTAAATATACAAAAGAAGATGATTTTATTAAATCATGATTGTATATGAGGGAAATCCAGTCTACAAAGGATTTTTTTCATCTTCATGATTACATATGAGGGAAATCCCGTCTACAAAGGGTTTCGCATCCTCACTTAAAGATTATGCCCAAAATCTGTTCTGCCAGGTTCTCGCATTGAGGGAGATCTTTATCCGTCTTCTGTAGCAGTTCATTGACTTCCACAGTCGATGAACAAGAAAATAATTAATGGCGGAAGGATACAACTTGGCCTGTATAAATTATTCAAGAGCCCATCCTCCATACGCCATGACAGATTGAGTTGAGGTGTTAGACCCAACTCATTACTGGAAGACAAGGCTAGTTTGTCTTCTCTCGTCCACGAACAACGGGAGAAAATACAGCTTGCAAGCTGTGTGATCGAATGTGACCCTTCCTCTCTCCTGGACGAATCGCCATATGAAGTTGCTGATTATCCCGAGCAAAGGAAGCTATGATATCCTTCCATGATCCATCGTTGCAGAGGATATTTGCTCGAAGATGCCTTCTTTTTCGGCTCCTTACATGCTGGAAGAACATGATCTTCTTCTTCCTCAAGTCGACCTGACGAACTCCGGCAATCATCTCTATGTGGTACAGGAAAAGTGGAAAGAACAGGTTAACTCCTCAGCCTTTATATAGCCAAAAGAGAACACACCAAATCCCAATAAATCCTTAAAAATTTTCCAAGAAATCAGCCTCGAGGAACGAGTCAGACTTGACTGTTTCATGCTTCATTCAAAGTATTTCAAATTACAAGAAATTTGAAAACTTTGAAAAGGGTTTTGTAGAACCATAAAAAATACTCTGCAGAGTTATACATAGTATTTCAATACTGAGCGGCATAAAATATGACTTCAGAGCCATCGGCGTACAACAGAGCTTTGTTGCTAGTACAGCATAAAATATAAGCTCAAGGACAATCCGCGTAGTGCAGTATTTCCAAGCTGCTTCAGCGTAAAAAGGGTATTATACTTCCCTTATGGCGTAAAACTCATCGGCCTTTAATGCGGCATGGAAGTATACGAGGAACGCTTCGTATTCTTCGAATGAACCTGTCAGATCATACAGTGAACCTGACTCCTGATAATAAGTACTGTACAGCTATCCAGACGATGGCTGTAATGATGGTACGGCACAGAGACCCAAATCGTCGTTTAGTGACGTTTTCCTGATACAAAGTGCTTTAACGCATACAAGAGAATACGTTGCCTAGTTTTATACAGGCAGATGTGAGCTTTTACGCTCAGCAGAAGACAAAAGGAACTGCCACGTCAAAAGCTGCTCTTCGTACAAAGCTCGAGGCACATCTCTGTATTTAATGCTCATAATGATAGCAGATCTCTGCATTAAATGTACGAGATTTGGTTATATTTTCAAAGACTAGGCGAGCCATAATTACGGCTAAATACGTCCACATCATCACCCCTGCACATTACGACATTAGGCTATTTTCAGCTATAGGAGCACGCTTTACGCTATCTCCTTAGAATACGCCACCGGGCTATTTTCAGCTATAAGAAGCACGCTGTACGCTATCTCCTTGAAATACGCCAACTCAGGCTATATTTGCATTTGTGCGTGATAAGGCTATTTTGTCCAGAATATGCTGAAGGCCTCAGTCAAAGAAGGAGGAACAACTATCTTTTACGCTAGCTACCTATCCATACAGCATCAGGATTCTACGCTTATTTGGCTTCTACGCCAACCTGACAATAATTTGGCTTCTACTCCATGGTGACAGTTATTGGCTTCTACGCCAACCTTTTCTACGCGAGGGGCAGTTACCTACGTGGTTCGTATGCCGTGATCTTCACAGCAGTTATACGTATTTTCCCTTAATAAGGTACGCGTCACACGCAGATTCAGAAGATCATTTATACGTGGGTGGCAGTTATTATAACTGCCGTGTAAAAAGTGCCACACTCTCCACTGTCTTGCTTTTACGCCGACTGGATGATTACTGTCACTAAAACCCTATAAATAGAGACCTCTATTGACAGAGGTCCGGGGAGGAACAAAGGTCGGAAATTGAGTTTTGAGAGAGAAGAATCCAGAGCACAGACAAAGAGTAGTGATCGACAATTTTGGTATCAAGCATCCACTCCTTCTTGCAATCCTTGAAGCTTTTTCGTCTTCTACAGCACTTCTTCATCATCGTGTGGTCCAAGGGACAAAGTGATCGACTGCAGATCAGACTCCTATAGCAATATTTACCCAGATTAAAATTTGTACTTAACATCCTCGTATAGGATTAATAGTACTTCTTGTTTGTAAACCTAAGAAAGGGTTTTGTATAAACCTAGTTTTATTTCTTCCGTTTATTATCAAACAACAAGCAAGTATTCATATAGCTTCTTTTAAAGCATTATACGAAAGAAAGTGTCGATCGCTAGTATGTTGGAGTGATATGGGTGAGAGACAAATACTTGGAGTGGAATTGGTGAAACTGTGATGCCCCAGTCCCAAAATACGTAGGGCTAGGAACTCATAAGCATGCCAGCCGTATGTATATGGCAACTCCAATATATGGATACCATAATACACATGTACGCTATAATATGAATATAAACTCACATGTGGTATATATATGGTCACCAGTCACAGATATACTAAATCTCATCCACACAACAATTTACCAAAATGGAAATAACTAAACTAGAATAATGAGTCTGAATAATCCAAAACTACTAGTCGGGTGGAGACAAATCCACTACCAATGACTATATCAAATACTAGAGTGAGAGAGGGATATAAAATCTTTAATATAAAATAAGGTGATGATAGAAGTGTATCAGCAAAGCGATCCCTCGCTAGAGATAATCACTTATGCTCAGAAGGTAAGACCTCCTCTGAAGAGATAAGTAGTAAGTCCTGATCCGTGCTCCTGCGAATAGTCATGAACATCTAAACCTGGAAAGGGACCAGGTCCTCAGAGGGACGTAACAAGATAAATAGAAGCATGCCAATTTGAATACAGTAAACATGCATAATGTTTTGAAATATATATAAGTACGCTGTACAAGACAATCTATATGAATGCAAATGAGGACAACTTTTTAACGTATGGGCAAGGGTAGGCTACTCGGGATCTAAGCCTCACAACTCACACAACTGTCAGGGCATATCAGAAATTGACATACCTCGGGGGTAGCGACCAGCACGACACACTACCGTAGTGCGAGCTAGATACTGCGGTTCACCAGAGTGGTTAAAGCCCATACGCCTAATGATTGTCCTCTCATGGTACTAGGTGTCAAGTGTGTGTCAACATATCTAATATATAGTAATGACTGAAAAAACTACACATACAATTAATATATAGAAATGCAATGAATATACAAAAATATAATAAGCATGCAAAGTACTGTAAATAATTTGGCAAGGTATCTTGCCTGGTAAGAAAGCTGCAAGGTATAACGTCTAGGAGTCAAGCACACAGGATTAGAAACTACAGCCTCTGAATGAACATCTCCGGATGCTGAAATAAACATCACCAATGTTTCCAGAATAAGCGAGATAGCTAGAAAATACTACCCTTTCGTCCAATTTGGACATAGGGGCAAAACGGTAATTTTGGATCAAAGCAGGGTCCACACGTGGCCCACTTTGCACCAAAAAGTGTACCAGGGGTAAAGGTCTCTAAAAGAGACAAATTATAAGTCAAATCAATTCTAAACGTCAATACGAACTCAACGGTACATCCAATTTTCGATTCCGGTGAGCCGATCACAAATTTGCCCAAAAAGTCAACCGTAGGGCCCACAAATAGGCGGCTTGGTCAACTGTCTCAGAATCGCAAGAAACATGGGTCACAGGACCAGCATGATACCACGAATCCAATGACATAAGTTTTGTTGTATTATGATGAGCGTACACTAAATGGTACGGTATTTTGCAAAAGTTGCGATACGAGAATTTTTTGCGGATATGGGCTGATTTTGACGCACACACGTGTCCGAATTAGTTTCTGCGAAAGCTCACACGTCTGGGTGTATCGTGCGTACCTTTCGGTGCACTTGGTACATGATGGGGCGGTCCCGTTTGTCGGGGCCCGATCCGTATCACAAGTTTTAGAAGTTGGAAAAAATATGTTTTTAGTGATTTTTAGCCTAATTTAATTTTGTATACAGCATCAAATAAAATAACATAATTAACAAAAAATAATCTAGGTTAGGTGTTCTTCACATAGCAAGAAGAAAATCTAAATTCGGATTTCTGTGGTGGGAGATACGAGTCCCTGAACATGGGTCATCGCAGTAGATTTCTACAGCGTAAAAGTCGTGGTTTTCCTCGACTTGGCGTCAATTTTTACCTAGGGTTTAGCATTGAACGATGAAAAATAATCTACGGGATTGGAAGGGGGACAGGTGGGGATCATACTGGTGAAGACGTAGTTTATTGCACGAGAAACGAGGTATGAACATGGGTACGTTACAGCAAAATGCTGTCGCGGCGTGGGGGCGTTGTCGCTCGGACGCGGTGGTGGCTCCGGCGAACGGCGGCGGCGGTGGCTCCGGGGTCGGCGGCGGCAGTCTCAAGGTGGAGTGGATGAGGATATTTAGAGTTAGGGTTTAGCAATTGTACAATATATATAGAGAGAGATCGTGAGAAGCGGGGGTCTCAAACGCGGGTTGCTGGCTTTACAGCCGCATGCTACTGCTGCTGTTGTTTGTAACGGGTGCAGCCGGGTTTAGGATTTTAGTATTGGGTAGGGTAGTAAATGGATTTGGGTTAGGGTTAATTAACATTTTATTTCCTTTCTTTTCATTCTTTTTCTTTATTTCCTTTTTCTTTCTTTTCTATTTTTTTTTCTTTCTTTCTTTCTTTTCTATTTCTATTTTATTCTATTATTATTTCTTACAATAAACTTTACATATATATATATATATATATATATATATATATATATATATATAATTCTAGAAATTTTATATTAGAGCATGTAATTAATTCATCTATTATCCACAAGGTCCCCTACATAAAAATAATTAAGAAAAAATTACGGTTGCTCCATAAATCTCTAATGCTCCAAACACCTAGCATAAAAATCCAATAAATTCTATTTCTTCTAATTAGCTAATAATTACTATAAATCAATTAAATAAATAGTTAATATTGTTTTTGAAATTAGGGGTTTTACAGAAACGCACAGTGGAGAAGGTCAAGTAGATTCAAGGTCACCTTCGGGCAGCACAGGATAGACAGAGGCAATGGACAGATACTCATCGTCGACCCATAGAGTTCAAGTAGGGAGAACATATGTTCTTAAGGGAAGCTTAGTCGGAGGTACATCGGACCGTTTGACGTATTGGATCATTTTAGCGAGGTTGCTTACAACCTAGCATTGCCGCAGACCTTGGAAGGTGTCCACGATGTGTTCCATGTTTTATAATTAAGAAGATATATGGCAGATTCCATCTATATACTGGACCATTCAGAGATCACAGTAGGACCAAGTATGTATCATGAGTTGCAGCCGGTTGAGATTCTCGACCGTAGAGAGAATGTACTAAAAGGGGAGACTATTCCACTAGTCCGTGTTGCTTAGAAGCATCATTCCCCGGACGAATCGACTTGGGAGCGGGAGGATTCGATCTTAGAGCATTTTTCTCACTTATGTGAGTCTTCAGGTATCGATTTACATACCGCATTATTGTTTTTCTAGATCATACTATATTCTTAATTTAGAGGACAAAATTTTCTAAGGTGGGTAGGTTGTAAAATCCCTCAACCAAAAATAGGTATTTTTTGTATATTCTATATTTATTATGTTTATTTAGATTATTTTAAAATTAATTCAAATATAATTATCGTATTAGGACACTTCACCTTAGTTTGAACATTAATAACATAGGACTACCCAAAAATCTATATCGCCCTTCGTAGGGAGTAGTATACACTGGAGACACTATCTGATGGATCTTTGCGTGACACAAAATTCGATCATTTAGCATTAGTATGACACTAGTGTAACAACCATAGTTTCTGGTGTATAATATTTAGATATTCTTATATATATAATCTATTTGTGATTATTTTCCAATCCAACATTCTTCAATGAGCAGCACAAAATTCCTCCATGCCAATTTAGGTCATTTTTCTTTTTTTGTAGAATTTATTTATGTATTTATTTATTATCATATTCTTTTAGAATTTTAATCAAATCTTGGTTATTAATATGTAATTAGATTAGAGATTTACCATAAATTTGCTACAAACCAAACTAAGAAAGCACCTAATCATATTCCTACCCATGATTCCTATTCCTACCTATGAACCTCTCTCCCTTTTTATCCATATATATATATATATATATATATATATATCAACTTCTTATCTCAACCTTAAACCCTAACCTAATTTCCTCTCCTCCTCCACCTTCAAAGCCGACCACATCCATCTCAAAGCCGACCCTCCCCCACGTGGATATCTCAAAGTCGACCACCTCCTTCCAAGAAACACTAGTACATTAACCACCTTCTATTAAGTTCTTCCTTCAAACTTTTTCTTCTACTTTCACAAAATTATCTTCTTTTTCATAGATTTATTATAAAAAGCTAACTTGCATAATGATGTAAACTTTAATTTTTATGTTCATGTAAAAAAAAAAACTCTAATTTGTATGTTGATGTAAATCCTATTTTGCATGTTGTAGTAAACCCTAATTTGCATGTAAATATATATAGACCCAAACCCAAATATTCTTTTGGTTAATGATAAACTAAGTTTCTATGATGTGTCAAGAATCAAGAATTATTTATTATGGTGGATTGATAAATATATTGTATTTTTAAAACATATGTTGTTGATTGTAAAGTTGAACCCATGAATGCATGTATGCATCCATAGGTAGAAATATTGATTTAACCATGTTAATAATAGAGAAATATGATGGTTAAAATTATTTTTAACCATATTTTACAGTTTATTTCAGAATATTATTTTCATAAATTTGTGTTAAATAATTGCATGTACAATGTGTAGGGTGGCATAATATAATATTTTATCCAAAACCTCGTACCGAACTCATATAAAATTTGGTAAATAATTAAAATATTATTAACCTATATTAAATTAAAATTTTAAATTATTTTTCCAAAAATATTACTTTTGATTTAAATGAATTTTATGCAAAAAAAGACACATAGTTGACCTAGTTTGCATGTAAACTTATTGTAACTTGTTCTTTGGCCATATATGAATGTTCTCCATAATATGTTTTGATTAAAACTTATTTTTGTAGAATTAAATATAATTTAGAATTTTCATGCAAAGCATAATAGTAGGGTTATAATGAAAAAATATTGCCAATACTATTGCTAGAAGACTAGTATGTGTCCAACCGAAAGACCAATAAGTAGATTTGATAAATATGCATGTAAGAACTAATTAAATAATTATTTTCTACTATTTTAGAATTATTTCCAGATTTAACATTTTGTATGAAATCATCTTTTGAGAACTACCATGTTAAAAAAATCCTATTTAGTAACCATAATTGCGTGACAAGTTACCAACCTTCGTAGAAACCCCTTATGAGTTAAAAACCATTAATTTGCTTACTTTTATAATTAATTCTAGAAATAATCGTTTATTAAATAATGTTCAAAAATTAATTTTGGTAAAGTTTGATTGCTAGTAATAATTTGGTGTGTTGTTACTTGCATGTGCAACCAATGTAGGATTAATAACTAGATGGTAACTTAACTAGATAATAAGAGTCGAATTAGAATAATAATTAATTGGTAGGTGTTCGTGACGTTTCTGTGGAGAGCTCTGGACCAGATTTATTGTGCTCGCAGCTTGGCTTGGAAGGTAAGTACACCTTGCTTGATTTTATTATTCATTATACATATGCCTAGTTGTTATTTGTTAGTTTTGTGCACGCGTCATAGAGTAGCAGACTTACCTGGTATATTATGATGGTACATTGTATAATCTGACCTTATACATATTCAATACGATCACTGAGTGAGTGAGTGAGTGCATGGACTAGTGCGTTGACTGATCATCGATACGTCAGTTTGTGTCGTGTGTTAGTAGTTAGTATTGGTCTTGTTGTCTATATTTATTGATGTCATTGCATTATGTCTACACCGCGTATACAGTTTAGATACATTGGGATGGAAGAATCTACTAGTGATCGTATGAGATTTCTATTTCTTAGTGTGTATATGGTGTGACTACCTACCCCCGAGTCCTTTCGGACACCTGGTGGGATGATTGTTCTTCTATTTCTCCCCCCTCATGCGCCACTAGAGATGTCTCGAGTGCACATCACATAAATTATTTAGTTACCATATTTAATGTTTACTGCTTTATTTTTATGCATGTTGATTTCTTGTATACTTATTACATCCTTCTCAGGTTCTGGCACATTTTCCAGATCCAGACGAGCTCTTGTACTCGATGTACTACAGATTTAGAGATTTTGCAGACGAGGACTTTGAGGTAGAGCCACATGAGTTTCCTTGAGTATTCATGGACGACAGTTGGTTAGTGTCTTGGTGTCTTTATCTAGTTAGCTAACGCCGGACCATTTCTTTATTGCTTAGTTGTATTTTTTTCAGTATTATTTTATACTCATTTTTTGTGCATTATTCTCTACTAGATTTTATTTTGTATTTGATTATGAGACTTATCTATTCATTAAGTTCTTACTTAGTGATATTAGTGAATGAGACTAGATTATTACCTGCCTGTGATATTGTGACTTAGCTATAATTTATAGCATACTACAACTGGTTTGCTCCATTAAATTTGGTTCCTATACTTGTTCGTACAGCTAGCATGTGTACGTATACCTGGTCCTCCGTATTTTGGGACTGGGGCATAACATATGGGTCGAACCCAGCTCCGATATATCGGACTGTGTTACGACCTTCTCATTAGAGAAAAAGAAAGTCCCCAGCAGAGTCGCCACCTTGTTTGCCATGGTTGTAAGTTTGGTAAAACTTTCGTTTAATAACAAACAAAAAAGTTTAAAGAAATCTTAGACAGAAAATCTAAGTACAATATTTTATATCTGGTTGATGTGACGATGGAGATCAAGTACTACAATGACTCTTTTACTCCGTTGACGGTCCGAAGAGTAAATGAGGGATGCTCTCTTTTCTCCTTTCTCTCTTGATCTTGTGTACACATACGTAGCTCATCTGGGAGGGCACGGTCTCTGATGCTGAAAAATTAACCTGTGGAACGTCTAAGTTGCTCCTATTTATAGCCATCATATCGGTAGGCTATAGGTGCCGTATATACTACTGTTTGGTGGCCGCATTGGTCTCCTTCAACTGAATATAGTTGCAACTATAGATGCATATGATGGGCAGGTTGCCATATGTTCTTTATTTTTAACAGGATGTAGTTGGGTCCAGGCCCAGCTGCCACGTGGACATTTATTAGGATTTGCTGTTGTTTTGGATCTGGGTGGTTCTCGCTTTTTGTTTACTTGACTTGGTTAGCTTGTGTCACTACCACATTTTCTAGGAAAGGATATTTTAGTAATTTCCTATTTAATTAAATATTGTGCTTGATAAATAATTATTTATGGTATTATTTAATTGTTGTTATATGTTAATTATTTAATTTGGACCTGTGTTAGTAGACCTAACTAGTTTAGCTTGGACCCATGGACGAACATAAATTAATTGGTTAAAACTTAGCACATTTAGAAAGCCAATTGTTAAGGAGATGGATTAAATTAATTAAATCATTAGACTAGAAGCTTCTTTCCTTAATTATTTCTTCATGAGAGGCCCTAAGGGGTATAACGAACATTTTATAGTAGCTTGAGGGAGGGGAAATAGGGGCCGGCCTATTTATAAAGGGGGGGAATTTCTTTCTCCTCTTTTTATTCCAAAACTAGATCTAGAATTTTCCTCCACCAAATTTCTTCATTTCCATTTCATTTCCCTACCAAATTTTATTCCAATTCCTTTCCAAATCACTATTAAAGACTTGAGAAGCAAGGATCTACAAAGAGGATCAACGATCTACAAGTTGGAGGCAAGTTCATCTCAATTGGAGGTTTCATTGGGAATCCATCTTCCAATAGATACAATTCAGTTTTTTTCTTTAAATTAAGTTCTAAATCTGTGATTTAACCATGGAAAATTAACCCATATGCATAGGCTCCCCATAGGATTTGGTTTTGTGTTCATAGGAGGCCTATTGAGAAAGCTATGGTACTTTTTGTGTCAATTTTGGGAGAATTTCGATATTGACAATTGTTATGTGTGTTAATTGATCCTATAGATCAATTTGGCATGTGTTTGTATGTTCAGGGCTAGTGTCATATCCACAATTGGGTACGTGTAGGTCGTATCCCAACAATTCGGTGATACGTGTTGATTTGGATATTTTTTTCTCCGATACGGGACTTTGTACATGTCATATTTTGACACAGATATGTAGATCTATAATTGACTCTTCATATTGTTCATAAATAATATATGTTACTTGTTTGTGTCCTTCGGGATACAATTGGATGTGTGGTGGACTCGTGTCACATGCGTATCCTAGATCTAGTGGGATACGGTGTTATACTCTCTATATGTTGTGTAATTATATGTAGATCTAATTCTTGTGCTCTTAATTCATGAAGATTTCATTTGTGCATATATATATAGATATTATATATTATAGTATATATAATTGTGCTTCTTGTATCCTAGATCTATGTATTATGTATGTAATAAGAGTATATATATTATATAGCCATTCTTCTACATATATATATACATATGTTATAGTATATGTGTTATGTGTAAATATATATATATGTTGTTACAATATATATGTGTATGTTATTATTATTATATGTGGTTGTTAGATACATATATTCTATATGGTTGTGACCATATATATATATGATACTATGTTGATTATAGGTGATATTGTGTAGCACATGCATAGTGTTGCATGTATATATATATATATATATATATATGTATATTTTATGGGATAATTATATTATATATAGTTGCTATATGATTATTTATAGATATGCATATATGAATATTTATAAAGGTATTTATGTATGTGTGTGTATGTGGCTATGTCATAATATGTACATAATAATAGGAAGGGTGTATTTATAGTTTTATTGGTATTTATATATAAATATATATATATTTATTATGGGATTTATATATATATATATATATATATATATATATGTTATATATATATATGTTTTATATATATTCTGTGTTTTGACGACAGAGGGTTTAGTGACAGCAGCCGCTGTCATTTAAAATAGCAGCAGCCGCTATAGTAGTGGCGGTAGCATTAATGATAGCAGCCGCTGTCATTAAATAGAAGCAGCAGCAGCGGGAAACAAACAACAGCAACGACAGCAGAATCGGTGACGGCTGCAAACCGTCCCCAAAACAGCAGCACCAGTGAGAAATTAGCAGCAACAACGACAGCAGTTTCAGCGACAGGCAGAACTGTTACTAAAGAGGCAGCGTATCAGAATATCGGATTTTTTAGCACAATTTTTAACGACAGTTGGCAGATTATATATATATATATATATATATATATATATATATATATATATATATATATGATTATATACTTATAGATAGATATATGTATATATATATGTATTAATATTGATGTAATATATTCTTAATTGCTAATTTCTTTATATTTATAATATTTAGTATATGTATTATATATATACGGGTAGTTAGTATAATAAGGTATTGGGAATTACCTTGAGGAACCAAGGTAATTGGAGATACCCAAGATATTGGGTTTGGGTATCAAGTTTGTGATTATTGTTGAGATACCAAGTTGGTTCAAAACTACGGTACCTAATTGATATTGTAATTGTGATTTTATATTATTATTAATATTGTTTGATATATATATATATATATATATATATATATATATATATATATATATATATATATATATATTTAGATGTTTACCTTGGAATTTACGTATCCGGAGATACGGTATCCTAACATTTAAGGTGTGGGTTTCTTGGCTTAGACCTTAGTATCTTGACCCAATATTTTTGTGATAGGCTTATGCAACCTAGAAATAGATAGTTGACCTTGGTTTGACCATAGTTGACCATAGTTGACTATAGTTGACTTTTGACTTAGAATTGACTTATTGACCTAGAAGTTGACTAGTTTAACTTATTTTCTTTCCGGAACCTTGTATTGATATTGTATTCCATGTATAGGTCTTCGAGGCACCGGGTCAGACATCTGTGAGACTATTCATTGGACTTCAAGCGAGTATATTCTCTGATAGTTTCTTATTTATGATATTCTCTATGTTCATTGTATCTAGTGTAGATATCCATATTTTTCTTGACACAATGGTTACACAGATTGGTATATCCGGATCTCGTCATGAGATGTTATTCTTTGGTATATGGTGTATCTTGTGCAGGCCTTGTTTCATTGATTATCTTGTACATGTACAGACACTGATTCTCGGGAAGTGTCGCTATCTTCTTGTGGAATCTCGTGCCATAGCGTACCATGGTTGGATCTATTATACCAGTTGGGGGTGGGGAGTATGTAGTGTAGATATGTGATCATACCCACCTTTTATCATGAATAGTGTTAATCATACACCGCATGTATGATTAGCCAGGCCGTAAATCTTGTATCTCTTGTATCAAGTTCCCAAGCCGATCACATGTTAAGCTAGTACTCTCATACTTAGACATTAGTATTCTTGCTCATTGACATATTGCTTATTATTGTATTATTTCCAATATTTCTTTGTTGTACATATATCTCTTGTATCTATTGTGCATCTTGTATATTCATATCTATTTACTGTTACATAGTTTTTACCATTGATTAGAACTGCTGTCAGAGATGTACTCTGCTCCTTTCCTGACTGGATATATTTTTCCAGATGACACTGAGGAGTGGTACCCTACCTATTATGGACCTCAGGATGTTGTGGGTTTAGAGTCTGAGACCCTGGCTCAGGAAGGACTTATCCCAACTGAGACAGTTGACCCAGGAGTAGTAGCTTCTTAGTTTTCTTTGTACTGGATTTGTCTTCAGCTTATTTTGTTATTTCTTTCAGACTCATTGATGTATTATTTTAGACTCATGAGTTGTATTGTGACTATTATATTCTTTATCTAATTTGTGCTTTCCATCTTAGATCTGTGATTGAGTATATTATTATTGTTGGTGGTTTATTATATTGTTAGATAGATTATCCAGACAGCGTTCTACCGCCAATTCTGCGGTATAGGCTGGGCGTTGTTCCCGACTCGTACCCTTACACTGGATGTGGGTCGTGACACATTTTTAGTGGTAGCCCATGCAGGTCTAGCTTCACAAAGTATGTGATGTCATGGTAGTGCGACAATTTAGGTGTACTACTATGAGCCTGCGATAGATATAGGATATAGGTTGAGATACTCAATCACACCTGGAAAAATTCTTTTGATTCAACTATTCTCCTTTGATATTGATACTTGATCTCTTAATATATCCTTTCCTTGAATGTCTTACATTTGTGCCATATTGATTTTTTCTTTCTCTTTGTCTCAGGATGCCGCCTAAGACTAGATCGCAGCAGGGGAGAGCAGCTTCTGAGAGGTCTGCGACATCCTGAGGGCCTGCACCAGTCACTTCTCTGGTGATTGGAGTGTCAGCTGCTTTCAAAGGTCCACTACCTACTCAGAGGACTGTGCTAGTTGTATCTGACGGGTTTCCACCTCCACCTCCTGTGCCAGCATAGGCGACACAGATGTTTACACTATTTCGTGAGATGCTCGAGGCACAGAGGGCTCAATCAGAGGCACATCAGAGGCAGACCGACGTCCTACGACAGGGTATCGAGAGTGCTCTTCAGCTTGCTCGTGCCGTAGTGGAGAGAGAAGTTCCGGTCCAGCAGCAGGATGTTCCTTAGGTTGCTCAGCTTCGGCCAGGCAACATTCAGGACTTCAAGAAAATGGAGCCTATGGTTTTCAAAGGGACGGATGGCATCGTCTATGCTGATGATTGGCTCGAGGACATTGAGCGCCTTATGAGGGTGTCCCGTCTTTCTGAGGATCTAAAGGTTGAGACGGTAGGACTTTAACTGTTCGACGTTGCTCGCACTTGGTTCAGGAATGAGCCAGTTTTGGTTGACGCAGGACAATCTTGGGAGGTATTCAAGGACCTCTTCAAGAAGAAGTTATTCGCCCGGGCAGACAGGCTAGACTTGGGGAGGCAGTTTGAGGGTCTCATTCAGGGGAGCATGTCTGTGGAAGAGTACACTACGGAGTTCGGCAGGTTGAGCCAATTTGCAGAGTATCTGGTGAGAGAGCCAGAGTTTTGAGCTATTCGTTTCTGTGAGGGTCTAAACTGGGAAGTAAAGATTCTTATTCCGTCTTTTTATGAGACATACTCGAAGATACTTGCGGAGGCACACAAGGTTGAGCAGGAGTCGGGTTTGAAGCCCAAGAGAGACTGTAATTATTTTTTGGGGGCCAACGGTAGTGCAGTATATGCCAAACGTCCTCATTTCTAGTCCAGACCTTTCCAGCAGCCACAGAAGAACCAGACTCTAGATAAGGCACCTTTTCACCAGCACCACAGTAGCAGAGATAGTTACAGCAAGCTCCATGCCACTACTGTAAAAAACCCGACCACATCTGGGAAGTTTGTAGGAGGAGGTTGGGAGTTTGTTTGTATTATGGTACTGAAGGGCATCAATTGAGAGAGTGTCCTCGTCGTGCAGTTCAGGGAGCAGCTTCAGCTCCGAGGGCACAGACGAGGCCACCTGCAGCTCAGCCGAGGGGATCGCTTCCGATATAACAGTAGCGTTTTGTCCAGCATCAGCAGTAGGGAGGTGCACGTCAGGGACGAGCGTTTGCTATGACCGTCGAGGAGGATAAACCCACCGGAGATGTCATCGCATGTTCTATTCTTCTTGATTCTATTCCAGCTTTAGCTTTATTTGATAGTGGTATTTTCCATAATTTTGTATCTGCTTCTTTTGCTCTGAAGCATGGTTTGGTAGCTGAGTCTTTGCTTAGGACTTGCAAGATCATGACCGTGGGAGGCATTATCCTGGTTAATGATATTTCAAAGGATCGTAGAGTTACTCTGGGAGGTCGAGAGTTAAGTGCGTGTCTACTTATAATGATACTTCCGAGCTACGATATTGTACTCGGAATAGATTGGTTCACCATGCTAGCATAGATTATAGAGGAGGTAGAGTTTTGTTTGGTCCGCCAGGAGAGCTAGAGTTCGAGTTTTCTAGAGGAGCTGCAGAGCAGGAAGAAGGCATTATTTGTGGAGCTATGGTGGAAAACAAGAAGTTGCCCCATCCGTTGATAGCAGAGTTCTTGGATGTATTTTCTGAGGAATTGCCAGGATTGCCGCCAGATCGAGATGTTGAATTTTCTATAAACTTAGTGCCAAGTGCAGAACAAATTTTGCAGCATGTCTATAGAGTAAACAACAGCGAGCTGGTAGAGTTGAAGAAGCAGGTGGACGAATTACAGGATAAAGAGGTTTATCAGATCGAGTTCTTCACCATGGGGAGCCCCGGTATTGTATGTACCCAAGAAGGATGGATCGGTGCATATGTGCATTGATTACAGGGCTTTGAATAATCTCACTATCAAGAATAAGTATCCTTTGCCATGGATTGATGATCTATTTGATCAGTTGAGTGGTGCGAAGGTGTTTTATAAGATATACTTGAGATCAGGCTAGCATCAGGTGAAGAAAAAGTCGGAGGACATACCGAAGACTGCTTTTAGAACTCGGTATGGTCAGTATGATTTTATGGTGATGCCGTTTGGTTTGACTAATGCATCGACGATATTTATGAACTTGATGAACAAGGTGTTCCACCAGTACCTTGACAAGTTCGTGGTGGTATTCATCGATGACATACTCATATACTCGAGGACACCAGAGAAGCATGAGGAGCACTTGAGGATTGTGTTGGATGTGCTGAGGAAGGAGAAGCTGTATGGAAATTTGTCCAAATATGAGTTTTTCTTGGACAAGATAGAGTTCTTGGGCCATGTTGTGACTTGTGATGGTATTTTAGTGGATCCGAAGAAGATCGTAGTAGTGGAATCTTGGAAGACCCCAAGTTTGGTAGCAGAGATCAGGAGTTTCTTGGGATTGGCAGGCTACTACAGGAAGTTTGTGCAAAATTTCTCAAAGATTGCCGAGCTGATGACCAAACTCACAAGGAAGGATATGGAGTTTGTTTGGACGGAGGATTACCAGGTTGCTTTTGAGGAGTTGAAGAAGAGGTTGACATCTACTCCTATTTTAACGTTGCCATCAGGGTCTGGAGGTTTCACTATTTATAGTGATGCATCGGAAAAATGTTTGGGTTGTGTTCTTCAGCAGCATAGAAAAGTGATTGCCTATGCATCCAGGCAATTGCGTCCTCATGAAAAGAACTATCCTACCCATGATTTAGAGTTGGCAGCAGTCATCTTCGCTCTAAAGTTGTAAAAATATTATTTGTACGAAGAGCGTGTGGAGATCTTCACAGACCACAAAAGTTTGAAGTACATTTTCACACAGAAGGAGTTGAACATGAGGCAGCACCGGTGGTTAGAACTGATGATGGATTTTGATATATCTTTGCAATATCATCTTGGGAAAGCTAATGTAGTTATCGATGCTTTGAGCAGGTATCCGATAGCTATGTTTTTGATACAGGATCGATATTTGTTGGAGGACTTGGAGAGCTTGGGCATTGAGGTAATTGTTCCTGGTTGTACTATGCAGATGTGGGGATTACAGATACATTCAGATTTGATGGACAGGATCTAGGCAGCACAGTATGAGGATGTATCTCGGAGGAGTATCAGAGCTCAGCTGAGAGCAGGGTTGGAGGATGATTTCACTATTGCAGAGGATGGATCCTTGAGGCATGGAGTTAGATTGTGTGTGCCTAGTGGGGAGCTGTGTGAGGAGGTATTGCAGGAAGCGCATCGCTCTCAGTATTCCATGCATCCAGGTGCTACCAAGATGTATCGGGATATGCGAGAGAGTGTGTGGTAGTATTGCATGCAGAGGGAAGGGGCACAGTTTGTATCCAGATGCTAAGTGTGCCAGCAGGTGAAAGCCGAGAGGCTGAGGCCAAGAGGTTTACTTCAGCCATTACCTATTCCAGAGTGAAAGTGGAAGCACATTACTATGGACTTTGTGTCCGGACTTTCACGATCTCCAGGAGAAAAAGATGCGATTTGGGTCATCGTTGATAGGTTGACCAAGTCGACCCACTTTTTATCTTTCAAAGTGGGTTTGTCTACGAGAAGCTGGCATAGATGTATGTGAGGCAGATCATTAGGATACATGGAGTTTTCGTCAGCATAGTCTCAGATCGGGATAGTCGTTTCATTTCTCATTTCTGGAGGAGTTTGCATGAGAGTTTGGGCACTCGGCTCAAGTTCAGTAATGCATATCATCCCCAGACAGATTGGCAATCAATGATGACTATTCAGACTCTCGAGGATATATTGCACACTAGTGTACTAAATTTCGGGGGTTCTTGGGAGGACCATCTCTATTTGTTAGAGTTTGCTTACAACAACAGTTACCAGGCCTATATAGAGATGTTACCTTTTGAAGCTCTGTACGGTCGGAGGTATCGTACTCCTTTGTCTTGGGACAATGTTGGAGAGAGAGTTTTGCTTGGGCCAGAGATGGTTGTGGATGCAGCAGAGAAGGTTCAGTTGATCAGAGACAGACTTCGAGTGGCGCAGGACAGACAACGACATTGGGCCGATAGCCATCGGAGACCTTTGAAGTTCGAGGTATAGTTTAGATTTTTATTTTATGCTTTTTCTTGGTTGTTTGTTATATATTAAGTTCTTAAGGTGGTATTTTGTTCTAGGTGGGTGGTTTAGTATTTCTGAGAATTTCTTTGACACGAGGCACGATTCGTTTTGGTGGAGGCGGGAAGCTTAGTCCGCGATTCATCGGACCTTTCACTATTCTAGAGAGGGTCGGTACAGTTGCTTATAGACTAGACTTCCCACTTGCATTGGAGGGAGTGCACAACGTGTTTTATGTGTTATAGTTGAGACGATACGTGGCAGATTCTAGTCATATATTGGATCACTCGGAGATAGAGGTGGGTCCTACTCTTAGCTATCCAGAGCAGCCAGTTGAGATTCTGGATTGGAGAGAGAAGGTGCTGAGGAACCAGACTATTCCTTTGGTGCGCGTCGCATGGAGGCATCACTATCCGGGGAGTCTACCTGGGAGAGAGAGGGTGAAATGCGAGAGCGTTATCCATATTTGTTTGTGTCTTAAGGTATATTATTTCCTAGTTATGTTTTGTTCATTGTTATGTTTTGTCATAGTTAATTATGATTCTTTAGTTCTGTTCTTCTGTTATTTTCTGGGGGGTAGTTTTCGTCTTTGAATTTTGAGGACAAAATTTTTTTAAGGAGGGTAGACTTGTCACTACCACATTTTCTAGGAAAGGGTATTTTAGTAATTTCCTATTTAATTAAATATTATGCTTGATAAATAATTATTTGTGGTATTATTTAATTATTGTTAGATATTAATTATTTAATTTGGACTTTTGTTAGTAGACCTAACTAGTTTAGTTTCGACCCATGGACCAACATGAATTAATTGGTTAGAACTTAGCCCATTTAGAAAACTCATTGTTAAGGAGATGGATTAAATTAATTAAATCATTAGACTAGAAGCTTCCTTCATTAATTATTTCTTCATGAGAGGCCCCAAGGGGTATAATAGACATTATATAGTAGCTTAAGGGAGGGGAAATAGGGGCCGGCCTATTTATAAAGGGGGAAATTTTTCTCTCCTCTTTTCATTCCAAAACTAGATCTAGAATTTTCCTCCACCAAATTCCTTTATTTCCATTTCATTTCCCTACCAAATTTTATTCCAATTCCTTCCCAAATCACCATTAGAGACTTGAGAAGCAAGGATCTAGAAGGAGGAAGCAAGGACCTACAAAGAGGAGCAACGATCTACAAGTTGGAGGCAAGTTAATCTCAATTGGAGGTTTCATTTGGAATCCATCTCCCAATAGGTTTAATTCAGTTTTCCCCTTAAATTAGGTTCTAAATCTGAGATTTAACCATGGAAAATCAACCCATATGCATAGGCAACCCATACGATTTTGTTTTGTGTTATAGGAGGCCAATTGAGAAAGTTATGGTACTTTTTGTATCAATTTTGGGGAAATTTCGAGATTGACAATTGTTGTGTGTGTCAATTGATCCTATAGATCAATTTGGCATGTGTTTATGTGTTTGGGGCTAGTGTCGTATCCATAATTGGATACGTGTAGGTCGTATCCCAATAATTTGGTGATACGTGTTGATTTGGGGGTTTTTTCCTCCGACACGGGACCTTGTACATGTCATATTTTGACATGGACACGTAGATCTATAATTGACTCTTCATATTGTTCATAAATAATATATGTTACTTGTTTGTGTCCTTCGGGATACAATTGGATGTGTGGTGGACTCGTGTCACATGCGTATCCTAGATCTAGTGGGATACGGAGTGATACTCTCCATATGTTGTGTAATTATACGTAGATCTAATTCTTGTGCTCTTAATTCATAAAGGTTTTATTTATGCATATATATATATATATATATATATATATATATATATATATATATATATATATATATATTATAGTATATATAATTGTGCTTCTTGTATTCTAGATCTATGTATTATGTATGTACTAAGTGTATATATATTATGTAGCCATTCTTCTACATATATAAATACATATGTTATAGTATATGTGTTATGTGTAAATATGTATATATGTTGTTACAATATATATATGTGCATGTTATTATTATTATATGTGGTTGTTAGATACATATATTATATATGGTAGTGACCATATATGTATATGATACTATATTGATTATAGGTGATATTGTGTAGCACATGCATAGTGTAGCATGTATATATATATATATATATATGTATATTTTATGGGATAATTATATTATACATAGTTGCTATATGATTATTTATACATATGCATATATGAATATTTATCAAGGTATTTATGTATGTGTGTGCATGTGGCTATGTCATAATATGTACATAATAATAGGAAGGGTGTATTTATAGTTTTATTGGTATTTATAGATAGATATATATATATATATATATATATATATTTATTATGGTTTTTTTTATATATATATATGTTATATATATATGTTTTATATAAATTTTGTATTTTGGCGATAGAGGGTTTAGTGACAGCAGCCACTGTGATTTAAAACAACAGCAGCCGCTGTAGCAGTGGCGGTGGCATTAATGACAGCAGTCGCTGTCATTAAATAGGAGCAGCAACAGCGGGAAACAAAACAACAACAACGATAGCATAATCGGTGACGGCTGCAAACCGTCACCAAAACAGCAACAGCAGTGAGAAATCAGCTGCAACAGCGACATGCAGAACTGTCACTAAAGAGGCAGCGTATCAGAATATTGGGTTTTTCAACACAGTTTTTAACGATAGTTGGCAGATTATATATATATATATATATATGATTATATACTTATATATATATATATATGTATTAATATTGATGTAATATATTCTTAATTGCTAATTTCTTTATATTTATAATATTTAGTATATGTATTATATATATACGGGTAGTTAGTATAACAAGGTATTGGGAATTACCTTGAGGAACCAAGGTAATTAGAGATACCCAAGATATTGGGTTTGGGTATCAAGTTTGTGATTATTGTTGAGATACCAAGTTGGTTCAAAATCACGGTACCTAATTGATGTTGTAAATATGATTCTATATTATTATTAAATTATTTGATATATATATATATATATATATATATATATATATATATATATATATATTGAGATGTTTACCTTGGAATTTACGCATCCGGAGATACGGTATCCTAATATTTAAGATGTGGGTTTCTTGGCTTTGACCTTAGTATCTTGACCCAATATTTTTGTGATAGGCTTATACAACCTAGAAATAGATAGTTGACCTTGGATTGACCATAGTTGACCATAGTTAACTTTGAGTTGACCCTAGTTGACTTTTGACTTAGAATTGACTTATTGACCTAGAAGTTGACTAGTTTAACTTATTTTCTTCCCGGAACCTTGTATTTATGTTGTATTCCATGTCTAGGTCTTCAAGGCACCGTGTTAAACATCTGTGAGACTATTCATTGGACTTCAGGTGAGTACATTCTTTGATAGTTTCTCATTTATGATATCCTCTATGTTCATTGTATCTAGTGTAGATATCCATATTTTTCTTGACACGATGGTTACACGGATTGGTATATCCGGATCTCGTTATGAGATGTTATTCCTTGGTATATGGTGTATCTTGTGCAGGCCTTATTTTATTGATTATCTTGTACATGTAAAGACACAGATTCTCGGGAAGAGTCGCTATCTTCTTGGAAAATCTCGTGCCATAGCGTACCATGGTTGGATCTATTATACCAGTAGGGGATGGAGAGTATGTAGTATAAATATGTGATTATACCCACCTTATATCTTGAATAGTGTTAATCATACACCACACGTATGATTAGCCAGGCCATAAATCTTGTATCTCTTGTATCAAGTTCCCAAGTCGATCATATGTTAAGCTAGTACTCACACACTTAGACATTAGTATTCTTGCTCATTGACATATTGCTCATTATTGTATTATTTCAAGTATTTCCTTATTGTACATATATCTCTTGTATCTATTGTGCATCTTGTATATTCACATCTATTTACTGTTACATAGTTTTTATTATTGATTAGAACTGCTGTTAGAGATGTACTCTGCTCCTTTTCTGACTGGATATATTTTTTCAGATGATACTGAGGAGTCATACCCTACCTATTATGGACCTCAGGATGTTGTAGGTTTAGAGTCATAGACACTGGCTCAGGAGGGACTTATCCCAACTGAGACAGTTGACCCAGGAGTAGTAGCTTCTTAGTATTCTTTGTACTCGATTTGTCTCCAACTTATTTTGTTATTTCTTTCAGACTCATTGATGTATTATTTTAGACTCATGAGTTGTATTGTGACTATTTTATTCTTTATCTGATTCGTGCTTTCCATCTTAGATATGTGATTGAGTATATTATCATTGTTGGTGGTTTATTATATTGTTAGATAGATTACCCAAACAGCGTTCTACCGCCGATTCTTTGGTGTAGGCTGGGCGTTGTTCCCGACTTGTACCCTTACACCGGGTGCTGGTCGTGACAGCTTGAAACATGGCCCGTATTTAATTGGAGAGAATCACTTTAGTCGCAATTGAAAATTTTTGTCTCAGGGAACCCTGCTACGTTGGGCTCATAGAGGCTGGAATGCATAGGGCAAGAGTCGCAAAGAACGCATAGAGGATGGGATGCGTGGGGCCAGAAATACATGGAACACCTTGAGTCTGGGACGCAAGGGGCCAAAGATGCATGGAACGCATGGATTTAGGGACGCATGGGGCCAGAGATACATGGAGTCTGAAACCCATGTGGTATCGTACACGTCTTTCAGGGACACTTAGTATGTTCACATTTTTCGAGGCGTCCAAAATTTTTTTTTGTCATAATTCCGTGTCAAACATAATCTTTGTGTTAGACCTTTATGCGGCCAAAATTTGGGGCGCATGGATGTTGTTATTTATTTGTCGCATGGTTATTCTGCGGCCTGATTTTTTCTTAGTCGACTTTGCGGCACATGTTTATTGAGCACATGGATCCAGATTTTCCATGCTTCTATAGGCGTATCTTTCAAAATCTTCACCAACCATAAGAGTCTCAAGTGCATATTCATTAAAAAAGATTTGAATTAAAGACCAAGGACATGGTTGGAGCTTATCAAGGATTATGAATTGATCATTGTGTACACACTAGAAAAGGTGAATGCCATAGCAGTTGTGTTGTGCTTGAGATTCGTTACAGTGCTTTCAATAGCTGGCAAGATATTGAAAGACTTAGAGAGTATGTGCATTGAGTTACAAATTTTTGAGTGAATATGTACTTGAGAGTTTTATGGCCATTAAAGATTTCATAACATTTGGAGTTTATTAAGGATTATAAATTGATCATTGTATATACATTATAAAAAGGGAATGTCTTAGAAGATATCTTGGTGCTAATATTCGTGAGAGTTCTTTCAATAGCGAGCAAGTTACTGAAAGACTTAGAGAGTATAGGCATTGAGTTCCAAATTCTTGACTTAGCTAAACTACAACTTGAGTTGAGTCTACTCAAGAAAATTATGACTGCACAAAATAAAGACAAATTTCTAGAGAAATCTGTAGACAAATGTTTGAAGGAAAGGCAACTGATTTCACATAGCTTGAAGATGTACAACTGAAGGGAAGGATATTCATCCCAACGGATGAAGTACTTCGAAAAGGGATATTGAAAAAGTCTTACGATAAAAATTAAGTGTTGCATCCTGGCAGCACAAAAATGTATAAGGATCTACCTATAAAATTTTGGTGGCACGGTTGAACGAGGAATGAGCTATCTTCGTATCAAAATATTTGGCTTGCTAGCGAGTAAAGGAGGAAGACCAGAGACCCGACGGGGTGGTACAAAACCTTACCACTCCAGAATGGAAATAGGACCATATCACTATGGAGTTCATTATGGGTTATTGTTGATCTATGGAACAAATTAGCTCATTTTATTGCCACTAAAGTTTCCTGAAGTATAGATCGGTTGGCTTAGATTTATCTTGACATGATATTTTGATTGAATAGAGTTTAAGTGTCAATAGTTTCAGATGGAGATAAACGATTCTTATCATAATTCAAGAGTACTCTTCAATCGATAATGTGGATAAAGTTAAAGTTCTGTTCAGTGTATCATCCTCAAACCGATGGACAAACAGAATGGGTGAATCAAATTCTCGAAGATATGTGATGGATTTGAAAACAAGTTGGGACACCCACTTACCATTTGCAAAAAATGCATACAACAATAACTAACAATCCACATACAAATAGCACCGTAATTAGCACTGTACGGGCAAAATATATATCACCGACATGTAGGAATGAAATTGGTAAACGATAAATACTTGGTCTAGAATTTGTAAAATAGACTTTTCAAAAGATTATCTTAATTTGTGAAAGACTTAGATGTTCACAAAACGGATAGAAGAGTTATATGGATACTCATCGACGACCTTTTGAGTTCATGGTGGGTGACCATATATTTTTAAAGGTAACGCCCATAAGAGGAGTCATCAGATCTAGCACAAAAGGAAAGTTGAGACCGAGATTTGTTGGTTTTTTGAAGTTTGCAAGTGAGTTAAGGGATCTAGCACATAAGAGGAGTCATCACTATTGCACTTTTTTAATGTACTGGCCACGTCTCCACAAGTGCTAGGAATCAAGGAGACGCAAAGGTGCTAAAATCTCATCCAGCTATGTAGAAGATTTGTCGACATTTTTTTAACTTCCAAATCCCGTTTTAATGAATTTTGTTGAAGGTGTTTTTATTTCATTGGTAGTTAAGGGATATAATGTATGGATGATGTATCTCATTTTGTTATTTTATGTTGTAAGTCAATTTTGGCACTATTTTACTCGGCTATTTGAGAGCCTATGTTTCTTTTGTAAATTATTAATAAAGAGTTATTTCTTCTATATTATGTTATTTTTTAATTTCTTTATTTTATCTGCTGCAAACTTCTACAAAAAACATTTTACAAATTACACGAGCATGTCTTGTAAAAGCGTAACTTAGGTTTGTATGGCATTACGTTCGGTGATGACTTATCAATTCGTCATGACATCGGGGATGGCCGAGTCGAGCTCGAATGAGGGTCTTGGGGACGTACGTTCTATACTCACTCACATATAATTTCAATAATTCTAAAAATCCAACAATTTTCATAAATAATTCTAAAACCCGAAACCCTAAAAATCAAAATTAACAATTTAACGAAAATCTAACCATGAACAAAAAAGAGCCCCTTTAGTTCAAGAACACTATGGACAAGAGATACCCTTCTGATGAGATCACCTTGACAATATACTTCAGACGAGATCCCCTTCTCACGAAATCCTTGAGAATAGAATTTAGGTGAAAGACCTAAAATCCTATGGATAATCAAAACTTAAGTGGCACATGAGAAATAAAAAAACGTCAGTGGAAAATAAAAACAAGCAGGAAATTACTAGGAGGAACACACGAAGTGTTAGGGGCTGTCACAATTTTTTTTAAGTGTCATTTTTTGATACCCAAAATAACCTTAAAATGTTACTGGGCTATCTTAATTTTCTTTGGGTTAAGACTGCTAGGATTATGGCAATTCAAATTATAGTTTGGATTGCTAGAATCCTGACAGTCCTAAGACATAAAACTGTGTTTCTTACGATAGTCTGTCAAGATTCTGGAGAACCTAACTGCAATCACTAATCCGGCTTGTCGATTTCTGAAGCTTCCGAAACCTAAAAATGGTGTTCAAAACCACAAATAATGGTATTTGAAAGAAATAAATTCCCATCATACAGTAATTAAAATCAAAAAATCAAAAAGAAAAACCATTAAAATTGTTGTGTCCAATTTTATTTGAAAAACCTGGAAAATATACATTGAAATAAAATGGAGAAAATTTTATCTTGTTATCTTCGATTATGGTTGTAAGAGGAAGTGATTACAAGTAGAAGAGGAAGATGAATTTGTGTAGGAGGAAGATGAATAGAGGATTGGAGATAGGTGTGTAGGGTGTGTGATGTCCCCTAACAAATTATGTGATGTCCCCTAACAGTTTTACGATTTAATAGTGATGTCCCTATCAAGTGATATCCATTATCCCTTTTGGTAAAGCCCTTAGTAATTTCCAAACAAACTTAAGTGGAAAAGTTTCTTAGGAGAAAAACTTACATATTTTTTGCTTTATGTTTAATTAATAAACAATTATAATGTAAGTATAAAACGGTCCTTAAATGAGTCTTCAACCACAACATGCAATAAAGCACGTCATAAGTAAGTCTATAATCATGACATGCAAGCCAAAACGTCATAAAAAGGGAGAAAAATAACTATTTTATGGCTCACAAATATGCATGTCGTTACATTATGCTTTGTAAATGCAACATTTACTTTTAGTGCTCGAAACTAAAGTAAACTCGTGATGCCGTAGTAGTTGACAGAATGTGTCAAAAGCCTCCAGGTCTCACGGATGCAGAATTATGCGACGAAATAAGGATCCCTTTATTTGGCCTATAAATAGACCTTGATTCTCCACATTACAGAGGTCGGTAATTCAAGTATTCACGAGAGCTTGGAGAGAGAACTCTGTGTCGTCTCTCTGTGTCGTCAAAGAGCACTTCATCAACCCGCAATGCTTGTCTCATGCAATCCGCATTGCTCGAACATAGTGTTCTCGTGCCCCAGCCAGCACGCAGCTAGATTATTGTTAAATCATCAGCAGAATTAAGCTGTCACTCATCGACATGCAAGATCTCACTCGTGATACTTTCCTATGAAGAAATACTCTATGTAACTGATTTTTTTCTTATTGTATTTTACATTTCGAATGATTTACAATATGAATATTCTTTAAACAACAGAATCAAACCGTCAATTGACACATCCCGGCACAGAATCAACAACAATATGAAATACTCTATGACACAGAAAGCTCTCATTTTTCTTTTTCCCTAAAGGAAAACATCAACATTTGGCAAAATTCAGCAAATGTAAAAAAAATTCGTCCCAGCATAATTTTCAGAATCTAGTAGAATTTGGTATCCAAACAAATTTTTAAGAATCTGACACATCCCGGCAAAATTTCACCATTGACAGAATTCTGCGTCCCTACGGAATTTTCAAAATCGGAAAGAATTCTACTCAACGTGTCTGCAGAAATTCAACATCCGGCAAAAGTCTAAATCTAGACAGAATTTCCGGAAGATTATATATAGCAAAATATTAGCATCAAAATTTGATTAGTTTTGCAATGATATCAACACCAAATTTTGCATGTCCTTAAAACCAAGCCTAAAAGGAAACATTGAACTCTAATTGTCCATGTTCCGGTGAGTTCTTATTAGGTCATTGTAACCTAACAGACCCTTGGATAAAACGTATTTGAGTATAGATTACACTACATTTCAACAGGACAAGTACGTCCAAAGCAGATTAAAGCAAAAGCTGAGACCAAGGCAGTGGTGGTCACGCAAATCGCACTCATTTCATCACATCCAAATTATTTGGAAGGAGAACCATTGTACTCTTATCTCTACGTCCTACCAAAACATTACAAACAGATGCAATTGGCTACAACATTGTTCATTGATAACCAACGTTCGGTAGAGTCCACCTTTTATGTGTCAAGGATATATTTCCAGTTATCACTGGTGATCATTGGCATTGTAGTTAATCTTTGTGTTTCTCATGAAATAGGAGCAAGATGCTGACTTTAGGTGCTCTCCACCACGTACGTCTGAGCGTCATTCAGCACAACCTATAACACCACCGCACCAAGGACGATAAGAGTTGACTTGCACTAGTAGACGGCAGCATGACACAGAATTTTTTTTTTTAGAAATTTTGATTTGTATTCCATTTTTATTTTTAACTAAGACAAGATGTACTTTTCGATTTACCATAATGTAGAAAAAAAATTGACGTTTGACAAAAACATTTTCTACTCACAGTCAATTATTTTTGACCAAAATTGATTAATCAATCCAAAGAAAAATTAAATAGCGACTGTCTTTTACCACCACCACCTGTCCCTCTCTTCCCAAAAATAATTATAATAATAAACAAATATTATTTTTTAACTATTATTAACTAATTTCTCCCACACTACAGATGGAATCGATTCCTTCCTCAGCTCTGCGTATAGAATTCATTCCGAACTGAAAAGCTTTCTTCTATGTTTTTTATTCTTTAACTAGTATATATGTACGTATGTTACACGTATTTTATATTATTTAAAAATTAAATAAATTTTTTTTTAAATTTTTTACTACTTAAAAAGAGTAAAGAATAATCCTCTTAATTTTTTCTATACATAATTATCTAACTATCGATATTAAATTTAATTATTAAAATAAAAAATAATATTTTTAGAAATTTTTTTTTACTGTCAAGTACTTTTCTTCTTATATAGTAGCATAGAATATTGTCGCTACCTTCGGAGAGAGATATCAAAGGAACTTGGATGCCAAGAAACCTTTCATGGTGGGAGACAATTCCCAACATTTTTATACAGAGTGGAAGAGTAATGATTGTGGGACATTAGTTCTATTTGTTGCTATTGTTAATGGAACACTAAAATCTTTCTGATAATAATATCTATCAGCCCTTTTTATATAATTATAGGTTGCAAGTGGCTCATCCCTATGTTTGATTTAGTGCTTAAAACTGTGGGAAAACAAAGGGACCTAAGTCACCACAAAACTTTTTTTTAAAATTTGGTTCCACGTACTGTTTAATTGTAGCACTGAATGTGAGTGAGTTCTCTAAACACCATTCAAGTGACTGACAATTGAATGACCGGCCAAAAAATATGTTGTCCGAATAATTTGGATGTGAAATATAGTGAAAAAAATTCCTTAGGAGCTAAGCCCGAGGCTAAGCGACTCGAACTCGAAATCGGACTTGTGTGGAAGCACATGCGCGTCTACGCGCAAGCTATGTATGGACTATGCGCAAGCTATGCCCGTATGCGCGAGCAACTACGACTATGCTGTTGGGCGCTTATGCGCAGATAGCATAGTAGGCGCGTGATTTCGCTGATTACTGGATTTGAATAGTTATGGAAAGATTGGGTCATTAATTTAGATCCGCTTTTGTAGAATTTTAATTTAATTCATTCATATCTTTTCATAATTAGTTGGCGGCCAAGATTAGGGTTAGGCTTTTCACCCTCCTCTATAAATACTCTTTGTGCCCCTTTGAGAACTTATTTCAAAATTAAGAGACGAAGAGAGTTATTGTTGCTGCCGCCATTGGAGTCTAGAAGAGTTCCTACGAGTCCAGAAAGAAGGTGACAACGAGCGTTTCAGAAGTTCTACAAGAACTTGCTAGGTCCTCGGAGAAGATCGTGTGGGACGAATCTTGCTTTGAGCAACGGTGATCTTCATTACCCCAGCAAGAGTTGTTGTTGCTCTTCTTCTCCCTCCTCTTCTATTATTATAACTCGTTCTGTCTCAATTGCAACTACGTTTGTAAAGAAGAACGGAGTTTTTTTCTTCAGATTATTCTAATCATGTCTACAAGTTGTAATCAGAGTTATATATTTTTGTTCTTCGTTGGAATCGAGGATTTAGATGGGAAAACTTGTTTGTGTGAACTTCTGAATCTCGACTACAACTTCAGAATCAAACAAAGGGTAGACTGTAAAGTTTGCATGAACCTCTGTTCTTGGCCTCGTTATACCATCTTTTGATTAAGTCTTGGGACTAACAATCTCAAAGCAAGATCCGAGTAAGATAGAGAACAACCGTGCAAGTCTTCTCGAAACAAATTTTAACAAACTTTAAAAGCTTGACGGGGAGCATTATAACATCGGGAAGAAAAATGTCAGCCTTAATCTTCAACTCGGAAATAAGGATTACGTGTTAACAAATACTGAGCCTATTATTCCGGAGGCTAAAATGCTCGGAGGATTGCTGGTACAATTGTTCTGCAGACGAAGTGGAGGAGAGACAACAACCTTTGCAAGTTACTTATTCTGATCTCCATGGAGGACACTCTTGCGGAGTTATACAGCAAGACGGCCCATGCAAAGGTCATTTGGGAGTCACTAGAAAGATACTACAAGTATGATGAGAATAGAAACAAGATCCATGTCAGAAAAAGGCCTGAAAGATGCAATTTGAGGACGACAAGACGATGTTACCTCAATTCATGAAATTTCTCAAGTTATGCCAAAAACATGAGGATGATGGCATGTCCATGGTCGACGCATTCGTTATAGGGGGTATTGTCACCAAGTTGCTTCTTGGATGGAGCAACTTTATTTCAGACATGAACCGGAAGAAGATGGAGGTCAACCTTGAACTCTTGCTGCATTGGATCCATGTTGAAGATGAGTTGAGGGCTCAACTCAAAGTGGACACACTGTCAAAATAGATGCCCAAGGCCAACTTAGTGCATACTGGAGACTATAAGGGGAAGCAGAAGGTTTCTCACAACAAGAAGGTCTTCAACCATCTAAAGATGAAGTCGGCGTCGTTTAAGCCAAAGTCGAAAATTGATGGTGCTTGTTTCAACTGTGGCAAGAAGGGCCACTACTATAAAGACTGCAGATCCAAGACCAAATAGATAGAGAAAGGTGAGCCTAACAAGGTTGCTCTGATTGCGCAGGTTATCTTGACTGGTTTTAATACTAATTTGTGGGTAGACACTAATGCATCTTGCCAAGTTTTCTCGAAGAATGAGTTGTTCACCATGTTTAAGCCGACATCTGAATAGGTTAAGGTGGCTAACTCGGCACAAGCTGAAGTACATGGGAATGAAAATATGGTACTGAATCTAACTTCGAGGAAGTCGCTGATGCTTCAAGATATAAAGCATGTACCGATGATTGCCAAACTAGTCTCAGAAAGTCTGCTCTACAATGCATTCTTATCAACGCTGGTCAAATGGTTATGTCCTACAAAGGAACATACTTCAGAAAATTATTATATACTGAAACGAAATTCAAACTTCGACTTATAATTTTGGCTGATAACGTTAATACAGTCTCTCTCCTGGTTATTCTCTTGAGGTGTGACATAATAGACTAAGACATGTTCATTGTAAAATAATTAACAAGATGTCTAGTCTAGGGCTTATCTCTAAATGTTAGGATAAGGAGGTGGAGAAGTGTTAAGTCTGTGCGCAGACGAAGATCACAAGAAAACTGTTCAAACGGGTAAACCGAAGCACTGATCATATGGATTTGGTGCACTAAGATATCTGTGACTTCAAAGACTTCACCACAAAGGCCGGGATGAAGTACTTTATTACTTTCATCAACAATTTCTTAAAGTACGTATTTGTCTATCTGCTCAAGTCAAAAAATAAAAAATTTGAGAAGTTCAAGGAGTTCAGGGACGAAGCTGAACGTTAAACTAGACAACAACTCAAGAGACTCAAAAGTGATCGAGATAAAGAGTATAGGTCTCTTGAATTCATATTGTTATGCAGAGACATGAAATTATCAATGATACAACTGCTTTATATTCTCCTCAATTAAATGGATTAGTAAAAATAAATAATAAGACGTTGACAGAGATGATAAACTCAATGTTGTTGACTACGGATATTCTAAACTGCTGCTAGGGAGAAGCTGCTCTTACAACCACTTTAAATATGAATAGAGTACCGTATGCAACTTTTGATTTCACTCCTCATAAACTTTGGTTCAAAGTGAAACACAATTTGAATGTCATTCGAGTGTAGGGGTGTCTGACGTATGTGAAGCTTTCTGACTTAAAGATTCAGAAGTTAGATACGAGAAATACATATACTATCTTCCTGGGTCACGATGAGAAGAGTTTGTTGTTGCAGAGACAACGTTTAAACTAGAACTCACAGATCCGATTTTTAAGCGATTGGAGAGACGGAAGGACTTCAGAGATAATTTCATCAACTATCATGTAGAAGCAGATTCACTTACCTATGATAAAGAGATAAAGACTACATATGTTATTTTATGGAATGAGGCTATTAATGATGAGTATGACTCAATAACCTCCAATAACAATTGGGTGTTGGTCGATCTACTTGAATGAGCTAAACCAATCAGATAGAAGTGGATCTTCGAGAAGAAGATAAAGGCCGATGGAAATATTGACAAGTTCAAGGCAAGGCTAGTAGTATCACGACCCGCACCCGATGTAGGGATGCAAGTCGGGAACAATGCCCAGCTTACGCCGCAGAATCGGCGGTAGAACCTTGTTTGGGTAATCTATCTAACAATATAATGAGCCACCAATAATATCAATATACTCAATCACAGATCTAAGATGAAAATGAGTATGAATCAGATAAAGAATAGAATAGTCCCATACAACTCATGAGTCTAAAATAATAACATTAATGAGTCTGAAGAAATACTAAGCAATAAATTGGAGACAAATTCAGTACAAAAGAATACTAAGAAGCTACAAGTCCTGGGTCATCTGTCTCAGTCGGGATGAGTCCCTCCTGAGCCAGGGTCTCTGACTCTAAACCCACAATATCCTGAGGCCCGTAATGTGTAGGGTATCACCCCTCAGTGTCATTTGGAAAAAATATATCCAGTCAGGAAAGGAGCAGAGTATATCTCTAACAACAGTTATAATCAATGATAAAAACTATGTAACAGTAAATAGATGTTAATATACAAGATACAAGAATAGATACAAGAGATATACAATAAAGAAAATACTGGAAGTAAATATAAGAATAAACAATATGACAATGAACAAGAATACTAATGACTAAGTGAGTGAGTACTAGCTTTAGCATGTTATCGGTTAGGGAACTTGATACAAGATTTGTGGCCTAGCTAATCATACGTGCGGTGTATGATTAATACTATTCAAGAATAAGACATGATACAAGATGGGTATGATCATATATATATACTATATATTCTCCAACCCCGACTGGTATAGTGGATCTAACCATGGTACGCTATGGCACGGAGTTCTCCAAAAAAATAGCGACTCTTTACGAGAATCAATGTCTTTACATGTACAAGAAGAACAATGAAACAAGGCTTGCACAAGATACACCATATATACCAAGGAATAATATCTCATGACGAGATCCGGATATACCAATCCGTGTAATCATCGTATCAAGAAAACATATATATCTACACTAGATACAATAAACATAGAGGATATCATAAATGAAAAACTATCAGAGAATGTACTCGCCTGAATCCGGGTAAATAGACTCACAAATGTCTGATACGGTGCCTCAAAAACCTAGATAGGGAATACAATATCAATACAAGATTTTGAAAAGAAATAAGTTAAACTAGTCAACTTCTAGGTCATAAAGCCATTTCTAAGTCAAAACAGTCAAACTAGGTCAACTCTAAGTCAAGCCGGTCAAACTTGGTCAAACTAACTATTTCTAGGTTGTATGAGTCTATCTCAATGATGTTGGATTCATAAACTATTAAAGTAGGTCATACAAGCTAAACCTAGGATACTAAGATACCGTATCACAAGATACGCAAACAAGAGATATGAATTATCATATATACATATCCAAACAATATTAAATATAAAAATCCTAATTACAAATACTAAATGGATACCTAAGTTTTGAACCAACACGGTATCGCACTACTAAATCCCTATCTTGATACTCAAACCCAATACCTTGGGTATTCTCAATACCTTGGCACTTACCTTGGTATCTCATGGTAATTGTCCAAAACCTCATTTGTATCTAATACTCAACTTAAATATATGCCAATAAATTAGCTGCTAAATATAACATACTAATACAATACAATACTTATATTATATGTAGTTTAAGAATCTAACTAAAACCTTATTATACTTATAGATACTTACTAATACCTCACCATACATAGATATATGTATAGTTACAAACTATTACCAACATCTAACTAACTATTATACTAACAATGCATATACTACAAACCCAACTAGCTAACTTACAACTTGTTAGCCCTTTCCGATACACGTTACAATTCCCTTGAGCTTGTATTTGCTGCTGCTGTCGCTATTGTTGCTGCTGTTATCACTGTTTTGCAGCTGCTACTGTCGCTAATGTTGCTGCGGCTATTGCTATTTAGTGTCGAGCCCCCACTTCTCTTAATAATAACACACACATATATATACACTAAATATATACCAACTATATATATATATAACATACAAGTATATATATATAAAATACAAGTATATGTATATAACATAACTTATATATATATAATATAACTTATTCAATAGCTATTATGTATATAGAAGTATAGCTACATATATATATAACACATAGGTATATTGATATATGATACACTAATACATATAAGTATATATATATATATATATATATATATATATATATATATATATATATACATAACATTATATATACATACATACATATAAATATATTCATTATAAATGACTAAGAACAATAGGAATTAGATCTATAAGTGCAACACAACAAACACGTGGAGTGTATCGCATCCGTATCACACTAGATCTATGATACGCTTGCGATACGAGTCCACCACACAACCAATCGTACCCCGAAGGACACGAGCAAGTCTAATATATAATTTATGAACAATACGAAGGGTCAAACACATAACTACATGTCCGTGTCAAAATATGACATGCACAAAATCCCGTATCGAAGAAAAAATCCCCAAATCAACACGTATCACTAAATTATTGGGATACGGCCTACACGTACCCAATTGTAGACATGATACTAGTTCCAAATACACAAACACATGCCACATTGATCTATAAGACCAATGCAACCTCCAAATGTGATAAAATTGACCTCCAACTTGTAGATCCTTACTCCTCTTTGTACATCCTTGCTTCCTCCTTCTAGATCCTTGCTCCACTAGTCTCCAATGGTGATTTTGGAAGGAATTAGAATAAAATTAGGTAGGAAAATGATGTATGAATGGGGGAATTTGGTTGATGAAAATTCTAGATCTAGATTTCAAATAAAAAGAGGAGAGAGAAACTTTTCCCCCCTCTTTAATAGGCCGGCCCCCCTTGCCCATTCCTCAAGCTACTATGTAGCATCCATTATACCCCTTGGGGCCTCTCATGAAGAAATAATTAAGGAGGGAAGGTTCTAGTCTAATAGTTCTAATTAAACTAATTATCCTCCTAATTAATGGGCTTCTAAATGGCCTCAATTCTACCAATTAATACATGTTGGTTCATGAGTCTAAGCTAAACTAGTTATATCCACTAACAAAAGTTCAAATCACTAAACTAACATCTAACAATAATAAAATAATATAATAAGTAATTATTCATCATGCACAATATTTAATTAAATATAAAAAACTAAAATACCCTTTCCTAGAAATTGTGGTAGTGACAGGTAGCCAAGGGATTTTCTCAGAAGCAGGGGATCGACTACTTTGACAAATATGCTCTAATAGCACGGATGATAACCATAAGGATATTGTTTTCTCTGGAAAAAATTGACAAGCTAGTAATACATCAGATGGATGTTAAAACAATATTGTTGAATAGAGAGTTGATCGAAAAGATGTACATGCAACAACCAGAAGGATTTGTCGTCAAAGGGTTTGAAGACAAAGCCTGCAAGTAGGTAAAATCATTATACGGTCTAACGCAAGCTCCCAAGATGTGACACTACGAGTTTGAGAAAGTCATAAGATCAAATGGCTACAGGGTCAGCGAGACGGACAAGCGTATTTACAAAAAGTTCATTGATAGGAGAGGAGTTATCGTTTGTCTGTATATGGACGACATGCTAATACTGGGTACGGACTTAGAATGTGTCATAGAGACAAATATTTTTTTCTCATCCAAGTTTATTTTGAAGGACTTGGGTGAAACTAATATTTTTCTGGGGATAAAGATCATCCAGGCAGACACTAGAGTGGCACTGTCATAATCTCATTATATTAAGAAGGTGCTCGCTTGCTATGGAAATTAGGATCTTCCAAGGATTGATACTCCGTATAGGTGTGACAAAAGCTGAAGCAAAATCTAAGGGAAAGTGTCAGGCAGCTAGAGTATTCAAGAATCAACGAAAGTTTGATGTATGCAACCACTGTCCCAAGGTCTGACATAGATTTCACCATGGGGATGTTGAGTCAGTTCACGAGATCTAGGTATTTAGTAGTGAAATGCTGTGAAAAAAGTGATAATATATCTCAAGAGGACTTAGAAGTATGCACTGTACTACAATGATTATCCGATAGTAGTATAAGACTTCAGTGATGCAAGCTGGTGCTCAGAAGCAGAGAGCAAAAGTTCAACAAGACGACATGTCTTCTCCATTGGTTAGTGCACAGATTTTGGCATTACCGATTTACTACGATAACCAAGCGACTATAGCAGTGGCATCAAACGATCTTTTCAATTATATGAAGAGGATTGTGTGACTGAGGCACAAGGTAGTGAATCATCTTATCAAGACTGGATTCATTGTTGTGATTGATGTTCGAAGCAAGAAGAATTTGGCAGATCCGTTCACCAAAGGCCTTAAGCACTAGTTGGCCCAGGACAGTAACAAAAATAGGCTTAAAAGCATTCTGATATTGTGTCTTTCTAATTCTACCATAAATTTTTATGCTATTAGTTCTAAGAGAAACCTACCATGCATCTAGCTTATGGTTCAAAGAAGGATCATTGAATGGGAGAATATCAGGAACAGTGGGTAGTCCTTGAGAAATTAAGGTTTATGGACCCAGAACTACTATTGCCTACTATCTCTTCTTTGTCTAGAACAAGTAATGTGGGAGGATGGCTTCGACACCTTAATAAATTATCGTACATTTTGAATGTTCGACGTGGTCTACAGGTAGGACGGATAGAATAACAGTACAAAGGAGAGTTCTACTCCTTGCTATAGTGGGGTGACACCACATGAGGTACCTCGGGAGGATAAAGCCTTGGCTTTGGGCAATGTCACAGCGGCATAGAACCCCATATAGGCATGTAGCCTAATGATGTAGAATAAAAAGATTAGCTACATGAGCCATGTCATAGTGGTATAATACCGCAAGAAAGTACAAGGCATCATGCTGGGTAGTATGGCACTACAAAGAGGCTTGTGACCTCAAGCTAAAGTGGTATGACACCATGATCAGGTGTAGCCTCGGCTTTGGGCCGTGTCATAGTGATGTAGTACCGCTAATAAGTACAAGGCTTCATGCCAGGACTCTTTAAAAAAACTCACCTATAGTGTATGGAAATATATATTGGTCGTCTCTTGAGAGTAAGCTTGTAGACACCCAATATACATACACCAAAACCAGGCATACCCAGGGCCTTTAATGTACAACCAGGAGTACAGTTGATATCATTGAATGAGTGGGTTCACGACCCAAACACGGATGATAGGGTACGAGTATGTGAGTACGTCCAGCCTACGCCACAGCATCGATAGTAAAACGTTGTCTAGGTCATCAATATAAACTATATCACACAAATATCCAACTATATAAGGAGAATAATGATATAATAATATAATACTTAATCATATGCTGAGGAAGATAAGTCATGATATTAAAGAGATAAAAATTCAAATTATAAGTTCTAATAAGTCTAAACAGCAATCAACAAGTCTAAACATCAAAATATAACATCCAAGTCCCAAATAGTTGTCGAACACAGATCTGGTACCAAAATACTAATAAAGGAAACTAAGATAACTAGTGACTCCGGATAGATCTTTCGACAATCGCTCTATGTCACAACCCGCACCCGGATATCCGGGCACGAGTAAGTGGGTACATCCAGCCTACGCCGCAGCATCGGCGGTAGAACGCTGTCTAGTTAACTCTAACTAACTAAATATCTCAACAATATATATATGGTACATATCAATCATCTCAACTCCAAATGGAGAAATAATATGGTATTCACAAATGTAACTATACTCAATCACAATGCAAACTAAAGAAGATAGAGCATGAATAGAATAACGAAGAAAAGAAACAAGATACAATCCACAAGTCTAAAATAATATAGATGCCATGAATCTCAATAACAGTCTAATACAAATACACCAAACAATATAAACTAAACCTTGTCAGGCTCTGGTACTAAGTCCTCCTGGTCTATAGGAGTATCCTCTAATGGTACACCATCCCGCGGCCCGTAGAATGTGGGACACTAATCTATGAGCCAATCATCTGGAAAAATATATTCAGTCACGATTGGAGCGAATTACATACCTTTGAAAGAAGTTTCAAGTACATAATCGACCATATAAAACATATAATAGAAAAGATTATAAGATAACTAAATATCTGAATGAAATAAACTAGAGTGAACAGATAATGTACTGGAATAAAGAACAAGCAATATAAATATCTGCAATATAAAGGAATAACTAAAATCTAACTAATGGGCCTCAGAATACAAGTTTATTATATGATCGATTTATGTCTACACGAATACAATAAGGTAACTCGATTACAAGTGTGGTATGCAATCGGCATGTACACGAATATACTGGGGCTTTGATCACATAATCAATTCCTACTCACCTATCCCCAACTAATACCAATGGATCCAATCATGACATATTACGAACATGAATATGGGCACACTGAACACGGGCAGTATATGTAAACGAATAAGCACACTGAACATGGGAAGTGTGTGAACACGGAATATAAATAATCAATACCCAATACATAATATAAAATACATGTGAAGGAGTACCCACTGAACACGGTAGGGGATAAAATCTTTTGATAGGATCCATGTAGTACCAGTTCGTGAAACCAATGTGTCAGAATCAAGTATACAGTTCTAGAACATGAGATATATACACTATTATGAAATGAAAACTAACAGAGAAATATACTCGCCTGATGTTGGCCTAGTTGGCGGCTGACTAGCACCACATTGACTGGAAGGACTGCGTTGTGGCAATTCCTTTTTTATGAATATGATAGGATATAACATAATAACCTATGTTACCCATAAGTAAATAAAGGGGCAAGTAGTGGCCGATCACCTGGCTCGACTTCTCCACTATGATCTCCCCAGTAGTTCATATAGGAGCTATTATCGTTGAGGTCCTGAGCAAGATGTGTCTCTCGATGCTTAAGATGGTGTCACACAGACCTATATATGGTATAT
Source organism: Iris macrosiphon (assembly GCA_036927795.1). Lineage (NCBI taxonomy): Eukaryota > Viridiplantae > Streptophyta > Magnoliopsida > Asparagales > Iridaceae > Iris > Iris macrosiphon. Next base: position 56,347,753 of record JAYESA010000002.1, read on the forward strand.
TGCATCAATACAAGGTTCTGGAATAAAAATAAATTAAACTAGTTCAATTCTAGGTCATAAAGCCATTTCTAAGTCAAAACAGTCAAACTAGGTCAAACTTGGTCAAACTAGCTATGTCTAGGTTGTATGAGTCTAACTATAGGATATTAGGTCCATACACTATGTAACCAAGCCACACTAGCTAAGCTAAGATACTAAGATACAAACAAGGCACCGTATCATAAGATACACAAGTTTTTATACATGAAAATACTAATTTATATATATACAAGACAATATATATAGTAATCTTAGCTAACTAATGCAAATTGGATACCTTGGCTTTGAACCAATGCGTATCTTACTACCTACACACCCATCTTGATACTTAAACCTAATACCTCGAGTATCGACCAATACCTTGACATTACCTTGGTATCACAAGGTAAATCAAATCCTAATATACAATTAACTACCCAAACACTAACTATATACTAACATGCATAAGCTACTACGATACTACTAATCTACCTACTAACATATCAATACTTATATAATACTACTATACTAACTTACAACTAGCTATACTAATACAAATATATATATATACATATAGCTACAAATCTAACAAGTATATACATATCTAACTATTAGCTAACAATGTATATATATACAACTACTTAAAAATGTACTTAACTACTACATTATTTATGAACTACTAACTATACTTAACAATAACTAAATAAACCATTTACCTAACAAACTATTGCTCATGCTACGATGTTCCTCTTGTTGTGCAGTTGGTTAATGCCTTGTTGTTTTGCTGTTGTAGCTACTGAAGGGATTTGCTGTGCTCTACACTGGCTGCTACTTGCTGCAGTTGTGAAACTGAAGACTCCGTTTGAGCATGCTACTGCTCGAGCTGTTGCTAAATGTTGTTGGTAATACTGCACTGCAATGCTGTAGTGCTGAATGCAGTTACTGATACTGCACAAACTGGTTGCTGGAGTGCTTCAGCTGCATGCTGCAGATGCTGCAGTGATGGTTGCTGTGCTACTGCCACTGTACTTCAGTTGTCCATAGTTTCTCTCTGCTGATTCTCTACAGTTTGCATTGTTGCATAATGCATAAGCTGCTGCAGGCTCTTGCCATTTCAGTAGGTACTGCCCGACCCTCTCACTTCTCACTTACTATGCACACACACACACACACACACACACACACATACACACACACATATACTTTGACACATATCTATATACTTATATAGATATTAATATATATATATATATATACACTCATATCTAGACATATATATATATACTCTCATAATCCTACATACATACATATATATATATATATATATATATATATATATATATATATATATATATATATATATATATATATATATATATATATATATATATATATATATATATATATATACCCACATACATATATAAACATATCATTACACATATACATATACTATATATACATATCTATATAATATAATAGATATATATACACATATACATAACCAAACAATTATAATAATATATCATTCTAATAGATATAAACAAGTCAAATTGAATTTAAATGCAATGAAGCAAACATGTGCAGTGTACCGCACCCGTATCACACTCATTCTATGTTACACTTGCGATACGGCTCAACCATACAACCAAACGTATCCCGAAGGATACCAGCAAGTCTAAAATAATAATTATGAATAATACGAAAAACTAATTACTCACCTATGTGTCCGTGTCAAGATGTGACATGCACAAACTGCCGTGTTAGAGAAAAATCTCCAAATTAATCCGTATCCCCAAATTGTCTGGATACGGCCTACACGTATCCAATTATGGACATGATACTAGTCACACAAAATCAAACACATGTCAATTTTGTGTAATTGACCAATTGACAAACACAAGATGTGCCAATCTCGGAATTCCTCCAAAATTGACACAAAATACCACATAACTTTCTTCATATGCCTCATATGAACCGAATTCCAATTCCTATGGGTAGCCTTAGCATGTGAAATTATTTCTTATGGTTAAATCACAAATTTAGAACCTAATTAGAGAGAAAAACTAAATTGTACCTATTATGAGATGGATTTCTAATAAATTTTCCAAATTGAGTGAAAGTAGCCTCCAACTTGTAGATCCTTACTCCTCCTTATAGATCCTTGCTTCCTCCTTATAGATCCTTGTTCTACTAGCCTCCAATAAAGAATAGGGAAAGAAGTGGAAAAAAATTAAGTAGAAATCGGTGTGGGAATGAAGAATTTGGAAGAGAAAAAAAATTCTAGATCTAGATTTAGAATGACAAATGAGAAGAGAGGGAGTCTCTCTCCTCCCTATAGGTGGCCGGCCTCTACCCCTCCTCTAAGCTACTATAAATTATCCAAAACAGCCCTTGGGGCCTCTTATGAAGAAATTAATTAAGGAGAGAAGGTTCTAGTCTAATTGGTTTCACTAATTAATTCATCCTCCTAATGAATGAGCTTACTATTGGGCTCAATCTAAACTAAAATTTAATGTTAGTCCATGGATCTAAACTAAACTAGTTAGGTCTACTATATAAGTCCAAAATATATCTAACATCTACAATAAATAAATAATACAACAAATAATATTTACAACATGCACAATATTTAATATTATAATCCTAAAAATACAAATTCCCATGCCAAATTACCAAAATATCCTTAGTTGAAAAAGTGAGGGTGATACTCCAAGCTATTCCTATGCTACAAGTCCAACTTAACTGCTACGCCCTCCGGGAGTCCATAATAGGTGGGACACCAGTCCTCCAGACAGTCCCCTAAAAATATTATCCAATCAGGATAGAATGAGTATAACTCTAACAACAGTTCCAATAAATGGTAGAAATTATAAGACAAGTAAATAGTAATAAAGTACATGATGAGATAAGCAATATAAAATCATAGCAAAGCAGGAATTAAAAATGAGCAGACAAGTATAATATTGCAATAGACAATAAATATGGAATAAAACATGAAAGATTGATCCTTATAAAGTATTTTGATGTACTATTTTTGATATGTGATCAACAACAATACTACTAAATGATGTCCACAATAGTACGACTCAATCATACCAGTAATATATTATTGGCTATCCATAATAGTACGGCTGAATCATGTATATGATTGAAAATACACAATAGCACAACTCAATCTCATAGTATTGACAATCCATAATAGTACAATATATATAAATGAAGGACCGTAGAAAAACTCTAGAGGGGGTGAATAGAGTACAGTAGAATATTTTACCCAATTAAAAATTAAGCAGAGTGAAGGCAGTTAACAGTGTGTCACTACCACATTTCTAGATGAGGATATTTTGGTCATTTAGTATAATTATTATTTAGTGATTAAAATCTATTTATATGGTGTCATTTATTTAAATTATGCTTGTGCTAACTATTATGTGTAAGTGGGCTAGCCTATGTTTATTTAGACTTGACATTAGTGGACCCATTAGTTAGTCATGACAATATTTTGAGCCCAACATGAGACCAAGCCCATTAGACCCTCTTCCTTAGTTAATTAAGGAGATTAGTTTAATTTGTATTAGTTTAGAGCCTTTCCAATATAGCCCTTCTTAATTATCCCTCATAACTAACTAGTGGAGTACTTTAGACATTTGTTGTTGCTTGGTGAAGAATGAAGGGGGCCGGCTATATGAGGCATTCCCATTCTCTTTTACCTTTATTAGTTCATTCCAATTAGATTTTCAATTGTGTTCTTTTCCAAATTGACTCATCCAACAAAAAATTTAACCCAATTTACGCCCATTCATTCTCAATTTTATCATCTAGGAAGCATAGGAGCTTGGATTACAATGAGAACTTGAAGGAATATGAATTGGCAAGGGAATTATGTCCTAATTGTGTCTATTAAGCTTTTCATTGGGAATCCATCTTCCAATAGGTTAATTCTGAATCCATCCCTTAAATTAGACTATAATTCATGCATTTAACCATTAGAAATTATCTCTTGGCTTAGGGCTACCCATTGGATCAAGAATTAGGTCCATATGACTTGTATTATAAAAGTTATATGGTAATTTGCGTCCAATTAGGGAAAATTATGAGATTGACACATAAATTATGTGTCATAAGACCAATTGGATCTAATTAGACTTAGATCTGGATTGTGGGACTAGATATGTATCCACAATTAGACACGAGTAGAGCATATCCTGATATTTTATGATACGGTGTGATACGTGACTCATTTTTTGTAATTTGTGTAATTACTCATCAAATTCCTTTGTAGCGAGTTACTTTAGTTATATTATGATATTTATGATATGTACGTTTGGGTAATATGGAAATTTAGGGTAATATGGAGATTTGGAGGTTTTGGCATTCTAATTGGGTATGTATCATAGGGTATCAAAGATAGCAGGCCAAGTGTTTGGTCTAATACTTCTATTGTGTGTGTATGTGATATATATATATATATATATATATATATATATATATATATATATATATGGTAAATATATGAGAGTCTTTATGTAAGTGTTGATGTATATATATGTGTGTTTGGTCATACATATATTTTAGTGTTATATGATGGTGTTGACTATGATCGAGGGAAGGAGTGTCTATGTATGAGTATGTCTGATATGGTAAGAGAGGATAGAAGAATAGCAACACTGACAGCAACTTAAAGTTTTTACATTCAAGCATATGGGATTAAGATACATGATACCTGGAGTTGGGGGTAATGGAAAGAAGAAGTAGCAACAGTGCACACTCGGGCACTACTATAAGAGTAGCAGCAGCAGTACTAGAAGCTTTAGTAGCAATCTTGAGGGCCAACAATTGAGGTTGATGAAAGGATCGGATTTCAGGACTCATCAGCAACAAGGTAAAGTGGGGTATTTATGCAGTGGCTATACTGCAGTCTTTTGTGCAAGCAGTAGCAGTAGCAACAGTAGCAGCAGCTAGGTATAGCAGCAGCTAAGTGAAGCAGCAGCTAGGTGCAGCAGCAGCAGTAAGATATTTAGCAGCAATAGCAATGCAGCAGCAACAACAAGGTACAGTATCAGTATCAGTCAGTGTATTTGTGTATCAGTGTTAGGATGCTATTGGGTTTAAGATGTGAATAATAAAGCAGCAGGTACAGCTGTATTTGGGATTACAGTTAACTCGAGTATGGGGGAGAGTTGTAGGTAGTGTTGATATCAAGTTATGTTGGCTCTCGAGTTAACTGATACAAGTTGTTAGTTACATCCTGGATGGTGAACACAACTTCAACAAGTTAATCTCAAGTATGGGGATGTGAGTGTTAGAATAAGGATGGGTGTATCAGGGGGTTAGGGGTGTGTGAAGTGTAACGAGGAAATAGTAGGATTGTGAGTTGAGGGTGAGTGGGAAGTCCCAGGTAATATAGCAGTTGTGGTTATTAGAGTTGGTAGTTAGTGTACGATATAGTTAGTGTATATTGATAACTGTTAGGAGTATATACATATGGGTATCAATTGTTAGTAAGTTAGTGTATATAAATGTTTGTTAGTATCAATCCTAAGTTAGTTAGTGAGCTTATACTAGATAATGTAAATATTAGTTAAGGTATTAATAATACATATAAGGTAATGACCTAGTACATCTATTATAAGCTAGTATTAGCCAATTAGTGACCAAACTAGACAAATTAACCTAGAGTTGGACTCATACAACCAAGAAATTGCCTATAAACTTATATTATTGCATTTTGTCTTATTTCTCACTTTATTACACCAAGTAACATGATATTCCTATATAGGTGTGTGCTACACCAGCTCGGATACCGAGATATACTATTTGCTCCGGACCATAGGCGAGTACATTCTCTGATAGTTTTTTTATTTGATAGCTCTATATTTCATGTATTTAGTATTAAAATATTTGATTCTCGACACGATGGTTTTACGGATTGGTATACATGGATCTAGGTCATAAGATATTATTATCGTGGTTACTCATTGATCTTTGTGTAGTGCTTCATGATTACTCATTGATTACCGTAATATCTTAGTGATTATATAGACCATGATCATAGTGCAATATATTATAGACCGTGCAGTGTGATATACATATTATAACGTGTCATCATTTGGATCCATATACTAGTCGGTGGTTGGGAAAATATTAATGGATATGTGATCATACCTTTTAGCCTGTGATTTAGTATAGCCTTTGATAGTTCGCAGATCAAGTCACCTACGCATGATCATGCTAGCTCACCTTTTATATATAGCCTGTGTTAGGCCCAAGCCGATCACATTATCTTACTAACATTTCAAGGCACATTTTATATATTATTTTTTTATTCCAGTTAATTATATTATTGTTCCTCACCACTTTGTTCTCAAATCTTGCCATTATTTATCGTGATGATCTTTCTCGTGATACATGCTAGTTCAGTTATTTTCAACATTTATGTTCATTCCTATTACTTTTTTATATTTTTTATCAATTATTGGGACTGCTATTTGGGTTGTACTTTGCTCCAGTCCTAACTGGATATATTTTTTAGTTGATTCATTTGAGGACTGGTTTCCTACTGAGTTAGCACCAGAAGTTGATGAGGCATAGTTAGTTTATTCATGAGATTGTATATGTCAGTTAGACTTTGGCATTGTATTATTATTTGATATCTTGTGTTGAGATTAGACTTGGATTTGTGATGTATTTGTGACTTATTTTCTTTCCTTTTATTCCATATCATGTCTTGTCATACTCTAGTTTGATATTGTGATTGTGTATTGTTTACCATTATCATATTATCATATTGTCCTCTATTTGGAGTTGAGATAGCATGACATGTACCTTTTATAAATTGTGTGAGATTTGTAGATGGTATTATTTACATAGAAAGCATTCTTCCGCCGATGTTGCGGCATAACTGGACATACCCATATACTCGTGCCTTACATCGGGTGCAGGTTGTGACATATTTTTGTGGTGGCCCATGCGGGTCAGGCTTAGTAACTAATACGATGTCAAGGTTATAGTACTTAGACTTAGAGTATTACTATAAGCCTGCTATAGGATATAGGATGATAGGATACTCAATCACTACTAGGAAACAATTTTATTTATTGATATTGCTATCTTTATCGTTCAGAATAATTGCTTTCTTCGAAATATTATTGTCCTTCATTGATGCTATCGTATCTTGCGCAATATTGATTTCTTTGTTGAATTTGTCTTCAAGATGCCTCCGAAGACTCGATCGCAGTGCTCGGGAGCAATTTCGGTGAGGTTTGTTACTTCGTCATCTAAGAGAGCCAGCAGCGATTGTTTCCCCTTATTTCGTTTAGAGGATTTCTTTACCAGACCAGGTGGGCATTTCAGCAGCAGCTTTTGGGGGTGCTCCACTACCAGTTTTGAGGACTGTTCCATTTGTTACGAAGGATCTTCCACCACCACCACCAATTCCAACATATGGGACATAGATCTTCGCTATATTCCAGGAGATAATGGCGACGAAGCAGAGACAGACGAATGCTCTACGTCAAGGGATTGAGAGTGCTCACCAGCTAATACAAAGTATTATAAAATAGTAGCACTTATTCAGCCACAAACCGTACCGCTTCATTCCATACCGTACCAGCCGAGGCCAGGTACCATCATTAACTTTAAGAGGTTGGGGCCCAAGGACTTCAAGGGTATCGAGAGAATATTGTATGCGGACAATTGGATCGAGGATGTTGAGAGAGCCCTGAGGGTAGCACAGATTTCGGAGGGCTTACAGGTGGAGGCATCGGGCAACAAGATGTTCGATATTGTGCTGACATGATTCCATACGGACCCGAGGATCGCAGTTCCAAGGCTGACTTATGAAGCTTTTAAAGCCCTTTTCAATGATAAGTTCTTGCCAGATATGGCTCTGAGTGCTCTAGAGAGCCGATTCCTAGATCTCATCTAGGGGAACATAACGGTGGACGAGTATGCAACGGAGTTTTACAAACTAGGCATATTTGTAGAGGGACATAATCATCTAGGGAAGGCCCAAAAGTTTCAGAAGGGTTTGATCAGGGACATCAAATCTCTTGCTAGAGGATACTGCACGGGGATATTTGAGGATACCTTGATGGATGTTCAGCAAGCAAAGGATGACTTAGAGCTAAAATCTAAGAGGATACGAGATACGTAAGAAGGAGGTGGCCGTAGTGCAGGTCCAGCCAAACGACCCCACTTCCTACAATAGAGGACCTTCCAGCAGCAGAGGTAGCAGTTTTATGTGCCATTCCGAGCACCGACACAGTAGGCATACCAGGCCCCGAGGCTAGTACAGTAGGCATACCAGGCCCCGAGACTAGCATAGCAGGCCCCGTAGTGTATACATTATGGAAAGATTGGACATACACGGGAGGTTTGTTGAAAGAGGCTTGGAAAGGGCCTCTATTGCGGAGAGCCAAGCAACCAGTTGAGGAAGTATCTAGTAGCTCCAGTTCGAACAGGCTAGGGAGTAGTACAGACACAGAGAGCACCAGCGAGAATATATGCGGGACAGCAGAGGAGAACTGCTTTACAGACTTAACAGAAGCATTTTGTCCAACACCAGCAGTAGTAGAGAGATGCACCACGAGGGCGATCTTTCGCCATGGCAGTTGAGAAGGAGGAGCCGGTCCATGATTTGATACCAGGTTCAGTTCTTCTTTATTACATTCCAGCTTACGCTTTATTTGATTTTGGTGCTTCCTATTCTTTTGTATCTATATCTTTTGCTCTTAAGCATCGATTATAGTCTGAACCTTTGATGAGGACTTGCAGGATCACGACTGGGGGAGGTATTATCCTGGTCAATGATATTTGTAAGAATTGAAGATTTATACTATGATGTCAAGATTTGAGCGCGTGCTTACTTGTAATGCCACTTTCGATCTACGATATTGTACTCAAGATGGATTGGTTGAGTAGGCACCATGCTATTATAGATTATCGTGAAGGAAAGTTTTATTTCGACTACCAAGAGAGCCAGAGTTTGAGATTGCCAGACGAGCAACGGAGTAGAGCGAGGATGCCATATGTGGAGCCATGATGGAAGAGAAGGAGTTGTCATATCCGTTGATAGTAGATTTCATGGATATTCTTTGAAGGAGTTGCCAAGTTTGCGGTAGACCGAGATATTAAGTTCTCTATAGATTTGGTGCCAGGATTAGAGCTAATATCTCAGTAAGTCTATATAGTTAAAAATAGCAAAACGGTAGAGTTGAAGAAGCCGGTGGATGAGTTACAGGACAAAGACTTCATTTGATCTAGTTTATCACCATGGGTTACTTCGGTATTGTTTGTACCAAAAAATTATGGTTCGGTACGCATGTGTATCGATTATAGGGCTCTAAACAACCTCACTATCAAGAACAATTATTCGTTGCCGAGGAGAGAGAATCTCTTTGATCAATTGAGCGGCACAAAAGTATTTTTGAAGATAGACTTGAGGTAAAGTTACCACCAGGTGAAAGTGAAAAGGAAGATATTTTGAAAATAGCTTTTCGGACTCGGTATAGCCAATTTGAGTTTATGGTGATGCCATTTGGGTTGACCAATGCCATGACAGTATTCATGAATCTGATAAACAAGGTATTCCACTAGTATGTGGATAAGTTTATGGTGGTATTTATTCATGATATTCAGATATATTCGAAGTCCCCCGAGGAGCATGAAAAGCATCTCAGGATAGTTATGGAGACTCTCAAGAAAGAGAAGCTTTATGGCAAGCTTTCAAAGTTTGAGTTCTTCCTTGACATGGTTGAATTTTTTGGACATGTGATCATATGTGATGGGATCTCAGTAGACCCGAATAAGATTTTAGCAAGTGAGTCGTGGGCTACTCTTAGTTCACTGGAAGGGATCATGAGTTTTTTGGGGCTAGCATATTATTACTAGATATTTGTACAGGACTTTTCCAAGATTGCAGAGCCGATGACTAGGCTGACCAGGAAGGATGTAGAGTTTGTTTGGAATGAGAAGAGTCAGGCCACTTTCGATAAGTTGAAGAAGAGGTTAGCAACAACTCCAATTTTTTTGTTGCCATCAGGAGTAGGCGAATTCACTATCTATATTGATGCTTTGGGTTGTGTCTTACAACAAATGGAAATATGATTGCCTATGCATCCAGGCAATTACGTCATCATGAGAAGAATTACCCTACCTAAGATTTGGAGTTGGCAGCGGTCATTTTTTCTCTAAAGATGTGGAAATACTATCTGTACGGAGAGAGAGTGAAGATCTTCTCAGACCATAAGAGCTTAAAGTATGTATTTATCTAGAAAGAGCTAAACATGAGATAGCGGCGATGGTTAGAGTTGATAAAGGACTTCGACCTATTATTGTACTACCATCCAGGGAAGGCCGACGTAGTTATTGATACCTTGAGAAGATATCCAGTGGCTATGTGCTTGACTACGGACAGATATTTATTAGTTGAACTTGAGAGCTTGGATATTGAGGTATTTATACCAGGTATCAAGATATAGATGGGGGGACTACAGATACAGTAAGAGCTGATGGAGATGATTCGAGCTACGCAGTATGACGACGAGTCTCTAAGGAGCATTAGAGCACAGGTTCGGATGGGATTATCCGAGGACTTCCCTACTGCTGAGGATGGATTACTATGGCACGATACCCGGTTGTGTGTGCCAACTAGAACATTGTACGAGAAGGTTCTCCAAGAGGTACATCGATTACGGTACTCTATAATCCAGGTGCCAACAAGATGTATAAAGATCTGAGATAACATGTATGGTGGTATGGTATGAACCAGGAGGTAGTGCACTTTTGTCATGCCCTAAAACTAGAATACTAGAAAGCGGGACTAATAAGGCCAGCTACGTAGACTTAGAGCACTCCGGTACTCCATATATATGGTGAACCTGTGAGACATGAGAAGTCACTACTAGAAACCAACCGTCAAACCTAGGTCCAACAAACCCTAGTGTCTCAATCATAAGAACACAAGAATAATAAATAATATAAGATTAACTGAAATATAATAGTAAAGCGTCCCAAACTATAATATACAAATGATCTTGATGCTAGTAAACACAGAATGAATGAACTTGCTAGAATCTGAGTCATATATGATCAACCCTAGGATATATCAATCATGCTAATGGCCATAGGCTAACTGATCAAAACAAAACACGAGCTAAACATATGCTCGGTGGCTAAACGTCCACAAAATAGAATGTACATTAGGGTGGGGATATAAGAAAACTCACTCAAGCGTTCTGATGCTCCTGGTGGCCACAATCCTCAGGAAAGTATGGAAGATCCTCCGGTGCTGCTACTGGATCTGGCCATACAAAACCTGTGGGATCAGACCCCCAAGTAGCAAGTACCATAAAGTAAGCCAATATAGGAACTTAAACCAATAACAAAAGCAAATACAAATACTAGAAAGTAAAGACTGAATATAAAAGATCTCAGGATAATAAATATTATAAAACTTACAATGAGACATATCCGAATCTGATAATCAATAAGGAAATAACGAGTACTAAAAGTAAGGTGATTATGTAAAGCCTGGACCAACCATTAACCATCAATCATGTCAAAATCACATAAGTACGACTTGATACTTTTAACTAACTAGGGTTATCACAATCCTTAAATTACTAACTTTATTATGCAACGCGATGGTAGGGTACCTTCTGATCGCATGCCCCTGTAGTTCGACCAGGATATCCATACACACAACCAACTAGATAATCCTCAAGATATGCCATAATATAAACTACTGGATTTTTCTCAAGATAACAGTATAAATAACCGGAACTGCATGCAATCTAGGAAAATTCCTGGCCATGTACTAAGTGGATATCTAGTTATTTAACCCCTAGCAGTTTTTGGTATGAATTCGGGTGTGGCATTCTGCAAAATCTGTGGCATTCTGGAAAATCTATCTTAGACATGATACAGACAAATCAACTCCTAGTAGTAATATAAATAGGTTTAATATACATTGTACACGAGGACTCATGTATGCCATGAGAATAATCAAGCCACATGTAATCACGTGAAGCCAGGTAAAACCAAAAGAAGCCATGTCAATCCAAGTAAAGCCAGGTAAAGCCATGTAAGACCAGGTAAAGCCATATACAACCATGTAAAGCTATGTCTAATCAGATATAACGAAGTAAATCCAAGTCAAGCCATGTCAGATGAAACCATGTAAAGTCATGCCAAGTCAAGTCCGGTCAATCAAGTCATCATGTGTAGCTAGGCAAAGCCGGATAAAATCGAGTAAAGCCAAGTCAAGTCAAGTCATCTGAAGCAATATAAGTTTATGTCTAAAATCAGGTAAAGTCATCGCGTGTCCAAGCAAAAGCCAAAAGTTTCAACATGAAATCACGAAAAACCAAGAATTCCTTAAGAAACTGCACGATCGGAATACTGTAAATACAGTTAAGTACGTTGTCGGTATACTGGTCCAGAGATAAGAAAAATAAAGCAAGTTATGGATTCTAATAAATTGGTATACCGTCAATATATTGTAGTATACTTTCGGTATGCTGTTCCAAGTAGGCAAAAAGTTGATGAAAAATAAAGTTTCACAAATCGGTATACCGTCGGCACAACCCAGTATGTTGTCGGTATACCGGCCAAGACAAATATCCTGAAGTCGGTTAAGTAATGTTTGCATGATCGATATACCGTCGGTATACTATAGTACACCGTCGCTATGTCGATAGGGTTCACAAAAAATTATCCAGAAATCAAGTCAGTCAAAATCGGTATACCGTTGGTATATTGTAGTATACCTTTGGTATTCCGGCTTCCAAGAATAAACTTGGTTAAATCAAGTCTAATTTTTTGGGACCCAAATTAAACCCAAAAATTACCAGAACCAAGTCTAACATGAAGTCAAGTCTAAGGTAAGTCACGGTCACAACTCCGGTACCGTTTACGTTACCGAGTTACCAAAAAGAGACGGGACGAGAATCTACCTGAAATTAAAACCGAGACGGTCACTAGGCTAGAAATTACGATATGAACAATAATAGTAAAGCAAGTCTAAACTAAAAAGCAATAACCAATCACCAGAAAAGTAAAATATTTGAATGTAAAAGAAGTTCACGAAATCGACAAGGTGTACTTGCCTAATTCGAGCTCCCAGCCTAAACGTTCTAATCCACCCCCACGAAGGGGTTCAAAAACTACACTCCATATCTCAAGACCATGCTTCCAAGATTGAGAGAAAATAAAGAAGAGGGGAGAGAGAAAGAGAAATTAGAAAATAAAATATCTCGTGTACTATTTATAGAGAAAATATCTGGAAAATATATCAAAAGTGAAACAAATATTTGCCGGGCAGTGTACCATCGGTATACTGTAGTATACCGTCGATATATAGGTCAAGTAGTAAAGTTTTAATTTTAATAATTTTTGGACTTCCTCGAGATCCAATAAAATGTAATAACTAGCACAAAATTCGTATCCTCGTAAAATACGATTACTGTGTGGCGAGTATCATAACTTTGTACCCAAATGTTTAGTGTGCCAGCAGTTAAAGGTAGAGAGACAAATCCAACTGGTTTACTTCTTCCTTTACCCATTCCAGAGTGAAAATGGGAGCATGTTACTATAAATTTTTTCTCAGGGCTTCCGCGTTCTCCAAGAGGTAAAGACCTAATTTGGGTCATCGTGGACAGGTTGACCAAATCAGCCCACTTCTTGCCATTCAAAGTACGTACATCTTCTGAGAAGCTAGCAGAGATGTATGTACGACAGATTGTCAGATTGCATGGAGTTTCTGTGAGCATAGTCTCGGATTGGGATAGACGCTTCATATCCCACTTCTGGAGGAGTTTACAGGATAGCTTGGGTACCCAGCTCATGTTCAGTACCGCATATCACCCAAGATAGACGAAAAGTTGGAGAGGACTATTCAGAGTTGAGGATATGCTTCGTACTTCTATTTTTTATTTCAGAGGATATTAGGAGGATCATCTTCACCTAGTAGAGTTTTCTCAGAACAACAGCTACCAGGTCAGTATCAAGATATCCCCATTCGAGGCTTTATAGGGACGAAGTTATCACACTCCTCTATCTTGGGATGATATTGGTAAAAGAGTCTTATTGGGACTAGAGATGATTGTGGGTGCAACTAAATAGGTGAAGCTCATCAGGGATACACTTTGGGTGGCACAGGACAAATAGCGGCATTGGGCCGATAGCCACCGGAGACCTTTTGAGTTTGAGGTATTAATTTTGTTTGCTTGCTTGCGATTGCTTTGTTTTAGATTGAGTATTAAGACTGTGTTTGTTCTAGGTTGACGATCTAGTATTCTTGTAGATTTCTCTGACATGAGATACTATTCACTTTTGTAGAGGCGGAAAGCTTAGTCCACGATATATCGGACCCTTTAGTGTTCTTATGAGGGTCGGTACAGTAGCCTACAGACTAGACTTGTAGCCTGTATTAGAGGGAGTGCATGATGTTTTTCATGTGTCGCAACTGAGGTCGTACGTCACAGATCCTAGTCACGTATTGGATCACTCAAAGATCGAGGTGGATCTGACTCTGAGTTACCCAAAGCAGCCAATGGAGATTATGGATGGCAGGGAGTGTCTACCTGGGCGAGAGGAGCTAACATGCCCGAGCGATATCCTTATCTCTTTGAACTGTGAGATATCATTCTTTCTAGTTTAATGTGATTGCTTGTTGTAGTGCTAAGTTCTTCCATAAATTTTGAGAAAAAAATTATTCTAAGGAGGGTAGACATGTCACTACCATATTTCTAGATGAGGATATTTTGCTCATTTAGTATAATTATTATTTAGTAATTAATATCTATTTATATGGTGCTATTTATTTAAATTGTGCATGTGCTAATTATTATGTGTTAGTGGGCTAGCCTATGCTTATTTAGACTTGTCATTAGTGGATCCATTAGTTAGTCATGATAATATTTTGAGCCCAACATTAAACCAAGCCCATTACACCCTCTTTCTTATTTAATTAAGGAGATTAGTTTAATTTATATTAGTTTAAAGCATTTCCAATATAACCGTTCTTAATTATCCTCATAACTAACTAGTGGGGCTAATTTAGATATTTGTTGTTGCTTGGAGAAGAAGGAAGGAGGGGGGCTCATAAGTCATTTTTATTCTCTCTCCTCTTTATTAGTTTATGCCAATTAGATCCCCAATTATGTTCTTCCCTAAATTAACTAATCTTACCACAAATTTAACTTGATTCACTCCCATTCCCTCTCAATTTTATCATCTATGATGCATTAAAGCTTGGATTGCAAGGAGCACTTGAAAGAAGAGGAATTAAAAATAAAATTATGTCCTAATTGTGTCCATTTTGCTTTTTATTCGAAATCCATCTTCCAATATGTAAATTCTGAATCCATCCCTTAAATTAGACTCTAATTCATGCATTTAACAATTAAAAATTATCCCTTGGCTTAGGGCTACCCAAAGGATCAAAAATTATATCCATATGACTTGTATTATGAAAGTTACATGGTAATTTATTTCCAATTAGGGGAAATTACGAGATTGACATATCAATTGTGTGTCATGAGACCAATTAGATCTAATTAGATTTAGAACGGGATTAGGGGATTAGATACATATCCACAATTAGACACGAGTAGAGCGTATCATGGTATCTTATGATACAGTGTAATACATGACTCATTTTTGGGTAATTTGTGTAATTACTCATCAAATTCCTTTGTAGCGAGTTAGTTTAGTTGTAATATGATATTTATGATCTGTATGTAAGGGTAATATAAAGATTTAGGGATTTTGGTATTCCAATTGGTTACGTATCATAGGGTATCATAGATAACATACCAAGTGTTTGGTCTAATGCTTCTATTGTGTGTGTGTGTGTGTGTGTGTTATATATGTATATAGTAAATATATGAGAGTATATATATTTATGTAAGTATTGATGTATATATATATGTGTTTGGTCATACATACATTTTAGTGTTATGTGATGGTGTTGACTATGATCGAGGAGAGGAGTGTATATGTGTGAGTGTGTCTGATGTGCTGAGTGAAGATAGAGGAATAACAGAAGTGACAGCAACTTTAAGTGTCTGCATTGAAGCATAGGGGATTAAGATACCCGATACCAAGAGTCAGGATCAATGGAAAGAAGAAGTAGCAGCAGCAGACACTCGTGCACTGCTATAAGAGTAGCAGCAGCCGTACTAGAAGCTTTCGTAGCAACATTGAGGGCCAACAGTTGAAGTTGATACAAGGATCGGGTTTCAGGCCTCATCAACAGTAAGATAAATTGGGGAAGGTATGCAGTGTCTACATTGCAGCCTTGTGTGCAAGTAGTAGCAGTAGCAGCTAGGTGCAGTAGGAGATAGGTGCAGCAGTAGCTTGGTGCAGCAGCAACAGCAAGATGTTTAGCAGCAGTAGCAATTTAGTAGCAACAGCAAGGTGCAGTATCAGTATTAGTCAGTGTATTTATATATCACTGTTAGATGCTATTGGGTTGGAGATGTGAGGAATAGAGCAGCAGGTACAGCTATATTTGGGATTATAGTTAACTTGAGTCTGGGAAAGAGTTATAGGTAGTGTTGATATCAAATTAAGTTGGCTCTCGAGTTAACTGATACAAGTTATCAGTCACATCCTGGATGATAAACACAATTGCAACAATTTAAGCTCAGGTATGGGGATATGAGTGTTAGAATAAGTAGAGGTGTATCAGGTGGTTAGGGGTGTGTGATGTGTATCAAGGGAATGGTAGGATTGTGAGTTGAGGGTGAGTGGAAAGGCCCAGGAAATGTAGGAGTTGTGGTTATTAGAGTTGGTAGTTAGTGTAAGATATAGTTAGTGTATATTGATATTAGTTAGGGGTTTATAATTAAGGGTATCAATTGTTAGTAAGTTAGTGTATATAAATGTCTTTTAGTATCAATCCTAAGTTAGTTAGTAAGTTTTACTAGATAGTGTAAATGTTAGTTAAGGTATTAATCATACATTAAGGTAATGACTTGGTATAACTATTATAAGCTAGTATTAGCCAGTTAGTGACCAAAATGGACTAATTAACCTAGAGTTGGACTCATACAACCTAGAAATGGCCTAGAAACTCATATTAGTGCATATTGCCTCATTTCTCACTTCATTATACCAAGTAACATGATATTCCTCTTTAGGTGTGTGTGCCACCAGCTCGGATACCGAGATATAACATTTGCTCAGGACCACAAGCGAGTAGATTTTCTGATAGTTTTTTTATTTGGTAGTCTCTATGTTTAATGTATTTAGTATTGATATATTTGATTCTTGATACGATGGTTTCACGGATTGGTATACGTGAATCTCGGTCATGATATGTTAATGTTATAGTTACTCAGTGATTGTCGTATCGTACTTCATGATTACTCAGTAATTACCATGATATATTAGTAATTATATAGACCTTGATCATAGTGCATGATATTATAGACCGTACAGTATGATATACGTGTTATAACGTGTCATGATTTGGATCTGTCTACTAGTCGGGGGCTGGAGAAATATTAGTGAATATATGATCATATCTTATAGCCCATAATTTAATATAGCCTGTGATAGTTAGCAGATCATGTCACTCATGCGTGATCATGATAGCTCACCTTTTATATATAGCCCGTGTTAGGCCCAAGCCGATTATATTATCTTACTAATATTTCAAGGCACATTTTATATATTATTTTCTTTATTTTAGTTCATTATATTATTGCTCCACACCATATTATTCATTAGTATTATTGTTTTATAGTTTCTGTCAATTATTGGAACTGTTATTTGGGTTGTACTTAGCTCCAATCCTTACTGGATATATTTTTAAGATAATTTAGTAGAGGACTAGTGTCCTATGCACTACAGGCCACAGGTTGGCGAGCCAGTTGAGTTATCACCCATAGAGCCTTTTGAGTTAGCACCAGCAGTTAATGAGGCATAGTTAGTTTATTCATGAGATTATATATGTCTGATAGACTTTGTCATTGTATAATTATTTGATGTCTTGTGTTGAGATTAGACTTGGACTTATGATATATTTGGGACTTATTTTCTTTTCTTCTATTCCATATTATAGCTTATCATCCTCTAGTTTGATATCGTGATTGAGTATTGTTTACCATTACCATATTATTATATTGTCCTCCATTTGGAGTTGAGATAGCATGATAGGTACCTTATATATATTGAGTGAGATTTGTAGATAGTATTATTGACCTAGACAATATTCTACCGTTGATACTGCGATGTAGGCAGGACGTACCCACGTACTCGTACCCTAACACTGGGTGCGGGTCACGACACAATATATATGTAAGATAATAATATGAAGTAGTGAGAGTAAGAGAGAGAAAACATAAATACCGCGATGTATACTGGTTTTTCTCTGAGAGGACTAGTACAGTCTCCATAACTCTTACTCGGAGTTATATCCACTATAATAAACAATAGTGAATGATAATCTTTGATCCGAAGGCTTGCCACTTCTAACAACCACAAGATTTGATCCAAAGTCTCGCAACTTCACATCAAAAAAGATAGAGAGAGAAAACTGGTTGAGCCAAGCTCTTTACAAATTATATAGACTTCTAGACCAAGACAACACTTGGTACTTAGAAGGCTAGGGAGTTTTCTTTGGAGATGGGAAAGTTGAGGCTCAGTAGAATTGCTTCACTAGAGGATTGAAAGATGAGAGTTGAGTGAATTGGAATAATAGAATTTCAATACTATTTATAGGGTATTAGCAAACCGAATTCGGCTAGAGTTCGTATAGGTTTTAATTCAAAATTTTCAAACGTTGGGCCAAGAAATCGAAAATTTACAACTAGGTTGATTTTATACTAAATAGATGACTGAGTTCGGTCCGAGTTTAGTTGCCTATTCTAGTAAGGTTTGAGCTTGAATATGTGATGGTTTGGTAAATAGATTAAATGGTTTATTTGAGTAAACTTTGGTTTATGCCAGTGCGACTCGATGTACATAAGTCCTAGACTCAAATAAAGTAAAAAATTATATTTGAATAATGTAGTACAATCAGCATTTGTAGCAGCTGAGTTGAGTCTTTAGATTGCGATATATAAATACACGGTTTAGTTAACAATCAAAATCAAGTTGACTGAGACCGGATGGGACAACAATCTCCCCGATTTTGATAATTGACAAACTATTAATTATATTGCAAGCTTTGAGTGTACAAGGCTACCCAATAAGTTGTGGACCAATTTGATACTCTGAAGTCAACGTTTGAGTCAGAGTCTAGTATCATCTTCTTTTCAAATATCTTTTTTTTTTCCCAAAATAGTATCATGTTATTATTCTCCCCCTTTGTCATTTGATCAAAATGGCATGCTCCCACGAAATTAGTGAGATATTATGTATGATAAGGAAACAAGAGAGTGAAACATATATAGAATAGCAATAATCAAAAGAACCATCAGTTAATGACGAATAGTGAAACCCACTATTTTTATTAAACAGTTGTTCCTAAACATAAATCCATACAATAAAAGATGTGTACTAGAAACATCATACTAGATCAACCAAACTAAGATTAAGCATTCAAATCCATTATAGTGTTTAGTTATCATCTTTATCATCTGGTTCAGTTGTTCTATTTGGATCAAAGAAGGCATCGACTGGATCCAAATATCTCTAAATATAAGAGTGATAAATACAAAATCCTGGTTGGTAAGAATTCTAGAGAATCAGAAATGGTCTTACTGGGTGCTGAGATATGGTATACTGTATATCTAATAAGCTGTTGCCAAGGGCCTGAGTCTAAAAATTTTGGAGGTGATCAAAGACATGAAAGTGTTCGTCTTATTTGTGGAAGCGATCATGCAACAGAGTAAAGATAGATTCTAAAGTTTGCGGTAGCTCCGCAACTGTACAAAAAGAATCAACAAGATGTTTGTTGGAGTTGGAGGATGAGTTATAAGATAGAAGTATAGATGGCTCAATCTTATAAACTTGATTAAGATATAACGGTTCATCAAGATATGTACAAGAATTTAAAGGAATGTCAAAGTAGCTAAAAATGGTAAGCAAGTACATGGCGTAAAGTAGTGGATGCCTTTTCTTGCGATATTGAACCATTTGAGAGATGATGGTCTGGGAAACATTAAATGGAATAGAGAAATGCAGATGGTATAAGGCTGAGATTTCTAAGTAAGAGATTTCAACATAATAAGTCTTCTTTGGTAAAAATGTGGAAAAGATAATGTAGTACATTTTAAAGAAATAACCATTCAGATAGTGAGCATTGGACTTTCCATGTAGACAGGTATTAGGGGTACAAAGGATATTTTTGAAAGATTCTAGAGTTAAGTCTTATTCAAATTGAACTTGCGTAATACTAACAAGGGGTCTACCTTCAGCAGGGATGCGTAAGATTTTACCCAAGACATTCGCATCAAATTAAATATGAATGCTTAAGACTATAGAAGTGATAGAGTCATTTTGGAATAAAATATGCAGATCGCATTTAGAAAAACACGATAAATTTTGCAATAAATTTTTCAAGTTGAATTTTTTTAAAAATGGATAGGTAGTCATTATAGCGTTCGAAATCAATAGGATGACCGGAACAAATGTTGCTTTTGGAAAAATTATTAAACCAATCAATAGAGTTTTATAGGTTTTAAAAGCTGAAACCATCAAATTTTTTGATGTTTGGCATAATGGGACAGAAGAGAGAATTAGAAAACGGTTCTAACATTCTCTTAGGAGCCATAAAGGAAAAGGCTTAAGGAGAATAGAAGGAAAACTAGGCTTTCATAGAGGAGGAGGCAGTTTTTCGTTGTTCTGAAGGTCTAATCACGAAAAGAAGTATAAATAGACCAGCAAAAACCTTAGTTTGGAAGATGTTTAATGACAAAAATATTCTGGAATGATGTTAACCGAGTTCGATCTGAGCTTGGCCCGAATTCGGCCAAAATTCTATTTCCATTAACGGCCAGAATCATAATGCAACTTTAATCAATATTTTGCCTTTCTTGACTTGATATAAATACATAATAATTAGTGCTAAATGGGCTTTATTAGGTCGTCAGTTCTCAAGGGTTTGGATTATCTTGGAGAAGCTGTAGGGGTTGGATCCCAGCTAGCGGTGGTCCGAAGACACTTAAATACCGTATCGCTTAAGGTTATTTACACCTTGTTGACAGAATGGCCCTTTCGGCTTATCAAAATTTTAAAAACTTAGACTGAATAAGAATTTAAAGCATCTTACAATTCTTATATTTTATCAGAATCTAAAAGACCTAATTCTAGACGAATAAAGTTGAAGCGATCTTCAGCTAAAGGTTTAGTAAAGATGTTTGCTAATTGATGTTCTATGTGCACATATTCTAAATAATATCTTTGTTTTGTTGATGATCCTTTAGAAAATGATGTCTGATTTCTATGTGCTTAGTGCATAAATGACATATTGGATTTTTGGTGAGATTAATAGTGCTTATCACAGATAATATGAATTTTTTTGTCGTGTAGATTGAAGTCTTCTAGGGTTTGCTTCATCCACAAATATTTTCTCAACAACGACCTACGATGATATACTTAGTCTCAGTTCTTGATAATGCAACAGAATTTTGCTTCTTGCTAAATTAGGAGACTAGAGACTTTCCTAGGAAATGACAAGTGCCACTTGTACTTTTTCGATCGACTTTGTATCCAGCAAAATCAGCATCTGAATAACCAATAAGGTCAATAGATATGGTTTTGGAATAATATAAGCCTGTTGACAAAGTTCCTATGAGGTATAGAAGTATACGCTTGACTGTGCACAAATGTGATTTCTTAGGATTACCCGGATATCTAGCAAAAAGACATAAAACAAACATGATGTATGGGCGACTAGCAGTTAGGTATAGAAAACTACCAATCATACCTTATTACTTACGTATGTCTGTTGGTTTACCACCCTCATCAAGGTCAAGCTTAGTCGATGTTGCCACTGGAGTTTCGATAGGCTTTGCATTATCCTGGTCAAATTTTTTTAGCAAATCCTTCGTATACATAGCCTGATTGATAAATGTTCCTTATGATTCTTGCTTAATTTACAATCCTAGAAAGAATATTACTTCTCCCAACATGCTCATCTCAAATTCAATATATATACACTTAGCAAACTAGTTACATAGCATCTCATTAGTAGATCAAATTATGATTTATCTACATATATTTGCACTAATAACAAAAAAGTCAGCAGAAGATTTTATAAAAAGGGTAGTATCCACTTTTCCTCATGAAAATTAGTTTCTAAGTAGAAAGGAACTAAGACGCTAATACCGTGCTCGTGGGGCTTGTTTGAGTCCGTATATAGCCTTTTGTAGCTTGAATACGTGGTCAGGATATTTGAAATCTTCAAAGCCGGGGGGTGCTTTACAAAATCTTCTTCTTTAATAAAGCCATTTAGAAAAGCACTTTTAACGTCCATTTGAAAAGTTTAAAGTTTTGAAAGCTAGAAAAAAGACAAAGCATTCTGATCGATTCCAGTCTAGCAATTGGAGCATAGGTCTCATTGTAGTCAATGCCTTACACTTGGTTGTAACCTTGAGCTACGAGACGTGCTTTGTTGCATGTGACTGAACTATCCTCATTTAATTTATTTTGAAAATCCATTTAGTACCAACGATCGAATAATCATTAGGTCTAGGAACAAGTTCCAAAATTTGATTATGTTCAAATTGGTTGAGCTCTTCTTGCATAGAAAAAATCTAAAATTTATCAGAAAAATCTTTTCAAATATTCTTTTGTTCTATTTGACAAATAATAACAACATTCGCAATGGTATCTCTATTTGAAGAATGTGTACCTATACCTTTTGATACATCACCTATTACCATATCTTCTGGATTATCTGTAGAGAATCTCAATCTCTTGTGCAGACTCTCCAGCTAGCTTATACCAGTTGTATCTTCTGCAGTTTTGTCGTTTGCGGGTTAAGTACTTTCATCATCGCTGTCATTTATTACTTTATTATTGAGTTCATCGAATGTAACGTAGATTATTTCTTCAATAGTCAATGATTGCTTGTTGAATAATCTGAATCCTTTGCTTTTAGTAGCATAACCAAGAAAAAAACCTTCATCGGCCTTGGAGTCAAACTTTCCTTTATCTTTAGTATTGAGAATAAAGCAGTTCCAACCAAAAACTTTAAAGTAACTAATAGTTGGGATCTATCAAACCAAAGCTCATAGGGTATTTTCTTCGATATAAATTGAATAAGCACCCTATTCAAAATATGACATTTGCAACAAAAAACTTTAAAGTAACTAATAGTTGTAGATCATTCATAAATAGAGTATTTATATTTCATCAAGTTAATACCAAAATAATGGTCATCTAGATGACTGATGCAAAGTAAGTTATATTTAATTTTGTTACTAGACAAACATATTTAATGACAAGTTAGGGAGGAATACCTACGTTACCATTACCAATAATATAACCTCTGAGGTTATTGCCGAAGGAGATATATCCTTCTTTTTTCATCGATAGCGTTGCAAATAGGTTAGCATCACCAATCATATGTCGCGAGAAATCACTATCGAGTATCCCCTTGCTTCTAGAAAGAGAGAGTTGTCCACCTATAAAATAATTTGTAGATGTAACCCTTGGTACATATTTTTTTGAGGGTCCAACTGTGTTAGTCTTTAGTACCCATGCATAAACATTCATATCTACTATTTTTTTAGTTTTACATAATCTAGATATATGTCCTTTCTTACCACAATAGTGATATATAGCTGTGTTATAGGCGCTAGGTACAGTATTATAGATATGAGTGTGTGAAGCAGTATTCGGTGGCTTATGTGGATATCTAAAGTAAAATGCATAATTATGTCAGGCATGTTGAGTTTTACGTACATAATAGTGTGCAGTATTATGATGTATTCTATATTTATGGTTATGTCACAACCTCCACCCGGATATTCAGGCACGAGTACGTGGTTACGCCCAGCCTACGCCACAGCATCGGCGGTAGAACGCTATCTGGGTCATTTTTAACTATCTAACATCTCAACCATATAATATGGTACATGTCAAACATCTCAACTCCAAATGGAGGAACAATATGGTATATTACAAGTATAACTAATCTTAATCACAAAACAAACTAAGAATGATAATGCACGAATGAAATAGCGAAGGAAAAATAGAAGATACAATCCACAATCTGAATAATATACAAACTATGAATCTTCATAAATATAGTCTAATACAAGCCAACACAAATACCATAATCTAGATATATGTCATTTCTTACCACAATAGTGATATATAGCTGTGTTATAGGCACTAGGTACAGTATTATAGATATGAGTGTGTGAAGCAGTATTCTGTGGCTTATGTGGATATCTATAGTAAAATGCATAATTATGTCAGGCATGTTGAGTTTTACGTGCATAATAGTGTGCAGTGTTATGATGTGTTCTATATTTATGGTTATGTCATGACCCCCACCCAGATATTCAGGCACGAGTACGTGGTTACGCCCAGCCTACGCCGCAGCATCGGCGGTAGAACGCTATTTGGGTCATTTTTAACTATCTAACATCTCAATAATATAATATGGTAAATGTCAAACATCTCAACTACAAATGGAGGAACAATATGGTATCTCACAAGTATAACTAATCTTAATCACAAAACAAACTAAGAAAGATAATGCACGAATAGAATAGCGAAGGAAAGATACAAGATACAATCCACAATCTGAATAATATACAAACTATGAATCTTCACAAATATAGTCTAATACAAGCCAACACAAATAACTAGACCTCCTCGGACTCTACAACTAAGTCCTCATGGTCTATAAGAGTATCCTCTATAGGTACGCCATCCTACGGCCCGTAGAATGTGGGACACTTCTCTATAAGCCAATCATCTGGAAAAATATATTCAGTCATGATTGGAGCGAAGTACATACCTCTGAAAGCAGTTTCAATAACATAATCGAGCATATAAAATAGATAATAGAAATAAAATACAAGACCACTAACATATGAATGAATGAATGAATGAATAATAGGTATATAGATAATGTACGAGAATATAGAACAACAATATGAATATCTGCAATATGATAAAATAACTGCAATCTAACTAATGTGCCTCAGAATACAAGTTCATTATGTGATCGGTTTGGGTTAACATGATCAGTAAGGTAAGACGATTACAAGTGAGGTATGTAATAAGAATGTACACGATGAACAATGGGGCTTTGATCACATAATCAACTCCTAATCTCCCATCCCCAACTAATACCAATGGATCCAATCAAGACACACTACGAACATGAATATAACCACTGAATACGAGCAGTGGGTGTACACGAATATAATTATACTGAACACGAGCAGTGTGTGTACACGAATAAGCACACTGAACACGAGCAGTGTATGAACACTAAATATAAATCAATACCCAATATACACGATAAAATACATGTACAGGAGTACCCGCTGAACACGGTAGGGGATAACATCTCCTGGCGGGATCCATGTAGTACGAGTCCGTGAAATCACTGTATCAGAATCAAGTATACAATTCTAGAACATGCATATATATACTATTATGAATTAAAAACTATTAGAGAAATGTACTCGCCTGAAGTCCTGAGCAAGGAGTGTCACTCAATGCCCAAGCTTGTATCGCACAGACCTATATATGGTATGTTACATCAATACAAGGTTCTGGAATGAAAATAATTTTAGTTGATTCAATTCTAAGTCATAAAGCCATTTCTAAGTCAAACTGACTAATTCTAGGTTGTGAGAGTCTAACAATAGGATAATAGGTCAATATGCTATGAGACTAAGCTATACTCGCTAATCTATGATACTATGAAACACACAAGATGCCATATCTCAAGATACGCAAGTTTTAATATATAAAAATAGTAATTTGTATATATATACAAGTCAATATTTATAATACCATAACTAATCAATAAAATTAGGATACCTTGGCCTTGAACCAATACGTATCACACTACCTATCTCGATACCCAAATCCAATACCTTGGTATCGACCCATTACCTTGATTATTACCTTGGTATCCCAAGGTAATTCAAAATCTCATTTCTAGCAAGTATATTAATAACCCCATATACCAAACTATAGGCTATCATATAATAAGTACTATAATATATATCAATACAGTAAATAGATAGTTACATATAGTTACTAAACTAACTATTTATCTATACTAACTACTAACTAATATACCATACTAACTACACTAACATAAACCACTACCTAATTAACTAAACTAAGCTACTGATACTGTGCAGATACTGAACTGCTCACTGAGGTAACTAATACTGTGCTAATACCTCTATGTTGCATTGATGTTGTGCCACTTTGGTTGTGCACTGATGCACACTGCATTCTCTTCCCTTGCTGATACTGCTGCATGAGCTTGCAGCTCATAAGCTGCTTTCAGAACTAAGTTTCCTGTGTTGAACTGTGCAGTTGACCACTGCACAATGTGCTCCCTGCAGTTGGCTTCACTTTTGCTGATACTTCAGTGGTATCCTTGCCTGCTGCTCGATTTCTACAGAACTATGTGCACGAGCTGTACTTTCCCCTTCAGTTGATCACTGCAGTGAGAAACTTCTACCTTTGTGTAAGAGCTGCTATGCACGAAGTGCACACTGTTGCACCTTATTATTGCTTTGCACAACTAACTTGCCTTGATGCCTTGCTGCTTCAGTGGGGATACTGCACAGTTGCACACTGCTGCACTGTACAGTGCAGCTACCTGCAACTGCTCCCTGTGTTGATGATTGCACGAGTCGATACTGAAATACCACACTAGCTGTTAAATATGATAAAATTTAGCTCCCACAATGCCCCCTCACTAACTGACATGCTCACAAACACACAACATGCCACACTCACACACATACACAAACACATAACTCACATACATACTTATATACATACACCTCTATGTATATCAATACCAATCTATCTATATGTATATAAATCTCTACTCATCTATGCATATGTATATATATATATATATATATATATATATATATATACACTCACACATATGCACATATATATAGATAACATATACACTCACATATAGATATAGCTATATGCACTTATACATATATCAATACATATATACATATATATACACATAGCTATAAATACTCAACTATACAATATGATATATATATATATATATATATATATATATATATATATATCATATAACTATCATATATACACAAGTACATATAGAAATATTGGCAATAAAGCAAATACATGGAGTGCACCGCACTTGTATCACACTCATTCTATGATACGCTTGCGATGCGGCTCTACCACACAACCAAACGCATTCCGAAGGACACGAGCAAGTCTAGAATACTAATTATAACTAATACAAACAATAATAATATCAACTACGTGTCCGTGTCAAGAAATGCTATGCACAAATCCCCGCGTCGAAGAAAAATGCCCAAAAATAATTTGTATCGCCAAATTGACGAGATACGGCATACACGTACCCAATTGTGGATACGACACTAGACACAAACAATCAATCATATGTCATATTAATCTATTTGACCAATTGATAAATACAACATGTGCCAATCTCGGAATTCCTCCAAAGTTGACACAAAAATACACATAACTTCCACCATAGGTCTCCTATGAACCTAAAATCAATTCCTATGGGCAGCCTATGCATGTGGAGTAATTTTTTATTGTTAAATCTTAAATTTAGAACCTATTACAAGAGGTAAAAATTAAATGTACCTATTGGGAGATGGATTCTCAATAAAAATCTCTAAATATAGAAATATAGCTCCTCCTTGTAGATCTTGGCCTCTTCCTTGTTGCTCCTTACTTTCTTCTTGTAGATCCTTGTTGTAGTAGCCTCAATTGAAGAATAAGAAAGAAATTTAGGAAGAAATTTGTGAAGAAATGGGGAAGGAAAGAAGGAATTTGGAAAGAGAGAAATCTAGATCTAATGGAATAAAAAAAATAAAATGAGAGAGTCTCTCTCCTCCTCTTGTGGCCGGCCATATACCCCTCTCCCAAGCTATTGTAAAATATCCAAAATACCCCTTGGGGCACTTATGAAGAAATTAATTAAGGAAAAAGGTTTTAGTCTAATGGTTTCACTAATTAATCCATCCTCCTGATCCATGGGCCTAATTCATGGGCTCAATCTAAACTAAACTAAAATATTTGATTCATGCATCTAATTAAATTAGTTAGGTCCACTACATAAGTCCAAAATAATCTAGCATATAACAATAAATAAATAATACAATAAATAGATAATATACATGCATAATATTTAAACACAATAAATCTAAAAATTAAAAATATCCGTGTCAATTACCAAACTACCCTTGATTAAAAATGTGAGGGTCACAGGTTACATGAAGCATTATGCTTGTAGGTAGGAGCATAGTTGTTAATGTTCATCTATTTTGTTACGTGTCTCATGTTAGGTTTGTTCAACCTGTTTAACCAGTCTAATCTCTAACCTTTTAGAGGTAAGATACAATTAATCATATTTAGCAGTAAAAGCATCTATTCTACGGGCACCAATGGAATAGTTTTTCTTTTTGGATTTGAGTTCTTCCTTAAGTTTACCATTCTCTTGAGAGTACTTGTCAATACTGGTAAGTGCCTCGTAGAGATTAAGCTTAAGTCTAAAAATTTCGTCTAAATCGTTAGAAGTATCCTTTACTTCACTTAGTAAAGATGTAAGTCTTTGTATCTCAATTTGATAATCATGAACATTTTTTCTAGCATGCTTGTATTTATTCCTAAGCTTTCTAAAATCATCAAGAAGATCACTAATATCATTACCTAACCCATCAAATATAAAATTATCATAAGTATTTTTATCTGTTACCTGATCAGTTAGTGCCATAAAGCATAGGTTTGTTGCTTCTCGAGGATTCTTCTCTTCGGATTCACTATCTTTGCTTTCATGCCAGATCCTAGTATTTGCATAATTCTTTGATGATGTTCTTATGGATGTGTGATCATGGCAATTTTCTTTCTTTAAGGTTGGGTAGTCTCTCTTTATATGCCTTGTATTTTTACAGTTGTACCATAGAGGCTCTTCATCACTATTGTCATTGAGCTCCTTCTTCTTTGATTCTCAAGCTTTAAAAATTTTCTGAAGTTTTTGGAGATCAGGGCAACTTTCTCATCTTGAGATTCATCATCGTCGAAGTCATAATTGTGACTTACTTGTGATGCGCCTTGAAAGCAATTATCTTTTCTTTTGGAGTGGGATCTTCGAATTCTTTGAGATCTAGCTTGTGAGTCATTAACTTGCACATGAGCATCTTGAGGGTTATCGTGGTGAGATCATTCCCTTCTATGATTGTAGTGGCCTTGGGGTTCCAGTTCTTAGTAAGTCATCTGAGTACTTTGTGAATCTTCGTGATTGTTGTACTCCTTTCCAAGAGAGGATAGAGGGTTGACCATATTAAGATATTTAGTAAATATTTGAGTAATCGTCTCACTCTGTTTCATCTTGAATGCTTCATATTCCTATGTTAGTCGACTTAATTTTGATTCCTTCACTTCTGAGGTTCCTTTATAAGGACTTTAATAAGTTTCCAAACTTCGTTTAAAGTGCCACAAGTGGAGACCCTGTTGAATTCAGTGCTGTCTACAGCACATAGTAGAGAGTTAAATGCTTTAGCTTCAAGACTAGCCTATTTTTTTCAGTATTTGTGTACTTATCATGAGATTTCTCTACTAGGTTGTCATCTACTACTATTATATGTGGCTTCGTATATCTTTCTACTATAATAGCCCAAAGTTCAAAATCAAGTGACTTTAAATAAAAGCTCATATGTATCTTCTACTACGTGTAGTTAGTACCGTCAAATAGGCGTGGCCTATTTTTGGATAGGCCTTCACCCTTGTTGGTGTGGATAGTTCTAACAGTTGCAATAAGTCTCTAAAGATGTTAATCCAATATTAAAATACTAGCTCTAATACCAATTTAACGACCGTAGGGAAACTAGAGAGGGAGGTGAATAGAGTGTAGCAAAATAATCTACCCAATTAAAAATTAAGCAGGCTGAAGGAAGTTAATAGTGTATATGCAAGATAATAATATGAAGTAGTGAGAGTAAGAGAGAGAAAACACAAATACCCTGATGTATACTAGTTTTTCTCTGAGAGGACTAGTCCAATTTTGAGAACTTTTGCTCGGAGTTATATCCACTATAATCACCAATAATGAATCAAAAGTTTTGATCCGAAGGTTTGCCACTTCTCTACAATCATGAGATTTGATCTGAAGCCTTACAACTTTATAGTAAGAGTGAGAGAGATGAAACTGGTTGAGCAAACACTTTATAACTCTTGTAGACTTCTAGACCGAGACCACACTTGGCACTTAGAAGGCTAGAGAGTTGCTCTTGGAGCTGGAAAAGTTGAGGCTCAATGGTGTTGCTTCACTAGAGGATTGAAAGATGAGAGTTGAGTTAATTAGAATAATAGAATTTTAATCCTATTTATAAGGTTTTGGCAAACCGAATTCGGCCAGAGTTTGGATAAGTTTAAATTCAAATTTTTTGAACGTTGGGCAAAGGAATTAGGGATTTACAACTGGGTTGATTTTATAGTAAATAGGTGACCGATTTCGGTTCAAATTCGGTCTGAGTTCAGTTGCCTATTGTAGTAAGGGTTGAGCTTGAATGTGGACTAATTTTGTGGATAGGTTCGATAGTTTATTTGAGTAAACTTTGGATTATGCTAGCACGACTCGATGTACATAAGTCCTAGACTTAAATAAAGTAAAAGATTATATTTGAATGATGTAGTACAATAAGCATTTATAGTAACATAGTTGAGTTTTTAGATTGTGATATTTTGATACATGGTTTAGTTAACTATCAAAATCAAGTTGACTTAGACGAGTTGGACCAACAATAATATGGTTGATCACATACCTACTTAGTACTCCCCCATTCCCGACTAACAATGAATCCTAATATTTCAAATCATGATACAAAGAAACATAATGCGATGTTTAAATATAAGCACGGTGATCAAGGTCTGCATTAAAATATGAGAATCAACATATCATGACTGAAATCCTTAACAACTAATTTGTGTAACCATCGTGTCAAGAATTATGTAAAATATCACTAAATACATGCATTATAATAAGTATCAAGTAAGTAAACTATCATAGAATTTACTCACCTGTGGTCTTAAGCAAAGAACACAAATCAGTGTCCGAACTGGAGTCCATGTGACCTATATATGAATATCTATGTTAACAGGTGTTTTGGAATCATAAACAAGCTTAATTAGTCTTGTTTTAGGTTTCTAGGTAAATTCTAGGTCACTATAGTCAAACTAGGTCAATACCCAAATTTAAGGTTCACAATTACCTATATAGTTGGCCTATGTAGGTATATTAGCTAAAATCAATTTATAACTAGTTTTTCTAGGTCATACTAGTAAATATAACAATACTAGATATCATATATATATATATATATATATATATATATATATATATATATATATATATATATATATATATATTACCCTAACCTATTTACCCATATCTTAACCCATACTAGTATCTAAACAATACCTTATCATAACAATATCCCATAACTTCGTATTCTAGATACCTAGTTACTTAATACACATACAAAACCTTAGTATTCTAATACCTTGATACTATGACACTTAACTAGACAATGTTAATTGAGTATCATGACCAACTCCCATGGATATCTAAGTATTCATGATACTCAAGTAGCATAAGATACTACACTCAAACCCCAACTCCATACCTTAACATTGATACTTATTGAATACCCTTCTAATACTATACCATATTGCACTAACACATATACTCTACACATACTACCAACCTCAAACCCCTACACATGCCTAGTTATTGCTGCTACTATGCTATTCTGTCTCCCATCTAATTGATACACACCAGTACAGATCTCCCCCTCCATAAGTCTGCATAGCAGATTTTCAGACTTTAGCAATGTAAACCCCCTCACCCAAAATTAGGCCTACTTGGCTTAGATAGTGAAACTAGGGCTAGTTTGAATCCAAACAGAAATAGAACACGGTATTTATTTAATTTTGTATTGTTTATGACACGTAGCGCACCTTATCGTTGCTTCGATAATTGGAGCACTACACCAGCCAATGCTTTCCTATAAATTTCATAACCTTATCCTAGACGTGCCCGTCTATTATTCTGACCTTTGTGTAACTTATAATTTTGCTCTCTGGTGCTACATTTTAGTCGCACAATAAATGTCGCGGATGTTATTTCTTAATTTTAAATAAAATACGGCTTTGTACCCTTGTGCGTTCCAATCGAAATTGGAGACACAATCTTGACCGTTTTGTGCAACCCAAAAATATGATAATATCCTACACTATATCCTTTACGTCCCTGACACTTTTGTCCCACCTAATTTTAATCCCATGTACTTCTAATCAATTTAAGAACATCTTGCGCACTAATTTTAATTAATTAAATCTAATCCCCGTCTTTATGTAATTTTCTAATTGTTGGGCGCTTTTATGCAAAAATGTATTGAGGTGTCCCCACCATTGGACAATACATAAAGAAATCCAAGTTTCCCCTTCATAGGAATTTTTCTATAATTTTTCGGAATGTGCAACGTGCACATCGTCCCCCATTTAAATTCTAGCCTTGTATTCAATTAATACAAATTTTAGCCCTCCCAACATCCCCATGTGAGCCCAAGGCCCAATCCCAAGGAGTGTTGACCAAGCCCTAATCCTAAGTCAACCCCCAAACCTAAAAATCCTACATGTATAAATAATCCTCTTCCTAATTTTTCCCAAAACTCAAAACCCATCCCCAACCCTATACCTAGCCGACAAAACTGTTCATCCCCTCCCCCATCCCTGTTCAGCACCTTCCCCGGCCATCCCCCTTCGCCGGAGTCCGGCGAGCCGACCTCCTCTCCCCTACGCCTGCCTTCCTCCTCGACCGAGCCAACCCGATGTACCTCGCCATACCCGAGCCATCTCTCCCTCGTCGACTTCTCCTTCTCCTCCTCCCATCTCCGGCTAACCCGAGCCGTCGACTCCACCGTCCCCCCCTCAGCCGTCACCACCACACTACCAGCAATACCTCCAGCAATACCACCGCCGCCCGAGCCTCCTTCCCCCAAAACTAGACGACCCCGAGCCTTCATCTTTCCTCCGCCTGTCCCACAAACCACCATCACCATCGTCATTCTCGACTGGAGCTCGCCTGAAGTCGGCCCCGATCCTGCTCCACCCTTCCTACCAACATGACCACCTCCTCGTCCCCGAGATCCACTCCCCGCCGGCCTCGACTCTCCGGACCACCGCCTTTATCACCTCGACAGCCTGCATCTCCTCCCAGCCGAGCCCCCGCTTCCCTTGGCGAGAAGCTCGATCACCATTCTCCTTCTCCTCCCCAGCCACCTCCCTCGGCCAGTCAACACCACCAGCACGAACAACTCCTCTTCTTCCCTGTCCTCCTCTCCTCTCCTCTCTTTCGACCAGTGCAGCTGCCATGCCGGACATCCCCGTTCCTCCCTCGACTGAACCCCTCCACGGGCCCCCCTACTGCCATCAACCACCTACACCACCATTGCCGTCTCCCTACGTTCCCTGCCACCACGTCGAACCACCAATCTCCACCATGTCCTCCTTCTGCTCCCTGTCCTCCTCCTCCTTCTGGCCGGACCCCCTCGCTGACCGGAGTTCAGCAGTCATCACCATCATCATTACCATCATCACCATCTCCAAATTATTATCTCTAAATCATCATACTAGCTATCACCATCACCATTACTATCATCCTCGTCACCACCATTTTATACATCATCATCCACATCATTAACCTAGTCATCATCATCATCCCCGTCACCACCATCATATACATCATCAACCTAGTCATCATCATCATCATCATCCTCGTCACCACCATCATACACATCATCATCCACATTATCAACCTAGTCATCATCAGCATCCTCGTCATCACCATCATCCATATTATCGTCCTCGCCATCACCATCGCCATCGTCGTCGTCGTCATCACCTTCACTATCATCATCGCCATCGTCGTTATCGTCATCACCTTAACTATCATCGTCATCGTCGTCTTTATCATCGTCGTTATCATCATCATCTCACCCTCGTCATCGTGTTTATTGTGGACCATCACCCTTGCCAGACAAACCACAGTAGACCCCCCCAATTTTTGTACCTGTGTACGCTGACCCCGAAGATCTATTGGATTGTTCTGCGCAACTTCCGGAGCAGAATATTGGGACTACGCAGCTTTCTGGCCAGACAAGTATACCTTACCTTGTTGTACTGTTTAAATTAGGTATTACTAGCTGCATGTTTACTATTTAAACTGTACGCGTCCGAGAGAGACTCGGGTGCAGTCAACGAAGACGTTGACGTTAGAACTTGTGTCTGACCTAGAGTCTAGTGGACCCACCTAAAGTTGTGGAGTTATTGGTATGACTCCCCAGGTCTTGATACATTTCTTACACGTGTTGTAAGTTTCATGTAGGGCACAGACTTGCGTATGTGGTTAGCCACCTGTACGTGTAGGTCGTGTGACGGTTAGGGTATAACTGCTAATAATGTTGCATGTTTGAGACTTAGCAGTTAATAGTGGTCGGAGCATAGACTATTGTAGTACGAAGGTCCAATCCTTGTCCTTGTTTGGTTGTGAGGTTGGACTATCGTTCTAACGATAGACTATGAGCCAGAGTTACGACACCGATACTTGCACTCCGTCTCGGTGTAGTAGCTACTGCGTGTTGTGGATACAACATGCATAGATCATTGGGAGGGAAAGACAATTAGTAGGCGTATGGGACAGACATTTGGTTGCCGTAGTTTCAGAGTAAAGTGCGGGGCTGTGAGCCTCAGTGTTACCCGGTTATGGGATCAGTGTTACCCGATTATGGGCTAGTGTTTCCCGATTATCGGATCAGTGTTGCCTGGTTATGGAAGTATATGCTTGTCGATACATCCGACAGAGGTTACTAGCTGCGCGCTATCATGATCGGTGATATAGTCAGCATATACATATGGCATCCAGTTTACAGCTAATGCCAGATACATAGCCTCTGGCTCGACGCTATGCTTTATACTTTTCACCTACCCATACGTACCAAGGTTGTATTCAAAGTGCATTTCACTTAGCTGGTTAGGTCACCCTTGAGTTTTCACAATATTTACTTTATGACATGCTTTTATGTATCTTGTTACGTCCCTCTGAGGACCTGGCCCTTTCCAGGTGTATTATTCATGAGTATTCGCAGTAGCGCAGATCCGGACTTGCTACGTATATTGCGATGAGGTCTTCTCTTTGAGTCGCGACTGTTAGTTGATATTCTTATATTGCATTTATCTTATTTATCTATATTCTGGTTCGATAGTGGATTTGTTTCCATCCGACTACCATTATTGGATACTTTATATTGAGATCTAGTTATAGATATTGGTTATTCATTTATATATATGATTTCTGTAGATGAGATTTAGTTATGCCCTGTGACATATATATTTACCACTTGTGAATTGTTATTCATATTACAGCATACGTGTGTTATGGTTTCCATATATTGGAGTACCATATTCATACGGTTGGCATGCTTACGTATCCTAGTCCTACGTATTCTGGGACTGGGGCATGACATGTTTTTAGTGGTGGCCCATGCAGGTCGAGAGCATATTATCTCGGTTACGTTAATGTACTGAGCAAGCCTGCACCTAGGATTAGAGTATAGGATCTCATTCATAATTAACTATGATTCACCTTTCTTTTAATCTGTTCTATTTGAATAGCTGCATCCTGCTTGATTCATGTGCTTCCCTAATAGTTCCTAGAGTATAGCCTTCTCCTAGAATATTGAAGTCCCCGTTGTTAGATAATAAGTAGGGTAACCTTCCGAGTAAGAGTACAACTAGGATAACGACACATCACTGAGTTAGAATACTTAATGAAACCCTAGCACCCCTTACCTATAGATTGATGTACCATTACCCCTCGATATATGTATGAAGACTTGAGAGTGGTATAGACACTACTAGAGTAGTTAAAAAGTTGACCATGAGGTTTGACCCTAGTATTGAGGAACCAATAGAAACATAAGGTTAAATATTAGAGCTAACCTAGCTTTTCATGGTAAGATAGTATTATAGAACTATACATTTAGACTCTTGTCTTGAGATTAGCAGGCAGTACTTTAGAAAGCCAAGAGCAATGCTTAGAATATTTTCCTTGATCAAACCTCAAACACAGAGATTAGTATACCACCTCCCCCTTAGAACACCGTGATGTTATCTAGAGTCCTATTTAATTTCACAATCGTTCCTCCGAGACCTTAGCGCTCGCGATTTGTGCAACAACTAATTATGTTCTTCTGTCGTGCCACCTAACGCTTTCATTCTTAATGTTAACCCTTCTGTTCTATGAGCACTATGACTAAGACTTAAGATGACCATGACCTATATAATTGGGTACTCTAATAAGTACCAAGACCTCTTCTTGTAAACCTTATTAGGACTTTCTACATTATCCTTAAGGCATTATAGTATTAATTTATTATATTAAGTTGGGTAGTATGCCTCACAACATAGTATCACGTAGTCCTCTCAACCCATTGATGAAGTATAACTGAATGATATTACTTGTATGCTAGTATAAGACGATAGTGTTTATGCAGACTGAAGAAATTAGAGGCTCATATCCCTATTTGGTCGACTGATGACTTAGACAAGGAGTTGGTATGACAACTGTAGAGACTGAAGAGTCTTATCTTATTGTGACCTTGAATTATTTTGTACCTTCTGTCATCATAATCTAGCGTACTTATATTTTTTGTACTACCTCGACTTATGCTGCTATTTTATAGCCTAGTTTTGCAAGCTATTTCTTTTATCAAGCTTGATCATGATATTGTATTATTGGGGATGCCTACTAATACATTGTCTAATCAGAATCAGTATATTAAGGTCTAGCTAACCTTAGTACATTGGTTCGCCCTTCGTAATACTACTTTACGTGGATTAAAACATATAGTTGACTAGTGGACGAATATACTTGCCCTCTAGATATGTCTGAGCATATCATATCGGTTATATAACTGTACTGATACGAGCATGCAAATAAGAAACTACCAAATAGGATTTCAATCCATAACTGCCATGATAATTCTCATTTGAATTTTTAGAATGCCTTGATCCCCAACTTCTATCCTATGACACCCTTGAACTCTTTATTATTGCTTTTCGTCTTTCCTTATTCTGGAAAGACGAACGCTCGTGCCGAGTATAAGTTGACACACTAATAAGTACTAGATATACCCCATAGGCTAATCATATGACTTGGTGACTCCCTTTTATAGTCGATTAAGGACATATCATAGATGATATGTTTGGTGTTAAAACCTTGAGGATTAAATAACATAATTAAATAATTGGAGGAATAGCTTTCTTTGATGTATTGTCTTGGATGATAGATGGGTAAATTCTAAGTTGGGTAGAAACCGCATTGTTAAAACCTGAGGTGAATTATTTTAGACTGTGACCAAGAGAGATTAGATAAAGAAAAACCATGCCTTATTTTAATTTCGAGGACAAAATTATTTTTAAGTTGGGTAGATTGTAAACCCTCTTACCCAAAATTAGGCCTACTTGGCTTAGATAGTGAAATTAGGGCTAGTTTGAATCCAAACAGAAATAGAACACGGTATTTATTTAATTTTGTATTGTTTATGACACGTAGCGCACCTTACCGTTGCTTCGATAATTGGAGCACTACACCAGCCAATGCCTTCCTACAAATTATACAACCTTGTCCTAGACGTGCCCGCCTACCATTCTGACCTTTATGTAACTTATAATTTTGCTCTCTGGTGCTACATTTTAGTCGCACAATAAACGTCGTGGACGTTATTTCTTAATTCTAAATAAAATACGGCTTTGTACCCTTGTGTGTTCCAATCAAAATTGGAGACACAATCTTGACCGTTTTGTGCAACCAAAAAATATGATAATATCCTACACTGTATCCTCTACGTCCCTAACACTTGTGTCCCACCTAATTTTAATCCCATGTACTTCTAATTAATTCAAGAACATCGTTTCCACTAATTTTAATTAATTAAAATCCAATTTCTGTCTTTGTGCAATTTTCTAATTGTTGGGCGCTTTCATACAAAAATGTATTATGGTATCCCACCATTGGACAATACATGAAGAAATCCAACTTTCCCCTTCATAGGAATTTTCCCATAATTTTTCGAAATGTGCAACGCACACATCGTCCCTAATTTAAATTCTTGCCTTTTATTTAATTAATGCAAATTCTAGCCCTCCCAACATCCCCTTGTGAGCCCAAGGCCAAATCCCAAGGAGTGTTGACCAAGCCCTAATCCTAAGTCAACCCCCAAACCTAAATATCCTACATGTATAAATAATCCTCTTCCTAATTTTTCCCAAAACTCAAAACCCATCCCCAACCCTATACCTAGCCGACACAACTGTTCATCCCCTCCCCCATCCCTGTTCAGCACCTTTCCCGGCCATATCCTTCGCCGAAGTCCGGCGAGCCGACCTCCTCTCCCCTACGCCTGTCTTTCTCCTCGACCGAGCCACCCCGCTGTACCTCGCCACACCAGAGCCCCCTCTCCCTCGTCGACTTCTCCTTCTCCTCTTCCCATCTCCGGCTAACCCGAGGCGTCGACTCCTCCGTCCCTCCCTCAGCCATCACCACCACACTACCAGCAACACATCCAGCAATACCACCGCCTTCCGAGCCTCCTTACCCCATCACTGGACGACCCCGAGCCTTCATCTTTCCTCCGCCTGCCCACAAACCACCATCACCATCATCATTCTTGATTGGAGCTCACCTGAAGTCGGCCCCGAGCCTGCTCTACCCTTCCTGCTAACACGACCTCCTCCTCATCCCCGAGATCCACTCCCCGCCGGCCTTGACTCTCCAGACCACCGCCATTATCACCTCGACCGCCTGCATCTCTTCCCAACCGAGCCCCCACTTCCCTTGGCGAGAAGCTCGATCACCATTCTCCTTCTTCTCCCCGGCCACCTCCCTCGGCCAGTCACCACCACAAGCACGAACAACTCCTCTTCTTCCCTGTCCTCCTCTCCTCTCCTTCGATCCGTGCAGCTGCCACACCGGACATTCCCGTTCCTCCCTCGACTGAACCCCTCCCCGGGCACCACTGCTGCTCACCACTGCCATTAACCACCTATACCACAATTTTGTCTCCCCACGTTCCCTGCCACCCCGTCGAACCACCAATCTCCACCCTGTCCTCCTCCTCCTTCTGGCCGGACACCTTCGCTGGCCAGAGTTCAGCAGTCATCACCATCATCATTACCATCATCACAATCTCCAAATTATTATCTCCAAATCATTATACTAGCTATCACCATCACCATTACTATCATCCTCGTCACCACCATATTATACATCATCATTCACATCATCAACCTAGTCATCATCATCATTCTCGTCACCACCATCATACACATCATCATCCACATCATCAACCTAGTCATCATCATCATCCTCATCATCCACATTGTCGTCCTCGCCATCACCATCGCCATCGTCGTCGTCGTTATCACCTTCACCATCATTATCGCCATCGTTGTTATCGTCATCACCTTAACTATCATCGTCATCGTCGTCATTATCATCGTCGTTATCATCATCATCTCACCGT
This sequence comes from Iris macrosiphon, assembly GCA_036927795.1. Lineage (NCBI taxonomy): Eukaryota > Viridiplantae > Streptophyta > Magnoliopsida > Asparagales > Iridaceae > Iris > Iris macrosiphon. The sequence continues at coordinate 56,387,556 of JAYESA010000002.1, forward strand.
CGTCATCGTGTTTATCGTAGACCGTCACCCTTGCCAGACAAATCGCAGAAAACACCCCCAATTTTTGTACCTGTGCACGCTGACCCCGAAGATCTGTTGGATTATTCTGTACGACTTCCGGAGCAGAATATTGGGACTACGCAGCTTTCTGTCCAGGCAAGTATACTTTTCCTTGTTGTACTGTTTAAATTTTGTATTACTAGCTGCATGTTTACTATTTAAACTGTGCGCGTCCGAGAGAGACTCGGGTGCCGTTAACGAAGACGTTGACATTAGGACTTGTATCTGACCTAGAGTCTAGTGGACCCACCTAAATTTGTGGAGTTATTGGTATGACTCCCCAGGCATTGACATATTTCTTATACGGGTTATGATTCCCATGTACGGCACAGACTTGCGTATGCGATTGGCCACCTGTACGTATAGGTCGTGCGACGGTTAGGGTATAACTGCTAATAGGGTTGCATGTTAGAGACTTAGCAGTTATTAGTGGTCGAAGCATAGACTATTGTAGTACGAAGGTCCAATCCTTGTCCTTATTTGGTTGTAAGGTTGGACTATCGTTCTAATGATAGACTATGAGCCAGAGTTATGACACCGAAATTTGCATTCCGTCTCGGTGTAGTAGCTACTGCGTATTATGGATACAACAGGCATAGATCATTGGGCGGGAAAGACAATTAGTAGGCGTATGGGACAAACATTTGGTAGCCGTAGTTTCAGAGTAAACTACGGGGCCGTGAGCCTCAGTGTGACCCGGTTATGGGATCAGTGTTACCCGATTATGGGCCAGTGTTACCCGGTTATGGGATCTGCGTTGCCCGATTATGGGAGTATATGCTTGTCGATACATCCGACAGAGGTTACTAGCTGTGCGCTATCATGATCGGTGATGTAGTTAGCATATACTTCTGGCATCCAGTTTACAACTAATGCCAGATACATAGCCTCTGGCTCGACGCTATGCTTTATATTTTTTACCTACCAATACGTACCAAGGTTGTCTTAAAAGTGTATTTTACTTAGCTGGTTAGGTCACCCTTGAGTTTTCACAGTATTAACTTTATGACATGTTTTTATGTATCTTGTTACGTCCCTCTGAGGACCTGGCCCTTTCCAGGTGTATTGTTCATGAGTATTCGCAGGAGCGCAGATCCGGACTTGCTACGTATATTGCGATGAGGTCTTCTCTTCGAGCCGTGACTGTTAGTTGATATTCTTATATTGCATTTATCTTGTTTATCTATATTCTGGTTCGGTAGTGGATTTGTTTCCATCCGACTACCATTATTAGATACTTTATATTGAGATCTAGTTATAGATATAAGTTATTCATTTATATATAAGATTTCTATGGATGAGATTTAGTTATGCCTTGTGACATATATATTTACCAATTGTGAATTGTTATTCATATTACAGCTTACGTGTGTTATGGTTTCCATATATTGGAGTGTCATATTCATACGGCTGGCATGCTTATGTGTCCTGGTCCTACGTATTCTGGGACTGGGGCATGACAAGCAACTTCCATATTCTACTACAGTCCTAAAGCAGTAAACTTCACCCTTCACTGTAGGGACTAACACCCCCATCAACCTGACTGAACACAACAATGGACTAGGACCCAAGTCCCCCTCCCCTCAAATTTGCATTACTACAGTGCAAGGACTACATCTACCCGAGCCTCCACTCTTAATAAAAAGCAGCTATCACCCTATACCTATTGCATTTGCAACAAATCCTACTCTAGCCACGCATGGGCCGATGGAAGGTTTTCCATAGTCTATACAGATTTTACTCTCCCGAATGCAACTACAGCAGGCAAACCCATACTGTAAATAAGACTCCCCCTTAGTACCTCCTCTTGTAATTAAAGAGGAATTAACTCCAAATGGCTTACAAAAACACATGTAACAATTAAAAATAGGCTTCCTACCACCTAATTATTCATCAATGGGGTTGGGTATCACTATGGGTAGGTCCTATGGTTTCAAATGGGTATTCTAAGATAGAAATTAATAGGAAAAATGAATTTATACCTATAGAAAGTTGGATCCCCTAATAAAACTCTACCAAATGGACACAATGAGTGAAATAAACACAATCTCCTAACTAGCTCCTCTCTAATAGTCCTCTGGGTACTCCAATGATCTAGGCCTCCATGGAAAGTGAATTTTAATTGGAATTGTGAAGAATTTCGTGGAAATTGGGTTAGAATTAAAGTAGCTTGAGGAAGAAGAAGAAGGCTTGGGAAAGAAAAAGAGTGAAATTATGTGACAAATGAAATGATCTACCCCTCCTACTAGGGCTGACCATTATAGCTAGGGAATTGTGTGTAGGACTATAAGGCAACTCTAGAGGGATGAATAGAGTATAGAGAAATAATTTATTCAATTAAAAATTGATGCTAAGTAAAGGCAGCTACCAACTAATAAGCAAATATAAAGAGCCGTAGAGTTTAGAGAAAGCAAACACAAACACCGTGATTTAGACTGGTTTTTCTCTGAGAGGACTAGTCCATTCCCGAGAACTCTTGCTCGGAGTTTTGTCCACTACAATCACCAATAGTAAATCATAAGCTTTGATACAAAGTCTTGCTGACTTCATACAACCACACACTTTGATACCAAGTCTTGTTGACTTCTTACAACCACAAGCTTTGATACAAAGGCTTGCTAACTTCAAAGCTAAAGAGAAACTTATTGAGCCATGCTCTTACAACTATGACAGAGTTCTAACCGAGATCACACATGGCACTAGAAGGCTAGGGAGTTGATCTTGGTGATGGAAAGATTTAGGCTCTGAGGGTTTACTCATTAAAGGATAAAAAGATTGAGAAAAGATGAGTGAGTAAGAATATGAAAATCTAAGTCTATTTATAGGGTTTTTTGGGACTGAGTTCGAATAGAATTCAGTACCGTAGCATTTAAAATTTTGAACATTGGAATCACAAAATCAGGGATTTCACAATTGGCCAATCTTCTGTTTTAGGAAATCGAGTTCGGTCCGAGTTCGTTAAGGAAACCGAGTTCGATAGGCCTTATTCCAGAATGGTCTAAGTTATGTATGGGCTAGTTTTGGTTTGATTTAGGTTTGTATATGTGGATAGGTTTCAGGTTTTATAAGTGGACTTGAGTATGCTAGTGTGACTTGATGTACATAGGTCCTAGTCTATATAAAATGTAAGATTACATTGATGAAATAAATAACTTGATGCAGTACAACCAGCAATCGTCACAACATCGTTGAAGTCTTCTGTTGTATACGGTTGTATCATATTACGACATATTAAAATATGATTAAGTTAACTATCAAAATCAAGTTGACTGATACTGAATGAGCCAACAATCTACCCCATTTTGATAATTGACAAACTATGAATGATAGTGCAAGTCTTGGATGTGCACAACTCCCCGCAACTTGTGGACCAATTTTTGTACAAAGATATCAATTATCATGTTTCTCCCCCGTTGTCTTTTGATCAAAATGGAATACTCCCCCAAAATTGGTTGAATAATATTTATGACAAGGAAACAAGATTGTAAAACATAAGATATAAAATAACCAATAGTTTATGTCATATGTCGATAACATTACATTTATTGAATTGAAAAGACTAATTTCAAACCAAAAAGCATATAATGAGTCTAAAAATATAGAAAAATAACTAAAAGTGTTGTAAACTAAGAACATCATAGTAGAGCAAACAAAACTAGAGCTTTAAGCTTCAAAAACTACTATAACATCTTGTGTTCATCTTCATTGTCTTCTGGGTCAGCTAATCAGTTGGGGTCATAGAAAGTGTCTGTTGGATCCAAGTATCTGTGCACATAAGAATGGTCGATGACATAGCCTGGTCGAGTTGGATATCTGATCAACAAAAATGGTTCGACTAGGTGCTGAGATAATCCGTACCGAATATCTAGAATGGTATTACCGAAAGCCTGATTCTGAAGTGTCTGGCGGAGATCAAAAGCACGATTGCGATCATCTTCTATTTTGAAGCAACCATGCAACAGAACTAGAATGGACTCTAAGGTAGCAGGAGGTTCAGTAGCAGTTAGAGGTGATTGATGAGTATGAGTGTTTGAGTTGGAGGAAGAATTATCTGGTATAAGAAATTAAGGCTCAATCCTACTAACTCAATTAAGACAATGTGGCACATTAAGATATTTACATGTGTGAAGAGAAATGTCAAAGTATGTGAAAATAGTTGACAAGTACATGGCGTAAAGTAATGGACGCCATTTCTTGTGATATTGAACAATTTGAGATATAATCGGTTGTGAAAGAATGAATGAAATAGAGAAATATAGATAATACAGAGCAGACATTTTTACGTAAGAAACTTCATTATTCTAAGTTTTCTTAGGTAGAAACAATGAGAAAATGATGAAATACAATTCAAAAAAATAGTTGTTTAGATATCTAGCATAGAATCTTCCGGGTAAACAGATATTTAGGGCACAAATAATTTTTTTGAAAGTGTCCAGAGTTTTGTTTTCAAATTAAACTTTAGTTATACTGTCTAGGGGTCCACCTTCTGCAGGTATGCATAAGATTTTGACAAATTTATTAGAATCAAATTCAATGTTGATATCGCGTACACTTGAATAAATGATACCGTTGTCATATGTTAAGTTATAATAGAACATACAGACAACATTCAGATAAATACGATAACGTGTAGCAACAAGTTCTTCAAATTGAAACTTTTGAAAAATATAAATATAGTCATTATCATGATGAAAATCATTAGGGTTGCCAGAAGATATATCACGTTTTGAGAAATCATTAAATCATGCATTGGAATTTTCTAGGTTTCACAAAAGAAAACTATCAAATTCACCAAAATTTGGCAAAATTGGATAAAATAAAGAATAATAGGAAATAAAGGTTTCTTCTAATTTTTTCGTAGATTTAGCAGCCATGGAAGAGATTATACCTTACAAAAATTGATTGAAGAGATATAGGATCCTTGAGAGGTGGAAATAAATTAGTGTTCTAATGAGAAGGAGGTGGTTTTTTGTTGGACTGTACGGGAATAACGAAAGAGATGAATAAATAGCAGCTAAAAACCATAATATTAAAGTGGGGCCAACCAGATCTCAATATTCTGGAAAATAGAGGACTATTTTCGGTCATAGACCAATTTTGGTGCAAATTTGATTCTTATTTTGAATCAGAAATGCAATGTCAACTTTAATCAATTATTTTAATTTCTTGAATTGATATAATATATAAAATGATAAGTACTAAATGGGCTTTATCAGATCATAAATTTGTGTAAAGTTTGTATTATCTCGGAGTAGCTGTAGGGGCCGGATCATAGCTAGCGGTGGTCCGAAGACACTTAAGTACCCTGTCACTTAAGGTTATTTACACTTTTTGATTTATGGGACCTTTCGGTTTGTACCTAAAATTATCAAAACTTTTAAAAACTTAAATTGAATAAGAATTTAAAGTAACTTATATTCCTATATTTTATCAGAATCTAGAAGTCCTAATTCTCGATGGATAAAGTTGAAGCGATCTTCAGCTAAAAGCTTGTTTAAGATGTCTACTACTGATGTTATTAATGATCCCTTAGAAAGTGATATCCGATCTCTATGTTTTTAGTGCGTGAAAGACATATTAGATTTTTAGGGAGATTAATAGTGCTAGTTTAATCACAGTAAATAGGAATCTTCTTATAGTGTAGATCAAAGTCTTCTAGGATTTGCTTCATCCATAAAATTTGTACACAACAACATCCTACAGCGATATACTCAGCCTCATTATTTGATAATGCAACAAAATTTTGCTTCTTGCTAAACCAAGAGACTAGAGACTTTTCTAGAAAATGATAAGTGCCAATGGTACTCTTTTAATTGACTTTGCCTCCAGCAAAATTATTATCCAAATAACCAATATGGTCAAAGGACGTAGTTTTGGGATACCATAAGCATGCTGTTAAAGTTCCCTTAGGGTATCGAAAGATACGCTTAACTGTGCACAAATATAATTTTTTAGGGTTAGCCTGATATCTAGCACAAAGACATACAAAAAACATAATATTTGGACGACTAACAGTTAGGTACTTATGTACGTCTATTGTTTTACCACTTCTTAAGAAAATCCTTCGTGTACTTAGCTAAATTAATGAATGTTTCTTGTGAATCTTGCTTGATTTGTAATCCAGGGAAGAATGTGAGTTCCCCCATCATGCTCATCTCAACTTCACTCTACATACACTTAACAAACTCATTATATAACATCTCATTAGTAGATCCAAATATGATATCATCAATGTATATTTGCACTAATAACAGAGAATTATTAGTAGATTTTATAAATAGGGTTGTATCAACTTTTTCTTTTAAAAAACTATTTTCAAGTATAAAGGAGCTAAGGTGCTCGTATCAAGCTCGTGGGGCTTGTTTGAGTCCATATAGAGCATTTCGTAACTTGAATACGTGGTCAAGATATTTGAAATCTTTAAAACCAGGGGGTTGCTTAGAAAAAACTTCTTCTGTTATAAAACTATTTAAGAAAGCACTTTTGACATCCTTTTAAAAAAGTTTGAAATTATAGAAACTTATAAAAGCACAAAGCATTCGAATAGATTATAATCTAAAAACTGGTGCATAAGTCTCATCGTAGTCAATGCATTTCTCTTGCTTGTAACCTTGAGCTAGGAGATGTGCTAATTGCGTGTGACTGAACCATTCTCATTTAATTTAATTTAGAAAACCTATTTAGTACCAATGATAGGATAATCATTAATTCTAGGAACAAGTTTTCAAACTTGACTATGCTCAAATTGGTTGAGTTTCTCTTGCATAGCAAAAATCCTATATTCATTAGAAAAGGCTTTTCCTACATTTTTTGGTTCTATTTGAGAAATAAAAGAAGTATTTTCAATGATATCTTTACTTGAAGAGCGTGTACTTATACCTTTTAATACATTACCTATTACCAAGTCCTTTGGATGATCTGTAAAGAATCTCAATCTCTTGGGCAGACTATCCAGATAACTTATTTCGGTGGTATCTTCAGGAGCCTTATTGGATATAGATCTGATATCTTCGTCACCACTGTCGTTTGTTGCTTGATCGTTGAGTCATCAAATTTGACATTGATTGATTCTTCAACAATCAGTGATTGCTTGTTTAATACTTGATAACCTTTGCTTTTGGCAACACAACCTAGAAAGATACTTTAATTGGTCTTGGAGTCAAACTTTTCTAGGTTATCTTTACTATTGAGGATAAAATATTTGTAACCAAAAACTTTCAAATAGCTAATAGTTGAAATTCCATCAAACCAAAGTTCATAGGGAGCCTTCTTCGATATAGCTTGAATAAGAACCAAATTTAAGATATGGCATGATATATTTACAACTTCAGTCCAAAAGTATTTCGGAAGATTATACTGATTTAACATAACTCTAGACATATCGCCAAGATTTTTGTTCTTCCGCTCCACAATACCATTTTGTTGAGGAGTTCTAGGACAGAAAAATTAATGAGAAAAACTATTTGTATTACAAAAACTTTTGAAATCACCATTTTTGAATTCTTCTCAATGATCATTTTGAATGCAAGAAATCATGAAACCTTTTTTGTTTTGAACCTTTTTGCAAAAAAGTAACAAATTCAGAAAATGCTTCATTTTTTTTTGCAAAAAAATATACCCATGTATATCTAAAAATTTATCAACAATTACATATGCATAAAGCTTACCACCAAGACTGACAACTCTATTAGGTCCAAATATGTCCATATGCAATAGTTATAGTGGTCTAGAGGTACTTACAACATTAATTAACTTAAATAAAGATTTAGTAGCTTTATTCTTTTCACAGTCAACACATACCATATCCTTCTTGAAATTAATCTCCAATAAGTCTCTAACCAGCTTCTTTGTGGATAGTCTTGCAATAATATCCATATTAGCATGTCCTAGACGCATATGTCATAGTCAGCTTTCATCTTTGTTGGCGTATAGACATATTCCTACATTGTTAGTATCCTTTGAAAGATAGAATATATATATATATATATATATATATATATATTGTCTTACCTAGTACCTTCAAAAATGATATTACCTGTAGATCTTTAATAATAGAGCATTTGCCTTTCACGAAGTTAATACTATAACCATGGTCAGCTAGATGACTGATGCTGAGTAGTCCAGTGATGTTTCTCAAGCGACAAAGCCTAGATGTCACCCGGACCTATAAAAACTTGGACTATCAAAACCTACCCCCGATTAGAAGGCATTTACCTCATCCCGATCACAAGAAGAGGTTTACCATGATCGGGGGTAAGGTACTTGCATTATTTCCTGAACAGAAAGAATAAAATGCATAAGGGACCATCCTTTTTTTCATGCTCTTCAGTTTTAATTCCTTCACTAGACAAATATCTTTAATGACATGATAGAAAGGAATACATATATGACCATTACCAATGATATATCATTTGATATTGTTACCAAAGTAGACGTATCCTTCTTTCTTCATTGATAAGGTTACAAAAATTGTTAGCATCATCATAAATATATCGTGACCAACCACTATCGAGAATCCACTTACTTCTAGCATGAGAATATTGGTCCACCTACAAAATGAGTTATATATGTAACCATTAGTAGCCATTTCCATGTGGGTCCATATGCGTTAGTCTTAGGTACCCATGTATATACATTCATATCTACTAACTTTTTAGTTCTACAAAATCTCAATATATGCCCTTTCTTACCACAGTAATGACATATAGTAGTATTATTGATATTTGGTGCAGAATTATAGATATGAGTTTGTGAAGCAGTTCTGTGTATTTTACGTGGATATATATAGTAGAATGCATGATTGTATGAAGTAATATGTTGTGTTCTATGTACATGATAGTTTGAGGTGTTATGTTGTATTCTACATGCATGATTGTTTAAAGCATTAAGCTTGTATTTAGACATCTTGTTGTGTGTACTCATTTGTTTAACTACATTTATCTTGTTAGACTGGGTAGTTGGTTGTTCAACCTATTTTTCCAATCTAATCTCTAATCTTTTGTAGGTAACATAAACTTTATCATATTTAGCAGTAAAAGCATCTATTCTACGAGCATCAACAGAATTGTTTTTCTTTGATTAGAGTTCCTCCTTAAGTTTCATATTTTCTTGACTGCTCTTGTCAATCCAGCCAAGTTCCTCATGAAGACAATGGTTGAGTTTGGATATCTCATCTGAATTATTACAAGTTGAAGTATCATTTACTTCATTCAATATAGTGGTACGTCATTCTATATTAGTCTGATAGGATTGAATATCTTTCCTAGCATGCTTGTACAATTCTCTAAGCTTTCTAAAATCCTCAAGTAAGTCACTGAAAGCATTACCTAATTCATCAAATTTAAAATTATCGTAGAAATGGTTATCTGTTACCTGATCAGTCAGTGGCATGAAGCATAAGTTTCTCATATATTGAGATTAGTATTTTCTTGAGTGCTCTTCTTCATATTCACTCGCTTCACTCTCATGCTAGATACTTGTATTTGCAAAGTTCTTTGATGATGTCCTTCTGGATGAGCGATCGTGGTAATTTTCTTTTTTTATTGTTTGACAATCACTCTTTATGTGACATATCTTCTTACAGTTGTAGCACACAGGTTCTTCATCACTGATGTTGTTGTACTCCTTCTTCTTTGATCTCTCGAACTTTAGAAATTTTTTAAAGTTCCTGCTGGTCAAGAAAACTTCTTCATCTTGAGATACATCATCGTCAGAGTTACAGTTGGACCTTCTTGTGATGTGTCTTGAATATAATCGTCTTTTCCTTTGGCGTAGGATCTTCAGATTTCTTGAGATCAAGCTCGTGAGTCATCATCTTGCCCATGAGAGTCTTATGGGTTATCATGGTGAGATCATTCTGTCCCGGCGGTATTCATGAATCTGATGAACAAGGTGTTTCACCAGTATCTTGATAAGTTTGTGGTAGCATTCATTGATGATATTCTTGTATATTCAAAAACCACTGAGGAGTATGAGGAGCACCTAAGAATAGTTCTGGATACCCTCAGGAAGGAGAAGCTTTATGGTAAGCTCTCGAAGTATGAGTTCTTCCTTGACAAGGTTGAATTTCTTGGACATTTGGTGACAGGAGACGGGATCTCAGTTGACCCGGAGAAGATTTCAGAAGTGGAATCATGGGCTACTCCGAGTTCAGTAGCAAAGATTATGAGTTTTCAGGGGCTAGCAGGTTATTACAGGCGATTCGTACAGGATTTCTCCAGGATTGCAGAGGCGATGACTAGGCTGACCAAGAAGGATGTAGATTTTGTCTGGACTGAGGATTGTCAGGCCACTTTTAATGAGCTGAAATAAAGATTGACGACAACTCCAATGTTGACATTGCCATCAGGATCAGTTATATTTAATATCTATAGTGATGCTTCAGGAAAGGGTTTGGGTTATGTCTTGCAGCAGAATGGGAAGGTGATTGCCTATGCTTTCAGGTAATTATGTCCACATGAGAAGAATTACCCTATCCATAATTTGGAGTTGGCAATGGTCATATTTGCTCAAAAGCTATAAAAATACTATTTATACGGGAAGCGTGTGGAGATCTTTAATGACCACAAGAGCTTGAAGTACATATTTACACCGAAAGAGCTGACACATGAGATAGCGGCGATGGTTGGAGTTGATGAAAGACTTCGACTTATTATTGCAGTACCATTCGGGAAAGGAAAATATAGTCGCTGATGCCTTGAGTAGTTACCCAGTGGCTATTTACTTGACTATGGATAGACACTTATTGACCGATCTTGAGAGTTTGGGCATTGAGGTGCTAGTTCCTGGTGTAATGGCAAAAATATTGGGATTGCAGATAAAATTTGAGCTAATGGACATGATCAAGACTGCACAGTACATTGATGAGTCTCTGAGGAGTATTAGGGCACAGGTTCATATGGGTTTATCAAAGGACTTCACCATCGCTGATGATGGATCATTACCGTACGGTACCAGATTATGTATGCTGAGTGTAGAGTTTCGCGAGGATGTTCTTCAGGAGGTGCATCAATCTCAGTACTCAATGCATCCAAGTGCCAATAATATGTATAAAAACCTGAAGGAGCATGTATGGTCACTACAAGAAAAATTATCTTTCTTGACGGTCAATTTCTTGACGTATGGCCAAACCCGTCAAGGAAAGCATTTACCTTGACGGTTTAGACATACATCAAGAAAGTATCCATTTTTTTGTTATGTATCAAAATTTGACTATATTACTTGGTGGTTTTATATGAAGCGTCAAGAAAATCCATTGCAATACTTGACAGTTTGCTAATAACCGTCAAGTAATGCATGTGCAGAAAAAATCTCGCGCATATTTCAGATGCCATTTTTATAAAAAAATTAAAAAATCATTAACAGTTTTAAAAAATTTGGGGATCAAGGGTTTCTTATATTTTTCACATATACTGACTTCTTTTCTACCGATCCCCAATCCCTAACACCACCAACCCTCCCCCGCTCGCTGAACCCCATAACCCCTCTATGTCGTCGAGCTGATGAGGGGGTACCTGGCTCGGTTCATCGTCGCACCGGACTTCGACGTGGACGACGTCGAGAACTTTGTGCGGCCTTCGCCTGACCCCCAATAGAAGCCCCTCTACCAAAGACCCACCGCCTCTAGAGCGACTGCATGCTACGGACGCCTAGCGAAGAACCCCTTTGGGATGAGCCCGCCGACGACCGGTGTGTACACCTGTGCGAGACAGTAGTTGCCGCTTGCCGAGCACTGTTCGTTCCTCCACCGATCCGCAGCCTCAAAGGTCAACGCCGAGCTCCTCGCCCCTCTCCACTGTGAGAAGACATAGTTGTGTAGACGACCATGACTCCTCCGCCTCTGTCTTCGTCCGATGTTGTGCCCACCGACTTCTCCATCATGTACCGTCGCCAGAGTCATCCACCTCAGCCTCAGCCACATCGACGATAAGGTCGACAAAGCCCAGATTTGAGATCGTCGAGAGGTCCAATCTCTCCTCCTCCTCCTCTTCTTCTTCTAGATTTGGTTTTTTTCTATGTATGGCACAACAAGATGTTGTCACGATGACAAAGAGCACAAAACTTGATATTGGAGTGCCCTGGTTATGCTTTATTTAGAGTTTCGAGGGTGTTTGCATTCATTTTAGATCGAGGTATAGCGATTTGGGGTTTCGTATGGTGTTTCTTTATAAGCTCAACTGGGCGAGTTGACGACGAGTTCTAGCTCCTTTAAAATCTAGTAAGTAGATCCGTTCTTCTTTGTTGTGAATTCCTGATTCCTTCTTTCATTTCCTGATCATTAGAAAATGAGTAAGTTCTTCAAAGATTTCTTCTCAATTATGATTCTCACATGTTTGATTTAATTTCTCATAGGAATATATTTAGTTCGAATTCGTCGAACTTCAATCCACGAGCTCGAGGAGTCTTTTCTCTTGTGTTTCTGGATCATTTTGCTCAGGTTAATACTCGTTCCGTGAGCTACATTCAGATGCTTCGATTTTGGATATGAACCTGGTCTTTTCCCTATTTTATGGTATTTGATTTGAGCGATTTGGCTTATACTTAGAAGGTCCTTGCCTACAAGAAAGTCCATCTGTCCAGAAGGCTCCTAGCCTACAAGTAGCTACTGACCACGGGTGTATTATTTTCAAAGGGAGCAGCAGCTAATATGAATGGATGGGCAACATTTCAATCAGAAGTACGTATACTAACCATTAACATAACTCCTTTTTATTTTGATTATGCATGTAGTATGTTGCTAGGCTGACTGAAAATGAAAATACATACAAGTAGATGTATTTTCACAATATTCTTCTTAGATGTTTATTTTTCCTCTCTTTGTAGATCAGCAATCTTGACGATTCTGATGGTTAATGACTTCTTTTAATTTTTTTGTAGCAAAGTATGTACTTTTTCAACTCTAAGGAGCATAGAAGAAAAGTTATTCGACAATGGCTACTTCAAAGAATCTGGAACCTTCATTTCAGGGTACCGGTCAAAGAGTGTATCCTCTGAACAAACACACATGCATGTGTAGACATACATAGACATACGAATATTATTTAATCTTTTTTATTACTTGTATATTTCATTTGGAATATATATATATATATATATATATATATATATATATATATATATATATATATATATCGAGCACTTTAGTATGTAACCTAACAATGTTGACTGTGCAATACTTAACATTACACAGTAGAATGGAAATATGGCATATTGAGATATTTTAGCTTGTTCCTTTACCTAAGTCATATTATGGTAAATTTTATACAGGGGACTCTGTTTTACAGGTAAGTACTCATTTCATATTGTTTTGCTGCTTGTGGTATAATGATTGTCTTTTGATTTATTGGCATTATTTGTTAAGGATGTTGCTTGCAACAGCCTGCTATTTTTCAAAATTAGAGTTATTCAACTTGGTTAAGCATGTTTCTTGTGTTTTAGAATATCCCTTCATATAGGATAAATACTCTAAACTAGATATAATTCTACTTATCCCTAGATAGGAGTTAGTGACATATCATAGTTCTAACTCTTCTTCTATGAGTTGTTTGTATTACCTTCTTAAACCATTGGTAATTCCTTATATTAAAATTTGTTGGGTTTTTTATTATCCTTTTATAGTGAGGAATAAAGAAATAGAAATAAATTGAATGGTAATATTAGATTCTTTTTTAACACAATCTTGTTTTCCATCTTCTCTTCTAGTATCAATATAAAATAGGACTTTTGATATCATCGTGTTCGAAAATATGCCTAAATGAGAAGATAATCAATTTTAATGTGGTTATGAGTCTAATACATCAATATACAAGAAGTTTGAAATGTCTGGGCAACCTCACCAACATGTTAGGGTAACTAAAACGAGGAGCTTGATGTTAGGCTTTGTTAATGAGAAGATAACCTAACTTTTTCATTGGCTCAAACTTGGGTAATTTGTTTCTATTCTTTTATTATGTTATAACATATTTATGACTATTGACATATTTGACTTAGTTCTTTTCTAACTATATTTGGACCCTTATCCAAGTTCTTGTTAGGCTCTTGCCTCTTCTCTACGTTAGTAGAAATTAAATAAGATTCTGCTGCTCATCAATTCTATGGAAAGATAACTCTGTCGATATTCTTACTAATGATGTTGGGGTTGTAGTAGTTTCAGATAAAGATGGGGAACCACAAGTATTTAATAGCTACGTAAGTTTTCTAAAATTTTCTTTATTTCCTTTCTCCTCTAGCATGCTTTCTTGAAACTTATATTTTTTGGGATCTATTTATGTAAATTTAGGTGGGTGGTGGCATGGGAAGAACAAAATACGATAACATTTAGGAATTGTGGGTAGTATCTAACTAAAAGTTGGAGCTAAATTGAAACTGAATTAGAAAATCATAAGGGGGTTGTTATTATGTCATAATCATCTTGTATTGATATATTTATTCTAATCTAAACTCCGGCCTCAAAACATATCTCAGCTATGGATCTCAACTCCAAAGTCCGATGGCTTCACTGATGGATTGAACACATTTTTTGTGTCTAATTGTCTCCTTAACAATCTGACACCAACCTTTGGTGAATTAGTAATTACAAGATCAATGCCTCAATTGCAGATTTACCATAAAGGCCAGTAAGGTATCATTCAAATTTTCTGTTAGCACAATTTTAATTCATGGAACTAACAAATAACCCTCTAAATGTTTCATAGACAAAGTGTAAAAAATAGATATAGTTTTACATTCCTAGACCTTTTCATTTCTGTTGCATAACATAAAGTAAAATCCCAATTAAATCACATGTTGCATACTCGAGGATCATATAAGTCTCTTAGTATAATGTATCAAAGGATATCAGCCTAAGCATATCTTCGTTGCTACTTCCTGCTGTACCAGGGGCAACAACTAGAAGCCAAAGAGCATTAATCTGCTAGTGTGTAGTCCTTTGTCACTAGCTCATGTCCAGAGTCTAGTTTTTATGTCAAAGTTTATTTAGAGGGGCATTATTTTTTACTCCAATGCATATTGTCTATATCAAGTTGTCCATATATAGCACTATGTGGTTTATTCTTAAATGGTTAAATTTTGTAGGGGTAACCCAATTGCATATGATCGCTAATCACTATGAAATCAGACTTGTTAATGGTGACTTCCTAAGGGTTTGTGCATATCTCACTACTTTTTCTATTTTCTAAATTAAGCAAGTAGCTAAGGTCAAGCATGCTACGGTGAACTATAATTTCAAGGATAAACTCAAAAAGTAGGACACTAGTCGTTGTAATATACTGAGTTGTCATGTTCATTATTTTACAAACAAAGCTGAAAACAGAACGTAATCAAACCGATGGCTAATAAAAAGATTATACCAAGCAAATAATAGGAAATAATAGAGTTTAACAGGATAGAAGTATTCCATGACTGAACTGAAGTCTAATTAAATTCATAATTCCTTCTTCATACTCAATTTAATGTATTCTCCGTGCAGCATAATTTTTTTTAGTGTCAGTATTATCCTTGCAAAGGCAGTAATAACAGTAATATTGGATTATATGTTTACTATCAATGAATGGATGAGAGGGGATGTAGGCCTTGTATGGCCGACATGTCAATAAATTAATGAGTATAAAGTGACAAAGGGATGTAGAAAGTGTTTATTCTTAAACAAATTAGGTGTGAGCAATAAGTAAAGAATCACATATTGTTGCAATGGGGAACCAGTATAGCTTGAAGTAATGGTTGCACCTCTTCTTGACCTTTGCCAATCTTGGTCACTTTAATAAAATTATGTTGTTCTTCTAATTTAAAATAGTAACTTGAAGAAACTTATATGTTGGAATTAAATGACTCTTTACGGTTTGCATAACCCTTAATCCTTATCACAAGTTTTGTTGCAATGACAGAAACTTTAACACTCTAACATTCACATAGTAATTATATAGCCTGTATCTGTTTCCATATATGCAAACTTGATGTGATAATCGTACAAGGTACTTAATTAATGGGTATATCGATAAAACATAATCAATAAAAAATAACCCCTATTCAATAGTATCCATTTATGAAGTACTATACAATACAGTACCAAAGGGATCCTTTGCCCAAATAATTAATTTAATTGATTTTTTTTACTGTGTCAAGGCTCGAATTCTACCGATCTGGCCAGATGTCCGCTGCTACCACTGAGCTATAAGCACTAGATAATTTAATTAGGTGTTGTTTGGCTTACATAATTAGTTGCAATCATTTTTCTTACCAAATACAAACTCTGAATTGCAATATAGTTTATTATTTATAATTTTGGCTCTCTTCATAACTATTTGGATGGTGTAGCTTCTCCAATTGTTAAAGTACATACCTTGCCAATCTTTTATATTTTCTAAATGTCTCACATTTAATTTTTTCTTAGACAATCATGCTTTTAATTGAACCAGACATTGTGGAGGAAATATTCAAGGATGGATCTACAGTGCTTGCTCAAAGGTTTGTATCTTTCTTGTGTATTACCTCATAATGTAAATTACTACAGGCATTAATTTATCTAAATAGGATGTTGGAGTTTTGATGTGGTTCTATAATTTCCTTATTGTGAGTTGATGGTGGGATGCTTTTATTAAATGTAGGTTGGATTCGGAGTATCCAATATGCAACATGTTAAAGCTTTTTATATGTGAGGTTTGTCAACTTAAGATGAAACCAGGAGAGGGTATCTCTATATATGTAGGTTCTTCTCAACCTAGGAAACTATGCCCCTAGGATAGTCCTCTCCTTTGCTGTAAACCCCCTGATTTTCAAGAATTTTTAAATTTGGATTTTTCACAATTTTCTGGAATTTTTTGGGAATTTTCTGTAATTAAACTAAGGTATTTTAATTATTAAATAATTTTTAAATGATGTAAAATAATATTAAAATATTATAAAAATTATATTTTCTAGTGTAAAATTAAAAACCAGACATAGGGTAATTTTCCGGGAATTTCTTGGACCCCGGAAGTATTTTTAAAGCCCTAAAAACTAATTAATAAATTAAACCTAATTGAACCATAATAAACCCGGTTTATTTGGCCTGAACCGAACCGAACTGAACCCGGTCTAGATGAACCGGGTTTAAGGTTATTGGGTCGGATCCGGGCCGTCAGTTCAACCCGACCCGACCCGTTTTTACCAGACCCGCTTCCCTGTTTGCGGATCGGGCCGGATCCGCCGCTGACCCGACCCGACTCGTCGAACCCGACCTGGCCGAGCTCCTCATCTTCCCCGACCGTTTTAGCCACCGTCCGCCGCTCCGTTTCTTCTTCCCACAACCGCCGGCGACCGCTCCGGTTCCCCTCCCACACCGGACGACTCACCCTCTCCCTCTTCCCCTATAAACCCTCTGCCCTAGCTGCCCGGACTCGCCTCCCTCTCCGCCCAGCTCCCTTCTCCGCCACCGGAGCTCCATCTCCCCGCCTGAGCTGACCCCAGCCATCTCCTCCTCGACGATACAGCACCTCCCCCAGCCCTCCGGCGACGCCACACTGCCACCGCCTCACTGCCCTCTCCTTCTCCTTCCTCCCGCGTCTCCAGCAACCTCCGACGACTTCGCCAGCACCTCCGCCGTCGTCCCAGCCTGCCGCCGCCTCCACCAGTAAGCTCCGGCCGAGCCGCCTCCCTCCGGCGATGCCCCAGCACCCCTCCGACGAAGTCTTCGGCGTGTAGAACTGAACCCTAACCCTAGATCTGACCCGGACACGGCCGACCAGGACTCGGACACGACGCGGACACGTAAAATTGGATTTCCCGGAGCCCTGTTCAGGTACTCATTTCTCTCTCCTCGTAGCCCCATTTTCGATTCTATCAGTTGTGACACGAACCCTGCGTGACCCCCTCGGTGCCCGTGCAAACCGCTCGGTGCATCGCGTCCTGTGCCGATCGCGAACCGCGATCCAAAAATGGGAAAATCAATGCCCTGTTTCACCCCGGAAATGAGTACGCCCCGCCAAACGGGACGACTTGGTCGCGTGCAATTTTCTTCGATACGTGCACGTCGTTGATACGGACGTGCAGGATTTCGCAGAAGATGATTCGGATGTGCGTGCACACCAGAATCAACGCGTATCCGCCAACAACACCCCGTATCCGTCCTTTCTGGTTCTCGATGTAACTTAGTGTACACACGTCGGATCGAGACGAAACTTGCACCATCGAACTCGTAGCAATACGCTGGTCCTGTGACCCAAGTTTGGTTCGATTCTGAGAACGTTGACAAAATCGTGTCGTGGGCCCCACAGGCTCCACTTGACGGGCAATTTTGTGATCGGCTCATCGGAATCCAATTCTGGAAGTTCCGTTGGGTTCGTATCATCGTTCCAGACCTGTTGACACTAAGTTGGATGAATTTGGAGACCTTTGTTCCTGACACATTTTTCGGTGCAAAGCGGCCCACATTTGGACCATGTTTTGCCCTTAAATGTCAATTTTGCCCCTGTGTCCAAATTGGACTCAAGGACAGGCAATTCTAGCTGATTGATATTTTCTGAATCTGATGGTGATGTTTGTTTCAGCAAATAGAGCAGTCCCTGCAATTCCTGCTGAAGTCAGAGCTACAATTGGAGTCAGAACCCCAGGCAAGTGTACCTTGCCAAATCCTGCAGTTTTGCTACTTATTTTCTTGACATATATATTTGTTGTACATGCTTAAACCTAGGACCGTGTGACTTACTTAGCATCCGATTAATAGTCGGGTGCCAACCCCGTACGCGGAGTTGTGTAACGTCACATAGACATGGATATCATGACCCTTTGCATTCTCGTACTTGCATTATCAAGTACGTTTTACCCAGGACACCTGACACTATTTCATGATACAGAATTGTCCTGAGATATTCATGGTGATTCTGTATAGGATACAGTTTTCATGGCTTATTCCTTTGCTTAGATATTATATGACTTGATCCATTAGTTATGATCCTGCGTGGCATGGACATGAGACGTCGTGGACATGAGATGCATGATTACATTGGGTGGGGAGAGACACACAAACTACAGGTTGATTATATATTATGCCGGCATCTTAGTCTTTCTCCGAGCTAGACAACCACATGATATCACTGCTACCGGCTCCCCTACACAGAGCTTGTAGTAGTTTCAGCTTGAGTTCTAGTGCTACTCTCATCTTGCATATCACTTAGCTGGTTATATATTTACCCTATTGTTTCATTTATTTGCTGTACTGCATTATCTTTGGCTTATTTTATCTGTACCTTGCTATGTCCCCTGAGGACCTGGATCCAGATTATGTCCCCAGGTTTAGTAGACGAGATCGATCCCGAGGTATACAGGACAGGAGCAGAAGCAGGAACAGGAGCAGGCACTAGAGCAGCACCAGATCCAGTAGACGGGTGATCTCTGTGGGTATCTTCTGAGTATATACTATTTCCATACTCAGTACTTTTGTTGATATCTTTATTTTGTATCTTGACAGTAGTATCAGACTTGTATCGGGCTTGTTCCTCGATTTATGTACTTGTGACTTGATATTTATGTTTATATTCTTTTTTGTTGATATTGTTATATTCATTTTGTGGATGAGATTAGTAAACCCTGATCATTGTAATACAGCTTAAGCATGCCCCGATGGTCCATTAAATTGGGTTTGTCCATCGGTGCGTGCTGCTGGCCATTGCCACGTGTCTAGTCCCTTGATATTTTGGGACTGGAACGTGACATTTGCTCAAGTTGCATTGCCAAAAAAGAAGCCATGGAAGGCAAAAGATATTCGAGAGGTATTTTTACTATCTCAGTTGTGGACACATCAAACTCTCTATAAGCCTAAGAGTAAAAGATGCGAATTACTTTTTCTTCTTCTTTTAATTTGATCCTGCTTCCTCTAGAAACAGTTCTGCAAGTGAATAGTCAAATTTTATCTTGTATTTATTTGTAATCTAGTCTTCCAGATGTTGTTCATAATAGTTCAGTTGAGTTATTATACTCTCTTTTTTTCTCCAAGATCTCGTTTTCTTGTTCATTGTTCAATAAACTCATTAACATTAGTAACTTGTGCTCTTGTTCTCTCAGGAACTACATGTGCTTCCAAATGAAGGCTGTTGTGATAGGATGGGTTTCAGATTCAGATATTTTGTTATATAGTTTGACAATATGCAATGTATTTTAGTTTACTTGTATATATAGGTTTTGGATGTTTAAGAAATTGTACGAAAATTACATATTTGGTCTATTTGGATATTTGATTGGATGTTGACGGTATATAACCATGTATTATTAATATAAAAATTATGTTTATTATTGTTCTTTGATGTTTGTGATATTTTGGATTATGTTGATATTATGTGTCGGTAAACGCGACAAAAGGAAGTATATAATATTTAATTATAAACAAAATTTTGGTTAAACCAAATTTAACTTCTCTTGACTGTTTTTAAACATCAAGAAATATTTTTCTTGACGATTTTTCTCGATCAAGAAAGGGCTTTCTTGATGTTCATTAACCGTCATCTAGGACACAATCAAGAAAAGTTTTCATTTACCTTGACAACTTTTTGATATGCTTTCTGGATGGTTTAAAACCATCAGGACAGGCTTGTTACTTGATGGTTCAAAACCGTCAAGAAAACAAAAATAGAAATCGTCAAGAAAATAAAAACAAGAACTGTCAAGAAAAGTGGTAACTTTTCTTGACTAAGGCCTAGATGACGGATCCAAAACCATCAAGAAAACCCTTTCTTGATAGAGAAAAATTGTCAAGAAAGGCCATTTTTCTTGTAGTGGGTGGTATGGCATGAAGAGGGAGGTGGCGTGCTTCATATCCAGGTGTCTAGTGGGCCAGCAGATAAATGCAGAGAGGTAGAGGCCAGGAGGTTTACTTCAGCCTTTTCCCATCCCAGAGTGGATGTGGGAGCATGTGACCATGGATTTTGTTTTGGGGCTTCCGCGTTCTCTAGGAGGAAAAGATGCGATTTGGGTCATCGTAGACAGGTTGACCAAATCAGCTCACTTTTTGCCATTCAAAGTGGGTACGTCTACAGAGAAGCTAGCGGAGATGTATGTACGATAGATTTTCAGATTACATGGAGTTCTTGTGAGAATCATCTCAGATCGGGATAGTCGCTTTACATTCCACTTCTAGAGGAATTTTTAGGCTAGCTTGGGCACCCAGATCAAGTTTAGTACCACATATCACCACCAGACAGACGGACAGTCGGAGAGGACTATTCAAACCCTCGAGGATATGCTTCGTACTTGTGTTTTGGATTTCAAAGACTCTTGGGAGGAATATCTTCACCTGTTATAGTTTGCTTACAACAGTTACCAGGCCAGCATTGAGATGTCATCATTCGAGGCTTTATATGGACGGAGCTATTGTACTCCTCTATCATGGGATAATGTTGGTGAGAGGGCCTTGGTTGGGCCAAAGATGGTTGTGGATGCAATTGAGAAAGTAAAGTTCATTCAAGATAGATTTTGGGTGGCCGAGGACAAAAAACGGCATTGGGCCGACAACCACCGGAGACCTTTGGAGTTTGAGGTATACGTTTTATTTTGTATTTCTTGTGATTGCTTATTTTAGATTGAGTGTTAAGGTTATATTTTGTTCTAGGCTGGCGATCTAGTGTTCTTTCGGATTTATCTGACATGGGACACGATTCGCTTTGGTGGAGACGGGAAGCTTAGTCCACAGTATATCAAACCCTTCGATGTTCTTGTGAGGGTCGGTGTACTAGCCTACAAACTAGACTTGCCTCATGCACTAGAGGGAGTGCACAACATGTTCGACATGTCACAGCTGAGATGATACATGGCAGACCCTAGCCATATATTAGATAACTTGGAGATAGAGGTGGGTCCAACTCTCAGTTACCCAAAGCAGCTGGTGGAGATTCTAGATTGCAGGGAGAATGTGCTATGAAACCAGACGATTCTCTTGGTTACGTCGCTTGGAGGCATTACTCTCCGGGAGAGTCTGCTTGAGAGATAGAAGCCGAGATGCGCGAGCGATACCCCTATCTCTTTGAACAGTGAGGTAACTTTCTTGCTTGCTGTGATTTCTTGTTATAATGCTAGTTCTTTCCTTAAATTTCGAGGATAATTTTTTTCTAAGGAGGGTAGACTTGTCACTACCATTTTTCTAGAATAACGGTATTATTGTCATTTGCATATTATACATATATAGTGTTATATTTTTATTTATAATAATGTGTATGTTATAATATGTGTAACTAATATTATTATAGGTTAGTAGTTGGGCGATTTAATTTGACAAGACCCTAATGGACCTAACCAACTTGACATGATAACTTAACAAATTAGTTGGACTAGGTCCAATTAGACCCATTCCTTTAGTTAATTAAGGAGGTTAGAATTAAGTTTAATTAGTTTAGAAGCTTCTCCCATTAATTAGTTCTTCATGACAACCCAATAGGGGTAAACTTATCATTTTATATTGGTTGAAGAAGAGCCTAGGGTGGCCGACCCTAATTAGAGGGGAACATTATCTCTCCTCCACTCATTCATCCTATTTTAATTTCCAATTAGTGTTTTTCTCCAAATAGTTTATCCCTCCATCAAATTCTTTACAAATTACTCTCAAATTCACTCATCCTCACCATCTAAGGAGACTAGAAGCTTGAGGTTGGCAAGAGCACTTGGAGAAGAAGGATTGGCTAGAAGATGTGTCCCATTGGGTCCATTTGAGCTTTCATTGGAAATCCATCTCTCAATAGGTAAAATTATGAATGTCTTCTTTATTTAAATTCTAATTCATGCATTTGACCATTAGAAATCCTTCCATGGCTTAGGGCTACCCTTAGGAAGAAGAATTAGGTTCATAGGATCCCTATTGTGACTTCTACATGTGTTTTTGTGCCTATTTTGGAAAAATCCCAATATTGGTGCACCAAGTGCTTGTCATTAAGTTATTTGGATCTAATTAGACTTAGATTGATAGTAGGGGATTAGATACATGTCCACAATTGGATACAAGTAGAGCGTATCATGGTATTTTATGACACGCTATGGCACGGGGACCTAATTTAGGGCTTTGTGCTAAATTCCTACTAATTCTTCTTGATTGCTTCATATTAGATATTATTAATGTTCTTTTATTATAATTCAATCAATATGTTTTGTTATAGTTATTATATTAGAAGCTAGATGTGAGTATCATGATACTAGTTGGGTCATGCTAGTTGGAGCATGCAAAGTGTTTGTATAATTGTATTAGCTATGTATATATGTGGATTGATAGGGTAAGGGGAAATTGGACAGCAACTGTGTACCAAGATCTAATGCAGGGTTCCCTACAGTTGTGGGTGATCCACAATATGCAAGGATGTTAAGTAAAGGAGTTGTTCCTGAAGGTGAAATTAAGGGGGGCACTTAATATCAGTTAAGAGACAACAACAGCTAGTAAGTGTACTGTGTGCATTATGAGGTGATATGATCGTATCGAGTGGTGCTGTTGTCTTAGGATGGCCGGGTGATGCAGTAGCAGGGTGTCGGGTTAGAGATATTGGTGTTGTGAACTATGATGGGTACAACTTAGCCCTGTGCATGCATTGGTAGTTCTCTGGTTCAATATAGACCTGGGAGTAGTGAGTTTATTCTCGTATAAGTTAGATGAGGGTACAGCAGCAACTGATGTGCCATATGCACATTAGCAAAGCATTGTTGCTGTACACAACAACTAGTTATAGTAACATCAAAAATGTTGAATGTTGTAGTGAGGTGAGAGCATGGGTTAGTGGTTGTCTGTGCACTGTGAATTATGATGGGGTGTTGTTGTGGGAGATCAATTATTCATAGAAAGTAGCAAGGTGATTGTTGTTGTTGTTGTTGATGACTTTGGTTGCAGACTTAGTATGGGGTAAAGTAATGTCTGTTACAGGTGGAGAAATATTAGAGGCCTGATACCTTAGTATTAGGTATTGCATTACAAAGGACTCGAGCAGTTGGGTTTTGTTTAGGATATGAACATTGTGTCCAGATGTTGATCTGGATCTAATATAACAGCAGTAGCTATTGTATCATGGATGCAGGCCTACAAGCAAAAAGAGTTTGAGCTGGATATGTGTGAATGTGAAGAGATGTGTGTGTAGTTGATGGTTATGTATTTGAGGGTATTAGTGAATGAGAAGTTATCAGCAGGTATATTAGGGAGAGTTATGATGTATAGGATTAGTGTTAAGAGTGCCAGTGTAGGTTTAGTTGTTGGGTATCAGTGTAGGTGCATTTGTGGATAACTATGTGTAGGAAGAGAGCTTAGATCCTGAGAGCAATGCCTAGGTTTTGGGGCAATTAGATATAGGTTGATACTATAGTATATTCATACACTTATTAGAGTATCAGGCACTTGGATTCTGTATGAGGGATAAGTATGAAGACTGATACCAGGTATCATGGGTATAGGTAGAGATAGAGTTATGTGATATAGATAGGATATGAGTGTAAGTACCTATATTATATATGTATGATATATATATAGCAAGGTAAGTGGGGAGTTAAGTTATTAGACTTGTTTAGAGTAACCCTAACCAAGGTATACTCGATAAGTTATACATATATAAGTTATTTAATAATATTAACTAGTTAGCTAATACCTACAAGTTATGGATCTAAAATCAAGGTATTTGACAAGTTTGACCTAGTTTGACTACTATAACCTAGAAATGATCTAGAAAACATATTATGACTGATTTAGCATATTTATCACTTTATTACACCCAAGTGACATAATATTCATATATAGGTCTGTGTGACACCAGCTCAGACACCAAGTTATATCCATTGCTCTGGACCACAGGCGAGTATATTTTTCTGTTAGATTTATTATATGATAGTGTATATATACTTGTTCTAGAACTGTAATACCTGACTCTGACATATGGTTACATGGACTGGTTCTATATGGATCCTGTCAGGAGATGTTATCCCTTCATAGTGTGCATTAGATACTCCTTACACATATACTTTATCATGTGCTTCGGGTATTCTTGTGCTCGTATTTATTCATGTGATTCATGTGCTCACACTATCTCATGTGCTCAGTGTGCTATTATTATAATCATGTGCGTAACGTATCGTGATTGGATCCATGAGTATTGGATCGGACGGGGGTGTAGAAGTTAGTTATGTGATCAATCTCTTAGCGTAATCATGTGTATGACGATTATACATCTGACATATAATCGAGTTGCCATAGAAAAATCATATGTAACCGAAGCCGATCACATATCGAACTTGTGCTCTTAATCATATAGACAGTATTCTAGTTTCTCTTACTTACAATTCATGCTATATTGCCTGTATTTACCATTCCAGATCCTATTGTATTTATTTGCATGTTTCAGCTGTATTTTTAATTTTTAGTCCATCTTGTATTTTTTTCTATTGCTTGTCATATATTCTCTACCATGTATTTAAAACTACTTTTATAGTTTTGACTTTGCTCTAATCCTGACTGAATATATTTTTTAGATGATTGGCTAGAGGAGATGTGTCCCACATGCTACGGACCACAGAATGGCGAGCCATCTGAGATTATACTTTTAGGGCAGGATGATATAGTGCCAGTTGTTGAGAAGATTTAGCTATTTCATTATTATATTAGATATTGCCATATCTTAGATATTTTGACGTGTTGTATATATATTTGAGACTTTGTATTGTGACTTGAGACTCTATTCGTCTATTCCATATCGTGCTATATCTTCCTCTAGTGTTATTGTGATTGGGTATAGATTATCATATTATCATATTGTTCCTCCATTTGGTGTTGAGATATTATTCACAGGTACATTATATATATTATGAGAGATATTTAGATAGTATTGTTGACCTAAATAGTATTCTACCGCCGATGTTGTCACTACTATATTTTCTAGGAAAGAGTATATTGGTTATTTCATAATTTATTAAATATTGTGCATATTAAATATTTATTTATTGTATTATTATTTATTGTTAGCATATTATATTTTATTTTTAGACTTATTTTAGTGGACCTAACTAGTTTAGATTAAATCCATGGACCAACATTTAATTCTAGTTAGAATTGAGCCCAATAATAAGCTCATTCATTAGGAGGATGATTAATTAAGTTAAACCCATTAGACTAGAACCTTCCTTCCTTAATTAATTTCTTCATGAGAGGCCCAAGGGGTATTTTAGACTTTACATAGTAGCTTGAGGGAGGGGACAAGGGAGGCCTATATAAGGGGGTAAAAACTTTCTCTCTCTTCATTTTTATTTCCAAATATAGATCTAGAATTTTCCTTAACCAAATTTCTTTATTTCCACATCAAATCCCTACCAAATTTCTTCTCAATTTCTTTTTAAATCATCATTGGAGGTTATTAGAGCAAGGGTCTACAAGAAGAAAGCAAAGATCTACAAGGAGGAGTAAAGATCTACAAGTTGGAGGCTCTTTTCACCCAATTTGGGGATTTTATTGGGAATTCATCTCTCAATAGGTATAATTAAGTTTTTTTCTCATTAATTAGACTCTAAATATATGATTTAATTATTATGAACTACCCCATATGCTAAGGCTACCCATAGGAATTGGAATTAGGTTCATAGAAGGTCTATGGAGAAAGTTATGGTGTATTTTGTGTCAATTTTGGGAGAATTCCGAGATTGACATATTTTATGTTTGTCAATTGGTCAATTAGACCAAATTGATATGTGTTTGATTGTGTGTGGCTAGTGTCGTGTCAATAATTGGATACGTGTAGGCCGTATCCCAATAGTTTGGAGGTACTGATTGATTTAGAATTTTTTTCCGACACGAGGGTTTGAGCATGTCATATTTTGACACGAACACGTACATGTGTAATTGACTCTTCGTACTATTCATAGATACTATTTTAGACTTGGTCGTATCCTTCGGGGTAAGTTTGGTTGTAGGGTGGACTCGTATGGCAAGCGTATCATAGATCTAGTGTGATACGGGTGCGATGCACTCCACGTGTTTATTTTCTTGTATTTCATACAATTGTTTATAGCTATTAGTGATATGTAATTGTATGGTTATATATATATATATATATATATATATATATATATATATATATATATATATATATATATATATATATGTATAGTGTTATGTATGTATTTGTGTGTGTGTGTATATATATATATATATATATATATATATATATATATATATATATATATATATATATATTTATATATATATAGATATATATATATATATATATATAGAGAGAGAGTGGTATATATGTATGTGTGTGATTATATATATAGAGAGAGAGTGTGTGTGTGTGTGATTATATATATAGAGAGAGAGTGGTATATATGTATGTATATATGTTGAGGTATATATATATGTATAGTTATGTATGTATGTGTATGTTTACATATTTTTATGTATATATATATATATATATATATATATATATATATATATATATATATATATATATAAATATATATATATATATATATATTGATATGTACTAGTTAGTTACTTTGGTATAGTTATATATATATATATATATATATATATATATGTATGTATGTATGTGTATGTTTACACTTATACACATGTACATATATAAACATACATATAAACATAAAAGTACATATCAATATATATATATATATATATATATATATATATATATATATATATATATATATATATATATATATATATTGATATCTACTTATAGTTATGTATTTATGTGCATAAGTATTTGTGTCTGTGTGTTCATAGTTGTAGTTATATATGTATATGAGTATGAGTGAGTGAGTGAGTAAGACTATGTGTGTGTGTAGGGAGTTTAAGAGAGCAGCATCACCATCAGTGCAACTGCACGAGCTGCAACATCAGCAGCGCGTGTAGCAGCAGAGAACGCATCAGCAGCGAGCTGCAGCGTGCAACAGCAACAGCACGTGCAGCTGCAGCAAACGCAGCAACAGCGAGCTGCAGCAGCAGTAGCAGCAGCGCGTGCAGCGAGCGCTGCAGCACGTGCAGCAGCAACAACAACTGCAGAGGTAGTAGCAGCAAGCGTAGTAGTAGCAGCCAGCAATGCAGCGAGCCTGCAACAGCTAGCAGCAAATGCACCACAACAAGCAGTGCAGCAAGCTTCCAGCAGTAGCTGCAGCATGCAGGCAGCGACTCTAGTAGCACGAGCAGCATTGAGTAGCAGCTTGATCAGTATGTTGCAGCAAGAGGACAGTGATGCATTGGGCAGCAGTGTGTTAGAGGAGGTAAGGGTTAGTTAGTTTAGTAGTATAGTTAATTAGTCATTTGTTTACTAGTAGTTCAGTAGTGGTTAGTTAGTTAGTTCATAGTCAGTTAGTAGCTTGAGGTGTATAACTAGTTAGTTACTTTGGTATAGTTATATATTTATGTAGTTAATTATTGATAGTAATAGTTAGATATATATATACTTGTTACTAGTAGTTATATATATATATATATTGATATGTTAGTATTTAGTTATAGTATCATAACTAGTTAGTTAGGTATTAGTATTAGTTACTATTAGTTCTAATTACCTTGAAGTATTACCAAGGTATTAAGATTAGAGTTAATACTAAGGTATTAGAACATATTTTATGGTAATATTGGGTATCAAGATACTCGATATTAATAGAAGGGTAAGTAGTACTAAGATATTGGTGATAAGCAAGTAATAGGTATTTTGTATGAATACACTAGGATACCATATATATATATATATATATATATATATATATATATATATATATAGTAGCAGACATATATATGTATTGGTATATTAGGTAGTTAGTAGTATTGTAGTAGTTTAGTTAATGTTAGATTATAATTTAGAGTTTTGGGTAGTTTGTTATATGTTAGGATTCACATTACCATGTGATACCAAGGTAATGTCAATGTATTGAAGGATACTCAAGGTATTTAGGTTTGAGTATCGAGATGGGGGTGTAGTGGTGCGATATCGCGTTGGTTCAAAGTCAAGGTATCCACTTAGCATTAGTTTAGTTAGGAATATAATATATTGTTGAGTTTATATACATATCATGATATTCTCATATCTAAATGTTTGCGTATCTTAGGATACGGTATCCTATTGGTTTCATAATATCTTAGTATAGTTAGTGTGGCCTAGTTGTATAGTGTATGAACCCAATATCCTATATATTGACTCATACAAACTAGAAATAGCTAGTTTGGCCAAGTTTGACCATTTTGACTTAGAGTTACCTAGTTTGACTGTTTTGACTTAGAAATAGCTTTTTGACCTAGAAGTTGACTAGTTTAACTTATTTTTATTCCAAACCTTGTATTAATGCAATATTCCATATTTAGGTCTGTATGACACCAGTTCGGATACCGTTTCTCATTATTTTCTCTGGGCCACAGACGAGTACATTCTCTGATAGTTTTCATTATTTGATTACTACTATAATTCAAGTATTTAAAAATATTACTTATGATTCTTGACACGATGGTACACGAATTGGTATTGTTATTGGATTATCAGTCATGAGATATTACCTTGATTATTGAGATGGTATCGGATACTGTCCTTGTTGGTATTGGATAACATTGAATAATATAGGTTAAACATTGGATATATTGGCTAGTAACGTGTCATGATTCGATCTATCGTATCAGTCGGTGCGGAGGAAATAACAATTAAATATATGATCAAGAACTATCGGCTAGTAGTATAATCATTGGCTACTAACTAATCATGCAATTCACGTATGGTTGAGTTAGCTCCTTAGTGTAATCATTGAATCTCCCAGGCCGATCACATATTGAGTTAGTATCTCAAACACATAGTGTATTGTAGATTTTCATATTCAGTTCATTGATTACCCTGTTCTATTTCTGACATTATAGTTCTTTTCCTTCATTCTTGTACGCATTAATTTATATTATGTTGCTAGTATTGCCTATTCCTTCATTATTCTTGATCATTAGTTATATTCTTATCGTAGATATCATCCTCTATTTTACTGTTTTATATTTTTTGTCAATTAATTGGAACTGCTATTGGGTTGTACTTTGCTCCATTCCTGACTGGATAACATTTTTTAGAGGATCCAAGAGATTGGTGTCCAACATACTACGGACCTCAGCATATAGATGGTGCAGACGTGGACCCACTAGTTTAGGAGTGACTGTCGGGAGGTTTATCCGGATCACTAGTTAGCATAGTTAGTTTTCTTTAGTATTTTGGTACTGGATTTATTTTCGGCGTATATTTAAGATTTGGATATTATTTCGATTTGTTGTTGTTATATTTTAGATTGCATAGTTATGTTAGACTTCTTTGATATCTTATCGTGCCATAGATTTGTGATTGAGTATTGTGTTATCCTCCTTCTTGGAGTTGAGATATTATTGGCAGATTATCTATTATTATGAGATGTTTAGATAGTATAGTCGACCTAGATAGCGTTCTACCGCCGATGCTGCGGCGTAGGCTGGACATACCCACGTACTCATGCCCCTTCACTGGGTGCGGGTTGTGACAGATGTTGCAGTGTAGGTTGGATGTATCCACGTACTCGTACTCTCACAATGGGTATGGGTCGTGACACTTTATTTTGATGATTACTATGATATATGTATTAGTTGTGTTATACTTGATTCCTGAAACGATGGTACACGGGCTAGTATATATGGATTCTAGTCAAGAGACGTCGTGATTCATATCCATTTAGTAGTCAGGACGGGAAAGTATTAGTTGATTATGTGATCATATCCGAAAACTTGTGTATATCTCACCCAACACTTCACGTAGGGTATAACCTGATTTTATTGACATGTGCATAGCTCCCATAAATGATTATGCCTGACCCTGTTATCTATACCTGTGCATAGCTGATCATATATGGTAGGGCCTGATCTTTTCCCAAGCCGATCACATAACGAACTAGTCTTTCAAAACACCTAGATAGTTAATTTATTTCCTCTATTTCAGTTCATACTTGATGATTACCTATCATATACCGTCTTACTTGCTGCTTTATTACTTGTCAGTGATATGATACATGTATTACCTTTTTATTTTGATACCAGTCTTACTTTTTTATTATGATTCCAGTATTTCTTCTCCATCATGTATTTATATTACTTTACTTTTTTATAGTTTTGTCAATTAAATAGAATTATTGTTAGTTTTTGTGTCTCGCTCCAATCCTGACTGGATAACATTTTTGGGGATCGTTATAGAGGAGGTGGTCCTACTCACTATGGAGGAGCATGGCATAGTTGTGAGAGAGAGCCTATCTTTGAGTTGCTTAGCTAGTTAGTTAACACTTCATATTTTGGTACCAGATTTATTTTCGGCAACTAATTGTTACACTTGGGTTGTTTATTGGATTTAGCCTTGATGTGTTGTATAGACTTATTAGCCTTGGATTTGATTCTCGTGCCTAAATCATAGCGTGCCATTATCTTCCTCATAGATACTTGTGATTGAGTATTGACATTATATATTGTTACCTTTTCCTCCTTTTGGAGTTTAGATATATTGATAGTTTGTGATCATATTATTGTGCGAGATTGATAGTTAGATATAGTTGACCTAGACAACGTTCTACCATCGATAATGTGGCATAGGCTGAACGTATCCATGTACTCATAACCCGATCATTCGGGTACAGGTCGTGATAGCAACAGTCGAGGACCCAACGCGGACAAGGATGGCAAACTAGGCCAGTTAGGCTGAGTAAAGGCGATGACGGTGGTGGGGTGTCTGGATCTAGTGTCAACCACTCTAGGTGGATCCAGGCGGCGACTCGGGCTTGACGACATGGCCACATGGTAGAGGTTGACGTCTTTGGTTTAGATCAAGGGATTTGTTATTACTGTATTGTGTCAGGAATGGATGCATCGACTCGGACACATATAATAGCTTCTGTGCTAGATTGGTTTTGGTGGTATGTCCGGCGTGTTGGACACAAGAATGGGTGTTGAGAAATATAAATATAGTGGACACATAAATGGAATAGAATGGACATCCGGGGTCGAACCCGTGGCCATTATGAGTGACACGGAGATGGTGGATACACGGACACAAGGACATGGACATAGAATATGGCTGTTGTGGTTTGTTGAAATGATGGTGATGTCTTGAATTTGTTTGGTTGCGAGGGAAAAATGGGAGAAAAAATTAAAATATTTTGGGATTAGTTTCGAATGGAAAGAACAATGATTGGTTCTCCTTATAAAGGAGGTGGGACTTGTTCCCCAAGTCATGTGTGGAAAAATTAGTAATAATGAAAGGGAAGAGGGGCATGGTATATGGTAAAGCTTCATGAAGCTTCCCATTAATAACAAATTTCCAATTAGTTAAAAAACCATTAGCCCAACCGTAAGAATATTATATGGATAAGTATCATTTTAAATTAAAACTCAAATAAATTCCAAAACTAATTAGTAATCCAAATCCAATAATTAGTCGAAACTTATTATGATTTTAAAACAAACTTTTGAACCAATACAATAACAAGACATTTTCTAAATAACATTATTTTATAAACAAATTTTTTTTGAACTCAAGAATATAATAGGAGACAATAATTATTAAAAACAATCTAAAAATTTGGTAAATTCCAGAAATCGGAGCTTACAAGATGATCTCCATTAAATTCATCAATATGGGAGGTTTTAAAACTGTGGTCAGGGTGGTTTACGGACATAATGATCGGATGTACCAATTAAGGTTGTAGAGTGAGATCACGGTCATTAGCAATATAGTAGGGGACACTTGGCCTCTAGTCGTAGTGGGTGACTTCATTGCTACTCTCTACGCCCAGGTTAAGAAAGGAGGTAAGCTAGTGCAAGATGTTATTCTCACAAAATTTTGAAGCTGCCTTTTAGCCATTGGACTTATCTGTATGGCCAAATCTGGCCATATCAAGATATGGAACAATCGGGAAATTCGCAACCGTATTTTCATATAGCTAGACCGTATACTATGCAATGATTGATGGCTCGATATTTTTCAACTTTTCTATACGTAATGCTAGGCCCCAGGCACTAGTGACCACCCGAATATTCTGATCAGATTCGTTGACCAACCAATATCCTAAGGTAGACTATTTAGGTTAAATAATACATGAACTCATGTGGAGGGATATGAGGAAGTAATTAACTTTGGCAGGAAATCTGTTGCAAGTTGAACTATCCAATTCAGGCTTGCTTCTTTGCTAAAATCTACCAAACACCGGCTAAATGACTGGAACAGGTCAA
This sequence comes from Iris macrosiphon, assembly GCA_036927795.1. Classification (NCBI taxonomy): domain Eukaryota; kingdom Viridiplantae; phylum Streptophyta; class Magnoliopsida; order Asparagales; family Iridaceae; genus Iris; species Iris macrosiphon. Next base: position 56,420,815 of record JAYESA010000002.1, read on the forward strand.
GACCTTTTCTGCCTCTCCATGATCTTGAATCTAGTCTTGCAGACATCCAACAGAAGGGTCTTTCGGACCCCCTCAACTCTTACCCCACCAAGGAGGAAGTTCCTCTTTAGGCCTTGTTGTGTTCGGAGAGATTCTTGGATGAGCTTTATTTTCGACAATGGGTAAAATATAACTGGCTGAGAAATGGAGATAGATGCTCTTAGTTCTTCCATGCCATGGTGAAAGCCAGGTAGCACAGGAATTCCATTCACGGTCTTCTTAATTCGAGTGGGATGCTTATCACTTATACGAATGGTGTTGGCAATGAAACAATCTAGTTTTTCTAGGATATCCACAATCAGTCCTCTTACCCAACTAGATTCCCCCATTTTTAGTCAAGAAGTTGGTTACGACTTATGACAATCAGGTTCTGCGAAAGCAAATCTCCATTAAAGAGGTTGAAAGTTTTGTTAAGAAGGCAGACATAAACAAATCTCCTGGTCAAGATGGATCTGGAGCTGCTTTCTTCAAAAATTATTGGAATCTTATCAAAGCAAATATCCTGTTAGCGGTCAGGGAATTCTTCGATTCGGGTAAATTGTCCAAGAAATTTAATCATATTTTGTGATTTTGATTGCCAAGGTAGAGGGGGCACCTCCCTAGGGGACTACAAACATATAACGTGTTGCAATTTTCTCTACAAGATCATCACCCACCTGATATGTGATCAGATGAGGGTGATTATGTAGGAACTTATTTCAACGAACCAAACTGCCTTTATTAAAGGCTGGTCAATATCGGAGAATTGCTTGTTAGCCCATGAACTAGTTAAGGATTTTAATAAGTAGGGGAAAATAAAGCATGGCTTATATTGGACCTAACAAAAGTATACGATATGCTAAATCGAGACTTCATGTGCCATATAATACTCTTCATAGGTTTTGACAAGTGGTAGGTAGATAGGGTAATGGAGTGTGTTTGCACTCCCACTTTCTCGATTCTGATACGGGGACAACCGGAAGGATTCTTCAAGAACTCCATGGGCATCAGGCAAGGTGACCCACTTTCACCTTATCTCTTCTCCATTGTAATGGAATTCCTAACGTGCTTGCTGGACGAGGCAGTCATGGATAGAGATGTTACCCCGTTGTTTAGGGAGAAGGTCCTGGTGGTTTCTCACCTCATATATGCGGATGACCTATTAGTTTTTGTGGAACCAACGAATAGGTCTCTCGACGGTCTAAAATGAATTTTTATAATATGAAAAGGTGGTCAGGATTGCAACTTAATAAAAATAAGAGACAAATGTTCCTGAATCAGACCCTTAGGCAAAATGAGAGATGGTTATGGAAGTTAGACATTACTGAGGGCATACTTCCGGTTAAATATTTAGGCCTCCCTCTATCTATCAACTATTCCACGTATGCAGATTGTGATGGACTACTCAACTATACTCAGGCCAGGCTGGAGAGTTGGCAGGCTCAGACCCTGTCATTTGGGGAAGTATTGTACTCATCAGATCTGTCATTTTGGCTACTGTGATGTACTGGTTCCAGGCTATCATAATCCCGAAGGGTACTATTAACAAGATTGAACGAATGTGTGCAGACTTTGTATAGAAAGCATGCATCAGCTAGTACGAGTTTTGTCGTCCTAAGAGAGAGGGAGGTGTCGGACTAAGACCACTTACTCTTCTTAGAGAAACGACATCCTACAAATTATTTTGGAAATTAATCTCTGGAAAGTCCTTATGGAAGATTTAGACCAGAGGAAGGTATTTCCACAGGGGTAACTTCTGGTCGGATAGGGCCAATAATAACTTTTTGGTTACGATAAAATTTCTCCTCAGACTGAGAGGCATGTTAAAATCTAGGAAAAAGAGGGTTATTTGCTCGGAAAACCAAACTAGCCTATGGCATGACCCCTGGTTCAAATACAGAAGCATGATCTAGAGGTAGAGCTGGCATAGTTAAAAGCTAAGGGGACCCACTGAGTTTGTTAGCTGCCTTATCCAGGAGGGAGACTAGAATTTTCATAATCAAATGATTGAGGCATCTCATGCAGAGGAGATTCGAGCGGTTGACAATGATAGGTTAAGAAAGAAGGATTATTGGGTTTAGGAGGGCATGTAAAAAGGCTCATTTTACTTTCGGATGGCCGTAAATTAAATCTGACCAAGATCTGAAGAGGTGGACTGGGCAAAAGTGGTATGTATTAAAGGAGCGATGCTCAAGAATTTCTTATGCCTTCATAAAATAATTCGTAATCGCCTGCTAACTAAAGATCGCCTGAGTAGATTTGGGATAGAATAAACAGATAAAAAATATTGTCTGTGTGACCTTATGGACGAGTCCATGAACCATCTCTTCTTCTGGTGCGACTACGTTTGTGCAGCATCCTCTGCAAAATACCGTATAAGAATAATAAATATAATATACATGTCATTTTATGAAAATTTTGTTTTTAAATATTAAGTATAGTTTTGTAAGGATAATAATGTAACACTAAGGTTCATATAGCTCATAGGTACTCATAATTGGACTTACAATCATTTTTAGGCTATTTTGGAATTTATGAAATTTTCTAGAATTTTTAGATAATTAAAACCTAGGAAACATAATTTTCTAGGGCTTTAATTATTTATTGTGAAACCATATTTGCATATTTTTCTACCAAACATTTATTTTAGGGTTAAAATTCTTAACTATATTTTATCTAATTTATTTAAAATTGTCTAAAATTTATTGGATTTATTTGGTTTTAAAATAGGCTAATAAGTAATTATCTAGGACTTCTAGAATTTATTGTGCAAGCCTAGGAACATAAAATAGAAACTAGTATTTTTTTTTTAGGGTTAATACTGGTATTTTATATTTTTTAGAATTTTTCTACAATTTATTGATAAATTTACATATTTATTTGGAGTTATTTAGGTCAAAACTAATTAATAAATTAATTTTATGGATTAAATAACTATTTTCCTAATTAAAATATCCAATCAGCCAAAATGGGCCCGCATGTCCGCCAGCTACAGCCGAACATCGGGCCCAGACGTCACCCTTTATGCCTATATATATAGGTTATAGGTATAGTTTAGGGTTTCTTTATTGTCGACTTTTAATTGAGAGGAGAGAGAGAGAGAGAGAGAGAGAGAGAGAGGAGAGAGAATTATACAGTTCCCGAACTTCGAGAAGTCATAATTCCTAGCTCCGGACTTCAAATGCTTCCCCATTTCTAGCGTTGGAACCTTCTTGAGGTTATCTTTCATAATATAAAATTTATTTTTAGTAATTAGGTATAAGAAATTCTGTAAAATTCTTAGAGTACCAGTTGTGCGAAATCTGACACATTTTGGTATTTTTGAGATTTCGGGGGATCTCAAACTCGTTTTCATGAATCATTTAAAGTTTTAGAAAGATGACACGATAATATACAAGTATATTTTTCTCAAAATTTAGTAGAGTAGTTTATTATTCTCTTTAATTCTTTAAACATATGGTTCACAAGCAAACCACCAAAATTACCATTTATAAACCATATTGTCCATAAATTTTTATTGATTTTAGATTCGATGAAACCATTGATTCCAGCACCTAAAATTTATAGGATTTCATACTAAAATCTTAGTTTTTTATCAGTTAAATTTTTGGTCAACGGAATGCCTCGATTTGCGTGCCACAAATTTCTAATTTGTAAAGTTGAATTTCTTTGGACCAAAATCTAAGGTTAACCTTAAAATCAGAATATAATAAGACTAAAAATAGTATTTTAGGATATTTTATTCAAAATAAAATATATTAGAAGAAAAAAATGATTTAGCCACTTTTGTAGATCTAACTTATTTTAATTTATGTGACAGAGTAGATTGAACGACGTCTTGGGTTGCAACTTCATCATTTTCCAGAGCAGGCAAGTATCTCTGTGACCTATGTTGCTGGTATTTTATGCTGCATGTGTCCTTTCCTTAACATTGTTGACTTTACCTTTTCTGTTTCTAGTGCACGAGAGTTATACTTAATCATCAATACCATACATGTTCACTTATTATTTTATCCAATGATCACTGTTCAATGTTTACTTCTCAAGTTAAAGTTAATGTTAATGTGATCATATTTACTTGTGAGAGAGTCAGGAGAGAATACGACTAGTAGACATATGGTTCCCCATATATCGTTAGCCCAGAGTTTATTCGATCAAGGGACCGTCTGACGGAGTTTATTCAGTCAATGCACCTCACGTATTTGACTGTCTGATTCTTAACCCAACCACATGTTAAACAATTGTATTTTAAAATACACAGTATACGTGACTAAATTTCATATTGTCCAATGGTTTGTCTTATCTTAGTTATACTATCATATTATTTTCGTGTCATAGTTGTACCCTCAACTGTTTCATGTCATAGTAATACTCTCAAACTATTCCCGCGACATAGTAGTACTCTTTTTGTCATATAGTATCATGTTATAGTTCACTTTCCTTTATGTTATTCTTACATGCTTGTATATTATATTATATTGTGTAGTGTAGTATTATAGTGACTTGCTATAATCTTGACTGGATAACTATTTTTCAGCTTTAGATGACGTAATTTGCCCCGAGGTCTATGGTGAGTACCTTGGTGACACAGACGTTACCAACGTGCTGGTTGCTTCTACAGATGCGGAGTAGAATATTTTATTATTTTTCTTTTCATATTATCTTTTAGCTATGTCACGCCCGAGTACCGAAATATAGAGACAGACATGGCCAGTCCCCCCGTAAAAGTATAGAACATCGTACGCCGATCACGACTATAACTGGACAATGGGGGTGCATACTACAAGCAAGTCACTTAGGGTCGCTCATCACATCTATTGTCTCAATCAGTCATGTAAGAATAGTAAACATAGAACATATATGACAGAAAAGTAAGGCATCCCAAATAGCCTGCCACAATATTCTGGAAACCAATTGTACAAATATTAAAGAGATGGGAAATTAGAAAAAGCACATAACCATGATCAGTTGCAGTCTGATTAATTGCAATCATGTAAGGAAACTAAATATACAGATTTACGGCTAAGAAGTATCGGTGGCTAAGCGTCCAAAATGAGTAAAATGTGCAATAACGAGCAAGGAAGAAGAAACCCACTCGTTTTTCTCAGTGGCCATCCTTCTGGTACGCTCCATTGTTCAAGTGAAAGTACGTCTGATCCTCGGGTGCTAGTTCTAAACCTGGTCATGCAAAACTAGTGAGGTTAGACCCCAAATAACAAGTACCACAAAGGAAGAACGAATAAAGAAATAAACCTAGGTTATGAAATAGATACATATATATAGTTCTGTCTCGTAGTTTTGGTTCATAGCCTATCGTGACACAATAATCAAACCCTACAACCAAACAAGGACAATGGTTAGACTATCGCACCATGATAGTTTATGTCCCAAAACTATTTGACAGTAGATACATTACACAAACAAGCTCAGTTATATAATCGGCCAATCACTTGTACGACTTACTATGTGGAGTCTGGGTTATCCCAATAGAATTATGCATATAATAGGAAGCCTGAGATGAACCATATTCTAACAGGGGCCTAGCCATAAATCGCTGCATAACATATATTAGTACGCACTGGTCCATCGTAAGGTCGTCGTGCTAAGATCGCATAGAACACATAGTATAATATAATAGTCGGATATTGCCATCCATTAATGAGGATTTAAAAAATATCCATGGGGGCCAGCCTTCAATCCCTATATAATGATTGAGGGTGGCTAGTTAAGCACGATCTTGGGATGTTGTCCCTCCCAATGCTCTACATATTTTAGTTGCCTAATTAACCATACGGTTAGATGGAATTACACGACGTAGTCACATATTACTCCCATTATATTTCGTACCGTAGTACGGGCACGCTAGATACTAATCCACTTTGTCACTTTGCAGTTTAATTTGGATTAACCCTAGCGTGATGCAACAGTCAAACGAATCCTAGCCACGCTTGGTTATTGACCAACTATCATGTCCATGCTGGAGGAATTTTATTATACTATATGTCGATTAGCACGTAGGCACACCTCGGTGTGAAACATGTAACATAATAATGTATAACCACTTAGCACATAGGAACATATAGCACGTAGTAAGTGTATCAGCATGGATACCAATAGTCAAGTCAAGTCACCAATCATTGATAAATCACATGGGTTCTAGCACGTAGTCAGGTCTAACACATGGTCACGTAGCTCACATACAACAACAATCATTAAAATCATACGTGGAATCTCCAAAACTCAATAAAGCATCCAAACCAAGCAAAACAGAGAAACATACACACAGGTCGCCTGATGATCAGGGACGCATAGAGTTAGTGCCACATAGGACAGGTGCCGCATAGGAAGTCGGTCGCATATGGGTTGGTGCCGTATGGGAAGTCTCGTCCGTATAGGAAGTCTTGGCCGCATATTGGTCGGTGTCGCTTGGGCTCAGTGCCGCATGGGAAGTCTCAGTCGCATATGACAGGGCAAAGTCCACTACTTGGGACAAGTGTTGAGTGACGTGCATTTAATATGTGTCAGTGAAGTGACATAAAGTGATTAATGTGACAAACCATAAAGTTTGTCAGAGCAAAAACACAAAAATCCTAGAAATATGTACCACAGTTCAGAGTCGTGTGTCCAAGGAAATGGTGGCCGCATACTCACCAAGCCGCATATGTCACTCGGCCGCATATGACACTCGGCCGCATATGCTCTTTGGACTTAGCAAAATTTGCATTCGTTCAGCGAGTGAAAACACAAGGAGTTCAAGGATTAGCTACAGAACAATTGCGTAATCGCAGTCATGCATCCAACAAGATGGACATACTGGTCAATATGCGGCAAAGAGCTCAGGTCGCATAGCAGTCAGGCCGTAAATAACTCTCGACCGCATAAATTGCTGGCCGCATGAAGACTTCATCTTCTCCGAACAGTTGGTTCGCCCATGGCAAAAACTCCAAAAATTCTGAAAATTATTTTCTTCATAAAAATCTTATTTTATTCTCGAATCAAGTGAACCAAAAGCCAAAATGCTCAAAATAAAGTGCTCCATCAATTCCAAAAACTAGTTTTCCAAAATACCATATTTTAATAGATCAAAACTTCCAAAAACTCAAGGAACTCATGAAAACTTTAAACTTCAAATGTAGAGCTACTCAAATCCATCCATTAAAACCAAAAACTCCAAGTACTAAAAGTGTTTAGAATCATAATGTACATATATTAGACAAATAAAATACAAAAAAGAGAGCAAGAATCATAATATAAGAGATTTTTCCATGTAGTTTAAGGTGTACTTGCCTAAATAAAGGAAGAGGAAAAAAGAGAATGAGGGAAGAGAGAGAAAGAAGTTAACTTATATAGTTAGGATTTTAGGTTTAGACCATGAGTTCACTCATGACCAAACCAATCCAAAAATTAAACCCGTGAGTCTAATTGAACTAAATAATGGGTTTAGTCTCCATGACATGCAACTTAATTACCATTCAAGCAATAAATAATATAAGCAGGAAAACTAATATATTCCAAATACGTATATCAGGAATGGGGAGTGACATCTCTACCCACCTTAGAAAAAATTTGTCCTTAAAATTCAAACCCAAGGCTAGCTAGAGAAATCAGAATAAGCACTGCGCTAACTACAAGCTTATATACACATGCAATCAAATTCGAAGATAAGGAAAAGCAATGTCACATAGCATGGGTAAACGAATTACGAGATTCGAGATACGAAGGCATAAGAACGAATATACCTTCCAAGTCGAATAGGTATTGATACTGAAACCGGATATCATCCTCATGCTCCCACGTCGACTCTCCCAAAGGGTGATAACCCTAAGTAAGCCGGACAAGATGAATAGTCCAATTCTTGAGCACCTTCTCCCTTCGGTCCAAAATAGATACGGGTTATTCCTCGTAAGACAAGTCGGTACCAATGACTAGCTCGGAATGGTCGAGAATATGACTCGGGTCTGGGACATACCTATGCAATTGAGACATATAAAATATATTGTGCTCCTCACGTAGCGAAGGTGAAAGGGCAAGACGATAAGCAACATTGCCCACCCGCTCGAGAATATCGAACAGACCAACATATCGCAGATTAAGCTTCCTTCGAACCCCGAATCTAATGACTCAATGGGTTGGCAAAATCCGTAAGAACACGTGGTCGCTGACACAAAATTCTAAAGGCCTACGATGTTGATTTTCCCAATGTCGATTCCTATCTTACACAACTCGAAGTCGCTCTATGATCTTCTTGACAATTTCTACTGTCTTCATGACCATCTCTAGGCCTAATATCTTTTGCTCACCTATATAATTCTATGCCAATGGTGATCTACACTTTCTCCCATATAACGCTTCAAAGGGTGTCATTTGAATACTTGCTTGATAACTGTTGTTATAAGAGAACTCAACAAGATGTAGGTGATCTTCCCAAGACCCTCCAATATCCAAAGTACAAGCTCGTAGTATATCTTCCAAGGTCTAGATTATTGTCTCTAATTGCTCGTCCGTTTTAGGATGGTAGGCAGTACTGAATCTCAACTTAGTACCCAAACTCTGGAATAGGAACTTCCAAAAATTTGAAGTGAATTGAGTGTCTCGATCTGATACGATACTAACTGGGATGCCGTGGTGTCTTACTATCTGTCGTATGTACATCTCTGCTAACTGATATATGGATTGCCCTACTCGGAAAGGAAGAAAGTAAGCTACTGCAAAAAGTGACTGATATATGGATTGCCCTACCGGTTTACCCAAACTATATCATGACCAGTCGGTGATCTAGGTAAACTAGTCATAAAGTCCATCATGATAAGTTCCTACTTCCATTCTGGAATAGGAAGCGGCTGCAATAATCCTGCTGGTCTCTGCTGGTGGCCTTCACTTGTTGATATACCAAACACCAAAAAATGAATCGTGCTATCTCCTTCTTCATCCCGTTCCACCAAAAATTTTGCTTGATGTCTTGATACATCTTGGTACCTTCTGGATGAATTGAATATTGGGAACTGTGCGCCTCAGTCATTACTTCTTGCCGGATATCTTCACTTGGTACACAGAGACGGTTTCCAAACCAATGAGTTCCAACTTCATGAATCGTCAACTCTTTCCTGAGACCAGACACACATTCTGCCCGAAGCTTCTGAACTTTCGGATCCTTCGCCTGAGCATCCTTAATTTTCTTAACCAAGGTAGACTAAATTTGCAAAATAGCTAATACTTCTACGTCATATGGAAGTGCTATCTCTACAACCATCTCTCAAATATCTTCTAAGATATGTCACTGCGATGGCAACATAAATGTACTACCTCTCCTGGGAAGAGCATCTTTTACCATATTTGCCTTGTATGGATGGTACTGAAGTTTCATATCATAGTTCTTTATCAATTCTAGCCACCTCCTCTACCTTATGTTCAGGTCCTTCTGGGTGAATACATACTTTAAGCTCTTGTGATCCATAAATATCTCCACCCGATCAACATACAAGTAGTGCCTCCACAACTTAAGTGCAAATACTACCGACACCAACTCCAAATTATGAGTCGAATAATTCTTCTTGTGATCTCGAAGCTGTCGCGATGTGTAAGCTGTCACTCTTCCTTGTTGCATCAATACAGACCCAAAACTTTTTTCTGACGTGTCGCAATACACTGTAAACCCTCCAAAACCTACTAAAAGCATGAGAATCGGAGCTGAAATTAATCACTTCTTCATTTCTTCAAATAATGTCTGACACTCTGCTAACCAATTAAACTTACCTTTTTTGTGCATCAATCAAGTCAGCGATGATAAAATCCTTACAAAGTTTGTCATGAACCTTCTGTAGTATCCTGCCAATCCTAGGAAACTACTATCACGACCCGCACCCGATATAGGGATACGAGTACGTGGGTACGTCCAGCCTATGCCACAAAATTGGCGGTAAAATATTTTCTAGGTCATCAATATCTATCTATCATCTCGCACAATAATATCCAACTCCATAAGGAGACAATAATATAACAACATAATGTGAAATACTCAATCATAGAACTAAAGCACGATAAGATATAAAAAGAATAATTCAAATACAACCACAAAGTTTAAGCAACAATATAAATCTAAACTTCACACAATAACATCCCAAGTCTCAATATATGCTGAAAATAAATCCGGTACAAAAATCTGCTAAAAGAGACTAACTAAAATAAATAGTAATTTCGGCTAGACCTCCCGGCAATCACACCTGAGCTACAAGGTCTAAGGCTGCAGCTACTTTCCCTGTGGTCCATAATTTATCGGACACCAGTCCTCTATCGTCTGAAAAATATATACAGTCAGGATTGGAGCGAAGTACAACCCAATAGCAGTTCCAATAAATTGACAAGAACTATATAACAATAAATAGAGCATGTTATATACTGAGAGAAAATAATAAACTGATACAATGACAAATAACAAAGAGAACAAGCAATATAAGCAATAAGGTATAGCCAGTGCATATATGAAATAAAAAGAAAGAAACTACAATATCATATACAAGGTAATATAATATATGAAACTGAAATAAAGAGCTGCAACTATTCTAAGTGTTTGAAATACTAGTTTCGATATGTGGGCGGCTTGAGAACTTGTACGATAGCTAAATGGCCTGGCTAATCATACGTGAGGTGTATGATTAATACTAACAATAATTTAGAATTTATAATAGGAATATGATCACATCTCTTACTAGCATTTCTTCTGCCCCAACTAGTACAGTGGATCCAACCATGACACGTTACGATACACAATCAATGTCCAATAACAATACCATGTATGATGTCTAATATCAATGTCGTATACGATGTCAATACGATAACCATTGTAACATCTCATGATTGAAGATCCAAGCTATATACTAGTTCGTGTACCATAGTGTCAAGAATCAGATGTATATTTCTAAATACATGAAATATAGTAATTATCAAATAATGGAAACTATCAGAGAATATACTCGCTTGTGATCCCGAGCAATGAATTTCAAATTATGTCTTTATCTGTGCCTCACAGACCTATATATGAATTTTTATGTTATTTGGTATAATGAAACAATAAAAAGCTTAAATAAGCTAAAATATGGTTTTCTATGTCAAGCTAGGTCATATTAGTCAACATCTAAGGTATTTAGCTAATACTAACTAATACTAGCTATATACACTATTTTCTATGTCATACACTATATAATTATAAAATACACTAATATTCTAGTATCTAGTCTATAACTACATGCTTGTTCCCCAATACTCAACTTACTTTACAAATACTTCAAGGTAATACTAATACTTTAGCTAAATATTTATAACATCTTAGTTCTTAGCTAATACAATATAAGGGTTTATAAGTACTTAGTACTAGGCCTATACTTAGTTATTAGACATTAAGTATCCTATATACACTCGTATTCTATAGGATACTAAGCATCTTGTTAATACCTCAATATTTAAACCAATACCTTGGCCTAACTAAGATACTTTACCTACCCTTAGCATCTACCTTAGTGTTTAGTTAACCTTAACTCAGACTCAAACCATTACTTTTCTCAAGTATCAGCTACACTTAACTGATACACTGACATACTGGTATCAGTTCTATACTAAGAAATAAATCCCTAACCCAATACCCAAGCATTGATACTAAGGCTCATACTTCCTACACCTTCACTTAACACTCCCCATGATACTAACCTCAAGTAGGTACACCAACACACCTATAAAATCCACAGTGCTATAATATCATAGTTTTCTAAGTAGGCATATGTTGTAGCAGCTGATGCTAATGCTAATGCTAATATGGTGTTGCACTGCCCCCAAACTGATCCTAAGTTACTGCATCTCTAATACCATAAATCAGATAGACCCCTAATACCAACATTTGTAAACTAGCCTAAGCACTAGTACTGGATACACATCCCACTGATAAAAAATTTGCATATTAAGAACTCGAAGTAACCCCTTTCACTGTCAAGTGAACTGATTCCCTTTCCTTGCTACTGCTGAATATCTCATCCTCTGGACATATCCGAGCCTTCTTCCCTTATTACAGGCCTAAGATGGCCTACTTGTTCTCCCCTCTGTACTGCTATATGCACACATCACACTAGCCTCGACACCACACACACTAATACTCTAATACACATTAACCTAATCCTTCTGTTACTCTTCGAGGTTTGAATGCACTTGCAATGAACCTCAACCACACAGGTTGAATCGATATATTCTATATATATACTTATTTGTGTGTCTATATACACATATATCCTTATAACTATTGTTTATACTTAGTTTAACCAATATCTGATAACTACTCTAGACACAACAGGCTTGAGTTTCCCTCTACTGATACCAAACTCCTACCGTCTCATCTGAAAATCAGATCACTCCATAACCCCACACTTAACACAACCCTACACCCTTACATGTTCTGCATTGGTTCTATCAGTGTTCCTTACTGCTGCATCAACTCCAAACCAGGCCTTCACATGTATATATAAGCTTAAGTTCAGAAAGTAACCTCACAGTACCTTACTCTAGTGTTTAGTATCTTGCTATCACTCAATATTTGGTATCTTGCCATACTCTATTGCTTAACTAATTACACTAATTCTTGAACATAAGGCACCCCAGTACTCCATATTATCCTATACTTGGACAACTCCCCCCTAACTTACACACACATACACACCTAAATACCTTGACTTGGTGCAGCTGTTGCCAATGTGCAGACTAAGCCCCCTCTAGTTTTTGCTCGTACTGATGCTACTAATTTTGTGTTCACAAAATAGCAAATGCCGGAACCCCATCTCCTTACAGCCTTGCTTCCCTATACCTGACATGTTGCCTCTGTAGTTATTGCCAATTACTCTATAACTTGTCATAAGTTTATTTTACTTCAACGTTCTAATCATGTCACTGAGATTTCCATTTCCATGTGCTAACACCCTACCATCTATTGCACACAAACCTGTTATTGCATTTTCCTTCTTCCTGATGTTGCAGCACACTGCCCTTGTTGTAGTGTGCAGTTGAGTTTTCCCTCATCAAAACCTGCTTCCACCCGACCACACTTGCCAAATGATTACCTGCAACCAAATACCCTGCACTGCTATCTATTCCTACTGCCCCAAGGCTTTGCATATCAAATTCTAATCCAACACAGCAGCTCCTAACCCGAGCACAACAATGCACCTTGCTTGCATCACTTAAACAACCCTCACAGTTCATAGGAATAACACACAAATCAACACACTCTCTTATCACCTGCACACCAAATGCAACTCCAATGCTGCTGCTACATAAACTTAAACACTGTTGTAACCTGATCCTTCCCTTCCTGTTTAAGTTACACACACACATCTAGGACTGAAATACCACACACACATACACACACACATAGGCACTCTATAAAGTATATTGATGCTCAAATATATATCCACTACATCCCATATATCTATAGCCACAATAAATATAATGAACACACATAACTAATAATATATATACACTCTTAATATATATATACTAACACACACACACACACACCCATGCATATACTAGTGTGGCAATATAATAAACACTTATAGTGCACCAATGAGGTGTTTCATGATACCAACACCCACACCCATTAATTACTAGAAAATAACTATATAACATAAGTTAGTATATATATGTAATATCTAAATAACCAATTATAATGCAAAAATAATAGAGAATGGCACAGTAGATATTAAATCAAATACTTGGTGTGCCAAATTTGAAGTTTTCTCTAAATTGACACAAAACTCAATGTAACTTTCTCCATAGATCTCCTATGAATTCCTAATGGTCGAAAACATAATTAAAATAGAATTAGATAGGGGTTTTGAGGGTTATACCAATTAGGAGATAGATTCTCAATTTATCATCACCACATGTACACAAATGGAGGCTGGACACAATCCTCAAGCCAATGCTTTCCTCCTCAAGTGCTCCACTAGTAATGCTAAGCTCCTTGGCCTCTTTGAATGAAAATAAAAGGGATAAAATTTGGGAATAGTGGATTTGGTAGGGAAGGGATTAGGGTTTGCCTCTAATTTTTGGGTATGAAATAAGGAGGAGAGCAATGAAGGTTATTCATGAATAAAAATGCTTAGATAGACTTTTTCTCAGGGTTAGGGTTCGGTTGAGGAATGTTTGAATTGACACAAATGCTCCTCTCATTCCTTCATGAATAGGATCAACTAAATATATAGGAGAAATATTCTATTCTTGAGTGTAAATAGGTTTAATAGAACTAATTTAGTCATGACTAACTAATAACTCAAGACAAATAGTCTAAACTCAATAACTAATTTATTCTCCTATACTAATGAGTCAAACAATGACTAACTATTTAATTGAATCAATAGGTCAAGTCAAATCTATTTAGGTCCACTAATTTCATGTCTAATTAAATAGTCTATTCCAAAACCAAATATAATACTATTTATAATATATTTCATGCACATTATAAATAAATAAAATATATATAATTTTTATAATAATATAAAATAAAAAATACCCCTATTCTGAAAATATGCTAGTGACAACTACACACTTCAGCTAATGTCGTAGGAACTGGTGTCACGACCCGCACCCGGTATAGGGGCACGAGTACGTGGGTACGTCCAGCCTACGCCGCAGCATCGGCGGTAGAACACTGTCTCGGACTTCTATACTATCTAACATCTCACACAAGATATATAAAATACTGTCATGCCATCTCAACTCTAAATGATACTCAATCACATATAAAACTAAAGAAAGATTTTAAGCACAATATGGAATAGAAAGAAAAGAATTACAAGTCTCAATACATCACAGGTCCAACTAATTATCTAAACACAACTCAAGATCTCAAAATAATAATACAATCCATAATCTAAATAGAAACAACTACTACAAGGTAGAAAAATCTAAATGGCCTCAGTATCTGGCACTACATCATCAGGTGACACTCTATCTGTTGGTCCGTAGTAAGTAGGACACATCCTCTCTAACCATTCATCTGAAAAATATATTATGTCATGATTGGAGCAAAGTACAACCCAATAGCAGTTCCAATTAATTGATAATGACTATAAACAGAAATAGAGAATATAATACAAGACAAGAAACAATGAACAATATCATAATATGGTAGAAGAATAGGTAAACAAGAACAATATGGTATACATTGATCACGATGAAATAGAACAAGATAATAGAATGAGACAATAAACTAGAATATGGGAAAGAACTGCAACTATGCTATGTGATTAAAATACTAGTTATATATGTGATCGGCTTGGGTGAATATTGTCTAATTAACGGTAGATAAACATTGTCTAAGTCAAACATTAAACATTGTCTAGGATTTGATAACATATCTAGCTAACACTTTCTCTTTCCCCCGACTAGTACAATGGATCTAACTATGACACGTTACGATGCAAGATACTCAAGGCATTGTAAATATTAAACCTTGAACATTGAACATTGAACTTTAAACATTGAAAATTGAACATTGTCTAATATTAAACATTGTCTATTTAACCATATGAGAACACGATGAACAATGAAATAATATATAACATCCCATGACTGATCCATGTGTATACTAGTCCGTGTACCAATGTATCAAGAGTCATGTAAAATATTTCTAGATACTTGTATTATAGTAATTATCAAATAATAGAAATTATGAGAGAATGTACTTGCCTGTGGTCCAGAACAATAAATGTCAAATTGTGTCCCAACTGGTGTCACACAGACCTATATATGGAATATTATATTAATACAAGGTGTTAGAATAAAATTAAGTTAAACTAGTCAACATCTAGGTCATGAAGCCATTTCTAAGTCAAAATAGTCAAACTGGTCAACTCTAAGTCAAAAAAGTCAAACTTGGTCAAACTAGCTATCTCTAGGTTGTATGAGTCTAATTCTAGGATACTAGGTCTATACAATATAAAACTAAGCCACACTAGCTAATCTAAGATACTAGGACACACACAAAATGTCGTATCACAGGATACGCAAGTTTCAATATATGAAAATAGTAATTTATATACATATACAAGTCAATATATATAGTATCTTAACTATTTAATGAAACTAGGATACCTTGGCCTTGCACTAATGCGTATCACACTACCACAGACCTATCTCGATACACAAATCCAATACCTTGAGTATCGACCCATTACCTCAACATTACCTTGGTATCCAAAGGTAATTCAAAACCCCATGAATTAGCTAATATATATATAGCTAACCTCCCACCAATATACTAAATATAACAATATATTAACTACTAACATATATAATATACTAATACAATACATCTACCTACTATCTTAACATACAATACTTACTAACTACATAGATATTATAGATACTTACCAATAGCTTACCTACATATATATATATATATATATATATATATATATATAAACTATATACTAATCATTCTAACTATAACACTAGACATAACTACTAACCATTAAATAATAACTAAATAGACTATCTAAACCATCTAAACCCAACTAAAATATCTAAACCCAATACCTTGCTGATACTTGAACTGTGCAAACTAACTTACTGCTGGTATGCTGATACTGGTACTGTGCTGATACTGGCCTTGATGTACTGCTCTGCACATCCTGCAGTGAGTAGCTCACTGTGCTGATAACTGCACTGCTGAAACTTGTACACGAGCTGCACATTTTCCCCTTGCTACCTTATTGCTGAACTGCCATGCACACATTGTTGTGCTCTCCCCCTTGCTATGCACTAGCATAGTATTGTTGCACATTGCTGAAGAAATTGTTGTGCAGTGAACTGCTCAGTGGCTCTCAGTTGCTCATGTGCACTGCATCATTGCTGCTGATCTGATACTGCTACTGTGCTTTATTGCTGCTGACTCTTCAATGGTTTGTACTATGCAGTGTCCCTTTGTTGTCACTGAACAATAGAGGCTCGATGATGTGCACTGCACAGTATCATCCTTCCTGCTGAATGCACCGTGTACGACTTGCTGCACTCTCTCTGTGCTGCTACTGCAGTAAGTTGCAAGACACATCCTGCTCCTCAATTATTTTTTGCATAGTGCAGCTGCTGTATACATTGCTTGGTTTTTTTCGTATTTCACACTGAACTATGAAACTGAAATGGTTGCATTGATGTAGCTGCTACATGCATTGCTTGGTTCTCCTCGTACTACACACTGAACTATGAAACTGAAATGGTTGCATTGATGCAGCTGCTACAAGGCAATTCTTCCTGCCTACTGCTGCTGCAGCAGTTGCTGCCTTCTGCGGTGAAGGCTACTGCAGTGGCTGGAGCTACCTCTCCCTCTTGTTGTTGAGATAAAGTAAGACTGAAACTGTACTGCTCTATGCAGTGCTAGCTACTGCAGTCAGTTGCTCAAGTGCACGAGTACAGAGTTGCTGCTGTAAGGTGTCTCCTTGCTGATTTGATGCTCGAGACTGAACTCTACATTACTGCTGCTCAGTTTGGAGAGGCTCCTCTTGCTGTTGCTGGGACGGATACTGAGCTGATACCTTGATTACATGATACTGTGCTTTTTTTCTTGCTGTGCTCGAGCACTGCCTTGCTCGAGCAACTCCTCCTCACACCCACACCCACAAACACATAGCACCCATAGCGTTGCACACATACGAATACACATATCGATATTCACACACCTATATATGTATCAACACTCCTATATGTATCAATCTATATATATATATATATATATATATATATGTACTCTTATCTCGACACACACACACACACACACACACACACACACACACACATATATATATATATATATATATATATATATATATATATATATATACATAGACTCGACTCTCTCTCTCTCTCTCTCTCTCTCTCTCTCTCTCTCTATATATATATATATATATATATATATATATATATATATATATATATCAACACACTAACACACTTACACATATACATATAGATATAGGTATATATTTACATATACATATAAACACATAAGCAATAGTTATCTTATATATACACATAGCTATATACACATATATATCATATACTATAGATATATACACATATACATAGATATGTCATACATAGTATATTACACAAGCACACATAGAATTGAGGGCAATGAAGCAAACACGTGGAGTGCACCGCACCTGTATCACACTCATTCTATGATACATTCGTAATACGGCTTCACCACACAATCAAACACATCCCGAAGGACACGAGCAAGTCAAGAATACTAATTATGAACAATATGATTAATAATATAATCAACTACGTGTCTGTGTCAAGAAGTGATATGCACAAATCTCCGTGTCGAAGAAAAAACCCCAAAAATAACCTGTATCGCCAAATTAATGAGATATGGCCTACACGTATCCAATTGTGGACATGACACTAGCTATAGTAAATAAACACACATTAAATTGATCTAATTGACCAATTGACAAATACCACATGTGCCAATCTCGAATTTTTCCCAAAATTGACAAAAAAATACACATAACTTCCTCCATAGGCCTCCTATGAACCTAATTCCAATTCCTATGGGTAGCCTATGCATGTGGGGTGGTTTCTCATGGTTAAATATCATATATAGAGTTTACTAAGAGAGAGAAAACTGAAATGTACCTATTGGAAATGGATTCTCAATAAAAATCCCTAAAATGCCTCCAACTTGTAGATCTTGGCAACTCCTTGTGGATCATTGCTTCCTTCTTGTAGATCCTTGCTCTAATGGCCTCCAATAATAATTTGGAAAGAAATTTGGATGGAATTTGGTGTAGGGGTGAAGGAATTTGGTTGAGGAAAATTCTAGATCTAGATTTAGATTGAAAAATGAAGAGAGAGAAAGTTTTTACCCCCTTTAAATAGGCCTCCTATGCCCTCTCCCTCAAGGTACTATGTAAAGTCTAAAATACCCCTTGGGGCCTCTCATGAAAAAATTAATTAAGGAGGGAAGGTTCTAGTCTAATGGTTTCACTAATTAATTCATCCTCCTAATAAATGGGCTTAATCTTGGGCTCAATCTAAACTAAAATAAATGTTGGGTCCATGGGTCTAAACTAACTAGTTGGTCCACTACATAAGTCCAAAATAAATCTAATACTAATAATAAATAAATAATTACACATGCATAATATTTAATATAATAAATACTAAAAATAAAAATATCCATACCAAATTTCCAAACTACCCTTAGTTGAAAAAAAATGAGGGTGACAATCCTACCCACCTTAGAAAAAATTTGTCCTCGAAATTAAAGATGATCATACCCCCTCTAGGTCAACCCAGTCCAAACTAAAATATACAACATACAATTTAAAAGAAATCACTAACTATGGTCTCTGTCCATCATAGTTTTGCAGTCTCCGACAGGGTATACTAACTATACAATAACACACAAGCAGTCTATAAGGTACTAACTAAATACACAAACAACGGATGTAAAAGAAATAAACAAAATAGGATAAAACAAGCTAACTTATCACCTGAAGTGCCATCCTCTTCGACTATCATCGCAAATGCCCCGCCTTGTTGGGTGGCTCTCTATGCGGTTGCTGAGCAGGTTGCGGTGTCACTGGTAGCCTAGCTCCACCTCTCTGACCGCGATCTAGTCTATATGGGTTATTGGAACATTCATTCACCTGATTGTTAGGGGAACCACAATACAAGCATAGTCTGAGCCTCTTCCGACAGCTCTCCCAATCATGCCCATGCCATCCACAATAGGCACAAGAAAAAGTCTGCTGAGTCTGCCTTTTAGGCTGCTGATGAACCGGCTTCTGAAACTGTTGTATCTGTTGAGCTGGTGCCCTAACTGGCGCAAGATACTGCTGATTCTAATATAATCTTGGCTGCTGAAAGTGGGTGCGCTTCTCTGGGCCCGCACAACTACTCGCTCCTCCAGTGTCTCTCGGCCTCTTGGACCCAACTCCAAATCATCCTCCGCTCGTTGCACCTGTCTCAGAATTTCCGCAAAAGTAGTGGTATGGTCTCCATTAGTATGAGACTTAATCTTATTGTTCAGTCCCTTCCTGAACTTCCTAGCCCTGGCCTGAGGATTCTGCCCCTTAACAAATTTTCCCATTCGGCAATACGCCGCCGCATACTCGTCCACTGTCAAGTTCCCTTGGACGAGGTTCTGGAATTGACTCTCCAAAGTACTCTGAGACACATCCGGGAAGAACTTCTCTTTGAAAAGCTCTTTGAAAGCTTCCCAAATAAGTCTCAGCGTTGATATCCTGGGGACTATCCTGAACTATGTCAACGTAATGTCAAACATCATACTACCTGCTGCCTCTACTTGTAAGCTCCCAGGAATCTGTGCTAATCATAAGTCCCTCTCAATGTCCTTTATCTAGTCGTCTACGTATAAGATTCCTTTTGTGCCTATAAAGTCCTTAGGCCCCATCCTCTTGAAGTCAATGATAGTCCCTGGCCTCGGCTATTGCAGATTGGGCTAAGGCGGTGTCGTCTGTGGCTGAAATAATATGACTCTCTCGATTGCTGCGAGCGCAATCTGGTGAGCATTAACAATGCTCTGCCACAGAACTTTTGATTGTCGCTGCTGTGCCTCTATCATCTGCTGAAAGAGCACAAACATCTGCGTCTAATCGACTGCAGGTGGCGGGAATGGAAGATCCCCTGCAATTGTCGGTGCTGTCCTCTGTACCAGAGGTGGAGCACCTCTGAAAGGTGCTGCAGAAATGCCCACCTGGATCGGTGAAGTCGACCTCTGGAATGAAGCTGCTGGAACAGCGTCTGATGGTGCTGCCCTCATAGGCGATGAAGTGACTGATCGTGCTGATATTGTGCCTGAGCGCTGGGAACGTGTCTTCGGCGGCATCCTGATAATAGATCAAAATAAAAGAGATCAGTTCGACACGAGATAAGATATTATCAAGGAAGGACGACAATATTCAAAGTATTCAGAAGGAATCAAAAGTAGCGATTTTAAATCAGATTTGGAATTCCTAGTTGTGATTGAGTATCCCTCTCTCATCCTAGTGTCCAATATCCTATCATATCGCAGGCTCGCATTAGTACAACTAAGTTATTGCACTACCACAATATTATAATATTGTGAAGCCTAGCCTGCATGGGCCACACTAAAAAATTGTCACGACCCGGACCCGGTATAGGGGCACGAGTGCGTGGGTACGTCCAGCCTACGCCACAGCATCGACGGTAGAACACTGTCTCGGACTTCTATACTAAATAACATCTCACACAAGATATATAAAATACTATCATGCCATCTCAACTTTTAATGATACTAAATCACATATAAAACTAAAGGAAGATTTTAAGCACGATATGGAATAGAAAGAAAAGCATTACAAGTCTCAATAAATTATATGTCCAACTCAATATCTAAACACAACTCAAGATCTCAAAAGATCAGTTCGACACGAGATAAGATATTATCAAGGAAGGATAACAATATTATCAAGGAAGGATGTGATAAGATCTTATCAAGGAAGGATAAGATATTATCGACTCCTGATAACAGATCGAAATAAAAAAGATCAGTTGGATACGAGATAAGATATTATCAAGGAAGGACAACAATATTCAAAGTATTCAGAAGGAATCAAAAGTAGCAATTTTAAATCAGATTTGGAATTCCTAGTTCTGATTGAGTATCCCTATCTCATCCTAGTATCATATATCATATCCTATCGCAGGCTCGCAGTAGTACAACTAAGTTATTGTACTACTACGATATTGCACTATTATGAAGCCTGACCTGCATGGGCCACCAATAAAATGTGTCACGACCCGCACCCGGTATAGGGGCACGAGTGCGTGGGTACGTCCAGCCTACGCCACAGCATCGGCGGTAGAACGTTGTCTCGGACTTCTATACTATCTAACATCTCACACAAGATATATAAAATAATTTTATGTCATCTCTACTCTAAATGATACTCAATCACATATAAAACTAAAGGAAGATTTTAAGCACGAAATGGAATAGAAAGAAAAGAATTACAAGTCTCCATAAATCACAGGTCCAACTCAATATCTAAACACAACTCAATATCTCAAAATAATAATATAATCCATAATCTAAATAGAAACAACTACTACAAGGTGGGAAAATAAAAATGGCCTCAGTATCTGGCAGTACATCCTCAAGTGACACTCCATTTGTTGGTCCGTAGTAAGTGGGACACATCCTTTCTAACCATTCATCTAAAAAATATATCCAGTCAGGATTGGAGTAAAGTACAACCCAATAGCAGTTCCAATTAATTGATAATAACTATAAACAGAAATAGAGAATATAATACAAGACGAGAAATAATGAACAATATCATAATATGGTAGAAGAACAGGTAAACAAGAAATATGGTATACACTGATCACGATAAAATGGAATAAGATAATAAAATGAGACAATGAACTAGAATACGGTAAAGAACTGCAACTATGCTAAGTTATTGAAATACTAGTTAGATTTGTGATCGGCTTGGGAGAACATTATCTAATTAACGTTGGATAAATATTGTCTAAGTTAAATATTGAACATTGTCTAGGATTTGATCACATATCTAGCTAACACTTTTCCTTCCTCCGACTAGTATAATGGGTCTAACCATTACAAGTTACGATGCAAGATACTCAAGGCATTGTAAACATTAAACCTTGAACATTGAACATTGTCTAATATTAAATATTGTTTATTTAACAATATAAGAACACGATGAACAATAAAACAATATATAATATCCTATGACTGATTCATGTGTATACTAGTCCGTCTACCAATATGTCAAGAGTCATGTAAAATATTTCTAGATACTTGTATTATAATAATTATCAAATAAAGAAAACTATCAGAGAATGTACTCACATATGATCCAGAGTAATGAATGTCAACTGTGTCCCAACTGGTGTCACACAGACCTATATATAGAATATTACATTAATACAAGGTGTTGGAATAAAATTAAGTTAAACTAGTCAACATCTAGGTTGTGAAGCCATTTCTAAGTCAAAATAGTCAAACTGGTCAACTCTAAGTCAAACAAATCAAACTTAGTCTAACTAGCTATCTCTAGGTTGTATGAGTCTAATTCTAGGATACTAGGTCTATACACTATAAAACTAAGCCCCACTAGCTAATCTAAGATACTAGGACACACAAAATGTCGTATCACAGGATACGCAAGTTTTAATATATAAAAATAGTAATTTATATACATATACAAGTCAATATATATAGTATCTTAACTATTTAATATAATTTGGATACCTTGGTGTCACTGCCCAATTCTAGAAAATAGGGTTATTTTTTTATTTTTATTTGGTATATTGTGTATTGTATATAATTAATTATATTTATATTTAATTAGTGATTGTATTATTTTTTATTGATTGTTTTAGGGTTTTGGCTAGCCTGGACCCATGTCAGACCCTAGTGGACCCATGCTCGACCCAACCCACACCCTTGTGAGATATATTTTTGGGTTTAGAATATTAATTATATTTTTAGTGGGTTAGTTGGAGAGACTGGGTGTTAGTTTGAGTGCTTTTGGAACCCGAAAACCAAACTCAAGTGAGGGAGGGCATTTTGGTCTTTTGGAGACTATGTAAACCTTATTTCTTGCTTGGGAGACCCGACCACAGCCCCCATTCCCAGCCGACCAGCAGCACAGCCCCCCCCCCCCCACTCTTCTTTTTTACTACTTCTT
The DNA here is from genome assembly GCA_036927795.1 of Iris macrosiphon. NCBI lineage: Eukaryota > Viridiplantae > Streptophyta > Magnoliopsida > Asparagales > Iridaceae > Iris > Iris macrosiphon. The sequence continues at coordinate 56,444,583 of JAYESA010000002.1, forward strand.
CTTCTTCTTCTTCTCCATTCTCCATTTATTCTTCTTTTCTTCTCCCAAGTTCAAGTAAGCACCCTATTTCTCCTCTTTCTTCTTCTATTCTTCATGGATGTGAACCCTAACCCTATTTTTCCCTAACCTCGGTGGGTAGAGCCTAGACTTAGTGTGAAGGCGAGATTTGGAGGCTTGGAGCTTGAGGGAGGTGATTTCAAGTGGATTGGAGACTTTGGCCTTGGGATTCCAACTCTCAAGAGGTAAACCCTAACTTTTCTCTTACTAATTACTCTTATATAGTGTAATTAGTGGTTTAGAACCTTCCTAGACCCTAAGCCTACCCGTGGGAGAAAGTTGGAACGAGTTTGGTTGAGTTTAGAGACTTTGACACTAGGTTTTGGGTCAATTTTGGGTAGAATCCGAAATTGGTCCAATTTTGGGTGAAGCCCTAGGTTAGACGGACCTAGGTAGACATTGTCGGGTGTCTTGAGGGTTAGTGCGTATCTCCGTTCGGACACGTGAAGTCGTGTCACGGAGAAACGGGGGTTTCTGGCGTTTTCGGGGTTATCATCGTCGCCGGTTCTAAGTGCATGCGCATTTTCGTCACGGGCCAAGAATCGACGGGGTAGCATTTTTTCTAGGATCTAGACATCGTTCAGAACCCATGGATAAATTTTGGGCCGATTCTGAGTTGGTTTGGGGTGTATTTCAGAAGGTTTTCAGAACCGCGCACCGCGTGTTCGTCGAAAAGACCGAACGACCATTTCCACTTGGTTTTCTAGTTTCAGGCTTGTGCGCACGTTGGGTTAGCTTCGGGGAGTGTGTGCTAGAATTCTCGGGTTATATTTTATATATATATATGGGTTTGTGTGCGTAGGGGTGGTTGTGCGCGTGTTGGTGGTGTATTGTGAGTGTTGTGTTGAGTTGTGTTGTATTTTGTATATAGGTGTATATGTGTCTATATATATATATATATATTTATATATGTGTATCTATATATGTATATATATTTATATATATATGTGTGTATATACCTATATTTATGTGTGTGTATGTGTATTAGTGTGTGTGTTAGTGTATATATGTGTATGTGTGAATGCGTGTGGCATTAGGTGCAGTAAGGCGAAGGGGGGATAGCAGCGAGGCAGCGTGCAGCGAGCGCTGCCGCAGTGCACAGCGCGCTGTTGTGCACACTGCAGCAGCAGCAGCAGCAGCAGCAGCAGCAGAATGCTGTACTGCAGCAGCAGCAGCTAGCGGCGTTTGCGCAGTACAACGCGGCCTAGCTTAGTGCGGGTAGCGAGGGAGAGGGGGTAATATATATATATATATATATATATATATATATATATATATATATATATATATATAATATATATATATATATATTGATAGATTGATAGATAGATAAATAACTAGATAGATAGATAAATAATTATATAGATAGATAGATAGTTAGATATAGTTAGATATCTATATCTATATGCATAGATATATATATATATGTATATATATATATACCTATAGCTAGATAGATAGTTAGAAATCTAGATATAGATATATATATATATATATATATATATATATATATATATATATATATATATATATATATATATTTGAGTTTGGGTATATATATGGGTATATGTGTGTACGTGTGAATAGGTGTATATATAGATACTTAGGTATATGTACATATATGTTAGATATATATTTTCTAGCCTAGATTATTAACTAGGTATATATCTATATTCTTAGATAGCTAACTAGATAGTTAGTTAGAGGGGTATTGGGCGATATCTCAATACCTTAAGATATCAAGGTATCTCAATACCTTGAGATATCCAAGGTATTGAGTTTGAGCGGGGTTTTTGAGCGTTTGCCTAGGAATAGTTTTGGAGTGATTTTTATATGTATAGGTATATATATTTACGCGTGCTAGCATAGGTTTTAGCGGGTATAGGCGGGGTGCGTAGCCTAGGTCGAGGTATCGAATACCGAGGGTATCCCGGTATCTCGAGGAGGCGAGTTTGAGAGTTTACTAGCTTAATGAGCTAGTTTTAACCTAGAATTTTAGGGGCACCCTAGTTTGACCTAGATTTGACCATAATTGTCCTCGTTGACCGTAAAAGTCAATGTTTGACCTAGTTTTGACCTAGAGTTGACTTTTGGGACCACGGGTTGACTTTTTGACCCAAATTTCACCGGTTTGACCCGTTCGACCTAGAATATCCCTAGAAGCCTATTTTTAATTATTTTATATCAGTTTAAATCCATAGAACCCTATTTAATCTTGCTTTCCGTAATTGGTTCTTGCGACACCGGTCCGGATCTCGATCCTCATCAGTTGCTCAGGACGTCAGGCGAGTACCTACCTCTGATAGTTTCTATTTCATGATAGCGTTTATATCACCTGTTCTAGAACTATAATACTTGATTCTGGCACATTATTACACGAGCTGGTACTAGTGGATCCCGTCATGAGATGCTATCCCCCTTACCGTGTTCAGCGGGTACTTATCACGTGTATTTTATCATGTGCTTCGGGTATTGATTCTCATGTGCTATCATGTGCTTCTTGTGCTCTCGCCTTCATGTGCGTGAGCTACTTATCATGTACGTAGCGTGTCGTGGTTGGATCCAAGAGTATTAGTGGGGGAGGGGAGTAGGAGTTGGTTATGTGATCAAAGCCAAACAGTATTCATGTGTATGTCGGTTATGCAACTCACGCATAATAGAGTTATCGTAGTTTATTCATGTGCAACCTAAGCCGATCACATAACGAACTTGTGCTCAAGGCACTTAGCTAGTATTTCTGTTTTCTCACATGCAGTTACTTCTTCACTACTTGTATTGTTCTCCAGTTTACATTGCAGCTACTTTATCTGCTCCATCATGTATTTATTTTTCCTATGAATCTTGTATACTTTCTATTGCTCGCCATATACACCTTACCATGTATTTGGAGTTGCTTTCAGAGTTATGTACTGCGCTCCAGTCCTGACTGGGCATATTTTTTCCAGAGGATCCTGAGGATTATTGCCCAACATTCTACGGGCCGGGCGTCGAGGAGTGTTGTGACCCCGAGACTGAGGAGGAGCCCGTCGAGGAGACGCCGTTAGTGCCCTAGTTAGCTAGGTGGGTTTTCCTGGGTTATTTTCAGTTAATTATTCTGGATGACTGTACTGTATTATTATTTTGTTGCCTGTGAGATGTTGTAGATATTATATGCTTGGACTATATATTTGGATATTGTCTTGCTCTCTTTGGTTCTGTTTCTTTCTTGATATCATATCGTGCTTTACTCTTACCCTAGTTATTGTGATTGAGAGATTATATATATTGCGTGGTTGCCCTCCTTTTGGAGAGGATATTGACAGGTTTTGTGTGATAGATGGTTGACCTAGAATGGACCTTTATAGCGTTCTACCGCTGATTCTGCGGCGTAGGCTGGACGTACCCACGGCTCATGCCCGATTTTTTGGATGCGGGTCATGACACATTTTTGGTGGTGGCCCATGCAGGTCTAGTTTTTAGGTTTATCTGCAATAGGATAAAGGATATCGGCTGAGAGAGAGTGTGCTCAATCACAACTAGGACCCTTCCTAATTCCTTTTGCTATCTTAATTTTCCTGAAATTATTTTCTTTTGCAATATTACTGTCCTTCTTTGATGATTTCGTTTCTTGCACCGTATTAACTTCTTTTGATCTGTAATCTCAGGTTCTATTCTTCTTGATTCCATTCCAGCACTTGCTTTATTTGATTCCGGTACTTTTCATAGCTTTGTGTCTGTATTTTTTGCTGTTAGACACCATCTTCCTGCTGAACCTTTAGCTAGACTCTGCAAGATCACGACCGGGGGTGGCATTATCCTAGTCAGTGATGTCTGCAGAGACCGGAGAGTTATCTTGGGAGGCCGGGAGTTGAGTGTGTGCCTACTCGTAATGCCACTTCCGAGCTACGATATTGTACTCGGGATGGATTGGTTGAGTATGCATTGTGCTAGTATAGATTATCGTGGAGGCAGAGTGTTGTTTAGTCTGCTGGGTGAGCCAGAGTTTCAGTTTGCCAGAGGAGCAGCGGAGCAGAGCGAGGGAGTCTTCTGCGGAGCCCTGGTGGTAGAGCCGAGGTTGCTACATCCACAGATAGAGGATTACATAGATGTCTTTCCAGAGGAGTTGCCAGGGTTACCTCCGGACAGAGATGTGGAGTTCTCTATAGACTTGGTGCCAGGCGCGGAGCCGATATCCCAGCACGTCTATAGAGTCAGTAACAGTGAGCTGATAGAGTTGAAGAAGCAGGTGGATGAGCTTCAGGACAAGAGATTTATCGGATCTGGTTCTTCTCCGTGGGGTGCTCCGGTACTTTTTGTGCCGAAGAAGGATGGGTCGATACGGATGTGTATCGACTACAGGGCTCGGAACAACTTCAAAATCAAGAACAAGTATCCGCTGCCGCATATTGATGATCTTTTTGACGAGTTGTGCGGAGCGAGGGTGTTTTCCAGGATTGATCTGAGGACAGGCTACCACCAGCTGAAGGTCAGGAAGGAGGATATTCCGAAGACAGCTTTTTGGACCAGATATGGACAGTATGAGTTCTTGGTTATGCCGTTTGGGTTGACTAATGTCCCGACAGTGTTCATGAATCTGATGAACAAGGTGTTCCATCAGTATCTGGACAGGTTTATGGTGGTATTTATATATAATATCTTGGTGTATTCGAAGACCCCAGAGGAACACGAGGAGCATTTGAGGATAGTGCTGGAGACTCTCAGGAAGGAGAAGCTTTATGGAAAGCTTTCGAAGTATGAGTTTTTCCTTGACAAGGTTGAATTCCTTGGTCATGTGGTGAGTGGAGAGGGGATCTCGGTGGATCCGAGAAAGATTATGGCAGTTGAGGCATGGAGTGCTCCGAGTTCAGTAGCAGTGGTCAGAAGATTCCTGGGACTGGCAGGTTACTACAAGAGATTTATTCAAGATTTTTCCCGGATTGCAGAGCCGTTGTCTAGACTGACCCGGAAGAACGTGGAGTTTGTTTGGTCAGAGGAGTGCCAGATCGCCTTTGATGAGCTGAAGAGGAGGTTAACGACAGCTCCAGTGTTGACGTTGCCATCACGATCTGGAGGATTCACTATCTATAGTGATGCATCGGGAAAGAGACTGGGTTGTGTGTTGCAGCAGAATGGGAGGGTGATTGCCTATGCTTTCAGGCAATTACATCCTCATGAGAAGAACTACCCTACCCACGATTTGGAGTTGGCAACGGTCATCTTTGCTCTGAAGTTATAGAAATACTATTTATACGGAGAGCGTGTGGAGATCTTCACTGACCACAAGAGCTTGAAGTATGTGTTTACCCAAAAAGAGCTTAACATGAGGCAGAGGAGATGGTTAGAGTTGATGAAAGACTTCGACATATTGTTGCAGTACCATCCAGGAAAGGCGAACGTAGTTACGGATTCGTTGAGCAGGTATCCGGTAGCTATGTGGCTGACTACAGATTATTATCTTCTGGCAGATCTAGAGAGCTTGGGCATTGAGGTGATACTGCATGGAGTTGAGATACATATGTGGGGACTGCAGATTCATTCAGAGTTGGTAGACTGGATCAGGGCTACACAGTTTGAGGATGAGTCCCAGAGGAGCATCAGGGTGCAGGTACAGATTGGATAATCAGATGACTTAACCATTGCTGATGATGGTTCATTGCGGCACGGTACCAGGTTGTGTGTGCCGAATGGGTCATTGCGCGAGGAGGTTCTTCAGGAGGCGCATCGATCCCAGTACTCTATGCATCCAGGTGCCAACAAGATGTATAGAGATTTGAGACAGCATGTATGGTGGTACGGGATGAAGCGAGAGGTAGCGCGCTTCGTATCCCGATGCTTAGTGTGCCAGCAGGTGAAGGCGAAGAGGCAGAGGCCAGGAGGTTTGCTCCAGCCGTTACCCATTCCGGAGTGGAAATGGGAGCATGTAACCATGGATTTTGTTTCTGGACTTCCCTGTTCTCCAGGCGGGAAGGATGCGATTTGGGTCATCGTGGACAGGTTGACCAAATCGGCCAACTTTCTACCATTCAAAGTGGGTACGTCTACGGAGAGACTTGCAGAGATGTATGTGCGCCAGATAGTCAGACTACATGGAGTTCCTATGAGCATAGTATCAGACCAGGACAGTCGCTTTACCTCATATTTCTGAAGGAGTCTACAGGCTAGCTTGGGCACCCAGCTAAAGTTTAGTAGTGCATATCACCCACAGACAGATGGTCAGTCAGAGAGGACCATCCAGACACTTGAGGACATGCTTCGCACTTGTGTTTTGGATTTCAGAGGCTCTTGGGAGGATCACTTGCACTTAGTAGAGTTTGCTTACAACAACAGCTACCAAGACAGTATCGAGATGTCACCATTCGAGGTGTTGTATGGATGGAGGTGTCGCACTCCGTTATCATGGGATGATGTAGGTGAGAGAGCTTTGCTTGGCCTGGAGATGGTGGTTGATGCAGCGGAGAAGCTCAAGCTCATTAGAGATAGACTTCGGGTGGCGCAGAACAGGCAGCGGCATTGGGCCGATAGCCACCGGAGACCTTTAGAGTTTGAGGTATAGCTTAGAATCTAGATTTTGTTCTTGTGTTTGCTTATGATTGCTTGTTTTAGACTAAGTGCAGAGACCTTGTTTATGCTAGGTTGGAGATCTGGTGTTCCTGAGGATTTCTTCGACGCGGGGCACTATTCACTTCGGTGGAGGCGAGAATCTTAGCCCATGTTTCGTTGGACCCTTCAGCATCCTTGAGAGGGTCGGCGCCGTGGCGTACAGGCTAGAGTTGCCGCCTACGCTGGAGGGAGTTCATAATATGTTCCACGTGTCGCAGTTGAGACGGTACGTGGCGGATCCCAGTCACGTATTGGATCACTCAGAGATCGTGGTAGGCCATACTCTTAGCTATCCAGAGCAGCCGGTGGAGATTCTGGATCGGCAGGAGAAGGTGTTGAGGAACCAGACTATTCCCTTGGTTCGCGTCGCGTGGAGGCATCACTCTCCAGGTGAGTCGACCTGGGAGAGGGAGGATGAAATACGCGAGCGGTACCCCTATCTTTTCGAGCCTTGAGGTATGGTTCTTTTCTTTGCATTCCTGTCCTAGTTTCGTCTTTTAATTTCGAGGACGAAATTATTTTGAGGAGGGTAGGCGGGTAGGCTTATCATTGCCCAATCCTAGAAAATAGGCTTTTTTTTATTTGGTATATTGTGTATTGTATATAATTAATTATATTTATATTTAATTAGTGATTGTATTATTTTTATTGATTGTTTTAGGGTTTTGGCTAGCCTGGACCCATGTCAAACCCTAGTGGACCCATGTTCGACCCAACCCACACCCTTGTGAGACATATTTTTGGGTTTAGAATATTTATTATATTTTTAGTGGGTTAGTTGGAGAGATAGGGAGTTAGTTTGAGTGCTTTTGGAACCCGAAATCCAAACCCAAGTGAGGGAGGGCATTTTGGTCTTTTGGATACTATGTAAACCTTATTTCTTGCTTGGGAGACCCTACCACAGCCCCTATTCCCAGCCGACCAGCAGCACAGCCCCCCCCCCCACTTTTCTTCTTTTTCTTCTTCTCCATTCTCCATTTCTTCTTCTTTCCTTCTCCCAAGTTTAAGTAAGCACCATATTTCTCCTCTTTCTTCTTCTATTCTTCATGGATGTGAACCCTAACCCTATATTTTTTCTAACCTAGGTGGGTAGAGCCTAGACTTAGTGTGGAGGCTAGATTTGGCGGCTTGGAGCTTGAGGGAGGTAATTTCAAGTAGATTTGAGACTTTAGACTTGGGATTCCAACTCTCAAGAGGTAAATCCTAAATTTTCTCTTACTAATTGCTCTTATATAACCTTCCTAGACCCAAAGCCTAACTGTGGGAGGAAGTTGGAACGAGTTTGGTTGAGTTTATAGACTTTGACACTAGGTTTTGTGTCAATTTCAGGTGGAATCCGAAATTGGCCCAATTTTGGGTGATGTCCTAGGTTAGACGGATCTAGGTAGACGTTGTCGGATGTCTTGAGGGTGAGTGCATGTCTCTGTTCGGACACGTGAAGTCGTGTCGCGGAGAAACGGACATTTCGGGCATTTTCAGAGTTTTCGTCGTCGCCGGTTCTAAGTGCGTGTGCGTTTTCACCACGGGCCTAGAATCGATGGGGTAGCATTTTTTTCTAGGATCTAGACATCGTTCAGAACCCGTGGGTAAATTTTGGGCCGATTTCGAGTTGGTTTGGTGTGCATTTCAGGAGGTTTTTCGAACCGTGCACCGCGTGTTCGTCGAAATGACCGAACGACCATTTTGACTTGGTTTCCTAGTTTCGGACTTGTGCGCGCATTAGGTTAGCTTCGGGGAGTGTGTGCTAGAATTCTTGGGTTATATTTTATATATATATGGGTTTGTGTGTGTAGGGGTGGTTGTGCACGTGTTGGTGGTGTGTTGTGAGTGTTGTGTTGAGTTGTGTTGTGTTTTGTATATAGGTGTATATGTGTCTATATATATATATATATATATATTTATGTATGTGTGTCTATATATGTATATATATTTATATATATATGTATGTATATACCTATATTTGTGTGTGTGTATGTGTATTAGTGTGTGTGTTAGTATATATATGTGTATGTGTGTTTGTGTGTGTGCGTGTGGCATTAGGTGCAGCGAGGCAAGGGGGGGATAGCAGCGAGGCAGCGTGCAACGAGTGCTATCGTAGTGCACATCGCGCTTTTGTGCACACTGCAGCAGTAGCAGCAGCAGCAGAATGCTACACAGCAACAGCAGCAGCAGCAATGTCAGCAGCAGCAGCAGCAGCTAGCGGCGTTTGCGCAGCACAGTGCAACCTAGCTTAGTGCGTGTAGCGAGGGAGAGGGAGTGATATATATATATATAGAGATATATAAATAGATAGATTAATAGATTGATAGATAGATAAATAACTAGATAGATAGATAAATAATTATACAGATAGATAGATAGATAGTTAGATATAGTTAGATATCTATATCTATATGCATAGATATATATATATACCTATAGCTAGATAGATAGTTAGATATCTAGATATATATATATATATATATATATATATATATATATATATATATATATATATATATATATATATATTTGAGTTTGGGTATATATATGGGTATATGTGTGTATGTGTGAATAGGTGTATATATAGATACGTAGGTATATGTACATATATGTTAGATATATATTTTCTAGCCTAGATTATTAACTAGATATATATCTATATTCTTAGATAGCTAACTAGATAGTTAGTTAGAGGGGTATTGGGCGATATCTCAATACCTTGAGATATCAAGGTATCTCAATACCTTGAGATATCCAAGGTATTGAGTTTCGAGCAGGATTTTTGGGCGTTTGCCTACGAATAGTATTGGAGTGATTTTTATATGTATTGGTATATATATTTATGCGTGCTAGCATAGGTTTTAGCGGGTATAGGCGGGGTGCGTAGCCTAGGTCGAGGTATCGGATACCGAGGGTATCCCGGTATCTCGAGGAGGCGAGTTTGAGAGTTTACTAGCTTAATGAGCTAGTTTTGACCTAGAATTTTAGGGGCACCCTAATTTGACCTAGATTTGACCATAATTGTCCTCGTTGACCATAAAAGTCAACATTTGACCTAGTTTTGACCTAGAGTTGACTTTTTGGACCCCAGGTTGACTTTTTGACCCGAATTTCATCGGTTTGACCCGTTTGACCTAGAATATCCATAGAAGCCTGTTTTTAATTATTTTATATCAGTTTAAATCCATAGAACCCTGTTTAATCTTGCTTTCTGCAATAGGTTCTTGCGATACCGGTCCGGATCTCGATCCTCATCAGTTGCTCAGGACGTCAGGCGAGTACCAACCTCTGATAGTTTATATCACCTGTTCTAGAACTGTAATACTTGATTCTGACACATTGTTACACGAGCTGGTACTAGTGGATCCCGTCATGAGATGCTATCCCCCTAACCGTGTTCAGCGGATACTCTATCACGTGTATTTCATCATGTGCTTCGGGTATTGATTCTCATGTGCTATCATGTGCTTCTTGTGCTCTCGCCTTCATGTGCGCGACCTACTTATCATGTACGTAGCGTGTCGTGGTTGGATCCAAGAGTCTTATCCTGACTGGGCATATTTTTTCCAGAGGATCCTGAGGATTTTTGCCCGACATTCTACGGGCCGGGAGTCGAAGAGTGTTGTGACCGCAAGACTGAGGAGGAGCCCGTCGAGGAGACGCCGTTAGTGCCCTAGTTAGCTAGGTGGGTTTTCCTGGGTTGTTACCAGTTGATTATTCTAGATGACTGTACTGTATTATTATTTTATTGCCTGTGAGATGTTGTAGATATTATAGGCTTGGACTGTATATTTGGATATTGTCTTGCTCTCTTTGGTTCTGTTTCTTTGTTGATATCATATCGTGCTTTACTCTTTCCCTAGTTATTGTGATTGAGAGATTATATATATTGTGTGGTTGCCCTCCTTTTGGAGAGGATATTGACAGGTTTTGTGTGATAGATGGTTGACCTAGAACGGACCTTTACAGCGTTCTACCGCCGATTCTGCGACGTAGGCTAGACGTACCCACGGCTTATGCCCGATTTTTTGGGTGTGGGTCGTGACACTTGGCCTTGCACCAATGCATATCACACTACCACACACCTATCTCGATACTTAAACCCAATACCATGAGTATCGACCCATTACCTCGACATTACCTTGGTATCCCAAGGTAATTCAAAACTCCATGAATTTAGCTAATATATATATATATATATATATATATATATATATATATATATATATATATATATATATATATATAACCTTCCACCAATATACTAACTATAACAATATATTAACTACTAACATATATAATATAATATACTAATACAATATATCTACCAACTATCTTAACATACAATACTTACTAACTACATAGATACTATAGATACTTACCAATAGCTTACCTACATAGATATATATATATATATATCTAAACTATATATTAATCATTCTAACTATAACACTAGACATAACTGTAGAGGCTCGATGTTGTGCACTGCACAGTGTCATCCTCCCTAATGAATGCACCGTGCATGAGTTACTGCACTCTCCCTGTGCTGCTACTACATTGAGTTGTACTGCACATCCTGCTCCTCAATTATTTTCTGCATAGTGCAGCTGCTGCATGCATTGCTTGGTTCTTCTCGCGCTGCACACAGAACTATGAAACTGAAAAGGTTGTATTAATGCAGTTGCGGCATGCATTGCTTGGTTCTCCTCGTGCTGCACACTGAACTATGAAACTAAAATGGTTGCATTGATGCAGTTGCAGCAGGGCAATTCTTTCTGCCTCCTGCTGCAGCAGTTGCTTCCTTCTACAGTGAAGCCTACTGTAGTGGCTCGAGCTACCTCTCCCTCTTGCTGTTGAGTTAAAGTAAGGCTAAAACTGCACTGCTCTATGCAGTGCTAGCTACTGCAGTCAGTTGCTCATGTGCACGAGCACAGAGTTACTACTGCAAGCTGTCTCCTTGCTGATTTGATGCTCGAGAGAGAACTCCACATTGCTGCTGCTCAGTTTGGTGAGGCTCCCCTTGCTATTGCTGGGACTGATACTGAGCTGATACCTTGATTACATGATATTGTGCTCTCTTCCTTGCTATGCTTTAGCACTACCTTGCTCGAGCAGCTCCTCCTCACCCACACACCCACAAACACATAGGACCCACAGTGTTGCACACATACAAATACACATATCCATATGCACACACCTATATATATATATCAACACTCCTATATGTATCAATGTATATATATATATATATATATATATATATATATATATATATATATATATATATATATATATGTACTCTCATCATATATATATATATATATATATATATACATAGACTTATCTCTATATATACAGATATATATATATATATAAACAACACACATATACACGTATATATATATATATATATATATATATATATATATATATATATATATATGTAGACTCAAATATATATACATAGATATATCAACACACTTACATATATACATATAGATATAGGTATATATTTACATATATATATATAAACACATAAGCAATAGATATCTAATATATACACATAGCTATATACACATCTATATCATATACTATAGATACATACACATATACATAGATATATCATATATAGTATATTACACAAGCACACATAGAATTGAGGGCAATGAAGCAAACACGTGGAGTGCACTGCACCCGTATCACACTTATTCTAGGATACGCTCGCGATACGGCTCCACCACACAACCAAATGCATCCTGAAGGACACGAGCAAGTATAGAATACTAATTATGAACAATACCATTAATAATATAATCAACTACGTATCTGTGTCAAGAAGTGATATGCACAAATCCCCGTGTCGGAGAAAAACTCCCAAAAACAACCCGTGTCACCAAATTGACCAGATACTGCCTACACATATCCAATTATGGATACGACACTAGACACAAACAAACAAACACATGTCAAATTGATCTAATTGACCAATGGATAAACACCACATGTTCCAATCTCAGAATTTCTCCAAAATTGATACAAAAATACACATAACTTCCTCCATAGGCCTCCTATGAATCTAATTCCAATTTCTATGGCTAGCCTATTTATGTGGGATAGTTTTTCATGGTTAAATATCATATTTAGACTCTACTAAGATAGAAAAAAACTAAAATATATCTATTGGGAGATAGATTTTCAATAAAAATCCCTAAAATACCTCCAACTTGTAGATCTTGGTTCCTCCTTGTGGATCCTTGCTTTCTTTTTGTAGATCCTTGCTCTAATGGCCTCCAATGATGATTTAAGAAGAAATTTGGGTAGAATTTGGTATAGGGATGAAGAAATTTGGTTGAGAGAAATTCTAGATCTAGATTTAGAATAAAAAATGAAGAGAGAGAAAGTTTTCACCCCCTTTAAATAGGCCTCATTTTCCCCCTCCCTCAAGCTACTATGTAAAGTCTAAAATACCCCTTGGGGCCTCTCATGAAGAAATTAATTAAGGAGGAAAGGTTCTAGTCTAATGGTTTCACTAATTAATTCATCCTCCTAATGAATGGACTTAATCTTGGGCTCAATCTAAACTAAAATAAATATTGGATCCATGGGTCTAAACTTACTAGTTGGTCCACTACACAAGTCCAAAATAAATTTAACACTAACAATAAATAAATAATATAATAAATAAATAATTACACATGCACAATATTTAATATAATAAATTCTAAACATAAAAAATACACATGCCAAATTACCAAACTACCCTTAGTTGAAAAAAAATGAGGGTGACAACTGGCCAACTCTCTACGGCTTTAACCTTCTTCGGATCTACTGCCACTCCTACTCCCGAGATAATATGAAACAAGAATGATACGGGATCCAACCAAAACTCATACTTGTTGAGCTTTACGTATAACTGGTGTTCCCTCAAAATCTACAAGACCTTCCGAAGATGCTCTTTGTGCTCCTCTTCACTACTGGAATAATAAGAATGTCATCTATGAAAACCACTATGAACTGATTTAGATATGGCATAAAAATACGGTTCATCAAATCCATAATTATCACTAGAGCATTAGTCAGTCTGAATAGCATAACTAAAAATTTGTAATGCCCATATCGTGACCTAAATGCTGTCTTGGGTTTGTCTTGCTCCCAAATGCTTACTTAATGATACCCTGATCGAAGATCGATCTTGGAGAAAACCTTGGCCTTGCTCAATTGATCAAACAAATTATCGATTCTTGGTAATGGGTACTTATTCTTCACTGTTACTGCATTAAATTGTCTGTAATCGATACATAACAGTGATGACCCATCATTCTTCTTCACTAGAACCACTGGCGCTCCCCATGGTGATCCATTGGTTCGGATAAACTTTTTTACCTTCAACTCTTCTATATGTTGGTACAGCTTGTCTAATTCTAATAGTGCCATTTGGTGAACTTTGCAAGATATTAGCCCTGCTACAAGAATCAACTCTATACAAAACTCAACATCACTTACTGGGGGTAATCCTGGTAGTTCTTCTGGGAAGACGTCTAAGAACTCCTTTACTATCTCGAGAAGTTGTTCTTCTGCTATCATTGTCACTGCGATCCTCTCTTCATGCTAGTTTTCCACATATCTATCGAAGGTGAAACCTTCCGTGCCTGGGATACTAAATAATATCCTACCCTTATGGCAATCTATCATAGCATGACTGCTTTCAGCTAGTCCATGCCTAAGATAACGTTAAAGTTACCCATAGTAACTCAATCAATTGTGCTTGTAGTGAACGTCAACATACTACGACCGAATATGCTATACATATTCTACTAACTCCTATGAGTCCATTACCAGTGAGTATATTCAACCTCTCTGGCAATACCTCAAACTTTAATCTAATGCGTATTACAAATCGTGCAGATACGAATGAATGAGATGCACCTGAATCAAATAATGATACTACGGGATAAGATACGACAAAGATGTTACCTGCTACCATATCGCCAGATGCCAAACCCTCCTCCAAAGATAAAGTAAAAGCTTGCCCTTGGTCCTGCTGGGTTCCTCATTGTTGCCTCCTTTGGACACGCCGTTTTAGCCTCCACTGGCCCAGCTGCTGATTTTGATGCTGTTGGTACATCTGAGCTTGTGTCGGTAGTGGATGCTGAGCTAATGGCATTACTGCTATTGCTGGCCCTCTCTGCTGGACTGCCTTTGGTGCTGGCAGTGCTGGTAACTATTGGACTGGCCCTCCTGGCCTCTATATCATCGGACAATTGGAAATCCAGTGATCTAGACTGCTATACCTCATACAAAATCTATTGGTTGTCCTACACACTTCTCTAGTGTGGCCTCCTTTGCCACAGTAAGTGCAACCCACCGGTGCTCCCTGGCGTTGTTGTTGTTGTTGTTGTCTCTGCTGATGTCGAGCTGGTGCTATCATCGTCGAATCTGTCGCCCCCCTCAGCGCTGAATCATGGATACGAATGCCAGGTAATGGTGTTGACGTCCGAGGTACTCCACTACCTCCTATTCCACTCTGAGCATGAGACCTCTTCTGGCCTCCGGTCCTTACTGATAACCTCTGCATGGTAAGCTCATGCTTCTGAGCTGCTATCAGTACTTCTTCATAAGTCTGGTAGTCGTGCCCCTCTAGCAGTTATAAAATCTCTAGATGAAGTCCTTGTTGGAACCTCATTGCTCTATCTGACTCTGTAGCCATCATAGTCGGAACGAATCTACTCAGCCTGCAAAACTCGGCTGCATATCCATCCATAATCCTACCGGCCTGCTTGAGACCGATAAATCTCTACTAGAGTTCATACTGCGCTACGACTCCAAAATATTTAGCCTTAAATCGAGCCCTGAGACTGTCCCAAGAGATATGACGCCTAAAGCCAACCTCTACTGACGCCCACCAGTCACGGGCAAGGTCTTGAAGTTGTAATCGAACTTGATCAACTTGTTCATCTACTGAACTTGGGTTAAGTCGACAAAATCTAATCGACGCCCCCAAATCATTCCTCCCATCTCTTTTCAGGGTCGTTTATAAACCTTGACTCAATAATACATTCTTCTCTTGTTGTTGAACTGTTGATGCTGTTGTAGCGCCATATGGTGTTGCTGTGTAGCTATCATTCCCCGGAGGATCTCCAGCAATGTCGGGGTGTCAAGTACCGCTGGTTACTGCGGGTACTACTGGGGGTACGGGGATCTCAGGGGCTGGTTGCTCAATATGTCCAACTTCTAGTTCCACTGTGCTAGCTTGTTCAACTACTGGCTCTATTCATTTTTGACTCTGAACAGGTGCTACCTCCCATTGTTGCCCAGGGGAACCCTATCCTGCCATGCCTGCTGCTCTAACAACTGAAGAAGCTCTAAAGAAAAGGATAAGAAATATCAAGAACATGACAGTAAGGATCAAGGAGGCAAGCAGTTTTAATAGTTCAAGCATTGGTACCGAGGAAGATGAACAAGATATCAAAGGGGACATATTTGATTGAGACTCCTATGACCATAACACCCCATAAGTCTGAAAACACAAACCTACATGGGCCACCACTAAAATCTTGTCACACCTAAGTACCAGAATACAGAGACGGACATAGCCATTTCTCCCGTATAAGGTATAGAACGTCGTACGACGGTCACGACTGTATCAAGACAAGGGTGTACATACTACAAGCAAGTCACTCAGGGTCACACATCACATCTATTTTCTCCATCAGTTAAGTAAGAAATATAAACATAGAACATATATGACAAGGAAGTAAGGAGTACCAAACGCCCTGTCACAATATTCTGGAAATCAACTATGCAAAAATAAGAGAGCTGGCAGAGTAGCAAAAGTACATGACCATGATCAACTGGATTCTGATTAATTATGTAAGAAAACTAATTGTCCAAATTTACAACTAACAAGTGCCTGTGGCTAAACGTCCAAAATGAGTAAAGTGTGCAATAACTAGCAGGGTAGAAGAAACCTAATCGTTTCTCTCAGTGGACATCCATCTGGTACGCATCATTGTTCATGGAAAAGTACGCTTGATCCTCGGTTGCTGGCTTTAAACCTGGCCATGCAAAACCAGTGGGGTTAGACCCCAAATAGCAAGGACCACAAATGATGCATGAATGAAGAAATAAAACCAGGTTATGAAATAGATACATATATATATAGTTTTGTCTTATAGTTTCGGTTCATAGCCTATTGTGAAATAATAATCTAATTCTACAATCAAACAAGGACAAGGGTTAGACCACCATGATAGTCCATATCCCTAGACTATTTGACAACAGATACAATACACAAACAAACTCAATTACATAATCGGCCAATAACTTGTATGGCTTACTAGGTGGAGTCTGGGTTATCCCAGCGGAATTATGCATATAATAGGAATCCTTAGATCGAACCATGTTCTAGCAGGAGCTAGCCGAGCCATGAATCGCCACATAGTATATAGTAGTATGCACCGGTCCCTCGTAAGGCCACCGTGCTAAGATCGCATAGAGCACATAATATAATATAATGGTCGGATATTGCCATCCACTAAAGAGAATTTAAACAATATCTATGGGGGACAGCCTTAACTCCCCATATAATGACTGATGGTGGCTAGTTAAGCACGATCTCGGGATTTTGTCCCTCCCAATGCTCTACTTATTTTAGTTGCCTAATTAACCATACGGTTAGCTGGAATCGTACGGCGTGGTCACATGTTACTCCCCTTATATGTCGTACTATAGTACGGGCACGCTAGATACGAATTTACTTTGTCATATTGCAGTTCAATTTTGATTCACCTCAGCGTGATCCAACATTCAAACGAAACCTAGCCACTCTTGGTTATTGACCAACAATCATGTACATGCTGGAGGAATTTTATTATATCACATGTCGCTTATCACGTAGGCACACCTCGGTGTGAAACATGTAACATAATCACGTATAAACACTTAGCACATAGGAACACGTAGCACGTAGTAAGTGTATCAACACGGATACCAATAGTCGAGTCAAATCACCAATCATTGGTAAATCATATGGGTTCTAGCACATAGTCAGGTCTAACACGTGGTCACGTAGCTCACATACATCAGTAATAATTAAAATCATACATGGAATTTCCAAAACTCAATAAAGCATCCAAACCAAGTAAAACAGTGAAACATACACATAGGTCGCATGAGGATCAGGGTCGCATAGAGTCAGTGCTGCATAGGACAGGTACAGCATAGGACAGGTGCAGCATAGGAAGTCGATCACATATAGGTTGGTGCCGAATGGGAAGTCTCAGCCGCATAGGAAGTCTCAGCCGCATATGGATCGGTGCCGCATGGGCTCAGTGCCGCATGGGAAGTCTCGGCCGCATATGATAGGACAAAGTCCACTCCTTAGGACAAGTGTTGAGTGATCTGCATTTAATATGTGTCAGTGAAGTGACATAAAGTAATTGATGTGATAAGCCATAAAGTGTGTCAAAGCAAAAAGACAAATCCTAGAAACGTGCCACAGTTTGGAGTAATACGTCCAAGGAAATATTGGCCGCATAATCTCCAGACCGCATTTGTTACTTTTCTGCATATGACACTCGGCCACATATGCTCTTTGGACTTAGCAAATTTCTCATTCGTTCAGCGAGTAAAAATACAATGAGTTCAAGGATTAGCTCCAGAACACTTGCGTAATGGCAGTAATGCATCCAACAAGAAGGACATGCTGGTCAGTATACAGCAAAGAGCTCAGGCCGCATAGCACTCAGGCCGTATGGCACTCTCGGACGCATAACTCACTGGCCCATGAAGATTTCGTCTTCTCCAAACAACAGGTTCGGCCATGGCAAAAACTCCAAAAATTCCGAAAATTATTTTCTTCATAGAAATCCCATTTTAATTTTGAATCAAGTGAACCAAAAGAAAAAATGCTCGAAATGAAGTGCTCCATCAATTTCAAAAACTGGTTTTCTAAAATACTATATTTTAATAGATCAAAACCACCAAAAACTCAAGGAACCCATAAAAACCCTAAACTTCAAATATAAGTACTAAAAGTGTTTGGAATCGTAATGTACACATATTAGACTAATAAAATGCAAGAAAAGAGGAAGAATCAAAAATCAAGAGATTTCTTCATGTAGTGCACACTTGCCTAAATGAAGGAAGAGGAAAAATGAGAGAATGAGGGAAGAGGGAGAAAGAAGTTAACTTATATAGTTAAGGTTTGAGATTTAGACATAGGTTCACTCATGACCAAACAAACCCAACAATTAAACCGTGAGTCTAATTGAACCAAAGAATGTGTCTAATCTCCATGACAAGCAACCTAATTATCATGTAAGCAACAAATAATATAAGCAAGAAAACTAATATATTCTAAATACGTATATCGGGAATGGAGAGTGACAAGCTAGTAGGTATAGTGGACTCTAGATTCTAGTTATTTTTATTTTTTTATACCTGGTTTGTCTTCGAGACCATCGGAGTTATAATGGATTATTTCTTTAAATTATTTATTAAGACTATTAGTTTATTTTATTGTCATGACTAGTTGTGGATGATATATGTGAATCATGTACTTCTTATGGACCATTGTTTATCATAGACAGTGTACTACCGTCGATGCTGCGGCATATGTTGGGCTTGACGTGTACTCGTATCCTAAAAGTGTGAGCGGGTCATGACAGTTTGGGATATCTGGAACCATCACTGCACCAACTTTGGGCTGTTGACCATGCACAATACGGATCTATTGTCTGTCATGAATGAAGTCAAAGCTCATAAAGGTAAATAGGCAGGAGCGTATAGACAAATACACCTAAGTTTCAGGATCATGGTCTGGCACGTTTGGAGGGAACAAAACAGATGTATCTTTGAGGGCATTGCCATTAGTAGATATGTTGTAAAAAGAAACATAAAAACTGATATAGATATCCATGTTCCTAAATGATTTATTTTCTGCTCTGGGTGGGATTATAGTTTTTATAATTTATGACTCTATCAAAATTATTTACCTTTTCGATATATATATATATATATATATATATATATATATATATATATATATATATATATATATATATATATATATATATATATATATCAAATCACGTCTAGCCTAGTAGTTAAGACCGATGCACATTAACCAGAAGGTTGCGGGTTCCAGCCTCCTGGGCACCATTTAAATCCCCTTTGGAAAATTAAGTGGTGAGTTGGTGATGGATGCAGCGCAGGTGCAGTTCAAGTACGGTGCTGGTGCAGGTGTGGGCCTACGGGCCGAGATGTGTGGGGCCTTCGGGCAGGGATGTGGTGGGCCTTCGGACAGAGTTTGTAGGCATTCGGGACATGAGTCTTTAACACAATTACCTCTTCTAAAAAAAAAAAGAAAAAATTATATATATATATATATATATATATATATATGTATATATATATATATTTATATTGGTTGGTTGGTTAGTTTAGGGGTGCCAAGGGGGTTCAAATGAGGCAAGCTAAATTTAATGCACAAAAGGGAACCACTGGATTTTGTCACCTGTTCGTCAAGTTTCTTTTGCAATCTTCTTTTGTCTGACATAAAAGGTGAATTATATATGGTACGATAAGTTCGTTGTACATACGGTATGTGAAAAATAAAAAGAGATCATTAGTTACTCAGAAATGAACTGAATTTGCAGAGGGCTGTACCAAATTTGCCCTTATATTTTTTTTTTCTGTTTTTAAACTCATAATAAGTCAGGTGTCCTGTCTTAATCTTGCAAGAAATTAGATCATTAGTTACTCCGTAACTCTCAATCATCATAGGTCTTAAATTAACATCAGGAAAAAAGGAAACACACCGAGCAGAGGCATAAATTGAGTTCGGCAAAGGCTATGTTAGTCTTTTCCCTGAACCTTGCGTGAGTAACGCAAGTCACTGCTAGTTAGGGCATAGTGACTCTCTCTCGAGTCACGTAGCTATCTAGTTGTAATATCTCACTATGAATTCATGTTCATCCCTCCTCTCCCTTATATAGATGTTCCTCTAAACAAAGCAAAACATTCAACATTTCATTAAAACCTCCTCTTTCCCCCCTTCCTTCTCTCTCTCTCTCTTTCTCTCTCTCTCTCACCCATAAGAACTGCATATCCTTACTTTTAAACATGTTGGCGAGGAGTCGAACTCTTCCTTCAAGGATCCAAGACGGTGTTGTGAGTCATAGAAGCTGACTATATTCTTCCCTTTGAATATGATTAATATGGATACATACCTAAACTTGTGTCTTAAATATTAGGTCGAAGAAAATCGCGACGATGGGAGGACGTATTTTCGAGTCGAAAGCCAGCCGATACCGCCAAAGGACACCGCAGCCGTCAACCCCCAGCTCGGCTACTCCAAGTGCTTCGATGACGACGGCCGCCTCAAGAGAACAGGTACGTACCTGATTTCTTTAACAAGATCCATCAGTTATGATAAATATATTGAATAATATTCCCACAGATTTTGGAACCCTCTACAATTATATGTTGAATCTAAAATTCGCTGCACTGTATTGATTATGTATCATACGTATATTTGTATAGTGATCAAGTTCCATAACAATCAAATGATATCCCTCGTGTGGTAAGCATATCTAAGAGTGGGTTTGGTACACCTTAACCAACTGTTTTCTTTCTTATTATTTCTTCTTTGAAAAGTAGCACAAATATGTGCAAAATAATCACCCAACTTTACAAAAGATGTTCGAGATGTTGCTGCATTAGTTGCTTACAAATTAACATTTTCTTAAAAAATAATAACTTATAATAAAATCATTTATATATACTCTCCAAAACATCATATACTAGTACCAAATGTTTTAAACTATTACGATCACTAGCTCCGAGTCGATAGTAGTCCTGTTGGAAACGGCGATGCCATGTCTTTGTATATTCGTGTCGTGTCATGTCATGTTCATGTATATGCGACACAGCTTCGAGACGGTACAGACCTGTTTTGAGGATCCGAGTAGCTCAAACCTTAGTTCACAAACATCGGAGGTGTGGATTTTCTTGAATTAGGCATTAGAATGACTAAATTTGTGATGTAATTTTTAGCGCAACTAAATTTTGTGATGAATTTGGTGTGGATACTGCAGGTACAATCTGGACAGCATCATCTCACATAATCACCGCGGTGATAGGATCAGGAGTCCTGTCCCTCGCATGGGCCATTGGTCAGCTCGGTTGGGTAGCGGGACCTGCGGCCATGGTCCTCTTCGCTCTTGTCATCTACTACACCTCCAACCTCCTCTCCGACTGCTACCGCACTGGCGACCCAGTCACCGGGAAGAGAAACTACACATATATGGATGCGGTGAGGTCGAACTTAGGTAAGAACTATGAAGGCTAAATTATCCTAATGGTACCCCCAATTATACAGTTCGGACGTTTTTGGCACCATTTTTGGCAGCATAAGTTAGAAAATTGCTAAATTGAACCGGGCGAATACGGTTTGACCCACAACTGACGTGTCCCTCTCCCCACCCCACTCTTCGGGGCCCCACCTGCAGAAAATCAGGCCCTCCCCTCCAATGGAGGGCCGACACATGGCATGCGGGCCAATCCGGGGGCATAACCCCGCTGTTCATGCAGCAGCACCCCATAAGTTAAGGTACCAAAAACGTCTGAGCATTTGGGAGTGTCGTTAGGATACTTCAGCCAACTATGTATTAACGAAGGCAAGTCCAAGTCTTTCCCATCAGAATGCGGTCCAAAATGGAGAATTAGAAAATCACCCGCATTGTCAACTTCACATGGATCAACCTTCAATGTTGGTGTGGAATTTCTAAAAAAATCCGGAAGATCTTGGAGCTGACGGATAGATAGACCAACATTTTGCTATTATTTAAGCTTATGCAACCAAGAAGCACATTTCAAATTCGCGGAAAACTGTATTCCTGGCATTTTATGACAAGATATTGACGTTTCAAATGAGCAGGTGGAACAAAGGTGAAAGTTTGTGGTGCGATTCAGTACATAAACCTCTTCGGTGTAGCCATTGGATACACAATTGCTGCTTCAATTAGTATGACGTGAGAGTTTCTCTAAACCTTTTCAGTTTCTTTTTAATTTCATGTTTCATTGTTGAAAAATAGCACTACTGATCGATATACAAATCTGCATGTTCTTTCCTTGTAAATATATATTAGTGCAGTCAAGAAATCCAACTGTTTCCATGCTAGCCGAGGGAGGGATGAATGTCACATGTCGACCAACATTTATATGATCATATTTGGGATTATAGAGATCTTGTTCTCTCAAATCCCTGATTTTGATCAAGTCTGGTGGCTCTCCATTGTCGCTGCGGTCATGTCCTTCACTTACTCAACCGTCGGCCTTAGTTTGGGCATCGCAAAAGTTGCAGGTAAATTGTTTTAAAGTTCATGTCACTATACCTGAGCTCGAGTATGGATAAAATATAACCAAATCAATAACAAATTTTAATTATAATATATATACATATATATATATATATATATATATATATATATATATAAAATAAATTTTATTTCAAATATATTTAATTATTTAAATTATTTTACAATAATATTTAAAAATATATATTTTACGTGTGTTTTACGTGAATTTATTAGTAATGAATAAAAATCCATAATATTTCACCTTGTTAAAAGTAAAACATCAAAATATATCTGAGGAAAGTAATGAAAATGAAAAAAGTTGGTCCCTAAAAATCCAATCATGGCATCCTTGTAGGTAAGAGCATCTCCAACCCTGTTTGTGAGTTTGGAAAAAACGGTTGACACATAGGAATCCCATCTTATTTGAAAAATTCTTCTCCAATACAAATGTGAAGTTTGTTGTAAAGTTGACATGACAATGATATGACAAGGACAATGTGAAGTTGATTGGCTAGATATAGACAATGGATTTCACAATGACTTTATTCCAAATGATCAATTATAAATAAAAATATTTATAAAAAAAAATAATTGAAAAAGTTGTCTTGAAATTTGAAAAAAATAAGTTTTATTCTCTCTTAATACTTTTTGCATTGAAAAATATTTTTCTGACTCATTATCTTGTGTAAATATAATATTGTTATATAGAAAATACATTCTTTTATGCCTCATATCATATAAGAATGACAACACAAACAAGAAGAATGATCTAAGGACACCATCATACATATTGTTGGTGAAGAAAAAGCTTTGGGACCCAAAAGGAGAGGGACATTCCACTACCTTTTTTTCGCAAGTGGCATATACAAGACCAAAGTGGTCCAAATTAAAGGTGAAGGGGATAAGATAATTAGAACAAACCCTCATGCTCCCACATACACAGTGAGTTGTCCACAGATCAACAAAGAGACAGAGAAGCACTTATCATCACCTTGTGCACCTATAGTATATACCAACTTTCCCAATTTGTTAAAAGCAAAAAAACACGCTACCTTGTTTAAGCATGCTAGCTACACATGACGCGCGTGCAAAAGCATATGTATATTTTCTCCTATGTACGTACATCATCTACGTACATTCTATGTAGATACATAACGAATAATGTTATTAATTCCTCCAAGTCTTTCCAAACAATTCTTTCTTACGTGATGGTCGCATGATAAATAGTATTATATGTCATCTAACATGAATACTGACATGACAATTTTAATCCAAAAAATTAATCACCATATTTTTTAATATTAATATTAGTGTTAGTTTTTATAATTTGTCATATGAGCTGTCACATTAATTTTTTTCTGAGACTATATTTTTGCTTACAAATTTTGTATCAACCTTCGACTTGTTCATAAACATGAAATTCACATTTATGAAATACAAATCGTGGGACGATACTTGAGTCGTACGTTTAAGAATGAAACCATTAGCATGTATCTATATAACCTTATTATGTGCTAAAAAATATAAGCTTGTATATATTTGCACTATATATATAGTGTGCTTTTGCACTCTTCTTTAATTTTTCTTGGGACTAAAGGGTGGAAAAATACGAGAAATTATTCAGTGGGATGGACTCGCCACAAGGCATTGATGAATAGTGAGTCCGTCCAATAATATTAATCAAGCAAATGCCAAATATCATAAGGATAAGATTATCAAAAATAGTAAAACATTACCATGAGTCATTATAATTTTAGACGGACTTACCATTCGCAATTGTCACGTGGTAAGTCTGTCCCAACGAATAATTTCTCGAGAACCAGGAGGAGTCTAATAATTGAAAAAATTGTTGAGCATGCAGAAAATGGAAGCTTCCGAGGGAGTCTCATGGGTATCAGCATAGGCGCAGTAACTAAAGCAGGAGTCGTCACTCCGACTCAGAAAATCTGGAGGAACTTGCAAGCCCTAGGGGACATTGCATTTGCCTACTCCTATTCCATCATCCTCATCGAGATCCAGGTACATATATTCCTAGAATATACAATGATTAGTTATGTTAGTTTCGTGCAATATCGCGTTCATTTAGTTAATGGCAAACTTTCAATTGATCGGCCATTAATTTCTATTCAGGATACAGTAAAATCTCCCCCAGCCGAGAAGAAGACCATGAAGAAAGCCACCTTGTTGAGTATTGTAGTGACGACCACGTTCTACTTGCTTTGTGGCTGCATGGGCTATGCTGCATTTGGAGACGATGCTCCTAGTAACCTACTGACTGGCTTCGGTTTCTATAACCCCTACTGGCTTATCGACATTGCCAACGTGGCCATTGTTGTGCATCTCATCGGAGCGTACCAAGTATGGCATACAAATTCCTCCACAACAAAAGTACATTTTTATGACACCTAAAAAATCGTTATAAATAGATTTTTATAACACAATTCAGAAAATATCGAAATGTCATGAATGTTTCCAAAAGTTTTATAAATATTACGTACATATATAACGCTTTTTTAGCAAAGCGTTACAAATAAGATGTGCATATATAACACTTATTTTCCAAAATGTCATAAACGGGATGTACATATACCATCAGGACACATTTTTTTAACAAGATTAAACTATTAACTTGTGATCAATCAGGTGTACTGCCAGCCTCTGTTCGCCTTCATCGAGAAATGGAGCACCGGGAGGTGGTCGAAGAGCAAGTTCGTAGTGGACGAGTACGAGGTGGCGATCCCCTTCACGGACTCGGTCTACAAGCTCAACCTCTTCCGGCTGGCGTGGAGGACGGCGTTCGTGGTGCTGACGACGGTCATCTCCATGCTCCTGCCGTTCTTCAACGACGTGGTCGGGCTGCTGGGGGCCTTCGGGTTCTGGCCCCTCACGGTGTACTTCCCCGTGGAGATGTACATCGCGCAGAGGAAGATCAGGAGGTGGACGGCGCGGTGGGTGGCGCTGCAGACGCTCAGCCTCACCTGTTTCGTCATTTCTATCGCCGCCGCTTGCGGGTCTGTCGCCGGAGTCATCCTTGACCTCAAGTCGTATCGACCGTTCCATTCTTCTACTTGACATGGACTGCGTTCATTTCTAGCTCGCTGCTACGTTACGGCTTGCTATTAGCAGCGTACTAGATCGTTTCGGAATAATATACTATGTATACCACGGTATCACTACTATTGACTGGAAATGCGAATAACAGCAGTCATCTTATTATTTGCTACAATCTATTATATACATTAGAATTTTGGTCTTTAAAGCCTTGGAATGATTTTCCTTACATGTAGCTATTTTGTGGGTAGGGAAGAACCATGCATGGTCAATGCATCCATGAAGTCTTCCTAGGAAGAGGGAAAGCCTTAATGTGTCAACTAATGAAAGACTGGAATATTGATTGCGTCCATGGTCGGTGAACACCAGGGGTGAATTCAGAAATTCGAGTTTCGGATGGACTAAGTTAGCTGGGTAGGCTTAGTGTGGCTAAATCATAGAAATAAAAAATAATAAATAAATAAATGAAAATTTATGTAGAAAATAAATAATTTGGGGTGGGTTGGAAACCACCCAGCCCCATATATAAGGTCGTTTTATTGTGTTAGTCAATTTGTTCTAATTATGATCAAATCTTGAAGTTGATCCATCAGTTGTGTCAATATACAAAGAAGAAGCTACTCTTGTAATCCCATTGTTCTTGTAGTGGATTACCAACTTTTTGGACTAGTCCCCATGGTTTTTTCCTCTCATATCAAGGAGGTCTTCCATGTAAAATTACTATGTATTGTGTGCTTGCACTTGATCTTCTCTCTTTTGTTGTTTAGGCACAAAGAGGAAGAGGTTATTCCATGATTCCTTTTCAGTAACAAATGGTAACAATTCTGAAGGTTGTATAGGCGGTTTTGCAAGCACCACAAGGATGATCAATCTCAATGGAAATAAGTAGAGCCAAGCACCGGTCCCATTGGAAATAACTTGATGATTTGGAAGGTCTTTAGGATCTAGATACAGCCTTGTTAGTCGATGGCGCCAAGTCTAGTATGATGTCTGAAGGTGATTGGAAGCATCTGTCATCTTCTTCTCCTTCCTTTTTTTTTCTTTGGTGTTGTTGTTCGTTCTGTCTGAATTGTAACTGCGTTTGCAAGGAAGAACAAAATTTATTTTCGAACCATTGTAATAAAAAAGTCTACAAGTTGTAATCGGGAGACATATATAAAAGTACTTCATTGGAATCAAGGTAGTCAAAGAGCAAACTTGTTTGCATGAATCTTTGATCTCGACTACAACTTCATGATCAAACAAAGGGTAGACTGTAAACACTACTAGAATTGGGATAAGTAGCGACATTCTTAGAGACGACAAAATCAAATATCGCTAAATTATAAGAATTTAGTGACGTTACTATAAAACGTCGTAATACATCGCTGTGAGAGACATTTGGAGACATCCAGCGACTACCATTTGTAATATGGAAACAAACGCAGCCAGTCGCTGGACGTCGCTAATTTTTAATTACAACAAAGTTTAACGACGTCATGTTATTTATGTCGCAATATTTTAAAATTCAACGACGTTTAGCGACTTGATTTAAAGACGTCGCTAAATGTTTCAATATATGGTTTGGGTTTTTATTTCCCCCCCGTCATTTAATCCCCCCCAAATTTTGACAGACTCCACCCCCCCCTCGAGACCTCCATCGCCCCCGCGACCACCCTTACCCGCCAGTTCGCCCCGGCGTTGCCTTGCCGACAGCACCCCAGCACCCCTCGTCACCCACCAACACTCCTCGTCCACACCGACCCTCCTCCTTCCCACCCGTTAGTCCTCCTTGAAGAGCTTGCTAAGGAGTATAAGTTTGACGAATTTGGTCGCACTCATAACTGGACGAAGAGGAGTATATTTTGGAATCTGCTATTTTGGAGCACCAATCTGATAAGGCAAAGCCGTGATGTCATACATATTGAGAAGAATATGTTTAACAACATAATTAATGCTATAATGGACGTAAAGGGGAAGACGAAAGACAATCCGAAGGATATATTAGACTTGGAAGAAATATGTAGATGTCCTACGTTATATTTGATAGAGGAGGGGAATGGAAAGTTAAAGCAGCTTAAGAAAAAAATTTCACTGCAGAAGGAGGATAAAGGAAGACTTTGTTGGTGGATTCAGGAACTAAAATTTTCAGACGGGTACATGTCAAACTTGAAAAGATGCATCGACCTCAAGGAGAACAAACTGACGGGTATGAAGAACCACGATTGCCATATATTCATGGAGAGATTAATTCCGATTGCATTTCGGAAATTCTTAAAGCAGGTCGTCTGGGATCCATTGACAGAGCTCAGCATATTCTTCAAAGATCTTTGTTCTACTATGTTGCTCGTCGATCGTCAGAAAAGCAAAAGATGGACAATACGGTAATAATGTGCAAGCTCGAGAAGGTGTTTCCTCCTGGATTCTTTTACTCCATGGAGCATTTGCCAATTCATCTTTACTATGAGGAACGTGTTAGTGGGCCTGTTGGTTATCGGTGAATGTACTCGTTCGAGCGGCATCTGAATCACCTAAAGGGAAAGGTAAAAAATAACGCATGGGTTGAGGGTTCTATTTGTGAAGCTTATTTTCTCGAGAAGATTACAAACTTTTGCTCGACGTTTTTCAAACCTCATGTTGCAACTAATATAACGAGAGCTCCGAGAAAAGATGAGAGATATCAAGAATCTAATGATGCAATACTGAAAGTATTTATTGCGTAGGGAAAGCCTTCGAAAAAAAATGAAAAAGAGATATTTGAATGACAACAAGCTAAGGTATATTACTCAATTGCGACGAGGATGAAGTGGAGAAGCTTGAGAGGTAAGTAACTAATACATCCACGTTTACGTCATGTAAATGTAATAGTATAAGATAATATTATGCTAATAATCGATGGTTGCTTTATTAATTTTCAGCACATATAAGGATGAGCTGAGGTCGGTTACACCCTACATAACAGACGAAGAAGTAGAACAAGAAATATGACATTATTTTCCTTCTTGGTTAAGTGCACATGTAAGGAGGTCGGTAATTACTTTTTTGTATGCACTTGAACAATAAATAACTTACTATTGCTTCTTTGGTATTTAGGTCGATCGTCTAATAACACCCGAGACTGAATCTATTAGAATTTTAGCTAAGGGACCAATTACTGCCGTCAAAATATGGCCAAGTTACTATGTGAATGGGTTTAGGTTCATGTAAACAAATGCTCCAATCAGATACAGCTTCCTGGATCTTGATTCCATGAAAAATAGTTTTTGTTTATCAAATCTTCGAACTACAAAGACGTCGATCCAGGCAATAATTACTTTGGCATCTTACGAGAGATTGTGGAGTTGACATATAATTATGGCACATAACCTGTTAAGATTGTGTTATTCAAGTGTGAATGGTTCGATCTGATTCAAGATCAAGGTTGAAAAATTGACAAGCATGGTCTTGTGGATATAAACTACAAGCGTAGATATCAAGGCTTCGAATCATTTGTCCTATCAAGTCAGGCTTAGTTGGTGTACTTCATGACTTATCCTAGATGGGAAACAACAAGGTCGGACTGGTGGAAAGTATGCAAGACTAAACCTAAAAATACCTTTGATGTTGACAAAATAGCTTATCAAGAGGACGAGCTACCTCTTGTAACAAATATTATAGATGTAGACTCAACGAAAGTTACACATTACACGATTAATAATGTAGAAAAGATAGAATTATCTGAAGATGAAGATCTAGACGAAGATGAAGTAGATGAAAGTGAAGATGAGGAGGAAGAGGAAGAGGAGGACGAGAAAGATGAAGAAGATAATTTTTTTTATGATGATTTAAAATAAAATAAATCCATTTTGACTTGTGACATATATTATATTTTGACTGTAGAATATACTATTCATTTAGACTTATGACACTACTAGTTATTTGCTGTGAAATTCTATTAATTTTGTGAGATATGTATAACATTTTGACTTTAGAATATACTATATATCTATTTATTTGTTCTACCATCATATGTTGTTATCAGGTATGACATAACAAACACACACACACATTGAGATGGTGTTGTGTGTGGAATTAGATTGGGGGTTATGTATGGAACTCAGACAAGGACACACGGACACAGACACACACAAACGTACACTGATATGGTATTGTGGATGGAACTCGGACACGGACACACAGACACACATACATACACTTAGATGGTGTTCTCTACACTATTTGATATAATATAGACACAGGTAAACCCTAATCATATCTGACACGACACATACACAGACACAAACACAAATACATACACACACATAGACACTTACACAATACGACATATTCAAAAACACACGTATGGGACACACTCACACTAATATGACATACACATGCTGACACGATACACCGACAGAGTACTCCTGGTGTATTTATTTTATCATCATATGTTACTATCTGGTGTGACATGACGACGCGGATCATTCGGAGGTAGATCCTCTAGAAGGAGTTCTCCTCTGGTACCGGTTACTTGTTTCGGATCTGTCACGACTAGCACCCAGTGTAGGGATACAAGTCGGGAACAACGTCCAGCCTACGCCGCAGCATCAGTGGTAGAACGCTGTCTTGGTCAACTATACTATCTAAATATCTCACAATAATATAAAATCTGCCAACAATATCTCACACCAAACTCAATCACAAATCTAGAAGCATGAGAAGATATCAAGGAAGTCTAATGTAACTATCCATTCAATATATAATAACACCAATAGAAACAATAATCAAAAACTCAAATATAAGCCGGAAACAAATCCGGTACCAAAATGCTAAAGAGAACTAACTATGCTACCTAGGGAATCCGGCTAAAACTCCTGGCAGTCACTTTAGAACTAGTGGGTCCAAGTCTGCACCATCTATAAGTCGAAGTCCATAGTATGTCGGACACCAATCTCTTGGATCCTCTGAAAAATATTTTCCAGTCAGGAATGGAGCAAAGTACATCTCTAACAGCAGTTCTAAATCAATGATATAAACTATGTAGCAGTAAATAGATGTGAATATACAAGATGCCATATACATGTACAAGAGATACGCAATAAAGAAAATACTAAAAATAAATACAAGAATGAACAATATGGCAATGAACAAGAATACTAATGACTAAGTGAGTGAGTACCAGCTTTAACATGTGATCGACTTGGGAACTTGATACAAGATTTATGGCCTGGCTAATCATACCGTATGGTGCATGATTAACACTATTCAAGAGCAAGACTTAATACAAGGAGAGTATGATCACATATCTACACTATATATTCCCCAACTCCGACTGGTATAGTGGATCCAACCATGGTACGCTATGGCACGGGATTCCCCAAGAAGATAGAGACTCTTCCCGAGAATCAGTGTCTGTACATGTACAAGATAATCAATGAAACAAGGCTTTCACAAGATACAACATATACCAAGAAATAATATCTCATGACAAGATCCGGATATACTAATTCGTGTAACCATCATGTCAAAAAAATAAGGATATCTATACTAGATATAATAAACATATAGGATATCGTAAATAAGAAACTATCAAAGAATGTACTCATCTGAATTATGATGAATAGTCTCACAGATGTTTAATATGGTGTCTCAAAGACCTAGATATAGAATATAACATCAATACAAGGTTCTGGAATAAAAATAAGTTAAACTAGTCAACATCTAGGTCAACAAGCCATTTCTAAGTCAAAAAGTCAAACTAGGTCAACTCTAAGTCAAATCGGTCAAACTTGGTCAAACTACCTATTTCTTGGTTGCATGAGTCTATCTCCATGATATTGGGTTCATATACTATGAATCTAGGTTATACAAGGTAAATCTTAGGATACTAAGATACCGTATCTCAGGATACACAAACAATAGATAAATATCACATATCTATAATAAAGCAATATTAAATATATAAATCATAATTACAAATGTTAAATTGATACCTTGGTTTTGAACCAACTTGGTATCGCAACACTAAATCTATATCTTGATACCCAAACCCAACACCTTGGGTATCCTCAATACCTTGGCTCTTACCTTGGTATCTCAAGGTAATCCAAAACGCTAACATATAACTAATACATATATATAACCCAACTAAGACTAAATATAACTAATACTATACTGTATGTATATCCATTCATAGGAACTAATTATAATATAATATTTCTAACTACTATATATATATCACTATATATATCTAACTAACTACTAATCATAACATATCAAATACCTTAACTACTCAAACTAATGACTAATATATATATCAATCTAATACAACTACTAACTAATCACTAACTACTAATACATATGTACATGTACACATACCTATATATATAATACTTAACTAAAGATACTAGTATATATATATATATATATATATATATATATATATATATATAAACAATTAACTAGATAAATATTATCAAGCTAATAATAAATATTTAGCTAACTACTACTAACCAACTAACTAACTTACGACTACTAAAATATAGTATACTAATACATAAATACCAATTAGGAATATATATACATATATGTTAATACCATATATATATATATATATATATATATATATATATATATATATATATATATATATATAACAACAGAACTGTCACTGTAAATTTTGTTGTTGTCACTAATTGCCACCGTTGTTGTTGTAATTACTGTTGTTGCTGTAGCAGCAACTATTGTTGTCGCTAATGCTGCCCTGCTACTGTCGCTGAAGCCGCTGTTTCTTTTGCTATACTGTTGCTGTTGTTGCTAAATATTGCTGCTGTCGCAATTGCTGCTGCTGCTGTTGCTATATATTGCTGCTGTCGTAATTGCTGTTGCTGTTGCTATATATTGCTGCTGCTGTTGCTACTTGTTGTTGCTGTTGCTGTTGCTATATATTGTTGCTGCTGTTGCTATATGTTGTCGCTAATGCTGATGCTGTCCTCTCTCACTCTCTTATATATTATTATACAAAATATATATACTTATATATATAACTACTACTATATAAACATATATACATACACCTCCATATACATATATATGTATACACAATAAATACATATAATATAATATATACATATATAGTAACATATATATATAACTTTACATATACGTACACGTATATATAATCATACCAATATATATACATATAACATATAAGTATATATATAACAACATATATATATATATATATATATATATATATATATATATATATATATATATACACACACACATAACATATACATATATATATATACTATAATATTTATATATATACTACAATAATTAATAGCTCTTACATATGTAGAAGAATAGCTACATAAATATATATACACATAGGTAAAATTGATACATAGATCTATGACACACTAATACATAAATATATATATATAACAACAATATATATATATACATACATATAATTACACATCACAATGACCAAGAATAATTTAGAAATAGATCAAGAATTCAATTGCACAACCACATGGAGTGTATCACACCCGTATCCCACTAGATCTAGGATACGCTTGCGACACGAGTCCACCACACATCCAAACGTATCCCGAATGACACATACAAGTCTAATATATTATTTATGAACAATACGAAGAGTCAAACACAAATCTACGTGTCCGTGTCAAAATATGACATGCACAAAGCTCCGTGTCGGAGAAAAAAATCCCCAAATTAACACATATCACCAAATTATTGGGATATGATCTACACGTACCCAATTGTGGTTATGACACTAGCCCCAAACACACAAGCACATGCCAAATTGATCTATAGAACCAATTGACACACACAATAAATGTCAATCTTGGAATTCCTCCAAAATTGATATAAAAAGTACCATAACTTTCTCAATAGGCCTCCTATGAACACAAAACCAAATCCTATGGGTAGCATATGCATATGGGTTGATTTCTCATGGTTAAATCTCATATTTAGAACCTAAATTAAGGGGAAAAACTTAACTGTACCTATTGGGATATGGATTCCCAATAAAACCTCCAAAATTGGTAAAATTAGCCTTCAACTTGTAGATCCTTGCTCCTCTTTGTAGATCTATTCTTCCTCCTTGTAGATCTTTGCTCTACTAGTCTCCAATGGTGATTTGGGAAGAAGTTGGGTGAAAATTTGGTAGGAATTTGATGGAATTTGGTTGGAAAAAATTCTAGATCTAGATTTGGAATAAAAAATAGAGAGAGAAAGTTTTCATCCCCTTTATATAGGCCTCACTTGCCCCCTTTCTCAAGCTACTATGTAAAGTCTAAAATACCCCTTGGGGCCTCTCATAAAGAAATTAATTAAGGAGGAAAGCTTCTAGTCTAATGGGTTTAACATAATTAATCATTCTTCTAATGATTGGGCTTCTAATTATTGGGCTCAATTCTTATTAGAATTATATGTTGGTCCACGAGTCCAAAAATAGACTAGAAGCATGTTAGGTCCACTAACACAAGTCCAAAAATAAATCTAACATGCTAATAATAAATAAATATTTAACATGCACAATATTTAATTAATTACCAAATGACTAAAATATCCTTCCTTAGAAAATATGGTAGTGACAAATCTACCCCCCTTAGAAGAATTGTCCTCAAAATTAAAATTCTCACCCCTCTCTCTTAGGCCAGTCATATCCTATTCATACAAATCTTACAATGGTCAAATCTCATTAATCACAGTCTAAAATAGTATATATCCTATAACATACAATCCTACCATTCTACTGAAAGAGAAATTATACTTGGATATAGTCTCTTAACTATCATAAAATTCAGTCTCTGTCCTACTGAGTATCTCCCTCAACTGGTACGAGATAACCTGTTATGCCACCTGTGGCCTATTCCATCACACACTAGGCATTCACTAATCATCAACCTTGTCAAGATATTCTTGGTACCGAGGGTTACCAATATTAGTGATATACTATAATCCTAGGTCATGGACATACTTCACTCACTGGCGCTTGCTACTTAGGAAAAATACTACTTCCTTTATCCGTTTCAGTTCTTGTAATCACCAAAATTTCTCAACCATTTTTTTGCTAGGAACACTTGTATAACCTTTCAATCATATGTTTTATTAGCACACCCTCGTCCAACTTTAATACTCTCAATAGGATGCCTTACTTAAATCTAGTTACTGTCTACACAAGGCACCAGCTCTCATATATATTTTTAGATGACATCCTCATACCAAGTTACTCGTGTCTCTCCTCTATATTATTATATTTGTTACTAAAATACTTGCCTAAACATTTATAATACTTAAGGTACTTTGTCTCTTGTTACTAGGGTATCTCTTTCTATCTGATACTTGGTGCAACTCATCCTCTAACATTTGTTAATCATCTTAAATTTCTCATCTGTACATTAGTATCACAATACATTTACCTTATAGCCATTACAACACCATGATATCTCACTAGTATCCTTATACCCCTTGGACTATTCTATGATACATACGACCTCTATAATCAAATTTAGCAAGGTACTATACTTACTTTCTTCTCTCTCTCTCTCTCTCTATATATATATATATATATATATATATATATATATATATAGTCTCTCTCATCTACTGCTTGGATCATTTGTACTATTACTCCCAAATATCTTTCTATCCATATTAATTGATACACTAATCCAATGTCATTACACAAGGTACTTACTGTTACTAGCACATTACTTAACTAATCCCTGATATAGAAACACTAGCACTCTTGATATAGTAATACTAGCTTCCTAATTACACAACATATGTCCTTAAGGTTCTAGGACACTAGCTTCATCATTAGATCACCTCATTATACTCACTAAAAATCATGATCACTTGCATCCAATGCAATAGTTATTAACTTCTATAATACACACGTTTCACTTCACTCTCAAAGGCAGACATATGGTTCCATATCTCTATTGATGTATATGTATCTCTCCTCAAACCTTACAGAAGGATACATAAATCAGTGATGTACTACATATCTTCCATGACCAATCTTGATATTTCTCAACACATGACTTACGCTTCCACTTTCTGATACTCATGAACTCACACTGACACTCATCATCTACTGTGCATCCGGCACATAATTTCTAGATACTCCTTCACCTATTGCTTTTAACACATTACTAATCTCAATATCAAGTGATATACCCATCATTAGTCATATACTGGTATCCTCCTATCTACTTACATTAACCTATATCACAAGTCCTATTACTTTAGCACAGCGTATTATTATTCACTCACACTCTCCTATACACTTATAGGTACCATTCTACTATGACACACTCACTAATACCCTTTATGCATAAATATTTCTCTACTCTTGACACACCCGAGTATCAACCACCCAATTGTATATCATGCTCCATTGATTTCCAACATAATTTTCTTGATACTTAAATGTTTACATGGCTCACCCAACTATATGAATTCATGACCATCCAGAACTGGTATGCTGACTCTGATACTAACTCATGGGACCACTACTGATACTCTTTACTTCCCCTTCTACCTATAGTACCTATACTATCTATAATTACACCTATCATAGATCTATTGCTACAAGGTACTACGCTATGAGTTATCTCTAGATTTATGCCTATTGCTCACATGCCTAACCAAAAACTACTTACAGACTCACAAGTCACACTCTCGACAGTCAATACTGATACTCAAGACACAAACCTAATTGTAACTCACCAATTATCACACTAACAAGAAACCCTAATGGAATGAAGCTTTATAAGGAACTGGACTGAAGAACTAAAAGTATCTCTACTGTTAAGAACAGAAATAAATAAATATTTGAGATGATACTTTAAGAACCAATTTAAGATACAATCTGATAATCATACATGTTTGTCCGAAATCATGACACTCAGAATCCTCGCCGCGCCAGTAAGCATAGCTACGATAAACGATAGATTCCATAACTAGGGTATGCAACTCTATAATCATGTTATCTTATAATCCTCACTACGCCAACCGGTATGGCTGCGAGAAACTCTAAATTTCATAACTAAGATATATACATCTGAAGTCAGGTCCCTATATTTTTGCTACGCCAGCTAATATGGCTGCGATAAACTCTAGGCTCCATAACCAAAGTAGACGTTTCACCTTTCTCACTGTCCTCATCAACATATGTCATCAGATGATACCAAAATTTTAGTCCGTAAAATTCTTCTCAATATGAAATCAAACTCAACAACGACACTAAGAATTAAATTCAACAATCGATTCACCAAGAATCAAATTCAACAACAACAGGTGAGAGCGGACGAAAACAAGGAAAAAGTTTTGAAATAAAAATTGTAATAAGATTCTCAAGGGTCGTCCCAGGAATCTCTCAAGAAATTTGTGATTGAGTATCCTCTCATTCTAATATCTTATATCCTATATCCTATCACAGGTTGCAGTAGTACAACTAAGTCGTCGCACTACCACGATATTGTATAACTTGTGAAGCCTGACCTGCATAGGCCACTACTAAAAATGTGTCACAACCTGCACCCGGTGTAGGAATGCAAGTCAGAAACAACACCCAGCCTACACCGCAGCATCGACGGTAGAACGTTGTCTTGGTCAACTATACTATCTAAATATCTCACAATAATATAAAATCTGCGAACAATATCTCACACAAAACTTAATCACAAATCTAGAAGCACGAGAAGATATCAAGAAAGTCTAACATAACTATCAATTCAATATATAATAACACCAATAGAAACAATAATCAAAAACTTAAATATAAGACTAAAATAAATCTGGTACCAAAATAATAAAGAGAAGTAACTATGCTACCTAGTGAATCCGGCTAAAACTTTTGGCAATCACTCTAGAACTAGTGGGTCCAAGTCTGCACCATCTATAAGTCAAAGTACATAGTATGTCAGACACCAATCTCTTGGATCCTCTGAAAAATATTTTTCAGTCAGGAATAGAGCAAAGTACATCTCTAACAGCAGTTCTAAATCAATGTATAAACTATGTAGCAGTAAATAGATGTGAATATACAAGATGCCATATACATGTACAAAAGATATGCAATAAAGGAAATACTGGAAATAAATACAAGAATGAATAATATGGTAATGGACAAGAATACTAATGACTAAGTGAGTGAGTACCAGCTTTAACATATGTTTGGCTTGATACAAGATTTATGGCCTAGCTAATCATACGTGCGGTGCATGATTAACACTATTCAAGAGCAAGACTTGATATAAGGAGGGTATGATCACATATCTACACTATATACTCCCCAACCCCGACTGGTATAGTGGATCCAACCATAGTACTCTATGGCACGGGGTTCCCCAAGAAGATAGCGACTCTTCTCGAGAATCAGTATATGTACATGTACAAGATAATCAATGAAACAAGGCTTGCACAAGATACACCATATACCAAGAAATAACATCTCATGACGAGATCCGGATATACCAATCCGTGTAACCATCGTGTCAAAAAAATAAGGATATCTATACAAGATACAATAAAAATAGAGGATATCATAAATGAGAAACTATCGGAGAATATACTCGCCTGAAGTCCGGTGAATAGTTTCACAGATGTCTGATACGGCGCCTCGAAGACCTAGATATGGAATATAACATCAATACAAGGTTCTGGAATGAAAAAAAGTTAAACTGGTCAACATCTAGGTCAACAAGCCATTTCTAAGTCAAAAAGTCAAACTATGTCAACTCTAAGTCAAATTGGTCAAACTTGGTCAAACTACCTATTTCTAGGTTGCATGAGTCTATCTCCATAATATTGGGTTTATACACTATGAATCTAGGTCATACAAGATAAATCTTAGGATACTAAGATACGGTATCTCAGGATACACAAACAATAGATAAATATCACATATCTATAATAAAGCAATATTAAATATATAAATTCTAATTACAAATGCTAAATGGATACCTAGGTTTCGAACCAACTTGGTATCGCAACACTAAACCTCTATCTTGATACCCAAACCCAATACCTTGTGTATCCTCAATACCTTGGCTCTTACCTTGGTATCTCAAGGTAATTCAAAAGCAAACATATAACTAATACATATATATAAACCAAACTAATAATAAATATAACTAATACTATACTGTATGTATATCCATTCATAGGAACTGACTATAATATAATGTTTCTTACTACTATATATATATCACTACATATATCTAACTAACTACTAACCATAACATATCAAATACCTTAACTACTCAAACTAATGACTAATATATATATCAATCTAATACAAGTACTATCTAACAGGTCGTGAACTTCTTTTCTCAGAGAAGAAGCATCACTAACTACTAATAAATATATACATGTACACATATCTATATATATAATACTTAACTAGAGATACTAGTATATATATATATATATATATATATATATATATATATATATATATATATATATATATATATATATATATATATATATATATATAAACAATAACTAGATAAATATCAAGCTACTAATAAATATTTAGTTAACTACTACTAACCAACTAACTAACTTAAGACTACTAAAATATGGTATACTAATACATAAATACCAATTAGGAATATACATACATATATGTTAATACCATATATATATATATATATCTCTATTATATAATACATACTATATATATATATAACCGCAGATTTGTCACTGTAAATTCTGTTGTTGTCACTAATTGCCACCATTGCTTTTGCAATTACTGTTGTTGCTGTAGCGGCAATTGTTGTTGTCGCTAATGCTGCCCTACTGTTGTCGCTGAAGCCGCTACTGCTTTTGCAATACTGCTGCTGCTGTAGCTAAATATTGCTGTTGTCGCAATTGCTGCTGCTGCTGCTGTTGCTATATATTGCTATTGTCGCAATTGTTGTTGTTATTGTTGTTGCTATATATTGTTGCTGCTGTTGCTACATATTGCTGCTGCTGTCGCTATATGTTGTCGCTAATGTTGTTGTTGTCCTCTCTCACTCTCTTATATATAAATATCCAAAATATATATACTTATATATATATATATATATATATATATATATAACTACTACTATATAAACATATATACATACACCTCCATATACATATATATGTATACACAATAAATACATATAACATAACATATACATATATAGTAACATATATATATATATATATATATATATATATATATATATATATATATATATATATAACTTCACATATATGTACACGTATATATAATCATACCAATATATATACATATAACATATAAGTATATATATATATAACAACATATATATATATATATATATATATATATATATATATATATATATATATATATATATATACACACACATAACATATACATATATATATACTACAATATTATATATATACTACAATAATTAATAGCTCTTACATATGTAGATGAATAGCTACATAAATATATATACACATAGGTAAAATAGATACATAGATCTATGACACACTAATATATATATATATATATATATATATATATATATATATATATATATATATATATATATATATATAACAACAATATATATATATATGCATACATATAATTACACATCACAATGACCAAGAACAATTTAGAAATAGATCTAGAATTAAATTGCACAACCACATGGAGTGTATCACACCCGTATCCCACTAGATCTAGGATACGCTTGTGACACGAGTCCACCACACATCCAAACGTACCCCGAAGGACACGAACAAGTCTAATATATTATTTATGAACAATACGAAGAGTCAAACACAAATTTACGTGTCCGTGTCAAAATAGGACATGCACAAAGCCCCGTGTCGAAGAAAAAACCCCCAAATCAACACGTATCACAAAATTATTAGGATACGACCTACACGTACCCAATTATGGACATGACACTAGCCCCAAACATACAAGCACATGCCAAATTGATCTATAGGACATATTGACACACACAACAAATGTTAATCTCGGAATTCCCCCAAAATTGACACAAAAAGTACCATAACTTTCTCAATAGGCCTATTATGAACACAAAACCAAATCCTATAGGAAGCCTATGCATATAGGTTGATTTCTCATGGTTAAATCTCATATTTAGAACCTATATTAAGGGAAGAAACAGAATTGTACCTATTGGGAGATGGATTCCCAATGAAACCTCTAAAATTAGTGAAATTGGCTTTCAACTTGTAGACCCTTGCTCGTCTTTGTAGATCCATGCTTCTTCCTTGTAGATCCTTGCTCTACTAGTCTCTAATGGTGATTTGGAAAGGAATTGTGTGAAAATTTGGTAGGATTTGATAGAATTTGGTTGAGAGAAATTCTAGATCTAGATTTGGAATGTAAAAATGAAAAGAGAGAAAGTTTTTATCCCCTTTTTATAGACGTCATTTATCCATCCCTCAAGCTACTATGTAAAGTCTAAAATACCCCTTGGGGCCTCTCATGAAGAAATTAATTAAGGAGGAAAGCTTCTAGTCTAATGGATTTAACATAATTAATCATTCTCCTAATGATTGGGCTTCTAATTATTGGGCTCAATTCTAACTAGAATTAAATGTTGGTCCACGAGTCTAAACTAAACTTTTTAGGTCCACTAACACAAGTCCAAAAATAAATCTAACATGCTAACAATAAATAAATATTTAGCATGCATAATATTTAATTAATTATCAAATGACTAAAATACCCTTCCTTAGAAAATATGGCAGTGACAGGATCATCGTCGCAGAGTACTCCATTGTACCGACCAGTCACATCTCCGTCTTCGTCGATGGTACGTGGTAGTACTCCTGGGACGAGCAGTTCTAGGCCTGAGACTACACCTCATCCAGCCTTCCTCCTGTTGACGGTACCACGGAGACAGAGGATTAGATGGAGACGGTTGAGCTGACTCCGTCTACATATGATCAGAGCGATCCTCCATGCGCGCCTCTGGACAAGACGATGATGGAGATTTGGAGGGACGGGCCTAGCAAGTAAGTTAAATAGTTAACATTTTCCAAATGATTATATCTATATATTCATGAATTTAATTATCATTGTATAGATATCGTTCCTTGACGTTACAGAGAGCACTAGGGCATTTTTTGAGGCAGAACTATGGTGGGCCTTGGATCAACTACTCAGGTGCTTCTAAAGATTGGAAGGTATTCTGGTTTGCCCACTTCAAGGTAAAAATATATTTACTTTTAATATCAATAATTATTTATGCATATTATGTAACTTCCTACTTTACTTATTGCAGAAAACCTATTTTTCTCCACCACACTGGGCTGAGAAGATCGAGGAGCAGTTTACTGCCTTCGCCGCCAAGCTGATCCGTGATGCGATAGATGACCAGAAGGCTCGTGATCGCTCCGGAGAACCGATCTAGGGTTGCATCACGCCTGAGCAGTGGACTGCGATGAAGGCAAGATTCAACGAACCCAGGTACAAGGAAAGGTCGGAGAAGGCAAAGGCGGCTAGGTCGAAGGCAGAAAAGTGGTATGGTGGCTCGATTCCCATGACAGAACATTTTCATTGTCTGGTATTTATTCTATTAAATATATATTATTTTAATGATAGTAGTATAAGTTGTTTAATTGTAATAACAAATAATATAATTTCTAACAGGTACAGAGGGGTGAGGATACCAATATGGTGACCGTCTTCCTAGCCACTGATCGAAAGGGCAGAAAGATTATTGATGAGAAGGCAATACAGACCTATATACGTTTTACTACCCTATGTTAGTTTTAATATAACTTAGAAAATATGCAAATAGATATCTATATAGTTATTAATAAGTAACTTTGACATTAGCAACCACTTTTCTAGGACGAGTATATTAAATTGAATGAGCGGGCGACTGCTAGTTCACCTACAGAGGGAGGGACTGGTATATCCTCGCAACTCACTATAGCACCATCGGTGGATGGGCTCTGGATGACCGCCGTTAGTGGTTTTTAGAGGGGTACGCACCACGGTACGAGATCCTATAGTGCCTTTGTTGTGACGTAGTCCTCCAGGACCCCTTTGTCAATATGCATTCCTCGCAGCGTTCGTAGGCGTCGGCACAAGCCTAGGAGGGCATTGATCGTCAGATTTTTGACCGGCATGACAAGTTTCTATGGTGGATTACGGAGCGGCCACAGTCTGCGCCGCAGACGGATGATACGACGATCACCGTAGGTTTTAATTCGATCGAGCAAAGCCTTATATAGCTCAGGACTCTGAGCCAGATGACATATCACAGCCTTATGGAGCTCAGGACTATGAGCCAGACGATAGAGCGTAGCTTGGAAACTCTGGTCTCGTCTACGAAGCACAAACAAATGGAGCTGGAGGGGTTGCATACGACCATGAGGTACTCACTTGCGAGAATACATGCAGTGTAGGATTTGTTGAGTCGGTCGGTGGAGGAGAACACTTCGCGAGTGGTATGTGCCATGGATTCATACATTAATCGACTGCTAGCATTGGAGAAGATACGTCATCCTGGTCCGTCGGCATCGACATTGGCTCCATTATTGCCTCCTCCATCGGCATCGGTGACGCTTTTACTGGAGCAGTATAAATTTCTTATATCCCAGATGAGCGACATTGCTCCTCCTGATCAGTAGTAGTCCTTATTTGGACATGTTTTAGTGTGTTTGTGTGTATTGGCCCATTGTTTGGTCTTTGATGTATTTATTTTATATTTTTTATTATATTCTGAGATGGATGTGACACTTATTTTAAATTTATTTATCTACTTCTTGAGACATATTTAGTGTAATATAACTTTGTAGATTTCTTTCTATGTGAGTTTAGCTTATTATTCATATTAACTGTATGTGAATTTACCGGTGTTGAATGTTCCACCGAAGGGGTCGGTGAACCCAAAAAATTCAACAGAGGGTTGCTCCGGGTCTATTTATATAAACTGAGATTTTATAACTGTAGGTAGAGTTTTGTTGGAAAATATTTTACTAACTACATCCTTTTTTTAATTTTTTTCAATGTAGCGACGTTTTGCAACATTCAACGACGTACATTTATGTCAATAAAAAGTATCGGAACATCGCTACACGGTACCATGGACATCGCTAGTACGTCGATACACGTCGCTAACATTCTGAGATGGAAAAATTTGCCATGTCAGCATTGTTGTAGCAAAACGTCGTTCATAATGTCGCTAATATTGTGATGTATTGCGACCAAAGCTTTCTTCGCCAATTTAACGATGACACATCATTAATAGTTGTATATTCTGTGACTTTTTCTCGTCGTAAATATTCGTCGCTACAGCGACGACTAGCGACATTTTTATTGTCAACGACCATGTAATATGCAATAATATAAAAATGTCGCTAATTATATCGCCAAATTATTTTAGCGACGTTAGTTTACATATTAGCGACGTGTTTGGACGTCGCTAATATGTGTTATTATGGTAGTATTGTGTGAGCCTTTGTTCCTTGCCTTCGTTCCTCTATCATTTGATCTACCTCAGGACTAACAATCTTAAAGTAAGATCCGAGTAAGATGAAGAACAAACGTACAACTCTTCTCGACACAAATTTTAACAAACTTGAGAAGTTTGACAGTGAGCAATAAAATATCTGGAAGAGGAAGATCAGTCTCAATCTTCAACTCATGAAAATTGATTACATGTTAATAGATCATGAGCCTGTTATTCTGGATAATGACAATGCCCGGAGGATTGCTGAGGCCACTGCTCTACAATAAAAGTGGAAGAGAGACAACAACCTCTGAACATTGGTGATTCTAAACTCCTTGGAAGACTGAATGGCAAAGTCATACAATAAGTTGGTCCATGCAAAGTACGTCTGAGTATTTAGATAAACACTACAAGTCTGATAAGAAAAGATCCAAGATACAC
Organism: Iris macrosiphon; assembly: GCA_036927795.1. Taxonomy (NCBI): domain Eukaryota; kingdom Viridiplantae; phylum Streptophyta; class Magnoliopsida; order Asparagales; family Iridaceae; genus Iris; species Iris macrosiphon. Next base: position 56,489,533 of record JAYESA010000002.1, read on the forward strand.
ATCACACACAAGTTCTACAAGATTCGATTTGAGAATGACAAGACGATGTTGCTTCAAGTCAAGGAATTTATCAAGTTACATCAAAAACTTGAGGATGATAGGCATGTTGTCACTACCAAATTTTCTATAAAGGGTATTTTGGTCATTTTATAATTAATTAATATATTTGTTGAATATTATTTATTAAATTATTTATTTATTATTAGATATTATATTTGATTTTGGACTTGTGTTTGTGGACCTAACTAGATTAGACTAGACTCATGGACCAACATTAATCGTAGTTAGATTTGAGCCCAATAGTTAGCCCATTCATTAGGAGGATGACTTAATTAGTTAAACTAATTGGATTAGAACCTTCCTTCCTTAATTAATTCCTTCATGACAAGCCCCAAGGGGTATTGTAGACTTTTCAGAGTAACTTTGAGTAGGGGCAAGGCCGGCCATAGGAGGGGGGAGGAGAGAGTGTTATGACCCACACCCGAATAATCGGGCACGAGTACGTGGGTACGTCTGGCCTACGCCGCAGCATCTTACAGTAGAACGTTGTCTGGGTCAACTCTACTATCTAAACATCTCATAAATAATATATATATATATATATATAGTACCTGTCAATCACGTCAACCTAAACGGAGGAACAATATGGAATCTAATAAATATAACTATACTCAATCATAATGCAAACTAAGGAAGATAGAGCACGAATGAAATAACGAAAAGTAGAGTCACAATACATCCACAAGATAAAAATAATATGTACATGCCCAAAACCTTAATAAAAGTCTAATACAAGTCTAGCAATAATCTAAACTTCCTCAGGCTCTGGTACTAAATCTTCCTGCTCTAAATGTATACCCTCTAATGGAACGCCATCCTGCGATCCATAATAAGTGGGACAGAGCTCCTCTAGACAATCATCTGAAAAATATATCCAGTCAGAATTGGAGTGAAGTACATACCTCTGAAAGTAGTTTCAAATACATAATCGAGCATATACAACGCGTAATAGAAAATGATACAATATGCACAAGTATTAAAACAGACAATATAGGTGAGAACAAGCAATAATCATAATAAAGAACTTGAAAGTAAATACTAGAAATATGGAAATAAACTGCAAGTAGAAGAACATAAATACTAGGTATGTGGTTTAGAGTGCAAGTTCGTTATGTGATCGGCTTAGGTTGCACATGAGATATAAAGGTAACTCGATTATACGTGAGGTGTATAATCGACATACATATCAGGTAAATAGGGCTTGATCACATAACCAACTTCTACTCTCCCTCCCCAACCAATACTCATGGATCCAATCACGATATGTTACGTACATGAATACGATATAGTCACACTAGCACACGAAATAGTGGATGCACATGAAGCACATAAAAATCAATACCTGATACATACGATGAAATACATGTGAATGAGTACCCGCTCAACACGGTAAGGGATAACATTCCCTGACGGGATCCATATAGTACAACCAAAGGTCAGTATCAAGTACACAGTTCTAGCACAAATAATATATATACTATCATGAAATAAAAACTAACAGAGAGATGAACTCGCCTGAGGTCCCGAGCAAGGTGTGTCTCTCGATGCTCAAGCTGGTGTCACACAAACCTATTTTAGGAATTATCAAATTAAATGGTATAATAAAAAAAAGGATTACAAATATACTAATGCATACATCTATATCCAAACTGTCAAACTAGGTCAACTCTAGACCAAACTAGTCAAACTTGGTCCCGCTAGCAATTTTTAGGTTGTATGAGCATTTATCTAGATTATTAGGTTGGTATCGCAAGGATACAAGCTATACCAACTAATACTAGATATTAGAATACCTTAAGTATCAATATAACATACCTAACTTAAAATATTAGCTTACCAATTATCTATACTAGTATCAACAATACCATAGCTTGTTATATGTATAACCATAACCCGATATCAATATATAAACCCAATACCCTCACCTATACATTATACTAAGGCACTGATATATTAAAACACACTTAACACTTGTCACGACCCGCACCCGATATAGGGGTACGAGAGCGTGGGTACGTCCAGCCTACGCCGCAGCATCGGCGGTAGAACGCTGTCTAGGTCATGTAACTATCTAATCAATCTCACATGAATACCCAACTCCATAAGGAGACGTGGATATCATAAAATAATGCTGGAAATACTCAATCACATAAACTAAAGCACGATGAGATATCAAGGCAAGCAAGAAATACAAGACAAGTCTAACGACAAAATAGTCATACCTGTAATCAGTAACATCCAATCCCCAAGTGTCAGAAACAAGTCCACTAAGGTCACAGTCTGGAAAAATATTTTCCAGTCAGGAAGGAGCAATGTACATCTCTAAATAGCAGTTCTATATTAATGATATAAACTATGTAACAGTTCTAGATGGAAATATACGAGATGCATGTATAGGTACAAGAAATGTACAATAAAAAAAATACTGGAAATACTGTAAGTAAATGCAGGAAAAGAAACAATATGTCAATGAGCAAGAAACCTATGACTAAGTGTGTGAGTACTAGCTTTAACATGTGATCGGCTTGGGAACTTGATCAGGCTGGTTACATGTGATTAGCTATGATTTATGTAAGGTTAGGCTAACCGTTGGTTAGCTATGATGCATGTAGAGGTCAGGCTAATCACACGTAACAGCTATGAAGCATATAAATAGTCAGGCCGCACCCGACGTGAGATGTGGGGTGAGCTATGATGCATGTAGAGTTGGGTATGATCACATATCTATACTAAAATACTCCCCTCCCCCGACTGGTATAGTAGATCCAATCATGGTACGCTATGGCACGGGATTCCCTAGGGAGGTAGCAAGTCTCCCCGGGAATCAGTGTCTGTACATGCACAAGATAACAAGGAACCAAGTCTTGTACAAGCTACACCATGAAAAAGGAATAATATCTCATGATGAGATCCGTATACACCAATCCGTGTAACCATCGTGTCAAGAGCATGGACATTTATACTAGATACAGTGAACATAGGAGATATCATAATTTAAAAACTAATCAGATAATGTACTCGCCTTGGGTCCTTAACTGGTAAATACCGAGGTCCTGTTCCAGAGTATCGCCTGGAGGATACAGCAGTCCTATAATAAATAATACAACGTTCGCATCAGATGCTATACTAAACATGTAATTAAATACCTAACTCAGGTGGCTATGCCTGGCATGATACTGGTCAACTAGGGTCGTCTAATAGATAGATATATAAGACACAGTATATCTACTTTTAACTACATATATACTTGCCATACAAATATATATATATATATACCAAATTGAATTTATACTATATATATATACCAATTAATCATACATCGTATATATATATACATACATACTAGTTGAACCATACGTATACTCATATATATGCAAAAGTACAATTCAGAATATACATATATATATTGTCAACATCATTCTTAAACATACTAATATTAATTCACCAAATTAAATTTATACCATATATATATATATATATATATATATATATATATATATATATATATATATATATACAGATACACCAATAAAATATGATACTATATACTTGTATACATGTATATTTATGTGTCAAAACATACGTATTAACGTATATCATGTTATATATATAAATATATACCAATTAATATATTGAAAATATACTAAGTATATATATATAAAATACATGTATATACATATACCACTTATATGTACACTATACATTATATTGATTTATATACACTATACATTATTAATTAATGTACACCATACATTACATACACCATACATAAATTAACTACTGTACCCTATACATCACATAGATATACTATACATTATATTGTATTTTTAAAGAGGGAAGAAGGAGAAGGAGAAGGAGAGAAGCTCACAGGGGGGAGATGGAGGCTTGCCGTGCCGGAGATGAAGGTGCAGCTAGGAGGAAGTCGGGTGATTGGCCGAGGAGTCTGTGGCCGGTGCCGGAGATAATGGCCGGCCGGGTGGTCGAGAGGGGGAATGGGAGAGCAGGGAATGCAGGAGGAGGAGGAGGAGTACTGTGGAGTGTCGGAGAAGGAGATGGGGGTCGCCGGGATCCGGGGACGAGATGGTGGAGGCGGTGTTGAGGTGGTTCGACGTCGTAGAGTCGAGTCTCCACGAAGGACGAGGCGGGGACGAGCGGTCTGGCATTTGTGTAGGCCGGCGGGCTGCTCGTCGGGTTCGACAGGGAAGGGGACAGCCGTAGTAGCAATGTCGAGGTCGGCTGGCTCACGGTGGACGGGGGACTCAAGCGTGGGGGAGCAGTCGGGAAGCTGGGGCTCGGCCGGGTGGCCGGGCTGAGGAGGAGCGTGACCAGAGCGGTGGTGATTTGGTCACTGGTCGGAGAAGGGGGCTGTGTTAGGAGGAAGAGCAGTGGGAAGTTGGAGGAATGCCGGCGCCGGAGTACTGGGTCGGGCAGGCCGGAACTGACAGCCGGAGTGGATCTGTAACAGTGGGGGGGAAAACTCGGTGAACATTGTTCCCCCCTTCCTCTCTTTCAAATTTTAAAAATAACTAAAGGAGAAGAAGAAAGAAAGAAGAAGAGAAGTGGAGAAAAGAGAAGAAGAAAAAGAAAATGAAGGAGAAGGGAAGAATGAAAGTGGAGGCTGGTTTGGGTGTGGGGGAAATTTCCTAGGTTTCTTTTTGGGGATTAGGGTTTATGGTAGGACATTAAATAGAGTGATGAATGTGGGAAATCAAGGGTGAGGATGCACCCATTTTAAATGGGTGTTCCTAATTTATCATGAAGAAATTTCCTACATGTGAGGATGGGGTGTTGACTAGTCAAAGCTAGGGGGTTGATTTTCTTCATTTGGGTGAACCAATGGGGTGTTGACAGCAAAATACAAATTTGCAAATTAGCCCCCTTAAATTTGGGTATTTGCACAGACACATGAAATGATGAAAATTGGGCGGGCGATTTGGTGTTCGTTGTTTTGTAGGGTCGGGGGCGCTGTATGATTGGTACGGGCTTAAGTAGCGGGGTATTGGAATTAAACGGGATTTTCGGAATTGGTTAAAATGGTATCCTCAAATTAATTAGGAATAAAATGCACGTTGTGTTCTAAAATTAATTAGGAGTACATGGGGCCAAAATCAGGTCGGGTCATCAATACCAATAGTGAAGAAGACTCAGAATAGAATATTACCCTAATTTGGGTCGCACGAAAAATAGGTCAAGATTGCCTCCAATTTCGATTGGAACGCACAACGATACAAAATAGGAATTTATTTAGGATTTAAATAAACGTCCGCGACGATTTTTGTGCGGCTAAAAATAAGGTACAGAGAGCATAATTTTGGGTTGCAAAAATATCAGAATGGAAGGCGGGCATGTCTAGGGCAATGTTGTGAAATTTGTTGGAAGGCAAAAGTCAGGGTAGCGCTCCAATTTTGAAGCAACAGCAGCGCGCAATAATTAAATAAATTACGGTAATTAAATACAACCTCCAATAAATAAATTTTAAAATAAAAAAATTAAATACATAATCCCCATTATTCGATCAGGTGTTCGTCTAGTGGTCTCTAGGTCAAGTCTACCAACTCAGACATTAAGAACACAGTATATAATATAATATATTTAATTACCTATCTCACGAAATTAATTAATTTAAATACACTTATCAAGAAATTATTTAAAATGAATACCACAATACTAATAATTATAAAAAGTCGAAAATACCCCCATTTTTAGAATGTGGTAGTGACAAGTCTACCCTCCTTAAAAGAATTTTGTCCTCGAAATTTAAAGTCCTCATAGTAGTGTTTATTCATTATTTTATTTTTCATCAATAGTTAAATTCGTCAACCACAAAATCAGGTAGTAATCCACCTTGCCATTTCACAATCTCAAAAATTCTGAAATTACCGTATTCTTGCAATATCCTCGAAAATAAAAATCAGAGTCCATTTTTTTTCCAAAATTTTAAGTTAACTAAATACTCAAAATTTGATATCTGTTCCTCAAATTTAATTTCAATCAATGTATTGAATCTCGTCCCAAAAGTCTGAATTCAACAATAATCCATCAATGATCTGATTCTTCAGTTTCCTTTTTCCTCACAATACCCACTAGTGTGACACTGCAACGTCTACAACATAAAATTCTAAAAATTCATAACTTGCGGTCAAATAAATATAATGACAATCTCCTAATTTTCTCAATTTAATCACCAATTCTATCATATCATAACCTTACTAAAATTAATAATTCCTCAATTTTGCCATGTTAATTTCTTAACTCTCCCCTTTAAGTTAATGTTTTATCCTCGAGTTTCAATCATACCTCGATCTTCGTAAAATCAATGATCCATCAATTCTGTTATATTAACCCCTTACTTCCTTATTTAAATTAATGCTTATCCACAAATTTAATCATCTTGCCCCTTTTCGTCAAGTCATAACCTTTTCATAGATCTTTGTTATGGTCAAAACCCCAATGATCATGGTCTAAGAAAAATTTTACCTACAGTCATACAACATACAACTTAGAGGAAACATGCATGGTTATGGTCTGTCTTATCATGGTATTGCATTCTCTGTCGGGGTGTACTACTAGCTACATTCTAACAAAAAATCATGCATACGAACTACAGTACTAGGAAAATCAATCAATCGAAAGACAGAAAAAGGAACATTAGGAAGGAAAGAAGGAACCTGCTAACATATTACTTGCGGTATCCCTTATCTCTAACATACTCTTAACTCTGGCACATTCACTAACTAATTTCCTATTCTTGTACACTGGTACCCATATCAATTAATCATTAGTCCACAAGATCCATGAATACATCCATATCGCACACACCTGTCTATTAATACCTAAATCTGATACCAAGAACCTCCAACACAATCATAGGTCAAAGATACATGTAAAGTTTGATACCTCTATCTCTTTAGGTACCCCTGTTCTACTATAGTACACCCACTGCTAGTTCTCGTTCCTACTACGATTGTCCATACTATTTGTTCTCATCACTCAAGTGCACACCAAGTGTAACACCATACTAAGTACTGCTCTTCCCAATAAAACTCTAGATGGACACCCAAGTCAGTCTGCGGTGCCATCTCAATTATGCTCAAGTCATCAGATCCTTACACATGTATATCATCTACTCATATATTAATATTCATATTTCTCATCTACCATAAAATTAATCCTCAAAATAATCATCAAGATTTAACTTCTCGATCAACTTAAAAATAAATTGCATATACCTCCTCAAAGTCAGATACTCAACATCGAAATAATATTTTAATCACTTCTAAAATCTTTGTAGCCTTGACCATGTTTATTGAATCAACATTTAAAATCCTCAAAAATTTTAATGACACAATCTCAACTCCTCAATAATTCTCAAAGTTAAAATTCATTTCCACTCTTTAATTTATAATCCACAAATATACATATAAGTGCTCACGGTCTCTAATACTCGAGGTGCACTCAATACCTCTATTGTCTACAATTGTGTACTAAATTTTTGTACTGCCCGAATCACTTGCACTATTACCTCCAATGATCAAAGTTATCATCACCTATATTTCCTTTCATGATTTTCAATCTATGTCAACTGGTATATCATCTAATTATCATCACACAGAGTGCTTACTGTTATTAACGTCATTCTCGACTAATCCTCGATATAATCATTAGGACTCTTGGTATTATATTACTAGCTTCATTAATGAATTATCTCATCAAGCTCATTAGAACTCATGTTTACCTGTACCTTCTATAATACTCATATTTCTTTACTCTCATGGGCATGTATATGGTTCATCTCGATTGATGTATAGGTATTCCCTTTAACCTTCTACAGCCTGTTAACTAATCTGTGATACGCCTCACCGTTACCAATTTCTGATATTTCTCTACTCATGATACCTCATTATAACTCCTCATGCATATAAACTTCTTTACCTTTAACACACCCGATATCAATCATCAAATTTGAACATCATGCTCCATTAATCCTTAACACAATTCCTGGATACTCAATTGTTCACATAGATCACTCAATTACATAATCACGATTTTTTTCCAGGATGGGTATACCGGCTCTGATACTAACTCTGGGAACTATCACTGATACTCTATACTCTCCTTTACTCTCAGTCTCTAATGACACTCCTCTTAGAACCATTGTTACAAGGTACTATGCTATGGGTTAACTCTAGGTTAAGGCCTACTGCTCACATGTCCAACTAGGAAACACTTACAACTCACTAGCAACACAGTCAATACTAATACTCAAGACACAACCATAATTACAAGTCATTAATTATCATACTTAATCATGGAATCCTCAAAGGATATAAGCTCCAAAGGAACTGGGTTGAGGACTGGAGGTATTTCTACTGCTAGCAACAAAAGAACGATAGAAAAAATACCGTATAACAGAAATAGATAAGTGTTGAGATGATACTTTAAGAACCATTTTAAGATACAACCTGATAATCATACACGTCTGTCTAAAATCATGACACTCAGAATCCTCGCCATGCCAGTAAGCATAGATGCGATAAACGACAGGTTCCGTAACTAAGGTATGCAACTCTATAATCATGTCATCTAGAATCTTCGCCACGCCAGCCGGTATGGCTGCGAGAAATTCTAAATTTCATAACTAAAGTATGTACATCCAAGTCAGGTTCCTACGTTCTCGTCATGACAGTTAATATGGCTGCGATAAACTCTAGGTTCCATAACCAAAGTAGACGTTTTACCTTTCTCACTGTCCTCATCAACATATGTCATCAGATAATACCGTAAAGTTCAGTCCGTAAAATTTATCTTGATATGAAATCAAAACTCAACAACGATACCAAGAATTAAATTTAACAACTGGTCAACAAGAATCGAACTTAATATCAACAAGTAAGAACGGACAAAAACAAGGGGGAAGGATTTAAATTGGAATTTATAATGAGATTCTCAAGGGTCGTCCCAGAAATCTCTCAAAAATTGTGATTGAGTATCCTCTCTCATCCTAGTATCCAATGTCCTATATTCTATAGCAGGCACGTAGTAGTACAACTATGATATCGCACTACTACGACATAGCACAACTAGCGAAGTCTGACCTGCATGGGCCACCACTAAAAATATGTCACGACCCGCACCCGATATAGGGGTACGAGAGCGTGGGTACGTCCAGCCTACGCCGCAGCATCGGCGGTAGAACGCTGTCTAGGTCATGTAACTATCTAATCAATCTCACATGAATACCCAACTCCATAAGGAGACGTGGATATCATAAAATAATGCTGGAAATACTCAATCACATAAACTAAAGCACGATGAGATATCAAGGCAAGCAAGAAATACAAGAGTCTAACGACAAAATAGTCATACCTGTAATCAGTAACATCCAATCCCCAAGTGTCAGAAATAAGTCCACTAAGGTCACAGTCTGGAAAAATGTTTTCCAGTCAGGAAGGAGCAAAGTACATCTCTAAATAGCAGTTCTATATTAATGATATAAACTATGTAACAGTTCTAGATGGAAATATACGAGATGCATGTATAGGTACAAGAAATGTACAATAAAAGAAATACTGAAAGTAAATGCAGGAAAAGAAACAATATGTCAATGAGCAAGAAACCTATGACTAAGTGTTTGAGTACTAGCTTTAACATGTGATCGGCTTGGAAACTTGATCAGGCTGGTTACATGTGATTAGCTATGATTCATGTAAGGTCAGGCTAACCGTTGGTTAGCTATGATGCATGTAGAGGTCAGGCTAATCACACATAACAGCTATGAAGCATGTAAATGGTTAGGCCGCACCCGAAGTGAGATGTGGGGTGAGCTATGATGCATGTAGAGTTGGGTATGATCACATATCTATACTAAAATACTCCCCTCCCCCGACTGGTATACTAGATCCAATCATGGTACGCTATGGCACGGGATTCCCTAGGGAGGTAGCAAGTCTCCCCGGGAATCAGTGTCTGTACATGCACAAGATAACAAGGAAACAAGTCTTGTACAAGCTACACAATGAAAAAGGAATAACATCTCTTGACGAGATCCGTATACACCAATCCGTATAACCATCGTGTCAAGAGCATGGACATTTACACTAGATACAGTGAACATAGGAGATATCATAATTTAGAAAATAATCAGAGAATGTACTCGCCTTGGGTCCTTAGCTGGTAAATATCGAGGTCCTATTCCAGAGTATCGTCTGGAGGATCCAGCAGTCCTATAATAAATAATACAACGTTCGCATCAGATGCTATACTAACCACGTAATTAAATACCTAACTCAGGTGGCTATGCCTGGCATGATACTGGTCAACTAGGGTCGTCTAATAGATAGATATATAAGACACAGTATATCTACTTTTAACTACATATATACTTGCAATAAAAATATATATATATATACCAAATTGAATTTATACTATATATATATACCAATTAATCATACATCGTATATATATATACATATATACTAGTTGAACCATACGTATACTCATATATATGCAAAAGTATAATTCAGAATATACATATATATATTGTCAACATTATTCTTAAACATACTAATATTAATTCACCAAATTAAATTTATACCATATATATATATATATATATATATATATATATATATATATATATATATATATATATATATATATATATATATATATATATATATATATATATATATACAGATACACCAATAAAATACGATACTATATACTTGTATACATGTATATTTATGTGTCAAAACATACGTATTAACGTATATTATGTTATATATACAAATATATACCAATTAATATATTGAAAATATACTAAGTATATATATATAAAATACATGTATATACATATACCACTTATATGTACACTATACATTATATTGATTTATATACACTATACATTATTAATTAATGTACACCATACATTACATACACCATACATAAATTAACTACTGTACCCTATACATCACATACATATACTATACATTACATTGTATTTTTAAAGACGGAAGAAGGAGAAGGAGAAGGAGAAGGAGAGAAGCTCACAGGGGGGAGATGGAGGCTTGCCGGGCCGGAGATGAAGGTGCAGCTAGGAGGAAGTCGGGTGATTGGCCAAGGAGTCTGTGGCCGGTGCCGGAGATAATGGCCGGCCGGGTGGTCGAGAGGGGGAATGGGAGAGCTGGGAATGCAGGAGAAAGAGGAGTACTGTGGAGTGTCGGAGAAGGAGATGGGGGTCGCCGGGATCCGGGGACGAGATGGTGGAGGCGATGCTGAGGTGGTTCGACGTCGTAGAGTCGAGTCTCCACGAAGGACGAGGCGGGGACGAGCGGTCTGGCATTTGTGTAGGCCGGCGGGCTGCTCGTCGGGTTCGACAGGGAAGGGGACAGCCGGAGTAGCAATGTCGAGGTCGGCTGGCTCACGGTGGATGGGGGACTCGAGCGTGGGGGAGCAGTCGGGAAGCTGGGGCCCGGCCGGGTGGCCGGGCTGAGGAGGAGCATGACCGGAGCGGTGGTGATTTGGTCACTGGTCGGAGAAGGGGGCAGTGTTAGGAGAAGGAGCAGTGGGAAGTTGGAGGAATGCCGGCGCCGGAGTACTGGGTCGGGCAGGCCAGAATTGACAGCCGGAGTGGATCTGTAACAGTGGGGGGGGAAACTCGGTGAACAGTATTCCCCCTTCCTCTCTTTCAAATTTTAAAAATAACTAAAGGAGAAGAAGAAAGAAAGAAGAAGAGAAGTGGAGAAAAGAGAAGAAGAAAAAGAAAATGAAAGAGAAGGGAAGAATGAAAGTGGAGGCTGGTTTGGGTGTGGGGGAAATTTCCTAGGTTTCTTTTTGGGGATTAGGGTTTGTGGTAGGACATTAAATAGAGTGATGAATGTGGGAAATCAAGGGTAAGGATGCACCAATTTTAAATGGGTGGTCCTAATTTGTCATAAAGAAATTTCCTACATGTGAGGATGGGGTGTTGACTAGTCAAAGCTAGGGGGTTAATTTTCTTCATTTGGGTGAACCAATGGGGTGTTGACAGCAAAATACAAATTTGCAAATTAGCCCCCTTAAATTTGGGTATTTGCACAGACACATGAAATGATGAAAATTGGGCGGGCGATTTGGTGTTCGGTGTTTTGTAGGGCCGGGGGCGCTGTATGATTGGTACGGGCTTAAGTAGCAGGGTATTGGAATTAAACGGGATTTTCGAAATTGGTTAAAATGGTATCCTCAAATTAGTTAGGAATAAAATGCACATTGTGTTCTAAAATTAATTAGGAGTACATGGGGCCAAAATCAGGTCGGGTCATCAATACCAATAGTGAAGAAGACTCAGAATAGAATATTACCCTAATTTGGGTCGCACGAAAAATAGGTCAAGATTGCCTCCAATTTCGATTGGAACGCACAACGATACAAAATAGGAATTTATTTAGGATTTAAATAAACGTCCGCGACAATTTTTGTGCGGCTAAAAATAAGGTACAGAGAGCATAATTTTGGGTTGCAAAAATATCAGAATGGAAGGCGGGCATGTCTAGGACAATGTTGTGAAATTTGTTGGAAGGCAAAAGTCAGGGTAGCGCTCCAATTTCGAAGCAACAGCAGCGCACAATAATTAAATAAATTACGGTAATTAAATACAACCTCCAATAAATAAATTTTAAAATAAAACAATTAAATACATATTTCCCATTATTCGATCAGGTGTTCGTCTAGTGGCCTCTAGGTCAAGTCTACCAGCTCAGACATTAAGAACACAGTATATAATATAATATATTTAATTACCTATCTCATAAAATTAATTAATTTAAATACACTTATCAAGAAATCATTTAATATGAATACCACAATACTAATAATTATAAAAAGTCGAAAATACCCCCATTTTCAGAATGTGGTAGTGACAACACTAACTGTAATCATAACAACTAATATCAACTATTAATATAGCTACTAACATCTAACTTACCCCTCAACTAACTGTTAAACAATAAAATATCTAACTCCTCATACTAATATCTAACATCAAAGCTAACACTCACTGATATAATTTGTATAAGTCACCCCTCGCACTCACAATGTCTTGCTTACTACACCATGTTGTACACTGCAACATGTACAAAATCAGTCTCCTATCCTCATATTACTGTGCATCACTTGAATCTTGTACAATAACACCCAAGTATTCTTGTCAGCAACACACTCTGAATATTAATACAATGACACTTGCTCCTTGATTCTTAACTCAAGATACCTAATCTTCACTATAACTGTCATTGCACACACTCACCACACTACCTATCATCTCCTTCTGTACTGGATACTAGTTGCTGCTTGCTGTGCTCGAGCATGCTGCTCTTGCTGATGCTATATTGCTCTGCTTGTTGCTACTGTACACGAGCTGCTCTGCTACTGCAGCATTCTGCTGATACTCCACTGTTGCTGCATTTGCTATTAGGCCATGCTGCCCTTGCTGCTGCAGTTCTCATTGCTTGCTGGACTGCTGCACTTGCTGTGCACACTTGCTGCAGCAAGTTATTGTTTATATTGCTACACTTGTTGTGCATGCTTGCTGCAGTATGCTATAGATATTGTTGCACTGCTGTTGCAATTGATGCATTTCTGCTATATTGTAATTACTACAGTACGCGGCAACCCAATCACTCCTTGAACACACTTAGGCACCCACACACTAACATATATATATATACATCACTATACCTACACACATATATATATAAATATATCACTAAACACACACACACACACACACACACACACACACACACACACACACACACACACACACATATATATATATATATATAGACAGATAAAGTGATATAGATAGAGAGAGAGAGAGAGTGACATTAAGACAAATACCTATAGTGCATACTTGGATATCTATGATACTCAATCCAATGAGGTACCAAAATCCACATAATCCATAATTAATCATTCCTATAAGTCATATATATATAATTATAACTATTAGAAGTCATTACAACACATCATAAAGAGAATTCATGCAATTCACCCAAAATTGACTCTGTATCGCAAGATACCGTGATACGGCCTATACATATCCATTTTTAGACACGTACTTAGTACCATAATCCAGATCTAAGTATAATTATATCTAATTAGTCTTACGACACACAATTGAGGTGTCAAATTCATAATTCCCCCAATCTACACATAAATTACCTCATAGATCTCACAATACAATGCCAATTAGCCTAGAACTTGTTCCTATAGGTAGTCCTATGCCATGGGGTCATTTCTAATAGTCAAATGCATGATTAAGAAGCTACAATAAGAGAAAAATTCAGGAATTACTGATTGTGAGATGGATTTCCAATGAAATTATAATTGGACACGATCCAGACATGATCTCTATCGCCAAAGCTTCTCCTCCTTGGGCTCCTTGCTTCTCCAAGCTTCATGACTCCTAGCATGATGAATTAAGAAGGAATTGGTGGTGAATTATGTGGAAATTCAATGAAAAGAAATTTGGGATCTAGAATTTGGATACAAAATAAAATACAAATAAGGCGAGAGAGAGGAGAACCCCCCCTTTACTATGGCCGGTCCCTTTCCCCCTTCCTCAAGCAATGTCAAAGGTCCAAATTTTCCCCTACATATTGCATTTTGAGGAATAATTAAATATGGATATAATTGGAAGTCTCTAACTAATTATAATTATACTAATCCCTCTTAATTTAATTAGTGGAATGACTAATAGGCTTGGGTCTATGTTGGGCTCACTATTTGTCATGACAATTTAAGTAGGTCCATATGTGACAAGTCTAATTATTGTCTAGTCTCTCTAACTAACTAATTAATACAAGTCTCCATTGACTAATTAATACTAGACATAATACACATAGCTTATCTTAATTAAATAAAATATACCATCATCATACGATATTCAATATTATAATTCTAAAATCAAATATCTATGCCAAATTACCAAACTATCCCTAGCTGGAAAAGTAAGGGTGACAAACCTACCTACCTTAAAAAATATTTGCCCTTAAAATTAAGGAAGAAATTAACTACCAAAAGAAATTAATACAAGCAAGAAAGAATTATACCCCACTTCTCAAAAAAAAAGGATATCGCTCGCGCATCTTGGCCTCTCGCTCCCAGGTACTCTCTCTTAGTGAGTGATGCCTCCACTCGACGCGCACCAAAGAAATCTCCTGGTTCCATAACACCTTCTTCCTGTAATCCAAAATCTCCACCGGCTGCTCTGGATAGCTGAGTATCAGACCAACCTCGATCTCCGAGTGATCTAGTACATGGCTAGGATCTGCCACGTACCATCTCAACTGTAACACATGGAACATGTTGTGCATTCCTTCTAATGCAGGTGACAAGTCTAGTCTGTACGACACCGCACCGATCCTCACAAGAACATCGAAATGTTCGATGTACCGTGGACTAAGTTTTTTTCCTCCACCAAAATAAATTGTGCCCCGTGTCAGAGAAATCCCCAAGAATACCATATCGCCAACCTAGCATGAAACACAACCTTAGTAATCTAACAAAAATAAATAATCAAAAGTAATACAAACAAAATCTATACCTCAAACTCCAATGGTCTTCGGTGGCTATCGGCCCAATGCCGTTATCTGTTCTGTGCTACTCTAAGTCTATCCCTGATGAGCTTCACTTTCTCAACTGCATCCACAACCATCTCTGGTCCCAATAAAGCTCTCTTACCAACATCATCCCATGATAACGGAGTACGGCATCTTCGTCTATACAACGCCTCAAATGGTGACATCTTAATACTGGCTTGGTAGTTGTTGTTGTAAGAAAACTCTACTAAGTGAAGATGATCCTCCCAAGAATCTTCAAAGTCTAAAATATAAGTGCATAACATATCTTTGAGAGTCTGGATAGTCCTCTCCGACTCCCTGTCTGTCTGAGGGTGATATGCGGTACTGCACTTGAGCTGAATGCCCAAGCTAGCCAGCAAACTCTTCCAGAAGTAGGACGTAAAGCGACTATCCCGATCCGAGACTATGCTCACAGAAAATCCATACAATCTGACTATCTGACGCACATACATCTTTACAAGTTTCTCCGTAGACGTACCCACTTTGAATGGCAAAAAGTTGGCTAATTTGGTCAACCTGTCTATAAAGACCAAAATCGCGTCTTTGCCTCCTGGAGAATGCGAAAGCCCTGAAACAAAGTCTATCGTCATATACTCCTATTTCCACTCTGGAATGGGTAAAGGCTGAAGTAATCCACCTTGCCTCTGTATCTCTGCCTTTACCTGCTGGCATACCAAGCATCTAGATACGATGCTAGCCAACTCCTGCTTCATACCATACCACCAAACATGCTCTCTCATGTCCCTATACATCTTGTTGGCACCTGGATGCATAGAGTACTGATATCGATGCACCCCTTGAAGAATATCCTTGTGCAACATTTCACTCGACACACACAACCTGGTACCGTGCCACAATGATCCATCATCTGCGATACTGAAGTCCTCTGCCAATCCTATCTGGACCTATGCTCTGATGCTCCTCAAAGACTCATCCTCGAACTGTGCAGCTCTGATCCAGTCCATCAACTCTGACTATACCTGAAGTCTCTATATTTGTGCTGCAACTCCAGGAATTAATACCTGAATGCCCAAGCTATCAAAATTGGCCAATAATTATATGTCCCTCGTTAAATACATAGCCACTGGATACCTTCTCAAGGCATCTGTGACTATGTTGGCCTTTCCTGGATGGTACTGCAAAGCAATATCAAAGTCCTTCATCAAGTCCAACCATCGTCTCTGCCTCATGTTGAGCTTCTTTTGAGTAAACACATACTTTAAGCTTTTGTGATCTGTAAATATCTCTACTCGCTCTCCAAACAAGTAGTGCTTCCACAGTTTAAGAGCAAAAATAACTGCTACCAACTCCAAGTCGTGGGTAGGGTAATTCTTCTCATGAGGGCATAATTGCCTAGAAGCAAAGGCAATCACCTTTCCATTCTTCTTTAACACACAACCCAAACCCTTACCTGATGCATCACTATATATAAAAATCCTCACGTCCCTGATGGCAATGTCAATATTGGAGCTGCAGTCAACCTCTTCTTTAGCTCCTCAAAAGCAGACTGACAATCCTCAGTCCAGACGAACTCCAGGTCCTTCCTGGTTAGTCTAATCATCGGCTCCATAATCCTGAAAAAATCCTGAATAAATCTTCGATAATAGCCTACATGTCCAAGAAAACTCCTGATCTCCGCTACTGAACTCGGGGTAGACAACGATTCAAATGCTGAAATCTTCTTCGGGTCTAGTGAGATTCTATCTCCTATAATCATATGCCCGAGGAATTCAACCATATCAAGGAAGAACTCATACTTCAAAAGCATGCCATATAGCTTCTCCTTTCTGAGGGTCTCCAGAACTATCCTCAGGAGTTTCTCATGTTCCTCCGGGGTCTTCTAATAAATCAATATATCATCAATGAATACTACCACAAACTGATCAAGATACAGGTGAAACACTTTGTTCATCAGGTTCATAAAAATCGCCAGGGAATTGGTCAACCCAAACGGCATCACCAAGAACTCAAACTTTCAATACCGAGTCCTGAAAGCTATCTTCGGAATGTCTTTCTTCTTCACTTTCACCTGGTGGTACCCCAACCTCAAGTCTATCTTTGAGAATACCTTCGCTCCGCTCAACTGATCAAAGAGATCGTCAATCCGCGGCAATAGGTATTTATTATTGATAGTGAGGTTGTTGAGTGCCCTGTAGTTGATACACATATGTACCATCCCATCCTTTTTTGGTACAAATAATATCGAAGCCCCCCATGGTGACGAACTGGAGATGATGAAGCCCTTGTCCTGCAATTCATCTACCTGCTTCTTCAACTCCACCAGTTCACTATTGTTGACTCTATATACGTACTGAGATATTGGCTGTGCGCTTGGCACCAAGTCTATAGAGAACTCTATATCTCTGTCTGGCGGCAACCCCGATAACTCCTCCGGGAAAATATCAATATATTCTGCAATCAAATGATGTCGCAGCTCCTTCTCTTCTACCAAATATCCACAAAAATCTTCTTCGCTCTGCCTTATTGCTCCTCTGACGAACTCAAACTCTGGCTCTCCTGGTGTCTGAAATAAAACTCTGCCTCCTTGATAATTGATACTAGCATGGTGCCTACTCAACCAATCCATCCCGAGTACTATATCATAGCTCGGAAGTGGCATTATGAGTAGACACACACTCAACTCTCGGTCTCCCAAAGAAACTCTCTAGTCCTTGTAAACATCCCTGACAAGGATAATGCCACCCCCGGTCGGGATCTTGCAAGTCCTCGCCAACGGTTTAGCCTCTAGATTATGCCTCCAAACAAAGGATATAAAAACAAAACTAGTGAAGCACCGGAATCAAATTGTAACCTCCGATTTCCAATTTCCAAAATAATTAGATTTTTATTTATTTTAAAATATCAAGTTTATAAAATAATTCTCCTTAAAATTTTTATTTTATTTTGAACGATGTTTGATTTTAGAAGGTAATTTAAAAAAACTTTTATAAAAATTATTTTTCTAAATGTCGATGTATTACAAAATAAATAAATAAATAATAATATATATTTTCTAGTTTCAAATGTTTATTGGCTTGAAATAATAAAATTATTTATTGATGAAATTATTATAGGACTAGTTGTTTTCATAATAAGATTTCATATCCATTTTGGAATAGTAAATAAACAAATTACATATTTTCTAGGGTTTTGCAAAATGAAGTTAATTCGTAGCTAATTTAATCAGTCAGCCTTTGAAAGCCTCTTAAAAACATTTTCTTAAATTTCTTTTCTATTTAAATTTACCAGTTTACTGTCTCCCCTTTGCACCCTCATTTTTTCCCACATGAAAAACCCGTTTAATTAATTCTGGGCCATTCATTATTGGGCCAACCCGCAACCCTTTATCCCCACCATCTCTCCCTATTTAGGTTCTCATTCTCACATTTCCCTAGAAACCCTAATCTTCAATTCATTGGCTAGCCTCCACAAATCCCCACAGGGCCACAGCCACCACCATTTTTGTGTGCTCGTGTCCGTGTGTCCAGCATCCGTGTCAGCCGTGGTGGCCTCGGGTCCGACCCCGGGTGTCACATCGTATCCATTCAATTCCTGTGTCCGGTTACAATATTACAAACAGATTTTTCCGTGTCCGACACACCGGACACATCCACTTCCTCCACTGTACAACAGCACCCCGTCGTGTCCAGCCCCGGACACGACCCCGACGCTCAGATCAGACCCTGAACCTAACCCTAAACCTAGCCGTGGCCGCTGAAGTCGAACAGACCACCACCGCCCGAGGAGTCCGCTGCCTCGAAGCCGCTGGAACGAAGCCGCCGTCGCCGCCGCTGGAACGAAGCCGCGTCGAGCCCTCGTCGAAGCCGCCCTGCCCTCGAACAGGCCACCACCACCTGGAGTCTCTCGACTAGGTCGCCGCCGGAGCCGACGTCGTCGAGTCCGCCGCTGAGCCGAGTTCGCTGCCTCGAAGCCGCTGGGAACGAAGCCGCCGGTGGCCGCCAGATCCGTCGAGCCGCCTCCTCGAGCGCCGAGCCCGCTCCTCGAGCGCCGAGCCCGCCCCTCGAGCGCCGAGCTCGCTGCCTCGAGCTCCGCGCCGACCCCGCCGTCCACCACGCCGACGCCGGAGACCACCCCGGCGAGCCCCGGCCCGACGACGACGGAAATCCCCTCTGTGAGCCTCTTCCTTTCCTTTTTCCATCTTTCGAATTTAGGGACTGTGGATCCCTGTTTAGTAGTAGTTATAATTAGAGTAGATAATTAACAATTAATCAGTAATTAATTCTAAATCATTAGTTAGTTTAATATAGTTTAGTTTAATTAATTATCAATTAATCAGTAAAGTTAGTTAATCAGTAAAGTTAATCGATAGTTAATATGTTAGTTAAGTTAATTGATTAATATAATTAGTAGTTAATTATAATTAATCAAGTAGTTTATTTATATTGGTTAATTATTATTTTGTTAATTAAATTATATAATCAGTTAGCATATATAATTAGTTATTTTATATAATTAATTTAATTAATGTAATTAATACATATAATTTGGTTATTTTATATAATTTGGTTATATTAATATGTAATTAGCTAGTTTATGTAATTAGCTTATTTTTATGTAACAAATTAAAAGGGTTTTGATATGTAAAAAAAATAATAATAATTTTTGGTTACATTATTAAATTAAAAATATAGTTTCAATAATCTAAATTAGTTCAAAATTAGTTTATTTGGATCGGTGACCGATTTTACCATAAATGAAAAATATTAGCTTTTACATAAATTCTAGTTTTTATAAATAAGCTTTTATTTGAAATTATTGTTCAAAATAAGTTCGAAATGATTTATATACGTAAATACGTATTTCTAGTATATGTAATCAATTTAGTATTTATATATATATATATTCTAAAAAGGTATTTTTGCATATGTATGAGTATACATATATAATGTTCAACTAGTATAAATCAAATATGTATTTAAAAGATATATATATATATATTGTAAATACATTTAAATTGGTGCATGTATAAATATTGTAAGTATAATAAGTGTAATGTATATTATATACGTGTCCCTACTAGATGACCCTAGTTGACTAGTGCCCTGCCTGACATGGCCCTGAGACCAGTATTTTTTGACTGTGTTAGTGTAGCATCTGATGCGAATGTGGTTTGCTTGTGTTATGTTTATAGGACTGTTGGTTTACCCAGGGGATACTCTGGAACAGGACATTGGTTTTACCAGCTAAGGACCCAAGGCGAGTACATTCTCTGATTAGTTTCTAATTTATGATATCTCCTATGTTCACTGTATCTAGTGTAAATATCCATGATCTTGACACGATGGTTACACGGATTGGTATACACGGATCTCGTCATGAGATGTTATTCCTTATTCATGGTGTAGCTTGTACGAGACTTGTTTCCTTGATATCTTGTGCATGTACAGACACTAATTCCCGGGGAGATTTGCTACCTTCCTAGGGAATCCTGTGCCATAGCGTACCATGATTGGATCTACTATACCAGTCGGGGGTTTGGGGAGTACTTTAGTGTAGATATGTGATCATACCCAACTTTATATGCACCATAGCTCACCCCACATCTCACGTCGGGTGTGGCCTGACCACTTATATGAACCATAGCTGTTACGTGTGATTAGCCTGATCTCTACATGCACCATAGCTAACCAACGGTTAGCCTGACTTTATATGAACCATAGCTAACCAACGGTTAGTCTGACTTTATATGAACCATAGCTAATCACATGTAACCAGCCTGATCAAGTTCCCAAGCCGATCACATATTAAAGCTAGTACTCACACACTTAGTCATAGAATTCTTACTCATGGACATATTGTTTCTTTTCCTGCATTTACTTACAGTATTTCCAGTACTTCTCTCATTGTACATTCCTCGTACTTATACATGCATCTGGTATGTTTCCATCTAGAACTGCTACATAGTTTATGTCATTTATATAGAACTGCTATTTAGAGATGTACTTTGCTCCTTCCTGACTGGAAAAATATTTTTCCAGACTGTGACATTAGTAGACTGGTTTCTGACACTTGGGGATTGGAAGTTAAGGATTGCAGGTATGTATGTTATCATTAGACTTGTGCTGTATTCTTTTATTTCTTCATTTCCTATCGTGCTGTAGTTGTGATTGAGTATTTCTAGATTTATTTTATGATATCCACGTCTCCGTATGGAGTTGGATACTAGCGTGAGATTGTTTAGATAGTACTTGACCTAGACAGCGTTCTACCGCCTATGCTGCGGCGTAGGCTGGACGTACCCACGCTCTCGTGCCCCTAAACCGGGTGCGGGTCGTGACACGTTTTTAGTGGTGGCCCATGCAGGTCAGACTTCGCATTTAGAGCGATGTCGTAGTAGTGTGGCATCTTTGTTACACTATTGCGTACCTGCTATAGAATATAGGACATAGGATACTAGGATGAGAGAGGATACTCAATCACAAACTCTTGAGAGATTCCTGGGACGACCCCTTGAGAATCTTATTCCAATTTAAATCTTTTTCCTTGATTTCGTCCGCTCTCGCTTGTTGTCACTGAACTTGATTCTTGTTAAGCAGTTATTAAATTCTTGGTATCATTGTTGAGTTTGATTCTTGTTGACCAGTTGTTAACTTTAATTCTTGGTATCGTTGTTGAGTTGATTTCAAATTTGAGATAAATTTTATGGACTAAAATTTACGGTATCATCTGATGACATATATTGATGAGGACAGTGAGAAAGGTAAAAACGTCTACTTTGGTTATGGAACCTAGAATTTATCGCAGCCATATTAGCTGTCGTGACGAGAACGTAGGAACCTAACTTGGATGTACATACTTTAGTTATGAGATTTAGAGTTTCTCGCAGCTATACCGGTTGGCGTGGCGAGTATTCTAGATGACATGATTATAGGGTTGTACACCTTAGCTACGGAACCTGTCGTTTATCGCATCTATGCTTACTGGCGTGGCGAGGATTCTGAGTGTCATGATTTCGGATAGACGTGTATGATTATCAGGTTGTATCTTAAATTGGTTCTTAAAATATCATCTCAAGACTTATCTATTTCTGTTATTCCAGGACTTTGTTCCACCGCTTCTTTCTTTACTAGCAGTAAAGATACCTTCTGTCCTCAATTCAGTCTTTGAGCTCCTATTCCTTGAGGATTTTTGTTAAGTATGATAATTAGTGGCTTGTAATTTTGGTTGTCTTGTATTAGTATTGACTGTGTTGCTAGTGATTTGTAAGTGTTTCTTAGTTGGGCATGTGAGCAGTAGGCTTTAATCTAGAGTTAGCCCTTAGCATAGTACCTTGTACCAATGATTCTAGGAGTAGTGTCATTAGAGACTGAGAGTTAAGGAGAGTATAGAGTATCAGTGATAGTTCTCAGAGTTAGTATCAGAGCCAATTACCCGTCCTGGATAATCATGATGATGTAATTGAGTGATCTATGTAAACGATTAAGTATCCGGGAATTGTGTTAAGGATTTATGGAGCATGATGTCCAATTTGATGATTGATATCGGAAATGTTAAAGGTAAAGAGATATATACGCATAAAGTTAATGAGGTGTCATGAGTAGAGAAATATCGGAATAGGTAATGAAGATGGTGAAGCGTATCACGGATTAGTTTAATAGGCTTTAAAGGATTGAAGGAAATACATATACAACCATCGAGATGAGGAACCATACACATACCCATGAGAGTAAAGAAACATGAGTGTTATAGAGGATACAGGTAATCATGAGTCTAATGAGCTTGATGAGATAATCCATTAATGCAGCTAGTGATATAATACCAAGAGTGCCGATGATTCTATATCAAGGATTATTGAAAATGGTGCTAGTAACAGTAAGCACTCGGTGTGATGATAATTAGATGATATACCAATTGACATAAATTGAAATCATGAAAGAAAACACAGTTGATGATAACTTTGATCATTGGAGGTAATAGTGCAAGTGATTCGGGCAGTACAAATTTAGTACACAATTCTAGACAATAGAGGTATTGAGTGCACCTTGAGTATCAGAGACCGTGAGCACTAATATGTACATTGAGGAGTTATAAATTAAAAGGTGGAAATGAATTGTAAATTTTCAGAATTTTTAGGAGTTGAAATTTTATGTTGTTAAAAATATTGAGGATTTAAATTGATTCAATAAACATAGTTAAGGCTACAAAGATTTTAGAAGTGATAAAATTTTATTTCGATGTGAAGTATCTAATTTTGAGGAGGTATATGCATTTTATTTTAAGTTGATCGGGAAGTTAAACCTTGACGATTATTTTGAGGATTAATTTTTGGTAGATGAGAGATATGAATATTGACATATGAGTAGTTGATATGGGTACCAGTGCACATGAATAGAAATTAGTAGTGAATGTGCTAGAGTTAAGTGTTTGTTAGAGATAGTAGATACTGCAAGTAATATGTTAGCAGGTTTTTTCTAATGTTCCCGTCTCTTGATTGATTGATTTCCCTAAGTACTGTAGTTCGTATTCATGATCTCCTTGTTAGGATATAACTAGTAGTACACCTTAACAGAGACTGAAATACCATGACAAGACACATGACCTATATAATTTTCTTAAATTGCATGGCGGTAGGTAGAGTTTTCTTAAACCATGATCATTAGGATTTTGACCATAGCAAGGATCTATGACAAGGTTATGACCGACAAAAGAGACAAGAGGATTAAATTTGTGGATGAGCATTAAATTAAATAAAGAATTTAGGGGTTGTTATAACGGAGTTGATGGATCATTGATTTTATTAAAATCGAGGTATGATTGAAATTCGAGGACAAACATTAACTTAAAGGGAGAATTTAGAAATTCACAGAGCCAAAAATTTGAGGATTTATCAATTTTAAGGAGGTCTTGATATGATTGAATTGATTATTAAAAATTTGAGCTATAAATTTAAATTTTGATTATTTTGAATTTGAGTTAGAGGAGTGAGGTGATTGATGGATTGTGTTTAAAAAAAAAAAAATTTAAATTTTGGGATACGATTTTTATAAATATGCATTAATTGGATTTCAATTAAAAGGATTGGGTAGTAAATTTTGTAATTAGTTATTTACTCAAAATTTGAGGAGATTATGATACGACCGGAATTCAATTAAAATATTGAGGATTTGAGTAATAAAAATTTTACATTGGGATAATAAATTCAGAGGATGAAAAAAAAAAAAAAAAATATTAGTCAAAATTCGGAAACATTATACATACGGATGAAGAAATATGGAATGAAATGAAGCTCATGGTAAAGAAGAGTATAACATAATTGATTATAGGATCATATAATTGAAGGTCGTAAGGTAAGATCATGGTATATTGAGGTTGTGATTTAAATTAAAATCTTGACCATGACAGTAACATTTGAAATCGAAGAAAATAATCGAGGTATAGTTGATGTTAAGATAAATAAACTCGAATTTGATGATAAGGATTTTGGACATGTAATAAATTTTGATTCAGAAATTCGAAGATCTAATCTAATAAAGTTTGTGGGATTTGAAACTTTTATAGATATTAGTTAATGATGAATCACAAAATTGAGAAAAGTAAAATGAACGAGGATAAAAAGGAAGGATTATTTTCCAGATGGTAGTAAAGACTATTTTTCTCTAGAAATTAAGAAGGCAATTAGATGTCTCTTGATTACATTCTGAAGGATGTATTTAAGTTCTTAAATCAAATTGTCGACCGTATCTTTCGAATTGACTATAACCTTCATGTCTATATCATTCATTATACTGGGTCTTCCTTGGTTTAGTTACTTTGAAAGGTAACGTGCATTATTTCAATTATCTGTTTTAGTAATCGTGTCTACTTCCCAAAACCTAAACTTTCTAGAGGATTCAAGGCCGGGCCATGATTCCTTCAAGTTACTCCTATCTTAACCCATATTTTCTTTTTCTTCATGTTTTCTGCTGTTGGTAAATATTCTCCTTATAGAAATATTTTCTTCAATGATATATTCATCATTATGAACAACAATTTTTTCTATCCTAGTCATCCCTAAAATTTCGAGGACGAAATTTTTCTAAGGTGGATAGACTTGTAACCTCCGATTTCCAATTTCCAAAATAATTAGATTTTTATTTATTTTAAAATATCAAGTTTATAAAATAATTCTCCTTAAAATTTTTATTTTATTTTGAACGATGTTTGATTTTAGAAGGTAATTTAAAAAAACTTTTATAAAAATCATTTTTCTAAATGTCGATGTATTACAAAATAAATAAATAAATAATAATATATATTTTCTAGTTTCAAATGTTTATTGGCTTGAAATAATAAAATTATTTATTGATGAAATTATTATAGGACTAGTTGTTTTCATAATAAGATTTCATATCCATTTTGGAATAGTAAATAAACAAATTACATATTTTCTAGGGTTTTGCAAAATGAAGTTAATTCGTAGCTAATTTAATCAGTCAGCCTTTGAAAGCCTCTTAAAAACATTTTCTTAAATTTCTTTTCTATTTAAATTTACCAGTTTACTGTCTCCCCTTTGCACCCTCATTTTTTCCCACATGAAAAACCCGTTTAATTAATTCTGGGCCATTCATTATTGGGCCAACCCGCAACCCTTTATCCCCACCATCTCTCCCTATTTAGGTTCTCATTCTCACATTTTCCTAGAAACCCTAATCTTCAATTCATTGGCTAGCCTCCACAAATCCCCACAGGGCCACAGCCACCACCATTTTTGTGTGCTCGTGTCCGTGTGTCCAGCATCCGTGTCAGCCGTGGTGGCCTCGGGTCCGACCCCGGGTGTCACATCGTATCCATTCAATTCCTGTGTCCGGTTACAATATTACAAACAGATTTTTCCGTGTCCGACACACCGGACACATCCACTTCCTCCACTGTACAACAGCACCCCGTCGTGTCCAGCCCCGGACACGACCCCGACGCTCAGATCAGACCCTGAACCTAACCCTAAACCTAGCCGTGGCCGCTGAAGTCGAACAGACCACCACCGCCGAGGAGTCCCCTGCCTCGAAGCCGCTGGAACGAAGCCGCCGTCGCCGCCGCTGGAACGAAGCCGCGTCGAGCCCTCGTCGAAGCCGCCCTGCCCTCGAACAGGCCACCACCACCTGGAGTCTCTCGACTAGGTCGCCGCCGGAGCCGACGTCGTCGAGTCCGCCGCTGAGCCGAGTCCGCTGCCTCGAAGCCGCTGGAACGAAGCCGCCGGTGGCCGCCAGATCCGTCGAGCCGCCTCCTCGAGCGCCGAGCCCGCTCCTCGAGCGCCGAGCCCGCCCCTCGAGCGCCGAGCCCGCTGCCTCGAGCTCCGCGCCGACCCCGCCGTCCACCACGCCGACGCCGGAGACCACCCCGGCGAGCCCCGGCCCGACGACGACGGAAATCCCCTCTGTGAGCCTCTTCCTTTCCTTTTTCCATCTTTCGAATTTAGGGACTGTGGATCCCTGTTTAGTAGTAGTTATAATTAGAGTAGATAATTAACAATTAATCAGTAATTAATTCTAAATCATTAGTTAGTTTAATATAGTTTAGTTTAATTAATTATCAATTAATCAGTAAAGTTAGTTAATCAGTAAAGTTAATCGATAGTTAATATGTTAGTTAAGTTAATTGATTAATATAATTAGTAGTTAATTATAATTAATCAAGTAGTTTATTTATATTGGTTAATTATTATTTTGTTAATTAAATTATATAATCAGTTAGCATATATAATTAGTTATTTTATATAATTAATTTAATTAATGTAATTAATACATATAATTTGGTTATTTTATATAATTTGGTTATATTAATATGTAATTAGCTAGTTTATGTAATTAGCTTATTTTTATGTAACAAATTAAAAGGGTTTTGATATGTAAAAAAAATAATAATAATTTTTGGTTACATTATTAAATTAAAAATATAGTTTCAATAATCTAAATTAGTTCAAAATTAGTTTATTTGGATCGGTGACCGATTTTACCATAAATGAAAAATATTAGCTTTTACATAAATTCTAGTTTTTATAAATAAGCTTTTATTTGAAATTATTGTTCAAAATAAGTTCGAAATGATTTATATACGTAAATACGTATTTCTAGTATATGTAATCAATTTAGTATTTATATATATATATATTCTAAAAAGGTATTTTTGCATATGTATGAGTATACATATATAATGTTCAACTAGTATAAATCAAATATGTATTTAAAAGATATATATATATATATTGTAAATACATTTAAATTGGTGCATGTATAAATATTGTAAGTATAATAAGTGTAATGTATATTATATACGTGTCCCTACTAGATGACCCTAGTTGACTAGTGCCCTGCCTGACATGGCCCTGAGACCAGTATTTTTTGACTGTGTTAGTGTAGCATCTGATGCGAATGTGGTTTGCTTGTGTTATGTTTATAGGACTGTTGGTTTACCCAGGGGATACTCTGGAACAGGACATTGGTTTTACCAGCTAAGGACCCAAGGCGAGTACATTCTCTGATTAGTTTCTAATTTATGATATCTCCTATGTTCACTGTATCTAGTGTAAATATCCATGATCTTGACACGATGGTTACACGGATTGGTATACACGGATCTCGTCATGAGATGTTATTCCTTATTCATGGTGTAGCTTGTACGAGACTTGTTTCCTTGATATCTTGTGCATGTACAGACACTAATTCCCGGGGAGATTTGCTACCTTCCTAGGGAATCCTGTGCCATAGCGTACCATGATTGGATCTACTATACCAGTCGGGGGTTTGGGGAGTACTTTAGTGTAGATATGTGATCATACCCAACTTTATATGCACCATAGCTCACCCCACATCTCACGTCGGGTGTGGCCTGACCACTTATATGAACCATAGCTGTTACGTGTGATTAGCCTGATCTCTACATGCACCATAGCTAACCAACGGTTAGCCTGACTTTATATGAACCATAGCTAACCAACGGTTAGTCTGACTTTATATGAACCATAGCTAATCACATGTAACCAGCCTGATCAAGTTCCCAAGCCGATCACATATTAAAGCTAGTACTCACACACTTAGTCATAGAATTCTTACTCATGGACATATTGTTTCTTTTCCTGCATTTACTTACAGTATTTCCAGTACTTCTCTCATTGTACATTCCTCGTACTTATACATGCATCTGGTATGTTTCCATCTAGAACTGCTACATAGTTTATGTCATTTATATAGAACTGCTATTTAGAGATGTACTTTGCTCCTTCCTGACTGGAAAAATATTTTTCCAGACTGTGACATTAGTAGACTGGTTTCTGACACTTGGGGATTGGAAGTTAAGGATTGCAGGTATGTATGTTATCATTAGACTTGTGCTGTATTCTTTTATTTCTTCATTTCCTATCGTGCTGTAGTTGTGATTGAGTATTTCTAGATTTATTTTATGATATCCACGTCTCCGTATGGAGTTGGATACTAGCGTGAGATTGTTTAGATAGTACTTGACCTAGACAGCGTTCTACCGCCGATGCTGCGGCGTAGGCTGGACGTACCCACGCTCTCGTGCCCCTAAACCGGGTGCGGGTCGTGACACAAATAAAGCATGAGCTAGAAATGAATTAAGTAAGATTGAACATGCGATAACGTCTTCAATCGGCTCTTCCTCCTCCACGGTCAGGGCAAAAGCTTACCCCTATTGTGTACCTCTCTGCTACTGCTGGTGCTACGAGAACCTCTGATGTTGTCCCGCTGGGTGTCTCACAGGTATCCTCAGAATCGGGGCTACATTCTGAGCTGTACGAGCTAACGTCTTGGGACAATCCCTCAGCTGGTGGTCTACTGAGCCATAAAACAAACACTGACCAAGCATCTTTCTATAAACATCCCACCCATGACCTGACTTCTTATAGAACGGGCAAACACGAGATGGCTGGGCTGGCCTATGCATCTAGTGCATCTACTTTACTGGTGCTCTGATAGGCGCAAGGAACTGTTGTTTTTGTGGCTAGAAATGGGGCCTCTTGGCTAAACCCGTGCTGCTGCTACCACAAAAAATATCTCGGTCTCTCTTGGGCCTTAAACTCAAGTCTCTTTCGACCTTGCGGGCCTCCTTCAAGATATCTGCGTACGTCTCATGGCTCGAGAAAATGAGATCTCTCACCTCCCAATTCAAGCCCTTTCTGAATATACTCATCCAGATCTCAGGATCCCTCACCATATAGTCTGCATATCTTCTTAGTCTGCCAAACTCTGCAGCATACTCCTCTACAAATATGTTCCGCTGGTAAAGGTTCTGTAACTGTCGCTCCAAATCGAGTCTCTCGGTGGACGGAAAGAACTTTCTTTTGAACAAGTCCTTGAACTCATCCCATGTCAGTCCCGGATCGACAATCTATGGCTCATTCCTGAACCAAGTACTGGTGATGTCCATCATCTGTAGTCCTGCTGCCTCCACCTTCAGGTTCTCTGCAAGATGGGATAAGCGCATGACGCGCTCCATGTTCTCCAACCAGTCATCTTTATATATAATGCCCTCTGTCCCCTTGAAGGGTCGGGGATCCAACTTCTTGAAGTCCTGTACGGCACCGGGCTTGGGCTGTACCTCATGTGGTTGTGATGGTGTTATCCTCTCCACTACGATAATGGCCACCTGGTGGGTATTCTCAATGCCTTGTCTCATCATGTCAGTCTGCATGTGTTGTGCCTCAGCCAGGGCCCTTTAGGCCTGCATCATCTGCTAGAATAGTACGAATAACTTATAGCATCAACTGGCATTGGTGACGGGGGTAGAAGTCCCTCGAAAATAGCTGGCCCCGCCCTCTAAACTGGGAGAGAAGCACCCCCAAAGGCGGCTTTTGAGACCCACACCTGAACTGGCGAGGCGACCCTCTCAAATGGGGAAGAAATAGTAGTAGCTGTTGCACTCTCCGTAGTAGGCCGAAAAGTAGCTGAGGAAGCTGCCGCTGCTCCCGAGCGAAAGAATCTGATCTTCGGAGGCATCCTGAAGACAGATTGAAACAAAGAAGTCAATACTGTGCAAGATACGATATCATCAAAGAAGGACAATAATATTTTAAAGTAAAGTAAGTATTCCAATAGATAAGGATAACAAAACTGATATTTGGAAGCATTTCCTAGTTGTGATTGAGTAAACTCTCATCCTATATCCTATATCCTTAGGCAGGCTCATAGCAATACTCTAGGTGAGCACTACAACGATATCGTACTAGTTGTGACCTCGAGGACAGAAATAACCTGCATGGGCCACCAATAAAAATGTATCACGACCCGCACCCTGATAATCAGGCACGAGTACGTACAGCCTACGCCACAGCATTGGCGGTAGAACATTGTCTAGGTCAACTCTACTATCTAAACTTCTGACAAATAATATATATATAGTACCTGTCAATCACCTCAACCCAAATGGAGGAACAATATGGAATCTTATAAATATAACTATACTCAATCATAATATAAACTAAGGAAGATAGAGCACGAATGGAATAATAAAAAGAAGAGTCACAATACATCCACAAGACAAAAATAATATGTATATACCCAAAACCTCAATAAAAGTCTAATACAAGTCAGCTCTAAATGTGTATCCTCTAATAGAATGCCGTCTTGCGGTCCGTAATAAGTGGGACAGTGCTCCTCTAGCCAATCATCTAAAAAATATATCCAGTCAGGATTGGAGCAAAGTACATACCTTTGAAAGCAGTTTCAAATACATAATCGAGCATATACAACGAGTAATAGAAAAGGATACAAGATGCACAAGTATTAAGAATGGACAATATTGGTGAGAACAGGCAATAATCATAATAAACAACTGGAAAGTAAATACTGGAAATATAGAAATAAACTACAAGTAGAATAGCAGAAATACTAGTTATGTGGTTTAGAGTGCAAGTTCATTATGTGATCGGCTTAGGTTGCACATGAGGTATAAAGGTAACTCGATTATCGCAAGGTGTATAATCGACATACACATAAGGTAAATAGGGCTTGATCACATAACCAACTTCTACTCTCCCTCCCAAACCAATACTCATGGATTCAATCATGACACGTTACGTATATGAATACGATATAGTCATACTATCATACGAAATAGTGGATGCACATGAAGCACATAAAAATTAATACCAGAAGCACACGATAAAATACAAGTGAATGAGTGCCCGTTGAATACGGTAAGAGATAACTTCTCCTGATGGGATCCATATAGTACCAGTCCGTGTAACCAAGTGTCAGTATCATGTAAGCAGTTCTAGAGCAAGTGATATATACACTATCATGAAATGAAAACTAACAGGGATATGTACTCGCCTGAGGTCCTGAGCAAGGTGTGTCTCTCGATGCTCAAGATGTTGTCACACAAACCTATTTTAGGAATTATCAAGTTAAATTGTGTAATAAAAAAGGAATAGATTAAAAATATACTAATGCATGCATCTAGATCCAAACCGTCAAAATAGGCCAACTTTCGACCAAACTAGTCAAACTTGGTCACACTAGCTATTTCTAGTTTGTATGAGCATATATCTAAATTATTTGGTTGGTATCACAATTATATAAGCTATACCAGCTAATACTAGATATTAGACTACCTTAAGTATTAATATAACATACCTAACTTAAAATACTAGCTTACCAATTACCTATGCTAGTATCAGCAATACCTTAGCTAGTTATATGTATAACCATAACCCGATATCTATATATAAACCCAATACCCTTACCTATATATTATACTAAGGCACTGATACATTAAAACACACATAACACTAACTATAATCATAACAACTAATATCAACTATTAATATAGCTACTAACATCTAACATACCCCTCAACTAACTATTAACCAATATAACATCTAACTCCTCATACTAATATCTAGCATCAAAGCAAATACTCTCTGATAGAATTTAGTATAAGTTACCCCCCACACTCACAATATCTTGCTCACTACACCATGTTGTGCACTGCAACATATACAAAACCAGTCTCCTACACTCATATTATTATGCATCACTTGAATCTTGCACACAAACACCCAAGTATTCTTGTCAGCAACACATTGTGAATATTAATACAATGATACTTGCTCCTTGATACTTAACTAAAGATACCTAATCTTCACTACAACTGTCATTGCACACACTCACCACACTATCTATCATCTCCCCTATACTGGACACTAGTTGCTGCTTGCTGGCTTGCTGTGCTCGAG
Source organism: Iris macrosiphon (assembly GCA_036927795.1). Lineage (NCBI taxonomy): Eukaryota > Viridiplantae > Streptophyta > Magnoliopsida > Asparagales > Iridaceae > Iris > Iris macrosiphon. Next base: position 56,522,404 of record JAYESA010000002.1, read on the forward strand.
CATGCTGCTCTTGCTGCTGCTGCATTGCTCTGCTTGTTGCTACTGCACATGAGCTTCTCTGCTACTGTAGCATTCTGCTGATACTCCACTGCTGCTGTATTTGTTGTTAGGCCATGCTGCCCTTGCTGCTGCAGTGCTCATTGCTTGCTGAACTGCTGCACTTGCTGTGCATGCTTGCTGCAACATGGTATTACTGATATTGCTACACTTGCTGTGCATGCTTGCTGCATCATGTTGTAAATATTATAGCACTGCTGTTGCAATTGATGTATTTCTGCTACATTGCAATTGCTGCAGTACCCGACTACCCAATCACTCCTTACACACACTGATATATATATATATATATATATATATATATATATATATATATATATATATATATATAGAGAGAGAGAGAGAGAGAGAGAGAGAGAGAGAGAGACATTAAGACAAATACCTATAGTGTATACTAGGATATCTATGATACTAAACCCAATGAGGTGCCAAACTCCCTATAATCCATAATTAATCATTCCAAAAAGTCATATATATATATATATATATATATATAATTACAACTATTATAAGTCATTATAACACATTATGAAGAGAATTCATACAATTCACCCAAATTTGACTCTGTATCACACCGTATCGCAAGATACCATGATACGACCTATACGTATCCATTTGTGGATACGTACCTAGTCTTATAACCCTGATCTAAGTCTAATTATATCTAATTAGTCTCATGACACATAATTGAGGTGTCAAATTACTAATTCCTCTAACCTACACACAAATCACCCCATAGATCTCATAATACAAAGCCAATTAGCCTAGAACTTGTTCCTATAGGTAGTCATATGCCATGAGATCATTCCTAATGGTCAAATCCATGATTAAGAAGCTATAATGGGAGGAATATTCAAGAATTACCATTTAGGAGATAGATTCATTATAAAATAGCAATTGGACACGATCCGAACATGATCTCTAGCTTCAAATCTTCTCATCCTTGTGCTCCTTGTTTCTCCAAGCTTCAAGACTCCAAGAATAATGAATTGAGATAGAATTGGTTATGAATTGTGTGGAAATTCAATGAAGAGAAATTTAGGAAATTGGTGATTTAGAATTTGGACACAAAATAAAATACAAATGAGGAGAGAGAGAGAGAGAGAGAGAGAGAGAGAGAGGAGAACCCCCCCCCCCCCCCCCCTTTACTATGGCCAGCCCCTTTCCCCCTTCCTCAAGTAACGTTAAAGGTCCAAATTGCCCCCTATATGTTGTATTATGAGGAATAATTAAAGATGGATATAATTGGAAGTCTCTAACTAATTATAATTACACTAATATCTCTAAATTTAATTAGTGGAATGATTAATGGGCTTGGGTCTAAGTTGGGGTCACTATTTGTCATTACAATTTAAATAGTTCCATATATGACAAGTCTAATTATTGTCTAGTCTCTTTAACTAACTAATTAACACAAGTCTCTAATAACTAATTAATACTAGGCATAATACTCATAGCTTATCTTAATTAAATAAAATATACCATCATCACCTAATATTCAATATTATAATTCTAAAATCAAATACCCATACCAAATTACCAAACTACCTCTAGCTGGAAAATGAGGGTGATAGAGAGACTCTCTCTCTTCATTCATTCATTCATTTTAATTCTAGATCTAGAATTTTTCTCATCCAAATTCCTTCATCCCTACACCAATCCCTACCCAAATTCTTTTCCTATTCCTTCTCTAGTCACCATTGGAGGCTATTGGAACAAGGAGGAGGCAAGGATCTACAAGGAGGAGGAAGGAGCACAAGTTGAAGGCTCTTGACACTCATTTGAAGAATTGCATTAAAAATGCATCTCCCAATTGGTATAATTCAGTTTTTTCTCTCTAATTAAACTCTAAATCTTTAGTTTAATTATTAGGAACCCTCCCATGTACTAAGGCAACCCATATGAAGTAGAATTAGGTTCATAGGAGGCCAATAGGGGAAGTTATGTGATATTTTGGGTCAATTTTTGGGGAATTCCGAGATTGGCATATCGTGTGTTTGTCAATAAGTCAATTAGACCAAATTGACATGTGTTTGGTTGTATGAGACTAGTGTCGTATCCACAATTGGATACATGTAGGCCGTATTACAATAATTTGGCGATATAGGTTGATTTGGGGGTTTTCTTCCGACACGAGGGTTTAAGCACGTCATATTTTGACACGAGCATATAGTGATGTTGCTAGCACTTTATATTGTCTCTAATTATGATATTAGACTTGCTCAGTTCTTTATATCATATTCGTGTTTTGTTTTGTTTTGTTTTGTTTTGTGAGTTGCATTGACTCTTCAGTTCTTTATATCATATTCGTGTGATTGTTCCATCTTATAGATCTGTGATTGAGTATTTATACTTCATTGGTGGCATTGTATATCTTGATGATCATTATTACTAGATAGATAGTTTACCCAAACAACGTTCTACCGCCGATGCTGTGGCGTAGGTTGGACGTTATTTACTACTTGTGCCCCTACACCAGGTGCGGATCGTGACACATATCCTTAGTAGAAAAATTTATTGTGGGGGGTATTATCTCCAAGCTTCCGCCAAGATGAAACAACTTAATTTCGGACAAACAACGAAAGAAGATGGAGATCGAACTCAATCGCCTACTACACTGGATACAAGTTGAAGATGAGTTGTCACTCCCCATTCCCGATATACGTATTTGGGATGTATTATTTTATGCTTGTATATTTATTAGGTTGCATAGAGACTAGACCCATTCTTTGGTTTAGTGTGGTTCATGGTTTATTTTGTGGATTGGTTTAAGTTATAAGATAACCCATGGTCTAAACCTCAAACCCTAGCTATATAACCCAACTTCTTTCCCTCTCTTCTCTAATTCTCTCATTTCTTCTCCTTTCATTTGAGGCAAGTACACCATGCATGATATAGAGAAATTCTTAGATTTTAATCCTTGCTATTTCTTTACATTTTATTAGTCTAATTTGTGTACATTATGATTCTAAATACTTTTAATGTTTGGAGTTTTTGGTTTTGATGGGTGGATGTGAGTAGATCTACATTTTTAGTTTAGGGTTTTCATGGATTCCATAAGTTTTTCTTGGTTTTGATATATTAAAAATGGTATTTCTTGGTTTTTCTAGGTGATAGAGGTTTTGATGGGTGGATGTGAGTAGATCTACATTTGTAGTTTAGGGTTTTCATGGATTCCATAAGTTTTCCTTGGTTTTGATCTATTAAAAATAGTATTTCTTGGTTTTTCTAGGTGATAGAGTATTACATTTCAGGCATTTTGGCTTTTGGTTTACATGATTTTGAGTTTAAATAAAGTTTTTATGAAGGAAACAAGTTTTCGGGTTCTTTGAGCTTTTCCATGGACGAACTTGTTATTCGGGGACGATGGAATACCATGCGGCCGAGCAACATGCGCACCTCCAGTATGCGCCCATCTTGTTGGACGCATGAATGCTCTGTGCATATGTTCTAAAGTCGGATGGATAGTACCTTGAACTCATGAGAGTTCACTAAGGCCATAATCCATGCACCCATGCGTCCAGGAGACTATCTAGCTACGAGCCATGCGTCTCTTCTTTTGGGTGCATGCCTCTGCACGAATTTTGTTACTCTGTACAACTTTTTATACTTTTGTCTTATCTCTCTGACTTTTTTGGATTGTTACATCAAGTAACATTAGTCACTTCTCTGACTTGTATTTATTGCCTGTCTCTTAGCACTTGCCCCGATAAGTGGACTTTGCCTGTCCATGCGACCCATATTCCATGATCCCCATATTTAATGCACCCCCAATTCTCATGCACCCTGATCGACCATACGGCCTTGATCTACATGTGCACATGCGGCCCCCTGCACACATTTAATGAATTAGGTGTAATCTTGATGACTGTGAGAGTATTAGACACACTTGTCAGCCTGACCCGACCATGTGTATAGTTAGACTGTACGCCAAGTGACTACACCACCTATGTGCATGACTTGACTTATGTGTTATAATATGATAGAACTCATATAATTTACTGTGATTGGTGACCTGACTCGACTACTTGTATCCGTGTTGATACACTTACTACGTGCTAAGTGTTCCTACGTGATTATATTATATGTTTACACTGAGGGGTACCTACGTGTTGTGCGACATATGATATAATATGATTCCTCCATGCATGGACAAAATGGTTCATTCAATTTCTAATCATGGCTTGGACTTGTTTGATTGTTGCATTATGCTGGGGTAAATCCAAATTGGACTGCCAAGTGACAAAGTGGATTTGTATCGAGCGTGTCCGTACTAAGGTGTGACATATAAGGAAAATATCATGTGGCCACGGTATGAGATTTCAGTAATAATCGGGTTAACTAGGCTTAACACATTGGGAGGGACGGAATTCCAAGGTCGTGCTTAACTAACCACCCCCAAACAATTGTCTGCAGTGTGCAGGCTGGCCCCTATGGATATTTGTCATGCCCCATATCCAGAATATTGGAGAGGGGGGAATGACTCAGCCAACCATACCTTACGGAATATCGAAGTAACCCACAATGTATTAAGGTTGTCTAGAGACAAGGGGTGCATACTTAAATCAAGTCTTCTAGGGTTAAGAACTTCTATATCTCAATCGTTCAATCAAGTAGTAATAATATAAAATATTCCAAAATAAATAGTAAGGCATCCAAAATTCTGCATCAGAATGTTCTAGAGATCTAGCAATATAAAATGATATGCCAGATATATAAATAATAGTATATATGACAATGAGTTAGTTGCAGTCTGAATATAATACAGTTATGTAGGAAACTAGTATCCATATTTTTCCAGCTAACAGATGCCAGTTAGCTAAATTTCTAAAAGAATATGGTTTATAAAAGAAGAGCAGTAAAACAAGAAACCCACTCGTGACCCTCAGTAGTCATCCTTCTGGTGCATGCTATCAGTGAGAGAGAAATAATACTGATCCTCAGGTGCTGGCTCAAAACCTGGCCATACAAAACTAGTGGGGTCAGGCCCTAAATAGAAAGTACCACAAAGGAAATATAAAATGAAGAAACAAACCAGATCTATAGCATAAGATGTGTGAGCCAATAATTAATGGTATATGTCTCATCCATGACATGATACGACACCTCTTCACCAAATAAGGACAGAAAGTACCCTATCATATCAAGATAAAATACGTCCCTTGATTATGGTCAAGCTAAAATATTATGTATTGTAGTTTCAGTTTATAGCTTATCATAACATAACAGCGCAACCCAACAACCAAATAAGGATATGAGTTAAACCATCATTCCATAACAGTCTATGTCCCTAATTTTACTCAACAGAAAGCATAATACACAAGGAGAGATACAATAGGAGAAAATAATATAGCGCAACCCAATAACCAAACAAGGATATGAGTTGAATTATTATGCTACGATAGCCCACTTTCCTGGCTAGGCACCTATACAAGTTAATTTGACGGCCAATCATGTATTACGGCTTGATATATGATATTTGGGTTTTCCAGAAATATAATATATGAGTATCCTCAGATCATGCCATATTCGAGCAGGGCTGGCTGAACCAATAATATAAAAGCAAGAATATATGTAAGATGCATTAGTCCCTTGCAAGAGCCCTAAGCTAATCAGTAATAGTTTCAAGCTTTTTATAAAAAAGATACTAGCTTGGTCTTATAATTAAATCAGATATTGCACTCTACTATTGCGGATGATATACAGTACCTGTAGTGGCCAGTCTTTACTCCCAGCTTATTTAAGGTGGTTCAACATGTACGATCTCGAGATACCATTTTCTTTCAATGCTCTACTAGTTAAGTTGCCTAATTAACCCTAGGTTAATTAGTATCTCTTGCCATGGTCATATGAATATTCCTTCTTAGATGTCGTACCTTAAGTACGGGCACTCTTGATATGAATCCCTATTATCACTCGAAAGTTAAATCTGGATTCACCCAAACGTGGTAAAAAAATCAATACTATCATGCCACAGTTAAAGTCACTGTCCAACAACCATATCCGTGCATGGAAATAACAACATATCTCACATAACCGAATTATGTGGCATGACGGCTCACTCTATATATACATATATCTAGTAGCACTCTTGGTGCGATCAAGTGTATCAGCATAGATACTATTGTCAGGATATGAACAAGTTCTAGAATCAAGATCATGGACAAGTTATCAGGTAACAAGTTATTCTAGACAAGATAGTCTAATACTGGTCACATTAATTTATCAAATTATTATATTGATGAATGAGAATAAGAGTAGTGCAATAACCCCTCAAGATCAGATCCTCAACCCTTAAACTAAATAAGGACCAGGATTGCAGAACATACACTGAGTTGAACCATACCTCTTATTCTATCCAACATATAATAAGGTGATCACGAAAAAGTAATCAAATTAACAAGTAAAATAATAAGTGCATACAGGGCTACATCTACATGGCTCAACGTGCACAAAAAATACTAGGCGCACAAAGAAATTTGGTGCACAAAACACATAAAAGTAAGGTTGGCGCACAAACGACCAAAACTGGACAGTGGCTCACAAACGACTAAAACTAGGTTGGCGCACAAACGAAAAAAACTAGGTTGGTGCACAAACTACTAAAATTGGGCAGTAGTGCACAAACGACTAAAACTGGGAAGTGGCACACTTTCACAAGAAAGTGTGTGAGCTACTAAGGATGGCACACTAGACAAAAGTTCGTGGACAAGAATAAAGTACACTTTCAGGGAAAGTGCACGAGCAAGCTAGCTACAAGATAAAACACACAATCCGAGTTCAAAGCTTGAAAGTTGAGAAACTTGTCATCGAGGAGAACAACAAATCAATAAAATAGAAATCAAGAAACCAACCAAAGCTTCGTCCATCAGGAAACGAAGATAAAAAAGTGTGCGAGCTACCAAACATAAGCAAAGTGCGCCGGTTGATGAAACATAGGAAAAGTGTGCCAGATTGCCAACTCGAAGAAAGTGCACGAACTGTTTGTGGCATACTTTTCCTTGGTTACTAAGGGAGAACTTTGATGGAATACGCACCAAAGTGCGCCAACTAGGTTTTTACTCAAAAGTGTGCCACTGACTCAAGGAGTGTGACTGGCGCACTTTTGCTAGGAGACTAAGTGCAGTACGATTAGTACGCACGAAGAGTTGGGACAGCACACCAATATGCCCAAAGTAGAACATATGTATTTATACGTCAAAGGGGTTCTCTTGCATATGCTTCACAGAGCACTGTTCTTCTTCTCCAGTAATCCATTTAGTACACGTATTGTATAAAGTTGCAGCAGTGAACTTAACTGGAATCAAAATCAAGCACGACCAAAAGCAAAATTACATAAAATATGGTGCTCTATACTATGACCTAATTAGTTTTATAAAACACAAAGTTTTGGGAGATCAATCCCAAGAAAGGTATATCCGCACATATTCGACTCAGAAGATATATTTGTCCTTATGCCTTCGTATCTCGAATCTTGTGATTCGTTCACTCATGCTATGTGATGTTGCTTTTCTTTATTATATGATTGATTGTTGATTGCATGTGTAGATGTGCTTATAGTTAGTATAATGCTTGTTCTAATTTCTCTGGCTATCCTTCAGATTGAATTCCAATGACAAAAAATTTCTAAGGTGGGTAGAGATGTCACTCTCCATTCCAGATATACGTATTTGGAAAGTATTATTTTTTGCTTGTATGTTTATTAGGTTATATGGAGACTAGACCCTATAAACCCCCTCACCCAAAATTAGGTCTGATAGATATAGATATAGAAACTAGGGCTAGTTTGAACCCAATTAGAATTAGAATACGGCTTTTTATTTAATTATACAATGTTTATATCACTTAGTGTACCTTACCGTTGCTTCGATAATTAGAGCACTACTTTAGCTTTTGCCTTCAACAGATTTCACAACCTTGTCCTAGACATGCCCGCCTACCATTCTGACATTTTGTAACTTATAATTATGCTCTCTTGTGCTACATTTTAGTCGCACAATATTCGTCACGGACGTTTATAATAAATTCTAAATAAATTCTAACTTTGTACCCTTGTGCGTTCCAATCGAAATTGGAGACACAATCTTGACCTTTTTGTGCAACCCAAATTTATGATAAAATTCTACTCTGAATCATCTATGTCCATGACACTTGTGTCCCACCTAATCTTATTCCCATGTACTTCTAATTAATTCCAGAACATTGTGCACACTTATTTTAATTAATTTAATCTAATTTCCGTCTTTATACAATTTTCCAAATTGTTGGGCGCTTTTATGCAAAAGCACATTGAGATGTCCACACCATTGGACATTACATGAAGAAATCCAACTTTCTCCTTCATAGGATTTTTTTCATAATTTTTGGAATGTGCAACACGCAACATCGCCCCATTTATTTTAATCCTAGTCATTGCATTAAACAATATAATTTATAGCCCTCCCAAATATCCCCATGTGAGTCCAAGGCCCAAACCAAGAGGATGTTGACCAAAGTCAACTTTTTTAGGTCAAACCAACCCCCCTACATGCGTATAAATACATAACTTTTGCTCCCCTCTACTTTTTTTTCTTTTCACCTAAAATACCTAACCCAGTCGACTCCCCTATCCCCAACCCGCTGCTTGACCGCCGGCCATCCTCCTCCACCGAGCCGCCGGGATCCACGTGCACCACCTCCCCCTGCTCTCTCCTCCATCCTCCTCCGTTTCCTCGACTCCCCTTAACCCGCCTACGCCGGAGATGAACTGCCTACTGGCATCTTCACCCAGCCGACTGCACACCTCGACGAACCGCCGGCTATCCCGACTAATCCACCACCTCCCTCCGCCGCAGCCTGCAACCCCTCCACCACCACGTCGACCTTCCCTCGGCCTTCTCTACCGCCTGACCTCCATCCACCCTCTCGACAGCGGCCCACGCCGGAGCAACCCCTCGCCGAGCCGCTCCGACAACCAACTGCCCAACTCTCCAGACCTCCGTGCTCCTCCTCCTCGACTGATTCAACACTTCCTCCCTCCGCCCAAAGATCTACAGCCACCACCGTTACCCTCCCCTCGACGACGCCACCTCTGCTCCTTCCTCCCGAGCCCTTCCCTGCTCCCTGTCCTCCTCCTCCTCCTCCTCCTCCTTGCCAGACTCCCCTGGCCGGAATGGTAATGACCCCATCACCACCACCATTGCTATTATCAACACCATCACCATTAACTCCGGCATCCATGTCCTCCCTCCCCTTCACTGCCCCCTGGCCGGACCTCCCCCTGGCCGGAGCACCATCATCTCACCACCATCATCCTCTTCATCATTATCAACTCTTAATCATCATCACCATCATCCCATCCCAAAGCACCATTATCATCAATCCCTTCATCACCATTAACCTAATTAGCACCTATCATTCTCATCAACATCCCAATCATCACACCATTGTCCACATCATCATTGTCATCACCATCCTCCACATCATCACCCTCATCATCACCATCACCCTCATCATCACCCTCGTCATCACCATTATCTACATCATCATCGTCATCACCATTATGTAATCACTATCATGATCATCGCCATCATCGTAGATATCATCTCATCGTAACCCGCATCATCATCATTGACATTGTCGTCATCATCACCATCGCCGACATCATCATCTACATCGTTGCTATTATCATCATCGTTATTATCATCATCGTCACCGTCATTCTTGTACGCGTACCCCGAGGACCTATTGGATTTATCTGTGCGACTTCTGGAGCAGGTTATTGGTACTTCGCAGCTCTCTCGCCAGGCAAGATACCTTGACATATTTACTGTCTAATTTAAATTATGCATATGTTGTATGATATCTTATTGCTTTATTTCATATGACTGCACGCATCCGAGATTGACTCGGGTGCAGTCGACAGATGCGTCGATGAGTAGTGTACTTGACCTAGTCACTAGCAGACTCACCCTTATTGGGAGGATACTCTGATATCTTCCGAGACCTGACACTCTTATATGTTTCACGGTGACAATTTTATATTGGGATGCGGGTTTGCGTACTCGACTAGCTATCGGTGCGTGTGACATGCATCACGGTTAGTGCATAATTCAGGATTTTGTATTAGTAGAGACTTGGCATATATATACGTGGTATGCACGTCGAGTATTCGATTTGTGTATCTACATTGGGCGAAAAGGACAATTAGTAGGCGTATGGGATACACACATTGGAATCCGTAGTATCCGGAGGAGCCACGGATCCAATGACTCCTTTTATGTAGATTCCACGTTCTTCAGAGCGATATGGACGTTATATTCTATACAGATTCCACGTTCTTCGGAGCGATATGGACGTTATATATTATGCAGCTTTCACGTTCTTCGGAGCGGTATGGACGTTATGCCTACGCCTACCCATACGTATCAAAGTTGTTCTCACATTGCACTTACTTAGATGGTTAGCACACCCTTTATTTTATTTTATTCAGTATTTATATATGGCATGCTTCTATGTATCTTGTTACGTCCCTCTGAGGACCTGATCCCTTTCCAGGTATAGATGTTCATGAGTATTCACAAGAGGGCAGATCCGGACTGGTTACTTGCATTCCGAGGAGGTCGTCTCTTCAAATATCAGTGGTTGACACTTGTTGTACTTATATCGTATTATCTTATTATATTCTAGTTCCGTAATGGATTTATTTTCATCCGTCTGTCATCTTTAGATACTTTATATTGAGATATAGTTTAATAGATATTGGTTATTTAATTATACTTGATTTCTGTGGATGAGATTTAGAGTATACCCTGTGACTGTGATAGTTTTACCACTTGTGAATTATTGTTCATTATACAGCGTACGCATGTGTTATGGTTTTCATATATTGGAGTTGCCATATACATGCGGCTGGCATGCTTACGTGTCCTAATCTTACGTATTTTTGGGACTGGGGCGTGACATGTTTTTAGTGGTGGCCCATGCAGGTCGAGAGCATATTGTCTCGGTTACGTTACTGTACCGAGGAAGCCTGCACCTAGGAATAGTGTATAGGATCTCATCCATAACTGACTATGACTTATCTTCCTTCCAATCTATTCTATTTAAATAATTGCATCCTGCTTGATTCATGTGCTTCCCTAATAGTTCCTTGAGTATAGCCTTCTCCTAAAATATAGAAGTACCTATTATTAGATAATAAGTAGAGTAACCTTCCTATTTAGAGTACAACTAGAATGTAGACACATCACTAAGTTCAGAATGTCTAGTGAACCCTAGTGTCCCTTATTTATAGATTGGTTTACCATTATCCCTTCATACAATTATAAAGGACTTGAGAGTAGTATAGACACAACTAGAGTGAGTTATAAATTTAACCATATTGTTTGACCCTAGCATTGAGGGACCAATAGAAAACCAAAATTGAATATTATGACTGAACCTAACCTTCATAGTAAGATAGTATTGGAGAACTATAAATTTAGATTCTTGTCCTGATATTAGCAGATAGTATATTAGGAAGCCTAGAGAAATAAATATAATACTTCCCTTGATCATACCTCTAACATAGAGACTAGCATGCCACCTTCCCTTAAGAAACCATGATGTTATCTAGATTCCCTCTTTTTTTTTAATTTTATATCTTGTTCCCCTGAAAACTTAGCGCTCGCTATTTGTGCGATGACTAATTATGTTCTTCAATTCTTTATCTTTCAATTCGTACCACCTAACCTTTCTGATTGTAGGCCAAGTGATTTTATTTCATGTTAGGATATATAGTTTGTTAGGAATATAGTTGTAATCTTGAACTTTGAAATTATGTGATTGGTAGTTAGAACTTGATAGTTTAAGTTATTCTTGTAGATTATGACATAATGATTAACCCTTAGTTTTAAATCACGTAACTTGTACCACACCTCGATACGAGTTATATTTCCCTTTTTTCCTTGAAGACCAGTAACCCTTCCATTCTTACTATTGACACTTGTTCTATAAGCACTATGACTAAGACTTAAGATAACCATGACCTATATAATAGGATACTCTAATAAGTACCAAGACCTCTTCTCGTAAACCTTAATAGGAGTTTCTACATTATCCTTAAGGCATTACAGTATTAGTTTATTATTTTAAGTTGGGTAGTATGCCTCATAACATATTATCACATAGTCCTCGGGACCCATTAATGTGGTATAACTGAATGACATTAACTGTATACTAGCATAAGATGATAGTGTTTATTCAGACTGTAAAACTTAGAGGCCCATACCCCAATTTTGTCGACTAGCAACTTAGACAAGGAGTTAGTATGGCAACTGTAGAGACTGTAGAGTCTTATTTTTGTTTTTGTTTTTGTTTTGTGAACTTGAATTATTTGTACCTTCTCTCATCATAATCCAGCGTATTTATATTTTATATACTACCTTGACTTATGCTGCTATTATAGCTTAGTTTTGCAAGCTTATTCTTTATCGAGCTTGTTCATGACATATGTATTATTAGAGTACTACACTAATACATTTTAGAATCAGTGTATTAAGGTCTAGCTAACCTTAGTGTGCTTGGTTCGCCTTCGCATGACTACTTTACGTGAATTGAGATATATAGTAGTAGACGAATATACTTGCCTCTAGACATGTCTGATCATATCTTATCGGTTACATAACTGTTCCAACATGAATATGCGAATAGGAATCTACCAAATAGGATTTCAATCCACAGCTACCTTGACAATTCCCATTTGAATTCTTTAAACGCCTTGATTCCTATACTTCGATTCTATTACCTTCCCCTTGGACTCTTTATTATTGTTTTCCGTCTTTCCTTATTTCAGAAAGACGAAACCTCGTGCTTGGTATAAGTTTGATACACAGAGTACTAGATATATCCCATAGGCCAATCATATTACTAGGTGACTATCTTTTATAATTGATTAAGGACATATCATATATAATATATTTGGTGTTAACTTTTGAGGATTAAGTAACATGATTAAACAAATTAAAGAATATTCTCTTAGATGTATAGCCTATTGTGATAGATGGGTAAATTCTAAGTTGGGTAGAAATTACATTATTAAACTTGAGGTGAATTCTTTTAGATTATGATCAGGTAAGATTAGATTGTGAGATTAAGTCATTTTTAAATGTTGAGAATTTTGGAAGAACGATTAAGATGATGAGGATTTAATAAATTTTTATAAAATTGTGATATTGCGGACCAAATATTTATACTTTGAGAACATGATTTAAAATTTTTGAAAACTGAAGAGTGAATCATCGATTTAAACTTTGAGGATAAATATAGAATCCTAGACTTGAACATTGACGGATTGAATTCCAAATTGATGATTTGAATTAAAGGTTAAATTTTGATTGTTGGATTACCTATTTGAAATATTGAGGATTTGAATTGAATATAAAAATTTGAAGAATATAAAATTCATAAGTAAAAATAGGAATAATATTGGATTAGAAATGTTTTCTAGAGGAGATTATGATAGCGGGAAATCGTGATATAAAAATTGAGGTGGGTTAATTAAATATTGAAGATGTTATATGGATTCTATTTAAATTTGGATGTTGATGATTTGAAAAGGTGTGAAGAGATTAAAATAGGTTAAATTTTGTTTTGAATAGTGACTATCTTAATTTTGAAGTGATTACGATAAATTTGATTAGAATTTTAATTATCGCAAAGAAATTGCGATTGACTTACCTTATGTACTTGAAGGAATAACTGACTATGTCTTATTTTAATTTCGAGGACAAAATTATTTTAAGTTGGGTAGATTGTAAACTCCCTCACCCAAAATTAGGTCTCCTAGACATAGATATAGAAAGTAGGGCTAGTTTGAACCCAATTAGAATTAGAACACGACTTTTTATTTAATTATACAATATTTATATCACTTAGTGCACCTTACTGTTGCTTCGATAATTAGAGCACTACTCTAGCTTTTGTCTTCCAACAGATTTCACAGCCTTGTCCTAGACATGCCCGCCTACCATTCTGACCTTTTTGTAACTTATAATTATGCTCCCTTGTGCTATATTTTAGTCGCACAATATTCGTCACAGACGTTTATAATAAATTCTAAATAAATTTCTACTTTGTACCCTTGTGCATTCCAATCGAAATTGGAGACACAATCTTGACCGTTTTGTGCAACCAAAATTTATGATAAAATTTTACTCTGAATCATCTATATCCATGACACTTGTGTCCCACCTAATCTTATTCCCATGTACTTCTAATTAATTCCAAAACATCCTGCGCACTCATTTTAATTGATTTAATCCAATTTCCGTCTTTGTGCAATTTTCTAAATTGTTGGACGCTTTTATGCAAAAGCGCATAGAGATGTCCACACCATTGGATAATACATGATGAAATCCAACTTTTCCCTTCATAGGAATTTTTTCATAATTTTCGGAATGTGCAACACGCAACATCGCCCCCTTTATTTTAATCCTAGCTATTGCATTAAACAATATAATTTATAGCCCTCCCAAACATCCCCATGTGAGCCCAAGGCCCAACCCAAGAGGATGTTGACCAAAGTCAACTTTTCCTAGGTCAAACCAACCCCCCTACATGTGTATAAATACATAACTTTTCCTCCCCTCTTCTTTATTTTTCTTTTCACCTAAAATACCTAACCCAGCCGACTCCCCCATCCCCAACCCGCTGCTCGATCGCCGGCCATCCTCCTCCGCCGAGCCGCCGGGATCCACCTGCACCACCTCCCCCTGCTCTCTCCTCCATCCTCCTCCGTTTCCTCGACTTCCCTCGACCCGCCTACGCCGGAGACGAACCGCCTGCTGCCATCTTCACCCAGCCGACTGCACACCTTGACGAACCGCCAGCTATCCCGACTAATCCACCACCTCCCTCCGCCGCAGCCTGCAACCCCTCCACCAACACGTCGACCTTCCCTGTGCCTTCTCTGTCGCCTGACCTTCGTCCACCCTCTCGACAGCGGCGCACGCCGGAGCAACCCCCTCGCCGAGCCTTTCCGACAACCCGCTGCCCAACTCTCCAGACCTTCGTGCTCCTCCTCCTCGACTGATTCAACACCTCCTCCCTCCACCCAAATATCTACAGCCACCATCGTTAACCTCCCCTCGACGACGCCACCTATGCTCCTTCCTCCCGATCCCTTCCCTGCTCCCTGTCCTCCTCCTCCTTGCCGGACTCCCCTGGCCGGAATGGTAATGACCCCATCACCACCACCATTGCCATTATCAACACCATCACCATTAACTCCGGCAGCCCTGTCCTCCCTCCTATTCACTGCCTCCTGGCCGGACCTCCCCCTGGCCGGAGCACCATAATCTTACCACCATCATCCTCTTCATCATCATCATCATCAACTCTTAATCATCATCACCATCATTCCATCCCTAAGCATCATTATCATCAATCCCTTCATCACCATTAACCTAATTAGCACCTACCATTATCATCAACATCCCAATCATCACACCATTGTCCACATCATCATCGTCATCACCATCCTCCATATCATCACCCTCATCATCACCATCGCCCACGTCATCGTCATTACCATTGTCCATATCATCATCATCATCACTATTGTCCACATCATCATCGTCACCACCATCATGTAATCACCATCATGATCATCGCCATCATCGTAGATATAATCTCATCGTAATCCTCATCGTCATTATTGACATTGTCGTCATCATCACCATCACCGTCATCATCATCCACATCGTTGCAATTATCATCGTCGTCATCATCATCGTCGTCACAGTCATTCCCGTGTGCATACCCCGAGGACCTATTGGATTTATCTGCGCGACTTCTGAAGCAGGTTATTGGTACTTCGCAGCTCTCCCACCAGGCAAGATACCTTGCCATATTTACTGTCTAATTTAAATTATGCATATGTTGTATGATATCTTGTTGCTTTATTTTATATGACTGTGCACGTCCTAGATTGACTCGGGTGCAGTCGACGGATGCGTCGATGAGTAGTGTACTTGACCTAGTCACTAGCAGACTCACCCCCATTGGGAGGATACTCTGATATCTTCCGAGACCTGACACTCTTACACGTTTCACGGTGACAAATTTATATTGGGATGCGGGTTCGCGTACTCGACTAGCTATCGGTGCGTGTGAAATGCATCACGAATAGTGCGTAATTTAGGATTTTGTATTAGTAGATACTTGGCATATAGATATGTGGTATGCACGTCGAGTATTCGATTTGTGTATCTACATTGGGCGGGGAGGACAATTAGTAGGCGTATGGGATACACACATTGGAATCCATAGTATCCGGAGGAGGCACGGATCCAATGACTCCCTTTATGCAGATTCCACGTTCTTCGGAGCAATATGGACGTTATATTCTATACAGATTCTACGTTCTTCGGAGCGATATAGACGTTATATACTATACAGCTTCCACGTTCTTCGGAGCGGTATGAATTTTATGTCTACGCCTACCCATACGTACCAAAGTTGTCCTCACATTGCATTCACTTACATGGTTAGCACACCCTTTATTTTATTTTATTCAGTATTTCTATATGGCATATTTTTATGTATCTTGTTACGTCCCTCTGAGGACCTGGTCCCTTTTCAGGTGTAGATATTCATGAGTATTCGCAGGAGCGCAGATCCGGACTGGTTACTTACATTCCGAGGAGGTCTTCTCTTCAAATCTCCGTGGTTGATAGTTGTTGTACTTATATCTTATTATCTTGTTATATTCTAATTTGGCAGTGAATTTGTTTCCATTCGTCTATCATCTTTAGATACTTTATATTAAGATATAGTTTCATAGATATTGGTTATTTAATTTTACTTGATTTCTGTGGATAAGATTTAGAGTATACCCTGTGACTGTGATAGTTTTACCACTTGTGAATTATTTTTCATTATACAGCGTACGCATGTGTTATAGTTTCCATATATTGGAGTTGCCATATACATACGGTTGGCATGCTTACGTGTCCTAGTCATACGTATTTTTGGGACTGGGTGTGACAGACCCATTCTTTGGTTTATTATGGTTTATGGTTTATTTTGTGTGTTGGTTAAAGTTATGAGAGAACCCGTGGTCTAAACCTCAATCCCTAGCCATATAATCCAACTTCTTTCTCTCTCTTCTCTTATTATCTTATTTCTTCTCATTCTTTCATTCTAGGCAAGTACACCTTACATGTTATGTAGAAACCCTTAGATTTTAATCCTTTCTCTTTCTTTGGATTTTATTAGTCTGATATATGTATATTATGATTCTAAATACTTTTAATGTTTGGAGCTTTCAATTTTGATTGGCGGATGTGAGTAGATATACATTTTTATTTTAGGGTTTTCATGGATTATATTAGTTTTTCTTCATTTTGATCTATTAAAATATGGTATTATAGAAAAACAAGTTTTCGTAGGTGATCAAGCATTCCATTTCAATCATTTTTCCTTTTGGTTCACTTGATTTGGAGTTGAAATGATATTTTTATGAAGGGAACAAGTTTTTGGGTTCTTGGAGCTTTTTCATGGCCGAACATATTGTTCTGGGATGATGGAGTACCATGCGGCCCAGCAATATGCGCCCTTCGTGCATGTGTCCATCTTGTTGAACGCATGACTACTCTGTGCATGCGTTCTAAAGTCAAACGCATTGTACATTGAATGCATGAGAATTCACTAAGGCCATACTCCATGAGCCCATGCGACCAAAAGACTATGCGGCCATGAGCCATGCGTCTCTTCTTTTGGCGC
This sequence comes from Iris macrosiphon, assembly GCA_036927795.1. Lineage (NCBI taxonomy): Eukaryota > Viridiplantae > Streptophyta > Magnoliopsida > Asparagales > Iridaceae > Iris > Iris macrosiphon. The sequence continues at coordinate 56,540,206 of JAYESA010000002.1, forward strand.
ATGCCTCTGCATGATTTTTGTGACTTTGCACAGCTTTTCATGCTTTTGTCTTATCTCCTTGGCTTTTTTGGCTTGTCACATAAAGTCACATCAATCACTTCTCTAGCTAGTATTTATTGCCCGTCACTTAGCACTTGTCCCGATGAGTAAAATTTGTGTGTCCATGTTCCCCATATTCTATGTGCCCCATATTTCATGCGCCCCCGATTCTCATGCGCCCTAATCGACCATGCTTCCTTGATCTTCATGCGTGCATGCGGTCCCTGCCCACATTTATTGAAATATTTTGGTTTGAATGTTCCATTGGACTTTTGATTTATAGTGTAATCTTGATGACTGTAAGAGTATTAAACCCACCTGTGTGCCTGACCCGACCATGTGTATAGTTCGACCATGCACCAAATGACTACAGTACCTATGTGCATGACTTGTCTTATGAGTTACAATGTGATAGAACTCATATGATTTACTGTGATTGGTGACTTGACCGTACCATTTGTATTTGTGCTGATACACTTACTCCATGCTATGTGTTCCTACGTATTAAGTGTTCCTACGTGATTATATTACATGTTTACACAGAGGGTACCTATGTGCTACGCGATATATGATATAATATGATTCCTCCAAGCATGAACAAAATGGTTTAGTCATTTTTGAAGCGTGGCTAGGACTAGTTTAATTATTGCATTATGCTGGGGTGAATCCAAATTTGGCTGCTAAGTGAAAAAGTGGATTCGTATCTAGCGTGTCCAAAAAATGGTACAACATATAAGTAAAATATTATGTAACCACGCCATGAGATTTCAGTAACAATAGGGCTAACTAGGAAACAAAAACATATAGAGTATTGGGATGGACGAAATTTCGAGATCGTGCTTAACTAGCCACCACCAAATAATTGTCTGGGTTGTGCAGGCTGGCTCCCATGGATATTGTTTAAATTCAGATTAGTAGATGGCAATATTCGACTATTATATTATACTATGCGTTCTATGCGATCTTAGCACGGTGGCCTTACGAGAGACCGATGCATAAATACTATGTGTTATGCAACGATTCATGCCTCGGCTAGCCCTGCTAGCACATGGCTCGATCTGAGGATTCCTATTATACGGATATATCTCTGGGATAACCCTAACTCTACCTAGTAAGCCTTATAAGTGATTGGCCGATTATGTAACTGAGCTTGATTTTGTATTGTATATTTTGTTAAATAGTTAGGGACATGGACTATTATGGTGCGATGGTCTAACCCTTGTCCTTGTTTGGTTGTAGGGTTAGATTATTGTATCACGGTAGGCTATGGACCGAAACTACAAGACATAACTATATATATGTGTTTATTTCTCTATTGTTTTATTGCTTCATTCGTGCTTCCTTTATGGTACTTGCTATTTGGGGTCTAACCCCACTTGTTTTGCATGGACAGGTTTAGAGCCAGTACTCGAGGATCTAGTTTACTTCCCCCTGAATAATGGCACGGACCAGACGGATGGCCGCTGAGGGACACGAGTGAATTTTTTAATAACTTCTCGTTATTGTACTTTTTTTTTCTTTTGGGCATTTAGTCGCCGGCACTTGTTAGCCATAAATCTGGACATTTAGTTTTCTTACATGATTGTAATTAATCAGACCGCAGCTGATTATGGTCATATACTTTTGCTACTCCGCTAGCTTCTTATTTTATAGAGCTGATTTCTAGAATATTTTGGCAGGACATTTGGGACGTCTTACTTTCTTGTCATATATATTCTATGTTTACTATCCTTATTTGAATTATTGAGACATTAGATGTTCTAGGTGACCTTAAGTAACTTGCTTGTAGAATAAACCCCCTTGTCGAGTTATAGCCATGACTGCCATTCGACGTTCTATATCTTATAAAGGGTAGCTGGCCATGTCCGTCTCCATATTTTGGTACTATGGCGTGACATAAGTTGAGGGCTCAATTTAAGGTGGACTCTTTGTCTAAGCAATTGGTCAAGACCAATATGGTGCATGCTGGTGACTCAAAGGGGAAGCAAAAGGCTTCTCACTTCAAGAATAAGGACTTCAACCATCTGAAGGTGAAGTCGGCTTTGATCAATCCAAAGCCCAAGTTTGATGTGACTTGCTTCAACTGTGGCAAGAAGGGCCACTACAAGAAGGACTGTAGATATAAATCCAAACAGACTGAACAAGGTAAGCCTAAAAAGGTTGTTATGATAGCACAAGTGGTCTAAACTGGTATCGACACTGACTGGTGTGTGGATACTGGTACATCCTACCTTGTTTGATCAATAAGAAAATTGTTCTGCACATACAAGCCTAAATCTGAAAAAGTTTTTGTGGCAAACAAGGCACAAGTTGAAGTACTTGGGACCAAAACGGTGGTACTAAATCTGACTTCGAGGAAGTCGCTGATGCTTTAAGATGTGAAGTACATGCCGGTGACTACCAAGAAACTGATATCCAAAAGTCTACTATGTAATCCAGGCTTGAGGATGGACATGTACGATGGTCTAATAGTTATATCCAATAAAGAAACATACTTTGGAAATGCATTTTGTACCGAAGGGATGATCAAAATTCAACTTGTAAACTCAGACTGAAAATGTCAATACAGTATTTTCTTCTAGTTATCCTCTTGGGTTATCGCATAATAGACCATGATATGTGCATTATAAAAGAATTATCAAGATGTCTAGTCTAGGACTTATCTCCAAATATGGGGTTAAGGAGGTAGAGAATTGTGAAATATGTACGCAGACGAATATCACCAAAAAATGGTTTAAATTGGTAACCGAAGGATAGACCTTTTGGAGTTAGTGTACTCAGATATTTGTTACTTCAATCAATTCTCCATAAAGGGTGGAATAAAGTATTTTTTATTACGTTCATCGATGACTTCTTGATGTATGCATTCGTCCATCTTCTCAAGTCAAAGGATGAAGTGTTCGAGAAGTTCAAGGACTTCAAGGCTGAAGCCAAAAAGTAAATCGAACAATAATTGATCAAGAGACTCAGAAGTGATTGAGACGGAAAGTATAGGTCTCTTGAATTCGTATCATTCTTAAGAGAACATGAAATTGTTAATAAGACAACAGCTCCACATTCTCCTTAATCAAATAGAGTTATAGAATAAAGAACAGAACGTTGACATAGAGATGATAAACTCAAAGTTGTTGATTGTGGGACTTCCAAACTGCTTTTGGGGAGAAGCTGCGCTTACGGCTACTTTCATTTTAAATGGAGTGCCATATACATCTTTCGACGTTACTCCTCATGAACTCTAAGGTCAGAACACACTTGAATCTTATTCGAGTGTTGGGGTGTCTAGCATATATGAAGGTTCCGGATTTTAAGATTCAAAAGCTGGAAACGAGGACTACAAAGGCTATATTCTTAGGATATCCTGACAAGAGTGATGCTCAGAGGTTTCTCGATATTTTATATTATTAAATCTCGTGATATAGAATTCTTTGAAGACAAATTTGTACGGCACAAAAATATTATTCTCGTGGACATTCCAGAAAATAGTGTCGGTGTAGAGGAGGCTATCATCTCTAATAAAAATATAGTCCAAGAAGAAGTTGTCGTTGAAAAGATATTGTTTGAACCAGAATTTGCAGAGCCATCAACTAAGCGAGTGAGGAGGCAAAAAAACTTCGAAGATGATTTCATCAACTATCATGTGAAAGCAGATCCGTATGACTATGATGAGGCGATGAAAACCAGAGATGATATCTTTGGAAGGAGGCTATTAATGATGAGTTTGACTCTATAACCACCAAAAATACTTGGGAGTTGGTTGATCTTCCTAAGGGAGCAAAGCTCATCAGATGTAAATGGATCTTCAAGAAGAAAATGAAGGGCAACAAAATTGTTGATAAGTTCAAGGCAAGGCTGGTGGCCAAGGAGTTTTCTTAGAAATAAATGATTGACTACTTTGACACATGTGTTCCAATGGCACTGATGACAACTATCAGGATATTGATTGCACTAAGTGCAATACACAAGTTTGTGATACATTATATGGATGTTAAAATATTATTCCTGAATGAAGAGCTAACCGAAGAAATTTGCATACAAAAACCAGATGGATTGGTCATCAAAGGTCTTGTAGACAAAGCCTACAAGTTGGTAAAATTACTGTACGGTCTAAAGCAAGCTCCCAAGATATGGTATAAAAAGTTTTATAAAGTTATTAGATCAAACGGCTACAGGGTTAGTTAGACAGATAAGTATGTTTACACAATGTTTGCTGGTGGAAGATGAGTAATAGTTTGTCTGTATATGGATGACATGTTAATCCTGGTTAAGGATTTATAATGTGTCATTGAGACAAAAATGTTCCTCTAATTCAAGTTCAGTATGAAGGACTTGGGATATTCTGATATTATCCTGGAAAAAAAGATCATCTGGACATACACTGGAGTAGCACTGTCACAATCTCATTAAATTGAGATGATGCTCACATGCTATGGATATCAGGATCTTCCAAGGGTAGATACTACGTATAGGTGTGACAAGAAGTTGAAGCCTAATCCATGAGAAAGTGTCAAGCAGCTGCAGTACTCAAGCTTCATAGAAAGTTTGATGTATGCTACTACTACCACTGGGCCTGACATGGCCATGGGGATGCTGAATCGATTCATGAGAAATCCAGGTGTTGAGCATTGGAATATTATAAAAAAGTGATGATATATCTCAAAAGGACTCAGACGTATGCATTGTACTATAGCCATCACTCCCCATTCCCGATATACATATTTGAAAATATTTATTTCTTACTAGTATAGTTAATGTTGCGTAGAGACTAGACCCATTCTTTGGTTGAGTTTGGGATCATGGTTTATTTGAATGGCTAGTATTAGTCATGACTTGATCCAATGGACAAGCACCCAACCCTAGCATATATAAACCCTCACTCTCTCTCCTCCAATATTCTCATTATTTCTCTCCTTCTTTATTTAGGCAAGTACACCTTGCATGTTATGGAGAAACACCTTAGATTTTTTTTTCTTTATATTTTATTAGTCTAATATGTGTTCCATGAGTTCCTCTACATGTTTAGTACTGGGAGTTTTTGGTTTCAATGAATAGAATTGAGTAGATCTATATTTTAAAGTTAGGGTTTATATGGGTTCATGAGTTTTTTTAATCTATTAAAACTTATTATTTTCGAATACTAATTGTTCCATATGGTAAATAATTTAATTTTGTACGATTTTGACTTTTGTTTCACTAGATTTGGAGTTAAAATAAAGATTTTATGAAGCAAACAAGTTTTCGAATTTTTGGAAAATTTTCCATGGAGTTCTTGCTATTCTAGGATGTTGGAGTCATAAGCGGCCTAGCTTCATGCCACCTCTTCTAGCATACGCCGATCTTGTTGGGCACATGGCTGACCAATATTCACTATGTCCTATATTTTTTGTGTCTTGTATTCCTTGCATCCAGCATTCCTTATGTCATGCATTACCCGCGTCCAGTATTTCCTGTGTCAAATATTCCCTACGTCCATCATGTCTCTACGTCCATCATGCTTATGAGGTCCGCTTTGTTCACGCGGCCAGCTTTGCTCATTTTGGTTATTTTGCTTGTTTTTGTTGCTTTTACTTAACTGGTTTGATTCGATCTCCATACCCTAGTATGTTACAATACCAATGGGCTTAGTGAATCACAGTACCCAAAATTCATATGCTCAGTGACCAGTACCCGAATTGTTAAAACTGTGAATATGATCCGACTATGTGTTAAACTTTTGCCTTGAGGCACAACCTTGTACCTGACCTGAGCAATGTACTACAATGTGATAGATGAATTTATGTGACTGACTGATTGACCTGGTATCCTGACTTGACTACTAATATCCGTACTGATACACCTAGTACTTGCTACGTGGCAATTATCATGGCTCGGTTAGCCCAGCTTTTATATTGGATGATCTAAGAATTTCTATTATTTGCATTATATTTCTAGGATAACCCGGACTCCACCGAGAAAGTCGTACAAGTCATTGGCCATTTTATAATTAAGCTTAATTGTGTTTGTATCTTCTGTTAGTAGTTTAGGACTATGGACTGTCGTAGTGTGATGGTTCAACCCTTGTCCTTGTTTGGTTGTAGGGTTAGGCTATTGTGCTATTATAGGCTATGGGCCAAGATTGTAACGCTGAATCCTATAACTTAACCTAAATCAGAGGATGTGCGTTATCTCGATGCGGTATGACCCTTTTTATCCTTGTTTTGTGTAAGAGTATCATATTGCCTCGATGATCGTATATAAGCCTACGGTTCTTGGTTCAGGCACTATGTATATATATACTGCTTGGGTTTTGGTTTCTTTATTTGTGCTTCCTTGTGGAACTTGCTATTTCGGGTCTAACTCCACTAGTTTTGCATGACCAGGTTTAGAGCCAACACTTGAGGATACAACTTACTTCCCCTTGAACAATGGTGTGCTCCCGGCGGGTGGCCAATGAGGAACACGAATTGGTTTCTTCTTCCCTGCTTTTCATTGAACATTTTGCTCCTTTTGGGCATTTAGCCACCGACACTTGTTAGCTGGATTTTCTGGAAATTTAGTTTCTTTTCCATGATTGTAATTAATAAGACTACAATTGATCTTGGTTATGTAGTTATGCTACTCAACCAGCTTCTTATTTTGTACAACTGATTTCAAGAACATTATGAGAGAGCATTTGTGACGTCTTTATACTTTATTATGCATGTTCTATGTTTACTTCTTCTTATTCTACTGTTTGAGACATAGGTGTTATACGTGCCCTTAAGTGACTTGATTGTACCATCCACCCCATTGTTTAGTTGCAATAGTGATCACCGTACGATATTCCATACCTTGTACTGAATAGCTGGCCATGTCCGTCTCCGTATTTCGATACTGGGACGTGACAAAATTTTAGTGGTGGGCTATGCAAGTCTGTGTTTTTAGACTTATGGGGTATTATGGTCTTAGGAGTCTTACCCAAGCGTATCTCCTTTGAAATCTGAATCCGTCTTCTTCGATACTTGTTACTTGAACTGATAAGACTGCTTGTCTACTCGTTCCTTTTCGTCCTTTCATTTAATATCTTGTGTCATTTTTCCACAGTTGCCTCATTCTGGGCTGTGGGAGCAGCAGGTATGGTAGAACAACCAATATGGCAGGGTTCTACTAGGCAGCAGCTCGAGCATGAGCGTACGACTAGACAAGAGAGGAGACGCGCTGAAGGATACTGGCTACGTTAGCACCCGTTGATCCAGAATGATCCGAAGAGATAGCTCCAAGTCAAAGGACAGAGGGAGTGAAATAAAATTCAAGATCGGGAACATCTGTTAGAGCTCGCAATTGGCATTTCTCACTAGGTAGAATATTACCGAGAGTTGAAGACTGACTGACTAATAGGCTTCTACCGGGGTTGGGATATCAAATATTTTGAATTGGGTTCCAACAAGGGACCATTCTTGCTCAAGGTCAGATCCGGATCGAACTAGTTGTTGAGCCTGTGGACGAGAATACGGAGAAACATATACCAGATGTTTCGGTACCCCAGTAGTGCCAGCAGTACCAACAACCCTTGATATCCCAGCACTAGTAGAGATTATTAGAGGACTGTTAGCCACACAACAACACCAGACACTTCAAGAACAAGAGTATAACGTCCTATTGAACCAAGGAATACAAATAGCTCTAGAGAGGGATGGAAGGATAGATTTGGGGCCATCAGTCAGGTTTTGCAGAATTAACCTAAGATACTTTGATGGCATGGAGGACGCCATCAGAGCAGATGCGTGCCTACAAGACATTGAGGCTATTTTGGCAGTAGCGAAGGTTCTGGCTGAGCAACAGGTTGACTAGGTCCGACTGCAGCTTTAAGACCTTACTCGTGATTGATGGGCATATGTAGAGGTTTGTTTAAGGCATCATATCTCTTAGGACAGTTTCAGAATCCCTTTCAGGGCTAAGTATTGGAGTCATGACATAATATGAACTCCAATAGAGGTTTATCTGTCTCAACTAGGCAGTTAGAACTATAGAAAGATATGTAGTAGAATTCTACAGGATGAGCAGATTTTCCTCGACGATTGTGCTCACAGAGTCAGATAGAGCAATGAGGTTCCAGTAGGGGCTTCACTGGAAATTTTATAACTAGTATAAGAGCATAATTACCAGACTTATGATGAAGTATTGATAGCGACGAGAAAGCATGAGCTCACAATGTAAAGGTTGGCCGCAAGGACGAAAGGGACAGAAGAGGTCTCTTGCTCAGAGCAGTGGAGGAGGAGAGGTACCCCAGACGTAAACACCATTACCTGCCGCCATTCATATCCATGATTCAGTGCCACAGAGGGCGAAAGTTTCAGCAATAATGGCACAGGCTCGACAACAGCCGAGGCAACAACAACAACAATGCCAGGGAGCACCGGCAGGATGTACATATTGTGGAAAGGGAAGCCACACTAAAGATGTGTGTAGGGTAGCCAATGGGTTATATATAAGGTATGGTAGTCCAGATCACTGGATTGCTAATTGTCCTTTGATGTAGAGGCCAAGAGGACTAGTTCAATATTTTTCGATATTGCCAGCACCAGGGGCAGTACAGCACAAAGGGCCAGCGTCATTACCAGAATAAGTCAAATTAGCGACGTCTAAAAACATCGCTAAATGGCAAAAAAATGTCGCTAAATAATTTTAGCGACGTATGCAGCGATCTTTCGATGAAGTCGCCTTTAAGCTAGTTACTGACTGGAAAAATATATTAGAGATGCGTCGCTATATTAGAGATATAAATGCGTCGCTATACTAGAGATGTTTAGCAACGCAACATTGCTAAATTAGTGACGTGTTGTGTGTCACTATATGTCGCTAAGTTTTTTTTATTTTAGCAACGTTTTGCTACTCATTTAACGACGTTATATTGACCTGGCAATACTGCCATGTCAGCAGATTTACGACGGTTCAGGATAGAATTTTAGGATATGCAACTTCTGAAAATTAATTTTTAATTTAGTTTTTTATAATTAACTCAAAATAAATGCTAAAAATAATCAAAAAAATTCCAGAAATTTCTAAAAAATATATGTGATTATTTAGAACCTAAAATAAAAGTTCAAGATATTTTTAATTATATTTGTCCCAAAAATAAATTCTTGAATGTCCTAGAAAATTAGTTTTACTAGTTTTTAATTAACTAAAAATTATGAAAAAATTTCAATAGCCCCAAATTAACCTAATAACAACACTTAAACTAGAATTTTAGGATATGGAGGTTACACTTAGTCATGAACATGACACTTCCCAGGATATACCTTCATAGTCGGGACATATGACATACATCATGTATCACGAGGTACGAAGGCAGAAGAGTGAGACGAAAGATCATCTCCACTCGCCAAATTTACGGAACCCAAAAGATAGATACAACTGGAAGAAGCTCAAATCTCACCCGCGACTTGACCACCTTCAGCTAACATTTGTTCTAGTATGCCAAACTCCGCTTGCTTGTGTCTTGGTACTGCTGGAACTCTATCATGAGGATGTCTCTGCTGACCAAACTGACGTTGTCTCTGGTGAAACATCTGTGCTTGCGTCAACATCAGACGTTGGGCTAACTGCCATACTGCTAAAGTTGGCACTTGATAAAGAACCGCTTCTGGAGCTGGCAATATTGGGAATTATTGATATGGTCCTCCCTACCTCTGTATCGGTGGGCAAGTTGCTATCATGTAGTCGGAACCCCCACACCTCAAGCATCTTTCACTTACCATCATACACACATCCTGAGTATGACCTCCTTTGCCACAATAGGTACATACTACAAGATTCTTTGAGCATTCTTGAGGTTATCTCGGCTATTGTTGCCAAATTGGCGTTGTCTCATCTGATGCCACTTGCCCCCGTGGTGCCAAATAACGAATATGAATGCCGAGTATTGTAGTGCCTCGTTCCCCCTATTCGGGGAGCGCGGCTAAGAAATACTAGGTATTGTTCAACTGGGACAGATTGAATCAAGATTATTTCCTCGTTATGGATTGGTTTCATCAGAATCAGGTCTCATATTTAACGGATCGTGCCTAAAGGAAGGACTCAGCGGCAGAGTCGAGAGGGGGATTTCCATTGCGTTGGTTTCCTTGCCCATTTTTTATGCCGCTTGGTTGCATTTTTGATGGTTTTATGATTTGCGTTTTTCTTGAACGGTTTCGATAGATTTCATTGTCTTCATTCTTTGGATTTCGCAATTCCTATCGAACCATTGGAGATCGATGCAGGAGATATTCATCAACTGTTGTTGCATGCAGGTGATCGAGTAGGCGACGCGCAAGCGGAGACTTGAAAATCTCCACTTCTCTCTCCCAGTTTACCAACTTGTGAGTAGCTTTACTTCGATTAGCGCCCTTCTTCCAAGTCTTTATTCTTAATAAATTGACTCATCTGTGCATCCCGCTCCAATGATACCAAAATAAAGAATAAATTGAGTCAAATAAAAGAAGAAGTAGACTTAAAACACTAATAATGCTTGTCACACAAAAATATATGCGATCCCTTGATGCGTGCATGTCCGTTATACATATAGATATTTGGTGTCAATTGTAGTTAGAATTCATTTATCTATAACTGTTCAATGAATGGGTTAATCATTGTGCGAGTAGCCTCGACTATGGGAAATGCATGAAATTTATTTACTTATATTACTTGAATATATGTTTTAATTGATAACTTAGTTTGTAGATGAGGCATGGTCTTGGACAACTTATATACAAGGGGTGTCGTTCTACGAACGGTCGTCGGGGCACTCGGACCACTTCGACCCGGGTAGAACAATTTGCTAGTGTAGTCCTACCATTGGATGGGTCCGTGCGTCCGCCAAGGGCTAGCTACCCTAGGCGGAATGGCAGCCGACCCATCTCTGGTCTGACCAAGTAATTTCTATGTATATTTAAACTGTGCAAACTAACTATATCTTCGTGGAAGGGAAGATCATGGTAAGTTTTGTACAAGTGGTTCAAACAGTTCAGGTAAAGTCACCGAGCGGTGGTACATTTTATTATGTCATTTTATTCTATCATAAATAAAGAATTGAACTAAGGCAAGATAGAAAGATCACATAAGAAAAATGTTGCACGCTCATATGAATTTGTTATCGATATTTGGTAAGTTGGGTTAGCTCGCCCTCACCGATACTTTTCGAAGTACTAACTCTCGTTGTAGCAGGTTCCCTAAGCCGAGGCAACGCGACAAGGAGCGAAAGCTTTCCCAACCCTTCCTGGATCAAGACGCATTCGTGTTGTGACTTTTCGGAGCTCAAGTACATAATCAAGAAAGGAGCTCGCACGTCCTGTTGAAGCTCCTAGGCGATGGTGCTTACTCGCACCCAAGGTGTTTTGTGCTTTTGAAATACTAGAAAATAATGTAATGTATGAATCAGCTATCTCATTTTATGTCCAAGTTGTAAGCCCGTGCGACATCTTTTATAATTTTGTGTCAAGAGTCTGTAAACAAATAATTATTATCAATAAAGAGAACTTTTCTATATCACAAAGTGTGATATCTTTTTTGCGTACTCTGTTGCATTGTTCTAAAGTATATCATTATGACTAGGCCTTGTGCACGTGCGACTTAAGTGTGCATGACATCACGCCCAGGGGGACGATTATCGATTTAGCAGAAATTGGGGCGTGACATATTGGTATCAGAGCATAGCTTCAGATCCTTTGTCCTTCGTGTCAGAAGAGTTTTTCTTGAAACGGCCCTGTCACTCCTAGTTGAACTCTTAAATTCGCTTGGCCAAAATGAGAAGCGTTCCATACATTGAGTCCATAATATATTTTGAGACTGATGCATGTTAATTTTCTTTGAAGGAACGGCCTCAGAGCTGGGTGTCACGCCCCAGCCCCAAAGTACCGAGGGACCAGATACGTGGCAATGGCCAGCAGCATACACCGAGGGACAAACCCAATTTAATGGATCCATCAGGGCGTACTTAAGCTGTAAAACAAGTCTACGACAACATGGTACATCTAATCCCATCCACACAAGATATAAAATATAATCCACAGAATATAAGGAATGTAAATCATCAACCAGTCTCAACAAAGTACTTCGGGGAACAACCCGATAAAGTATCTGATACAATGGTTCAACAGACCAAAATATAAATGACAGAATAAAGTAAATACTGAGCATGGAACATAGATGCTCAGGAAAAGTCTTCAGCTAACACCTAATCCTCGGGTGTCGGTACAGCTCCTGTATCAGTTTCTGCTCCGGTCCCGTATACCTCGGGATAGATCTCGTCTGCAAATCCTGGGAACATAATCCGGATCCAGGTCCTCAGGGGACATAGCAAGGTACAGAAAATATAAGCCAGAATAAATGCAGTGCAGAAAATGAATGAAGTAAATAGGATAAGTAAGTAACCATCTATGTGAAATGCAAGTGAGAGCATCAAGAGTACTCAGGCTGAGCCACTACAAGCTCTGTGTCGGGGAGCAGGTAGCGGTAATAACACGTAATGTGCCTAGCTCTGGTACGAGAGTCTACGACCTCACAATAGTAGTAGATATATATATAAAATAGCCAGTAGCCTGTGTGTCTCTCCCCACCTAATGTAACTACACATCTCATGACCATAACGTCTCATGTCAATGTCAAGCGGGATCATAGCTAATGCAACAAGTCATAATGTATCTAAGAATATAGTATCTCTGTCAAGTCCTGTATCCTATACAGAATCACCATGAATATCTCAGGAAGATCCTATCTCATGAATAGTATCAAGTGTCCTGGGTCATAGTGTACTCGGTAAGACAAGTACGAGAATATAAAGTGTCACGAATGTCCATCTCTAGATGACAATACACAACACCGCGTACGGTGTTGGCACCCGACTAATAATCGGATGCTAAGTAAGTCACATGGTGCTAGGTTAAGCATGCACAATAATGTATAAATAAGTTAAGGAAATAAGTAGCTAAACTGCAGAGTTTGGCAAGGTACACTTGCCTGGGGTTCGAATACCAACAATCGTCCCTATATCAGTGGATCCTGTAGGTACTCCTCTAAAAGCTATAATAAACATCACCAACAGTCTCAGAAGATATCAAATAGCTAGAAACGCCTGTCCTTAAGTCCAATTTGGACACGAGGGCAAAAATGATATTTTTGGGCCAAAGCGGGGTCCACATATGGGCCACTTTGCACCGAAAAGTGTGTCAGGGTCAAAGGTCTCCAAATTCGTCAAATTCAGTGTCAACAAGTCAGGAACGATGATACGAACCCAACGGAACTTCCAGAATTGGATTCCGATGAGTCGATCACAAAATCGCCCGTCAAGTGGAGCTTGTGGGGCCCATGATACGCGATTTTGTCAACGTTCTCAGAATCGGACCAAACTTGGGTCACAAGACCAGCGTATTGCTACGAGTCCGATAGCGCAAGTTTTGTCTCGATCCGACGTATGTATACAAAGTTACATCGTATTCCAGAATGGACGGATACGGGGCGTTGTCGGCGGATACCCGTTGATTCCGGTGTGCACGCACATCCAAATCAACTTCTGCGAAATCCTGCACGTCCGTATCAACGTTGCGTACGCTTTGGTAAAGACCGCGTGCGACCAAGTGGTCCCGTTTGGCGGGGCGCACTCAGTTCTGGGGTGAAACTGGGCGTTGGTTTTCCTGTTTTTGGCACGCGATTTACGATCACCACAGGACGCTATGCACCGAGCGGGTTGCACGAACACCGAGAGGGTTACACAGTCTACGCATTGCAATAGACGGAATCGAAAACGGAGTTACGAGGTGAGAGGAAACGTTACCTGAACTGGGCTCCGAGAAGTCTGAATTCTCGTGTCCTGCTCGTGTCAAGCTCGAACTCTTATGTCCGTGTGTCTGCTGTGAGTCCAGGCTAGGGTTTCTGATCGAGACAGCGACGGGGGCTTCGCTGGAGGGAGTCGGGCTCGGGGTCGGCTAAGCCGGGCTAGGGCGGCGGCTCTACGCAGCTGGCCGGAGCGGTTCAGCCGCGGGGTGGACTCGGGTGGAGTGGGGAGAGGTCGAGTGCGGCCTGGATCGAGCGGGGAGGTCGATGGATGATGGATGATGGGGAGCGGTGGCGTGGAGTCATGGAGGAGCAAGGCGAGGTGGTCGGGCTGTGAGCGGGGAGTTAGGCGTCGTCGGTTAGGGTTCAGGCGTGGCAGAAGGAGGCGGCGCTCGGCGCTGTCGAAGTCGGACTGTGGAGGCGGGTCGGTGGAGGGAAGAGGATGTCGACGGGATGATCGGAGCTGCGGCGGAGTCTACTGTCGGCGGTGATGAGAGGAGAGAGAGGGTTCGATGGCGGCACGGCTGGGCACGCACGTCGAGACACCTTTATAGGCTGCTACAGGAATTCCGGCGGAGCCTAGGGTTTTTATTTGGGTTTCGGGTCCGGGTCGGGTTTGGCTCGGATCCGACCCGACCTGACCCAATATGCTGTTTTTGGTTCAGTCAGACTTGGTTCGGTTCAGTCAGGTTTGGTTTGGTTTATATCCAATAGTCTTTAGGGCTTTAAACGCGTTTCCGGAGTCCAATAAATTCACAGAAAAATACCCTATGTCCGGTTTTCCATCTTACACCATAAAATATTATTTCCATAATATTTTAACATTAATTAACTGCATTTAAAAATCCTTTGATCATAATTACCTTGGTTCTTCATCCAAAAAAATACCGAAAAATTGGGAAAAATTATATTAAAATTATTCTGAAAAATCAGGGTGTTTATAATCTACCCCCTTGAGAAGATTGCGTCCTCGCAATCAAAGAATAAGCTACTAAAGGAAGAACGATGAAAATTACAAGATTGCTTAGGTGATAACTGCCTCCGCGAATAAGTGAGGATAACGCTGGCGCATACTATCCTCCCGTTCTCAGGTCGATTCACCAGGAGAATGATATTTCCAAGCTACACGAACCAGTCTGATTGTCTGTCCTCGCAATATCTTCTCACTGACGTCGAGGATGCCAACTGGTTGTTCTTCATATCTCAAGCTAAGGCCCACTGCGATCTCTGAATGATCGACTACGTCACATGGGTCGGTCACATACCTTCTCAGCTGTGAGACGTGGAATACGTCATGCACTCCCTCTAAGGATGGTGGTAATACAAGACGATAAGCTACCTCACTAATGCGTTCTAGAATATCAAATGGTCCAATATACCTTGGACTCAACTTGCCTCTGCTCCCAAATCGAATGGTACCTCGAGTGGGCAAAATCCTTAAGAATACGTGCTCTCCTTCTTTGAACTCTAGGGGACGTCTGTGCGTATCAGCCCAATGCTTCTGTCTGTCCTGAGCTGCTCGAAGATGATTCTGAATCTGTTTTACCTTCTCCACTGTCTGCGTTACCAATTCTGGACCCAGTATTTGACGTTCACCAACGTCACTCCAGCATATTGGCGATCTACACTTCCTTCCGTATAATGCCTCGAATGGTGTCATCTGAATGCTGGCCTGATAACTGTTGTTGTAGGAGAACTCCACCAATTACAAATGATCTTTCCAAGATCCTCCGAAGTCTAGCATGCACGATCGCAACATATCCTCCAAGATCTGAATAGTGTGCTCCGATTGACCATCTGTCTGTGGGTGGTAAGCTGTGCTGAATTTGAGTCTGGTGCCAACACTCTCTTGCATGCTTCGCCAGAAATGAGATATAAATCTTGAATCTCTATCCGATATAATACTAACTGGTACTCCATGTAATCTTACGATTTGTCGCATATACATGTCGGCTAGTACCTCTGTGGACTGTCCAACTCTAAATGACAAAAAGTGTGCCGATTTAGTGAGTCAATCCACGATAACCCATACTGCATCTCTTCCGCTAGGGCTCCTTGGAAATCCTGTGACAAAATCCATCGTGATATGTTCCCACTTCCATTCTGGTATAGGAAGCGGCTGTAACATACCTGCAGTCCTCTGATGCTCGGCCTTTACTTGCTGACAGACTAAACATTTAGCCACAAATCTTGCAATCTCCCTTTTTATTCCATGCCACCAATAATACTGTCTCAAGTCTTGGTACATCTTGGTTCCTCCTGGGTGAACAGAGTACATAGAGCTATGTGCTTCAGTCATTAACTCCTGTCTCAATTCTCTATTTGGAAGATACAGGCGATTTCCAAACCTTAATGTCCCATCTTCGTATATGCGAAGTCCTGTCTGCATGCCTGCTTCTGTCCTCTCTTTCATTCTTTGAAATCTAGCATCGGTGGGAATGCCTCTTTAATCTTCTCTACGAGTGATGACTTAACTTCAAGATTAGCCAGCAAGCCATTCTGTCCTGGTAAAACAACCTCTATCTGAAGCTCCTGTAGATCTCTCAATAACTCGGGCTGCATCGTCAAGAAATAAGTCGTAGGCTTCCTGCTGAGAGCGTCTGCTACGACATTTGCCTTTCCCGGATGATACTGCGGATCTATGTCAAAATCTACCATCAATTCAAGCCAATGTCTCTGCCTCATGTTGAGCTCCTTCTGAGTATATACATACTTCAGACTCTTGTGATCGATAAAGATTTCTACCTTCTCCCCATAAAGATAGTGCCTCCAAATCTTCAGTGCAAATATAACTGCTGCTAGCTCCAGATCGTGTGTTAGGTAGTACTTCTCGTGGACCTTCAACTGTCTCGATGCATAAGTAATGACTTTGCCATGTTGCATCAAAACATATCTTAATCCACTACCTGATGCATCACTGTAAACAACAAAACCTTCTGACCCAGAAGGAAGAGTCAAGACAGGTGTTGTTGTTAATCTTCTCTTCAATTCTTCAAAAGCCTTCTGGCAGTCTTCTGTCCATATAAACTCCTGGTCTTTACGTGTCAGCTTCATCATCGGTTCTGTAATCCTTGAGAAATTTTCTACAAACCTTTGGTAATATCCCGCAAGTCCGAGAAAACTTCTCACTTCTGCAACTGATGTGGGTGTAGGCCAAGTCTCTATTGCTGCAACTTTCTCCGGATCAACTGAAAGTCCTTCTCCTGAGATGATATATCCCAAGAATGGCACTTTATCCATACAAAACTCATACTTACTGAGTTTGGCATATAATTTCTCCTGTCTCAAGGTCTCTAACACGATTCTGAGATGCTCCTCATGCTCTTCGTGGCTCTTAGAATATATTAGAATGTCATTAATGAACACAACCACAAATTTATCCAAGAACTGATGAAAGACTCTGTTCATTAAACTCATAAATACTGCTGGCGCATTGGTTAAACCAAACGGCATTATCAAGAACTCATAATGTCCATACTTGGTCCTGAAAGCTGTCTTCGGTATATCCTCCTTTCTTACTTTGATCTGATGATAGCCGGATCTAAGGTCAATCTTCGAGAATACCCTAGCACCACTCAATTGATCGAATAGATCATCAATGCGTGGTAAGGGATACCTGTTCTTGATGGTCACAGCATTTAGTGCCCTGTAGTCAATGCACAACCGTACTGTTCCATCCTTCTTCGGTACAAATAATATGGGTGCTCCCTAAGGTAAAATACTGGTCCAGATAAAACTCTTCTCCAGAAGATCATCAACTTGTTCATTCAACTCCACTAACTCCTTAGGTGCTAGCCGATATACTGATGAAGTGATAGGCTCTGCTCCTGGAGTTAAGTCTATTGTGAATTATATTTTTCGATCAGGCGGTAAACCTGGAAGATCATCAGGAAATACATCCACAAATTCTGATATGACTCTTGGGTAACCTGTCTCCCCTTCTACAGAGAGTACCCTAAGAGTAGGCTGAGCTCCTTGCTCTACTGCTCCTCGAAGAAACTCAAATTCTGGATGTCCAGGCGGTCTAAATATAACCCGTCCAAGTCGGCAATCAAGAGTCGCATGGTACTGACTTAACCAGTCCATACCAAGTACAACATCATAATCCGGCATGGAAAAGATTAGAAATTGAGCTCGCATCTCTCTTCCACAGACTACTACAGAACATGATCTACAGACGTCACTAACCGGAATAATTCCACCTCCCGTAAGAATTCTCTTCATCTTCGGAAGGGGTGCGGTAGCTACTCTATGGGTTGCTACAAAGCTAGCTGCTATAAATGAATGCGATGCTCCAGAATCAAATAAAGCTACAGATGGTAATGAAGCTACTAAAATAGTACCTGTGATAACTTTGCCTGCAGTAGCTTCCTCCTCAACAGCCATTGTGAATGCCTGTCCTTGTCCCTGAGCTGGACCTCTCTGTTGCTGCTGAGTCTGCTGGAATAGGGCTGCATGTGGTGCCAGTGGTGGTCTCTGCTGGTATCCTCCTGTAGCTGGTGGCCTGACTCCTCCAGCTCCTGTCTGCGGTGCTCCCACTGCTGGATAAGCTTGTCGTGGTACAGGTAACGCTAGTCTTGGTTCTCCCTCTCTATGTTTAGTGCAGTCTCTGGATAGATGCTGGTCGGATCTGCATAGCAGGCATAGTCCCAACTTACGCCTGCATTCTCTCTCAATGTGTCCTACCTTGCCGCAGTAGTGACAAGTAGGAAGAGATATGGCCCTGTGTGCTGCTCTATCTGGCATACTCCTCTGGGATCATTTTGCAGAATCCCCATGTGATGTCCTGGATGGTGCCGATATGATTGGCCTCTTTAAATTTGACTCCCTTCTAGTGACGCGCTCTATGCGTCATGCTGCTGCGAGGACGTCGGTATATGATGTGGGTGCGACTGATCCAATCAATCTCTGGAGCTCGAATTTCAGTCCGTCAAAGAACTTCTCAGCTTTCTCTTCCTCTGTCGAAATCAAGGTTGGGGCAAAGCGACTGAGATGAATAAATTCTGCATTGTATTCTTCCACTCTCATATTGCCTTGGATAAGGCGGTTGAACTTGTCTCTGAGCTCTGACCGTGCAACTGCTGGAATATACATCTCTCGGAAGAGTCTGGAGAACTCTTCCCAAGTGACTCGGTCCTGTCCGAGCCTCCTTTCTTCTGCTAACCACCAATGATGTGCCTCTTGCTGAATCTGCTGTTGGGCTTGCATCATGGCATACATCATCTGGAATATCTGTTGCCCATCCATGGCTTGTCCTGACGGGAAAACTGGCATCTATGGAGTGAACTGTGGTGGAGGTGGGATGTCATCTCTCCGGAACCTTGGATTAGGCTGGTCGGTTTGATTGCTCTGCGATGTTTGTCCTCCATTCCCTGGTGTTACTCCGTCTATATAAGTAACCACAGCGTCGTGTGGCGTATCCAATAGAATCTTATCTCCGTTCCTGGGATCCATTACTCTGCAACCAGAAGATAAACTATAAGAACGCACAGAGGAAACAACACAGGATGCAAATCAAGTAACAAATTCTTATTCGATATAGAGTTCAAAAATAGTTCAAATAATGGATGAGATCCTATAACTTATCCTATCCTTAGGGCAGGCTTGCTCAGTCCCTAAGTTAAAACTGAACAATTTTGTCGTAGACCTGCATGGGCCACCACAAAAACTATGTCACGCCCCAGCCCCAAAGTACCGAGGGACCAGATACGTGGCAATGGCCAGCAGCACACACCGATGGACAAACCCAATTTAATGGATCCATCAGGGCGTACTTAAGCTGTAAAACAAGTCTACGACAACATGGTACATCTAATCCCATCCACACAAGATATAAAATATAATCCACAGAATATAAGGAATATAAATCATCAACCAGTCTCAACAAAGTACTTCGGGGAACAACCCGATAAAGTATCTGATACAATGGTTCAACAGACCAAAATATAAATGACAGAATAAAGTAAATACTGAGCATGGAACATAGATGCTCAGGAAAAGTCTTCAGCTAACACCTCGTCCTCGGGTGTCGGTACAGCTCCTGTATCAGTTTCTGCTCCGGTCCCGTATACCTCGGGATAGATCTCGTCTGCAAATCCTGGGGACATAATCCGGATCCAGGTCCTCAGGGGACATAGCAAGGTACAGAAAATATAAGCCAGAATAAATGCAGCGCAGAAAATAAATGAAGTAAATAGGGTAAGTAAGTAACCATCTATGTGAAATGCAAGTGAGAGCATCAAGAGTACTCAGGCTGAGCCACTACAAGCTCTGTGTTGGGGAGCCGGTAGCGGTAATAACACGTAATGTGCCTAGCTCTGCTACGAGAGTCTACGACCTCACAATAGTAGTAGATATATATATAAAATAGCCAGTAGCCTGTGTGTCTCTCCCCACCTAATGTAACCACGTATCTCATGACCATAACGTCTCATGTCAATGTCAAGCGGGATCATAGCTAATACAACAAGTCATAATGTATCTAAGAATATAGTATCTCTGTCAAGTCCTGTATCATATACAGAATTACCATGAATATCTCAGGAAGATCCTATCTCATGAATAGTGTCAAGTGTCCTGGGTCATAGTGTACTCGGTAAGACAAGTACGAGAATATAAAGTGTCACGAATGTCCATCTCTAGATGACAATACACAACGCCGCGTACGGTGTTGGCACCGACTAATAATCGGACGCTAAGTAAGTCACACGGTCCTAGGTTAAGCATGCACAATAATGTATAAATAAGTCAAGGAAATAAGTAGCTAAACTACAGAGTTTGGCAAGGTACACTTACCTGGGGTTCGAATACCAACAGTCGTCCCTGTATTAGTGGATCCTGTAGGTACTCCTCTAAAAGCTGTAATAAATATCACCAACAGTCTCAGAAGATATTAAATAGCTAGAAATGCCTGTCCTTAAGTCCAATTTGGACACAAGGGCAAAAATAATATTTCTGGGCCAAAGCGGGGTCCACATGTGGGCTACTTTGCACCGAAAAGCGTGTCAGGGTCAAAGGTCTCCAAATTTGTCAAACTCAGTGTCAACAAGTCAGGAACGATAATACGAACCCAACGGAACTTCCAGAATTGGATTCCGATGAGCCGATCACAAAATTGCCCGTCAAGTGGAGCCTGTGGGGCCCACGATATGCGATTTTGTCAACATTTTCAGAATCGGACCAAACTTTGGTCACAGGACCAGCGTATTGCTACGAGTCCGATGGCGCAAGTTTTGTCTCGATCCGACGTGTGTACACAAAGTTACAGCGTGTTCCAGAATGGACGGATACGGGGTGTTGTCGGCGGATACACGTTGATTTCGGTGTGCACGCACATCCAAATCAACTTCTGCGAAATCCCGTACGTCCATATCAACATCGCGAATGCTTTGGTAAAGACCGCGTGTGACCAAGTTGTCCCGTTTGGCAGGGTGCACTCAGTTCCGGGGTAAAATAGGGCATTGGTTTTCCTATTTTTGGATCGTGGTTTGCGATCACCACAGGACGCGATGCACCGAGCGGGTTGTACGGACACCGAGAGGGTTACACAGTCTATGCGTTGCAACAGACAGAATCAAAAACGGAGTTACGGGGTGAGAGGAAATGTTACCTGAACTGGGCTCCGAGAAGTCTGAATTCTCGTGTCATGCTCGTGTCCTGCTCGAACTCTTGTGTCCGTGTGTCTGCTGTGAGTCCAGGCTAGGGTTTCTGATCGAGACAGCGGTGGGGGATTCACCGTAGGGAGTCGGGCTCGGGGTCGACGAGGCGAGGCTAGGGCGGCGGCTCTGCCCAGCTGGCCGGAGCGGTTCAGCCGCGGGATGGACTCGAGTGGAGCGGGGAGAGGTCGAGGGCGGCCTGGATCAAGCAGGAAGGTCGATGGGTGATAGGTGATGGGGAGCGGCGGCGTGGAGTCGTGGAGGAGCAAGGCGAGGTGGTCGGGCTGTGAGCGGGGAGTTAGGCGTCGTCGGCTAGGGTTCAGGCGTGGTAGAGGGAGGCGGCGCTCGACGCTGTCAAAGTCGGGCTGTGGAGTCGGGTCGGTGGAGGGAAGAGGATGTCGACGGGATAATCGGAGCTACGGCGGAGTCTGATGTCGGCGGGGATGAGAGGAGAGAGAGGGTTCGATGGCGGCGCGGCTGGGCATGCACGTCGAGACGCCTTTATAGGTTGCTACAGGAATTCCGACGGAGCCTAGGGTTTCTATTTGGGTTTCGGGTCCGGGTCGGGTTTGGCTCGGATCCGACCCGACCCAATATGCTGTTTTTGGTTCAGTCAGACTTGGTTCGGTTCAGTCAGGTTTGGTTTGGTTTATATCAAATAGTCTTTAGGGCTTTAAACGCATTTTCGGAGTTCAATAAATTCACAGAAAAATACCCTATGTCCTGTTTTTCATCTTACACCATAAAATATTATTTCTATAATATTTTATCATCAATTAACTGCATTTAAAAATCCTTTAATCATAATTACCTTGGTTCTTCATCCAGAAAAATACCGAAAAATTAGGAAAAATTATATTAAAATTATTCTGAAAAATCAGGGTGTTTACACTGGGTGAACAAGCGCAGATGGTGGCACAAGTGCAAGGGAGCAGTTCCAGCACGTCAGGCAGCTCTAGAAGTCCAGTTTTTGTACCCTCTGTTGATCCGTTCAAACGGATGATGCATTTGTTGGAAACACAACAGAGACAAGTCAAACTATGATAAAACCAATTCGAGTCCCGGATTAAGGCTCAATTCCTGGTGCAGCGGACTCAGGCTGAAGCACAGTAGAAGCAAATAGATACCTTGAAAATGATTGTGATGACGCTCGTCGCCAGCAACCATTCTACATCAACGGCCGCCCGGCAGTGCCAATTGTAGCCGATACCATGGACCTCAGGACTCTCTGGAACCGCTTTCCTCAAATAAAAAGGGCCCTATCCTGTAGATATATAAATTCAAAAAGATGTGTCATGCTACCTTTAAGGGGACTGAGTACCCCTCCGTGGCGTTGGATTGGCTGGTTGAGTTAGAAGACCACTTCAAAGTGCTTTATATGGACTAAACAAAGAGAGTCACTTGCGCTCAGCTTCAGCTCCGTTTAAATGCACATGATTGGTGGGATATGCACAAACAGGCTTTAATGAGTGAAGGTGGCAGGACGACTATCTCTTGGTTCATGTTCCGTAAGGCCTTCGAGGAGGAGTATCTTCCACCCGCCGTCCACCACGAGAAAGAAGACGAATTCACATATTTGCAACAAGGGGACATGATAGTACGGCAGTACGCCTCAGAATTCAACAGGCTTACAAAATTTCCTAAGTCTTACCTTTGTGATGCCGAGACTCGTGCACGAAGATTTGAGATAGGACTGCGACCTTCTATTCGTGCCCATGTCGTCGTCCCCCAGTACCGTACCATGCGGGAGTGTCTAAACCATACCCTCTCCCTCGAACCGCAGTACCCCCCAGTTCTCATCGATGCTGTACAAAATCTTAATCATAAGCGTCCTAGCAATACATGGGGTAACAACGCGCCCAAGCGCTCCAATAACGGCGGTAATCAGGGTGCAAACCCAGGGAGAGGTAGCGAGATCGTTTGCCACCGATGTAATCGTGTCGGACACATCGCTCAAAACTGTCGAGTAATTAATGGATCGTGCTTTAAGTGCGGTCGCCAAGGGAATATGGCAGCAAACTGTCGGGCGGGAGGACCAAACCAGAAGCAACAAAACTGTGCGCCTCAAGATCAGGGACAAGCACCTCGAGCGAACCAGACGGCACCACAGAACGCTTAAGGCTGAGTCTATGCTCTGACTCGGGATGAGGCACTCGCATGAAACACGACGGTGTCAGGTATATTACTCTTCAATAATGTACCTGCTCGAGTATTGTTTGATTTTGGCGCAAAATATAGTTTTATTACGGCAGATTTTGCCGCCGAGACCACATTTCCTTTGACACTGCTAGGCCTAAACCTTAGAGGTCGTACTCCATCGGGCATGGATTTTTTGGCTCATTTAGTCTGTTGTGAAGGTAACATTTGCATCGGGAGAAGAAAATTATAACAGATGCGATAGTCTTAGACATTAGGGACTACGACATCATTCTGGGGATGGATTGGCTCAGGGCTTGCTCGGCTAGCATTGTTTGTGTAGAAAAGAAAGTCGTGTTTCACCTACCTGACGAGATCGAATTTTTCTCTGCGTCCAGTCCACAGTCGAGAGCACTGAATGCCTACATGGTAATCTCTGTAATATCCGCTCAGAGGATGATACATTCTGGATGCAAAGGGTATTTGGCGACCGTTCGAGACACACAGCGAGATTGCACAAACATTGAGTCTATTTCTGTTGTGGCAGATTTTCCTGATATGTTCCCCCGACGAGTTGCTCGGCATGCCGCCCGTTCGAGAGATAGAGTTCACTATTGATACATTTCCAGAAACTCGGCCAATTTCCAAATCTTCGTATCGAATGGCCCCGGCAGAACTAGAAGAGGTAAAGATTCAGTTGTAAGAATTGTTAGATCGTGGATATATTCGTCGGAGCGTGTCTCCATAGGGTGCGCCTGTATTGTTTGTAAAGAAAAAAGATGGCTCGTTGCGGCTCTGCATCGACTATCGAAAATTGAATAAAGCTACGGTTCGAAACAAGTATCCCTCCCCAAGATAGATGACCTCTTCGATCAACTGCAAGGTGCAAAGGTATTCACAAAAATTAATCTTCGCTCGGGTTACCAACAACTTAGGATTAAACTAGACGATGTGCTAAAATCAGCCTTCCGCACTCGTTACGGCCATTATAATTTTTGGCGATGCCATTCGGATTAACTAATGCCCCTGCCGCCTTTATGGACTTAATGAACCGTGTGTTCCTGTCGTATCTCGATAAATTTTTAGTAGTGTTCATTGATGATATCTTGGTATACTCGAAGAATGGGACAGAACATACGGAGCACTTGCGGATCGTGCTACAGACTCTTCAGGACAACAAGTTATATGCAAAATTGAGTAAGTGCGAATTCTGGCTGAGTAATGCATCTTTCCTCGGGCACATCATTTCTGCAGGAGGCATTTTAGTCAATCCAAGGAAAGTTGAAGCCATCGTTGAGTGGAAACGGCCTGCCTCCGTCAGTGAAATTCGAAGCTTCCTCGGGCTAGCGGGCTACTACATGCTTTTCGTGAAAGATTTTTCCAAATTAGCATCACCTCTGACTTGCCTCACGTAGAAGGGAGTCACGTTTGAGAGGTCCGCCGATTGCAAAGCCTCGTTTGAAGAGTTATAGCATCGCCTCACCTCTACCCCGTTACTTGCACTATCGGACAATACCTCGGGATTCCAAATATTCAGCGATGCGTCAGGGCAAGGCTTGGGGTGTGTACATATGCAGCAAGATAGGGTGATAGCCTACGCATCCAGGCAACTAAAAAAGCACAAGATAAATTATCCTACGCATGAACTGGAGCTAGCAGCAATTATGTTCGGGCTAAAATTATAGCGACACTACCTTTATGGAGTGGCTTGCCGAATTTATACCGATCACAAAAGTTTAAAGTACCTATTCACCCAAACGGAACTCAACCTACGTCAGCGGAGTTGGCTAGAATTAATAAAGAATTATGACTTGACAATAGACTACACACCTGTCAAGGGAAATGTTGTAGCGGATGCATTGAGCCGAGTCTTTGCGGGATCCCTGTCCGTTGATCGCAGATTACAAAGGGACTTAGAGGAAATGGGCATCGAACTTCGAATTCGATATCGTGGTGTGCGGGTTGCTCAGATGCGATTCGTACCCAACCTGTTAGAGAGGGTCACATCTACTCAGAGGGACGACCCATTCCTAAGGAAAATGCATGAGCAGATTCTAGAGGGGAAGGCGAAAGACTTTGCAGTAGATGAGAATGGATTGTTGTGAGTTAAGGAAAGGCTAAGCGTCCCCAACGACTCAGAACTCAGAAAGGAGATCCTTGTGAAAGCTCACTATGGAGCCTATATGATCCATCCCAGGAGCACAAAAATGTATAGAGACCTTCGCACTATCTTCTGGTGGCACGACATAAAGAAAGATATGGCGCTCTTTGTGTAGCAATGCAAAACCTGTCAGAGGGTGAAAGCAGAGCATTAGAGGCCGGTCGAAGAAATGCAGAATCTTGCTATACCGAAATGGAAGTGGGAGCACTTAAGCATGGACTTCATTGTTAGCCTACCAAGGACACAATAGGGGAACGACGCAATCTGGGTCATCGTTGACCGGTTAACCAAGTCAGCATACTTCATTGCCATCAAAAGTACTTGGAGCACCGATCGCCTCGTCCATACCTACCTTGATGAGATAGTTCGGCTGCACGGAGTACCAGTTTTTATAGTATCAGATCGGGACGGACGATTCCTATCATGTTTCTGAAAAGGCCTTCAGTCAGCGATGGGGACCAAGTTGAAGTTCAGCTCAGCCTACCATCCTCAAACATATGGCAAAACAAAATGGGTGAATTAGGTACTAGAAGACATGTTGCGCCTCTATGTAATTGATTCGAAGTCAAGATGAGACATCTACCTACCGTTGGCCGAATTTGTGTATAACAACAGTTATCAGTCCAGCATCCTGTACGAGGCTTTGTATGGGCGAAAGTGTAGGTCACCGATTTGATGGGATAAAGTTGGGGAGCGGTAAATCCTTGGGCCGAAATTGGTTGAACAAACAGTCCAAAAGGTTCAGTTGATCTAAGAGCGATTAAAGGTAGCATAGAGCCGGCAGAAGAGCTATGCCGATATTCATCGTCGACCCCTTGAGTTCCAAGAGGGAGACAATATGTTTTTAAAGGTCTCACCCATGCGAGGAGTTACGAGATTCGGGGTAAAAGGGAAGTTAAGTCCGAGATTTGTTGGCCCATTCAAAATTCTCAGGCGAGTCACTTCAGTTGCCTATCAAATTGTATTGCCACCAGCCCTATCAGAAGTGCATAATATTTTCTATGTGTCACAGCTTAGAAAGTATGTGTATGACCCGAACCATATGGTAGACTTTGGTCAGCTAGATCTGCAGAAAGACTTATTGTACGTCGAAGAGCCCGTTCATATCTTGAATCGTAAAGAAAAGCAGTTACGAAATCGGGTAGTCTCGCTAGTTCACGTTCTTTGGCGAAACCACTTGGGGAGCGAGGCTAAGAAATACTTGGTATCGTTCGATCGGGACAGATTGATTCAAGATCCTTTCCTCGTTATGGATTGGTTTCTTCAGAATCCGGTCCCATATTCAACGGATCGTGTCTCAAGGAAGGACTCAGCGGCATAGTCGAGAGGGGCCTTTCCGTTGCACTGGTTTCCTTGTCCGTTTTCTATGCCGCTTGGTTGCCTTTTTGATGGTTTTATGATTTGTGTTTTTTTTGAACGATTTTGATGGATTTTATTGTCTTCGTTCTTTGGATTTCGTAATTCGTATCGAACCCTTGGAGCTCGAAGCAGGAGATATTGATTAACTATTGGTGCATGCAGGTGATTGAGTAGGCGACGCGCAAGCGGAGTCTTGAAGATCTTCCCTTCTCTCTCCCAGTTCACCAACTTATGAATGGCTTTACTTCGATTAGCACCCTTCTTCCAAGTCTTCATTCTTAATAAATTGACTCATCTGTGCAACCCTACCAATGAAACCAAAATAAAGAATAAATTGAGTCAAATGAAAGAAGAAGTAGACTTAAAACACTAATAATGCTTGTCACATAGAAATCTATATGATCACATTGATGCGTGCATGTCCGTTATATATATAGATTTTTGTGTCAGTTGTAGTTAGAATTCATTTATCTATAACTGTTCAATGTATGGGGTAAAGGGGAGATATGATCATTGTATAAGTATCCTAGACTATGGGAAATGAATATAAGTTTATTTACTTATATTGCTTGAATATGTGTTTCAATTGATAACTTAGTTTGTAGATGAGGTATGGTCTTGGACAACTTGTATACAAGGGGTTTCATTCTATGAACGATCGCTAGGGCACTGGGACCGCTTCGACCCGGGTAGAACAATTTGCTAGTGTAGTCCTAGCATTGGATAGGTTCGTGTGTCTGCCCAGGGCTAGCTACCTAAGGCAGAATGGCAGCCGACCCATCTCTGGTCTGACCAAGTGATTGCTATGTATATTTAAACTGTGCATACTAACTATGTCTTCGAGGTAGGGAAGTTCATGGTAAGTTTTGTACAGGTGGTTCAGACGGTTTAGGTAAAGTCACCGAGCGGTGGTACATTTTATTATGTCATTTTATTCTATCATATATAAAGAAATAGAAAGATCACATAAAAAATATATTGCATGCTCATATGACTTTGTTATCGATATTTGGTAAGTTGGGTTAGCTCGCCCTCACCAGTACTTTTCAAAGTACTGACCCTCGTTGCAGAAGGTTCCCCGAGCCGAGGCGACGCGGCAAAGAGCTGAAGCTTTCCCAATATTTATTGGATCAAGACGCATTCGTGCTGTGACTTTTGGAAGCTCAAGTACATAATCAAGAAAGGAGCTCGCACTTTCTTTTGAAGCTCCTAGGCGATGGTGTTGACTCGCACCAAAGGTGTTTTGTTCTTTTAAAATACTAGTAAATGATGTAATATATGGATCGGCTATCTCATTTTGCATCCAAGTTTTAAGCCCGTACGACATATTTACTACTTTTGGGCCAAGATTCTATAAATAGATGTTTATTATCTATAAAGAAAACTTTTCTATATCTCAAAGTGTGATATCTTATTTGCATACTCTGTTGCATTATTCTAAAGTATATCATTATGCCTAGGCCTTGTGCACGCGTGCCTTACGCGTGCACAACATCACGCCTAGGGGGATGATTATCGATTTAGCAGAAATCGGGGCATGACAAGTATTGGTCCTCCACCTACGTTCTGGGCATGAGACCTCTTATGTCCTCCAGTCCTCAATGCTTATATACGGATGGTAAGTTCGTGTCTCCTGGCTGCTATCAATATGGCATCGAATATCTAGTAGTCATGTCCTTCATCTAGTTGCAGAATCATGAGTTGAAGCCCTTATAGGAATCCTATAGACCTTTCTTGCTCCATCGTCACCATAGCTGGAGCAAACCTGCTCAACCTGCAGAACTCCGCTTCATATCCATCCATTGTTCTTTCGGATTGCCTGAGATCAATAAATCTCTATTGTAGTTTGTACTGTGCCACTAATCTGAAATACTTGGACCTGAACGTAGTCCTAAAGTTGTCCCAAGAGATAGGATGCCTCAAGCCAACTTCCTCTATCGTCCACCAATCACGAGCAAGATCTTGTAATTATAATCGGACTTGATCATTCCGCTCCTCTGCTAGAATCTTAGCTTCCTCCATGATTGTCTCAATATCTTGAAGCCAAGAATCCTCATATAAGTCAACAAAACCTATATGACGTCCCATAATCTTCTTCTTTACTTTCTTCGAGAGCCGCCAATAGTCCTTGGTTTAACAGGATGTCTGCTCCTGTTGTCGAAACTGCTAGTGCTGCTGCACTGCTATATAATGCTGTTATGTAGCCATCATATCTCTGATAATTTCTAACAATGTCGGAGTATCAAGTGCTGATGGTATTACTAGAACTATCGGGGGTACCGGGATCTCTGGTACCTATTGCCAACCCACTGGCTCTTCTCGAAGCTGATCTTGAGGAAGTACTGTCTCTTCCTGGAGCTCAATGGGATGATGCTATGCTTGTTGTTCTATCACATCTGCTGCTCCGATAGACGGAGACAAAGTATCTGTTATGAAAAAGGATACGAAGACATCAAATGATAGGACTTGGAAGAACAAGGAAGCAAACGGTTGAATATTTAAGGTCGGTATCATAGAAGACAAATTTAAGATATCAAAGGAAACAGTTTTGATTGAGACTCCTAGAACAAGACACCCCACAAGTCTGAAAAGACAGACCTGCATGGGCTACCACTAAAACTTTATCACACCCAGTACCAAAATACGGAGACAGACATGGCCAGCTACCCCGTACAAGGTACTATATGTCGTACGACGATCTCGGCTGTAACTAGACAAGGGGGTGCATGTTATAATCAAGTCAACTAGGGTTAAGAACATCTATGTTTCAATCATTAACCAAGAAATAATAAGAATGAACATATAAGATAAAGCAGTTAGGCGTCCCTAATACTATATCATAATGATCATGAAACTAGTTATACATAATGATGAACTAGTACATTATCAAAAGTACATAATTATAAGTCAGTCGCGGACTGAATAATATACAATTATGTAAGGGAATTAATGTCCAGATAAACTAGCTAACAAGTATCGTCGGCTAAACGCAAAAAGGTAAAAAAAAAATACTCATAGTGGGGGAGAAGAAACCCTCTCAAGTTCCTCGGCAAACATCCTCCTGGTGTGCGCTATAGGTCATATATAGGATAAGATCCTCGGGCTCTACTACTAAATCGGGCCAAAAGAACTAGCCGGGTCAGGCCTCGAATAACAAGTACCACAAAAGAGCACAAGTAAATAACGCAATAACCAATAAAGTACATAAAATAAAAATCTGTGCCGCAATTGCAAACGTATGAACCTTCATCAAAATAGTAGGACACCTATAAACCAAAACAAGGACAAGAGGTGTCACACTACGTCGAGACAGGGTACGACTAACCAATTATGAACATGACAAAGATACAATAAATCAATATAATTCAGAACACCTATGCCACAATACAAGCTAAGATATAGGTATAATATACAACTTTCGTACATGACCTATTATGACACATTGGCGCAATCCTACAACCAAACAAGGACAAGGGTTGAACCATCATACCACAATAGTTCATGTCCCTAGACTGCCAGCACATACTCTTTTAAATTGGCTAATCAATCATATGGTTTGTTATGTGGAGTCTGAGTTATCTCAGAACAGATGCATAAAGAAATTCTCAGATCGTGAGCTGTTCAGCGGGGCTAACAGAGCCATAAAAATCATATAGCACTTGTATATTATGCACCGGTCCCTCGTAATGCCACTATGATAGATCACGTAGAACGCATTGTACAATATAAGTATTCGGATGTTATCGTCCACTAGTACGGACGTGACAAATATCCATGGAGGTCAGCCTTGCACGTCATGATAGTTGTCTGAGGTGGCTAATGTGCACGATCGCGGGATTTCATTCCTCCCAAAGCTCTACCAATTTTAGTTACCTAGATTAGCCATATGGTTAAGTTAGGAATCCCATGGCGTGGTCATATGACTAATCCTCCTATATATCATACCGAAGTATGGTCCACGTGTCACTACCACATTCTGAAAACAGGGGTATTTTCGACTTTTTTATAATTTTTAGTATTGTGGTATTTATATTAATTGAATTCTAAATATTTCTTTTAAATTAAATAATTGCATGAGGTGTGTATTTAAAAATATTATATACTGCGTTAATGTCTGAGCTGGTAGACTTGACCTAGAGGCCACTAGACGAACACCTGATCGAATAATGGGGATTATGTATTTAATTATTCTGCTGGGTTTTATAAATTAATTATATGATGTTAACTTGTGTTTGGTTTAGGTCAAACCCTAGAAACTTCCATTAGGACTAACCCTAGAGTGAAACCCTAATTTTTCCATGGTAGTTATAGACTTGAAGCCCTAGAGGTGACTAAACCCTAGTTAATTAGTTCTCCATGACTTAAACAGGAAGGATTAGCTTAACCCTTCATTAGAAAACCCTAAACCTAGTTTCACTATAAAGGGAGCCACCCACAACCCTTTTCTCCTTAATGAAGAAAGAAACCCTAGCCTCCATCAAGGAAACTTTTCCCCCACCTCCAGATTTCGAAATCAAACCCTAGGATTTCATTTTCCACCTTCAAAACAAGAAGAAGCAAGGAGCTTGGGTCAAGGAACCTTGGGAAAGAAGAGCTTTCATAGGGAGACCATCTCCCTATAGGTAAAACCCTATTTTTATTCTTTTATTTCTGTTTTTCTGATGTTATTACCCATTAGGAAAACCCCCTGGCTGTTTAGATTTCGTTTTAGGGTTTTGATTTGGGTTTTGGTGACCCACATTGGTTTTCCCCAAATTCGTGAACCCTAACCCTAGGGGTTTGCATGTGGACCGATTTCTTCCTCCAACGGGAAGGGTTGGATCTCGTTTAGGGTTCGTTTGGGGGTTTTTTGCATGAGTTCTTATTATGAGTTCGATTTCAGCATTTCAGGTACTTGGTGATAGGTTTATTAGGGTTTTACCTGTCTAACTTATTAAATTTCTACATGTTTTGATCTACAAATCTATATACATAGATATAATTGCATAGGTGTATAGATAGGTTATGATTTGGGGGTTTTACTGTGTAGTCGGGTTTTGTGTGTACTGTGTATTTTGGGTTTTCTTGTGCAGTGGGTTAGGTTAAGTAGAGACCTGTGTGTGTCTGTGCAGTGGTGAACTGTTGTTAGTATCAGATTTCCTGGTACTTAGTGTCAATAGGTTGTGGAGTTCTGCATTCCCGTTAGAGTTTAGTTCAGTGAGAAGTTCGGTTCAGTGCCTGTGTATACTGTGAGTTTGGTACTGTGTATCAGGATTGATGTATGCACGAGGGAGATTCAAGTGTGTTGATCATGTATCAGTAGGTGAACTATGAATTGTGTCTCCAGGTGATCACTATAGAGGGTATCACACAGTGTAAATCCCAGTGTATGTGAGGTGTGTTTAGTGTCTGTTGTGTGTGGTGTCTGGAGAAATTATTCAGTATGTGTATCTGAAATGTGTATCAGTGGGGATAGGGTGTACCCAGATTTTTCCTTTTCAGAGTCCCATTGGCTGTGCCTGTGCATTTTATTTCAGTGTGTGAGATGCTCTGAGTGTGTGTGTGCAACTTATGTGACTGTGTCTGTAGAATGATTGTTCCAGGTTCAATAGTGTGCCTGTGTGTAATGTGTCAGTAGGTTTAGTGAGGTAGTGTCTTAATGTATCAGTAGCTAATTTTAGCCAAGCATGTGTAAGTCTGAACATTTTTCCAACTGTGCACTGTGTAGTAAGTATTATAAGTGCCAGTGTGTGAGGCATGTGTATCTGTGTGTGTATGTACATGTGTATATGCAGAGTTGAATGACTGTGTGTGGGTATCCTAGAACCTAGTGTGGCTGTGTATGTGAGAATCAGTGTCCATGTGAGTTAGAGTTTCAGTTTCTGGGGAGTGTGTGTGTGAGTTCCTGTTTACTTGTGTGTGTGAGTGTATCTTGTGTTAGCTGTGCATAAGCTTGGGTTAGAGGCTGGCGTGCTAGTATCTTGTAGGTTTGGTTCTAAAATCCCTAGTGTATCAATGTGGAGTTGGGGTAAATAGGTTCAGTGTTTAATTCTGTGTAAAACCTGAGTGCATCAGTGTCCAGAACTGTGGGTGAGCCTAGCTAGTGTACAGTGTGTATCCTAGAACTATCAGTGTGTAGGTGTGTAGGTCTGTGTTTAGTGAAATGACTGTGTTCAGCATGTCTGAGTGATACCTGTGAGAACTTCTGTGTGTGAGTGCCTGTGTGTGTCCCTATCAGTATGAGCTATGTGTGAGTGCAGTTCACTATGTGTGTCAACCTGAGGAGTGTCTATGTGTTAGATATCTGAGTATAGGACTGTGTATCAGTGCCTGTGAGTAGATATGTAGGCCTGAGTGTCAGGTATCAGTGAGTTTCCTTACTGAGTGACCCTATGTATCAGTGTGTAGCAGTGTGTATTAAGTGCAGTGAACTGTGTTAGGTGAGAGCCTGTGTAAGACTGTGTCTGTGTATCAGTGTGTGATACTCTCAAGTATCAGTGAAGTGATACTTGAGAGGTGAGTATTTTTGCATATGACTCATCTTCTGTCAATGAGATACTGATTAGTGTTAAGATATCCCTAGTGATGCTTGATTTAGGTATTAGTACTAATCTAAGGTATCAAGTTCGAGTTCATAGCTAAGGTAATAGGGTGTTTGGATATTAAGGTAAATATCAGATATATCAAGTTATGGCCTCTAGTATGTTAGATACTAGATACCCCTAGTATACATGGATATAAGATAACTATATACTTTAATCTATATACATTAACTAGCTTACCCTGGAAATCAACCTAGAAACCTAGGTATAGACTGGTACTACCAAGAATTTACTATTAGACCTAGTTGGACCTAGAAAACACTTATTTACATAATTTGACCTAATTATCTTTCAAGGACATTATTTTGACATTTATATTCTATAATTAGGTGACTGTGATTTTATCTTGGACATCGATCCTCACACCTTGCTCAGGACCACAGGCAAGTACATTCTCTGATTAGTTTCTAATTTATGATATCTCCTATGTTCACTGTATCTAGTGTAAATATCCATGTTCTTGACACATTGGTTACACGGATTGGTATACACGGATCTCGTCATGAGATGTTATTCCTTATTCAAGGTGTAGCTTGTACAAGACTTGTTTTCCTTGTTATCTTGTGCATGTACAGACACTGATTCCCGGGGAGATTTGCTACCTTCCTAGGGAATCCCGTGCCATAGCGTACTATGATTGGATCTACTATACCAGTCGGGGGTTTGGGGAGTATTTTAGTGTAGATATGTGATCATACCCAACTATCCATGCATCATAGCTCACCCCACATCTCACGTCGGGTGCGGCCTGACCATCTCCATGCCTCATAGCTGTTACGTGTGATTAGCCTGACCTCTCCATGCATCATAGCTAACCAACGGTTAGCCTGACCTTCCATGAATCATAGCTAATCACATGTAACCAGCCTGATCGAGTTCCCAAGCCGATCACATGTTAAAGCTAGTACTCACACACTTAGTCATAGGTTCTTGCTCATGGACATATTGTTTCTTTTCCTGCAGTTACTTACAGTATTTTTTCCAGTATTTCTTCATTGTACATTTCTCGTACCTGTACATGCATCTGGTATATTTTTCCATCTAGAACTGCTACATAGTTTATGTCATTTATATAGAACTGCTATTTAGAGATGTACTTTGCTCCTTCCTGACTGGAAACATTTTTCCAGACTGTGACCTTAGTAGACTGGGTTCTGACATACTTGGGGATTGGAAGTTAATGATTGCAGGTATGATTATTTTGTCATTAGACTTGTGTTGTATTCTTTTGTTTCTTCAAATTCCTATCGTGCTGTAGTTGTGATTGAGTATGTTGTTAATATTTTCATAGTGTTATCCGAGTCTCCTTATGGAGTTGGATACTAGCGTAAGATTTTATAGATAGTACTTGACCTAGACAGCGTTCTACCGCCGATGCTGCGGCGTAGGCTGGACGTACCCACGCATTCGTGCCCCTAAACCGGGTGCGGGTCGTGACACGTTTTTAGTGGTGGCCCATGCAGGTCAGACTTCGCGAGTTGTGCGATGTTGTAGTAGTGTGGCATCCTTGTTATACTACTGCGTGCCTGCTATAGGATATAGGACATAGGATACTAGGATGAGAGAGGATACTCAATCACAAATTCTTGAAAGATTTCCTGGGATGACCCCTTGAGAATCTTATTACAATTTACAATTTAAATCTTTCCTTGTTTCCGTCCGCTCTCGCTTGTTGTATTTGAACTTAATTCTTGTTGATTAGTTATTAAATTAAAATCTTGGTATCATTGTTGAGTTTTGATTCTTGTTGACCAGTTGTTAAATTTAACTCTTGGTGTCGTTGTTGAGTTTGATTTTTTATCGAGATGAATTTTACGGGCTAAAATTTACGGTATCATCTGATGACACATGTTGATAAGGACAGTGAGAAAGGTAAGACGTCTACTTTGGTTATGGACCTTAGAGTTTATCGCAGCCATATTATCTGTGGTGACGAGAACGTAGGAACCTGACTTGGTTGTACATACTGTAGTTATGAAACTTAGGGTCTCTCGCAGCCATAACGGTTGGCGTGGCGAGGATTCTAGATGACATGATTATAGGGTTGCATACCTTAGTTACGGAACCTGTCGTTTATCGCATCTATGCTTACTGGCGTGGCGAGGATTCTGAGTGTCATGATTTCGGATAGACGTGTATGATTATCAGGTTGTATCTTAAATTGGTTCTTAAAATATCATCTCAAGACTTATCTATTTTTGTTATTCCAGGACTTTGTTCCACCGCTTCTTTCTTTACTAGCAGTAAAGATACCTTCTGTCCTCAATTCAGTCTTTGGGCTCCTATTCCTTGAGGATTTCTTGTTAAGTATGATAATTAGTGGCTTGTAATTTTGTTTGTGTCTTGTATTAGTATTGACTGTGTTGCTAGTGAGTTGTAAGTGTTTCTTAGTTGGGCATGTGAGCAGTAGGCTTTAATCTAGAGTTAGCCCTTAGCATAGTACCTTGTACCAATGATTCTAGGAGTAGGTTCATTAGAGACTGAGAGTTAAGGAGAGTATAGAGTATCAGTGATAGTTCTCAGAGTTAGTATCAGAGCCAATTACCCGTCCTGGATAATCATGATTATGTAATTGAGTGATCTATGTAAACGATTAAGTATCCGGGAATTGTGTTAAGGATTTATGGAGCACGATGTTCAATTTGATGATTAATATCGGAAGTGTTAAAGGTAAGGAAATACATACGCATAAAGAGTTAATGAGGTGTCATGGGTAGAGAAATATTGGAATTGGTAATGAAAGTGGTTAAGCGTATCACAGATTAGTTAACAGGCTGTAAAAGATTACAGGGAAATGCCTACACAAAAATCGAGATGAGGAACCATATTCTTGCCCATGAGAATAAGAAACATTAGTGTTATAGTAGATACATGTAATCATGAGTTATAATGAGCATTGATGAGATGATGCATTAATGAAACTAGTGATATAATACCAAGAGTGCTAATGATTCTATATCGAGGATTAGTCGAGAAACGTTAATAACAGTAAGCACCCTGTATGATGATAATCGAATGATATACCAGTTGACATAAATTGAAAATCATGGAAGAAAATATGTGTGATGATAACTTAAATCATTGGAGGTAATAGTGCAAGCGATTCGGGCAGTACAATCTTAGTACACAGTTATAGACCCTAGATGTATTGAGTGCACCTTGAGTATCAGAGACCGTGAGCACTGATATGTATATTTGTGGATTTATAAATTAAAGGGTAGAAATAAAATTTTTATTTTGAGAATTATTGAGAAGTTGAGATTGTGTCATTAAAATTTTTGAGGATTTCAAATATTGATTCAATAAAAATGGTCAAGGCTACAAAGATTTTAGAAGTGATTAAAATTTTATCTCGATGTTGAGTATCTGATTTTGAGGAGGTATATACAATTCATTTTTAAGTTGATCGAGAAGTTAAACCTTGATGATTATTTTGAGGATTAATTTTATGGTAGAGGAGAGATATGAATATTAATATATGAGTAGATGATATACATGTGTAAGGATCTGGTGAATTGAGCATGATTGAGACGACACCGCAGACTGACTTGGGTGTCCATCTAAAATTGTATTGGAAAGAGCAGTACTTAGTATGGTGTTGCACTTGACGTATAATTGAGTGATAAGAACAAATAGTATGGACAATTGTAGTAGGAACGGGAACTGACAGAGAATGTGGTACTAAAGAGGTAGAGGTATCAAACTTAGATGTATTATTGAATCATGGTTATATTAGAGATTCTTGGCATCAGATTTTGGTATTAATAAGCAGGTGTATGCAATGAGGATGTAATCATGGATTTTGTGGATTAATGACTAGTTGATATGGATACCAGTGTACAGGAATAGGAATTAGATAGTGAATGTGCTAGAGTTAAGAGTATGTTAGAGATAGGAGATACCGCAAGAAATATGTTAGCAGGTTCTTTCTTTTCTCATGTTGTTTTTGTCTTCTGATTGATTGATTCCCTAGTACCGTGGGTTGTATTCGTGATTTTCTTGTTAGAATGTAGCTAGTAGTACACCCTGGCAGAGGCTGCAATACCATGACAAGGTTATGACTGACAAAAAGAAGGACAAGATGATTAGAAATTGTGGATAAGCATTAATTGAAATAAAGAATTAAGGGGTTGTTATAACAGAGGTGATGGATCATTGATTTTACGAAAATCGAGGTGTGATTGAAATTCGAGGATAAAACATTAACTAAAAGGGGAGAGTTAAGGAATTAACATGGCAAATTGAGGAATTATTAATTTTAGTAAGGTTATGATATGATAAAATTGGTGATTAAAAATTGAGAAAATTTAGGAGATTGTCATTATATTTATTTGACCGCAAGCTATGAATTTTTGGACGTTGCATTAGAAGGATCTCTAAGTGTCGCACTGGTGAGTATTGTGAGGAAATGGAAACTGATTTTTATTTTCGAGGGTATTTCAAGAATACAGTAATTTCAAAAATTTTGAGATTGTGAATTGACAAGATGGATTATTTCAGGGTTATGTGGGTTGTTGAATTTAACTATTGATGGGAAATAAAATAATGTATAGACACTACTATGAGGACTTTAAATTTCGAGGACAAAATTTTTTTAGGAGGGTAGACTTGTCACTACCACATTCTGAAAACAGGGGTATTTTCGACTTTTTTATAATTTTTAGTATTGTGGTATTTATATTAATTGAATTCTAAATATTTCTTTTAAATTAAATAATTGCATGAGGTGTGTATTTAAAAATATTATATACTGCGTTAATGTCTGAGCTGGTAGACTTGACCTAG
Organism: Iris macrosiphon; assembly: GCA_036927795.1. Lineage (NCBI taxonomy): Eukaryota > Viridiplantae > Streptophyta > Magnoliopsida > Asparagales > Iridaceae > Iris > Iris macrosiphon. The sequence goes on from JAYESA010000002.1 coordinate 56,578,686, forward strand.
AGGCCACTAGACGAACACCTGATCGAATAATGGGGATTATGTATTTAATTATTCTGCTGGGTTTTATAAATTAATTATATGATGTTAACTTGTGTTTGGTTTAGGTCAAACCCTAGAAACTTCCATTAGGACTAACCCTAGAGTGAAACCCTAATTTTTCCATGGTAGTTATAGACTTGAAGCCCTAGAGGTGACTAAACTCTAGTTAATTAGTTCTCCATGACTTAAACAGGAAGGATTAGCTTAACCCTTCATTAGAAAACCCTAAACCTAGTTTCACTATAAAGGGAGCCACCCACAACCCTTTTCTCCTTAATGAAGAAAGAAACCCTAGCCTCCATCAAGGAAACTTTTCCCCCACCTCCAGATTTCGAAATCAAACCCTAGGATTTCATTTTCCACCTTCAAAACAAGAAGAAGCAAGGAGCTTGGGTCAAGGAACCTTGGGAAAGAAGAGCTTTCATAGGGAGACCATCTCCCTATAGGTAAAACCCTATTTTTATTCTTTTATTTCTGTTTTTCTGATGTTATTACCCATTAGGAAAACCCCCTGGCTGTTTAGATTTCGTTTTAGGGTTTTGATTTGGGTTTTGGTGACCCACATTGGTTTTCCCCAAATTCGTGAACCCTAACCCTAGGGGTTTGCATGTGGACCGATTTCTTCCTCCAACGGGAAGGGTTGGATCTCGTTTAGGGTTCGTTTGGGGGTTTTTTTGCATGAGTTCTTATTATGAGTTCGATTTCAGCATTTCAGGTACTTGGTGATAGGTTTATTAGGGTTTTACCTGTCTAACTTATTAAATTTCTACATGTTTTGATCTACAAATCTATATACATAGATATAATTGCATAGGTGTATAGATAGGTTATGATTTGGGGGTTTTACTGTGTAGTCGGGTTTTGTGTGTACTGTGTATTTTGGGTTTTCTTGTGCAGTGGGTTAGGTTAAGTAGAGACCTGTGTGTGTCTGTGCAGTGGTGAACTGTTGTTAGTATCAGATTTCCTGGTACTTAGTGTCAATAGGTTGTGGAGTTCTGCATTCCCGTTAGAGTTTAGTTCAGTGAGAAGTTCGGTTCAGTGCCTGTGTATACTGTGAGTTTGGTACTGTGTATCAGGATTGATGTATGCACGAGGGAGATTCAAGTGTGTTGATCATGTATCAGTAGGTGAACTATGAATTGTGTCTCCAGGTGATCACTACAGAGGGTATCACACAGTGTAAATCCCAGTGTATGTGAGGTGTGTTTAGTGTCTGTTGTGTGTGGTGTCTGGAGAAATTATTCAGTATGTGTATCTGAAATGTGTATCAGTGGGGATAGGGTGTACCCAGATTTTTCCTTTTCAGAGTCCCATTGGCTGTGCCTGTGCATTTTATTTCAGTGTGTGAGATGCTCTGAGTGTGTGTGTGCAACTTATGTGACTGTGTCTGTAGAATGATTGTTCCAGGTTCAATAGTGTGCCTGTGTGTAATGTGTCAGTAGGTTTAGTGAGGTAGTGTCTTAATGTATCAGTAGCTAATTTTAGCCAAGCATGTGTAAGTCTGAACATTTTTCCAACTGTGCACTGTGTAGTAAGTATTATAAGTGCCAGTGTGTGAGGCATGTGTATCTGTGTGTGTATGTACATGTGTATATGCAGAGTTGAATGACTGTGTGTGGGTATCCTAGAACCTAGTGTGGCTGTGTATGTGAGAATCAGTGTCCATGTGAGTTAGAGTTTCAGTTTCTGGGGAGTGTGTGTGTGAGTTCCTGTTTACTTGTGTGTGTGAGTGTATCTTGTGTTAGCTGTGTATAAGCTTGGGTTAGAGGCTGGCGTGCTAGTATCTTGTAGGTTTGGTTCTAAAATCCCTAGTGTATCAGTGTGGAGTTGGGGTAAATAGGTTCAGTGTTTAATTCTGTGTAAAACCTGAGTGCATCAGTGTCCAGAACTGTGGGTGAGCCTAGCTAGTGTACAGTGTGTATCCTAGAACTATCAGTGTGTAGGTGTGTAGGTCTGTGTTTAGTGAAATGACTGTGTTCAGCATGTCTGAGTGATACCTGTGAGAACTTCTGTGTGTGAGTGCCTGTGTGTGTCCCTATCAGTATGAGCTATGTGTGAGTGCAGTTCACTATGTGTGTCAACCTGAGGAGTGTCTATGTGTTAGATATCTGAGTATAGGACTGTGTATCAGTGCCTGTGAGTAGATATGTAGGCCTGAGTGTCAGGTATCAGTGAGTTTCCTTACTGAGTGACCCTATGTATCAGTGTGTAGCAGTGTGTATTAAGTGCAGTGAACTGTGTTAGGTGAGAGCCTGTGTAAGACTGTGTCTGTGTATCAGTGTGTGATACTCTCAAGTATCAGTGAAGTGATACTTGAGAGGTGAGTATTTTTGCATATGACTCATCTTCTGTCAATGAGATACTGATTAGTGTTAAGATATCCCTAGTGATGCTTGATTTAGGTATTAGTACTAATCTAAGGTATCAAGTTCGAGTTCATAGCTAAGGTAATAGGGTGTTTGGATATTAAGGTAAATATCAGATATATCAAGTTATGGCCTCTAGTATGTTAGATACTAGATACCCCTAGTATACATGGATATAAGATAACTATATACTTTAATCTATATACATTAACTAGCTTACCCTGGAAATCAACCTAGAAACCTAGGTATAGACTGGTACTACCAAGAATTTACTATTAGACCTAGTTGGACCTAGAAAACACTTATTTACATAATTTGACCTAATTATCTTTCAAGGACATTATTTTGACATTTATATTCTATAATTAGGTGACTGTGATTTTATCTTGGACATCGATCCTCACACCTTGCTCAGGACCACAGGCAAGTACATTCTCTGATTAGTTTCTAATTTATGATATCTCCTATGTTCACTGTATCTAGTGTAAATATCCATGTTCTTGACACATTGGTTACACGGATTGGTATACACGGATCTCGTCATGAGATGTTATTCCTTATTCATGGTGTAGCTTGTACAAGACTTGTTTTCCTTGTTATCTTGTGCATGTACAGACACTGATTCCCGGGGAGATTTGCTACCTTCCTAGGGAATCCCGTGCCATAGCGTACTATGATTGGATCTACTATACCAGTCGGGGGTTTGGGGAGTATTTTAGTGTAGATATGTGATCATACCCAACTATCCATGCATCATAGCTCACCCCACATCTCACGTCGGGTGCGGCCTGACCATCTCCATGCCTCATAGCTGTTACGTGTGATTAGCCTGACCTCTCCATGCATCATAGCTAACCAACGGTTAGCCTGACCTTCCATGAATCATAGCTAATCACATGTAACCAGCCTGATCGAGTTCCCAAGCCGATCACATGTTAAAGCTAGTACTCACACACTTAGTCATAGGTTCTTGCTCATGGACATATTGTTTCTTTTCCTGCAGTTACTTACAGTATTTTTTCCAGTATTTCTTCATTGTACATTTCTCGTACCTGTACATGCATCTGGTATATTTTTCCATCTAGAACTGCTACATAGTTTATGTCATTTATATAGAACTGCTATTTAGAGATGTACTTTGCTCCTTCCTGACTGGAAACATTTTTCCAGACTGTGACCTTAGTAGACTGGGTTCTGACATACTTGGGGATTGGAAGTTAATGATTGCAGGTATGATTATTTTGTCATTAGACTTGTGTTGTATTCTTTTGTTTCTTCAAATTCCTATCGTGCTGTAGTTGTGATTGAGTATGTTGTTAATATTTTCATAGTGTTATCCGAGTCTCCTTATGGAGTTGGATACTAGCGTGAGATTTTATAGATAGTACTTGACCTAGACAGCGTTCTACCGCCGATGCTGCGGCGTAGGCTGGACGTACCCACGCATTCGTGCCCCTAAACCGGGTGCGGGTCGTGACACCACGCTAGATACGAATCTACTTTATTACTTGATAGCTCAAACTGGATTCACCCGAACGTGGTTCAATAATCAATCAAGTTCTAGCCACGCTTTGGTAGTTGACCCACATATCATGCCCGTGTAGGAGAAATAATATAATAATATTATATATCAGGTAGTATAAGAGGCATTCTTGATGTATAATCCGAAATATATAATTTTATAGCACGTAGCAAGTTATGTCGCACCTCAATGCACATTAAAATATGATCATACCTCAATACACGTTATAACACATGTACACGTAGCACGTAGTAATTATCTCAACACGGATACAAGAAATCAGGTAGAATCACCAAACTTGTTGTTGGTCGTATGAACCTTATCACATTGGGACACTTGGTCAAAAATATAATCTTCTCAAATCAGGTACACAGACTATCACTCAATTGAAGGCTTAAATTTATGTGAAATTCTCTAATTAATGATTTTGTCGCCGAACGTGAGTAAGGAAGAAAGTGTGAACCACTCTAGAGCAGATCAATAATCCTTAAATCAAACAAGGACCTGGATTGCAGATCATCTCCTGAGCAGAACTATGTCCCTCACTCTATCCGACGATCAAAATTATAAGTTAATATACTAATCTGAGTTTACCCTGGGTTGCCACATAGTTTACTACAGCATATAATCATACTATGCACATAGTCATTTCTAGCGCATAACTAGTTACTAAGTACACTCTTCCTTAGAATAACACTAGCAAGAAACCACGATCAACCACATAGGGTACGATAGGAAATATTCTAAATAAAATAGTTAAACCCAAGAAATCATAGAATGTGTACATAGATTACTAGGGTCGCACAGGATCACATAATTACATGAGAAGTGCACGCATGGATTACCGCATGGGATATGCCGCATGCACTGATCTTGTGCATGAACAACTGGCCGCATGGATGAGCTGGCCGTATGAACTGTTGGCCATATGCTACCTCAGGCTGAATACAATCCCATGTCATATACTCCTCTAAGCCGCATGCTCTGGCACAAAAGTGCACGCTTGGAACAAGTGTCGAAGTGATGTGTGTCAGAGATAAGTGACTGAAGTGATGGATGTGACAAGCCATAAAGTATCATAGAGAAAAGACAAAACTATTAAAAGATGTGTCAAACAATCAGAGTCCTGCGTCTGAAGTAAAGTGGCCGTATACTCTGCTTGCCGCATATGTCACTCGGCCTCATATTGCTCTTTTGGACTTAGTAAATTTTTTATTCATTCAGCGAGTGAAAACACAAGGAGTTCATGGATTAGCTCAAGAATACTTGTGTAATGGTAGTCATGCATCCAACAAGATGGACGCCTGCTGGTTAGTATGCGATAAAATCTCATGCGGCATAGCCCTCTCACACCGTATATCACTCTCGGTCGCATAGATCGCTGGAGAGTATTTCCCATAAAACTAAAACTAATGAGGACATCGAGTAGAATATTTCCCATAAAACACATTTTTATTTACTAATCATAAGAAAAATCCAAAAAATTATGGCTTTACCACTTTAAGCAAGATGTACTTGCCTTGGTGAACTAACAAACCTCTTCCTAGAAGCAAGTATAGGGACAGGGCTAGGGCTATGGTTCAGCCAAGGAGGAGCTCTTGAGGGAAGGATGAAGAAGACAGAAGAAGGAAAATGGAAATAAAAAAGAATGAGAGAGGAAAAAGAAAATTATATATATATATATATATATATATATATATATATATATATATATACCAAGTGGAGAAATGAGGTTAGCCCTAAGATTAAGTCATAACACTTTCCAACCAAATCTCAACTGTCCAAAATTGGCTTAATGGTTCCAAGATTGAGCCGGGTCTGGTATACATCTTATATACGGGTCCTAGCATGGTTCCATGGCAATTGCCAAGGTGTTCACTACTGGTCTCGGGTAGTCTCCCAGAATAAATAGGAATAAAATTAAATAAAATATATCATAATTATCATGAATCAACATGTAAAATATCGCATGAATACATCTACATAAAAAATTATAAATATCATAAATTCAAAAATACCAAATCTGGGAACGGGTGTGACATACAAATACAAGTCCAAGTCTAACATCTAGTCACAAAATAATAGTCTCCAACATAATAATATTTGCCAAGGCTCTAAAGAATCAAATAGAAAGAAATAATAAAAGCTAAGTCTCCTCTGTGGATAGTGCTATGTCCTCCTGTATTACAGGTACTATCTATCCTGCTGGCTCCTCTATGATAGGTAATAGAAAATAATACAAGATTTACTAGAAACTCGAAAATGGAAATGAACTAGAATAAGCATGTAAAGTACTAAAAATAAAGAATAGGCAATAAGAAATAACTGCAAGTAATGGAAATAGGTAATACTTAGCTAATGTGCCTTAGAGTACAAGTTCGTTATGTAATCAGTTTAGGTTGAACACGAATGCAATTAGGTAACTCGATTACACGTGTGATGTATAATCGACATATACACGAATACATTAGGCTTTGATCACATAACCAAATCTTACTCTCCCGTCTCCAACAAATACTTATTGATCCAATCACGACACGTTACGAACACGACTAATATAGGCACACTTTACATGATATAGTATATGAATATGAAGTGCATGATAATTAATACTCGATGCACACAATAAAATACATATGAAGGAGTTTCTGCTACACATGATAAGGGGATAACAACTCCTGACAGGATCCATACACTACCATTCCGTGTAACCGCTATGTCGGAATCAAGTAACCAGTTCTAGAATATGTGATATATATATAATCATGAAATAAAAACTAACAGAGAGATGTACCCGCCTCTGGTCCTGAGAAAATGGTGTATCTCGATGCCCAAGCTGGTGTCACACAATCCTATTTAGAAATATCATATCAGATGGTGTAATAAATGAGAATTTAGTTAAAGAATGCACTAAAATAATTCTAGGCCAATTTCAAAGTCATTCTAGCTTAACTAAGTCGTACTAGGTCCATACTAAGTTATTTAGTCTATAATAGCTATTAACTAGCTATTACAAGTCAATACTAGCTATATTAGTAAATAACACTAATAAGTATATTAGCTATTACAAGTCAATACTAGCTATATTAGTAAATAACACTAATAAGTATATAATAACATACTCTACATATCTATATATACTATCTTACCTATATATACTACTAAGTAATAAGCTAATTGATACATAACTACTTAATTATATTAATGCTAACTAACATTCATTTATAAATAACTAACTAACTACTATACCTAACAACTAAAATCTAATCATAACTCACAAATGATACCTTAACTTCCCCTTAACTGTAGTATTGTATCCAGAAATAGTCACACCAACACTCAAAACCATCACCTATTCTTCCTAATTTTTTACTCATATAGCAGTTTTTACTGGTAAAGCACTACAACTGCAGTTGCTACCTCCCCCCCCCCCCTCAATTCAGTACTTAAATATTACCGAAGTTTACCTGAGCACAAGCTCCAGGTTTCAAGATGCCTGAACTTAAAAGCCACTTGTACTGATACATGATGTATCCTATTCTCCAGAACCTACCTCAGATGAACCCTCTTCTCTTGTTGTTATATGTTGCTCGTTATGTCAGCAAGTTATTGTTGCAACTTGATTTCACTGTTGTTGTTGTTGGTATAATGCAACTAGGTTTCTACAGTAACATGCCTTAATCCGACCCCATATAATCACATACATAATGTCATACGACTGATACAACTCATCATCCTACTTGTTGTGCACTATCACCCCCTTACATGTATTAGTCTCCTTACTCTAACTGGATGCCTGCATTACACCTAACCTCTCTTGCTCACTGCTAACTACTCCATACTGATACACCACAAGCCTCAAATTCCCTAACTGAACACCGCTTGCTGCTAACTCCAACTGAACTAATTCATTTCAGTAGCAGAACTTGAGCATATAACTTACATGTATATGCTAAATCCTCCATCCAATGCACTGAACTTAAACCAAAACCATAATAACAGTAGCACTGCTCCCCACACAAACTTACTTCGGGAGCACAAACCCCATGTGCACTCAACATACACACATACTCCATTTCTCTCCCTCATGTAACCATTATACCACATCAGCCACAACTCCTACACACTTGATACACAGCCACATACATATGGCTTTCACACTAATGCAACACTCACACACACACTAGAGATATTTAACCAAAAACTTGGGATGCTATATAATATTCCATGATACTCTGTCTAAGGAAGTATCAAAACTAACAATACAGCACAATAATCATTCCTACAAACCAAGTTCACTTATAAATAACTAATAAAAATAGTTATAATCGGGATTGAAGGAAATTCATACAAATAACCAAAAATGATCCCCGTATCATAACGTATTCCAAAATATAATAATACGGCCTACTCGTATCCATTTGTGGATACGTATCTTGTCTCACACCATCAATCTAAGTCTAATTAGACCAATTTTGGCCTAATGACAAACACTTGGTGCACCAATCTTGGATTTTCTCCAAATTGGACATAAAAACGTATGTAAAAATCACCATAGGGTCAATTTGGCCTAGAACTTCTTCCTGTGGGTAGACTTAAGCCATTGAATGGTTTCTAATGGTAAAATGCATGAATTAGAGTTTAGAATGATGGAGAATTCAGAATTATACCTATTGGGAGATCGATTTCCAATGAATTACTTAAATTGACCCATTCCAGACACAAGCTCCTTGCCAAATACTCCTTCTCCAAGTGCTCCTTGCAAATCCAAGCTCCAATACTCCTTGCTTGAAGAATTTGAGAGAAAATGAAAAAAATTTGGTTAAAATAATGGAGGGATGAAGTGAATTGGAGATCTAGAAAATTGGGGATCTAAATTGCATGAACAAATAAAAGATAAGAGATAATGAGAGCCCTATATGTGGTCGGCCCCCTCATTTCCCCTCCTCCAAGCACCAACCAATGACCAAGGTGCCCCTACTTAGTTAATATAAAGAATATTAAGGAAGGCTATTTTGGAAAGTCTCTAAACTAATGCCAATTAAGCTAATCCTCCTAATTAACTAAAGAAAATAGGTCTAATGGGCCTAGTCCATGTTGGGCTCAATTATTTTTATGACAAGTCTAATTGGGTTTACTAGTATCAAGTATAAATAATAGGCAAGCCAACTATCTATAAATAAATAATATAAAGTACAATTAAATTAAATAGCACTATAATAATTATTAATCACTAAAAATAAATAGATATTCAAAATGACCAAAATACCCTCATTTGGAAAAGTGAGGGTGACAATACTACCTTTCTTAGAAAAATTTTGTCCTCAAAATTTATGGAAGGAACCAACTACAACAAGCAATTTTGGCCTTACGACTCAAAAAAAAAGGGTATCGCTTGTGCATCACGGCTTCTCGCTTCCAGGTTGACTCTCCTTGAGAGTGATGCCTCTACTCGACGCATACTAAGGAAATCGTATGGTTTTGCAGCACCTACTTCCTGCGATCCAGAATCTCCACTGGTTGCTCTGGATAACTGAGAGTCGGACCCACCTCGATCTCCGAGTAATCCAATACATGGCTAGGATCTGCCACGTACCTTCTCAGTTGTGACACGTGGAACACATTGTGCACTCCAGTTAGTGCAGGTGGCAAGTCTAGTCTGTAGGCTACTGCATCGACCCTCTCAACAATATCGAAGGGTCCAATGTACCGTGCACTAAGCTTCCCACCTCCACCAAAGCTAATCATGTCCCGCATCGAGAAATTCTCAAGAACACCAGATCCCTAACCTAGTAGAAAAATACAGCCTTAGCTCTCTAACAAAAAAAGAAAACACAAGCAATACAAGAAAACCTATACCTCAAACTCTAAGGATCTCTAGTGGTTGTCGTTCAAATGCCGATGTCTGTCTTGTGCCACCTGAAGTTTATCACTAATAAGCTTCATCTCTCAGCTGCATCCACAACCATATTTGGCCCTAACAAGGCGCTCTCTCTAACATCATCCTATGTTAACGGAGTGCGACATCTCCGTCCATACAACGTCTCAAATGGTGACATCTCAATGCTGGCTTGGTAGCTGTTGTTGTAAGCAAACTATACCAGGTAAAGATGATCCTCCCAAGTGCCTCTGAAATCCAAAACACAAGTGTGAAGCATATCCTCGAGAATCAGAATAGTCCTCTCCGACTTTCCGTCTATTTGGGGTGATATGTGGTACTAAACTTGAGCTAGATGCCTAAGCTAGCCTACAAACTCCTCCATAAGTAAAATTTAAAGCGACTATCCTGATCCGAGATGATTCTCACAGAAACTTTATGCAATCTGACAATCTGCCATACATACATCTCCGTGAGGTTCTCCATAGATGTACCCACCTTGAATGGCAAGTAATGGGCCAATTTGGTCAACCTGTATACGATGACTCAAATCGCGTCTTTACCTCCTGGAGAATGCTGAAGCCCTGATACAAAATCCATCGTCATATGTGTTTAGGATAATAAACGAGAAAAGATTTGATGAATGCGGGAAAATAGGGTCTGTGCGAAGACCCGCCCTTCTTTTATGTTTCCAAACAAGATTGTACAAATTTGATCATACACGAGGATGTCTAAGTACAATTTATTTAATCTGGGTGAATATTGCTATAGGTGTCTAATTTGCAGTCGATCACTTTAGCCCTTGGACCACACGATGTTGAAGAAGTGTCGTGGAAGACAGGTAGCAGCTCCGAAGGTTGCTAAAGAGGGTGGATGCCCGATGCCAAAGTCGTCGATCCCTTCTCTTTGCCTGAGCTCTGGATTCTCCTCTCTCTCTCTCTCTCTCTCTCTCTCTCTCCTCTTTTTCTCCAATTTGTAGGCCTATTTCTGATCGTTCAACCGACTTCTGATTTTTTGACCTTTTCCTCTGTTGATAGAGGTCTCTATTTATAGAGTTTTAGTGACAGTGACTACTCAGTCGGTGTAAAAACCGAGTAGTAGAAAGTACAGCACCCTTTTACACAAAGGTTAAAATAACCAATGCCTGCGTATAGATGATCCTTTGAATGAGCGTATGACGCGGGTCCAACTAAGGGACAAAATACGTATAACTGCTACGAAGATCACGGCGTAGAAGCCACGTAGGTAGGTATCCCTTGTGTAGAAGAGGTTGGCATAGAAGCCAATGTCTGTCACCATGGCATAGAAGCCAAATAGTTATCAAACTGGCATAGAAGCCGAATAGGCATAGAAGCCGAGTAGGCGTAGAAGCCAAGTGGTCATAGAGGCCGAGTGGGCGTAGAAGCCGAGTGGTCATAGAGGCCGAGTGGGCGTAGAAGCCGAGTAGGCACCGAAGCTGAATAGACGTAGAAGCCGCTGCGTAATATGCTAGAGTGATGATGTGGATGTCTTAGCCAGAATTATGGCTCTTGGAGATAATCAGATCTCTTGCATTAAATACAGAGATCTGCCCCTATCCTGTGCATTAAATACAGATGCTTGTCTTTAAGATTTGCCATCATTTTGCGCATTAAATGCAGATACGCACCTTGAATTCTGTGCGAAGAGTAACCGCTGTCGTGGCAGTCTGTTCGTCTTCTGCGGAGCGTAAGGAGCTCTTATCTGCCTGTGTAAAACTAGGCAGCGTATCCCTTGTATGCGTAGGAGCAGCTCTCGCAAAGGGGATGTCACTAAACGACGGTTCGGTGACATTTAATCAAATCTCCTGCATTAAATGTGGAGATCCGCCATCATCCTGCACATTAAATGCAGTGGCGTATTTTGAAGGTCTGTCACCCTTCTGTGCATCAAACGCAGAGACGTGCCTCAGGCATATGTCAGTATTCGGCGCATTAATTACAGAGACGTGCTATGAGGGCCTATCACCACCCTGTGCATTAAATGCAGAGATGCACCTCGAGTCCCGTACGGAATGTAGCTTTTTACGTGGCAGGCGGTTTGTCTTCTGCGGAGCGTAAGGGGCTCTCATCTGCCTGTGTAAAACTAGGCAGCATAATCCTCTGTGTACGTAAAAGCGGTTTATGCAAGGGAAATGGCAGTAAACGACAGCCTGGGTTGCAGTGCCGCGCCATCATTATAGCCGTCGCCTGGGTAGTCGAGTAGTATCCCTTTGTCAGAAGTCAAGACGTCAGGTTCATTACAGGATCTGACAGGTTTATTACAGGATCTAACAGGTTCACTTCGGAGAATACGAAGCGTCCCTCGTACACTTCAATGCTGCGTTGAAAGAGAATGAGTTTTACGCCATAAAGGTGATGAAGCACCCTGTTTACGCTGAAGCAGCCTGGACATACTGCCCTACGCGGATGGTCCTCGAGCCTATATTTCATGCTGTGCTTGGCGGAGAAGCTCTGTTTTTCACGTTGAAGGCTCTGAAGTCCTCTGTTTACGCTGCTTTGCATCAATATGCTGCGTAGAGCTATCCAGCGTATTTTTCATGCTTCTACAAGACCCCCTTCAAAGCTTTTAAATTCCTCGTAATTTGAAATGCTTTGAATGAAGTATGACCCGTTCCTCGTAACTCAAAACATTTCTGAATGGAGTTTTAAAACGGTTGAGGCTGACTTTATGGCGGATTTATTGTGGATCGGTGCTCTCTCTCGCCTATAAAAAGGCTAAGGAGTTCTCATGTTCTTCCCACACTTCCTTCATCATACAAAGATGATGGCCGAAGTTCGTCGGGTCAACTTGAGGAAGAAAGAGATCATGCTCTTCCAGCATGTAAGGAGCCAAAAAAGATGGCGTATTCGAGCAAATGTCCTCTGCAACGATGGATCATGGAAGGATATCATAGCCTCCTTTGCTCAGGATAATCAACAACTTTGTATGGTGGTTCTTTAGGAGAGAATAAGAATCGCATTTCACCACGCTGCTTGCAAGTGGCACCTTCTTCCGTTACCTCCGTGGATGAGAGCAGCAACTAGCTCTGACCTCGGGTATTGAGTTCGATGAAATACCTCAACTCAATCTGTCACGGTGCACGGAGCATGGGATCTGCATAATTTAGGCAGGCCCAGTTTCGTATTCTCCCTCCATTTATCATTTTAGTCGGTTGCGGAAACCGACCAACTGCTGGAGGAGAGATGAAGAATTGGCGCCCATGCAAGAACCTGGTAGAGCAGATTCTGGGGGGTGGCCTTCCGACGACGACGAGAAAAATCCTTTTGTAGACGGGATTTCCCTCATATGTAATCATGAGAAATGAAGAAAAACCCTTGTAGATTGGATTTCCCTCATATGTAATCATGACTTTAATCTTTAATAAAATCGTCTTTCTTCCGTGCATATGATCATGTTGCCATACTTTGCTGTGAAGTCTGAATATGTGCAGCTTCGACACGTCTGATTCTTTACGCCGACTCTGTTTAGAAAGAGTGCTAGGTCCTGTCCTGTCTTTTACTCATAACTAGGGATGCGTAGAAAGCCGCTTTAGCATTCGAGTGTTCGAACTGTCCTGCTGTTTAGGAGTGAGAAACCGCGTAGAATTCTGAACTGTTACTTCTGATAAATAGAATTTCTTTATTCAGACATCATCTTCAAGAATGATTTCTCGAAAATCCTTTTGGGACAGGGCAAGAAATGGCTATTTAAACTGATTTGCCATCTTGGTAGATAAAATATTCAGACTGGAGTCTGGATGAACTTCGAATTGACCCATGAAGAAGAGTAATTTTTCAATGTTGAACTCTGTATGCTTCGGGTACTTGGGGTATCTTGAGGTCAAGAAAGGAGTATCTTCTGTGTGAACTCCTGTAATTGACCGCCTTAAGGATCGTTCAGATATACGCGTACTCTGGCCTGCGTATCTTTCAGATGCGCGGGAAGTCATGGAGCGCAAAATCGTAAGTTGGCAGCCTCTGAGCATAAACTAAACACCATCGAGCGTGAAATCATAGACTTGTAGTTCCTGAGCGTGAAGTCGTAGGTTTGTAGCCTCTCGAGCATAAAAGCTACCGAGCACAAAGGCATCCGGGCGTAAAATCCGACTTGTAGCTGTCGAACGTAAAGCCGTAGATTCGTAGATGTCGAGCGTAGAAAGCTCCTTAGCATAGAACTGTCATATGCATAGAAAGCTCCTTAGCATAGAGCGTAGAAAGCTCCAAAAAAATAAATCTAACAGGCTAATAATAAATAAATAATACAATAAATAAATATTTAATATTCATAATATTCAATTAATTATAAAATGACCAAAATACCCTTTTCTAGAAAATACGGTAGTGACAAGTCTATCCCCCTTAAAATAATTTCGTCCTCGAAATTTAAGGGTGATCGTACTCCTTCTAGGTCAAACCCCCAACAATCATAGTCTAATAAGGTCTTATCTCACCAAGAACAGTCATATGCAAAAAAATAACATGCATGGTCATGGTCTTCACCTGTCTTATTACTGTTGTCTCTGTCAGGGTATTCTATAGCTACACTAACTATATAACACAAGCATCAAAAATGTACTAAAGAATTAATCAATCAAAATAGATGATCGGAACAGAAAGAAAGAACAGACTCTCTAACCCATCACCTGTAGTATTGGTCTCCTCGACCGTCATCGCAAATGCTCCGCCCTGCCGAGATAGCTCCCTCTGTGGGTGATGAGCAATCTGTGGTGCTACAGGTGGCCTAACCCCACCTCTCTGCCCTCGATCTGCATCATGGCCTGGACGTTGAAGTGTCCAGAGACAATCCTTCACCATATGCTCCGTTGATCCACAATGTAAGTATGCTCCAAGTCTCTTCCGACACATCTCCCAAGTGTGCCCATTCTTCTTGCAATAGGTGCATTGAGGAGCTTGTTGCACCTGTCTTTGAGGCTGCTGTGGTATCTGCTGTAAAACCCCTATTTCAAAAAAAATCGTACTTATTATTTTTATTATTAATTAATAGTTTAATCATGGTAATTATGTGCTAAATAGGAGAAATAGATTTTTAATAATTTTTATGTTAGGTGTTCTGGCACTTAGAGGACTTGTGGGACCATCAGGAATTTTTCAGAATTTATTCCATGTAGGAGACCCCTTGAGCAGTTGCTAGCCTAACGATGTGCAATACCCAAATCTATAAATTTCCTTATGAGTATATATATATATATATATATATATATATATATATATATATGTATATACCAATATGTATATATATATATATATTTTATAAAGAAAAGGAAAGAAAGTATAAGAATTAATTAAGTAAGTATTAAATAAGTTACTAATCTAATAATATTAATAATAGTAATAGTAATAATACTACTCACCTACCAGATTTTGCTAAAGTTGCTCCTAGCAACTTACTGCTTGATTAGACCGGCCTCCCCACTTTATTCCTTCAGCAAATACTTACTATGGGCGGCTGTAACAAATATTTGATAAAGACCGCTAGCAACTTGATTACTTCCGCGGCCAAATCCAAACGCGTCCCTTTCTCTCTCTCCCTATAATATAAATATATATATATAGTTAGCTCTCATAAAACCCTAACCTAAATTTCAGACCTCCTCTTCCCATCTAGAGCCGTCATCGCAGCCAGAGAAGCCCCACCAAGCCATCCAACCATCCCGTCGACGCCGACCTCCCATCCTGTAGTTTCCCATTCGAGGCACCTTCGCTCCGGCGCGATTTCCGTCGACTCGCTCAACCAAACGCTGTTCCGTTTTTATAGGTATGATCTCCCCTCAACCCTCTCCAATATTCTTTTTATAGCAAACCTCAGAAAACGTGTGCCCCTAGGTGTAAATCAGCGTCCAAAATGGACGGACAAACAGAATTCTGGGATCACAGAATTCCAGAATGACCACCCGTATTGCCGAGTTCGTATCTCCCACCACAGAGATCCGAACTCGGTGATTCTTTTTGATACCTGTAGAATACCTGACCTAGTTTAATTTCTGTAAAATAACCCTAGGCTAATAGTTACTGTGGACATAGTTATATTCGTCACAAAACTACGCGCACCCACTTTTTCTGGTTTTCCAAAAGTTGGAAAACGGAGCGCGCCCCGCCAAACGGGACCGCGCCGCCATGTGCCAAGTGTACCCAATGGATAACACAGCATAACCGGACACGTGAAAATTCGTGGGGACTGATTCGGACGCGTGTACGCGCCGGAATCAGGCCGTATCCGTAGACACATTTCGTGTCGCCACTTTTGTGGAACTCGTACGTATTTTGTGCACGCTTGTCAGATTGTGACGAAACTTGCGCCACTGGACTCGTGGTAACGTGCTGGTCCTGTGACCCAAATTTCAGGCGATTCTGAGACGGTTGACCAGATCGCCAATTGGTAGGCCCACAGTTGACTTTTTGGACAAAATATTGTTCGGCTCATCCGAATCCACATTTGGACATACCGTTGGGTTCGTATTGACATCTAGATTTGTTTGACCTATAGTTTGTCCCATTTAGAGACTGTTACCCTTGACACGCTTTTCGGTGCAAAATGGGCCACACGTGGACCCCACTTTTACCTAAAATTACCGTTTTGCCCCTGTGTCCAAATTGGACGAAAGGGATATACTTTTTAGCTAATTTGCTCATTCCGGAAACGTTGGTGATATTTATTTCAGCATCCGGAGACATTTGTTCTGAGGCCATAGCTTCTGGTCCTGTGTATTGGACATTTGGACGTGATATTTTGCAGTTTCTTGCCAGGCAAGTATACCTTGCCATTGTACTGTATTTACATTCCATATGAGGCATGCATGTTTATTTTCTGTTTATTTAGTTCATTTATTTTAACTGCTATATAAACTGCGCGTCCAAGGAAACTTGGGTGCAACGACGGTGTCGTCGTACTATATTTTTATTTATGTATATGCATTAGACCTACTTTACGAGACTACCCCATTTTCATGAGGCATTTATGTTTTATTGTCCATGACACTATTCTTACACGAGTGTGAGTCACATGTAGGACACGGACTTGCGTACTCGGCTGGCCACTGGTACGTATAGGTCGTACGACGGATAGGGATAACTGCCAATAGAAACTTTGCATGCTAGTAGACCTGGCGGTTATTAGAGGTTTATCGTGTCATGGACATGACATGCTTAGAGCATTGGGTGGGGAGAACAACAAGTACCGCATTTGAGCTCCTTTACACTTTTTCTCCTGTACGCCCGGATTCTCCGCTGGAGATACGGGTCATGATGACCACTATATATTATGTACTATCAGGCGGGCCACCGGCGTTCAAAAGATGACGTGCCTTTTAGGCCCCTGGATCTTCAAAAGAGAACCATGCCAAATCCCAGTTTTCAGCCAGATAGCTCACTTGTGGGGAAAGGTGTTCTTAACTGCATTCACATAGATGGTTAGACGACCCCAATGGATGTTTATTTTCAGTACTTTATTGGCATGTGTTTAAGTATACTTGTTATGTCCCTCTGAGGACCTGGTCCGCTGCCAGGTGTACCTGTTCTTGAGTATTTGCAGGAGCGCAGATTTGGAAGGATATAGAAGCTTCGTGGATGTCTTCCCTTCGAGCCGTGATTGGTAGCTGGTACTTATATTGTTTGAGTGAGTTGTACTTATATTGTATTTACTTTTCCTATTTGAGTTGGTAGTGGATTTGTTTCCACCCAACTATCATCCTTAGATACTTCTTGTTGAGATCTAGTTTCATAGATACTGGTTATTTCTTTCTATATGATTTTGGTGGATGAGATTTAGATTTTCCCCTGTGACTAGTATTACATTTTTACCACTTGTGGATTTGATATTCATAATTCAGCGTACGTATGGATTTGGTTTCCATATATTGGAGTTGCCATATCCATGCGGCTGGCATGCTTACGTGTCCTAGTCCTACGTATTTTTGGGACTGGGGCGTGACATGTTTTTGTGGTGGCCCATGCAGGTCTGAGCATATTGTCTCGGTTAAGTTACTGTGCCGAGCAAGCCTGCACCTAGGACTAGAGTATAGGATCTCATCCACATTGACTATGATTCATCCTCCTCCTATCGGTTCTATTTGGAAATTGCATCATGCTTGATTCATGTGCTTCCCTGATAGTTCTTTAAGTATTGCCTTCTGCTAGAATATAGGAACCCCTGTTATTAGGATAATAATTATGGTAGCACACCTATTAAGAATACAACGAGAATATAGACACACCACTAAGTTTAGAATATCTAGTGAACCCTAAAACTCCTCATCTTTAGATTGGTATACCATTACCCCTTGATGTATTAAGAAGACTTGAGTAGTATAGACACTACTAGAGATAGTTAGAAGTTTTACCATAATGTTTGACCCTAGTATTGAGGAACCAATGGAGAACCAATATTGAACATTAGGACTGAACCTAACCTTCATAACTGGATAGTATTAGAGAACTATAAAATTTAGATCATTGCCTTATTATTAGTAGACAGCACCCTAGGAAGCCTAGAGGAATGTGATTAACCTTTTCCCTAATCATACCTCAAACATAGTAGCTAGCGTACCACTTCCCTTTAGGAACCATGATGCTATCTATAGCCACTATTTTAAATTTCATATCTTGTTCCTCTGAAACCCTAGCGCTCACCACTCGCGCGACGCCTAAATTATGATCTTCTTTTCTCCATCTTTCAATTCATGTCGATCTGACGCTTCTGATTTTAGACCAAGCAATTGTATTCTATGATAGGATATATGGTTTGCTAAAGTGATAGTTGTAATCTTGAATTTTGAATTTTGAATTGTTAGCCTTGTAGTTAGAACCTGATAGTTAAATTATTTAATTAGATTGTGATGATTATCCCTAGTTGTAGACCACGTAATTTGTACCCTCACCTCGATACACGTTAGACCCCTCCCCTTTAACGGCCAGTAACTCTTCTATCCTTACCATTGACACTTGCTTGTAAGTGCTATGACTAAGACTTAGGATGACCATTACCTACATAAAAAGGATACCCTAATCAGTACCAAGATCTCTCCTCATATACCCTAATAAGAGTTTCAGCTCTATTTACATGTGCAAGATTATTTTGTAGGATCCTCTTAAGACTATCACAGTATTAGTTTACATCTTCTAAGTTGGGTAGTATGCCTCACAACCTAGTATCACATGGTCCACTTGAGCCATCAAGGTAGTGTAACTGAATAACATTAATTGTATGACAGCATAAGATGACAGTGTTTATTCAAGCAATAGAGTTTAGAGGTCCATGCCCCTATGTGGTCGCCTAGCGACTTAGACAAGGAGGTTGTATGATAACCGTAGAGATTGTAGAGCCTTTTGTTATAGTTGCTTATGTTGTTTGTTTTTGCAAACTTGAATTATTTTGTAACCTCTCTCATCATAATCCAGCGTATCTATAATCTCTGTACTACCTTGACTTATGCTGCTACTATAGCCTAGTCTTTGCAAGCTTATTTTTATCGAGCTTGATCATGAGACATGTATTATTGGGGACGCCTACTGATACAATTGTCTAATCAGAATCAGTGTATTACGGTCTGGACAACCTTAGTACATTTTGGTTCGCCCTTCGCAATACTACTTTACGTGGATTGAGATATATAGTGATTAGTAGACGAATGTACTCGCCCCCTAGATATATCTGAGCACATCGGATCCATTACACATCCGTACTGATACGAGCATGTGAATAGGAACCACCAAAATAGGACTTCAATCCACAACTGCCTTGACAAATTCCCAATTGAATTCTTTCAAGCGCCATGATCTCCATACCTGCATTCTATTACCCCTTCCTTAAACTCCTTATTATTGATCTTTGTCTTCCCTTATTTCGGAAGGACGAAACTTCGTGCTTGGTATAATTTTATATGCAGATAGTACTAGATATACCCCATGGGTCGATCACATACTTGAGAATCATTCTTCGTAATTAAGGACATATCATATGTGATATGGTCGGCATTGAAGTTCGAGGATTGAATGACATAAGTAATTAAATTAAGGGATATTTTCTTAAGGTATATAGCCTTAGGTGATAGGTGAAAATTCTAAGTTGGGTAGTAGTGCATTGTCAACTCGGAAGAAATTTCTTTTAGATTATGATCGAGTAAGATTAGATTGGGAGAGGTTCAAGCCATTGTAATTTTGAGAAAGTTAGAAGGATGACTAAGATGATGAGGATCAATGAATTGATATTGAGGACCCAATATTTATACCTTAATTGCATGAATTAAATTTTTGAACAATGAAGGTAGAATCACCAATTTGAATTTAGAGGATAAATATAGAATTTCAGACTTGAATATTGGTGGACTGCATTTAAATTATTTTTTAATTTGGTGATTTGAATTAAGAATTAAAATTTTGGTTGGACGACCTATTTAAAATAATGAGGATGTGAATGGAATTTAAAGAGTTGAGGCATACAAAAAATTTATAAGTGAAAATAGAAAAATATTGGACTCAAACCACTTCTAAAGGAGATTATGATAGTTAGAGATCGTGAGGTAAAAGTTATATACTTATGTAAATCTTGGAGATGTTATGTGGATATGGATAAATTAAAACCAAGGGAGAAGAGATAGCCATAGGTTGAATTTTGATTGGAGCAGTGATCATCTTAACCTAGAAGTGATTGCAAGGGATATGAATAGGATTTTAGTTATCGCAAGAAGATTGTGACTGACTTGCCTTATTGTACATAAAGGATTAACCGATTCTGCCTTATTTCAATTTTGAGGACGACATTGTCTTAAGTTGGCTGAATTGTAAAACCCCCTCACCTAAGAATTTGACCTACTCGGCTTAGATAGTGAGACTGAGGCTAGCACGAATCCACTTAGAAATAGAACACGGTATTTTTATTTAAGTTTTACAACATGATATCACTTGACACGCCTTACCATTGTTACGATAAATGGAGCAAGTCACTAGTCACTGCCTTCCTACAAATTCTACACCCTTATCCTAGACATGCCCATCATCCAATTCTCATCTTTGTGCAATTTTCCAATTGTTGGACGCTTTTATACAAAAGAGCATTTATGTGTCCACACCATTGGACATGACACATGAAAAAACCTATTTTTTGCTCATATGGATTTTTCCATAATTTTTTTTTTTTCGGGATGTGCAACGTGCAACATCGCCCACCCCTTTAAACCTAGCCTTGCATTTTAAACAATGCAAATCTTAGACCATCATTGCATTCTTTCGTGGCTTAATTTTAATTTTGAGGACGAAATTTTTATAAGTTTGGTAGAATGTAAAACCCCTATTTCAAAAAAAATCGTACTTATTATTTTTATTATTAATTAATAGTTTAATCATGGTAATTATGTGCTAAATAGGAGAAATAGATTTTTAATAATTTTTATGTTAGGTGTTCGGGCACTTAGAGGACTTGTGGGACCATCAGGAATTTTTCAGAATTTATTCCATGTAGGAGAACCCTTGAGCAGTTGCTAGCCTAACGATGTGCAATACCCAAATCTATAAATTTTCTTATGAGTATATATATATATATATATATATATATATCTATGTATATACCAATATGTATATATATATATATATATATATATATATATATATATATATATATATATATATATATATATATATATATTTTATAAAGAAAAGGAAAGAAAGTATAAGAATTAATTAAGTAAGTATTAAATAAGTTACTAATCTAATAATTTTAATAATAGTAATAGTAATAATACTACTCACCTACCAGATTTTGCTAAAGTTGCTCCTAGCAACTTACTGCTTGATTAGACCGGCCTCCCCACTTTATTCCTTCAGCTAATACTTACTATGGACGGCTGTAGCAAATATTTGATAAAGACCGCTAGCAACTTGATTACTTCCGCGGCCAAATCCAAACCCGTCCCTTTCTCTCTCTCCCTATAATATAAATATATATATATAGTTAGCTCTCATAAAACCCTAACCTAAATTTCAGACCTCCTCTTCCCATCTAGAGCCATCATCGCAGCCAGAGAAGCCCCACCATGCCATCCAACCATCCCGTCGACGCCGACCTCGCATCCTGCAGTTTCCCACTCGAGGCACCTTCGCTCCGGCGCGATTTTCCGTCAACTCGCTCAACCAAACGCTGTTCCATTTTCATAGGTACGATCTCCCCTCAACCCTCTCCAATATTCGTTTTATAGCAAACCTCAGAAAATGTGTGCCCCTAGGTGTAAATCAGCGTCCAAAATGGACGGACAGACAGAATTCTGGGATCGCAGAATTCCAGAATGACCATCCGTATTGCCGAGTTCGTATCTCCCACCACAGAGATCCGAACTCGGTGATTCTTTTTGATACCTGTAGAATACCTGACCTAGTTTAATTTCTATAAAATAACCCTAGGCTAATAGTTGCTGTGGACATAGTTATATTCGTCACAAAACTGCGCGCACCCACTTTTTCCGGTTTTCCAAAAGTTGGAAAACGGAGCGCGCCCCGCCAAACGGGACCACCCTGCCGTGTGCCAAGTGTACCCAATGATGCACATAGCATAACCGGACACGTGAAAATTTGTGGCGACTGATTCGGACGCGTGTACGCGCCGGAATCAGGCCGTATCCGTGGACACATTTCGTGTCGCCACTTTTGTGGAACTCGCACGTATTTTGTGCATGCTTGTCAGATTGCGACAAAACATGCGCCACTGGACTCGTGGTAACGCGCTGGTCCTGTGACCCAAATTTTACGCGATTCTGAGACGGTTGACCAGATCGCCAATTGGCGGGCCCACAGTTGACTTTTTGGACAAAATAGTGTTCGGTCATCGGAATCCACATTTGGACATACCGTTGGGTTCGTATTGACATCTAAATTTGTTTGACCTATAGTTTGTCCCATTTAGAGACTGTTACCCTTGGCACGCTTTTCGGTGCAAAGTGGGCCACACGTGGACCCCACTTTTACCCGAAATTACCGTTTTGCCCCTGTGTCCAAATTGGACGAAAGGGATATGCTTTTTAGCTATTTTGCTCATTCCGAAAATGTTGGTGATATTTATTTCAGCATCCGGAGACATTTGTTTTGAGGCCATAGCTTCTGGTCTTGTGTATTGGACATCTGGACGTGACATTTTGCAGTTTCTTGCCAGGCAAGTATACCTTGCCATTGTACAGTATTTACATTCCATATGAGGCATGCATGTTTATTTTCTGTTTATTTAGTTTATTTATTTTAACTGCTATATAAACTGCGCGTCCAAGGAAACTTGGGTGCAACGACGGTGTCGTCGTACTATATTTTTATTTATGTATATGCATTAGACCTACTTTACGAGACTACCCCATTTTCATGAGGCATTTATGTTTCATTGGCCATGACACTATTCTTACACGAGTGTGAGTCACATGTAGGACACGGACTTGCGTACTCGGTTGGCCACTGGTACGTATAGGTCGTGCGACGGATAGGGATAACTGCCAATAGAAACTTTGCATGCTAGTAGACCTGGCGGTTATTAGAGGTTTATCGTATCATGGACATGACATGCTTAGAGAATTGGGTGGGGAGAACAACAAGTACCGCATTTGAGCTCCTTTACACTTTTTCTCCTGTACGCCCGGATTCTCCGCTGGAGATACGGGTCATGATGACCACTATATATTATGTACTATCAGGCGGGCCACCGGCTTTCAAAAGATGACGTGCCTTTTAGGCCCCTGGATCTTCAAAAGAGAACCATGCCAAATCCCAGTTTTCAGCCAGATAGCTCACTTGTGGGGAAAGGTGTTCTTAACTGCATTCACATAGATGGTTAGGCGACCCCAATGGATATTTATTTTCAGTACTTTATTGGCATGTGTTTAAGTATACTTGTTATGTCCCTCTGAGGACCTGGTTCGCTGCCAGGTGTACCTATTCTTGAGTATTTGCAGGAGCGCAGATTTGGAAGGATATAGAAGCTTCGTAGATGTCTTCCCTTCGAGCCGTGATTGGTAGCTGGTACTTATATTGTTTGAGTGAGTTATACTTATATTGTATTTACTTTTCCTATTTGAGTTGGTAGTGGATTTGTTTCCACCCAACTATCATCCTTAGATACTTCTTGTTGAGATCTAGTTTCATAGATACTGGTTATTTCTTTCTAAATGATTTTGGTGGATAAGATTTAGATTTTCCCCTGTGACTAGTATTACATTTTTACCACTTGTGGATTTGATATTCATAATACAGCGTACGTATGGATTTGGTTTTTATATATTGGAGTTGCCATATCCATGCGGCTGGCATGCTTACGTGTCCTAATCCTACGTATTTTTGGGACTGGGGCGTGACATCTGCTGTACTAGAGCTTGTACTAGAGCAACAATAGGTTCTGGCATCTGATATTGCTGCTGATAGGCTCCAAATTGTACTGAAAACTGCTGTTGTTGGAACCGCGACCTCTTTGTCGGTCCCGCACTACTATTGTTACCCCCAAATATATTACGGTCCCTCTTCGGCTTCAAGTTCCACTCCCGCTCGACCTTGCGTGCTTCCGAAAGTATCTCAGAATATGTCTCGTAGAAAGACGGAATGAGAATCTTGACTTCCCAATTCAGACCCTCGCGGAAACGGATAGCCCGAACTTCTGGCTCTCTCACTAAGTACTCCGCAAATCGGCTCAGCCTCCCGAACTCTGCGGCATACTCCTCTACGGACAAGCTTCCTTGTGTAAGGCTCTCAAATTGCCTTCCTAATTCCAATCTGTCCGTTCGAGCAAAGAACTTCTTCTTAAAGAGATCCTTGAATATCTCCCAAGACTGCCCCGCATCAGTAAGAATTGGCTCATTCCTGAACCAAGTGCGGGCAACGTCGAACAGTTGAAGTCCTACCGCATCAACCTTCAGATCCTCCGCAAGACGGGACACCTTCATGAGTCGCTCGATATCTTCAAGCCAATCGTCAGCACAGACTATACCTTCTGTACCCTTGAAAACTCAAGGCTCAAGCTTTTTGAAATTTTGAGTGTTGCCTGGCTTGATCTGAGTATCCTGTGGCTGTGGAGGAGCCTCTTTCTGAACTGCTGTTATAGCTATCTGATGGGCGTTTTCCATACTCTGCCGCATCAAATCTGACTGCATGTGCTGGGCTTCTATCTGTGCCCTCTGTAATTCCATCATCTCTCTAAATGGTGCAACCATCGGCGCGGTATCTCCTGAAAATGGAGGTGGTGGAAGTCCCTCCGAAGCAACTGGAGTAGTCCTCGGAACAGGTGGAGGAGAACCCCCGAAGGCAGCCAAGACTCCTACATGAACTGATGTCGTAGGAGGTACAAACCCTACTGCCTGAGTGGAAGATTGAGAGGTGGCAGACCTCGCAGAAACTACTCCCGATCGATGGGATCTAGTCTTCGGCGGCATCCTGAAGTCAGATCGAAACAAAGGAGATCAATTCGACACAAGATAAAATATCATCAAGGAAGGACAACAATATTCAAAGTATTCAGAAGGAATCAAAAGTAGCGATTCAATTCAGATTGGAATTTCTAGTTGTGATTAAGTATCCCTCTCTCTTCCTAGTATCCTATGTCCTATATCCTATCGCAGGCTCGCAGTAGTACAACTAAGTCGTCGCACTACCACGATATCGCAATATTGTGAAGCCTGACCTGCATGGGCCACCAAAAAAAATGTGTCACGACCCGCACCCGGTGTAGGGATGCAAGTCGGGAACAACGCCCAGCCTACGCCGCAGCGTCGGCGGTAGAACGCTGTCTTGGTCAACTATACTATCTAATTATCTCACTATAAAGCATAAACCTCCAATAATATCTCAACTCCAAGAAGAGAGTAATCAACTTAATTCAACACAATACTCAATCACATTTCTATGGCACGAGAAGATATCACAGAAGTCTAACATAACTAAGCAGTTAAAAATATAACAACAACAAATAGAAATAATATCCAAACACAAATATATGCCGGAAACAAACCCGGTACCAAAATGCTAAAGAGAACTAACTATGCTAACTAGTGAATCCGGCTAAATCTCTCAACAGACACTCCAGAACTAGTAGGTCCAAGTCTGCACCATCAATAGGCTGAGGTCCGTAGTATGTCGGACACCAATCTTCCGGATCCTCTGAAAAATATTTTCCAGTCAGGAATGGAGCGAAGTACAACCCAATAGCAGTTCCAATTAATTGACAAAAACTATAAAGCAGTAGAATAGAAGATGCTATCTACGATGAGGATATAACTGATAATCAAGAACAATGAGAGAATAGGCAATACTAACAACAAAATATAATCAATGCGTACAAGAATAAAGGAATAAACTATAATGTCAGAATAGAACAAGGTAATCAATGAACTGAATAATGGAATCTACAATAACTATGTGATTTGAGATACTAACTAAATATGTGATCGGCCTGGGAGATTCAATGATTACACTAAGGAGCTAACTCAACCATACGTGAATTGCATGGTTAGTTAGTAGCCAATGATTACACTACTAGCCGATAGTTTCTTGATCACATATTTAATTGGTATTTCCCCCGCCCCGACTGATATGATGGATCGAAACATGACACGTCACTAGCCAATGTATCCAATGTTTAATCTACAATATTCAATGTTATCCAATACCAACAAGGACAGTATCCGATACCATCTCCATAATCAAGGTAACATCCCATGACTAACGATCCAATAACAATACCAATCCGTGTACCATCGTGTCAAGAATCATAAGTAACATTTCTAAATACTTGAATTATAGTGGTAATCAAATAATGAAAACTATCAGAGAATGTACTCGCCTGTGGTCCAGAGCAAATGATGAAAAATAATGTCCGAACTGGTGTCACAAACCTATATATGAAATATTGCATTAATACAAGTTTTGGGGAAGAGAAATAAATTAAACTAGTCAATTTCTAGGTCATAAATTAATTTCTAAGTCAAAAGTCAAACTAGGTCAACTCTAAGTCAACTATGGTCAACTATAGTCAAATTATGGTCAACTACCTATTTCTAGGTTGTATGAGTCTAACTCAAAGATATTGGGCTCACACACTATGAATCTAGGCCATACAAGCTGCATCTTAGGATACTAAGATACCGTATCTCATGAAACACAAACAAGGGATAAATATAACACATATGTACATATCAAACAATATTATATATATAAAATCCTAATTACAAATGCTAAATGGATACCTTGGTTTCGAACCAACTTGGTATCGCAATACTATACCTCTATCTTGATACCCAAATCCAATACCTTGATTATCCTCCAATACCTTGATACTTACCTTGGCATCTCAAGGTAAATTCAAAACCTTATTTATACTAACTACCCAACAATAATTATAAACTACTATGTATTTAATATTTATATAATACTATATACCTTATTTTAGTCACCTTAATACCAACCCATAATTAGTTTACAACTATCCTATTACTTATGCCAATACCTACTACTCATACCTTGGTATATCTTGATACTTACCTTGATATCTCAAGGTAATTGCCAAAATCTCATATATATACTAACTACCCATAAATAATTACATATATCAATCCAATATAACTCTAGTATGTACTAATAGAATAATATTAACTACCAACTACATACTAACTATTAATACATATATACGTACATACATACCTACAAATATATAATATATAAAAGATACTCATAACAATTGATAACTAACTATTCTAATAAATTTATATGCTATAACTAAATATATACATATATAGTATACTATAATACAAATAGCAATTATGAACATATTTATATATATATTAATTACCATATATATATATATAAATACATATATATAACCCACCATATATATTTATACGATATACATATAAAACTATATATAACTATACATACACTTATACATAGTAAATTGTATAAAATACCACATAGTAACATACACACACACATATAGTAATATGTATATATAACTATACATATATGTATACATATATATAATCATACAATAATATAAATAAATAACAATATATAATATAACTATATATATAACCACATATAAATATATCTACTATATTATATATACATATGCTACCACTTATAAATATATATCTACATACATATATATATATACATATATAATCATATAATAACTATAAATAATCTAATTACTTAATTAAACATACACATATATTATATAAAATATATACATATATTTACATCCCTAACATATATTATAACATATATATTAATGCATGTAAAAGAAAGCTACATAATATATATTCTATTAATACATATATAATACATAGATCTATGATACAATAAACACTATAATAAATATACATAATACATATATAATGTATATAGATACATACACAATTATAATTCAAGAATTAAAGCACAATTAATTAGATCTACACATAAACACATAATAATTGGAGCGTATCACACTGTATCCCACTAGATCTAGGATACGCATGCGACATGAGTCCACCACACATCCAATTATACCCCGAAGGACACAAACAAATCACATATAATATTTATGAACAAAACAAAGTGTCAAATATAGATTTATATGTCCGTATCAAAATACGACATGTACAAAGTCCCGTGTCGGAGGGAAAACCTCCAAAACAACACGTATCACCAAATTGTTGGGATACGACCTACACGTACCCAATTATGGACACGACACTAGCCCCAAACACATAAACATATGCCAAATTGATCTATAGGATCAATTGACACACACAACAAAAAGTTATTTTCGGAATTCCCCCAAAATTGACACAAAAAGTACCATAACTTTCTTCATAGGCCTCCAATGAACACAAAACCAAATTCTATGGGTAGTACATACATATGGGTTGATTATTCATAATTAAATCTCAGATTTAAAAACTATTTTAAGGGAAAAAACTGAATTATACCTATTGGGAGATGGATTCCCAATGAAACCTCCAAAATTGGTGAAATTGGCCTCCAACTTGTAGATCCTTGCTCCTCTTTGTAGATCCTTGCTTCCTCCTTCTAGATCCTTGCTCTTCTAGTCTCCAATAGTGATTTGGAAAATAATTGGGTGAAAATTTGGAAGAGATTTGGTGGAATTTGGTTGAGAGAAATTCTAGATCTAGATTTGGAATAAAAAATGAAGAGAGAGAAAGTTTTCATCCCCTTTATATAGGCCTCACTTGCCCCCTCCCTTAAGCTACTATGTAAAGTCTAAAATATCCCTTGGGGCCTCTCATGAAAAAATTAATTAAGGAGAGAAGCTTCTAGTCCAATGGTTTAATTAATTTAATCATCCTCCTAATTAATGGGCTTTCTAGTTTGGCTCAATTCTAACAATTAATACATGTTGGTCCATGAGTCTAAACTAAACTAGTTAGGTCCACTAACACAAGTCCAAAAAAATAAATCTAACATGCTAATAATAAATAAATAATACAATAAATAAATATTTAATATGCACAATATTCAATTAATTATGAAATGACCAAAATATCCTTTTCTAGAAAATACGGTAGTGACATATAGCCTCTCGAGCATAAAAGCTACCGAGCACAAAGGCATCCGGGCGTAAAACCATAGACTTATAGCTTGCGAGCGTAAAACCGTAGATCTGTAGTTGTCGAGCGTAGAAAGCTCCTTAGCGTAGAAACCACGAACCTGCTTTGCGCGAAAAACTTTTCAAATTCGCTGACTGTCCGCCTTCTCTGAATAAATAGGCTGACGTAGGACCCAATCATAACCGAATATTAATTAGGGGATTTGGTTCGGGGTCTGAGGAGTCCATCCGAACTCTATATATATCCCAAGTTTTTGAGGGGAAAACTTTCCATCCGTCTTCTGCGAGAGAAAGCTTTCGACTGTTCGAGTTCTTCTCCGTTTCTTCTTCGAGTCTTCAAAGTTTCCAGCAATGGCCTCGAAGCAAGCTTCCTCCACTAAGGGAAAGAAGGTTGATTCTTCTTCTCGTCCTCCGCTCAAGGGAGAGCATCTCTGGTTGGACAAGGCAAACTTCATTCTGAGCGGAGCATCCCGCCGACGAGTAGTGCATCCGGCCTGGAAGGTAGAGCTTTTGGGAAAAAAAGAATGACTGAAAATTCTTCGCATACGTTGAACGTGACCGCGCTAGGTCGTCTCCTGTGCTGATAGCCTCTTTGAGGAAGATGATGCACGGAGACGTTTCATCTTTTACGCCCATATTTCTAATGTGTCAGCGTAAAAACTCTATTTTTCCGCAGTCGAGCGTAAAAGCTTTGACCGCCGAAAACTTGGTGTATAAAATTTGAGTTTTTTTACACTTTTGGATGAAAATCCTGGCGTAATAACTCAGTTTTAATCAGTCTGGCGTAAAGCATAGACCGTATACTACCAATCTTGAATTTTACGTTTAGGGAATGGGTTCCAACGTAAAAACTCAAGTTTCACAGTCTCGTCGTAGAGCACGGACTGTTGATCTTTTTACGGATACTGAAAGTCCTGTAATGTCTAGTTATAGGAACTGACGTGTTTGTCTTTTACTTTTGCAGTCAACTTGCATGAGTCTCCGCTAGCTGAAGTGATGTGATCTGCCGCCGGGATGCTGTACTCCAACTATTTGGAGGATCTGTCGCACGTGACATTTCCCATCTCCGGGCCCCAGTATCCCGAAGGAAGGGCAATTCTGATATCGGCTCAGGGCGAGCGAACGCTGCTAAACTTGATCAACGGGGAGCCCCTAATGTACGTTGACGGAGAGCAATACCTGAAGCCGGCTTTCCTCTTCGGGGATATGATTGACAAGCAGTCCCAGACAAAGCCCAAGAGAGAACTCTGGGTTTTCCCTGCCGAGGGTTTGGTCTTGTATCTGCCCAATATGCCGAAAGACTACCCCATCTCGGCTTTCTTCTATGCTACCCATCCCAGGAAGATGTCATGGACGCTGACTCCCGATCTTCACGGCAAGCCAGGGAAGATCTTTCATCTGAGAGGAGCTGACCAGGGGTCGTTTGTCAGCCGCCCTTCTGGCTCTGTGACGCTGTTCAGGGGGCTGTACCCGGGCAGTGTCCCGAGTGAAGATAGTTTAGTGATCCAGCCGGTCCAGTTACCGACTTTCTGTAATGATTTTATGGGGCATGGGGGAGTATACCCTAAGGTGAACCCTCGGTGTGGCGGGTGGATCACCTCCATAAATCTTCGATGGTCTCGTTTAGTTGATTAGGCACTGAAGCATTTCCAGACCGAGTTGGAGAACATTGGTCTGTTTGCAGCTGTGAGTGCCACCAGTGTTGGGTTACCTCCTAACCCTAACCTATTTTTGGCACTGATGGAGCGATATATTTTGCTTACCGGAACTTTCGCCACTCCATTGGGGGAGTTGGGATTGGCCCTGCATGAGATGACAGAGATCTCAAGACTGCCAATGGGGGACACTCCATACGAGGAGTATGTTCCCACGAACCGGGAGCTGGAGGGTTCAGACCCTCAGGTGGTGGAGGTCTATCAGGAGCTGATGTACCACTACCTCGCCTGTACCACTTTTTATGATGAGCCCTCAGATTTGTCTCACATCAACAAATGGATGTCCTATCTTTTCTTCCACCGGTCTAGGACTGCTAAGCCGGAGAAGGTATTGGAGGGCAAGGATCTGCCTGTGAATCCCCTGAGTGCGCTTAATGCTCAGGTAGTTGACGACCTCATAGTGGATGCTGGTGCTCCGGACCGGTTCCTCGACGAAGGGACGGGAAAGTATCCTGAAGGCACTAAGGCCTATAGCTATTTGAGGCGCTGTCGCAGGCCTCTGTCCAGGGAGGCTCAACTGGCTGGCCTCCTCTCTATATGGCTGTGTCGAGTAGTAGTGCCTGGCGTCGCATCTGCGGACCGCACTCACCGCAACACGTTGTGGCTTGCAGTGCGTCTGGTGTTCAGGGTAAGACTGGGCTTGCTCCCTGCCATGGTGTGCCGTATAGAAGCTGGCCTGAGGGCCATGACTGACGGGCTGCTCGTCGATGAAATTTGACGTGATAGCTTTCCCAGGATAGAATTACCATACCTGTATTTGATGGGGTGGTTAATTCTCCATAACCCCCGGGTGATGTCTTCCAGTTCCGGCAGTAGTTCGGGGGGTAGTTTCTTGTTGAACTACCGGAAGTCTTCCTGGAATGTGAACACAGTTATAGACTGTCGGCGGGCGCTAGGCTTCAGTCATAGTTGGAATCTTTTTTGCATCGTCCCTCCTATATATCGCAATCAATCGAGGATTAGGCTCGAGGATTCGGGTAGAGAGAAGACCATTCTTTCTCCCGAAGCTTTTAATTGGTTGGTCTGTATCAGACCATCCCACCTGCTGTACAAAAGCGAAGATCATTGCTTCTTGGAGCCCTACTTGCCCAGTCGGTTTGCCCGACAGTTTGGGTATGATCAGTTGCACGTGGGCAACGCCGTCACCAGCTTCAGGTCCAGAGGTGGACTCATTGATGGAGCGAGGGGATGGCGATATTTTATCATAGGCCGCACTGGGGCAATTTTTACTGTGCCCGTCATTACACTCTCCACGGAGCTGTGCATCCTGCATTCGTATGCCCAGTTCTATGTGGCAACGAACACCTTCCATCGTAATTTTGATATGCATGGAAGCTTTAGGGTGCCCTCTTCCAAGCTTGGGGGAAGAGTTGAAGTCCTCTCGGTTTCTTTCGATGAGGGTGAGGAGTCCGTTACCCCGGATGAGCCTCTAGTGTCGGTCCCTAGGGGTGAAGTACCTCTGCCTGCATGGGCTTTGGTAGTTCTTGGGAAGCGAAGGGCTCCTGCTCCCAAGAAGACTTCCCCTCATAAGAGGAAGAAGAAGATGGTAAATCATTCTCTCAGGATTCCTGGTATTGAGGCTCATGGAGGTGAGCTTGCATCTCCCCGCGTTGGGGATGATTCTTTGATTGGAGGTTCCTTGCCTTTTAGAGAGGGACCTTCTACAGTTCTGGCTGGTGGAGCCGGAGAATCTCAGCTGGACACTGGTGTCGCTGCTATTGCTTCAGGAAGTGGAGCGAGGTCACCTTCGGGACTGAGTATAATAAAGTTCCGTATACCTCTAGTCGGATCGGCATTGGGAGGGACTTCTGCCGCGCCAGCGAGCGCACCTAGCGCGATTCCAGCCGATGAGCCTCGGTTGGATTTTGAGGAGGACTTGGAAAACTATCTGTCAGCTTCTGTTAGCAGACCTCTTTCCCCAGGTATGACAGCTTGCCTAGCATCATTAAGAAATAATTTAGCTGTACAGGCTGCGGATGCGACATAGATGCCGTCGGCCACGGGTAAATGTCGTCTTCACGCCTTTTCTTTTAGGAAAGTTAACATTATGCTGATATTAACTTCCTTTCGTCCTCCTTTCAGGGAAAGACCTCTTTGGGGACAGCAATGTAGATGCGCCCTTTGGCTCTGGCGGCGACACGGATGTGGCTGATTTTGAAGAGGAAGCATATTCGGGTGCCGGCTCGCCTGTCGACGAGGTTCCAATATCTCAAGAGGAGGACGAGCTTGTCATTGCGACAATGCCTCCTTTGAGTATGCTGGTATCTTCGTCCGGTGTTGGCGCTTCTTCTTTCGTCGCACCACCTATTGAGGCGATGGCCGTGGCGACATCGTCTGTGGTTATTTCTGGAGGGGAAGTCACCACGATTACGGACACTCCCCGCGTTCATGCGGACCTAGTTACGCTGACCGAGTAGTACACCGGTATCTTCTACGCCACTTTGAGAACGCTAATGTCAATGGTGTTGGCGAAGAAGCTTGACTTTGCGTCGCTGAAGAGATCCTCTCGGTTCTCGATAGAGGCGATCAGGGAATTCGGTGATACCGGGGTAGCTGACGCGCTGGAGGCGATGGTTAATGGTTTGGAGCAACCCATTAACGAATACCTGCAGCTAGCTCGAGGCAACATTGAAGCTTTGGTCCAGGCCAGATACGACTCCTTGACTGCGCATCTTGTTGAAAAGAAGGAAGGTCTGAATAAATTCATTGAGACTAACCAGAAGGAGATGGACAAAGGAAAAGTCGTTTTGGAGGAGACTATCGCCCTTCAAACGAAGTGTCAGGCCGAGCATGACGGCAATGTAGCGAGGGTCCACAAACTGGAGACAAAGCTTGCTCAGGCCAAGGAGTGGGCTTCTCAGTCGTCGGAAGGTCTAGATATGGTGAATGGCCGACTGGTCGCAACACAACAGAACTTGGCGAGTGCAGGACTCGCCCGTGCCGGTCTCCTTCGGGCTAGAGCCAAACTGTCCCTCCTGATAGATGACGAGGCACGGTTGGAGCGGGTCCACGTGGATGTCTTGGATTCCGGGGCTGAGAGGATGGCCGTCTTGGCGCAGCAGCTTCGTGACCTGATCGCTCCCCCTTCATGATGTACTTTTGCTTTCGCTTTTCAATGTACTTTTGCTATTTTCTGGGAATAATAGAGAGGCTTTTCTTCTAACTTTTGTGGACCATCATTTTGGAATATAAATGACAGGTTTGGGTGAAAGTGATATCAGAGGTAGTATGGACATGATATACTTTCGGTAAGTTTTAGCAGAGCATATCTATTCAGAGGTCATATGGACATGATAGAATATGATCCAACTAGTTTCGTTTTGGAAGTAGTTTTGTCAGAATGAGGTCTTCGCCATGTTCCACTTGAGCAGAGGAGGTTTAAGCACAGTACCTTTTCAGGAATTTGCCACTGATAGGAGCCATTAGCAAATCTCCATTAGGCTGGGCTAACCTGTAAGCGCCGTTTGAGAACGTTGTCTCGATCACGTAAGGGCCTTCCCATTTGGGCTGGAATTTGCCTTTACTCCTGTGAGTAAGAATCATCGGCCTTCTTACAGCCAATTCCAGCCCGATGATTCTTACTCACAGGAGTAAAGGCCTTTTCAGGAATTTGCCTTTACTCCTGTGAGTAAGAATCATCGGCCTTCCTATCGAAATTGGCAAATTCCTTCTAGCCCTTGAAGCCTTAACAGGTTATTCTTTTCTTAAGTTAACTCATTAGCCACAGCTATCCTGAGTGACAAAATTTGAATTTCGATAGGAAGAACTACTTCACTCCCGTAGACCAATAAGTATGGTGTAAAACCTGTCGGTGCTCGGATCGTTGTGCGGTATGCCAAGAGACATTCTTCCAGCTTCTCGTTCTAATCTCTCTTGTTCGAAGAGACGAACTTCTTCAAGAGTTTGATAATGGTTTTGTTGAAGGCTTTCGCCAAACCATTAGCAGCCGGATAATATGCCGTAGAGGCCACGTTTCGTATCCGATTTTTATCGCAAAATTGGTGGAACACATGGCTGATGAACTGAGGCCTATTGTCATAGATTATCCTTCGGGGAACCCTAAAGCGGTAAATAACGTGATGCTTGATGAAGCTGGTCACATTAGATGTCTTTACCTCAGCAAGAGGGATCGCCTCTGCCCATTTGGAGAAGTAATCCATGATGGCCAGTATGAACCGGTGACCTCTGGAAGAAGACGGGTGAATAGGACCAATGATATCCATACCCAATGCTTCGAAAGGCCAGGATGCAACCGTAGGATATAGATGTTCGGACGGTTGATGTATGAAGTCTGCATGAACCTGACAGGCTCTGCATCGTCTGGCATATTGGATTGCGTCTGCGATCATAATGGGCCAGTAATAGCCCATTCTCCTGATACGATCCTGTAGATTAGGACCAGGTTGATGCGCCCCGCACATGCCGTCGTGAGCTTCATGGATAATTCGTTGTGCTTTATCACCAGAGAGACATCGTAATAATAGCCCGTCATAAGACCGACGATATAGGCATTGTGATGATGCGTCGAAGTAGAAGCGTAATGATCGTCTTTTGACATATATTGCTTCTTTAGATCTTCTGGCAAGATTCCGTATGCTACAAAATCTATAAAGGGACTTCTCCAGTCTCTTCTGGGCGGATCTGCGTCCACCGTGTAGCAATGTTCTATGTGAAAGTTATTTTTCACACAGAATAAATCTCTGTTAAGAAGGATTTTCGAATTCTGTCTTCTTATAGGAGTAGCAAAATCTGCAGCTAGACTTGCTAGGGCATCAGCTTCCAGATTCTGAGATCGAGGTACATGCTCAAGGAAGAATCCCTTGAATGTTATGGCTATCTCGACCGTTGCTTGGTGATAGGGGATAAGGTCGGGATTTTGGACTTCATATATCCCTCTGACTTGATTGACGATCAGCAGAGAATCACCGAAGGCTTCTAGAGATTCGACCCCCAGCTCTTTAGCGACTTGGAGTCCAATTAGTAGAGCGTTGTATTCTGCCACATTGTTAGAACAGGGCTCGTTAAGAGAATATGCTCGGTAGATAACAAGTTTATCGGGAGTGACTAGGACGATCCCTACTCCTGAAACTACGTTTCCCCTGGGACCAGTCCTGGAGGCGCCATCGAAGAACAGTTGCCATGCATCACCTTCCGTTGTGGAATTACACTCTGCAACTTCGTCGGGAATGTTCTCGTACAGTTTGGAGGCCTCCGGGATCGGATGAGCAGCTAGAAAGTCAGCCAATGCTTGGCCTTTGACGGATTTTTGAGGGACGTACACCATGTCATATGGCGTTAATAACATCGCCCAAGTCGCGAGTCGGGAATTAAGAACACTTGGTTTGTTCATTAGTACCCACAGAGGATTGATCCTGGAGATGATGTGAATGGTTTGGCCTGTGACATAGTGTCGCATTTTCTGGATAGCGAACATCAGGGCCAAGCATTCTTTCTCCACTGGGTTGTACCGGTGTTTGGCTTCGACCATCATCCTGCTGAGGTAGTAAATAGCCTGCTCATGGTCCATGTCATTCTTTTGTGCAAGAAGAGCTCCCAGAGAATGATCCATTGCTTGAACATATAGCACGAATGGTCTTCCTATGACGGGGGGTACCAGAACTGGCGGGCTAGTGAGGTAGCGCTTGGTATCTCTGAACGCTTGCTGACAGACTTCGTCCCACACGAAGGATACACCTTTCTTCATGAGACGAGAAAAGGGCTGGCATCTCCCGGAGAGGTTGGATATGAATCTTCGGATATAAACCAGACGACCTTGAAATTCCCTAAGTTCCCTCAGATTGCGGGGCGGTCGCATTTCTAAGATGGCCTTGACTTTATCAGGGTCCACTTGAATGCCTTTGGAGGTGATGACAAATCCCAGAAATTTGCTGCTAGATACCCCCAGAAAGGACTTTGTAGGGTTCATTTTGAGTTGATGTTGGCGCATCAATTCAAATACTGTCTTCAAGTCTTCGATGTGATTATCCCTGAGGCAGCTTTTGAAAGCAATATCGTCCATGTAACACTCCACTGTCTTGCGTAAATGCTTATGGAATATGTTACTCATAGCCCGTTGGTACGTAGCCCCGGCATTCTTTAATCCGAAGGGCATGACCGTATAGCAATATACCCCCAGTGGTGTCCGAAAGGCGGTATGCTTCTCGTCTTCAGGATGCATCTTGATCTGATTGTATCCTGAAAATCCGTCCATAAAAGACATACGTTCAAAACCGCATGTGTTGTCGATCATGACGTCTGTGATAGGAAGAGGGAACTCATCCTTGGGGCAGGCTGCGTTCAGATCTCGGTAATCGATACAGATCCGTACTTTTTTATTCTTCTTCATGACCGGGACTACATTGGCGACCCAGTCGGGATGTTGTTCCTCACGGATAAAGCCGCAGGCTATCAACTTCTTGACTTCAGCTTCAATGGCGTCCATCATGTCCGGGCGGAACCGGCGTTGGTGCTGCTTCACAGGCTTTGAATCGGGCAGTATATTGAGTTTATGAGTAGCTACCTTTGGATCAAGACCTGGCATATTCTAATAATTCTACGTAAAGACGTCGATATATTCTTTTATCAGTTGGATAATTTCTTCCCTTTCTTCTTCGGAAAGGTTGTTACTGATAAATATCGGCTTTTGTGAAAGTTTATCCCCTACGTCAATCTAGATAACTTCATCTTTAGTGGGAGGTTCTCTTTGCTCGAAGCGGAACTCCCATTGTGTATCCATCTGCTGAGCCCAAGCGTCATTCTCGAATGGTTCGGATTCTTGTTCGTCTGATTTGAAGGAATCTGTCGCTACTATATTTGCTGATAATGTTTGCTCGAGAGCGTGAGATGAGTCGGAGGGCGATGCGCCATCTTGAAAAGGGAAAAAGATATCCTCATCTGACGTGGAAGTCGTAAGGGAGGTGTCATACCCTAACTCGAAATGGGCTTATTGATAGTGGGGATTGCCGAGCAGCGGTATTCGTCTGCCTTTCCCGTAGTTGAGACCTGGTTCCATCCTCAAGTTATAACCCATATTTTGCATGATCTTCAAGGCTTGCGGGCTGTACCTGTGAACATGCATTTCGCCAGAGTCGTCATCGAAGGAATCCTCTTGTATAGTCTGTTCGTTGCGCATGCGGCCGAAGACTATTAAACGCTGACCGTTGCGGGCAGGTGGAACAATGAAGATAGAATCCTCATGTGGTCCATACGTCGTGGTGACATTGGATGATGACGTCACTTCCCATATGTACGGATGATAGGAATCAATAGCTGCCAAGAATTTTCGTGCTATAGGCTCTATATCGTCATGGGGAGAGGGTTCCTGATTTGGAATTTGAGCGTCGATATACTGGAAAAGAGGTCCATTATTATTATCAGAAACCGCATTCCTGGTTGCATTTACATCACTCGGCTGCTTGTTGCGCCAAAGGTTGATAATTAAGGGCGGAGGCTTCTGGTTTAGAGTGATCACTAGAGGATCACCTCCTTTCCCTGACCTGGTCTTGTTCAGGTGAATAGCCATGGGCTCTGTGGCTTTTGGATGGGTAGTCCATCCTTTCACCTTGATTGACAGAGGTTGCTTGGCAAAAGGTTATTCAGGCTCCCGGTGGGATTCCTTCTCTGCTTGGGCTGACACCTCTTTTGTGTAGTCTTGAGAGCATAACACGGCGTCGGAGTAGTAGGATTCTACTCCTTTAAACGGGTTTAGGTCAGCAACCTCCGTTTGTACTGTCCCTTGGGCGTCTACATATTTGAAGCATTGATGTAGGGTCGAAGGAACGATGTTGTGGTCGTGGATCCATGGTCTTCCCAGCAGGATGTTGTAGGACACCTCTGAATCGATGACGTAGCATGTAGCGACCGATCTGAGGTTGCCAATCTGGATCCTCAGGCGAATTTTTCCCAATGGCTTACTTCTTCCGGCATTGAAACCCATAATAGTGGTGGTGGTGTAAGCCAGTTCGCTGGTAGGAATCCTTAACGGTCTGAGCAGACTATGAGGAATGATGCTGATTGAGGATCCCGGATCTATGTGAATCCGGTCGACCTCCATGGAACCGATGTACCCGGTGTGATAGAGGAGTCTGTCATGCCTGTTATGTTTTAACAGCATGTTGTCTTGAGTGAAAGTGATGTTTGGAACCACCTCCATCACACTGTGGCATCGGGGACACGCTACGGGTTCTTCGTCGGGGGACTTGAGTTGGGTCAAGTATGTATCCGCCTGCATCAATGCCTCACTCAGGGTTAGACGAGTGTCTTGGGAGAGCCTGAGTAGCTCGAAGATGGAAAACCTGGCCGGTGTATTAGCCAGTTGGGCCAAGATGTCGAAGTTGTACGGCTTCTCTAAACCTTTATTTTGAATATTTTTCACAGGTTTATCGAAGCGCACTTCTTTTTGCTTTCCCTTATCCGCCGAAGTTGGTCTCGAAGGACCGGCCTCTGGTACGGCGAGCTCTGGTTCCGAAGGCTTGGCAGCTGAAGCGTCTGCAGGTGCATCTTCCTGACTTGCTCTGTAGTCCTTGAGGTAAGCCTTCCCTGAATTGGTTGCTGTGGCCAAAACCTCGTCTTCGTCTGATGTCGAAGAAGTTGCAACCTATGGCAGGGCTTGCATTTGGAGTTCTTCCTGGACTTAGCCTTAGTATCATTAGTCTCTTTTTCGAGCTCCGACACCAAGTCTGGGTGAACCCACATAATCTCGCCTCTCTGGGTAGTTAAGGGTAACATGTCGTGATTTTGACCCCTAGCCGGAGGAAGATTAACGATGTTC
Organism: Iris macrosiphon; assembly: GCA_036927795.1. NCBI lineage: Eukaryota > Viridiplantae > Streptophyta > Magnoliopsida > Asparagales > Iridaceae > Iris > Iris macrosiphon. The sequence goes on from JAYESA010000002.1 coordinate 56,618,548, forward strand.
ATCGTTGTCCAGGAAATAGGTGTAACACCGTCCGGTACTTCTTGGGGAGGCAGATTGCCAAATTGTAGAGAGATCATGTTGGCCGTGACCATCTTCTCGCTATTGTGCAGGGTGATGGCTTTAGCATCGATCAGCTCTTGGATCTTCCTTTTCAGTATGTAACACGCCTTTGTTGGGTGGTGTACGTATCTGTGGAAGATGCAGTACTTGGGGTTGTTGGCACTACCGACTTCACTGGGCTGCCTCTCCTCCGGAAGGGTGATCTTGCCACTTTTGACGAGATACTCGAATATACTCGGAATATCGTCGTCGTCGAAAGAGTATACTTCGACGGGCATGGAAGTCCCGGGTTTCGTCTGCGCCGTTGCCGCAGTCTTCTGTCTGGACGTATTGATTGCCAAAGCTTCTTTTCCTTTAGAACTACGAGGATGGTCGCCGTTGGGGGATGACCTCTTGCCTCTGTCAGAGGTAGAGATCATGATGCCATTGTCACGCGCCTTGCGACTATTGTCCTCGGTGGCTACCGCTGAGATGATGAACGAGGGCCAATTATGGAACTGATATGGTCCTGTGAACACCGAGATCACGGGAAGAATGTTCTTCCTGCAAATATCCACCAATGCTGAGTCTGGAACTCCTGGAGGCATATGTAAAGTGGCTGGGCAAAAACATTCGACGAAGGTACGAACGTCCTCCTTCTCCCTCTGTTTGACTTCGATGAAAGAGGACATAGACATATCCATTCCTTCCTCGTAGAATCATGTGAAGAATAAAGCCTTAAAGTCTTCGAAGGAAGTAATGCAGTTGTCCGCCAGGCTGTGGTACCACTGGTAAGCTACTCCCGAGAGACAGCCCTTGAACACCCGGGTGAGGAGGGCGTCATTCCCTTGTACCAACACCGTCATCATACTGAAATAGTTTATGTACTGACTTGGTAATATTTTTTCCTCGAACAGGGCCATGGTCTGAGGTTTGTACCTCGAAGGAAAAGGGACCTCCTCCCAGATAGCTGGGTATGGGTGGTTGATTCCCAATTTCTTGAACTGATCTTTGTGCTTCAAGGCGTCAAATTGGGCTTTCAACTCCCGCACTGCTTGCATCAGATTTTCAGCTGGTAGCGAGACCACGGAATGGTGCAGAGTCGGTTGTATCGTGACTCCCGCAGGAGGTAGTACATTCTCCGAGTGAGGAAGTGAAGGACCAGCTGACTCTTGATCTAGAGCAGGCTCTTGGATCGTGTTGGATGGTGGTAGGTCCACCCCCACACGTATCTGAGTAGGCGGGACCGATGTTTGAGCCATAGCAGCCGCCTGTTAAATTAGCATCATTTGGTGCATATTCTCCATCATGGATTGCATTTGTTTCAGAGATGTCTCTAGTGTAGTAATACGTTGCTCAGCGTTCCCTGATGGCGAGGCTTCCTTATGTTCATCTCCAATGGCATAAACTCCCATCTCCCTGGGTGTCTTTGAAGGATGAGTATAGGTCGCTGCAGAAGTTGACTCTATACTCTCAGTATCTGATTCGGGAGACTGACGACCTCCAGCATCAGAATCAGAAAAGCACGAAGTCAGTTGTCGTGACTTTGAACGAGTGTTCTGGAATACCCTGACTTCGGTGTCCCTAAGGAGCATGTTGAATTTCCTTCGGCTCGGAGTTCTAGAGGACGGACGTCTTGAGCTGAGCTTCCTCCAGGTATATGTAAAGCCATGTTCACAGATGCATGCGTGGGCTCTTCTTCTAGGAAAGATGGAGAGTAGCTCAGCCGGTCGAAAACCGGTCATTTTGCTTTAGAACAACAACAATTAATTACAATCCTGTGACTATTACAACAGTGCTCGCTAGGAGGCGTAATAGCCACGCTGGAAGATTCCCTCTCCTTGTGTTTCTGGATTAGATACTTGCGCAGGTCAGGAGGAGTTGCAGAAGAAGAAGATGATGGCTTATTCCTTCTATTCCCATTGGTGGGCATGCGGATGATGGGAGCCATAGTCTTCCCTGTGCCACCCGTATACAACAGGTTGGCCATCTGGGTGGCGGATAATCCCCGGGAAGGATATCTTTCAGCAACTGGAGCCTTCTTTACGCTTAGGGACTTCGCCTGGCGTAATTTGGAGCTTCGCTCTGGTTGGCATAAAGCAGAGGATGTCCTCAGGCGGCCATCAGCTTCTTGCGTAATTCGGAGGGCGTGCAGATTGTTCCCTTGCTGGTGTAAAGGCCAAAAAGTTGAGTAGTCTGCCGCTTGCTTTCCCTTGCGGAGATTACAGGGATCATCTGGTTCTCCGTAGAGGTCAGATGTTGTTTTATGCGCAGAGCGTGTCTTGTACTTCTGATTTCATGCTGAGGCTTTATTAGGAGTTTTGTCTGTTCCACCAGGGACGGGAGACTGAATTTCACGCGCAGAGCGCGGAGTATACTTCTGGGTTAGCGCTGAGGCATTGCCAGAAGTTTTGTCTGTTCCGCCAGGCATGAGAGACTGAACTTCACGCGCAGAGCGTGGAGTATACTTCTGGGTTAGCGTTGAGGCATTGCTAGAAGTTTTGTCTGTTCCGCCAGGGATGGAAGACTGAATTTTACGCGCAGGACGCGGAGGGAGCAATGCTACAACCTTATTGGTCGGAGAGATCGGAGAGTCCACAGGAATGGTAGAGGATGTCTTGGGCATCCAGACCTTACGTAGCTTCCTATTGTTTTGGATAGAGAGAGAGTGAGAGCTGCCCCTTGTTAGGAGCATATCTTCGTAGGCAGACTAGTCAAACTGGATGACCAGTGTCTTCTTCACGGATCCCACGGATACCGTATCGTGTTGAGCAATAGCTTCCTCATCAGAAGAGAAAGATGTCCCCAGCAGAGTCGCCATATTATTTAGGATAATAAACGAGAAAAGATTTGATGAATGCGAGAAAACGGGGTCTGTGCGAAGACCCGCCCTTCTTTTATGTTTACAAACAAGATTGTACAAATTTGATCCTACACGAGGATGTCTAAGTACAATTTATTTAATCTGGGTAAATATTGCTATAGGTGTCTGATCTGCAGTCGATCACTTTATCTCTTGGACCACACGATGTTGAAGAAGTGTCGTGGAAGACAGGTAGCAGCTCCGAAGGTTGCTAAAGAGGGTGGATGCCCGATGCCAAAGTCGTCGATCCCTTCTCTTTGCCTGAGCTCTAGATTCTCCTCTCTCTCTCTCTCTCTCTTCTCTTTTTCTCTAATTTGTAGGCCTATTTCTGATCGTTCGACCGACTTCTGATTTTTCAACCTTTTCCTTTGTTGATAGAGGTCTCTATTTATAGAGTTTTAGTGACAGTGACCACTTAGTCGGTGTAAAAACTGAGTAGTGGAAAGTACAACACCCTTTTACACAACAGTTAAAATAACCAATGCATGCGTATAGATGATCCTTTGAATGAGCGTGTGACGCGGGTCCAACTAAGGGACAAAACGCGTATAACTGCTACGAAGATCACGGCATAGAAGCCACGTAGGTAGGTATCCCTCATGTAGAAGAGGTTGGCATAGAAGCCAATGTCTATCACCATGGCATAGAAGCCAAATAGTTATCAAACTGGCATAGAAGCCGAATAGGCGTAGAAGCCGAGTAGGCGTAGAAGTCGAGTAGTCATAGGGGCCGAGTGGGCGTAGAAGCCGAGTGGTTATAGAGGCCGAGTGGGCGTAGAAGTCGAGTGGTCATAGAGGTCGAGTGGGCATCGAAGCCGAGTAGGCACCGAAGCTGAATAGGCGTAGAAGCCGCTGCGTAACGTGCCAGAGTGATGATGTGGACATCTTAGCCGGAATTACGGCTCTTGGAGATAATCAGATCTCTTGCATTAAATACAGAGATCTGCCCCTATCCTGTGCATTAAATGCAGACGCTTGTCTTTAAGATTTGCCATCATTCTGCGCATTAAATGCAGATACGCACCTTGAATCCTGTGCGAAGAGTAACTGCTGTCGTGGCAGTCTGTTCGTCTTCTGCGGAGCGTAAGGATCTCTCATCTGCCTGTGTAAAACTAGGCAGCGTATCCCTTGTATGCGTAGGAGCAGCTCTCGCAAAGGGGATGTCACTAAACGACGGTTCAGTGACATTTAATCAAATCTCCTGCATTAAATGTGGAGATCCGTCATCATCCTGCGCATTAAATACAGAGGCATATTTTAAAGGTCTGCCACCCTTCTGTACATCAAACGCAGAGACGTGCCTCAGGCATCTGTCAGTATTCGGCGCATTAATTGTAGAGACGTGCCTTGAGGGCCTGTCACCACCCTGTGCATTAAATGCAGAGACGCGCCTCGAGTTCCGTACGGAGTGCAGCTTTTGACGTGGCAGGTGGTTTGTCTTCTACGGAGTGTAAGGGGCTCTCATCTGCCTGTGTAAAACTAGGCAGCGTAATCCTCTGTGTACGTAAAAGCGGTTTACGCAAGGTAAATGGCAGTAAATGACAGCCTGGGTTGCAGTGTCGCGCCATCATTATAGCCGTCGCCTGGGTAGTCGAGCAGTATCCCTTTGTTAGAAGTCGAGATGTCAGGTTCATTGCAGGATCTGACAGGTTTATTGCAGGATCTGACAGGTTCACTTCGGAGAATATGAAGCGTCCCTCGTACACTTCAATGATGCGTTGAAAGAGGATGAGTTTTACGCCATAAAGGCGATGAAGTACCCTATTTACGCTGAAGCAGCCTGGACATACTGCCCTACGCGGATGGTCCTCGAGCCTATATTTTATGCTGTGCTTGGCGGAGAAGCTCTGTTTGCACATTGAAGGCTTTAAAGTCCTTTTTTTACGCTGCTTTGCATCAATATGCTACGTAGAGCTATCCAGCGTATTTTTCATGCTTCTACAATATGCTCATATTTTCTCTCTGGAATAGGTAAAGACTAAAGCAATCCACCTGGACTCAGTCTCTCCGCCATTACCTGCTGGCATACTAGACATCTGGATACGAAATGCGCCACCTTCCACTTTATACCATACCACCAAACATGCTCCCTCATATTTTTAAACAACTTGTTGGCCCCTGGATGCATAAAGTACTGAGATAGATGCGCCTCCTGAAGAACCTCCTCACGTAAAGCTCTACTCGGCACACACAATCTGGTACCGTGCCATAATGATCCATCCTCAGCAATAGTGAAGTCCTCTGCCAATCCCATCCGGACCTACGCTCTGATACTCCTCAGAGACTATTCTTCGAATTGTGCAGCTCTGATTCGGTCCATCAATTCTGACTATATCTATAGTCCCCACATGTGTGCTATAATTTTAGAAACTAACACCTCAATACCTAAGCTATCAAGATCGACCAATAAGTGTTTGTCCCTCATCAAGTATATAGCCACTGCATCCCTGCTCAAGACATCAACGACTATATTGGCCTTCCCTGGATAATACTATAAGGAAATGTCAAAATCCTTCATAAACTCCAACCACCGTATCTGCCTTATGTTGAGCTCTTTCTGTGTAAACACATACTTTAAGCTCTTATGATCTGTGAAGATCTATACATGCTCTCCATACAAGTAGTGATTTCAGAGCTTTAGAGCAAAAATGATCGCTGCCAACTACAAATCGTGGGTAGGGTAATTCTTCTCATGAGGGCTTAATAGCTTGGATGCATAGGCAATCACCTTTCCGTTTTGCTGTAACACACAACCCAAATATTTACCCGAAGCATCGCTACAGATGGTAAATTCTTTTGTCCCCGATGGCAACGTCAAAATTGGAGCTGTGGTCAACCTCTTCTTCAGCACCTCAAAAGTGGCCTGACACTACTTTGTCCGATAAAATCCATGTCCTTCCTGGTCAGCCTAGTCATCGGCTCTGCAATCCTGGAGAAGTCCTAAAAAAATCTCTAATAATAGCCTACCAATCAAAGAAAGCTCCTGATCTCTACCATTGAACTCAGAAAGGAAATGGCTGATCCTTCTCTTCTACCAAATCTCCACAGGAGAGTCCCTCGGTATGCTCCACTGCTCCTTTAGAGAACTCAAACTCTGGCTCTCCTGGCGGTCTGAATAAAACTCTGCCTCCACGATAATAGATACTAGCATGGTGACTACTCAACTAATCCATCTCGAATATAATATCTTAACTCATAAGTGGCATTACGAGTAAGCACGGGCTCAACTCTCAACCTTCCAATGTGACTCTCCGATGCTTGCAACCATCACTGACCAAGATAATGCCACCCCCGGTCGTGATCTTGCAAGTCCTCGTCAATGGTTCAGTCTTAAGATGATGCTTCAAAGCAAAATATACAGATATAAAACTATGTGAAGTACCAGAATTAAATAAAGCATGGGGTGGAAAAGAATCAAGAAAGACTGAACCTGAAATGACATCTTCGACTGGCTCATTCTCCTTAACAGTCATAGCAAAAGCTTGCCCCTACTATACACCTCTATGTTATTGTTGGTGTTGTGCTAACCTCTGCTGCTGTGTCGGCAAAGGAGGTCATCTTTGCTGTCCAGCTGGTGGCCTCGCAGGTGTTCTTTGTGACTTTGCTCCTTCCTGAGCTAGATGAGCTGGAGCCTAAAGACAATCTCTAAGATAGTGGTCTACTAATCTGCAGAACAATCACTTACCCAATCTTATTCTGCATGTATCCTATCCATAACCCGACTTCATGCAGAATAGACAAGGAATAACTGGCTAAGCTGGCCTCTGAATCCGGTATGCCCGCTGTACTGGTGCTCTAAACGGTGCAGTTAACTGTTGCCTCTGAGTCTGGAAGTGCCTCTACTGCTGCTGAAAGTGAGGCCATTTTGCTAGGCCCGTACTACTACTAGCTCCTAGAGTATCCCTCATCCTTTTGGAGCCGAGCTCCAAATCATCCTTTGTCTGTTGTGCCTTCGGTAGAATCTCCTCAAATATAGCAGTGCGTTGTCCACTAGTATGAGATTTGATCTCCCTTTTCAGACCCTTTCTGAACTTCCTGGCCTTGCCCCGGGGATTCTGCCTCTCCACAAAGCAAACCCATCTGCAGAACTTCATCGCGTACTTATCCACTAATATGCTACTCTAGATGAGGTCCTGGAATTGACTCTCCAGGGAACTCATAGCTACGTCCGGAAAGAACTTACCCTTAAAAAGTTCCTTAAAAGCCTTCCAAGTCAGTCCTGGTGCTGTGATCCTCGGGTCTATCATGAACCATGTCAAAGCAATATCAAATATCATGCTCCCCGCTGCCTCCACCAGAAGGCTCTCTGGAATCTGCGCCAGCCGCATATTTTGTTCAATGTCCTCGATCCAATCATCCGCATAAAAAATCCTCTTGGTGCCCTTAAAGTCCTTAGGGCCCATCCTCTTGAAGTCAATGATAGTTCCCTGATTGGCTGTTGTGGGGCAGGATAAGGTGGTAGAACTTGTGGTTGGACTGAGGCAACCCTCTCTATTACGATGAGTGTTGGATAGTGGGCATTCTCAATGTCCTGTCGCATCACCTGAGATTAACGCTGCTAGGCCTCCTTTTGGGCCTCTGGGCCTCCTTCATCTACTGAATAACGCAAATATCTGTACCGGATCAACTGCTGGTGGGGGTGGTGGAAGCTCATTTTTACTCTAGGAACGGTCCTATGTATTGGAGGTGGAGCACCACCGAAAGCTGCTGCAATAACTCCCACCTGGACTGGGGAAGCAGCCCTCTAAGTTGGAGCTGATGGAGCAGTGTCTGTTGTTGCCTTCCTCGGAGGCAACGAAGTGACCGACCACGCTGACATTGCACCTGAGTTTTGGGATTGCGTGTTCGGCGATATCATGAAGATAGATTGAAACAAAAGAATCAATATTAAGTAAGATACGATATCATCAAAGAATGACATAATTATTCAAAGTAAACAAGCATTAATAGTGATAAGGATAGCAAAAGCAATAAGTTGGAAGTGTTCCTATATGTGATTGTGTATACTCTCATCCTATATCCTAAAGCAGGCTCATAGTAGTACTCTCATTCTGAGCAGTACTACAATATCACACTAATTATGATCTCGAGGACCTGCATGGGCCACCACAAAAAATGTGTCATGACCCACACCCGGAATGAGGGTGCGAGTACGTGAACAACACCAAACCTACGATACAGCATCGATAGTAGAACATTGTTTGGGTCAACAATACTATCTAACATCACACACAATATATATATTGTACATATCATGCCATCTTAAGTCCAAATGGAGGAATAATATGATGATATAATAATGGAAGACAATACTCAATCAAAATATCAAACTAGAGTAAGAAATAGCATGATATAGAGTAAAGAAAAGAAGTACAAGAGTCACAAATACAACACCAAGTCTAGCATCTAGTTACAATCATAATAGTCTCCAACATAATAATGCATGCCAAGGCTCTAAAGAGTCAAATACAAGCCAATAATAAAAGCTAAATCTCGTATGTGTCTAGTGCTACATCCTTCTATACTAGAGGTGCTATCTCTCTTGCTGGCTCACCATGTTGTGCCTCATAATATGTGGGACACAGCCCCTCTAGCCAGTCATCTAAAAATATATCCAATCAGGATTGGACCAAAGTACAAAACTTTAAAAGCAGTTCTAAATACATGGTAGAGCACATATGACAGGTAATAGAAAAGAATATAAGACATATGTAAACCCCCTCACCCAAAATTAGGCCTACTAGGCATAGATAGAGAAACTAGGGCTAGTTTGAATCCAAATAGAAATAGAAAACAGTAGTTATTTAATTTTGTATTATTTATGACACGTAGCGCACCTTACCGTTGTATCGATAATTGGAGTACTACACTAGCCATTGCCTATCTACAAATTTCACAACCTTATCCTAGACATGACCGCCTACTATTCTGACCTTTGTGTAACTTACAATTATGTTTTCTTGTGCTACATTTTAGTCGCACAACATTCGTCGCAGACATTATTATTTAATTCTAAATAATTCTAACTCTGTACCCTTGTGTGTTCCAATCAAAATTGGAGACACAATCTTGACCGTTTTATACAACTTGAATTTTATTAATATTCTATACTGTACCCTCTACATTCCTGACACCTGTGTCCTACCTAATTTTATTCCCATATTCTTCTAATTAATTCCAGAATATCATGCACATTTAATTTAATAAATTAAATCTAATTTTTGTTTTTGTACAATTTTTCCAATTGTTGGAGACTTTTATGCAAAAATGCATTGAGGTGTCCCCACCATTGGACAATACGTGAAGAAACCCAATTTTCCCTTCACGTGGATTTCTCCATAATTTTTTTGGATGTGCAACGCGTGCAACATCGCCCCTCGTGTAAACCTAGCCCTTGTATTTAAACAATGTAATTTACAGCCCTTCAAACAACCCATGCCAAGCCAAGGCCCATACCAAGTTGGATGTTGACCAAGCCCACTTACCTTGGTCAACCCAAAACCCAAAGTCCTATGTATAAAATAGCTTTTTCTTCCCTTTCTCTTGATTTTCTCTCAAAATCACCTAAACCTAATATACCAATCAGCCGACCCCCCCTGCACTTACTGTTCACCTTCTTCCTCGCCATCGCCCGCCGGACCGAACCTCTCTGTCGTGCCTCCGTCTAACCCCCGGATCCTGCACCCAGCCCTCTTCCTCATCACCTCCACGCCACCGTCTCTACAACCTACATCGTCTACACCACCTCCCCACGACGGCAGAACCCGACCGGAGCAGCCCCGACACCCCGTTGCCATTCGCCTGAGCCGCCTTCCATCGACCATAGCGGCCAACCCCCTCCTCCGTCGAGTCCTCCGCCCTGTCAGCCGCCATCCACCGCCATTACAACAATCTTCACCCCGTTCTTCCTTCGACTGTATCTCCCCTTCTCTGATCGACCCCGTCCTCCTCCGTCGTTGCACCGTCGACCCGAGCCGCTGATCGTCGGAGTCCAGTCTGCAGCGAGCATCACCGTCTAGCTATATCCCGCTCCAGCATCATCACTACCCCCGTCGATACTACAAAACCAACACCACCATTATCCCCAAGTACCCCGACTGTGCACCACCGACGACTCCCCCGTCTCTGAACACCTCGACCCGCCGTCTCTTCCCGGCTGTCCTCTACCTCCTTCCCTTGCATGAACCCGGAGCATCACGCCTGCCGACTCCCTGACCTACTGAACACAGCCACCAACAGCCTCTTCTGACCTCCACCTCTCCCGGAGCTCCTCCACATCCAGTCGACCAAGCAGTCACCATCACCTCCTCCTCTTCCTCTGCCCCTCGCCGGAATGCCTCCCGCACCACGACTACACCACCAGCCCAACACCACCACCCCTTCCCTGAACTCTTCTCCTTCCTCCCATCGACCTCCACCTCTCCCTTCCCTGAACCCGAGTGACCTCCTCCTGCTCCCTGCCCTCCTCTTCCTCCTGGCCGGACTCTCCACCATGGCCGGACTTCCCTGGCCTGAGCTCCTCCCCCAAGGCCGGACCCCTGGCCGGAGTTCAGATACCACCACCTATATTATCAACACCACCATCAACATCATCCACGACCATCATCACTACCTCTATTACCATCACCATCATCATTGCCATCGTCGTCGTTGTTATCAACTCAACCACTCTCGTCACCATTATCATCCTCGTCATTGACCCTAAATATCGTCATCACCCTCGTCGTCCTTGTAATCACCATCATCATCGTCTTCATCGTCATCATCACTTCCATAGCCATCGTCGTTATCATCGTCATCACCATCGCCATCGTCGCCGACATCGTCATCATCCCCATCATCATTATCGTCAACATTATCATCATCCCTATCATCCTCATCCATGTAATCATCGTCATAACTGTAAACTCCCTCGACCAGATTTCAGTAATTTAGGATTAATTTAGACTAAGTAGAATTTGTGCAACTTTTTAAAAAATTTATTTGTTATATAATCAATTGATTGTGTACTTGTTTATTACATAATTAATTAGGGCATCACACTAGCTGTTAACCCTAAATAAATTTCACATCCCTGCCCTAGACTTGCTAGACTACTTTTTCTGTATTTTTAGCAACTTCCAGAAACCTCATCTGGTGCTTCGTTTTAGTCGCACAAATATCGTTACAAACGTATGTAATTATTTCTATTTAATTTTCTGTTCTTTATCCATTACTGTACCCTTAGAGATTTGAGGACCAGTAGGCACCTGATTGCCCAACCAAAAATACGATAATATTCTACTCTAATTATACTTCAATTATCGTTTTGACACCGTAGAAAAATTATGACTCTAATAGCCTCTAAATAAATAGTGAACACCGTGCGCAATATTTATTAAATAATAAATACGATGACTGTATCACCTGCAACATCAGACCCTGCACCTGCACAGAATCACCCCACACTGTCCAAACCATTTTTCCCCAGCTATTTCCCTCATTTTTGTACAATTCAGAATTACGGGAAATCAGTATTTGAAATTTGGTAAATTGTGAAATTACGCAAAATACAAATTTTATGCATTTATGCAATTATTGAAAAGTTAGGGGTTTATATGCAAAATTGCATGCTAGGTGGCCTAATCCTATTGGCTAGACCATAGGTGGGTAGGACCCACCATAAAATCCAGAGAAATCCTGTGAAAATATCCTAAAATACCAAATTACCAAAATACCCTCACACTTCCAAGTATTTACAGAATTGCCACTCAACTAAAACCTATATAAACCCTAGCCCTCCTCTCCATTCAAACCCATCCCACCACCACCACGGCCACCCTCCGCCCACCGGACCGCCGCCGAACCCGTCGCCACTCCCCTCCCCTTCCCTCCGACCACTGCCACCCACCTCCGGCCGGCCGCTCCGCCGTGGCCAGCCTCCACAGCACCATCCCGACCACCACCTTCACAGCACCACCACCACTCCCATTCACTTCCCCCGCCGCCTCCGGCCGTCGCCGACCACCGCCACCCTACCCAAACCCTTCGCCCCGACCTCCTCTACCTACCACCACCACCTCGCCTCCCCACGATGCCACCTCCGACCGCCCAAGCCCCCGCAGCAGCCACCCTCTCCTAACCCGAGCTGCTGCCACCCTCACCCCCGACGCCCCTAGCCGCCACCACCGCCGTCGTGGAGCTCCGCCACCACCACCAAACTGACCACCGTCCTCCCCTCTCCCGAACCCGCCGCCTGCCCGGCCACCTCCGCCGCTCCTCCGCCGGCCAGAGCTCCCGCAAGCCGCTGCTACTGCTGCTGCTGCCAGTGGCCATTGCTGCTGTTGCTGCTCCTCCGGCCGCCTCCGGCCAGCTCCGCCGCCGTCCTCCCGCCGGCGACACCGTGTGGGACCCCCCTTGCCACCTGTAAGGTATAATACACCTATACTATACAAAAATACATGAATAAATCCTAATACATGTCTATGTATACATATATATGTATATATGTATATTAATTATATATATAAATATTAATATATATATATATTAATATATTGAATATATATGTAATATTATATAATATATACTGTAATTATACAGTATATATACTGTATTTATATTTTCAGCATTTTATATATATAATGTATATATATGTATGATATTATACTGTATATATATTATATATATATCTATATATATTCTATACATATATATACTTATATATGTATATATGTATATGTATATACATATATGTATATTATATGCTATATTATATTATGTAAAATTTCTAAATAGGTATCTATATACTTATATTTTTTTTAATATATATATATGATATGTATATATAATATACTATTATATACTATGCATTTTGGTTTATTTATTTTTTCTGTATTTAAAAATTCCTGCACTTATATATATATCTATATATATATATATATATATATATATATATATATATATATATATATATATATATATATATATATATATATATATTTATCTATATTATATATACTATATATAATACCAGCTGGATAATACAGCTTATTATAAATATGTAAATTTACATTTCTGCAATGTTTTTATCTATATTATATATACTATATATAATACCAGCTGGATAATACAGCTTAATTATATGTATATTATATTTAAATTCTACAAATGTTATTTCAATTTATATATTGTGCTGGATATTACAGCCTAATTATATATTATTCAGTGGTCGTATATAGACCCTAATAATATTTAATACAGCACATATATACGTATTAAAATTCTGCACTATCTTTTAAATTTACCTAAATATATATCTATCAGTGGATATACCCTGAATATATATGTATTTAAATTCTGCCCTGTCATTTCAATTTATCTATATTATTATATATCAGAGGATACACCCTGATAAATACTATATTATTTATCGCAGTGGATATACCCTGCTACTATATATATTATTGCCTGCATTTATCTGTTCTATATATATATACTATTATATATATTATATCTATGCCTACTAAATATATATATATATACTATATATATGTATATATATATATGTTTTATATTACAGCCTGGATATTCACGAAACCTATCTGTTTTAAACAGAAACCAACTTCAGCACAGCTAGTGACCCCCTGTCACCAGCACCTTCACAACTGACTGTAAAATCAGGGTTTCAACACTATCAGGGAGTAGGCAAGTATACCTTGCCAAGTATTGTTTAAATTAAATTGTTGATATCTACTTTGTTCTGAAAATTCATATACCATGATCACCTGAGACTGCCTTGGGTACAGTCAACTGTTATGTTGACATGATATTACAGACTCTCCAACAGCTGAGAGAATATCCTAATATATTCTCCTAGACCCTATCACGAGAAACACGCAACATGATTGCATTTACATATATGGATGTGAGCTGCGTATTTGGTTAGCTACCAGTACGTGTGACCCGCATCACGGATTAGAATAACTCAGGAAATGTACGACTTGACATTTAGTTTCATTGGGGTGGGAAAGATAACTAGTTGACGTATGGGACACCTCCTCCACAAATGTTCTATACCTTCGCACCATGCTCCTTGGAGATGGTCGATTGCAGAGTTCCCTGAGTCGAGGGCATACGACACCTATACTAGCCAGTCGCCACGATTGGTGAATTACGTCAGCGTATGTCTAGCCACACATTCCCATGCGTACTACTGGATCTTTACTTGTATTTTCACTTAGTATGGTTAGCACCCTGTATTTATTTTATTTCTTTATTCAGTATTTACATTACATGGCATGTCATTTTTTGTATCTTGTTACGTCCCACTGAGGACCTGGTTCCTTGCCAGATCTAGATGAGGCTTTCTACCCCACAGTGTACGGGCCTGATCAGGAGGCCAGATGTGCTACCGAGGAGGAGCTCGAGGAGATACCCTCAGAGTAGGCTTGACCCTAGATGCTGCTACCTGGAGATGGAGATGTTTTGATCAGATAGACATTGCTTAGTCTATCTGATTTTTCTGCGCTATTATCAGTATTTGTAGTAGGCTTGTATTCTCACCAGTTGTGTACTGTATCAGACTCAGTTATATATATATATTTCAGCACTTGCTTTTCTGACATTTTGTTATGGATGAGATAGTTTTACCTGTTCTATACTTGTAGTATTTTAGGACAGCGTAGCACGTCCCTTTGGGTCCATCAAAGTGGATTAAGCCCTTAGTGACGTGTCAGCTGGCCAGTGACACGTGGCCTAGTTCCTGGCATTTTGGGACTGGGGCGTGACAATAACCCTCTCATCATCGTCGTCATGGAACCATCACCCTTGCCCGATGACCCGCATTAGTCACCCCCGATTTTTGTACCTGTGCACGTTGACCCCGAGGATCTATTAGATTGGCTCTACATGGCTTCTGGAGCAGGCTATTAGTATTGCGCAGCTTCCTTGCCAGGCAAGCATATCTTGCCTTGTTGTATTGTTTAAATTTTGTATTATTATTTGCATGTTTATGTTATAAAACTGTGCGCGTCCGAGAGAGACTCGGGTGCTTTCAACGGAGGCGTTGACGTAAGGACTTGTGTCTGACCTAGTGTCTAGTAGACCCACCTAAAGTTGTGGAGTTATTGGTATGACTCCCCAGGCCTTGACACGTATCATTACACATCACAGAGTGAGTTCATGTAGGGACGCGTGCCTCATACTCGACTGGCCATCGGTGTGAGCAACACGTGTAACGGTATTTAGCTTAGTGTTTATTTCTTTAGAGACTTGCATTGTAGTACGAGATGTCCGCGTTGTGTTCACGACTTGTATATCTTCAGTGGGTGGGGAGGACGACTTGTGGGCGTATGGGACACCCACTTCCTCTATGCAGATTCCACACTCGACGGAGTGCTATAGACGTTATATTATATGCAGATTCCACATTCTTCGGAGCGCTATGGACGTTATATACTTTGCAGATTTCTCGTTCTTCGGAGTGGTAGGACATTATTATATTGTAGTGCGCCCTTGTATTAGGGGCATATATGGCATATACTAGCCAGTCATGCTGATTGGTGAATTACGTCAGCATATGTCTAGCCTACACTTTCCCATACACTCAAGTTGTCCTCAAGTTGTATTTTACTTAGATGGTTAGGTCACCCTAGAGTTTTTATAGTATTTAAATTATGGTATGCTTTTATGTATCTTGTTATGTCCCTCTGAGGACCTGGTCCCTTTCCAGGTGTATTGTTCATGAGTATTTGCAGGAACGCAGATCCGAACTAGCTACTTATATTACGAGAGGCCTTCTCTTCGAGCCTCATGATTGTTAGGGGTTATAATTATATTGTATTTATCTTGTTTATTCTTCATTCTAGTTCGGCAGTGGATTTGTTTCCATCCGACTGTCACCTTTAGATACTTTATTTTGGGATATGGTTATAGATATTGGTTATTCGTTATATTTGATTTTTCTGTGGATGAGATTAGATTATACCCTGTGATTTATGATAGTTTATACCACTGGTGAATTGTTATTCATATTGCAGCATACGTGTGTTATGGTTTCCATATATTGGAGTGCCATATTCATACGGCTGGCATGCTTACGTGTCCTAGTCCTACGTATTTTGGGACTGGGGCGTGACATATTTTTGTGGTGGCCCATGCAGGTCAAGAGCAAATTGCCTCGGTTACATTACTGTACCGAGCAAGCCTGCAAATAGGATTAGAATATAGGATCTCATCAACATCTGACGATGACTCATCTTCCTTCTAATCCATTCTATTTGAAGAATTGCATCCTGCTTGATTCATGTGCATCCCTGATAGTTCCTTGAGTGTAGCCTTCTCCTAGAATATAGGAGTCCCTGTTGTTAGATAATAAGTAGGGTAACCTTCCTATTAGGAGTAACTAGAACCCTGACACGTCACTAAGGTTAGAATATTTTAGTAAACCCTAGCATCCTTATCTAAAGAATGGCTTACCATTATTCCTTGACATAATTATGAATGACTTAAGAGTAGTATAGGCACTACTAGAGCTAGTTAGAGATTTGACCCTAATGTTTGACCCTAGTATTAAGGAACCAATAGAAATCTGAGATCGAATGTAGGGACTGAATCTAATTTGCATAGTGAGATAGTGTTAGGATATAGATCCTTGTCTTGATATTAGCAGACAGTACCTCAGGAAGCCCAGAGCAACGAGTATGACATTCCCCTTGATCATACCTTAAACACGAAGATTTGCTCGCCACCTTCCCCTTAGGAAACCATGATATTATCTTGAGTCCCTCTATTTTAATTTTATATCTTGTTCCTCCAAAACCTTAACGTTCACTAATTGTGCGACGACTAAATTATGATTCTTATTTTCTTCATTCTTTTAACTCGTGCCACATAACTCTCATGATTGAAGGACAAGTGATCTTATTCTATGTTAGGATATATAGTTTGCTAGGGTTATAGTTTGGTAATTTGAACTTTGAATTATGTGCTTGGTAATTAGAGCTTGATAGTTTGAGTTATTCCTTTAGATTGTGATTTGATTATCCTTAGTTTTAAATCGCGTAATTTGTATCCGTAACTCGATACGAGTTATAATTCCCATTTTCTCTTAAAGGTCATTAACTCTTCCATTCTTACTATTGACACTTGTATTCTATGAACACTATGATTAAGATTTAAGATGACCATTACCTACATGATACAATAGGAGACCCTAATAAGTACTAAGATCTGTTCCTCGTATAGCCCAATAAGAATTTGTACTTTATTTACAAGAACTTTATTAATTTGTAGGATTCCCTTAAGACTGTCACAGTATTAGTTTATTGTTTTAAGTTGGGTAGTATGTCTCACAATATAGTACCACATAGCCCTATTGACCCATTAATGAAGCATAATAGGATGACACAACTTTAGACTTGCATAAGAAGATAGTGTTTATTCATACTGTAGAAATTAAAGGTCCATACCCATATTTGGTCGACTAGCGACTTAGATAAGGAATAGTATGACAACTAGAGAGATTGTAGAGTCTTAATTTTGTATCTTGTTTGGTTTTGTGAACTTAAATTATTTTTGTACCTCCTTTCATCATAATCTAGCGTACTTATATTTTCGTACTACCTCGACTTATGCTGCTGTTACAGCCTAGTTTTGCAAGCTCATTCTTTTATCAAGCTTGTTCACGACATATGTTTTATTGGACGCGTACACTAATACATTTCAGAATCAGTATACTACGGTCTGATCAACCATAGTGCGCTTGGTTCGTCCTTCGCATAACTAATTTACGTGGATTGAGATATATAGTGATTAGTAGACGAATGTACTTACCCTCTAGATATGTCTGAGCATATCGTATCTGTTACATAACTGTACTGATAAGAGCATGTGAATAGGAATTACCAAAATAGGATTTCAATCCACAACTGCCTTGATAATTCCTATTGAATTCTTTAAACGCCTTGATCCCCATACTTCTAATCTATTACCTTCCCCTTGAACTCTTTATTATTGTTTTCCATCTTCCCTTATTTCAAAAAGATAAAATCTCGTGCCTAGCATAAGTTGATACACATATAGTATTAGATATACCCTATAGGCCAATTACATTATTTGATGATTATTTTGTAACCAAGCGCATATCACATGTAATATATTTGGTGTTAAAATTTTTGAGGATTGAGTAACATGATTAAGAAAATTTTGAGGAATGAGATTTCTTAACTGTAAGAGCCTTATGTGATAGATGGGTAATTCTAAGTTGGGTAGCAGTTGCATTATCAGCTTGAGAGGAATTTCTTTAGATTGTGATCGAGCAAAAATTTGATTTAAAGGTTCAAGTCATTTTAAAATTTTAAAATTTTGGACGAATAAGTAAGATGATGAGGATCAATGAATTTCAATTTTTAGCACATGATTTAAATTTTGAGAATTGGGGGTTAAATCATCGATTTAAATCTTGAGAAAAATAAATAGAACTCTAAATATGAACATGGTATGATTGAATTCCAAATTCGATGACTTGAATTAAGAATTAAAATTTTTGAGTGTTGGATCACCTATTGGAAATATTGAGGATGTAAATTTAAAGTAAAATCGGAAGAGTATGGAATTCATAAGTTGAAAATAGAAATAATATTTGATTATAATTGTTTTCTAAAGGAGATTATGATAATTGGAGATTGTGATATAAAATTTTGAGGTGGGATGTCATATATATTTGAATTAGATTTGGATGTGATCATTTTAATTTGAAAAATTAAGAAGATAGTGCGATGTGTTGAAGTTCGATTTAAACAATGGTTAATCTAAATTAAAAGTGATTGCGATGGATTTAATAAGTTTTTAAATTTTTAGAAGAGATTCGATTGACTTGCCTTATGTACGTGAAGGATTAACTAATTGTGCCTTATTTTAATTTCGAGGACGAAATTATTTTAAGTTGGGTAGATTGTAAACCCCCTCACCCAAAATTAGGCCTACTTGGCATATATAGAGAAACTAGGGCTAGTTTGAATCCAAATAGAAATAGAACACAATAGTTATTTAATTTTGTATCGTTTATGACACGTAGCGCACCTTACCGTTGCTTCGATAAATGGAGTACTACACTAGCCATTGCCTATCTATAAATTTCACAACCTTATCCTAGACATGACCGCCTACTATTCTAACCTTTGTGTAACTTACAATTATGCTTTATTGTGCTATATTTTAGTCGCACAACATTCGTCACAGACGTTATTATTTAATTTTAAATAATTCCAACTCTGTACCCTTGTGCGTTCCAATCGAAATTGGAGACACAATCTTGACCATTTTATACAACCCAAATTTTATTAATATTCTATACTGTACCCTCTATGTCCCTGACACCTGTGTCCCACCTAATTTTATTCCCATGTACTTCTAATTAATTCTAGAACATCTTGCGCATTCAATTCAATATATTAAATCCAATTTCCGTCTTTGTGTAATTTTTCTAATTGTTGGGGACTTTTATGCAAAAACGCATTGAGGTGTCCCCACCATTGGACAATACGTGAAGAAACCCGATTTTTCCTTTACGTGGATTTCTCCGTAATTTTTCGGGATGTGCAACACGCGCAACATCGCCCCTCGTGTAAACCTAGCCCTTGTATTTAAACAATGTAATTTATAGCCCTTCAAACAACCCATGCCAACCCAAGGCCCATCCCAAGTTAGATGTTGACCAAGCCCACTTACCTTGGTCAACCCAAAACCCAAAGTCCCATGTATAAAATAGCTTTTTCTTCCCTTTCTCTCGATTTTCTCTCAAAATCACCTAAACCTAATATACCAACCAGCCGACCCCCCCTGCACTTACTGTCCACCTTCTTCCTCGCCATCCCCCGCCGGACCGAACCTCTCCGCTGTGCCTCCTTCTGACCCCCGGATCCTGTACCCTGCCCTCTTCCTCATCACCTCCACGCCACCGTCTCCACCACCTACATCGTCTACACCCCCTCCCCACGACGGCAGAACCCGACTGGAGCAACCCCGACAACCCATTGCCATTCGCCTAAGCCGCCTCCCATCGACCACAGCGGCCAACCCCCTCCTCCGTCGAGTCCTCCGCCTTATCAGCCGCCATCCACCGCCATTACAACCATCTTTACCCCGTTCTTCCTCTGACTGCATCTCCCCTTCTCTGCTCGGCCCCGGCCTCCTCCGTCGTTGCACCGTCGACCCGAGCCGCTGATCGCTAGAGTCCAGTCTGCACCGAGCATCACCGTCTCGCTATATCCTGCTCCAGCATCATCACCACCCCCGTCGACACCACAAAACCACCACCACCATTATCCCCGAGTACCCCGACTGTGCAGCACCGATGACTCCCCCGTCTCTACACACCTCGACCCGCCATCTCTTCCCGGCTGTGCTCTACCTCCTTCCCTTGCCTGAACCCGGAGCATCCCGCCTGCCGACTCCCTGACCGACTGAACACAGCCACCGACAGCCTCGCCTGACCTCCACCTCTCCCGGAGCTCCTCCACATCCAGTCGACCAAGCAGTCACCATCACCTCCACTTCCTCTGCCCCTCGCCGAAATATCGCCGGCACCACGACCACACCACCAGCCCAACACCACCACCCCTTCCCTGAACTCTTTTCCTTCCTCCCATTGACCTCCACCTCTCCCTTCCCTGAACCCGAGCGACCTCCTCCTGCTCCCTTCGCTCCTCTTCCTCCTAGCCGGACTCTCCCCCATGGCCGGACTTCCCTGGCCTGAGCTCCTCCCCCATGGCCGGACCCCTGGCCGGAGTTCAGACACCACCACCTACATTATCAACACCACCATCAACATCATCCACGACCATCATCACCACCTCTATTACCTTCTCCATCTTCATTGCCATCGTCGTCGTTGTTATCACCTTAACCACCCTCGTCACCATTATTATCCTCATCATCGACCCTAAATATGGTCATCACCCTTATCATCCTTGTCATCACCATCGTCATCGTCTTCATCGCCATTATCACCTCCATAGTTATGGTCGTTATCATCGTCATCACCATCGCCATCGTTGCCGACATCGTCATCATCCCCATCATCATGATCGTCAACATTAGCATCATCCCTATCATCCTCATCCATGCAATCATCGTCATAACCCTTTCATCGTCGTCGTCATGGAACCGTCACCCTTGCCTGATGACCCGCAGCAGTCACCCCCAATTTTTGTACCTGCGCACATTGACCCCGAGGATCTATTGGATTGTTTCTACACTACTTCTGGAGTAGGCTATTGGTACTGTGCAGCTTCCTTGCCAGGCAAGTATACCTTGCCTTGTTGTACTGTTTAAATTTTCTATTATTATTTGCATGTTTATGTTATAAAACTGTGCGCGTCTGAGAGAGACTCGGGTGCAGTCAACGGAGGCGTTGACGTTAGGACTTGTGTCTGACCTAGTGTCTAGTAGATCCACCTAAAGTTGTGGAGTTATTGGTATGACTCCCCAGGCCTTGACACGTATTATTACACGTCTCAGAGTGAGTTCATATAGGGACACGTGCCTCATACTTGACTGGCCATCGATGTGAGCAACACGTGTAATGGTATTTAGCTTAGTGTTTATTTCTTTAGAGACTTGCATTATAGTACGAGATGTCCGCGTCGTGTTCACGACTTATATATCTTTATTGGGCGGGGAGGACGACTTGTGGGCGTATGGGACACCTACTTCCTCTATGCAGATTCTACACTCGACGGAGTGCTATGGACGTTATATTCTATACAGATTCCACGTTCTTCGGAGCGCTATGGACGTTATATACTATGCAGATTCCCCGTTTTTTGGAGCGATAGGACGTTATTATATTGCAGTACGCCCTTGTATTGGAGGCATATGTGGCATATACTAGCCAGTCATGTCGATTGGTGAATTACGTCAGCATATATCTAGCCTACACTTTTCCATACACTCAAGTTGTCCTCAAGTTGCATTTCATTTAGATGGTTAGGTCACCCTGGAGTTTTTACAGTATTTACATTATGGCATGCTTTTATGTATCTTGTTAAGTCCCTCTGAGGACCTGGTCCCTTTCCTGGTGTATTGTTCGTGAGTATTTGCAGGAGCGCAGATCCGGACTGGCTACTTATATTGCGATAGGTCTTCTCTTCGAGCCTCGTGATTATTAGAGGTTGTAGTTATATTGTATTTATCTTGTTTATTCTTTATTCTAGATCGGCAGTAGATTTGTTTCCATCCGACTGTCACCTTTAGATACTTTATTTTGGGATATGGTTATAGATATTGGTTATTCGTTATATTTGATTTTTTCTTTGGATGAGATTAGATTATACCCTGTGATTTATGATAGTTTATACCATTGGTGAATTGTTATTCATATTACAGCGTACGTGTGTTATGGTTTCCATATATTGGAGTGCCATATTCATAAGGCTGGCATGCTTAAGTGTCCTAGTCCTACGTATTTTGGGACTGGGGTGTGACAACATACTAGAAACTAGGAAATTGAAATAAACTAGAATAAACATGTACACGCAATAATATCTAACTGCAAGTAATAGAAATAGGTAGTACTTAGCTAATGTTCCTTAGAGTATAAGTTTATTATGTGATCGGCGTAGGTTGAACACGAATACAATTAGGTAACTTGATTACACATGTGATAAGTAATCGACATATACACGAATACAATGGGCTTTGACCATATAACCAACTCCTACTCTCCCGTCCCCAACCAATACTCATGGATCCGATCACGACACATTACGAACACGAGTAATATAAGCGCACTTTACATGAGACAGTATATGAACACGAAGTGCATGATAATCAAAACCCGATGCACACGTAAAATATATGTGAAGGAGTACCCGCTAAACACGTTAAGGGGATAATATCTCCTGACAGGATCCATAACGTACCAGTCCGTGTAACTCTGTGTCGAAATCAAGTAACCAGTTCTAGAACATGTGATATATATACAATCATGAAATAAAAACTAACAAAGAGATGTACTCACCTCTGGTCCTGAGCAAATGGCGTATCTCGATGCCCAAGCTGGTGTCACACAATCCAATTTAGGAAATATTATGTCATATGGTGTAATGAATGAGAATTTAGTAAAAGAATGCACTAAAATGCTTCTAGGCCAATTTCTAAGTCATTCTAGCTTAACTAAGCCGTACTATGTACATACTAAGTTATTTAGTCGATAATAGCTTTTAACTAGCTATTACAAGTCAATAATAGCTATTTAGTTATTAACACTAATAACTATATAATAATATACTCTACATATCTATATATACTATCTTACCTATATATACTACTAAGTAATAAGCTAACTGATACATAACTACTTAACTATATTAATGCTAACTAACATTCATTTATAAATAACTAACTAAATACTACACCTAACAACTGACATCTAAATATAACTCATAGCTGATATCTTAACTTCCCCTTAACTGCAGTATTGTATCCAGACACAGTCACACCAACACTTAAAACTGACACATATTCTTCCCAATTTGCTGCTCATATAGCAGTTGCCACTGGTTAAGCACTGCAGCTTCAGTTGCTACCTCCCCCCTTAACTCAATACTTAAATGTTACTAAAGTTTACCAAAGCACAAGCTCCTGGTTTCTAGATACCTAAACTTAAAAGACACTTGCACTAATACATGACGTATCCTATTCTCCAGAACCTATATCAGATGAACCCCCTTTACTTGTTGTTACACGTTGCTCGTCATATCAACGAGTTGTTGTTGTAACTTGCCTTCACTACTTTTGTTGTTGGTATAATGCAACTAAGTTGCTGCAGTAACATGCCTTAACCCGACCCCATATAATCACACACATACTGTCACACAACTGATACAACTTCTCATTTTACTTGTCATGACCCGCACCGGGAATAAGGGCACGAGTAGTGAACAACACCCAGCCTACGCCGCAATATCGGTGGTAGAACGATGTCTGAGTCAACCATACTATCTAAACATCTCATAAAATATATATAAGATACCAGTCAATATCATCTCAACTTCAAACAGAAAATCAATATGATATAAGATAATGGTAAACAATACTCAATCACAATATAAAACTAAAGAAGGATGAAAGCACGATATAGAATAAAAGAGAGAAAAATAAGAGTCACAATAAATCCATAAATCCAAATCCATAAGTCTAGACATAGCACTCCCAAAATAATATATACATGCCATGAGTCTATAATAAGACTAATACAATGTCCAATAATATGCAACTTGGCCTCCTCGGTCACTGGCACTAGGTCCTCCTGCTCTAAGGGAGAGTCCTCTAATGGCTCGCCGTCCTGCGGCCCGTAACAAGTAGGATACTGATCCATAAGCCAATCATCTGAAAAATATATTCAGTCAGGAGGACAGCAAAGTACATACCTCTGAAAGCAGTTCCAAATACATAATAGAGTATATATAACAAGCAATATGAAAGAATATAAGATAACAAGAAATAAGAAATAAAATAAACTAGAGTGAATAGGTAATGTACTGGAATGAAGAACAGGCAATATGAATAGTTGCAAGTGATGAAAATAGAGAAACTAGCTAATCTGTCATAAAGTACAAGTTCATTATGTGATCGGTTTGGGTTGAACACGAATACAATATGGTAACTCGATTATACGTGTCATATGTAATCGACATGCACACGAATACACTTGGGCTTGATCACATAACCAACTCCTATTTCCCCATCCCCAACCAATACTCATAGATCCAATCATGACATGTTACGAACACGAATATAAGCACACTGAACACTAGCAGTATGTGAACATGAAGTACACGATAATCAATACTCGATACACATAATAAAATATATATAAAGGAGTACCCCTGAACACGGTATGGGATAACATTCCATGACAAGATCCATATAGTACCAGTCCGTGTAACCAACTGTGTCAGAATCAAGTATACAATTCTAGAACATGCAATATATATACTATCATGAAATAAAAACTAACAGAGAGATATACTCGCCTCTGGTCCTGAGCAATGAATGTCTCTCGATGCCCAAGCTGATTTCACATAAACCTATATATAAAATATCATGTCACTTGGGTGTAAAAAAGTGATAAATATGCTACATGAGTCAAAATATGATTTTCTAGGCCTTTTCTAGGTCATACTAGTCAAACTAGGTCAAACTAGGCCAATACCTTTATTTTTGGTCCATACATAGCTTTTAGGTTGATTTTAAATCTAAACTAATGAATACTAGGTTGTACCTAGGTTTCCTGGTCCAAAACTAGTTAATACCTTATTGTTTAGCTATAATAGTTATTTAGGTACTAAGTATCAACGAGTTATACTATAGACTTATAGGTAGTAGCATATATACCCTACTTATCTAATATCAATATCCAACCTTAGATATCTTATCTATAATTATTACCTTACTACAACCCTAACACCAACTCATTGACACTTACTCTCAATACTCCATTGCATTTACCTCAAACTCTTATATATGACTATGCACTAACATCTCAGTTCCAAGAGGCCCACTTGAGCATCCTCTGTTCTCAGTCTGACAGTGTCCAACCCTTAATTCAACCCCTTTCCATCACACAACAACTCTCATATTCTTCACTTTACACAACTTGACTGATACATACTCTAGAACACTCGCACACACCCCTTACTATGCTACTGCTGCTATTCTAATATTACTTGAGCTCTCCTCTTTATCTACAGCCTTTACCCGAGTACCACTACTACTCATTTGCAGTTTTCTCCCATCTGTTATTGGACAGATGTTGCTTTGACACAAATAACAGTGAACACTACTGATACAAGAACCTGAGCATTATCAGGTCTCCCTCCTTAATATGATACACAACAGTGTATTACTACTTCTATTGATACTAATCAGTTCCTTGATACGTATGTCCTCCTGACTTATACCTTGTCGTTATTGTGCTGTTCTCAATAACCCGACACCCAATTCAGAATTATGTTTACTCCAACACACACACACATCTCCTTGAGTCCTGTACACTACTCCAAGTTACTGCCTAAAACTGGACGCCCACTGCCTCAAGTGCACAACAGTGTGGACTTTCCATGTGTTGTGCTGCACCCCTTGCCCAATCCCCTACAAGCCTGATACTACTAACCATTGCTACTACTGCCTGTTGTTCACAGGTCTGAGCATGCAACAAGCTCCCTCACAGCAACAAGTAGTACCTCATCTATGGGCACAGGCACAAGCTTTATTACCTCCATACTACAACCTCATATGCACACAAGCATCCCTCTTATCACACTGATGCACACACTCATCAAAGTATATATATATATATATATATATATATATATATATATATATATATATATATATATATATATATATATATATATATACATACTCATACACATACATATCAATTAATAATGAGTTATATACATATACGTATATAGATATAGGTATTTGAATGAATATATATACTAATAAATGCTAATAGGCATTACACCAAACACTTGTGGTGCACAAGTGATACGCTCAAGATACTCACTCCAAACTTAACCAAACCTAACCCAATTCCTAGAAGCATGTTATACATGATGATTAAAGCCTAAACAAATTATTAGTTAGCTAATATAGGTGGAAAAATATAGCATATGTATCACACGTGTCGAAGGAAAACCCCCAAAATTACCTCGTATTACAAAGTATTGTGATACTGCCTACTCATCCAATTGTGGACATGTAGCTAGTCCCACAACCCGATTTAAGTCTAATTAGATCTAATTGGTCTTATGACACACAATTGATGTGTCAATCTCGTAATTCCCTTTATTTGGACATAAAATACTGTATAACTTCCACAATGCAAGTCACATGAATCTAATTTTTGATCCTATGGGTAGCCCTAAGCCAAGGGATAATTCCTAATTGTTAAATGCATAATTTAGAAGCTAGAATGAAGGTGAATTCAAAATTGTACCTATTGGGAGATGGATTGCCAATAAAATATACAATATATATGATCCGGACACGATCTCTCCATCAAAGCTCCTTCTCCTTGTGCTCCTTGCTACTTCAAGTTGCAAAGCTCCTTGAGGGATAAAAATAAGAAGAAATGAGGATGAATTAAAGGTTAATTGATGGAGGGATGGAGTGAATTGGGGATCTTGAGAATTTGGATCTCAAAATGAATACAAATGAAGAGGAGTGAGAGATGAGTCCCCTCTTAAAGTGGCCGCCCCCCTTCCCTCTTCCTCAAGCAATATCAAATATCCAAGTTGCCCCTCCACTAATGTCATGTAGGTCCTAATTAGGAAGAGATAAATTAGGAAGGCTACTAACTAACCCAAATTATTAGGAAGGCAACTAACTAACCCAAATTAACTCTAATCCTCCTATTTAATTAGTGAGAAAGGGTCTATTAGGCTTGATCCACGTTGGTTCAATTGTTTGTCATGACAAGTCTAATTCGGTTCCCAAGAGTCTAGTCTAACTAATAGTCTAGCCCATTAACTAATAAATAATAAATCAAAATCCACAATTATTAATATAGCATACTAATTAATTATTAAATCACTAAAATAATATAACTATGTTAAATGACTAAATTACCCATATTTGAAAAATGGGGTTAACAAACCTACCCTCCTAAGAAAAATTTCGTTCTCAAAATTTAAGGAAGAACTAACTACAACAAGAAATCACAAAAAGCAAGAAAAAATTATACCTCACGGCTCGAATAGGTAAGAATATCGCTCGCGCATCTCGGCTTCTCAATCCCAGGTAGACTCCCCTAGAGAGTGATGCCTCCATGCGACGTGTACCAAAGAAATCGTCTGGTTCCGCAGCACCTTCTTGATGCAATCTAGAATCTCCACAGGCTACTCTGGGTAGCTGAGAGTCGGACCTACCTCGATCTTCGAGCGATCTAATACATAGCTAGGATCTTCCACATACAGTCTCTGGTACGAAATATGGAACACGTTGTGCACTCCCTATAGTACAGGCGACAAGTCTAGTCTGTAGACCACTGCACCGAGCTTCACAAGAATACCGAAGGGTCTGATGTACCGTGGACTAAGCTTCCTGCCTCCACCAAAGTGAATCGTGCCCCGTGTCGAAGAAATCCTAAAGAATACCAGATTGGCAACCAAAAACATAATATAGCCTTAGCACTCTGACTAAAACAAGCAATCACAAGCAACACAAAACAAACCTATACCTCAAACTCCAAAGGTCTCTGGTGGCTATCGGCCCAATGCCGATGTCTATACTGCGCCACTCGAAGTCTACCCCTGATAAGCTTTAACTTCTCAACTGCATCCATGACCATCTCCGGTCCCAATAAGGCTCTCTCACCAATATTATCCCAAGATAATGGAGTGCGACATCTACGTTCATACAGCGCCTCAAATGGTGACATCTCGATACTGGCTTAGTAGCTGTTGTTATAAGAAAACTCCACTAAGTGAAGGTAATCCTCCCAAGAGCCTCCAAAATCCAAAATACAGGTGCACAGCATATCCTCGAGAGTCTAGATAGTCCTCTTCGACTGCCTGTGTCACTATCATATTTTTAGAGTAGGAGCTTTATGGTCCTTTACAATAATTATATATATTATGTTAATAGTTGCATGATAGATATTATATTATATTCATAAATGTCATGGGTTAGTGGACTAGACTTGATGTGACCATGGACCTTGTATTAGACTAGACATTTAACCCACTAGACTAATCCATATGCTATTAATTAGAATCTAGTCGAATCCCTCACTTAGGACTAAAACCCTCATTAAATAACTCTTTATGATAAGCCATTGAGGGCAAATGAGTCATTGTGCATCCACCAAACCCTAACCCTAGCAAGTGGTCGGCCTTATAAGTTTAGAGTGAACCTCCCTCAAAGCCACTCATCACTCATGAAAAAAACCTAGAAATAGCTCCCCAAAAACCTTTCTTTCCCTCAAACAAATTTAAGATTTTTAAACCTCAAATCTCGCATTTTTTTGCTCATTAAGGGAGGCCTAGAAGCTTGGGCACAAAGAGTCTTGGAGAAGAAGAAGCTACATTGGGAATCCATCTCCCAATAGGTAAAAATCTGGAAACCCTTGTTTAATTCCTGTTTTTACCATTTATTTGGCCATAAGGAGCCTACCCTTAGGTTTAAGAATGGCTATTAGGGAGAACATGACCCTCTATTGGTTTCATGAGGATTTTTTCATGGTGTCATATGTATATTTGGGGGTTTTTATGTTCCAATAATGCATTTTCCCTAGTTTTTATAACCCTAATCATACTATATGTATATGATATATCTATACAGTATATGTATATGTTTTGATTATAAATTGGGGGTCTATGCATGAAGTCTTGTAGTGTATCATGAAGTATTACATTGGGGCACACTAGGTGTTTGATGAAATGTGTAATAGGAAATATACCTATTTATATGGTCTAATTCTTATTTTTTTGGTATGTATATATATATATATATATATATATATATATATATATATATGAATGTGTATATATATGTATGTATACATATTAATGTATATATGTATTGGTGTGGGACTGTCATGGGGAGTCGGGTTCCTCAGTTACTGTGTAGTCGGGTTTTTCAGTTGTGTGCACTGAGCACCATGTGTGTCGGTGTGTTGGGTGAGTGAATAGGATGGACATATCAGTGTGCAAGAGCTTAAATTCTAGTGGGTTTCCTGAGTATCACTACAAATGGTCTTGCAGTCGTATGGAAGCAATATCAGTTGCAGGACCTGAATGTAAGTATCTTGTGCGCTGCACAGCAGGATTTAGTGAACTATATGTATCTGTGAATGTATTGTTCCAGTATATCTATGAGTAAAGTATAGCAGAGAGGGTTATATATATTTTATTGGAATAAGTGAGTATAAATGTGTTTCATGATACATATAAACAGTACCGGGTATGTGCAATCAACCATCAGTGGTACACTGATTAAACTATCAGATTTTAGTACAGTAGCTGAATGTATCAATCATGGGTGCACTTAGAGTTCAGTTAGGAGCATCATAGTTTGAGTACACACACAGGTATTCGTGTACTGGGAATGTGCACTAATACTTAAATGTATCAGTATCAGGGAACAACATCTCGAGGGGGGATGCAGTGCCTCGAGGTAGTGTTGTTCAGTAATGCATCAAACCTGCAGCATGGGCAGCGTGCACTCACCTCGAGCCCATAAGCCATAGCCATCACTACAACAGGTTGGAAGCTAGAGCAGCAGCAGCAGTAGCTTGGGGGGGAGAAGGTAATGGAGATAATCCCTACAGCAATTCAGTATGCAAGAACAAGGGAATGCTAATCAAGTGTAGTTTAGTGTATCAGTGAGTTCCTGATACCTGTGTATCAGTCGAGTAAGGTTATTGTTGGTGTTGATATTGGTATTGTCCAGGGGAGTACTGTAGGTGAAGTAATTAATACCTTAGTATAAATTAGTAAATTGATGTGCACTGATACTCGTGCAGGAAGCCACAACAGTAATAAAGCTTAGCTTCATAACAGTTGCAGTGGGTAGCAGTTAGCACAGTGAGTTGAGTTGGAATGTACACACACTAATACTCTTGTATCAGTGCAAGGGGGGCAACTGTGCAATGCTGCACAGTATTAGGTCAGCATTGTGTCATTTCAGCAACCATGTATCAGTCAGTATTAGCAAATCCCATTGTATCAGTATCAGTTTTCAGTTGCATTTAGTAAAATATGTATACTAGTGTTAGTATATGGTTAGTTGGTTTATAGTCTAATTAGTTAGTGAGATGGTTTAGTTATTTGGGGTGGCTAGTGAGTTAGTGCTAGAACTAGTAGTTGATATATCAGTCTATTATATGTTGGTAGCATATTTTAGTGATTAGTTAGTAGGAGTTAATATATGTTAGTAGATAGTAGTGTATTGGTTAAAATTAATATCATTTATAAGGGGGTATAGTTAGTCTATCTTAGGTTGTTGTCACTAAGGCTTAGTTTTATCAGTTAGATGTAACTATATTGGGGATAACAGTCAGTTAATTGTTAGTGTTAGTAGACTGTGGAATTATCAGAGTTTAGTTAGTATTATATCAGTTATCATTCAACTGTTAGTATATAAAGATAGATTAAACATCAATTTTTGAAGGTTAGTTAAAGGTAAGTACACTAGTTAGAGGACTATTTTCAGTTTAGTTTAGTCGGGCATTGAGTTGCTTGGTATCAAATACCAGGTACCTGTAGGCTATGTTTGAGAGTAGCATTAGAGTTTAGTTGGTAATTAGTTACATATACATTAGAGTATCAATTATTATGGTAGATTTTAGTAGTGTGTGAATGTTAGTATAAGTTAAGTTGGATAGTAATAGTTAGTACTAGTTAAAGTAATATAGTATCATAGATAAGTAAGGTAATAGTTAAGATAAGTTATATAGTAGAGGTATTAACTTGATACCACTATATATGGGTTATATATATATATATATATATATATATATATATATATATATTTATATATATATATATATATATATATATATTAGTAGTATCAAAAGTATAGTTAATATTAACTAGTATAACTTGGTATGACTAGTATGGTTAGGTAATGACATAGTCAGCCTATTAAGACCTAGCTTTGGCCTAAAAATTGTATTTCAACATAGTTAATAATATTGTCCTCCTAGAACACCAAATGACATTATTATTGTGATATCTAGGTTTTTGTGACTCCAGTTTGGACATCTATCCTCGTACCTTGCTCAGGACCATAGGCAAGTACATTCTCTGACAGTTTTAATTATGTTGATTATTACTATAATTCTAGTTGTAGTGTATGCTTGATTTTGACATTGTGGATACACGGGCTAGTATAATAGATACCTATCATGAGGAGTCATGATTGGAATCTATTGTGCTAGCTGGGGACGGGGAAATATTAGTAAGATTATGTGATCATACCCTACATTACATGCATCATAGCTCACCCCACATATCACATAGGGTGTAGCAAGACCATTTACATGCCTCATAGCCTGTTATATATGATTTGCCTGACTATTGCTCGCATTATAGCTAACCAGATGCTTAGCCTGACCTCACATGTATCATAGCCAATCATATATAACAAGCCTGATCTAGTCCCAAGCTGATCACATAACAAACTGATATTTTACAACACTTATCTAGAAATTCCATTTCTTTAATCCAGTTCACTCATTTCTAGCATTCACATATATTTGTTCATTACTAGTTAGTACTATTGTTGAATACATGTCTCCCCAGTATTTCTTACTTTTTCAGTATTTCTTCATCATGTATTTTCTTACACTGTCTTATAGTTTTTGTCAATATAAATAAAACTGCTATTTAGTGTTTGTGTTTCGCTCCAATCCTGACTGGATAACATTTTCAGAGGACCTTGAGGATTTTTTTTTCCTACTCACTATGGCCCAGGAGTAGAGGGAGACTACATACCAGAGATTCTAGAGGAGTCACTCTCCTTAGAGGAGACACCACCCGCAGTCGTTTAGACAGCTCCTTGGTTTAGTTATTTATGTATTAAATTATTCTAAACTTGAAATTTGGATTGTATTATGTTGAGACTATTTATGTTGGGATAGCTAGACTCTAGATTATTGTTGTATTTGGGTTGTTGTGCTTGACTTATGTCAGTACTTCCTATCTTTTACATCTTATCGTGCCATTTACTTTCCTATAGTTATTGTGATTGAGTACCATATGTTTTGAGGATCATTATGTATATTCATTGTCCTTCTTATGGAGTTGTGATAATTGACGGGTTGTGTTGTGAGTTATGCTTAGTAGACTTGAGACCTAGACAGCGTTCTACCGTCGATGCTGCGGCGTAGGCTGGACATACCCACGACTCATGCCCAAATTTTGGGTGCGGATCATGACACATTTTAGTGGCGGCCCATGCAGTTCAAGATTCGTAAGTAGAGCGACATCGTAGTAGTGCTTACCTAGAGTATTGCTATGAGCCTGCTTTAGGAAATAGGATTTAGGATGAGAGTATGCTCAATCATAACTTGGAAATTTTTTATTTTTATATTGCTATTCTCAATAATTGCTTCCTTTAAAATTTTATTGTCCTTCCTTGATGATATCATATCTATTGCCTTAATTGATTCTTTTTGGTCTGTCTTCAGGATGCCACCGATGATTAGGTCGTTGAGATTGGGACCCACAGCTTCAGAGAGGTCTGCTACCTCTCGACCTGACTCAGAGACAGTTGGAGTTCCTCCTACTTCACCTGTTCATGTGGGGGTTTCTGCAGTTTTTGGGGGTCCTCCTCCCCCACCTGTCCAAAGGGTTGCCCCGGCTGTTACGGAGCACCTTCCTCCACCACCGACTCTGTTTCCCGGAGGTATGTCCATTGATGGGGCATAGATATTCGCGTTAATCTAGGGCATAGTGGATACCCAGAGGATATCAGCAGAGGCTCAGCGAGTTCAGTCTGAGGCATAGAGGGTGCAGGTAGAGGCACACCAAGCATAGACGGAGATGATGAGAGAGAGCATGGAGAATGCTCATAAGGTAGCTCTCCAGGCTGTGGAGGGAGTCAATTAGCATCAGCAGCACCAGAGGCCAGGCACTATAGTGGACTTTAAGAGGATGATGCCTCGGGAGTTCAAGGGCATCGAGGGGATACTCTATGCTGACGACTGGCTGGAGGATATAGAGAGGAACTTGCGCTCGGCATAGATTCCGGAGAGATTGCAGATCGAGGTCGCCGGCAGCCAGATGTTCGACATCGCGCTGACTTGTTATCGTATGGAGCCGAGACTTACTGTTGGAGGACTTACTTAGGGCATTTTCATGGAGCTTTTCAAGAAGAAGTTCTTCCCCGACGTGGCCCTAGGAGCCTTAGAGAGTCAGTTCCATGACTTGGTCAAAGGGAACATGTCGGTCGACGAGTACGCCGCAGAGTTTTGCTTCTTGAGTCATTTTGCGTCGTCGATGATTCGGGACCCAGGAGACCGAATATGGAACTTCTAGAAGGGGTTGATGAGAGAGATCAAGTCTCACACTTCTAGACGTCGCACTGCTACCTTTGAGGGCATTCTGATGGATGTTCAGATTGCTGAGGATGATTTGGACCTCAGGCCCAAGAGAGGACGCGATATTTCTGGAGGAGCGAGTGGTAGCGTAGGATCGGCCAAGCGTCCCCACTTTCAGGAGAAACAGAGACTGTATCATCATTAACATCAGCAGCACCAGGCACCAGCTCAAGGACACCCTCAGCAGCAACAGCAGCCTCAGAGGCAGACCTAGTCCGCTGTCTAGTATGCGTATTGCGAGAAGGCGGGACACACATGGGATATCAGCAGGAAGAGGCTGGGTACATGTTTGTCTTGTGGATCGTCATCACACCAGTTAAGAGAGTGTCTATCTATTCAGACTCGTCCAGGTCAGGGTAGAGCAGCCGCTCAGAAGGGACCTGCCAGAGTACCTACTATACTAGTAGGCCAGCAGATGAGACCTCCACTTCTACCACAGCAGCAGAGGATTGCCCAGCACTAGCACCAGCAGAGAGGTACGCCTCATGGACGAGCATATGCCATGACGATCGAGGAGGCTGAGCCAGCAGGGGACGTGATTTCAGGTTCAGTTCTTCTTGATTCTATTCCAGCACTTGCATTATTCAATTCTGGCGCTTTCATAGTTTTGTATCTGTATCTTATGCTCTTAAGCATCATTTGGAGGCAGAATCATTAGATTGGACTTGCAAGATCACGACTAGCGGAGGCATTATTCTAGTCAGTGACTTTTACAAGGACCGAAGAGTATCATTGGGAGGCCGAGAGTTGAGCGTGTGCTTACTGGTAATGCCACTTCTAGGATATGATATTATACTCGGAATGGACTGGTTGAGTAGGCACCATGCTACTATATATTGTCATGGAGGTAGAGTGATATTTTGACACCCAGGAGAGCCAGAGTTTGAGGTCACTAGAGGAGCAGCGGAGCAGAGCAGAGAAAGGGCACTTTTTATGGAGCTAGGATGGAAGAAGAGGAGTTGCCACATTCTTTGATAGCAGAGTTCTTGGATGTCTTTTCAGATGAGTTTCCAGGTTTGCTGCCAGATAGAGATATCGAGTTCTCTATAGATTTGGTGCCAGGAGCGGAGCACATATCATAATATGTCTATAGTGTCAACAACAGCAACCTAGCAGAACTGAAGAAGCAAGTTGAGGAGTCGCAGGACAAGGGCTTCATCAAATCCAGTTTGTCACCTTGGGGAGCTCCGGTATTATTCGTACCGAAAAAGGATGGGTCGGTGCGCATGTGTATCGACTATAGATCTCTGAACAACCACACTATCAAGAACAAATACCCGCTACCGAGGATAGATGATCTCTTTGATAAGTTGAGCGGAGCGAAGCTGTTTACAAAGATAGACTTGAGGTCATGCTTTCACCAGGTAAAGGTGAAGAGAGAAGACATTCCAAAGACAGGTTTTTGGACCCGATTGGCCAGTTTGAGTTTATGGTAATACCGTTTAGATTGACTAATGCACCGACAGTATTTATGAACTTGATGAAAAGGTGTTCCACCAGTACCTTGACAAGTTCATGGTGGTGTTCATCAATGACATTATTGTGTATGCGAAGACCCCAGAGGAGCATGAAGAGCACTTGAGGATGGTTTTGGTGACTCAGGAAACAGGAGCTTTATGGAAAGTTTTCAAAGTTGTGAGTTCTTCCTTGACAAGGTTGAATTCCTTGGGCATGTGGTGACGGGTGACGGAATCTCAGTTAACCCAAAGAAGATCAAGGCAGTGGAGTCGTGGACTACTCCTAGTTCAGTAGCTGAGATCAGGAGTTTTCTCGGGCTAGCAGGTTACTACAGGAGGTTTGTACAAGACTTCTCCAGGATTATAGAGCCAATGACTAGGCTGACCAGGAAATATGTGGATTTTGTCTAGATGGAGGATTGTCAGGCCGTATTTAATGAGCTGAAGAAGAGATTGACGACAGCTCCAGTTTTGACGTTGCCATCGGGGATAGGTGGATTAACTATCTACAGTGATGCTTCAGGGAAGGGTTTGGGTTACGTTTTTAGTAGAACAGAAAGATGATTGCCTATGCTTCCAGGCAATTATGCCCTCATAGAAAGAACTACCCCACCTACGATTTGGAGTTGGCAGCAGTTACTTTACTCTAAAGCTGTAGAAACACTATCTGTATGGAGAGCGTATGGAGATCTTCACAGACCACAAGAGCTTGAAGTGCGTGTTTACGCAAAAGGAGATGAACATGAGGCAGAGGAGGTGGTTGGAGTTGATGAAAGACTTCGACATTTTATTACAGTACCACCCAGGAAAGGCCAACATAGTCGCCGATGCCTTAAGCAGGTATCCGATTGCTATGTACTTGATGACAGACAGATACTTGTTGGCCGATCTTGAGAACTTGGGAATTGCGGTGCTAGTTCCCGGTATCGAGATTCAGTTATGGGGATTGCAGATACAGTCCGAGCTGATGGACAGAATTAGAGCTACGCAGTATGATGATAAGGCTCTGGGGAGTATCAGGGCACATGTTCGGACAGGATTATCAGAAGACTTCACTATTGTTGATGATGGGTCTATACGGCAGTACTAAGATATGTGTGCCGAGCGGGGAGCTGTACGAGAAAGTTTTGTAGGAGGTGCATCGCTCTCAGTAATTGATGCATCCAGGTGCCAACAATATGTTTCGAGACCTGAGGGAACATGTATGGTGGTATGGTATAAAGCACAAGGTAGCATGATTTGTATCCCAGTGTTTAGTGTGCCAGCAGGTAAAGGCGGATCGACAGAGGCCAGGTGGATTATTTCAGCCTTTACCCATCCCAGAGTGGAAGTGGGAGCACGTGACTATGGATTTCGTTTCAGGGAGGAAAGGATGCAATTTGGGACATCGTGGATAGGTTGACCAAATCAGCCCATTTTTTACCATTCAAAGTGGGTACAGCGACAGAGAAGCTAGCAGAGATATACGTGCGACAGATCTCAAATTATATGGGGTTCTTATGAGCATCATCTCGGATCGGGATAGTCGTTTCACTTCCCACTTATAGAGGAGTTTGCAGGCTAGCTTGGGCACTCAGCTCAAGTTCAGCACCGCATATGACCCCCAGACAAACGGGAAGTCTAAAAGGACTATTCAGACTCTCGAGGATATGCTGCGTACTTGTGTTCTAGATCTCGGAGGTTCTTGGGAGGATTATCTACACCTGGTAGAGTTTGATTACAACAACAGCTACTAGGCCAGTATCGAGATGTCACCATTCGAGGCTCTATATGGACGGAGGTGTCGCATACCATTATCTTGGGATGATATCGGAGAGAGAGCCTTGTTAGGGCCAGAGATGGTTATGGATGAAACGGAAAAAGTAAAACTCATCAGGGACAGACTTCGAGTGGCGCAGGACAGACAGCGGCATTGGGCCGATAACTACCATAGACCTTTGGAGTTTGAGGTATAGGTTTTGTTATTTTTGGCTTCTGATTATTTTATTTTAGATTGTGTGTTAAGGTAGCTTTTGTTCTAGGTTGGCGATTGGGTGTTCTTACAAATTTCTTTGACACGGGACACGATTCGCCTTGGTGGAGGCGGGTAGCTTAGTCCATGGTACATCGGACCTTTCGGTGTTCTTTTCAGGGTCGGTGTAGTGGCCTATAGGCTAGACTTGCCGCCTGCACTAGAGGGAGTAGATGACGTATTCCACATTTTGGAGCTAAGATGGTACGTGGCAGATCCTAGTCAAGTACTAGATCACTCGGAGATCATGGTTGGTCCGACTCTCAGCTATCATGAGAAGCCCGTAGAGATCTTAGATCGCATGAAGAAGGTATTGCAGAACCAGACTATTCTCTTGGCTCGTGTTGCATAGAGACATCACTCTCTAGGCGAGTCAACCAGGGAGAGGGAGGACGAAATACGCGAGCAGTACCCGTATCTCTTCGAGCCTTGAGGTATAGTTTTTATTGTTCTAATTGTGCTCTTGTGATAGTTTAATTCAATTTTGAGGTCAAATTTTTTTTTAGGATGGTAGACTTGTCACTACCACATTTCTAGATTAGGGACTTTATGGTCATTTATAATAATTATATATTGTGTTAATAGTTGCATGTAGATAATATTATATTATATTTATAAATGTCATAGGTTAGTTGACTAGACTTGATGTGACCATGGACCTTGTATTAGACTAGACATTAAACCTACTAGACTAATCCCTATGCTATTAATTAGAATCTAGTCAAATCCCTCACTTAGGACTAAACCCCTCATTAAATAACTCTTCATGACAAGCCATTGAAGGCAAATGAGTCATTATGCATCCACCAAACCCTAACCCTAGCAAGTGGTCGGCCATATAAGTTTAGAGGGAGCCTCCCTCAAAGCCACTCATCACTCATGAAAAAACCCTAGAAATAGCTCCCTAAAAACCCTTCTTTCCCTCATACAGTGCAAAGAAATACAAAATGGATATAAATACTGGAATAAGAATACTGGATATAATAAAATATTGGAATTAAGAAATGCTGGAGAATATATCATCATCATCAATGGTACAACTAGCAATGAACCGAAATACAAGTGCATGCTAGAATAATGAACTGGATATACATTAATAGATTATCTAGCTAAGTGTGTGAAAGATTAGTCTATCATGTGATCGGCTTGGGATAGATCAGGCTTGTTACATATGATTAGCTATGATTCATGTTAGTTCAGGCTAACCATCCGGCTAGCTATGATGCGAGCAATAGTCAGGCTAATCATATATAATAGGCTATGAGGCATGTAATGGTCAGGTTGCACCCCACGTGAGGTGTGGGGTGAGCTATGATGCATGTAGAGTGGGGTAGGATCACATAATCTACTAATATTTCCCCGTCCTCAGCTAGCACGATAGATTTCCAATCATGACTCCTCATGACAGGTCTCAATGATACTAATCCGTGTATCCATAGTGTCAGAATCATGTACGCTATACAACTAGAATCATAGAGATGATCAACATAATAAAAACTGTCAGAGAATGTACTCGCCTATGATTCTGTGCTGGCGATACCAATATCCTATTTCTGAAGTCTCGTCTGAATAATCCAACAGTCCTATATACATAATATGATAATAATATAGCGTCATTAGTTACACTAGAATACACACAAATATATTTACTCTGAACTCAGAGACTACGTTATGGGTGATACTGGTCAACTAGTAGGGTCAAATATGCGTCTAACTGTATGGGTGTCATATCCTCAATGCTGTGCATAATTGGACAGTCAACTCACTAACACATATCTAAAGATCTAAATCCCGTGTAACATCAACACAGTCTAAGCCAGTACATTAGTGTACACAAGGCAGTCAATTCACTAATAAACAGGATCATGTAGTAATATGCAAATATACGGGATATCCACAGTTAATACCTAGGGTCATACAGCATATATATATTACAGTCATATGTAGCACTAGCAATCAATTTCCATGGAATATATATATATATATATATATATCAACTAATTATTATACATATACACGCACATGCATACTAATTACTGGGTTCACCAACACAGGTCTTACGTCAACTAAAATGTCATAAAGTAATTGCTAATCCTAATTAATATTCACACATACACACACACACAATAATGAAGGAGTGCAAGTCAAACATGTGTGCACGTGAACGAGGGAGGGTGTATTCGATGTCGAGGGAGGTCCTTCTCGGTTGTGGTTGCTGCCCAGGCGAGGGAGGTCATCGGTCGAGTCGTGCTGGTGGCGGTGTTAATGGTGTTGATGATGCTGAATGGAGGTGGTGGTGTTGTGTCGTCGAGGGGCAGTGAAGTTTCAGGCGAGGCGGTCGTGGCCGCTGGTTGATGGAGGGAGTCGATGGCGAGCGGTGAGTCGGGGGAGTGCTAGCGGTGATGGGTTGGGTGATGGCGAGCAGTGTAGGGTAGTCGGGAATGGTGGACTGGTGCTCAGCGGTTGGGTTCAGTCCGGCGGTGTCAAAGGGGACGGCAGTTCAACGGTTGGGGGTCGTGAAGGGAGGAGACGGGGCGTTCGGTCGGGGAATGGCATCGTGGGGGTGATGATGATGATGATGGTGTCAGAAGGTCAGGGAATGGTTGAGGATCCGACGGGATGGAGGCAAACAGAATCGGATGGTGATGGTGATAGGTTTAGGGTTTTGATGTTGGTGGTGTTAGTGAAATATAATACGAAAAAGTGTTTATATATAGGAAAAAAATAGGGTTTGATGTAGACCTAGGGATTAGGGTTCGATCAAGTATCCATTGTGATGGGGTTTGTTTTCTACATGTAAGAATTTGAAGGCTAGGATTAATTGTGTTTGGATGGACGACTAAAGTGGTGAGGGGGAAGATGTTGAGTGTTGCATCCTCCAAAAATATGGCAAAAAATCACATATGACCGATCAAAGAAGAAAAATGATGCTTCTTCATGTGTTGGGTCCAATGGGATATAGACACCGCAATGCACTTTTGCATAAAAGTCCCCTAATAATTAGAAAATTACACAAAAAGTGGGAATTAAAATAATAGTCATGCGACGAATATTATGCGACTAAAATAAAGCATAAAAGGGCATATTTATAAGTTATACAAAGGTCAAAATGGAAGGCTGGCATGTCTAGGACAAGGGTATAAAATTTGTTGGAAGGCAATGGCTAGTGAAGCGCTCCAAATATCGAAGCAACGGTAAGGTACAACAATCAAATAAAATCACAACAATTAAATATTATCCCTGATATTAAATCCCAAAAATGCTAATTAAAGTACATAGTCCTATATTTTGGTCAGAGGTTCAACTAGTGGGTTTTTAGGTCCAATCCACTAACCCATACACTAAAGAACACTATAATATATATATATATATATATATATATATATATATATATATATATATATATATATATATATATATATATATATATATATATATATATATCATGCAATATATTAACACAATACTTATAATAAATAAAAAGACAAAAATACCCCTATTCTGGAATGTGGTAGTGACAAGTCTACCCTACTTAAAAATATTTCTCCTCGAAATTGAAATAAACTAGCAAAAGAACAAACAATCAGACAAAGAATTATACCTCAAGTCTCGTAGAGATACGGATACTGCTCACGCATTTCGTCCTCTCTCTCCCAGGTTGACTCGCCTGGAGAGTGATGTCTCCATGCAACATGAACCAAGGGAATGGTCTGGTTCCGCAATACCTTCTCTCTACGATCCAAGATCTCCACGGGCTGTTCAAGATTGCTGAGAGTCAGCCAACCTCGATTTCCGAGTGATCTAGTACGTTACTAGGTTCTGCCACGTACCATTTAAGCTACGACACGTGGAATACGTCATGTACTCCATCTAGTACAGGCGACAAGTCTAGTCTATAGACCACTGCATCGACCCTTGCAAGAATACCGAAAGGTCCGATGTATCGTAGACTAAGCTTTCCGCCTCTACCAAAATGAATCATGTCCCGTGTCGGAGAAATCCGTAGGAACACCGGATCGCCAACCTAGAACAAACAATCTTAAAATGCAATCTAAAACAAAATAATCATAAACCAAAATAATAAAACCTATACCTGAAACTCTAGGGGTCTACGGTGGCTATTGGCCCAATGCTATTGTCTGTCCTGCACCACTCGCAGTCTATCTCTGATGAGTTTTACCTTTTATGCTGCATCCACGACCATTTTTGGTCCTAACAAGGCTCTCTCTCTGACATCATCACAACATAACAGAGTACGATATCTCCGTCCATATAAAGCCTCAAATGGTGACATCTTAATGCTGGCCTAGTAGCTGTTATTGTAAGTAAACTCTACTAGGTGTAGATGATCCTCCCAAGAACCTCCGAGATCCAAAATGCAAGTGTGTAGCAT
Organism: Iris macrosiphon; assembly: GCA_036927795.1. NCBI lineage: Eukaryota > Viridiplantae > Streptophyta > Magnoliopsida > Asparagales > Iridaceae > Iris > Iris macrosiphon. Next base: position 56,660,406 of record JAYESA010000002.1, read on the forward strand.
ATCTTAAAGAGTCTGAATAGTCCTTTCAGACTGCCCGTCTGTCTAAGGGTGGTATGCGGTACGGAACTTGAGCTGAGTGCCCAAGCTAGCCTGCAGACTCCTCCAGAAATAAGAAGTGAAACGACTATCCCGATCTGAGAGGATGCTCACAGGAATCCCATGTAATCTGATAATCTGCCGCACGTACATCTCTGCTAGCCTATCTGTCGATGTACCCACTTTGAATGGTAAAAAGTGGGCTGCTTTGGTCAACCTATCCACGATAACCCAAATCGCGTCCTTTCCTCCTGGAGAACGTGGAAGCCCTGAAATGAAGTCCATAGTCACATGCTCCCACTTCCATTCTGGGATAGGTAAAGGTTGAAGTAATCTACCTGGTCTCTATCGATCTGCCTTTACCTGCTGGCACACTAAATACCGAGATACAAAGCGTGCTACCTCGCGCTTCATAAGATACCACTATATGTGCTCCCTCATATCTTGATACATCTTGTTGTCACCGGGATGCATCGAGTACTAAGAGCGATGTGCCTCCTGGATAACCTCTTCGCGCAGCTCTCCACTCGGCACACACATCCTTATGCCGTACCGTAAAGATCCATCATCACCAATAGTGAAGTCATCTATCAATCCTGTCCGAACCTGTGCCTGGATACTCCTCAGTGTCTCATCATCATACTGTGCAGCTCTAATTCTGTCCATTAGCTCGGACTGTATCTGCAATCCCCATATCTGAATTTCAATACCTGGAACTAGCACTGCAATTCCTAAGCTCTCAAGATTGGCCAATAAATGTCTATCTGTAGTCAATTACATAGCCATCGGATACCTGCTCAAGGCATCGGCGACTACGTTGGCCTTTACTGGGTGGTACTGTAATGAGATGTCAAAGTCTTTCATCAACTCTAACCACCTGCACTGCCTCATAGTCAGCTCCTTTTGTGTAAATACGTACTTCAAGCTTTTATGGTCTGTGAAGATCTCCACACGCTCACTGTACAAATAGTATTTCCACAACTTTAGAGCGAAGATAACTGTTGCTAACTCCAAATCGTGGGTGGGGTAGTTCTTTTTATGAGGGCATAATTATCTTGAAGCATAGGCAATTACTTTCCCGTGCTGTTGAAGAACGCATCCCAAACCTTATTCTGAAGCATCACTATAGATAGTGAATCCACCTATCACTGATGGCAACGTCAAAATTAGAGTCGTCGTCAATCTCTTCTTCAGCTCATAAAATACGGTCTGACATTCCTCTGTCCAGACGAATTCCATATCTTTCATGGTCAGCCTAGTCATTGGCTCTGCAATCTTGGAGAAGTCTTGTATAAATCTCCTGTAGTATCCTGCTAGCCCGAGAAAACTCCTGATCTCAACTACCGAACTGCAGGTAGCCCATGACTCTACTGCCTCGATCTTCTTTGGGTTAACTAAAATTCTGTAACCCGTCACTATATGTCCAAGGAATTCAACCTTGTCAAGAAAGAACTCACACTTTGAAAGTTTCCCATACAGCTCCTCTTTTCTGAGAGTCTCCAAGACCATCCTCTGGTGATCTTTGTGCTCCTCTGGGGTCTTTGAATACACAAGAATGTTGTCGATGAACACCACCACGAACTTGTCAAGGTACTGGTGGAACACCTTGTTCATCAAGTTCATGAATACTGTTGGTGCATTGGTTAAACCAAATAGCATTACCATGAATTCAAACTGGCCATATCTGGTCCGAAAAGCAGTCTTCGGTATGTCTTCTCTCTACACCTTCACCTGGTGATAGCCGAATCTTAAGTCTATCTTTGAAAACACCTTCACTCCACTCAACTGATCGAAAAGATCAACTATCCTCGGCAGCGGGTTTTTGTTCTTGATAGTGAGGTTGTTCAGAGCTCTATAGTCGATACACATACATACCGTGCCGTCCTTCTTCGGTATGAACAATACCGGATCTCCCCATGGTGATGAACTGGATCTGATGAAGCCTTTGTCCTGCAGCTCCTCAACTTGCTTCTTTAGTTCTGCTAGGTCACTTTTGTTGACTCTATAGACATGTTGTGAAATAAGCTCCGCACTTGGTACTAAGTCTATAGAGAATTCAACATCTCTGTCTAGCGGCAAGCCTGGCAACTCCTCTAGAAATATATCCAGGAACTCTGCTTTTAGAGGATGTGGCAACTCCTCTTCTTCCTTCCTAGCTCCGTAAAAGTTGCCTCCACTCTACTTTATTGCTCTTTTGGCGACCTCAAACTCTAGCTCTCCTGGTGGTCGAAATATTACTCTGCCTCCGTGACAATCGATAGTAGCATGGTGTCTACTCAACCAGTCCATTCCGAGTATAATATCGTATCCCGAAAGTGGCATGACGAGTAAACTCATGCTCAACTCTTGGCCTCCCAATGATACTCTTCGATCCTTGCAATAATCACATACTAGGATAATGCTTCATTCAGTCGTGATCTTGCAAGTCCTATCTAATGGTTCCGTATCTAAACGATGCTTAAAACCATAAGATAAAAATACGAAACTATGGAAAGCGCCAGAATCAAATAATGCAAGTGCTGGAATAGAATCGAGAAAAACTGAACCTGAAATCACGTCTCCAGCTGGCTCGGTTTCCTCAATCGTCATGGTGTATGTGCATCCCTGATGTGCACCTCTCTGCTGTTACTGGTGCTGAGCAAACCTCTGTTGCTGTGGTGGAAGTGGAGGTCCCCTCTGTTGGCCTCCTGGTACAGTAGGTACTCTATCTGGTCCTCTCTGAGCGGCTGCTCCACCCTGACGAGTCTGAATAAATGGACAGTCCCTCAACTGATGTGCTGACGATCCACAGGACAAGCATGTACCCAATCTTTTCATGCAGATGTCCCTAGTGTGTCCTATCTTCCCGCAATACGTATACTGGGCAGTGAGCTGAGTCTGCCTCTGTGGCTGCTGCTACTGGTGCTGTCCTCAAGCTGGTGCCTGGTGCTGCTGATGCTGTTGTTGGTACGGCCTCTGTTGCTGCTGAAAATATGGGCACTTGGCCAGTCCTGAACTACCACTTGTTCCTCCAGAAGTGTCGCATCCTCTCTTGGGCCTGAGGTCCAAGTCATCCTCAGCAATCTGGGCATCCATCAAAATACCCTCAAATATAGCAGTATGACATCCCGAAGTACGAGACTTGATCTCTCTAGTAAACTCCTTCCTGAACTTACATGCTCGGTCTCCTGGGTCCCAAATCATCGATGGCGCGAATCAACTCAAACGGCAAACCTCCGCGGCGTATTCGTCGACTGATATGCTTCCTTGGACCAAGTCATGGAACTGACTCTCCAATGCTCCCAGGGCTACGTCAGGGAAGAACTTCTCCTTAAAGATATCCTGAAAGTCCTCCCAAGTAAGTCCTCCAACAGCAAGTCACGGCTCCGTACGATACCATGTCAGTGCGATATCAAACATCTGACTGCCAGCGGCCTCAATCTGAAGAATCTTCAGAATCTGCGCCAAGCGCAAGTTCCTCTTTATATCCTCTAGCCATACGTTAGCGTAGAGTATCCCCTCAGTGCCTTTGAACTCTCGAGACATCATCCTCTTGAAATCTACTATAGTACCCGGCCTCTGGTGCTGCTGGCCAGGATGCTGCTATTATTGTGCTACTCTCTCCACAGCCTGGAGAGATACCTGATGAGCATTCTCCATGCTCTCTCTCATCAGATCTGTCTGTTCCTGGTGCACCTCTGCCTACACCCTCTGAGCCTCAGCTTGAATACGCTGAGCTTCCGTCGTCACTCTTTGGGCATCTAACATGCCCCGGATCAGTGTGAGCATCTGTGCCCCGTTAACGGGCATACCTCCGGAAGATGGAGTCGGTGGAGGAGGAAGGTTGTCTATCACAGCTGGGGTAATCCTCTGAACAGGTGGAGGAGGAATCCCAAAAGCTGCAGATACTCCCATATGAACAGGAGATGTAGGATAAACTCCAGATGTCTGTTCGTCAGGTCGAGAGGTAGCAGACCTCTCTGAAGCTGCTGCTCCCAGTCTCAAAGACCTAGTCTTTGGCGGCATCCTGAAGACAGACTGAAAAGAATCAATTAAGGTAATAGATACGATATCATCAAGGAAGGACAGTAAAATTCTAAAGGAAGCAGTTATTCCGAATAGCATTGCAAGATCAGAAATTTACTAGTTGTGATTAAGCATACTCTCATCCTAAATCCTAGTTCCTAAACTAGGCTCGTAGCATTACTCTAAGTGAGCACTACTACGATATTACTCTAAATGTGAATCTAGACCTGCATGGGCCACCACCAAAATATGTCACGACCCGCAGCCAGAATTTGGGCATGAGTCATGGGTACGTCCAGCCTACGACGCAGCATCGGCGGTAGAACATTGTCTAGGTCTCTATAATACTAAACATAACTCACAACCTGTCAATGATATCAACTCCATAAAGAGGACAATAAAAATAAATATTGTCACGCCCCAGTCCCAAAATACGTAGGACTAGGACACGTAAGCATGTCAGCCGTATGAATATGGCATTCCAATATATGGAAACCATAACACACGTATGCTGTAATATGAATAACAATTCACAAGTGGTAAATATATATGTCACAGGGCATAACTAAATCTCATCCACAGGAATCATATATAAATGAATAACCAATATCTATAACTACATCTCAATATAAAGTATCTAACGATGGTAGTCGGATGGAAACAAATCCACTACTAAACCAGAATATAGATAAACAAGATAAATGCAATATAAGAATATCAACTAACAGTCACGGCTCGAAGAGAAGACCTCATCGCAATATACGTAGTAAGTCCGGATCTGCGCTCCTGCGAATACTTATGAACAATACACCTGGAAAGGGCCAGGTCCTCAGAGGGACATAACAAGATACATAAAAGCATGCCATAAAGTAAATACTGTGAAAACTCAAGGGTGACCTAACCAGCTAAGTGAAATTCACTTTGAAGACAACTTTGGTACGTATGGGTAGGTGAAAGGTATAAAGCGTAGCGTTGAGCCAAAGGCTAAGTACCTGGCATTAGCTGTAAACTGGATGCCAGATGTATATGCTGACTACATCACCGATCATGATAGCTCGCAGCTAGTAACCTCTTTCGGATGTATCGACAAGCATATACTCCCATAACCGGGTAGCACTGATCCCATAACCGGGTAACACATGGCTCATACCCGGGTAATACTGAGGCTCACGGTACCGCAGTTTACTCTGAAACTACGGCAACCAAATTATCTGTCCCATATGCCTACTAATTGTCTTCTTTGCCCCATGTCAATGTACAAGTCGCGAACACGATGTGGACATCTCATAATCTAATGCAAGTCTCTAATGAAATGAACAACTAAGCTAAATACCGTCACACGTGCTGCTCACACCGATGGCCAGGCGAGAATGAGGCACGCATCCCTACATGAACTGTCTTTGTGACGTGTAATGATACGTGTCAAGGCCTGGGAAGTCATACCAATAACTCTGCAACTTTAGGTGGGTCCACTAGACTCTAAGTCAGACACAAGTCCTAACGTCAACGCCTTCGTTGACTGCACCTGAGTCTCTCTCGGACGCGCACAATTTAAATAATAAATATGCAGCTAATAATACAGAATTTAAACAGTACAACAAGGCAAGGTATACTTGCCTGGAACTCTGGTGTGCGCAAGCAATTCTCCGGAACCAGCAGTCAAGGTAGCACCGTCTCGGATGCCTACGAACAGATAACAATAATTATAAACCTCTACATTACACTATGCTTAATTACTTATGCTAACATAGTACATGCACACATACATAACATATGTACATATATATATCAAATAAATTAATAACATATTTACATATATACATTATACATTGAATAAACATATGTACATATATAACTATACATATATATAACACATATATATATACGTATATACATACACACTAAACATATATACATACATATAATACATATATACATAATTACATAGTATCTGAAATAACAACATATGTCCATAAAATATATACATAACTATTATTTACATAAATTACACATTTAAATAACATATGTATATTACCACAAATATAATACTTATATTTTATACATATATATACATTACCTACATATACATAATTCACATATATTTATATATTTAGTAATAATACATTATACATTCATGTGTATACATATTTATACACAAAACATATATATATATATATATATATATATATATATATATATATATATATATATATACAGAAATACAGTTATATACATATACATTACACATATTATATACATATATATATAAAATACATATTTATATATAAATAAATATATATATACATATATATATACCATTATACATTATATACCAATATATATGCTATATATTTACATTATACACAGTCTATACATTATATATAAATATATACTATATATATACATATTATACACAGTCTATACAGTATATATATATATATATATATATATATATATATATATATATATATATATATACATTATACATAGTTTATACAGTATATATGAATATATACTATATACATATACATTATACACACATTTATATACAATAACTAAATATATATTATATATAATCATACCTACTATGTCGTGTCCAGGGGGGTGCGTGTCCATCGTGCAGTCGTCGTCGGCGAGGGGGCGGCGGAGCTCCGGCGGGGGCTCGGGAACAACAGCAGCAGTGGCAGCTCCCTGGAATGGCATTAGCAGCAGCAGTTGCAGTAGTTGTGGTGGCGGCCGGCGGTGGCGGTGGCAGTGGCAGTGGTGGCGGTTGCCGGTAGCGGGGGAAGGTTGTGTTGGTCGTGGGGAAGGCGGCGTCAGGGTGGCATGGGGTGGTTGGCGGTGGTCAGGCGACTGGTGTGATCGGGGTTGGTTGTGGTACGGGTGATGGTGGTGATGTAGTTGGGGTAGTGCGAGTGGTGGTTGATGGTGGTATAGACGTTGGTTGCTGGCGGTGTTGGGGTGGTAGAGACGGTGGTCAGGCCGGTGGAGGAGGCGGTGGTAGTCAGGCGGTGGAGTTGGGTGAGGGAAGTCGGAAAGGGGGATCGGGTGTGATAGTATTACTGATGGTGAAGATGGTGGTTAATGGCGCTCTGTGCAGGCGGCTGGGGAGGCAGTCTGGCGGCTAGGGGAAGGCCCGACGTCGACTGAGGAAGGGTGGCAGCCAGGTGCTGCGGTGGTGGCTGCTAGAGGTGGTGGGGTTACTATCCGGTCGGGAAAAGGGGGAAAGGGTGATGCACGGATGGGTGAGAGAATTTCGGCTAGAGTTTGGGGTGGTTGGATTTTTAGAGAAAATAAAGAAAAGAGGTGAGGAGTTGTATTTATACACATGTAAGGGGGTTGGTTTGACCTAGAAAAAGTTGACTTCGTTCAACATCCTCTTGGGTTGGGCCTTGGGCTCATAGGGGAATGTTTGGGAGGGCTATAATTTGCATTATTTAAATTGAATGCTAGGTTCAATTGAGGGGGTAATGTTGTGCGTTTGTATATTCCGAAAAATTATGGAAAAAATTCTTGTGAAAGGGAAAATTAGGTTTTCTTCATGCATTGTCCAATGGTGTGGACACTTCAATGCATTTTTGCATAAAAATACCCAACAATTGGGAAAATTATACAAAGATGGAAATTGGGTTTTAATTAATTAAAATACCGCGCATGGTGTTCTGGAATTAATTAGAAGTACATAGGAATAAAATTATGTGGGGCACAAGTATCATAGACATAGAGGATTCCGTGTAGAATATTAACAAAATTTGGGTTGCACAGAACGGTCAAGATTGTGTCTCCAATTTCGATTGGAACGCACAAGGGTACAAAGTCATATTTTATTTAGAAATAACTAATAACATCTGCGACGAATGTTGTGCGACAAAAATATAGCACAAGAGAGAGTGGTCATGAGTTATACAAGGGTCAAAATGGTAGGTTGGCATGTCTAGGAAAAGTGTATGGAATTCGTAAGAAGGTAATGACTAGTGGGGTGCTCTAATTATCGAAGCAACGGTAAGGTGCACTAGGAGATATAATATTGTACAAAATTCTAAAATACTATAATCTAATTCTAATTGTCTCCAAATTAAATCTAGTCTCGTTATCTAAGTTAAGTAAACCTAAATTTGGTCGAGGGGGTTTACAATCTACCCAACTTATAAGAATTTCGTCCTCAAAATTAAAATAAGGCATGGTTTCTCTTTATCTAATCTCACTTGGTCACAGTCTAAAAGAATTTACCTCAAGTTTTAACAATGCGGTTTCTATCCAACTTAGAAATTACCCATCTATCATCTAAGGCTATACCTCTAAGAAAGCTATTCCTCAAATTATTTAATTATGTTATTTAATCCTCAAAGTTTTAATACCAACATATCATCTATAACATGTCCTTAATCAATTTTAAAAGAGAGTCACCAAGTTATATGATTAGCCTATGGGGTATATCTAGTACTCATTAGGGTATCAACTTATATCAAGCACAAGGTTTCGTTTTTCCGAAATAAGGGAAGACGAGAAACAATGATAAAGAGTTCAAGGCGAAGGTGATAGAATACAAGTACGAGGTTCAAGGAGATTAAAGAATTCAAAAAAAGGGTTGTCAGGGAAGTTGTGGATTGAAACCCTATTTTGGTAATTTCTATTCGCATGCTCGTATCAGTACAGTTATGTAACTGATATGATATGCTCAGACATGTCTAGAGGCAGGTATATTCGTCTACTACTATATATCTCAATCCACGTAAGGTAGTCATGCGAAGAGTGAACCAAGTGTACTAAGGTTGTCCAGACCGTAATACACTGATTCTGATTAGATATTTGTATCATTATGTGGTTGATCAGGCCCCAATAACACAAATGTCATGAACAAACTCGATAAAAGAATAAGCTTGCAAAATTAGGCTATAATAGCGGCATAAGTCAAGATAGTACAAAAAATATAATTACGCTAGATTATGATGAAAGATGGTACATAATAATTCAAGTTCACAAAAAAATAAAAATATAAAAATATAAGACTCTACAATCTCTACAGTCGTCATACTAACTCCTTGTCTTAGTCGCTAGTCAACCAAATAGGGATAGGGGCCTCAAATTTTTACAGTCTAAATACTATCTTCTTATGCAAGTATAAAGTTGGTATCATTTGGTTATACTTCATTAATGTGTCAAGAGGACTATGTGATACTAGGTCATGGTCATCCTAAGTCTTAGTCATAGTGCTCATAGAACAAGTGTCAAGAGTATGAACGGAAAGGTTGCTGGCCGTCAAGGGGAAGAGGATATAACTCGAATCGAGGTGGGGATATATGTTACTTGATTTAGAACTAAGAATAATCATAAAATTATAATCTAGAGGAGTACTCAACTATCAAGTTCTAACTACCAAGCACAGAAATTCAAAATTTAACATTAACAACTATAATCCTAGCAACTATATGTCCTTAAAACCAATTAAAATCACTTGGCCTACAATCAGAAGTTTCAGGTGGCACGAATTGAAAGATGAAAATATATGGTCATAATTTAGTCGTTGCACAAATCGCGAGCGCTAAGGTCTCGGAGGAACGAATGTGAAATTAAATAGAAGGACTCTAGATAACATCACGGTTTTCTAAGGGGAATGTGGTATGCTAATCTCTGTGTTCGAGGCTTGATCAAAAAAAATATTCTAAGCATTGCTCTTGGCTTTCTAAAGTACTCCCTGCTAATCTCAAGACAAGAGTCTAAATGTATCGTTCTATAATACTATCTTACCATGAAAAAACTAGGTTAGCTCTAATATTTAACCTTATGTTTCTATTGGTTCCTCAATACTAGGGTCAAACCTCATGGTCAACTTTCTAACTACTCTAGTAGTGTCTATACCACTCTCAAGTCTTCATACATATATCAAGGGGTAATGGTACATCAATCTATAGGTAAGGGGTGCTAGGGTTTTATTAGGTGTTCTAACTCAGGGATGTGTTATTATCCTAGTTGTACTCTTAATAGGAAGGTTACCCTACTTATCATCTAACAACAGCGACTTCTATATTCTAGGAGAAGGCTATACTCTAGGAACTATTAGGGAAGCACATGAATCAAGCAGGATGCATCTATTCAAATAAAATAGATTGGAAGAAAGATAAATCATAATCAATTATGGATGAGATCCTATACTCTACTCCTAGGTGCAGGCTTGCTCGGTACAGTAACGTAACCGAGAAAATATGCTCTCGACCTGTATGGGCCACCACTAAAAACATGTCACGCCCCAGTCCCAAAATACGTACGACTAGGACACGTAAGCATGTCAGCCGTATGAATATGGCACTCCAATATATGGAAACTATAACACACAAATGCTGTAATATGAATAACAATTCACAAGTGGTAAACATATATGTCACAGGGCATAACTAAATCTCATCCACAGGAATCATATATAAATGAATAACCAATATCTATAACTAGATCTCAATATAAAGTATCTAACGATGGTAGTCGGATGGAAATAAATCCACTGCCGAACCAGAATATAGATAAACAAGATAAATACAATATAAGAATATCAACTAAGAGTCACGGCTCGAAGAGAAGACCTCATCGCAATATACGTAGCAAGTCCGGATCTGCGCTCCTGTGAATACTCACGAACAATACACCTGGAAAGGGCCAGGCCCTCAGAAGGACATAACAAGAAACATAAAAGCATGCCATAATATAAATACTATGAAAACTCAAGGGTGACCTAACCAGCTAAGTGAAATACACTTTGAAGACAACTTTGGTACATATGGGTAGGTGAAAGGTATAAAGCGTAGCGTCGAGCCAGAGGCTAAGTACCTGGCATTAGCTGTAAACTGGATGCCAGATGTATATGTTGACTACATCACCGATCATAATAGCACGCAGATAGTAACCTCTGTCGGATGTATCGACAAGCATATACTCCCATAACCGGGTAGCACTGATCCCATAACCGGGTAACACATGGCTCATACCCGGGTAATACTGAGGCTCACGGCCCCGCAGTTTACTCTGAAACTACGGCAACCAAATTGTCTGTCCCAATGCCTACTAATTGTCTTCTCCGCCCCATGTCAATGTACAAGTCACGAACACGACGTGGACATCTCATAATCTAATGCAAGTCTCTAATGAAATGAACAACTAAGCTAAATACCGTCACACGTGCTGCTCACACCGATGGCCAGGCGAGAATGAGGCACGCGTCCCTACATGAACTTTCTCTGTGACGTGTAATGATACGTGTCAAGGCCTGGGGAGTCATACCAATAACTCTGCAACTTTAGGTGGGTCCACTAGACTCTAAGTCAGACACAAGTCCTAACGTCAACGCCTTCGTTGACTGCACCCGAGTCTCTCTCGGACGCGCACAATTTAAATAATAAATATGCAGCTAACAATACAGAATTTAAATAGTACAACAAGACAAGGTATACTTGCCTGGAACTCTGGTGTGCGCAAGCAATTCTCTGGAACCAGCAGTCAAGGTAGCACCGTCTCGGATGCCTACGAACAGATAACAATAATTATAAACCTCTACATTACACTATGCTTAATTACTTATGCTAACATAGTACATGCACACATACATAACATATGTACATATATATATATCAAATAAATTAATAACATATTTACATATATACATTATACATTGAATAAACATATGTACATATATAACTATACATATATATAACACATATATATATACGTATATACATACACACTAAACATATATACATACATATAATACATATATACATAATTACATAGTATCTGAAATAACAACATATGTCCATAAAATATATACATAACTATTATTTACATAAATTACACATTTAAATAACATATGTATATTACCACAAATATAATACTTATATTTTATACATATATATACATTACCTACATATACATAATTCACATATATTTATATATTTAGTAATAATACATTATACATTCATGTGTTTATACAATACATATTTATACACAATATATATATATATATATATATATATATATATATATATATATATATATATATATATATATATATATATATATGTATATATATATATATATGTATACAGAAATACAGTTATATACATATACATTACACATATTATATACATATATATATATATGCAATACATATTTATACATAAATAAACAAATATATATATATATATATATATATATATATATATACATATATATATATATATATATATATATATATATATATATACCATTATACATTATATACCAATATATATGCTATATATTTACACTATACACAGTCTATACAATATATATAATTATATACTATATATATATACATATTATACACAGTCTATACAGTATATATATACTATATATATACATTATACATAGTTTATACAGTATATATGAATATATACTATATGTATATACATTATACACACATTTATATACAATAACTAAATATATATTATATATAATAATACCTACTGTGTCGTATCCAGGGGGGTGCGTGTCCGTCGTGCAGTCATCACCGACGAGGGGGCGACGGAGCTCCGACGGGGGCTCGGGAACAACAGTAGCAGTGGCAGCTCCCTGGAATGGCAGTAGCAGCAGTAGTTGCAGCAGCTGTGGTGGCGGTCGGCGGTGGCATCGGCAATGGTGGCGGTTGCTGGTAGCGGGGGAAGGTTGTGTTGGTCGTGGCGAAGGCGGCGTCAAGGTGGCACGGGGTGGTTGGCGGTGGTCAGGCGACTGGGGTGATCGGGGTTGGTTGTGGTACGGGTGATTGTGGTGATCTAGTTGGGGTGGTGCGAGTGGTGGTTGACGGTGGTGTAGACCTTGGTTGCTAGCGGTGTTGGGGTGGTGGAGACGGTGGTCAGGCCGGTGGCGGAGGCGGTGGTAGTCAGGCGGTGGAGTTGGGTGAGGGAAGTCGGAAAGGGGGGTCGTGTGTGATAGTATTGCTGATGGTGAAGATGGTAGTTAATGGTGGTCTGTGCAAGCGACTGGGAGAGGCAGTCCGACGGCTAGGGGAAGGCCCGGCGTCGACTGAGGAAGGGTGGAGGCCAGGTGCTGCGGTGGTGGCGGCCAGAGGTGGTAGGGTTACTGTCCGGTCGGGAAAAGGGGGAAAGGGTGATGCACGGGTGGGTAAGGGAATTTCGGCTAGGGTTTGGGGTGGTTGGATTTTTAGAGAAAATAAAGAAAAGAGGTGAGGAGTTTTATTTATACATATATAAGGGGGTTGGTTTGACCTAGGAAAAGTTAACTTCGGTCAACATCCTCTTTGCTTGGGCCTTGGACTCATAGGGGAATGTTTGGGAGGGCTATAATTTGTATTATTTAAATTGAATGCTAGGTTCAATTGAGGGGGTGATGTTGTGCGTTTGCACATTCCAAAAAATTATGGGAAAATTTTATGTGAAAGGGAAAATTGGGTTTTCTTCATGCATTTTCCAATGGTGTAGACACCTCAATGCATTTTTGCATAAAAATGCCCAACAATTGGGAAAACTGTACAAAGATGAAAATTGGGTTTTAATTAATTAAAATACCGTGTAAGGTGTTCTGGAATTAATTAGAAGTACATGAAAATAAAATTAGGTGGGGCACAAGTGTCATAGACATAGAGGATTCCGTGTAGAATATTAACAAAATTTGGGTTGTCCAGAACGGTCAAGATTGTGTCTCCAATTTCGATTGGAACGCACAAGGGTACAAAGTCGTATTTTATTTAGAAATAACTAATAACGTCTGCGACGAATGTTGTGCGACTAAAATATAGCACAAGAGAGAGTGGTCATGAGTTATACAAGGGTCAGAATGGTAGGTTGGCACGTCTAGGAAAAGTGTATGGAATTCGTAGGAAGGTAATGGCTAGTGAGGTGCTCCAATTATCGAAGCAACGGTAAGGTGCACTAGGAGATATAATGTTGTACAAAATTCTAAAATGCTATAATCTAATTCTAATTGTCTCCAAATTAAATCTAGTCTCGTTATCTAAGTTAAGTAAACCTAAATTTGGTCGAGGGGGTTTACAAACATTGCTCAATAGTCCATAATATATACTCAATCACAATAGTTATAAGAAATAAATAGCATGATGAGATATAAAGATAGGAAGTACTAACATAAGTCAAGCACAACAACTCAAAATAGAGATAAACTACAGTCTAGTTGTCCAACATAAATAGTCTCAACAAGTCTCAACATAAACTCAACATAACCTCAACATAAGTCTCAACATAAACTCAATGCATAAAATAATAACCGTCTAAATAGCTGCAGGTAGTGTCTCCTCTAAGGGAAGGGACTCTTCTAAGCCCTTTGGTATGTAGTCTACATTTATACTTAGTCCATAGTGTGTAGGATAGAAGTCCTTAAGATCCTCTGGAAAAATATATCCAGTCAGGATTGGAGCAAAGTACAAGCACTAACAGCAGTTCCATGTATATTGACAAAAACTATAATACAGTATAAATAAATACAAGATGGATATAAATACTGGAATAAGAATATTAGATATAATAAAATATTGGAATTAAGAAATAATAGGGAATATATCATCATCAATGGTACAACTAGCAATGAACAGAAATACAAGTGCATGCTAGAATAATGAACTGGTAATACATGAATAGAGTATCTAGGTAAGTGTGTGAAACATCAGTCTATCATGTGATCGGCTTAGGACAAATCAGGCTTGTTACATATGATTAGCTATGATTCATATAAGGTCAGGCTTACCATCCGGCTAGCTATGATGCGAGCAATAGTCAGGCTAATCATGTATAACAGGCTATGAGGCATGTAATGGTCAGGTTGCACCCGACGTGAGGTATGGGGTAAGCTATGATGCATGTAGAGTGGGGTATGATCACATAATCTACTAATATTTCTCCATCCCCAACTAGCACAATGGATTCCCAATCATGACTCCTCGTGACAGGTCTCGATGATGCTAACCCGTGTATCCATAGTGTCAGAATCAAGAACACTATACAACTAGAATCATAGAGATGCTCAATATAATAAAAACTGTCAGAGAATATACTCGCCTGTGGTCCTGTGCTGGCGATACCAATATCCTATTTTTGAAGTCTCGTCTGAACAATCCAACAGTCATATATACATAATATGATAATAATATAGCATCAGTCATTACACTAGCACACACACAAATATAATTACTCTGAACTCAGAGATTATGCTTAGGGTGATACTGGTCAACTAGCAGGGTCAAATATGTGTCTAACTGCACGGGTGTTATATCTTCAATGTTGTGCATAATCGGACAATCAACTCACTAACACATATCTAAAGATCTAAATCCCGTGTAACATCAACACATTCTAAGCCAGTGCGTTAGTGTACACAAGGCATTCAATTCACTAATACTCAGGGTCATGTAGTAATATGCAAATATGCGGGATGTCCACAGTTAATACCTAGGGTCATACAATATATATATATATATATATATATATATATATATATATATATATATATATATATATATATATATATATATATATATATTACAGTCATACATAGCACTAGCAATCAATTTTCATGGAATATATATATATATATCAACTAATTATTATACACATACACGCACATGCATACTAATTATTGGGTTCACCTACACAGGTCTTACGTCAACTAAAATGTCATGAAGTAATTGCTAATCTTAATTAATATTCACACATGCACACACACACAATCATGAAGGAGGGCAAGTCAAACCTGTGTTCACGTGAACGAGGGAGGGTGTATTCGACATCGAGGGAGGTCATGCTCGGCTGTGGCTGCTGCTCAAGAGGAGGGGCTCGGATGTTGATGGTGATAGGTTTAGGGTTTTGATGTTGGTGGTGTTGGTGAAATACAATGATAAAAATTATTTATATATGGGGAGAAAATAGGGTATGATATAGACCTAGGGATTAGGGTTCGGTTAAGTACTTATTGGGATGGGATTTGTTTTCTACATGAAAGAATTTGAAGTCTAAGATTGATTATGTTTGGATGGACATCTAAAGTAGTGAGGGGGAAGATGTTGAGTGTTGTATCCTCCAAAAATATGGAGAAAAATCACATATGATCGGTCAAAGAAGAAAAAGGATCCTTCTTCATGTGTTGGGTCCAATGGAATATGGACACCTCGATCCACTTTTGCATAAAAGTCCCCTAATAATTGGAAAATTATACAAAAAGCAGAAATTAAAATAAATTTCATGCAACGAATATTGTGCGACTAAAATAAAGCACAAAAGGGCATATTTATAAGTCACACAAAGGTCAGAATGGAAGGCTGTCATGTCTAGGACAAGGGTGTGAAATTTGATGGAAGGCAATGGCTAGTGTAGCGCTCCAAAGGTCGAAACAACGGTAAGGTACAACAATCAAATAAAATCACAGTAATTAAATATAATCCCTAATATTAAATCCTAAAAAAGCTAATTAAAGTCCATAGTCCTATATTTTGGTTAGAGGTTCAACTAGTGGGTTTCTAGGTCCAGTCCACTAACCCATAAACTAAAGAACACTATAATATATATATATATATATATATATATATATATATATATATATATATATATATATATATATATATATATATATATATATATATATATATATATATATATATCATGCAATATATATATATATATATATATATATATATATATCATGCAATATATTAACACAATACTTATAATAAATAAAAAGACAAAAATACCCCGATTCTGGAATATGGTAGTGACAGTTTTTACCATTTGTTTGGCCATAAAGAGCCCACCATTTGGTTTAGGAATGGCTATTAGGGAGAGCATGAGTCTCTATTAGTTTCATAAGGATTTCTCCATGGTGTTATTTATATTTGGGGTTTTTTGTGTTCCCATGATGCATTTCCCCTAGCTTTTATAACCCTAATCATACTGCATGTATATGATATATCTATATAGTATACGTATATGTTTTGATTGTAAATTAGGGGTCTATGCATGAAGTCTTGTAGTGTATCATGAAGTATTACATTGAGGCACACTAAGTGTTTGATAAAATGTGTATAGGAAATATACTTATTTATATGGTCTAATTCTTATGTTACGGGTATATATATATATATAAATATATATATATATATATATATATATATATATATATATGAATGTGTATATATATGTATGTATACGTATTAATATATATATGTATTGGTGTGATATTGCCATGGGCAGTCGGGTTCCTCAGTCACTATGCAGTCCGGTTCTTCAGTTGTGTGCACTGAGCACCCTGTGTGTTGGTGTATTGGGTGAGTGAATAGGATGGACATATCAGTGTGCAAGAGCTGGAATTCTAGTGGGTTTCCTGAGTATCACTACAAATGGTCTTGCAGTCGCGTGGAAGCAACATCAGCTGCAGGACCTGAATGTAAGTATCTTGTACCCTGCACAGCAAGATTTAGTGAACTACATGTATCTGTGAATTTAGTGTTCTAGTGTATCCATGAGTAAAGTATATGAGAGAGGGATATATGTATTTTGTTGGTATAAGTGAGTGTAAATATGTTTCACGATACATATAAACAATACCGGGTATGTGCAATCAACCATCAGTGGTACACTAATTAAACTATCAGATTTTAGTGCAGTATCTGAATGTATCGATTATGGGTGCACTTAGAGTTCAGTTAGGAGAATCATAGTTTAAGTACACACATAAGAATTCATGCACTAAAAATGTGCACTGATACTTAAATGTATCAGTATCAGGGAATAGCAACTCGAGGGGGGTGCAGTGCCTCGAGGCAGTGTGGTTCAGCAATGCATCAAACCTGCAGCGTGGGCAATGTGCACTCACCTCGAGCCAATGAGCAATGGCCATCACTGCATCAGGTAGCAGCAGCTCGAGGGGAAAGGTAATGGAGATGATCACTACAGCAATTCAGTATACAACAGCAAGGAAATGCTAATCCAATACAGTTCAGTGTATCAGTGAGTTCCTGATACCTGTGTATCAGTCGAGTTAGGGTATTGTTGGTGTTGATGTTGGTATTGTCCAGGGTAGTACTATAGGTATAAGAATTAATACCTTAGTATAAATTAGTTAACTGATATGCACTGATACTCGTGCAGGAAGCCACTATAGTAATGAAGCTTAGCTTCATAACAACTGTAGTGGGTAGCAGTTAGCAAAGTGAGTTGAGTTGGACTATACACACACAGATACTCTTGTATCAGTGCAAAGGGGGCCAACTGTGCAATGCTGCACAGTATCAGGTCAGCACTGTGTCATTTTAGCAACCATGTATCAGTCAGTATCAGCAAGTCCTACTGTATCAGTATCAGTTTTTAGTTGCATTTAGTGAAATATGTATACTAGTGTTAGTTAGATTAGTGTTAAGGTGTAGGTATATGGTTAGTTGGTGTATAGTCTAATTAGTCAGTGAGATGGTTTAGTTATTTGGGGTGGCTAGTGAGTTAGTGCTAGAAGCAGTGGTTGATATATCAGTCTATTATATGTTGGTAGCATATTTTAGTGATTAGTTAGTAGGAGTTAATACATGTTAGTAGATAGTGGTGTATTGGTTAGAATTAATATCATTTATAAGAGGGTATAGTTAGTGTATCTTAGGTTGCTATCACCAAGGCTTTGTTTTATCAGTTAGATGTAACTATATTGGGGATAGCAGTCTGTTAATTGTTAGTATTGGTAGACTGTGGAATTATCATAGTTCATTTAGTATTATATCAGTTATTATTCAACTGTTAGGATATAGAGATAGGTTAAACATCAATTATGGAAGGTTATTTAAAGGTAAGTACACTAGTTAGAGGACTACTTTTAGTTTAGTTTAGTCGGGCATTGAGTTGCTTGGTATCAGATACCAGGTACCTGTAGGGTATGTTTGAGAGTAGCATTGGAGTTTAGTTGGTAATTAGTTACATATAAATTAGAGTATCAGTTATTATGGTAGATGTTAGTAGTGTATGAATGTTAGTATAAGTTAAGTTGGATAGTAACAATTAGTACTAGTGAAGGAAATATAGTATCATAGATAAGTAAGGTAATAGTTAAGATAAGTTATATAGTAAAGGTAGTTACTTGATACCACTATATATGGGTTATATATATATATATATATATATATATATATATATATATATATATATATATATATATATATATATATATATATATATAGTATCAAAAGTGTAGTTAATATTAACTAGTATAACTTGGTATGACTAGTATGGTTAGGTAATGACATAGTTAGCTTATTAAAGACCTAATTTTGGCCTAAAATTTGTATTTTAACATAGTTAATGATATTATCCTCCTAGAACACCAAATGACATTATTGTTATGATATCTAGGTTTTTGTGACTCCGGTTTGGACATCGATCCTCATACCTTGCTCAGGACCATAGGCGAGTACATTCTCTGACAGTTTTTATTATGTTGATTATTACTATGATTCTAGTTGTAGTGTATGCTTGATTCTGACACTGTGGATACACGGGCTAGTATCATAGATACCTGTCATGAGGAGTCATGATTGGAATCTACCGTGCTTGTTGGGGACGGGAAAATATTAGCAAGATTATGTGATCATACCCTACTTTACATACATCATAGCTCACCCCACATATCACGTAGGGTATAGCCTGACCATTTATATACCTCATAGCCTGTTATATATGATTAGCCTAACTATTGCTTACATCATAGCTAACTAGATGGTTAGCCTGACCTCACATGTATCATAGCCAATCATATATAACAAGCCAGATCTAGTCCCAAGCCGACCACATAACAAACTAATATTTCACAACACTTAGCTAAAAATTTCATTTCTTTAATCTAGTTCACTCATTTCTAGAATTCATATATATATGTTCATTGCTAGTTAGTACTATTGTTGATTACATGTCTTTCCAGTATTTTTTACTTTTCCAGTATTTCTTCATCATTTATTTCCTTACACTGTCTTATAGTTTTTATCAATATAAATGAAATTGTTGTTTAATATTTGTGCTTCATTCCAATCCTGATTGTATAACATTTTTAGAGGACCTTGAGGATTTTTGTCCTACTCACTATGGCCCAGGAGTAGAGGGAGACTACATACCAGAGATTCTAGAGGAGTTACTCTCCTAAGAGGAGACACCACCTGCAGTCGTTTAGACAGCTCCTTGGTTTAGTTATTTATATATTAAACTATTCTAAACTTGAAAATTAGATTATATTATGTTAAGAATATTTATGTTGGGATAGCTAGACTCTAGATTATTGTTGTATTTGGGTTGTTGTGCTTGACTTATGTCAATACTTCCTATCTTTCATATCTTATCGTGCCATTTACTTTCTGATAGTTATTGTGATTGAGTACCATATGTTTTGAGGATCATTATGCATATTTATTGTCCTCCTTATGGAGTTGTGATCGTTAAAAGGTTATGTTGTGAGTTATGCTTAGTAGACTTGAGACCTAGACAGCGTTATACCACCGATGCTGCGATATAGGCTGGACGTAACCATGGCTCATGCTCAAATTTCGGGTGCGGGTCGTGACATCCTGTCTGTATAAGGGTGATATGCGGTACTAAACTTGAGCTGGGTGTCCAAGCTAGCCTACAAAATCCTCCAGAAGTGTGATATGAAACAACTATCCCGATCCGAGACTATGCTTACAAGAACTCCATGCAATCTGACTATCTGTCGCACATACATCTCTGCGAGCTTCTCCGTAGACGTACCCACTTTAAATAGCAAAAAGTGGACCAATTTCGTAAACCTATCTACGATGACCGAAATCGTATCTTTTTCACCTAAAGAACGCGGAAGCCCTGAAATAAATTCCATCGTCACATGCTCCCATTTCTACTCTGGAATGGCTAAAGGCTGAAGTAATCTACCTTGCCTCTGTCTCTCTGCCTTTAACTGCTAATATACCAGGCATCTGGATACGAAGCTCGTCACCTCCCATTTTATTCCATACCACCAAACATACTCTCTTATGTCTCTATACATCTTATTGGCACCTGGATGCATAGAGTACTAAAATTGATGCACCACCAGAAGAACCTCCTCGTGCAACGCTCCACTCGGCACACATAATCTGGTACCATGTCGCAATAATACATCCTCTACATTAGTGAAGTCTTATGCCAATCCTATCTGGACCTACGCTCTGATCTCCTCAAAGGCTCATCCTCAAACTGTACAGATCTGATTTAGTCCATAAACTCTGACTTTACCTAAAGTCCCTACATTTGTGTTGCAACTCCAGGAACTAACACCACAATACCTAAGCTATCAAGATTGGCCAATAAATATCTATCCCTCATAAGGTACATAGCCACTAGATACATGCTCAAGGCATCAGCGACTACGTTGGCCTTCACTTAATAGTACTGCAAAGAAATTATGAAGTCCTTCATAAACTTAAAACATCACCGCTGCCTTATGTTGAGCTCTTTCTATGTAAACACATATTTCAAGCTCTTGTGTTCTGTAAAGATCTCCACACACTCTTCGTACAAGTAGTGTTTCTATAGCTTTAGAGCAAAAATGACTACTGCCAACTCCAAGTCATGGGTAGGGTAATTCTTCTCATCAGGACGTAATTGCCTGGAAGCATAGGCAATCACCTTCCCGTTCTGCTGCAACACACATCCCAAACCTTTATCCGAAGCATCACTATATATAAAAAATTCTTATGTCCCTGATGGCAACATCAACACTTAAGTTGTAGTTAATCTCTTCTTCAGCTCCTCAAAAGAAGCCTGAAACTTCTCAGTCCAAACGAACTCTATGTCCTTCCTGGTAGCCTAGTCATCGGCTCTGCAATCTTGAAGAAATCCTGAATAAATCTCCGATAATACCCTGTCAATCCAAGAAAACTCCTGATCTCTGCCACTGAACTCGAGGTAGACCACGACTCAACTGTTAAACTCTTCTTCATGTCTACTGAGACCCCGTCTCCTGTAATCACATGCCCGAGGAATTCAACCTTATCAAGGAAGAACTCATACTTCGAAAGATTGCTATATAGCCTCTCCTTCCTGAGAGTCTCCAGAACTATCCTCAGGTGCTTCTTTTGCTCCTCCGGGGTCTTCGAATATATCAATATATCATCAATGAAGACCACAACAAACTGATCTTGGTACTGATGAAATACCTTATTCATCAGGTTCATGAATACCGTTGGGGCATTGGTCAACCCAAATGGCATCACCAATAAATCAAAATGTCTATACCGAGTCCTGAAAGTTGTCTTCGGAATATCTTCCTTCTTCACTTTTACCTGGTGGTACCCCAACCTCAAGTCTATCTTCGAGAATACCTTTGCTCCGCTCAACTGATCAAATAGATCTTCAATCCACGACAACGGGTATTTATTCTTGAAAGTGTGGTTGTTGAGATCCCTGTAGTTGATACACATACGTACCGACCCATCCTTCTTTGGAACAAATAATACCGGAGCACCCCAAGGTGATAAACTGGAGTGGATGAAGCCCTTGTCCTATAACTCATCCACCAACTTCTTCAACTCCGCTAGTTCACTATTGTTCATCATATAGACGTGTTATGATATTGGCTCTGCGCTTGGCACCAAGTCTATAGAGAACTCCATATCTTGGTCTAGTGGCAACCCCGACAACTTCTTCGAAAAGACATCCATATACTCTGCAATCAATGGATGTGGCAGCTCCTGATCTTCCACCATAGCTCCACAAAAGTCTCTCTCACTTCGCTCTACTGCTCCTCTGACAAACTCAAACTCTGGCTCTCCTGGTGTCTAAAACAAAACTCTTCCTCCACGACAATCGATATTAGCATGGTGCATACTCAACAAATCCATCCTGAGTACTATGTCATAGCTCAGAAGTAGCATTATGAGTAGACATGTGCTCAACTCTCGGCCTCCTAAAGAAACTCTCTGATCCTTGCAAATATCACTTATCAGGATAATGCCACCCCCGGTCATGATCATGTAAGTCCTTGCCAACGGTTCAGTCTCAAGATGATGGTTCAAAGCAAAAGATACATATATGAAACTATGTGAAGCACCGAAATTAAATAAAGCATGAGCTGAAAAAGAATCAAGATAGATAGAACCTGCAATGATATCTCCAACTGGCTCCTTCTCCTCGATGGTCTAGGAAAAATCTCAGCCCTGTTGCACACCTCTCTGTTGCTGCTGGTGTTGTACAAACCCCTGATGCTGGGTCGGCAATGGGGGTCCTCTCTGCTGTCTCGCTGGTGGTCTTGCGGGTGCTATCTGTACCTGGGCCCTACCCTGAGCTTGACGAGCTGGAGCTCTAGGACAAGCCCTCAACTGGTGGTCTCATGATCTACAAAACAAATACTGGCCCAATCTCATCCTACACGCATCCCATCCATGTTCCAGCTTCTTGCATAATAGGAAAAAAAATAGTTGTCCTCTAGATCTGGTATGCCTGCTGTACTGGCACTCTAGTTGGTACGGGGAACTGCTTCCTCGGTTGTTGGAAGTGTTTCTGATGCTACTAGTGAGCTGGCCCCATACTACTGCTAGCTTCTAAGGGATCCCCCATCCTCTTAGAGCCAAACTCCAAATTATCCCTTGCCGGTTGTTCCTGTGCTACGATCTCCTCAAATGTAGTGGTACGATGACCGCTAGTGTAGGATTTGATCTCCCTGTTCATACCCTTTCTGAACTTCTGGGCCTTCCTTCGGGGATTTTATCCCTCCATAAAGTGACCAAATCTATAAAACTCTGCCACATACTTGTCCACCATCATGTTGCCCTGGACGAGATACTGAAACTGATCTCTAGAGATGTCAGAGCCATGTCTGAAAAGAACTTTTTCTTGAAGAGCTCCTTAAAAGCTTCCCAAATATGTCCCAGCGCTGAGATCCTATGGTTCATCCTAAACCAATTCAATACGATGTCAAACACCATTCCCCCTACGTCCTCAACCAGCAACCTCGGCCTCTACCTGCAACCTCTCTGGAATCTGCGCCAGCCGCTGGTTCCTCTCAATATCTTCGATCCAATCATCAGCATAAAGAATCTCCTCGGTGCCTTTAAATTCCTTCGGCCCCATCCTCTTGAAGTCTATGATAGTCCCCGGCCTCAGCTGTAGCGGTATGAACTGAGATAGAGCTACCTGTGTGTCACGCCCCAGTCCCAAAATCTATGAGACCAGACACGTGGCAATGGCTAGCTGGTACGACTCCGTAGGGCTTTCCAATTTAATGGACCCGACGAAGTGCACTTACGCTGTCCATGGTCAAGTGATCCAAGTAACAATCTATTTCTAATATACAACAACTAATTCTAAATCTTAATCCAGGGTAAGTAATCTCAAGAAAGAACGATACGCATCATCAGTCTGCAGCCCAATAACACATCCGTTCGAATAGACCAGAAGAACAATATAGGTCTATAAACACTAGGCTATATAAGCAGAATAAAATGGAAGGAATACAAGACTGAAATAGCTGGAAATATAAATATACCTGTAATGATGTCCATACTCTAGCAGATCAAGTATCTTGCAACCGCACAAACAACCTGGAAGGGAACCAGGTCCTCAGAGGGACGTAACAAGATACAAAAAAATACATGTCATAAAGTAAGTACTGAGTAAATAAAGGGGGGTGTGCTAACCATCTAAGTGAATGCAATTTAAAGACCTGGTAGTACGCATGGGAATGTGTAGGTTCAGACATATGCTGACGTAATTCACCAATCATCGGGACTGGCTAGTATATGCCACATATGCTCCCGTTTAAGGGCATTGTTGCTATCCCCATCTCCGAAGAGCATGGTAACTCGCTATAATCCCCATCTCCGAAGAGCATGGTAACTCGCTATATATACTGTAATCCCCATCTCCGAAGAGCATGGTAACTCGAGTATATATCAGGGGGTGTGTCCCATACGCCTACTAGATGTCTTTTCCGCCCAATGTAGATGTACAAATCGTGAAAACGACGTGGACATCTCATACTATGATGCAAGTCTCTATAAAATAAACAACTGAGCTACATACCGCTACACGTGTTGCTCATACTGATGGCCAGTCGCGCATGAGGCACGCGTCCCTATATGAACTCACTCTGTGACGTGTAATGATACGTGTCAAGGCCTGGGAAGTTATATCAATAACTTCACAACTTTATGTGGGTCTACTAGACACTAAGTCAGATACTACTCCTAACGTCAACGCCTTCGTTGACTGCACCCGAGTCTGCTCGGACGCGCACATTTATATAATGAATAAATATGTAACCAAATATAATTGAATTTAAACAGTACAACAAGGCAAGGTATACTTTCCTATCCCGGGTAGCTGCGAAATCCAAAGTCCTGCTCCTGATGCCTCGGCAGTAGTGTCCAGCAATCCTATATAGGATGTAGTAATGACCAAATTAGTCGCTACAATAGCACGACTAATACGTACTGTTCGTATCTATAGCTGTCAAGGGTCGGGACTGTATTTACATAAAGTTAACACTAGTATCTACATATACACTAAGTCATATTTAATTATATTAAATAAAATATTATATTTGTTTAATAGTACGAAAATAGTACTTATGCATTAATTAGTATATACTAATAATACACCTATTAAATATGTATACATAATTGGTAATAACATAAATTCATATATTTATACATATACATATATTTAGATAATAATTTGTACTTAAGTAAAAATACACACATAATTATATATATTTAAATATACATTTTCATATACCTATCAATATCTTATATACTATATATAATATATCAATTTGCAGAATATGTATATGTACACCATATATATTAAATATACAATATACAAAATACACTATGGATATTTATACATACATATAATAATTTGTGAAATAATTTAGCACATAAAACGTATTTGAAATATATATACATTTTTATATATTTATTATTATATACTTATTAGGTATGAACATAAGGATTAAATTCAAGTATATTTATATACTATGTATATACATACCATTATCTTATAAAATACGTACTTATATATTTATATTATATATAAAAATAAACTCAGGAAATTAATACAGTATATACACATATTAAATACGTAAATACTACTGTATGTAAAAATATATATATATAAGTACATACTTTATATACGTATACATATATACTTATTAGGTATTTAAATAATATAGGTATACAAAATACGTATATATATATTCCTATTATATGATACTAATTACAATAAGCATACATATAATAACACAATATTTATACAGGGGTATTTATATATAAAAATACTAACAAATACAGAATATTATACGTATACTGAAATACGTATAAAATACATAAATACATAAACTATATATATATATACACTTGCAACCTAAAATACATACTCAAATATCCGTATTTATACATAAAATGATGTACCTCAGCGAAGCTCGGGTCGAGGGGAGTCAGGTGGTGGGTCGTCGCCGGCGGGGGTGGCCGGACGGCGCTCCGGCGTCGCGCGGGGAAGGGTCGGCAGCAGCAGCGGTTTGGTACAGCTCCTCGCTGCGGGGGCAATTTCTCCGCGGGGTGGCGACGGCGTCGGCTGAAACTTTACGGGGTGGTGGAGGACTGTCTGGGGAAGGGCTCGGCCAAGTTTGGTGGCCGGGGGTGCGGTGGTGGCGGAGCACGAAGCAGAGGGGAGGTCGGCTGTGCTGTGCGGGATGGGAGGCTCGGGTTGGTATGGGGTTGTTGGGGGGTGGCTGCCGGCGGCGTAGTGGCCGGGTGGCGGTGGCCGAGGGTAGGGGAGGGTCCGACGAAGGGGTCGGGTTAGGGTCGGGCTAGGGTCGGGAGGTGGCTGGTGGCCGGCGTTGAGCTCGGGGTGGGTCGGCTAGGGTCGGGCTGCTGGTTGGGGGAGTTAGAGTTTTAGTTATTTTAGGTTTTGGTTTTTCAATTAAAGTGTAAATATGCATGTATATGTAGGAGAGAGAGTGAGGGGGGGCTGCCTAGGGATTAGGGCCGGCTGGACCAACATTTTTGGGGAGTGGGGTTGTCCATCAAGATGAGTGGAGGGCTAGGAATAGGCCATTTCAAATGTAGGGCCAAGATGTGCCCTACATAAAGTAATATAGGTACATAGGAAAGGGAGAAAATCAAATGTATATGATTGGTCATGACCATCTCTTTTCTCCATGATGGTTTGGGCCAATGAGAGGGGGACACCTCATTGCAATTTTTGCAATTAGGCCCCTGAACAATTTGGTATTTGCATAATAACTAGATTTGGGGATTTAATGTAACCAAACACCATGTTTGGTGTTCCTCATTGGACTAGGGTGGTATATGGTGTTTTGTATGAGGCTTGTGGGTATGGATGTGGGTTTGGGTTGGAGTTGGGTCTAATATAATTGAGGTTAGGTAGCCACATTAATTAATTTATAATTAATGTAACGGGTGTCTCTAATTTAATTTAAATAAAATCTGGGAGTCTAAATTAGGTTGGACAAGGGTCATTGGTGTAGTAGGCTCAGTGTACGATATTATCGTGATCTGGGTTGGTCAAAACTGGTTGAGGTTGGGTCTCAATGTCAATTGGAACGGGCAGCGAACGTAATTACGCAATTTAATTAATTTGTGCACGGACGTTTGTAACGACTTTTGTGCGACTAGAATCGGGCACGAAAATCGGTATCCGGGGTTTGTTCTAGGTTTAATATAATGGGTTTACAGGTCTAGGTCAAATATGTAGCATTAGCTTTAGGGTAACAGCTATAGTATCATCCCAAATAATCAAATCATTGTACAAGTATCATAACACCATATAATAAATCATAATTAATTCCAGTTAACCCTAATTAGGTTATTTGAATTAAAATAGCCCTAATTTCTGGTCGAGGGGGTTTACAACATACCCTCCTTAGAGCATTTTGTCCTCGAAATTAAAACAGACATATATCAAAACTATTGAATGAAATAAATACTATCACATACCTAGGCCTTCGAAGAGATGGGGAAAACGTTGTTGAATATCGTCCTCTCGTTCCCAGGTTGATTCACCTGGTGCGTGATGCCTCCATGCGACACGAACTAGAGGGATAGTCTGGCCTCGCAGTACCTTCTCGCTTCGGTCTAGGATCTCTACTGGCTCCTCCTGGTATGACAAACTCGGACCAACGGTGATCTTCGAGTGGTCAAGCACATAACTTGGATCCGGTATGTACCTCCTCAGGTGAGATACATGGAAGACATCGTGAACTCCTTCCAGTGTCTGCGGCAAGGCCAATCTGTAAGCAACTTCTCCGACGTGCTCTAGCACATCGAAGGGTCCGATGTACCTCGGACTCAGCTTCCCTCTGCCTCCAAATCTGATGGTTCCTCTGGTAGGTGAAATCTTCAGGAATACATGTTCTTCCACCTGGAACTCTAGGGGTCGTCTGCACATTAGCCCAATGCTTCTGCCTGTCCTGTGTTGCTCGTAGATGTCCCTGGATCTTCTTCACCTTCTCCACTGTATGGACGATCAACTATGGTCCTAGAATCTGCCTCTCGCCTACATTGCTCCAACATACTGGGGATCGACACTTCCTACCATACAATGCCTCATAGGGAGCCATCTGAATGCTCGCCTGATAGCTATTATTGTAGGAAAATTCGACCAAGTGCAAGTGGTCCTCCCATGAACCGCTGAAGTCAAGCATGTATGCCCTCAACATGTCCTCCAGCGTCTGAATGGTGCGCTCAGATTTTCCATCTGTCTGCGGGTGGTACGAAGTACTGAACTTAAGGCGGGTACCAAGACTCTCTTGCATACTCCTCCAAAAGTATGATGTAAATCTCGTATCCCGGTCAGACACGATACTGACTGGCACTCCATGCAATCGTACTATCTCCCTCATGTGCATGTCTGCCAAGACTTCCGTAGATTGCCCAACCCTGAAGGGTAAAAAGTGGGCAGACTTGGTGAGTCTATCTACGATTACCCATACGGCATTGCGACCCCTAGGACTCCTCGAGAAACCAGTGACGAAGTCCATGGTGATGTGTTCCCACTTCCACTCGGGAATTGGAAAACAACTGCATTAGTCCTGCAGTTCTCTGTTATCCAGCCTTGTCTTGCTGACATACCAAGCATCTTGCTACGAATCTCTCAATCTCTCTCTTCATCCCTTGCTACCAGTAATGTTGCCTTAAGTCTCGGTACATCTTCGTACCCCCGGGATGAGTAGATTAAATCGAGCAATGAGCCTCGGCTATCAACTCTTGGTGTAGGTCGCCTCTCGGATCGTATAGGCGATCTCCACACCTCAATATTTCGTCTTCATGAATCCTGAGTCCCGTCTGCATGCCGGCCTCTGTCCTCTCTCGTAGACGTCGAAATCTCGCATTTGTTGGCAGGGCTACCCTGATCCTCTCAATCAGGGTAGACTGAACCTCGAGGCTGGCCATCTGTCTATCCATGCCTGGCAATATGATCTCTATCCCAAGCTTCTGGAGATCCTCTAGCAACCGTCGCTGCGTCGTCAAAAAGTATGCCATGGGCTTCCTGCTTAAGGCATCTGCTACGATATTCTCCTTGCCAGGGTAGTACTGCAACTCAATGTCATGATCGGTCATCAACTCTAGCCAACTCTCTGCCTCATATTGAGCTCCTTCTGCGTGTAGACGTACTTCAGGCTTTTATGATCTGTATAATCTCAACACGCTCACCCTAAAGGTAATGTCTCCATAGCTTTAGT
This sequence comes from Iris macrosiphon, assembly GCA_036927795.1. Taxonomy (NCBI): domain Eukaryota; kingdom Viridiplantae; phylum Streptophyta; class Magnoliopsida; order Asparagales; family Iridaceae; genus Iris; species Iris macrosiphon. Next base: position 56,690,172 of record JAYESA010000002.1, read on the forward strand.
GCAAATATCACCGCAGCTAGCTCTAAGTCGTGCGTCGGATAGTTCTTCTCATGAACTCTCAACTGTCTCGATGCGTAGGCTATCACCTTGCCATGTTGCATCAGTACACATCCCAATCCGCTCCCTGAAGCATCACTGTACACTACAAATCCTCCTGATCCTGAGGGTAGTGTCAAAATTGGTGCTGATGTCAGACGCTTCCTCAGCTCATCGAAAGCCGCCTGACACTCGTCGGTCCAGATAAACTCTTCGCCTTTATGCGTCAGTCGCGTCATAGGCGCATCTATCCTCGAAAAGTTTTTCCACGAACCTCCGGTAATATCCGGCAAGTCCGAGGAAACTCCTAACCTCTGTAACTGATGTAGGGGTAGGCCAGGTCTCTACTGCAGCTATCTTCTCCGGATCAACTGCTAGTCCATCTCCGGTGATTATGTGTCCCAGAAATGGTACTCTACCCAAGCAAAACTCACATTTGCTGTGTTTGGCGTACAGCCTCTCATGTCTCAGTGTCTCCAACACGATTCTGAGATGCCTCTCAGGCTCCTCCTGGCTCTTGGAATATATCAAGATGTAGTCTATAAATACCACCATGAACTTATCCAAGTACTGGTGGAAGACATTGATCATTTGGCTCACAAATACTGCTGGCGCTTGGTTAAACCAAATGTCATGACTAGAAACTCATAGTGTCCATACTACGTCCGAAAAGTCGTCTTAGGAATGCCCTCTCTCCGTACCTAGATCTGATGATAGCTGGATCTGAGATCGATCTTCAAAATACATATGCGCCACTTAGCTGATTCAACTGTACCGTCCCATTTTTCTTCGGCATAATTAAGATGGGTATTGCCCCATGGAGAAACACTAGCCCGACCGAAACCCTTGTCTAAGAGATCCTCCACGATGGACCCATAACTCAACCAACTCTATCAGTGCTAGTCTGAAGATGAAAAATTTACTGGCTCAGCTCTTGGAGTCAAGTCTATAGCAAACTCTATCTCTCTGTCAGGTGGCAGGCCTAGAAGATCCTCTAGAAACACATCCTCAACTCTGATATAATATGGTGGTACACTGGTTTGCCTCATGCGTTGTATACTCCTAAGGTAGATGGGCACCATGCTCCCAGGCTCTCTGAAGAAACTCAAACTCAGGGTAATCTGGTGGTCATAAATAATGTAATCGCGTCGACAATCTCGCGCCGCGTGGTATTGGCTCAATCAACCAATGCTAGAACGGTGTCATCGTCCAGACTTAATTCTCAAAATAAATTCTCTTATTCTGTTTACCACACTAATCCTCTGAAAGAAAGAAAAAATTCTTCCCTGTCTAAGATATAATTTCTCTTCTCAAATTTTCTCTAAAATTTCATTCCTCAAATTTCTTCTTTTCGTTATTTATCTCTCCAAGTCACATAGTACAATAATGGTATCACTCAAGCACATTTCTTGAAATCAGATCATTATCTTCCAATTAAGAGCCTGAAATTTTATCTTCTCTAGTCCATAATATCATTCCTGATATTGCTATAATATGCAACCACTAGTTTTTAGCATCGGGCTATGCATTTCCTTAGATTATTCTAGGTCTTGATCAACAATCTTTCCAGCTCCTTGTACTTCCAAGATCACTGCTATCTCGAGTACGAATAGGGTACTACTGGCTCCAATCTTCTTGCTATCCTTCCATACTAGTTCTAGAATCCAAAGAACCCTTCAATCTATCCTGATAGGGTAACATTCTTCTCATAGAAAGGTATACAAATTCTGTCTCCTGTCGTCTGGTCTTCGATCTTCTTCGGGAGGGAAGTCATCAGTCACGAGCATTCGTCTCCCCGAACAATAGGGGACGAGGAACAAGGATGGCGATATTGACGAAGATTGAACGAATATAAATTGGAAGTCCAAGGGCGATAATCACATACCAGAGGAGTTTTAAAATCGGTTATGGATTGAGATCTTATTCACATTAATCCTAAGTTGCAGGCTCGTTCGGTACAGTAACGTAACCAAAACAATTTTCTCAGAGACCTGCATGGGCCACCACTAAAACCATGTCACACCCCAGTCCCAAAATCTATGAGATCAGACACGTGGCAATGGCCAGCTGGTACGACTCCGTAGGGCTTTCCAATTTAATGGACCCGACGAAGTGCACTTACGCTGTCCATGGTCAAGTGATCCAAGTAACAATCTATTTCTAATATACAACAACTAATTCTAAATCTCAATCCAGGGTAAGTAATCTCAAGAAAGAACGATACGCATCATCAGTCTGCAGCCCAATAACACATCCGTTCGAATAGACCAGAAGAACAATATAGGTCTATAAACACTAGGCTATATAAGCAGAATAAAATGGAAGGAATACAAGAATAAAATAGCTGGAAATGTAAATATACCTACAATGATGTCCACACTCTAGCAGATCAAGTATCCTGCAATCGCACAAACAACCTGGAAGGGAACCAGGTCCTCAGAGGGACGTAACAAGATATAAAAAAAATACATACCATAAAGTAAGTACTGAGTAAATAAAGGGGGTGTGCTAACCATCTAAGTGGATGCAATTTAAAGACCTGGTAGTACGCATGGGAATGTGTAGGCTCAGACATATGCTGACGTAATTCATCAATCGTCGGGACTGGCTAGTATATGCCACATATGCCCCCGTTTAAGGGCATTGTTGCTATCCCCATCTCCTAAGAGCATGGTAACTCGCTATAATCCCCATCTCCGAAGAGCATGGTAACTCGCTATAATCCCCATCTCCGAAGAGCATGGTAACTCGCTATAATCCCCATCTTCGAAGAGCATGGTAACTCGCTATATATACTGTAATCCCCATCTCCGAAGAGCATGGTAACTCGAGTATATATCAGGGGGGTGTCCCATACGCTTACTAGATGTCTTTCCTGCCCAATGTAGATGTACAAATCGTGAAAATGACGTGGACATCTCATACTATGATGCAAGTCTCTATGAAATAAACAACTGAGCTACATACCGCTACACGTGTTGCTCATACTGATGGCCAGTCGCGCATGAGGCACGCGTCCCTACATGAACTCACTCTGTGACGTATAATGATACGTGTCAAGGCCTGGGAAGTTATATCAATAACTTCACAACTTTAGGTGGGTCTACTAGACACTAAGTCAGATACTACTCCTAACGTCAACGCCTTCGTTGACTGCACCCGAGTCTGCTCGGACGCACATATTTATATAATGAATAAATATGTAACCAAATATAATTGAATTTAAATAGTACAACAAGGCAAGGTATACTTGTCTGTCCCGGGTAGCTGCGAAATCCAAAGTCCTGCTCCTGATGCCTCGGCAGTAGTGTCCAGCAATCCTATATAGGATGTAGTAATGACCAAATTAGTCGCTACAATAGCATGACTAATACGTACTGTTCGTATCTACAGCTGTCAAGGGTCGGGACTGTATTTACATAAAGTTAACACTAGTATCTACATATACACTAAGTCATATTTAATTATATTAAATAAAATATTATATTTGTTTAATAGTACGAAAATAGTACTTATGCATTAATTAGTATATACTAATAATACACCTATTAAATATGTATACATAATTGGTAATAACATAAATTCATATATTTATACATATACATATATTTAGATAATAATTTGTACTTAAGTAAAAATACACACATAATTATATATATTTAAATATACATTTTCATATACCTATCAATATCTTATATACTATATATAATATATCAATTTGCAGAATATGTATATGTACACCATATATATTAAATATACAATATACAAAATACACTATGGATATTTATACATACATATAATAATTTGTGAAATAATTTAGCACATAAAACGTATTTGAAATATATATACATTTTTATATATTTATTATTATATACTTATTAGGTATGAACATAAGGATTAAATTCAAGTATATTTATATACTATGTATATACATACCATTATCTTATAAAATACGTACTTATATATTTATATTATATATCAAAATAAACTCAGGAAATTAATACAGTATATACACATATTAAATACGTAAATACTACTGTATGTAAAAATATATATATATAAGTACATACTTTATATACGTATACATATATACTTATTAGGTATTTAAATAATATAGGTATACAAAATACGTATATATATATATTCCTATTATATGATACTAATTACAATAAGCATACATATAATAACACAATATTTATACAGGGGTATTTATATATAAAAATACTAACAAATACAGAATATTATACGTATACTGAAATACGTATAAAATACATAAATGCATAAACTATATATATATATACACTTGCAACCTAAAATACATACTCAAATATCCGTATTTATACATAAAATGATGTACCTCAGCGAAGCTCGGGTCGAGGGGAGTCAGGTGGTGGGTCGTCGCCGGCGGGGGTGGCCAGACGGCGCTCCGGCGTCGCGCGGGGAAGGGTCGGCAGCAGCAGCGGTTTGGTACAGCTCCTCGCTGCGGGGGCGATTTCTCCGCGGGGTGGCGACGGCGTCGGCTGAAACTTCACGGGGTGGTGGAGGACTGGCTGGGGAAGGTCTCGGCCAAGTTTGGTGGCCGGGGGTGCGGTGGTGGCGGAGCACGAAGCAGAGGGGAGGTCGGTTGTGCTGTGCGGGATGGGAGGCTCGGGTTGGTGTGGGGTTGTTGGGGGGTGGCTGCCGGCGGCGTAGTGGCCGGGTGGCGGTGGCCGAGGGTAGGGGAGGGTCCGGCGAAGGGGTCGGGTTAGGGTGGCGGCGCCTGGAGGTGGCTGTTGGCCGTCGTCGAGCTCGGGGTGGGTCGGCTAGGGTCGGGCTGCTGGTCGGGGGAGTTAGAGTTTTAGCTATTTTAGGTTTTGGTTTTTCAATTAAAGTGTAAATATGCATGTATATATAGGAGAGAGAGTGAGGGGGGCTGCCTAGGGATTAGGGCCGGCTGGACCAACATTTTTGGGGAGTGGGGTTGTCCATCAAGATGAGTGGAGGGCTAGGAATAGGCCATTTCAAATGTAGGGCCAAGATGTGCCCTACATAAAGTAATGTAGGTACATAGGAAAGGGGGGAAAATCAAATGCATATGATTGGTCATGACCATCTCTTTTCTCCATGATGGTTTGGGCCAATGAGAGGGGACACCTCATTATAATTTTTGCAATTAGGCCCCTGAATAATTTGGTATTTGCACAATAACTAGATTTGGGGATTTAATGTAACCAAACACCATGTTTGGTGTTCCTCATTGGACTAGGGTGGTGTATGGTGTTTTATATGAGGCTTGTGGGTGTGGATGTGGGTTTGGGTTGGAGTTGGGTCTAATGTAATTGAGGTTAGGTAGCCACATTAATTAATTTATAATTAATGTAACGGGTGTCTCTAATTTAATTTAACTAAAATCCGGGAGTCTAAATTAGGTTGGACAAGGGTCATTGGTGTAGTAGGCTCAGTGTACGATATTATCGTGATCTGGGTTGGTCAAAACTGGTTGAGGTTGGGTCTCAATGTCAATTGGAACGGGCAGCGAACGTAATTACGTAATTTAATTAATTTGCGCACGGACGTTTGTAACGACTTTTGTGCGACTAGAATCGGGCACAAAAATTGGTATCCGGGGTTTAAGTTCTAGGTTCAATATAATGTGTTTACAGGTCTAGGTCAAATATGTAGCATTAGCTTTAGGGTAACAGCTATGGTATCATCCCAAATAATCAAATCATTGTACAAGTATCATAACACCATATAATAAATCATAATTAATTTCAGTTAACCCTAATTAGGTTATTTGAATTAAAATAGCCCTAATTTCTGGTCGAGGGGGTTTACACGGTGGCTGGACCAAGGCAACTCTCTCGACTACGATGAGTGCAAGCTGGTGGGCATTCTTAATGCCCTGCCTCATAACCTCTAACTGGCGCTATTGGACCTCTACCTGGGATCATTGTGCCTCCATCATCTGTAAAAAGAAAGCAAACACCTACGATGGATCAACTGCTAGTGGTGAAGGTGAATGATACTATGAGACTGTCGGCACTGTCCTCTGTACTATAGGTGGAGCACCCCCGAAAGCTGTTGTAGAAATACCCACCTTGACGGGTGATGCGGACCTCTCAACCAAAGCTGCTAGAACAGTGTCTGTCGGTGCTGCCCTCTGAGGCAACGAAGTGACCAACCTCGCTGACACTATGCCTGAACGTTGAAAATGCGTCTTCGGTGGCATCTTGAAGATAGATTGAAATAAAAGAATCAATATTGAGTAAGATACTGTATCATCAAAGAAGGATAAAATTATTTAAAGTAAAGCAAGCATTCAAATAGATAAGGAGAGCAAAACAGATATTTGGAAATATTCTCTAGTTGTGATTGAGTATACTCTCATCCTATATTATATAGCCTAAAGCAGGCTCGTAGCAGTATCTCATACTTAGAGTACTACTATAATATTGTACTTGTTATGCCTCTAGAACTGCATGGGCCACCACTAAAAATGTGTCACGACCTGCACCCGAAATAAGGGCACGAATAGTGAACAACATCCAGCCTACGCCGCAGCATCGACAGTAGAACGTTGTCTGGGTCAACCATACTATCTAAACATGTTATATAATATATATAAGGTACCTGTCAATGTTATCTCAACTCCAAACGGGAAAACAATATGGTATATGATAATGGTAAACAATACTCAATCATAATATAAAACTAAAGAAGGATGAAAGCACGATATGGAATAAAAGAGAGAAAAATGATAGTCACAATACATCCACAAATCCATAAGTCTAGACATAGCCACTCCCAAAATAATATATACATGTCATGAGTCTAGAATGAGACTAATACAATATCCAAAAATATGCAACTATGCCTCCTCGGTCACTGGCACTAGGTCTTCCTGCTCTAAGGGAGAGTCCTCTAATGGCTCACTGTCCTGTGGCCCGTAATAAGTGGGACACTAATCCACAAGCCAATCATCTAAAAAATATATCCAGTCAGGATTGGAGCAAAGTACATACCTCTAAAAGCAGTTCCAAATACATAATAGAGTATATATAACTAGCAATGGAAAAGAATATAAGATAACTAGCAAAAAGAAATAGAATAAAATAGAGTAAACAGGTAATGTACTGGAATAAAGAACATACAATATGAATAGCTGCAAGTGATAAAAATAGATAAACTAGCTAATGTGCCATAGAGTACAAGTTTATTATGTGATTGGTTTGGGTTGAACACGAATATAATATGGTTAACTGAATACACGTGTGATATATAATCGACATGTACAAGAATACACTTGGGCTTGATCACATAACCAACTCCTACTCCCCCATCCCCAACCAATACTCATAGATCCAATTAAGACACATTACGAACATGAATATAAGCACACTGAACACGAGCAGTGTGTGAACATGAAGTATACGATAATCAATACCTGATACACACAATAAAATACATCTGAAGGAGTACCCGCTAAACACGGTTGGGGATAACATCCTATGACAGGATCCATATAGTACCAGCCGGTATAACCATTATGTCGAAATCAAGTATATAGTTCTAGAACATGCAATATATACACTATCATAAAATAAAAACTAACAGAGAGATGTACTCTCCTCTTGTCCTGAGCAATGAATCTCTCTCGATGCCCAAACTGGTGTTACACAAACCTATATATAAAATATTAGGTCACTTTGGTGTAAAGATGTGATAATATGCTACATGAGTCAAAATATGATTTTCTAGGCCATTTCTAGGTCATACTAGTCAAACTAGGTCAAACTAGGCCAATACCTTAATTTTTGGTCTATACCTAGCTTTTAGATTGATTTTAAGTCTAAACTAATGAATACTATGTTGTACCTAGGTTTCCAGGTCCAAAACTAGTTAGTACCTTATTATTTAGGCTGTTAGTTACAAAGATACTAAGTATCAACTTGTTATACTATAGACTTATAGGTAGTAGCATATATACCATACTTATCTAGTATCAATATCCAACCTTAGATATCTTAACTATAATTATTACCTTACTACAACCCTAACACCTCTATTCACTACCTCTAGAGTTGCTATCACGATCCTTCAATTGGTATCAGAGCAGGATCTCTCTTAATTGGTTTCTAATCCCAATTGCTCCTTCATTTAGTATCAGAGCAGGTACTCTCTTAATTAGTTTCTGATCCCAATTTCTCCTTCAGTATGGCAATTATTGTTGCTGCATTAGCCGACTGACAATGGTTCTTTGACAGTGCGGCCAACTACAGGGCAGATTTGACTGGGTCGGATGGCTTCTCGAAGGCGAGCTCGCTGGCAGATCAAAAGGCACGACAATGTCCGATCGGCTCGATAGCTGGATATGGCACAACGAACGAGGCTGGGTAACGCCAACGGGATGCTCGATCCAATGTGACAGAGGATCCGCATTGGTGAGTGCGGGTTGGCCCAAGTGCTATAAATGACTTGCCAAGCAAGTTCGGATCTACCGGCGTGGTTGAATGAGACAGGAGAGAAGAGATCATCTAGAAGTTTAGAGAGGTAGAGTAGTAGTTATGTGGAGATGGTAGTTCATAACATTATATATAGATTGATATAGGGGTGTAGATAGGATTACCTCAATATATTTGTATATATTTGCACTTATCTAACTATTGTATTCATATATATATGATCATTATCTATATAATAATTTATTTACTTAATATACATGCATATCTTGTTTTCTTTATTATATTTTATAATTTTATGTTACCTTATTTAGATTTATGGACTGAATATTTACTTTTTATCTATATTATTAATCATTAAAACTATTTAATTTTAAATAAAGTTTCAATTAACTTAATTTAAATACTAGAAATCAAGAGAATTTTAAATTTTTTGGAACGGGAGTTTACATAGGTACAGGTACGCTTAAGGATGAATCTGCATTGGTTCTTAGAATTCCAATCTAGACTCACATTGAGCGTATTGCAACAAGCAATCAAATAATCTAACCACGCTTACTCTGGCCAGCCATAAGGATATATGTACAATTATGATATAGGACTAACGAGCATGTAATAAGAATATACACATATCATGACATTGCAGTGTACATGTATAACACCTAATAGCTCGAGCTTGGTATCACACTTAGTGCGAGGTCAAGTAGTATTAGCACGGATACAAGTAGCTAGGTCATGATCTAAGGTCATCAGCCAATTGATTGAGAACAACAATAAGCTCTACTTCTAGAATTAACACACAATTGCCAGATTTTGCTAAGAACTCGAAACACTCTAAGAACATCAAAAATGGTTTAAAAAAATAATGGTTAAATAACTTCTACAAATCAAACCGGTTAAAAGGAGTAAATGTATGCCTAAAACTGTACTAAACAGTCAAAATTAATTAAAATGAAAAACTTCCTGCACACATAATGCAAAGGAAAAAGAGACGTAAAAAGTACGCACACAGGGTCCCCTACGTACTTTTTACGCAAAGGAATGTGTACTTTTTCTCAAAAGAAAGCTCCTTTGCAAAAGAACGCAAAGGAAGGGTTTTACTCCACAAAATAAAATACACACAGAGAAGAAAATAAGGAAAAGCGTAACAAAGTACGCAAGGAAAACACAGCTCTCGGCACAAAAGTACGCCAGGAAGAAAAATACGCAAGAAGAAAAGGAAAAGAAAAAAGACAAAACATGCACACAATTCAAGACATGTACGAAGTACAAGGAAGCACGAAGCGTGCATATTAATAAAACATGCAATTCGATACGCGTGTGCAATTTAATACGGTGTGATGGCACGGTGTCCGATGCAGCATGGGGCTCGAGGTATCCCGATGTCCAAGGTAGAACGTGAAACAAGGACGCAAGAAAAAGAAATCGTAATAAAGTATGCTAAGAAGAAAAAGTACGCAGAGAAGAAAAAGTACGCAAAGGAAAAAAATATGCAAACCAAGAAAAAAAGCACGCAGACCGAAGTTTGGTGTACTTTTCTGGCAAGGGAAAGATCCTCTATATAAAATTACTCACTCAGGAAAAGCTCTGCGCACTTTTACACAACTATTGTTCTTCTCCCAAAAGACAGAAGAACACAGAAGAGGTTCTAAAATTGTTCAGCCATAAAATCTTCATTTTAATTCAAAATTTAACGTTTCAAAAGCTAAATTTGCATAAAATTAGACTCTCCACAATATGGGATAGCTAATTTTCAGAAATTCTAAGTTTTAAGAGTTTATTTTCACAAATTTTATAAAATTCAAACTTTGAAACTAAGATCTCCTACAAACCATTCGTCAAAATCGAAATATCAAATACTAAAGTTGTAGAGGATCAACAAGATACACATTATAAACTAAAAATATCCAAGATAAATAAAAGAAACAAAATATATAAAAAAATGGTTTTTCCACTTTGTGCATGATGTACTTGCCTTAAGTGCTAGATAACCCTAGCTCTAATCTCTTCCAAATAGAAAAAAGAAAACTAAACTTCCTAGGTCAGATCTAGGGTTTGGGGCTGGAGAGGAGGAGAGAAAAATGAAGAAGAGAAATGAGAAGTAAAAAGTGAGAGAGAGTATATATATATATATATATATATATATATATATATATATATATATATATATATATATATATATATATATATATATATATAATGCAACCTAAAACTACTTTGGAAGTAGTTTTGTGAACATTTAACGTGGGTTTGACTTCTATTTTGACACGTGACAACACTTGATTGGAGGGTGAACATACACCATAGTTTTGGTGGATGAACAAAAATGAAATATATATATATATATATATAAGCAAGCAGTACAAGTATTAACTATGTATATCGAGAACGGGGAATGACAGTTATCCCGGCCACACTTATAGATTTGGAGCTCTCCGACTTGAGAGGCACACTTCTAGCACACCATCGAGTGTTGCATTTCATACTGATTTTTGACTACTGATTCTCCTGGATAGACTATAGCCTGTGTGACAGTTGAAATCTCAATTGAATGTGCTAGTAACCAGGATTGTGATAACCCTACTTAATTAATGATATCAAACAGTAGTTCATGGTTGGCCATAAATGATTAATTATTTACTGCTCTAGTTCACATTTATATCCAGTATTTGTTTACTTTATATGTTATTGCATTATGTTTACTTTTTATGATCCTATTATACCAGTTTATTTTCCATATTCCTGCTGTAATTGTTTAGTTTCCTTGCTGCCATTTATTTACTATTTTTCTTATTAATACTTGCGTGTTGATTTTAGTTCACTTGTTTGTCTTCCTTTGTGGTACTTGCCATCTAGGGTTGACCCCGTTGGTTTTGTATTGCCATATCTCATAGCAGAACCAAAAGATCTTCCATATCTTTCGCTTGATGGTGACCACCTAGAGGACCACCAGCCGAGCGCTTGAGTGTGTTTTCTATTTCTTCACCCACTGATCATCTGTATATTCTTTTGTGGCATTTATCTACCAAGCACGTTAGCTCATAATTTGGGACTCATTCTTCGCTTGAGGGTAGCATGATTATGTATAGTTTAGACTACAGCTAGAATTGGTCATATAATATTATATACTCTTGCTAGTACTCTATTTTGTATTACTAGCTACATGATCATCTAAATATCTATAGTTTAGAATGTTTTACTATTTATGTCTGATGATCTTATATCTTATACCGTGTTGCTTGCTTGTGATTGAGACACCTACGAGTGCTTGACCTAGTATTGACGTTTGGTTTGTAGATAATCTCCTATACTTTTTTACATTCGTGACTGTATCTTAGGGTACCGGAGTAATCTGATTTTGGGGGGTGACAAGGTTTTATTTGTGGCTCATGCAGGTCTGTTATCAGATTGTGAGGGTTATTTGTGTTTAGATGTCTCATTCCCTAAAATGATTCATTTTGATATCTTTTAGCATTATTCTATAATCCCTATTCCTTTGTATGCTATTGTTTTTATCCTTGCACTATCATGTCCCCCGAATTGATCGTATGTCCTTATCTTTCACGGCATTATTCATGGTCCTTCTAGTAGGCCAGCAGATTTCTAAGGAGTAGCTTCGACATTTAGGGGCAGAGTTCAGGATAGATCCTGGGGTAGAGCATCAAGTTCAGCTCGATCAGCCTGTAGTTCTAGTACAGCCAGTTCCGCCAATATAGTAAGTATAGCCAGCGGAGGGGAATACTCAAACTTTTGTCAATACTATCGGAGGATCGATGGCGAATAAGCAGAGCCAAAGTGATGTTCTCACCCAGTCGGTGAAGACAGCCTTAACGATGTGACAATCAGGGGAATAATTCTGCGAGCAGCTTCAGGTGCCTCCATCCCCCATACTTCTATGATATTGAGGATGCGATAGCATCCGATGTGTTGCTCCAGGACACTGAGTCCATCCTTCAGGCAGCAGTAGTTTCGGCTAGGTAGCAGGTAGCAGTGGTCAGGCTGCAGTTGCATGATTTGGCCCGAGATTGGTGGTGAACTCGGGAGGTTTCTCTTGCAGTACTAGTTATATGGAAAAACTTCAGTGAGAGGTTCCAGACCAGATATTTTGATATGGTGTCGCAATATGATATTTAGCAGAGGTTTAACAACCTCAGACACTAGGAGAGATAGTAGATGGTTATACGATGGAGTTTTATTGACTCAGCCGGTTTGTTCCCACCTTGGTGGAAACTGAGTTCGATCGTGCTAGGAGTTTCCAGCATAGGCTTCATTTAGAGGTTAACTTGGCGATTGAGCAGCATGATAGCGATGACGTCCTATCATATTTGCGACATCTGACTGTTGGCGTCGATATTGCGAGGTATTGATGACTAACCTTTCAATGGATAGGTTTGTGTATTCAGCGACTGATAGGCGATCGATGTAGCGACTAATTAACGACGATGGTATATAAGTTTCTAATACCTGAGATTGCTTTTTGATACTCACTCCATGATGGGTATGTATTTCACATATATGTCCCATAGCCATCGCCATCTATTGTGTAGCCATCACTCACCTGAGAATTCTCAGGTGAGCGAAGGCAATATGCGTTGCCTAAGCTAACATGATTACACGAACAACAACCAACATATGTTTAAAAAGGGGATATAATGGGGAAAAACTAAAAATAAAAATTTAGGGTCCAAATTTTTCAATTGGACATGTCAGGACTTAAACTCTAAGCTGGTAAAAATACATGGTCTAAATGCTAATTATCCCATATATTTATCAAATATGTGCATATACTTTGTAATTGACTGTATTAATACTTCTAGTTAGTTATACACACATATTTAAGTGTGTGTGTGTGTGTGTGTGTGTGTGTGTGTGTGTGTGTGTGTGTGTGTGTGTGTGTATATATAAATAAAATAATTAGGAGAATTTTGTAGTCAACTTGTTATAGATCCTTCTAAACCTCCAAATTTAAATAAATAATTTAAAATGGGAGTGACAAATCTCATAAAATACAAAACAAATTCAAAAAAAATAAAAATAAAAGCATTCCTAAGAATGATAAACCTTCATATCAAAAGAGAAAATTCTCTAATATTAGTAAAAAATCATTATTAATTAATTAATAAAAAATAATTAAATGTTATAAATGTAGCACATTAGGCCACTATGCTAGCAAATGTTATAGCAAAAAGAAAAATGAAGAAATAGAAGATGAAGGGCTTAGAAGGAAAAAAAACTATATAAAATAATGATCAATTCATGCCAAGAATCAAATTCATCAAATGATGAATATACTTCATCAACAGAAGATTAATGTGGTACAGATTGTTAATGTGTGATATGTACTATAAAAGATCAAATTGACTCCTACATATATATCAATAGTAGAAATGAATGATTTATTCATTAAAACATTAATTATAAAAGACAGAATAAAGTTACTAGGTCTCTTCTTACTAATGAAATGACTACTAGTATCAAAACAAAAATCATAGAACTAATTGAAATGGAAAATAAAAATATGATTAAACCTCAAGGAGAAGTATAGAATACCTGAAGTAATACTTAGAAACATAAATAAAGAAACAAAATCTATATCTTTACAATATCTCCATCAAAAGAGATTAAATTATTAAAAACTAAAGTAAAGCATCTTAAATTACAAGATGAAATTACTCAAAAAACGATTGGCAAAATTGGAACAAGCCAATAAGACTCCTATTGAAGAAGTGTTTGTAAAATGAACCTATTCTAATATAAGAAGATGAGTCATCTCATTAAGATCAATTTTTGAATAAGTAATATTTGGTAATAACTCAAGAATGGTATATAAAAATTAATTTACTCATTGATAATGAGTATTTTATTGCTAATTTAATTGCACTATTAGATAGTGGTGCGAATTTAAATTTTATCAAAGAGGGTATAGTTCCAATCAGATATTGTGAACATAATAATAAAGTAGTAAGTGCTGCTAATAATAAAGTACTCACAACTCCATATAAAGTCACAGATATGAACATCTCTAAACATGATATTTGTATTCCTCTATATTTTATCATAATAAAAGAAATTTTATAGCATGTAATTTTACAAACTTCATTCCTAGAAAAAAAAAATCATTCCAATACAAAATAAATCAATAAGGAATTACGTGTTATAAACATAGAAAGATTACTTCTAAATTTTTATAACAGATCCAATTGTTATATTTTTGAATAAAGTTAAGGGACGTTATTTGAAACAAAATCAAATAAATTTTCTTAAGGAAGAGATTATTCAAATAAACATCTCTAAGTAATTATAAAAGTTGTAAATCCAACAAAAAATAAACAATCTGAAGAAGACTTCAAGTCGCAAACTTGTAGTAATATACCAAACCCTTTTTTGGATAGAAAACAACACATTATTTCTTTTCCTTAAGAAGATTCATTTAATGAAAGAAATACTCCTACAAAGGCAAGACCTTGCCAAAATAAATCAAGAATATCTAAAACTATTTAAAAAAGAGATCAATGATCTCTTAGGAAAAAATATAAATTATATTCTCTATAGATTTCTACAACATTGTATGTTAATAACAATGCTAAAAAAACGAGGAGTACCTAGACTTGTAATTGACTATAAATATTGGAATAAGGTACTTAAATGGATTAGATATCCTATCACAAATAAAAGTGATTTACTTAATAGAACTGTTAAAGCTAAAATATATTCTAAGTTTAATTTAAAATCAGGTTATTGACAAATACAAATAGCCTAAAAGGATAAATATAAAATGACATTCACGGTCCCATTTGGAAATTATAAATGGAATGTAATGCCTTTTGAACTTAAAATGCTCCATCTGAGTTCTACAACATTATGAATAAAATATTCATTCAATAATCTAATTTTATTCTATCATGCATAGATGATACATTTATCTTCTGTAATTAAATAGAAGAACACTTTAAACATTTAAATGTATATATTTAAATATTTGATAATCAAGAATTGACAGGTTATCTCAGCTCCTAAAATAAAATTATTTCAAATAGAAATAAGATTTTTAGGACACAATATTGTTAATAATACAATAGTTCCTATAATATAAGTATTGAATTTGCATCGAAATTCCTAGATAAAACTATTAATATTAAACAATTACAAAGATATTTAGGTGCATTAAACTATGTTGCTAATTTTATAAAAAAAATATAGCTAAAGATAAAAAAAAATGTATCAAGAACTAAGAAAAAATCATGCTCCTTGGAGTCAAGCTCAAACGGAAGAAGTAAAATTAATTAAACAAAAATTTAAAAACTTCCCTTGTTTACACCTATCAAATTCTGATTAGTGTAAAATAGTGGAAACTGATGCTAGTAATATTGGCAATGGTAGAATTTTGAAACAAGTAAATCCAGAGAGTAAGCATGAAGTATTAGTTAGATATCATTCTAGAAAATGGAATACCATTAATTATTCAACTATTAAAACTATTAAAAACATTCTTTATATAATTAAATGCTTTAATAAATTTTAAGACAACTTATTAAATAAATAAAAATTTACTACGAATTGATTGTAGTTCAGCAAAGATAGTCCTTGAAAAGGATGTAAAAAAAATACTATCTAAACAGTTTTTGCTAGATAGCAAGATGAATTAGCTATATTTATTTATGATATTAATTTTATTAAAGAAAATAAAATTCACTTCCTGACTTTTTAACTCATGAATTCTTGTAGGCCATGTTGGGGTCCAGTCTTGATTTGATAAATTTTGGAGCCCAAATATGGTCAAAGATTTGATTTAATATAATTTAGAAATCTACACTAAATATAAGATTTGATTATATTTTAAATTTATATCAAATATTTAATTTGATCATATTTGGACGTTCATAATTGGTGTTGGGCTATTTTAGGTGGAATATGATTCTTATTTTAAGGTTTTCTATTTAAAAAATCATATTATGACCTAAAATAAGATTTCTCATCCTATAAATATAGGAGGAGGGTGAGGCACAAAGGATAGCATAAGTTGGAGATTCGGGGTGCTCGTCCATAGAAAATATAAGAGAAAGTCCATACTTTGCTCTTAAGGCTTCGTCATCCAAGACAAAAGGAAGAAAGATATCTGATTGAGGAGTCGTCGCCTTCGCTCAGGGAGATTGCTACGGGTTGATGAGTGATTTCAATTGTAATCTCTTTCTTTTCTTCTTGAGTGTGGTGAGTGAGTTTAATCTATTATGACAAAGGGTTCAACATTGATTCTGTCAATCTCGTAATTTTACCTGAGTTATAAAGGTTAGGATTTGTCCAGGTGACATAGTCACCGTCATATACTTGTCTTTATCTGTGCTTGGTGTTCGTTAGACATGGGTCGGTTATCTCAGGTGGGTTGGCCTAAAGTTTTTATTGCGGGCACCATCAGACATGGCATCGAAATGCTTGCAGGGCGTGTATGATTCCTAATATCTGTTGTGAGTGATTTTAATTGTAATCTCTTTATTTTTTCTTGAGTGTGGTGAGAGAGTTGAATCTATTAGGGCAAAGGGTTCAGCATTTATTCTGTCAATCTTATAATTTTACCTGAGTTATAAAGGTCAAAATTTGTCCAGGTGACGTAGTCACCGCTATATACTTGTCTTTATCCGTGCTTGGTGTTCGTGAGACAAGGGTTGGTTATCCCAGGTAGATTGGCCTAATTTTTTTGCTGCGGGCACCATCAAACACGATGTCAGAACGCTTGCAGGGCATGTCAAATTTCCAATATCTAGTATCATAGCTACTGGTTTTGGTTTTGGCAACTATGTCTACGGAGGATTCGGCTCGTCGAGACAAAGATACGAATGGTGATTAGCTAAAGATTGATTGTCAGTATGTCGGTCCTATGACAGCAGGTTGGTCTCCAGGTGGGGGTTGCTTCACGGATCCGGTTTTGGCGATGGGTGTCACGCCCCGATCTTTCGCAGATAATCGGTCGTCTCTGCTAGGCGCGAATCACCACGCAAACGCTCCCGCAGGATAATCTTTCCCATCTGGGCATGATGCCGCATGAGGGTAAGATGCGCCCTTGCAAGGCCATAATTCGAACAGGCGGTAAGATATCTAAGCCACAGAGTCGCACAAATAGTCCTAGTACAGCGGAATAAGAAACGAATAGGCGATTGGTAACAAGTTCACAGAGTCGTCGATAGCGGAAGCATTGAATAACACAAGTATAGAAGTAAAACAAGCTCTTTATTGATATTGAACAAGTATTACAAGCGGCGCTAGACCGAGATTATAAGTCGCTCAAGTCTTCTCTCTCGAAACAGTAAAAGCATGCCAAGTGGCGACATTTGTGGAATGATACATAGACGATATTCCAATATTATGTCTTATATATGTGCTTCAGTTCCGGAGGCAATATTCTAAGGCTTCAGAGCGAATGCCATGCCTTAGCACGCATAAAGGGGTTTTTGCACCGAACGAGGTTCTTCTGCACCCTGCAAGCAATCTGTTGGGTTATCAGTACATGATTGCACTGATGGGGAGGCTTCTCGCCCGCTCGACAAATCCAAATACGTTATATAGGTTCCGTGCACAATCTATTAAGTTATCTTTCTAGTCTTGCCTTAGGATCAGTTTTATGGCATAATGAAAAGCCTATCTCGTGTGGCAGTACGCCGTGCGATATATGAATAACACGGCCAGACTTACCAACTTACCATCCGTCCTTTCCTGTCCAAGAAAAATTAAGTTAAACCAAGCACGAGCATATATAATAAAATCCAGGGGCAATAGCATAAGCAAACACAAGTGTCGTGAGCGAGGTTCTGTTTTAGGCGCACTAGTTACATGGATTACTCAGGTGTATTTTAATAGATTTCTCAGGTTGTTCAATTTATGTATAGATGCTTTATACACATAATCGTTCAGGTGTTTCAGATTGTCGGATGCGATGCACTGACTCGCACGTGGATTGTCGCTAATCGAGGATGACTTATCTATATGAACAGGAGTCGCTGGCATAGCCATAAAGGACGGGTTGTAGTCTTGAGCAAGATTAGAGTGCAACGAAAGAACACGAGATGCTATATGCCACCCTGCCCGAACACAAGACTACTTAGTCTTTGAGCGAGAATGACGTACAATGAAAGAACACGAGGTGCTACATGTCATCCTGCCCGAACATGAAGACTAACATGAATGTTCCGTCTAGATCAGATCGGCTCCAGTGCCCCAGAGACCATCCACAGGAACCCATTTAATACCTTGTGCACAAGTTGTCCGCGACATGCAAGTCTTGGGTCATTCCAGATTCACAACATGACATGATAATTCTTAATTCGTTTTTCTGAACGAGTATTGCTCAACGAGCTGTGATTCTTGTTTTACTTGACATGATTATCGTCCAGTGTTCAACTCGACTTGATGTATTCTCCTAGATTGGGAACTGTCTTGGCGACCTAACGGTCCCGTATACTTACAGGTTCATATTGCACAGAATAACTATTTGATAGTCTTCTGGCTAACTAGATGTATGCACGATTCGGATAGTATCACTTGATTTTGGCATAAATTTATGTAGCAAGCATTAAAATGAGGCAACGAGTACAAGCTACAATGTAAGCAGGCAAGCATGAATTTGTTGGAAACATAAGCATAAGGAAACATATAGTATAGCCTACCTTAGAACATAAGCCTTTACGTTTAGCATGGGTCTAAGGGGTAGTGCGAGGAGTGAAGTAGTACAGGGACATACCGAGCGACATAATCTAGGGGCGTACAGTGTAAACAAGTGAAGCAATGCACTATAAATAGTATATAATGATCTACTCGAGACATAGCGGGGTCTACTTGCACAAAGCAAAGGTGGCATACGAGGGTCCAATTACAAGCCAAGTTTTATTTCCATGTTCTAACACAAGCAATACAAGATAGAATTATTCCCTTGCTAGGTGCATTGTATTCTGTATTAGCATGCAAGGGGTGATTCACCTAGCGACTAGCATGTATTGTCCATATTTTAAGTGTGCAGGCTAAGCAAAGACAAGTTCATCATAGCCACCCAGCTTAGCGATGATTTACCTCGGTCGAGCGATACTCCGAACGAGCCTTTGAAAGTCTAAGTCTGAACTCCTGAAGGGCCAAGTCTGGAATTCTTTGCCTCAAATGAGTCTTCTCGCTAAGCAAAGTGGGCCGGGTCATTGTACTTACGCCATTTGAATCGGTTGTCCACTTGAACGGAATGGGTCGTTACATTATACACCTCTCAAAAAAAGTCTCATCCTCGAGACTTCCTGAGCGCAAGCCATTCAAACGCACTATCAGATCTATCTCAAGTATAGCAATCGGTACCACTAGATCCGTTCGAACATAATTTTTTATTCGTTCCTTATATCATATCATGTGTGTGCTGGGTCGGTCTGATTGAATGACTCTATCATTCAATCCAAGCTCTAACTCGATCTCTACTGTGACTTAGCGTGAAACATATATCGTTTAATGCGAGGTCTAGTAAGATCCATCTTGAATGATGATCTAAGGCTGAGGCAAACTTATCCAAGTCATTATACTCGTCCACGCAAATCTAACATATTTACTTGCACTAGCATTCGAGATCAGCATATCGCGAGTCTAGATCGTACACATATTCAAAGCGTCCTTC
Organism: Iris macrosiphon; assembly: GCA_036927795.1. Lineage (NCBI taxonomy): Eukaryota > Viridiplantae > Streptophyta > Magnoliopsida > Asparagales > Iridaceae > Iris > Iris macrosiphon. Next base: position 56,710,284 of record JAYESA010000002.1, read on the forward strand.
AAACATATATATGTCAACCAACTTAGCGATAGCGAAGTCTTTGCACTCGAGTTTAATATATCACTGGGTCTTGGATCGTGCATACGTTCAAGGCATCCCTCAAACATATGCATTCAACCAAACTTAGCGATAGTGAAGTCGGACAAGCTACTTGTAAAAATCTTAAGGGTTCTCGTCTTACAAATCATAAGGATACTTCCAACAGGGTCAACCAAAATCTAAGTTATTTCCATTCCAACTCAAACCAAGCATTTCACTATCGTTAAGCACGATTTATTCGATCAATCGACTAGCGTTCATGTCCTATCGTACATTCTGTTTGCGTCAAACATAGAACACACTTACCGTTCCAAGTCTACACTAAGTCTTGATTCCCCAGTTCTATGGCTTGTTAAAGCAATATGCTAAAGTCGGTTACACAAGTTCTTTCACTCGACACAGGGTCGTCTGCCTAATTACTAGGTCAACTCACAAGGTCATAGGTACAAGTTCAAGCACACGGTTCATCGTGCAAATTTGTCGCACGATGCTTGCCCCAATTCTTAAGGTCAAACCATTGTTCTTTTGTACGGGATATTCTATCCAAGCTCGTTTTACTCAGATTTCTAAACATCGAGTACAGATCATCCTACTCACAATAACATGTTTGTTTGTACAGGGTTCGAGGTCATTCAGTAAAATCTATGATATATCCAAGTTGTAGGACAAGCCTATAAATTTTCATAGTCTATCTCCTTCAAACATGTTTGGTAGAACCCATTTATCCATTTCTAGTCTAGACTACCAAGCCATGATTCAATTCTAAATCATCAATCTCAATCATAAACTCTAAGTCGTCCAACAAGATTTATGTATCCATTCACGAAACTATCCAACGTGTCTTATTCCAGGTTCTAGGATAACTTATCCTTGAAATACTTCTAATTCACTTGTATTCTCAAACTCGTCTTATCGTGTCGAACCACAAGTCAAGATGATCTATCAGTTGTCACACTCCAGTCTTCCGTAAGTTTGATTAGCCTCGTTGGACGTGAGATCACCACGCCAATGCTTCCGCTGGATAATCATCATAATTTGGGTGTGACATATGTACAAGCATAGAGTTACGCTCGCACAAGACAAGAACATCGAATATTATGGTTATCATCGAAACGATCGAGATACCTAATCATTTTACTTTGCTCCATCCAAGTTATATATGTTTATCCACTAAGTCATGTCCGTTCATGCCGTGATTATAATTCGTCTAGCAAAATTATCCAACTTCAATGATACCGTTTGATAAATCCATAGTCTACTTCAAACATTCCTCAAACAACTAAGTTTCAAATATTCAATCCAAAGTCTATCCACTTTTGATGCGTTCTATTCATCGAGTTCGTTTGAAGAATCACTGAACATGTTCCCGTGAGTTCGATCATCCCCGTCGTACGTGAAATCACCACGGCGGCACTCCCGCGGGATAATCGTTCTCGACTGGGAATGATTTCGAAGGTTATCTTTTTCGAACTAGATTTTAAGATCATTCTTCCAAACTCCAGGTCAAATCCATTATCGCTTATCTCTTTTATCGAACCATAATATTCATTCTCGGGTTAATTTCTATCGAGCGATATCCTACTCAAGTTTTAATCTATTTGATTCAATTCAAAATCGCTCGCACAATCCATCAAGTTTCCACCAAGTTCCCTTGACCAAGTTATCGATTTCATTTCCTTGAATCCCTATTCGATATAGCCGTATCACTTATTCAAGACATTCCCAAATCGTTCAAACAAACTATCACACGGGACCTATGAATTTGTTTGAACATTTCCAAAATGATCCATACACCACTCAGAAATTGAGTCATCCAATTAAATTCTCAATCGTGTTCGCATCACTCGCTAGCATATTCACCAAGTCATTCCTTAGAATTCCTGTACGATACCTAAGCATCGCCTGATAATTCTTAGTCTCTTATATATCCTTGTGATATTCATTCAAGTAGACCATATCTGATTTGTATCTGTCGAAACAAAATATCGTTCAAGCTATTTTCCAAAATTCAAGCACGATCTCCTATATTTGCCTTAGCGATAAACTGATAAGGTTCTATCGGTTGCCATTCTAAGTCTGACTTGTCCTTATCAGGACGATATCCCAATCTCACTTGAAAACTAGCTCACACCAAAAAGGGTCTTGGCTCGCGACACTCTACACAACTTAGCCTAAAGGCTGTGTGCATAGCTAACCGTTCGAACAATATTCTATCTCGTACACTAACCAGCTTGATATTCACGTATAGGTATTAGGGTTCGCACATAACTTACAAATTATAGCTTGAGTCTATTCCCATAAAGTCTAACACAGGTTGAAACGAAGGTCTTTGTATTCCTATCTAGTTCAAGCAAATCATAGCATTCACATGCACTTTTAAAATTATTTAGACTCATTATATGGAATATCCCAATCGGTCAACGAGAGAGAGTGTATGCACATAACCCACTAACGATCTTTCAAAACTGAGAACATCGATACGAAGTCCAAAGGCGTAAAGCCATGCTCTGATACCAATATGTCACGTTCCGATCTCCCACAGGTAATCGGCCATCCCCGCTAGGCGTGAATCACTGTGCCAGCGCTCCCGCGAGACGATCTTTCCTATATGGACATGATGCCGCACGAGCGTAAGTTGCGCCCGCGTAAGGCCATAATACGAACTAGCAGTAAGATATCTAAGCCACAGAGTCGCACAGATAGTCCGAGTACAGCGGAATAAGAAACGAACAGGCGATTGGTAACAAGTTCACAGAGTCGTCGATAGCGGAAGTATTGAATAACACAAGTATAGAAGTAAAACAAGCTCTTTATTGATATTGAACAAGTATTACAAGCGGCGCTAGACCGAGATTACAAGTCGCTCAAGTCCTCTCTCTCGAAACAGTAAAAGCATGCCAAGTAGCGACATTTGTGGAATGATACATAGGCAATATTTTAATAGTATGTCTTGTATATGTGCTTTAGTTTCGGACGCAATATTCCAAGGCTCCAGAAAGAAGTCCATGCCTTAGCACGCACGAAGGAGATTACGTACCGAACGAGGTTCTCCTGCACCCTGCAAGCAATCTGGTGGGTTATCAGTACATGAATGCATTGGTGGAGAGGCTTCTCACCCGCTTGACATATCCAAATATGTTATATAGGTTTCGTGCACAATCTATTAAGTTATCTTTCTACTCTTGCCTTAGGATCAGTTTCATGGCATAATGAAAAGCCTATCTCGTGTAGCAGTACGCCGTGAGATATATGAGTAACACGGCGAGACTTACCAACTTACCATTCATCCTTCCCTGTCCAAAGAAAACCAAGTTAAACCAAGCACGAGCATATATAATAAAATCTATGGGCAATAGATTAAGAAAACACAAGTATTGTGAGCGAGGTTCTGTTTTAGGCGCACGAGTTATACGGATTACTCAGGTGTGTTGCAATGGATTTCTCAGGTTGTTCAATTTATGTATAGATACCTTATACTCATAATCATTCAGGTATTTCAGATTATCGAATGCGGATTATCGCTAAGCAAGGATGACTTATCTATATGAACAGGAGTCGCTGGCATAGCCATAAAGGATGGATTGTAGTCTTGAGCAAGAATGGCGTGCAACGAAAGAACACGAGGCGTTATATGCCATCCTGCCCAAACACGATACTACTTAGCCTTTGAGCGAGAATGACATGCAATAAAAGAACACGAGGCGCTACATGTCATCATGCCCGAACACGAAGACTAACACGAATATTTCGTCTGGATCGGATCGGCCCCAGTGCCCCAGAGACCGTGTACAGGAACCGATTTAATACCTTGTGCACAAGTTGTCCGTGACATGCAAGTCTTGGATAATTCTAGATTCACAACATGACATGATAATTCTTGATTCTTTTTCTGAACGAGTATTGCTCAACGAGCTATGATTCTTGCTTTACTTGACATAATTATCGTTCAGTGTTCAACTCGACTTGATGTATTCCCCTGGTTCGGGGACTACCTTAGCAACCTAACAGTCTCGTATACTTGCAAGTTCATATTGCATAGAGGACTATTTGATAGTCTTCTGGCTAACTAGATGTATGTATGATTCGGATAGTATCACTTGATTTTGGCATAAATTTGTGTAGCAAGCATTGAAACGAGGCAACGAGTACAAACTATAGTGTAAGAAGGCAAGCATGCATTTGTTGGAAATATAAGCATAAGAAAACATATAGTATAGTCTACCTTAGAACATAAGTCTTTACGTTTAGCACGGGTATAAGGGGTAGTGCGAGGAGTGAAGTCGTACAGGGACATACCGAACGACATAATCTAGGGGCGTGCAGTATAAATAAGTGAAGCAGTGCACTAGAAATAGTATATAATGATCTACTCGAGGCATAGCGGGGTCTACTTGCACGAAGCAAAGGTAGCATGCGAGGGTCCAATTACAAGCCAAGTTTTATTTCCATGTTCTAACACAAGCAATACAAGATAGGATTATTTTTTTAGCTAGGTGTGTTGTATTCTTTATTAGCATGCAAGGGGTGATTCACCTAGCGACTAGCATATATTGTCCATATTTTAATTGTGCTGGCTAAGCCAAGCCAAGTTAATCATAGCCGCCCACCTTAGCAATGATTCGCCTCGGTCGAGCGATACTCCGATCGAGGCTTTGAAAGTCTAAGTCTGAACTCCTGAAGGGCCAAGTCTGGAATCCTTTGCCTCAAACGAGTCTTTTCGCTGAGCAAAGTGGGCTGGGTCGTTGCACTTGCACCGTTTGAATCGGTTGTCCACTTGAACGAAACCGGTCGTTACAACAGGTGGTTTGCCAAAGCTTCACGGAGCGATATTGGTTTCAGCAGTTCGTGGCCAGGAAGGAGATCAAGGTTGGCAGCAAACTAAATCTGAGGTAGGAGCGTCACCATTCACACAGTTCCGAAAGATCTGTGGGTCATCAACTACATGCACAGTACATGATGTTCTTCTCAAGGACGCATATGTATGGGGGATCTTCAAGTTCAAACACGAAGGTGGGCAGATTCAGGAGTTCGAATTTTGAAAGAATCGTATCGTCCACTTGGTTGGTCCAGCCAAGGGTGAAGAAGCTCGTCGGAATGTTAACACATTGTGGTGGAAGACGAAAGTCGGGGACAGGCAGCCAAGACTCACGGTGAGGCTGATAGTCAGGGACTTTGGTCTCAACCGTGTCATTGATGTCGGCAGAATCCAAGTGGTACAGAAGGTGCTATGCATGGCAGCAGTAGTACTGAAGGTGCTATGCATGGCAGCTAGCGTCGACGTGAAGGTCGAGGAGCTGGAGACGAAGGAAGATGCAAAGCAACTCGGAGGATCGAAGATTGGTGGCATGGGGGAGCAGGAAACCTGTCGCGGGGCGACTGGCATGGAGTCCAGTTGAGACGCCATGGGATAACACCCTCTTATCAGACTAGAGGGAGAGATTGTTGGGTTCCAGTCTGGATTTGGTAAATTTTGGAAATCTACATTAAATATATGATTTGGTCATATTTCAAATTTGTATCAAATATTTAATTTGACCATATTTGGACGTCGATAATTGGTGTTGGGCTATTTTAGGTGGAATAGGATTCTTATTTTAAGGTTTTCTATTTAGGAAATTCTATTATGACCTAAAATATGATTTCTCATCCTATAAATATAGGAGAAGGGTAAAGGCACAAAGGATAGCACAAGTTGGAGATTCCGGGTGCTCGCCACTAAGACAAAGTCCGTGCTTTGCTCTTAGGACTTCGCCATCCAAGACAGAACGAAGAAAGAGATCTAATCAAGGAGTCGTCGCCTTCGCTCAGGGATATTGCAACGGGTTAGTGAGTGATTTCAATTGTAATCGCTTTCTTTTCTTCTTGAGTGTGGTGAGGGGGTTGAATCTATTAGGGGAAAGGGTTCAACATTGATTCTGTCAATCTTGTAATTTCACCTGAGTTATAAAGGTTAGGATTTGTCCAGGTAATGTAGTCACCGTCATATACTTGTCTTTATCTATGCTTGGTGTTAGTTAGACAGGGGTTGGTTGTCTCAGGTTGGTTGGCCTAAAGTTTCTACTGCAGGCACCATCAGACACGGTGTTGGAATGCTTGCAAGACGTGTATGATTCCCATCAGGCCAATGCCAAACAAAGAGAAATTCTCTTGCTCTTGTCCTACCACAAGTGATAGTATCTCTCAAAAAAGATGTACAATAATATGTACTGCTAACAGCAGTCCATCTTGCAGAGATGTAGTTGAAATTGAAACAATTTATACTCAAAAAAATATTTTTGAGAAAATACTTACATTAAATAAATCGGATATTCATCCCTAGCATTTAAAGAAAAAATATCTTGAGAAATCAATATTTTCTACTACAAAAAAATATAGGAATATCTTAGAGGTCATTCTTGTTGTGATTAAATCCATTGAATTAGAACACTTCTAATAAATGTAAGATATCCTACTACTAAAGTAAACTGCAGTAATGTAATAATTCACTCAATTTTGACTCCACGATCATGGAGACTTCATCCTAATATAAATAAACAATGATCAAATAATTTCAAATACCGACATTCCTGGTTTATCAGAATCTTTCCTAAAATATTAACGGTGGAACTTCTTGGTTTATGCAATGGTGGACAAAATTTGCAGCAACTCTAGATATCCATTCCTTCCTCCATTCAGGAACAATTTCTACCTTGGTTGCTTTGCATCCTTTGTGTCGAAAATCTGACACTCTTTTTGAGGAGAGAGTACTATGTACTACTTTATATAGCACAAAATTTTAGATATTTTAAAATATTCTTTGAAATGTGAATTCAATTCCACCGACATTCCTATTATATCTAAAATATTTCTTATGAAATGGTGGAATAAGATAGATAAAAACGCCAAGCTAATAGAAATAATAAAAGCAATAAAGGATAATGAACAAAGCTTGGAATCACAAATACAAAAGAAAATTCTTACTTAGGGTCCAATTAAAAAAATTAAAAGAGTCATCAAGAAAAAAAAATCTAAAATCATTGAAGAAGAATTAAAGAAAAAAAATTATTGTATATGCAAGCACAATTCGAAGCAAACTTTGAAATGAATACTGCATCTATTGGGTCAAAAAATTTGCAAAAATCTTCTACAATGAAAGATGCACAGGATAATGTAGACGCCCAAGATCCAAATGATGATATATTATCTGTTGATGAATTATTGACAAATTCATGCAAGAATCATAAAAGAAATTTACCTAGTAAATCTGTAGAGACAATTCGTCAAAATATCTACCGTAGATATTCTCCACCAATCTCTCTATAAGAATACTGTATAATATTCGATAATAGTAGTCGCTTATGTGACTTAATTCACACCATTCCATCATCGTAGTCGACAATTCAGGACCCACTAGCACATCTGCCATATTGTTCATGGCAGTCAGGCGATATCCTGTTTGAAGTCCCATTCAATCCAATCACGTCGCTCATCATGTCGAAACCAGCTAGTAATTCAAGAAGATAACGCACAACATCCACTGGCACTTCGGGAATCCTGCGAACACTTGAGAAAAAGGTGGGAGGAAGAAAAATGAAGAAGAAAAAAAGTGGAAAAAAAATTTACCTTTTTTTAAGTCGAATTATGGCTATATAATACACCCAGTCGTCCGAAAAAGAATTCGAATTCAGGACCTATCCATGGGTTTCCCGCACTACCATTAGGCTAATGCTTTAGTTCCTTTCATACCAAAAAAAAAAAAAGTAAATTTCCTCTCTTTTCCATCCTTCCTATCAAACATAAAGTAATTTATGTACGTGCTTGTTTTTGTGAGTTTTTTCTTTAGTTTGATTTATATGTGCTTCAAAATGATCTTGTATATCTCTTTTCCATTGTATTAAGCTTTAAATAATAATAAAAAAGAGTGATTTCATATTATCATATTGGTTCACAGTTCCTCATCTACTCCGGGCTTTGCCCATTCGCCTCTTCTATAGTGCGACGTCGCCCCAATTGTATATACTTGAACACATATTTTCATATGTATATATAAATATGCACACATATACATATATAGATATATAGATACACCAGTTTCAAAATATATATATATATATATATATATATATATATATATATATATATATGTTAAGGTTATATTAATTACTTAAATTATTTATGAAATTAAATTTAGGGCGGCGGGGTTACAAGTACGTACCTTCATGCAACATTAACAAGAACGTTGAGATTTTGTATATGATGTGGCGGTTAGTTAAATTAAGCCTCTACTCATGTAATTTGTCAAATTATTCACCCTTGAAATTAATTATTAATTGTGTCCATATAAGGATCCAAAATGGTTGCTACTATTCTGACACTTTACCCAATGGCATCAATATGTTGGAGTACGTGGGGTTCTAAACCTATGTTAAAAATATTCCGAAGTTGGATTGTGTATTTTTACATATAATAGGAATACATCAATAGAGTTGGATTGAGTATTCCTACATATAATAGGAATACCTCAATAGATTTGGATTGGGTATTCCTACATATAATAAGAATATGTCAATAAATTTGGATTTGGATTGGGTATTCCTATATATAATAGGAATACTAGTTGTGGGTTTGAGGCCATATATATTATGTGTCTCCTACCCTTAAAATATAATCTCAAAAAATATTGCAAAAGGAGACAATGGTGCTTTTACAATATTTGAAAGGAGAAAGAAAGATTGGAGGCCGTTTCGGAGAAGGAGATCAATTTGGGGTATTTCTGATTGTCTTTTTTCTTCGTGGTTGTAATCTATTTTCTGTTCCAAAGAGTTGTGGTGATCCGTTTGGATTGGTGATAAGTTTGTAAGGAGTCGTTGTATTTCTTATTCCATTAGTGGAGGTTTTTCAGGGTTAGACTCTGATCGTCTCATGATTTTTTTTCGCAACGGTTTTCCACGTCAAAATATTTTGTGTCTGCGATTTGTGTTTGTCATTTTTGGTTTATGTGTTTTGCTCGGTTCTCTCACAAGTACTCTCTGGTTTGGAGAACGATTTTTGCGCTTTCGTTCCCAACAAAGTGACATTAGAGGTTTGGGTTCAGAGAGGTGTTGGGAGTTAACAGGCAAACCAGGGAGGAGATATGGACGCAAAGCCAGTGTGCATGGTAAACCTGAACGGTACCAACTATCATTATCGACGGAGCAAGATGAAGGATTTATTGTTCGTCAAGAAGCTGCATCTTCCAGTATTTGTGTCTGAGAAGCCCAGTGACAAATCCGAAGAAGACTAGAAGTTCGAGCATATAGAGGTATGTAGGTACATACGATAGTTCGTTGACGGTAAAGTGTACAACCACGTTACCAACATTGAGCACGCGAAGACGCTGTGGGAGAAGATGGAATCTTTGTACGCAAAAAAGACCGGGGTAAACAAGTTGTTCCTTATCCGATCGATGATGGGTATGTGGTACAAAGATTGTGCGTCTATTACGGATCACTTGAGTGAGTTTCAGGGCATGGTTGACCAGCAATTCTCAATGTGAGTCAATTTCGACGATAAGGTTTAGGGACTATGGTTGTTGTGTACATTGTCAGACTCGTGAAAAATCGTACGAGTGTCAATGATCGCTTCTGCTCCGGAAGGCATGGTCAGTCTGGAGTTTGCCAAGAAGCAGGGTACTGAATGAAGAGATGCGAAAACGTTCTCAGGGCACTTTATCCATATCCCACTAAGAGGCGCTAATTTCAAAGAGCCGCGAAAGGAAAAAAGGCAAGGGTCCAGACGGTGGCAGAGACAAGAGCAGGGGCAAGTCCAAGGGTCGGTACGAGGACTAAGAGTGTTATCATTATGGCAAGAAGGGCCACATCAAGCGGAACTATTTTGCTTGAAAAAGAGAAAAGAAGGGCGACAATGGAAAGCAAAGTAAGAACACTACAGCGACGGCCTCAGTAAATGAAGGCGATATGATCATTGTATGTGATAAGGTAGTTATGAACCTCGACTATGATGACAACTCTTGGCTGATGGACTCAGGTGCTTCAACGCACGTATCTCACAATTGGGCACTATTTTCTACTTGCACAACAGGCGACTATGGAGTATTGAAGATGGGCAACGAAGATGTGTCAAAGGCTATTGCTATTAGAGATGTGTATTTGAGGACGAAAACGGATGTGATTCTTATTCTCAAAGATGTCCACCATGTCCCTGATATATGTTTCAACTTGGTGTCAGTTGGAAGGTTGGATGACGATGGTTTCTTCAATCTCTTCGGGAACGTTCAATAGAATCTTTCCAGAGGTTCGATGGTGATTGCCAGAGGAAGCAAGAAATTCGGACTCTATTATATATAAGGGAGCGCACATGGGGCACAGGAGGTGAATGCAGCTATCGATGCGTCTACCGAGTTATGGCATAGGAGGCTGAGTCATATCAGCGAGAAAGGAATGGGCTACTTGGTAAACAGGAAGGTGATTCTGGGGCTCAAGTCTACAAAGTTGGAGAGATGCACACACTATTTAGTAGGAAAGCAAAATATGGTGTCTTTCTAAAGTCACCCAAGTTTAAGGAAGTCGGCGTTGCTCGAGTTGATTCACTCGGATGTCTGTGGTCCTATGAAGGTAAAATATATTGGTGATACTTCTTATTTTGTGACTTTTATTGATTATTATTCCAGGAAGGTTTGGGTCTATTGTGGTGCCTCGTTCCCTCTTTATGGGGAGCACGACTAAGAAATACTTTCTGTATCGTTCGATCAGGATAGATTGAATCAAGATCTTTTTCTCATTATAGATTTGCTTCTTCGGAATCGATTCCCATATTCAGTGGATCGTACCCCAAGGATGGACTTAGTGGCAAAGTCAAGAGGGACCTCTCCGCTGTAAGTTTTCTTGCCTAGTTTTTGATGTCACCTTGTTGCTTTCGTGCTTTTGAGTTGGTTTTTGGATTTGTGTTTTCTTGAACGATTTTGATGGATTTTATTGCCTTCGTTGTTGAACTGTATTTTATTTCGAGCTTGGAAAGAGTAGAAGATATATTGATTATCTGTTCGAGGCAATACAGGTGATCGTGCAGTAGACGTCATGCGAGCGGAGTCTTGAAGCATCTATTTCATTTTCTCTCTCCAACCAACTTGTGAGTGGCTATAAATTGATTTAGTTGACCCTTCTTCCAAGTCTTCACATCTAAATCTTGTCTTCTTGATTGTTCCAATCAGACGATACCATAATAACTAAAAGATGTCAAGATAAAAAGTGAATAGACTTGGAGTTACTTTTACTTATCAATAAACTTGTGAACGGTTACCTTGTTGTATTCTACTTCGTTTAGAATGTTCTTCATCATGCCTCAATTCTAGTTAGAATATATATTTTTTCTATGAGTTTGTTATGTATAGAACACACCTTGTTATGCAATAAACTGATCAGGGAGACTATGCAAAACAAATCATGCCATGTAACTTGTCTCGTGCTTGTGTTGCCTTAAACTGTATCATTTGATAACATAAAGTTGTTTGGTCACGAAAAACTTGTGCACAAGGATTTATGGTTCCTGCGGATGGTCGTTGGGGCACTGGCACCATTCCGATCCAGACGGAACTTAGTGATAGTCTCGTGTTCAGGCGGGATGGCCTGTAACGCCTCATGTTCTTTCGTTGCATCCCATTTTCTTCCAAGACTAATTCGTCTACTATGACATAATGCCAGTGACCCCCTCGTATATTTAAACTGTGCAAGCTAATTATGTCTTCGTGGCAGGTCATGGTAAGTATTGTGCAGGTGGTTCAGACGGGCAGGTAAAAGTCACCGAACGGTGGCATGTTTATTTCAGTAAACTTGCATATCTAATGCTTGCTTGTAAAAGAATTGAACTAAGGGAAGATAGAAAGACCACATAATAACTTGCATACTTCATATAAACAACGTGTTGATTGGTATAGTTGGGTTAGCTCACCTTCACCAGTATATTTCGATGTATTGACCCTCGTTGTAACAGGTTTCCCGGGCCAAGGAGATCCTGAAAGAAGCTAGAGCGACTTTCCAATCCAGTCCACCTACCGACATGCCCTGATTGTGTCTTCGAAGAAACGTTTTAAAGTTTCAGGAGCTCGTGGACATAACTTATGCAGCTCCAAGCAAAGGCGATAGCTTCGCCCGAAGGTGTCTATAGTTTTTGAAGTTTAGTAAAAGGATAAAATATACTTGACAGTTATATCATTTTGAGTTCACTTTTGTAAGCCCGTGCGACAATTATCCGACTCGTTCAAGAGTTTGTAAAAGATATTCATTATCAATAAAGAGAACTTTTCCATGTTTCAATATTGTGTTTCAAATATCTGCGTACTCTGAAGAGCTCACTATATAAAATACATTAGCCTTGTGCGTTGCGCAACCTAGGCACGCACGGCATCACACCCAGGGGACGACTATCGATTCTACGAAATCGGGACATGACATCTATTTCTTAAAGACCAAGGATCATGTGATGTCCACTTTCAAAGAGTTTCAGGCCTCTATTGAAAGAAAGACGGAAAAGAAGCTACTATGTGTTCGGTTCGACAACGGTGGCGAGTACAATGGTCTATTTGATGCTTATTGCAGAAAGCAAGGGATACGACACCAGAAGACTCTCCAAAAGCAGCTACTATGCTACTCGCCCTCGATACAAAGTAAGGTTGGTCGTTAAAGGCTACGGTCAGCGGAAGGTCGTAGATTACGGTGAGATCTTTTTACCAGTCATCAAATAGTCGTCTATTCGGATGGTGTTAGTTTTGGCAGCCAGTTTTGACTTAGAGGTTGAGCAGATGGACATGAAGACGATATTCTTCCATGGTGATCTTAAGAAAGAGTTATACATGGAGCAGCCAGAGGGATTCTGTGAGAAGGACAAGTCACTCTTAGTTTGCCGCTTGAGGAAGAGCTTGTATGGTCTGAAGCAGGCTCCGAGGTAGTGGTACAGGAAGTTTGAGTTGTTTATGGGAGTGCATGGTTATGCACGGATGACGTCGGACCACTATGTATTTGTGAGGTACTTTGCCAAGGATAATTTCATTATTTTAATACTCTATGTTGATGATATGCTACTGGTAGGTTGGAATGCTACTAGGATAGCGGAGTTGAAGCGCCAACTGGTAACGGCCTTCTTTATGAAGGATTTGGGCACAACGAAGACTATTCTTAGGATGGAGATTGTCACTCCCCGTTTTCGATATATGTATTTGGAACGTATTTTTTTATTTTAGCATTGTTGCATGTGCATGGAGACTAGACCTATTCTTTGGTTTAACCTGGTTCATGGTTCATTTTATGGGTTGGTTCAAGTCATGAGAACCCTTGGTTCAACCCTCAACCCTACCATATATAACCCAACCATTTCCTTCTCTCTCTTCATTACTTCATTCTCTCTCTCTCTCTCTCTCTCTCTCTCTCTCTTGTATTTTCTCTTTCATTTCCATAGGCAAGTACACATTGTATGAGAAATGGAGAAACTCTCCATATTATTATTTTATTATGTTTGTTTTGTGTTTCTAAGAACTTTAGAACTTGGAGTTTTCTGTTTTGATGGGTGGTTTTGAGTAGATCTACATTTCTAACTTAGGGTTTTATAGGTTTCATGAGTTTTTCTTGGTTTTGATCTATTAAACATGTATTTCCGAAAATTATTTTTTCTATATGATAAAGCTTTCAATTTCAAGCATTTTGGCTTTTGGTTTGATTTGGACTTAAAATGAGGATTTTATGGACAAAACAAAATTTATTTTTTGGAGTTTTTTGCCATGGCCGAACCTGCTATTTGGAGAAGACGAAGTCTTCATGCGGCCAGCGAGTTATGTGGCCGAGAGTGCTATGTGTCCTAAGAGGGCTATGCGGCCTGAGATTTTGGCTGCCATCACACAAGTGTTCTGGAGCTTATCCTTGAACTTCTTGTATTTTCACTCGCTGGACGAATGAGAAATTCGCTAAGTCCAAGAGACCTCCATGCGGCATCGACTTTCATGCGGCACCAACCCATATGCGGCAAGCAGGCATATGCGGCAAGCGGAGCATGCGACCACTTTCCCTTGGACGCATGACTCTGAAACCTTAGCACATCTTTCTATGATTTTATCTTTTTTACTTGACACACTTTGTGGCTTGTCACATCAATCACTTTATGTCACTTTACTGACACTCCATTCATTGCCCGTCACTTCAACACTTGTTCCAAGGAGTAGACTTTAACCCTGAGCATGCGGCCTAGACTCCATATGTGGCCAGGATTTTTCATGGGGCCTGACTTCATATGCGGCCAGGACCTTTCATGCGGCCTGACTTCATATACGGCCAGGACTTTTCATGTGGCCTGACTTCATATGGGGCCAGGACTTTTCATACGGCCCTGACTTCATATGCGGCCTAGAGTCATATGCGGCCTGGACTTCCCATGCGGCCTGGACTTCCATGCAGCCTAGAGACCCATGCAACCTTGCTTGTTTGATTGAATATTTTCTTATTCTTTTATGACCCACTGTATAATTAGACTCGAATATTGTATCCATGCTGATACCACTATTAGTTGATATTTGTCCATGATTTAATGTGCGCCAAGGTATGACACATCGTGTCACGTGTTAAGTGATTATATTTGGGTTGTGCATCGAGAATGCCTCCAAATTTCTGAACGCGTGATATTATAAATATATATTGTTTCTCCAGCACGGACATAATAAGCGAGTCAACTACCAAAGCGTGGCTAGGATATTAATTGTCTGAATGTTGCATACACGCTCGGGTGAATCCAGATTTGACTTTCATGGATTCGTATCTAGCGTGCCCGTACTTTGTACGGCATCTTAAGGAAAATTCTCATGTGACCACGCCTTGAGATTTCGACCACAACATAGGGATAATTAGGTAACTAAAAGTGGTAGTAACATTGGAGGGAACGGTACCCCGAGATCATGCCAACGAACCTTCCCACAGAGATTTATTCTAAGTGCGTTATGAGCTGGCTACCACAGATACTGTATATCATTTGCCTTAGTGGAGTGCAGTATCTGACATATTATTATATCGAGCCACTGTTTCACTATAGGAATATTGGAACCGCTAATATCGTGTTTTTAGTGCAGAGGCCCTACGAGAAACTGGTGCATCTCGTGAATACCTATTTTATTCATCTATTGGTTCGGTTAGCTCATGTTCGGCACTGGCATGATCTGAGGATACATATTATGCATTATTTCTGAGTAACCTCAGACTCCACAATTAGCAAGCCGTACAAGTGATTGGCCGATATAAAAAAAATGGACTTTGTTGTGATTGTATTTATTCGGTTAGTAGTTTAGGAAAATAGAATATCATAGTGTGATGGTTCAACCCTTGTCCTTGTTTGGTTGTAGGTTTGGGCCTTTGCGCTAGGATATGCCATGGACCTAAGTTACGACACCGAACTTATGTATTATCATATATTTTTCTTGGATTTTTGTTTCTCCATTTCGTGCTTCCTTTGTGGTACTTGCTATTTGGGGTCTAACCCCACTGGTTTTGCATAGCCAGGTCTCGAGCCAGCACCCGAGGATCCGACGTACTTTCTCCCAACTCATGGTGTGTACCAGGAACATGGTCGCAGGGGATAGCGAGTGGATTTTCTTCTTTCCTGCTCATCATTGAACATTTACTTCTTTTGGGCGTTTAGCCACTGGCACATGTTAGCCGACTCATCTGGACATTAGTCTCCTTACATGATTGTATTAAATCAGACTGCAGCTAATCACTATCATGTACTTTTGTTACTCTTCCAGCTTCTTATTTTGCACAGCTAGTCTCTAGAACATTTTGAGAAAGCGTTTGAGACGGCTTATTGCTTTATCATATATGTTATATGCTTATTGTTTCTTGTTTGAATGATTGAGACATAGAAGTTCTTGACCCTAGGAGACGTTATTGTAGCATGCACCCCTTGTCTTATTACAATCGTGATTGCCATACGATGTATAGTACCTTATGCGGGGTAGCTGGCCATGTCCGTCTCCGTATTCCAGTACTGGGGCATGACAGAGATCAGCCGAGAGAGAGAGAGTCCAAGCTGCTACACTTGTTCCAAAAGAAGTACATCCACCGGGTACTTCAGTATTTCGAGATTGTCGGGTCGAAGAAAGTGAGTAACTCCCTTGTGGCTCACTTTAAGTTCACTAAGGAGCAGTGTCCATCTACTGAAGACGAGAAGGAAGATATGGAGCAGGTACCATATGCCTCAGCTGTGGGGAGTCTCATGTATGCTATGGTGCATACGAGGCTAGACATTGCTCACGCAGTTGGCACAGTTAGCAGGTATACTTCTACTCCTGGAAGGATACATTGGAGTGCGATCAAGTAGATTCTACGATATCTTCAGGGCACTGCCGATTGGAGACTTTCTTTTGGTGGTGACGAGCCGAAGCTGGTTGGGTATACCGACGCTTATATGGTTGGAGATGTAGACACGAGACGATCGACTTCGGGTTATATGATGATGTTTGCTTGTGGAGCGGTATCGGAACAGTCACAGTTGCAGAAGTGTGTTGCTTTGTCGACGACAGAGGCAGAGTACATTGCGGCGACGGAGGCTTGCATGGAGTTATTGTGGATGAAGAAGTTGTTGTATAAAATTGGGCTAAAGCAAGAATAGTACACTTTGCTTTGCGATAGACAGAGTGTTATTCACCTTGTGAAGAACCAGACATTTCATAGTCGGTCCAAGCATGTTGATACCCGGTATCATTGGGTACGGGATGTGGTTGACAAGAAGGAAGCGGCGCTTGAGAAGGTTCATACAAATGACAACGGAGCAGACATCTTCATAAAGGTTCTACCAAGAAAAAAGTATGAGTTTTGCTGGCGGATCATCGGGATGACTACCCCCTCCACATAGTTGTGAAGGAGGATATTTGTTGGAGTGGGTGCGGTTCCTAACCTATGTGAAAAATATTCCGGAGTTGGTTTGAGTATTCCTACATATAATAGGAATACCTCAATAGATTTGGATTGAGTATTCTTACATATAATAGGAATACCTCAATATATTTGGATTGGATATTTCTACATATAATAGGAATATGTCAATGGATTTGGATCTGGATTGGGTATTCCTATATAAAAGGAATACTAGTTGTGGGTTTGAGGCTATATATATTAGGTGTCTCCTAACCCTAAAATATAAACTCAAAAAATATTACAAAAGGAGGCAAGAGTGCTTTTACAACATTGGAGAGGAGAAAGAATGATTGGATGCCGTTTCGGAAAAGGAGATCAATTTGGAATATTTTTTATTGTCTTTTTTCTTTGTGTTTGTAATCTATTTTTTGTTCCAAAGAGTTGTGGTGATCCGTTTGGATCGGTAAGAAGTTTGTAAGGAGTTAGTGTATTTTTTATTCCATTAGTGGAGGCTTTTCAGAGTTGGACTCCGATTGTCCTGTAGTTTTTTCCCGCAAGAATTTTCCACGTCAAAAATCTTTGTGTCTATGATTTGTGTTTGGCATTTTTGGTTTGTACGTTTTGTTCGGTTCTCTTGCAGGTACTCTCTGGTTTTGGAAACAGTTTTTGCGCTTTCGTTCCCAACACGACCGTCCTTGAGCAATGAGAACAATGACATACTTAGAGACAATAAGTTCATTTCAGGTAAGAAATAGAGATATCCAACCTTGCATGGGTCAGTTTGGTAATGTGGAATTGAGTTATGATTGGAATTGCAAATCCAGATTCTAGAATTAGGAATGAAATTCAAATTTGGATTTGCATAAATCGTGTTTGGTAAACTTAGATTTTGGCAATGGAACTGGACTTAATAAGGTTATGAAGTGAAGGAAACTTTCCAATTCTCAAAATCTATTGTTTGGCTAATTTAGAAGTGTAAGATTACCACCATGTAAAATAAAAACCAAATACAACCACATAGCCATGGACCAAAAGACAAATATGGGCATAGAATTTTAAGTACCACATTGCAACCCATAATTTCATAAGCTACATTCAAATTGAGAACTTGATTTATGGACATGATATATATATATATATATATATATATATATATATAATGAAGTTTCTCTTCAACACCATACATCGAATTCTCTCTCACAAGTTACATCACAACAGAGAGAAGTATCTCTTCAACAAATAAAAATGCAACCAACCTCCTGAACAGGAAAAACTTGACATCCAAGAGAAACTGCAAGCCTTGTAGGAGAGCAGTGCACAGGAAAACCTAGACATCAAGAAATAGCAAACCAATCTTCTGTACCCATGGCTACATACAACTTGCATTATAATTGCAGCAGTATCTTTGTATAGAATTTCTGTAGAATAAATCATTTTTTTCTTCAGTCTCGATCATCACAGAAAAAGAACTAAAAATTTGCACAAAATTATATTTTATTATGACTATGGACATCATAATACGCAAAACCTCATCAAACCCCAGATCTCAAGTATTCAGAGAAGAACGAACAAGAATAAGGGAAGATGACGATATGTTCAAAACAGTGGTGGTAAGAATAAGATAGACGAAAATCCATCCAAATTCGTTGGTGGAGTAGATCTGAAACAAAAAGAAGAATCAAATACGAGTGACAGAAACTGTACATGTTAGTTCAATCCATTTCCCCACCCACTTATCAGCTGAATAAAATGCGATATTTAATGGATTTAGCCCACTTTCAGTTGCAAGTGGAAATCCAATATCAAATTCAGGTTACCAAATAACCTACTTGGAAGAGAATTTTATTAGTATTCTAGTGTTTTTTGGTTTTTTAGGTTAATGTTGTTGGTAATGAAATGCTACTACTAAAAATGGTCAACCAGACTAGTAGAAAAGTAGAACGAGATTCTCGCAAATAACTGGCTCATCAACTGAAAGTTGCTTCAATTTACATGTATGTTGAAAGGAGTTTTACTTATCGGCAGATTTTTGCAGCTGTCCACCTCCGTTCTTTTTTGGAATTCAAGCTCAGTAGCAAAAATGAAGTCATAAACTACGGCAAATGTTAAGGCCACTAGAACAATTAATAGAAGGCAATACACTTTTGACAGTTCAAGTACTACAAAAATTTTGACAGTCGTGTACATATTCAGAGATGTCAAAATTTTGTCACTCCTACATATTTTTTTGGCATTCTTAGATATGTATTCCAAAAACAAAAAGGTGTTACCCTAACTATTACATAAACTACAGGAGGAAGCTTACACTTCCCATTGATCAAGGGCTCCATGTTCAAGCCTTTAATAGATATAACAGTTAGACTGGGATCCATGCAGCTAATGCTAGGATCGAGACCTATATAATAGCAATAAAAAGCATCAAGTATATTTTGTGTAAAATACTTCTCTAAAATTTATTGTGTAGACTACTCGGAGGGAAGGGAAGATGAGTTTGCATTTCAGAGAAAGTGAAGACTATTGTAGCTGTTTGGTAGATAACGGTAGTATAATTATTTCATACACCCACCGCTGAAACTTTTACACTTCTCCGATAGCTCCGAAATAATGTCTATATTATGTAAGGGTGTTAATGGGACACGGAGACATTATTCTAAGGTCAAATCTAAAAATTTCACCGACAATGTATGCAACAATACAAATTCACTAAGTTATAGGCTAATTTGCACATAAATTAGCTTTGTGCTATACTTCTGCACTTTCTGAACTATTTTTATATTCCACCACATCCCAGGGACAAATGTTTGTATCCAAATAACAAGAGTACAAACTTAAAAATATGGTCAGTGTACAAAGTCAGTTAAAAGGTATGACAAAAATCTTAATAATAAATCACTTTAAATTTTAAAGTAAGATATATCATAAAATTAGCACAAGGAGACTCGATGAAACATCTTATGTTCGATGTGCACTAAAGAACCAACAAGAAACTGATGGGAGTTGATCACTATAAGCAGGTACTTGAATAATGTATCCTCGAAAGCCTTTCTTCCATCCTGGAATCAGTTCTGCAAGCACAAACATTTATAATGGGTAACAATGCTAGGATTTCTACCATTTTCAGCATGATCTACAACAAACAATTCAGGGAGAAAACATGAACATGTATAGCATAAAAGAGGTAAAGCGGGAGTAAGAAAAAAAAATTTGGCATACATGAAAGACCAATAAAAGACAACATTAAACAGGCTTTTACATTACCAGTGGTGTGTAAACAACTGCATTGCTTCGGATATATCACTGCTTGAATTATCATCATGAAAAGGTTGTGTACAAAGCTCTTATACCAGTTTATAACCCCATCATAATGAGATCCCAATCATTAATTTCAATAACATCAACATTGATGCAATCTTACAGATGCTACATAGAATTTCTCATGCAGCTGCATTGAACCAGATAACTGACTGGAAACCCAACCCAGAGAACTACAGTAATAGAAATTTATTTGGGCTTAAGTTCAAACCTCACCATGGAGAGCAAGCAGGCACGAGCAGGTTCTGGGCATGTCTATTTCTCCCCGTTTTCAGAATTATGTTCGTTTTTCCTTTCCTCGGTCTGCAAAAGGAAGGAAAATTTATGAAATTCGGAAATCGGCTAGCTTGGTAGGTAAGGACAGTAATTTTACAATTTGTCATTCACCATACAAGGATTATGTCTATGACAAAGCACATTTTAAATTATAATATTAACCAAACTACTACTATAATAAGATATTATGACAATCTTCTTAAATATGCACGCGCGCGCACACAAACATCCATATAAAACATCAGAAAGGTGCATGTTCTACTACTCATATACGCTCATGAAAATACTACAAATAAGAAATAACTTGGGAGAAAGGTTTGGTTTACTCAAATTTGCTCATGTAATACATATATTAGAGAAGGACTTGTATGCAATAATACAATCTTAATCAAAATGTGTTGTTAGTGTCACTTTCTCCTTTCCAGTAAAACTCAACCAGACTTCTGAAGTTGAACATTCTTGGAAAGTAGAGTGAACCAAAATAAATGCTTGGAACATTCAATTGCTATATTGCAGGGACGTAATAGATGACGGACACAGTACTGTGTTTTGGTTGTGTCGTGTCCAGGGACGTAATAGATGACGGACACAGTACTGTGTTTTGGTTGTGTTGTGTCCAAAACACGTCCACGAACAAACAATGTCATTATTTTTGTCTGTGCAATCGATCCAAAGAATGCATTGACAGTTCATATGGCACAAGTAAAATCCTGGCAAATAAACATATGAGCTGATGATTCAGTACTGGTACAATATTAACAAGATGATAACACTACTTGCAGTACGACGTCAGAATAAACAATCCAAACAGCACCAGCAACAGTTAAATCCTGACCTGACCAACCTAACAACAAGAATTAGAGACATGTAAGAATCCAGGTATGGATCAAGTTTCATTCACAATAATATACCTCAGTTTTCCCTTGCAAAGATGCCAACAAGTCTTTTACTGAAGGGTCATTTGTGTCAACTCCAGGAAGCTGAGAGTAATCATTATATTCAACAGAGTAATTTGTAAAGAGCGAAAACAATATATAATGAACTATTTTACCATAATTTCATGAGTTTGCATTAATACCGAATTAAGGATGGATGAAACAAATGACTGGTCCTCCAGCACCTTGCTCATCTCAGCCTGACTAGATGAATCCTTCGCACTATCCTGCACAGACATTTGAAGAGCTGCATAGAAGCTTCAACTATGTCAGAACTCTGAACCTTGAATAAAATATATGCAAATGCATCTTCAAAAAGTAAAACAGCAGGTCCAGGTGATTCTACTATATGTATAATGACCATGCAATATAAGTTAATAAATGAAACATGTAATTAAAAACATGCATAAAGGATCTAAGCTAACACTTGTATGTTATAACAATGGGAACAAAGTGTGTGCAAGTGCAATTAGGTCATCCGGTGAACAAATTAGAAGTCTGCATACCATGTTGCATACCAGGTTCTCTACTATATGTGCCTAATAAATCTTGCATAAAATATGTGCAAATGCATTTTTGAACAAGGAAAACAGCAATAATATATATATATATATATATATATATATATATATATATATATATATATATAGGGTAAACGGGATATGAGCCATAGGCTCATATTTCTATATGAGCCATGCACATGTGGACCAATATGAATGGATTCCTACATCCCATGTGCACTAGTACACTCCATTCATATTGGTCCACATGTGCATTGGTTCATGTAGGATTATGAGTCTATGGCTCATATCCCTTTTTTTCATATATATATATATATATATATATATATATATATATATATATAATGGCTGTGCAATATAACTTAATAAATGGAACATGTGAATTAAGAACAAACATAAACGAGCCAGCACTTGTAACAATTAGAGTTATCTAAGGCAAAAAGCGCACTTAGGTTAGGCATCAAGGTCCTTTGGGACCTAGGCACGAAGCACAAAAGCAAGGCGCGCATCTGAGCAAAGCAAGGCACATGTGTAAGTAGAAGAAAAATATTGGTCCTCTTCCTCAAAACTGTTTTGTGTTGCCATGTTCTAGGTCATACTTGCTTCTAACAAAATAAGGAAGCTTTAGTAGCACTTGCACTGTAGATGACGAGGACGGTAGTACTATTGAGTCCATGTATAAGATCGCACTTGTTTGCAACAAAAGCAAGGTGTGTGCCTAGTTGAAGCGAGAACCACCTCCTTTGTTGTTGAGCTTCTCACCTAGGCACGCTTTTAATAACATGGTAACAAATAGTGTTCTATTTCGAGGACCTTGCTGATAAGTACTCTGAAGTGGCCCAAGACTGCATACTATTTAGGAAAGCAAGCTGAGTAAACGGTTGTATAGCTTACTTGGCCCGTGTAACAATTATATGAACGATCAATGAAATCAATGAGTAGTCGGTTATTGGTTGAGTTATTGGTCAGGTTCGCATACAGACCCAATAACACGACTCATTACATATATAACTAAAGTTTACCTAACTCTCTCTCATTCTAATCCTCAAGCTTGTGATTTCTCTCAAAGATCATAGAGCTCATTTAGGAGGCAGATCTTGGAGCTCCTCTTGAAGGAGGATGTATTGACTTTGTCGTTTTGGCTGGTTATTTGTAGCTCTGTATTAACACTATGGACTCACTTCTTTTGTGATAGACCTTTTGTGATAGGTCTATTTGTAGCTTTTTATTAACTCGATAGAGTGTGAACTAATTTTGTCTTTACTACATGATTTGTGGACATTTTATCAGTGTTTATTAACTTTTCTATTTTATGGAGAAAAAAGAAGGATGGAAAATGCTCTATGTAACGTGTAGCTCAATTAATTGTCGTGTAATTCAATTGATATCTCCATGGTCCCGACCTCATCATAATGAAACCACAAAATTTAACCCTGGTAACAATGAGAACAAAGTGTCTAATTGAGTATCCAATGAACAAATTAAAAGTCAATTAAGAGAACAGTAAAGAAAAGTATGTATTCCATATCATTAAGTTCAGCTACATGAATCATTTTCATCCATTCAGCTTGTTGTCATCCTCTGTTACATTAGCAACTGAAAACCAAAAGGTACAACATGAGGTTTTCTTGTTCATTTTTGATTGAACTGGCACATTGCAATGTTATTAAAATCAGATTAGTCATTTAATACTTGCCTGAATAATTGATAACGTCCTCAGCCTGAGTAGAAATTCATGTACTCATACCGACTAATTGATCATCGCAATCACTGGCCCAATAATTTAGCTGACCAGTTTTTTGCTAGTTACCCATTTAATCATTTAGCTTGTCTATTTAAAGTTGTCTGGTAAAAAAAAAAATCCAAAGCATTTGATCATACAAACCAAGGTTCACAATATCATAATCACTTTCGAACCCTTCTTATGAGTATTGGAATCGGCAGTTTTTTCGGAGTGGTTGGTTTTGGAAAGCCATAGATAATAAATATTTTAAAAACTAAGAAACCACTTGATACATTTAGGCATAACATTATGTATTAATTGATGTTTTCATTAATTTTTAGTGGAGTAATATTCATTATTGTTGAATTATCCACCATGCAATAGCAATAGGTATTGTTGTTTATTTTACTTGTTTAGACAAAGTAACCCGATGAAGATATTTGTGAATGAAGTAATAGTACAATGTATGAAGTATGAATGTTTTGAATTTATAGTATACAACTTCTACAAATATAATTGTTACATTGTGTTGATAAATAATTTACCGAGATGTAGCAAGTTGATTGCTGCAATATATAATCAATCATTGAGTTGATGTTGTTTTTACAGTTATTTCCTTTCTATAAAAAAACAAATTGTCAATTTGATCGGAAAACAAAGCCACAATTTCCATATTTGGCCGATAATGACGAGGATAAGTATCGCAAAAGCAATAGCCAGTACCGTAAACCTTGATAAAAAGAATAAATTCGCTCCCACGACTGTCATCTTCACTATTTATTCTTTTCTTTTTGAATAAAATAATAGTAACATATTATATTATTGTTGTCATTTACATTTTCCTTTCAATATTGTTGAGTCTATGTGCAACATCTCTCCTCTTCTTCTTTTCTCTTTTGTTGGTTCTTTATTGTCAAACTTAACCTCTTTCTATAAATGTCAGTTCCTTATAAAGTTAGTTCTTTGTTATTTATTTATGTTCCATATCGACGGTGGAAATTATATTAGTTGTTGTCTTTTCATAATTGTTATATAGAGCTATGACATTATTTTTTACCATGAGCAATCACGGAGTATTCCAATTACACGTTCCAGGATACAGGACCGAGAACGTAATGTAACAAAGTTAACGTCGACAAATTGTCACCAAGATTTTCTTGTTATGCCTTCTTAAAAGTTTGATGAGAACCCCCCCACCCCCCCCCCCCCCCCCCCCGAATTAACCAATCACTCCAAACAAAGGGGAAAAAAATTGTTTGTGCTACTTGTAGATCGTTACATTATATACAACTAGGTTCAGCAAAGGCAGATCCAAAGAGTCTAGCGAGTGGGATCTTGGGAGGAAAAAAAGTGAGTGGGGGCTTAGGAAAAAAAAGTCCATTTCAAACGTGTGAGAGGATTCAAACTCAAGACCTACAAAAGATACTATTAACTACTTTACTAACTAGCCTAGCCTTTAACAATGACAACAAGTAGGGACCTATATATATATATATATATATATATATATATATATATATATATATATATATATGCAAAAAAAAAATGATCTTTTTTGCTCGAAAATCCAGTGGATACTTGAGCCCCCCACTTTTGCATGTGGATCTGCCCCAGGAGTTCAGTCAAAAGATGCAAGAACAAGTTAAACAAGTAGAGCCGATATTGGGATATCATGAAACAGCATTATATATATTTTAAAATGTATGTTAGAAATTGCAACATAAGATGCATCTCCACATCTATTCCCCATATCCATGTAGCTAAGTATGCAGATCTGGAGCACCAAGCTGTAGCAAAAATGTAATATAAATGGAAAAGAGAACATACAGTCTTGAAGCACGTTCAAGACAAGCACATACACACGAAGCAAATATATTGTATGTTATTGTGTTGATCCTAATGATGTAGCAAATCTATTGTGTGATATTGTCTATCCTAATGATGTAGGAAAAATACCCCTACTGTTGAGGAAGTCGGTGAAGGGATGGATGACGTCGTTGGGCATCATCAATGGTGACGATGGAGATAAATGGAGAGAACTGATGCTATTGAAATGTGGCATTTAGGATTTGCTCGATTCCAAGGGCGAACTTTCCTCGAATTCACAAGCGCCTCGAATCCACGAGTGACATCCGAGTCGCAAATGACTAGAACCCAAGAGAAAAGAAGCGGATAAACTTTGAATTTAATTGGAATATCATTGAAGATGTATAACTTAGTACATTTTGGCCGTTATATTGGCTTACAATTCCTTGAAGAACAAGAAATAAAACATAATCATAATCATAATTTAGGTAAAGGAGGTTAGCATGCTAACACTAAGTCAAAGATATGACCAACTCAACCATATTTACTCAAACCAAAATCCTAAGAGATTTAACAAACCTGCCAAAATAACTCTACACTCCATCTGTTCTAGACTACCTCGATCCGCAACCATTCAGTCATTTGGTGGTCAATTGATCGGACTTTTGATTGACTGGCTGACAGGTTGTCCTATCAAATGAATTGACCAAGATTTCCTGCTTCAACAGTCCTCCGTTTGGCCTCTTGGTCCTCTTGGTTTGCCCCGTCGAGTTACCGAAATCCGCACTACACTCCCCTTCTTCAGAAGAACTCGTCTTTGAATTCAATATTGAAGACTGAAATCTATCATACCACAAAAACAATTAGTGTAGATCCCTCTTCAAAAGTACGTGTCCTTGAGTTCAAAATTGAAGACTGAAATCTAGAGTACCACATGAACAAGTATTTAGTGTAGATGGCAGTTTTCAATATTCTTCCATTAGTCTTCAACTCCACAAGTGCGCAATCAAATTTCTCAATATCGATCTTGTAGCTCATCAGGATATGGATCATCATTAGGGGTTCTCCTCAGGATGCGAACCATCATAAATGATTCATGCAAACTGCTCAAGTTGAATCGTGTGTCTCCATACGAGCCAACATCATCAAGGGATTCAAATAAGCTGCTTTCGAATCTCGAAGTTAGCCTAATTATTTGGTACGAAGCACTGAATCATCAAACATGGAAGCAACCTAGAGCAGGGATGCAAGACGATTGCATGGTCCCTAACACGACATCAATCTCTCACAAAATAACTCTATGGGTAGCTCCTCTAGGATAATTTCCTCGACCCCCTCCATCAAGGGTAGAACCTCCTCAAAAACTACCAATGACTGCCCATGATCTCATCCGACCACCATGATGTCTCTACCTCATCAGTCTTCTTTACGTCCTCGTTGAAATTGCCTCCCTCCACGATTAGAACAAACTTCCCTCTACTTTAGAAGTTTTAGGTAGATTAGATGAATCGATAATAGGAGATGCCATAGTAGTTCTAATAATAACCAAAGGTCAATCATTATTTCATATGGTGCTCACTAAAGCATCTATGTCATCATCCTTTATAGTATCATGGAATTCACTACAACCTACTATCATAATACACTTGCCTTCCTACTAAGAAGTTTCAGGTGGATCAAGTTTTTCCTGGTACAGTAATAGGAAACATCAGAGTAGCTAATTTACGGACTCAAATGGGGTAATCATCAGAGTAGCTAATTTACGAGACTCAAATGGGATAATGTGTTGATCAGGAAAGCCCCCAAATGTTTAACAAATGGGCGAATTTGTATGCTATTTGTTGATAGCATTTACGTTTCATCGGGCGGATAACCAGTCAGTTGTCTGGTCAGATGTGTCATATTTACAACACTCGAACTCTATCGTTCTCTTGAATGAACTAGAGTTTTGAAGATGGTTTGCTTGCACGAGCTTCTAAAGTGCTTTTCGGCTTCCTCTGCCAGATGTGTGGCCTTTAACCAATTAAAAAGCTATTCCTGAAGCCCTCTTACAAACAAACAAATTAGGTTGTTCCTCTTTTGTATCTCTGATAGTTATTGAAACTTCTTCACATAACTTCGTAGGGAATTGTTTTCCTTGATGTTAATTTTGATATCGCTACGAAAAAATATGTTCGAATTTGGAAGGATTCATTTTCATATTAGTTATCCTGTCTTGGGCTACTACGCCTTAATAGGCTTCTTCATATATGTTGGATGATATTTTTGCATGTCGTCCCACCAACAATTTCCTCGAACCAATACTCCACCCGTTTCACCTGTGCTTCCTAGTTAGGTCTTCATGATATTCAAATAATTGCTCCATCACCATGATCTAATCTAGGATCTCGTAGATTCGAAACCAGAAGATCCTCGAATCCAAAAGAGTTGTGTTAGTCCACCGACGACTGGAATCCACCAGAAATAAAGACAATAACTATGAATTTAATTAGAATATTATTGACGACAACTAACTAAATACATTAGGGGCCTTTATTAGGAGCCAGCCTTACAATTCCTTAAAGAACAAAGAAATAAAACCCTAATCAAAATAACAATTTTGTGGGAAGTAAATATCATAGTCAGAGTTACTCTAAAGATAAAACCAAACTTAAACCGGGCTTGTCAAAACAAAATCCTAAAAGATTTAATACTCCTACCAAACTAACTTTAGAACCCATCTATTTTGGACCTACTAGATTGGTCAACCAATCGGTCATCTGGTTAGTCCAATGGTCACTGGAATGTGGAACGCTCTGGTACACGGAATGAAAACGGGTGTGCAGTACCTTGGGAGTAGGTTGCTTCATAACGCGAACATCAAACATTTTTTAGGGATGCATATGCAAGGTAAGTCCGCATTTTAGATCACCGGTTTAGGTCAGCAAAATATAGAAACCACGTACCAATTCGTCAGCGTACCATGTCTCGGTACGGTAAGTGAGAACTGGAAAGCGGTTTGCTACCTATATGGTGAATTCCATTAACATTGGGCCGGACTTCCAATCAGCTAGTTGACTTCCATTAACATTGGGTCGGACTTCCAATCAGCTAGTTGACTCATATATGTAATAGCCACAAACCTGAGTATTATTATTTTAATACTTATCTCGAAGTTCGTGTCAAATTTTTTTACTTTGTCATATTTTTTATATAGCATAGACCTTTTGTTTTTAATTACTAATTCCATTAATCCTTTTTCCCAAATCCAATTTATAATTCCTAATCCTACCTTAATCCCTTCCACCTATCCCCTCACCTAATATCCTCAATCACACATTAAATAATTTTTAGTATTTTTATTTACTTCATTTTACCCAAAACCTCTCCAATTTTTCTAATTTGCACTTAGCCATGACACCTCTTAGGGCGTGTTTGGTAAGTTGGATTTGGAGTAGGATTTGCACTTTAAGCTGAAAGTGGCCCAAACTCTTTCAAATACAATGTTTGGTTCAACTTGCAAGTGGGTAGGAGAAAGAATTGAATTGACAAGAAGAATTTGGCTCCCCACATCCATTTTTTTCCTTCAGATATGGGTTGAAGCTTTCGAATTTTGTATCTTTATTAAGTTTTTACATGATTAAGATTATAAATTATAAATAACACTTAATTGATTATTAAACATTAATTAATAAGATAAAGTTATTTTTTAATAACATTTATTTGTTAATATTAAAAAATTCTTTTAATTAGGGTAATCATTGAACATAAATAAATAATTAGTTAAATATATAATATAAATAGTTAATTAATATTATAATTATATAAATAGTTTGTATGTAATCATTTGTTATACAAATTTGGGGTCAGTATAATGTTAGAAAAAATCCTAACTAGTTATAAGTAGTAAGGGTAAATATTTAACTTAAAGTAATAACTACTTAGTTGAATATATAATATTAATAATTAATTATCAAATAGTTAATTAGTATTATTATACAATTAGGATAATTAATTAGTTAACCAAAATTATTTGTTAATACTATTTTTTTGCAATTAGTAATTATCTTAACATGTTAAACTAATTATTTAATTTTTATTATTATAATATTATACTATCTCACTTTCCATTGTCTTACTTTTCTAACCTAACAATATCCAAACCCACCTTTAATCGTGAACACAAGGAAAAAAGACTTGAAAGAAAGAAAATAAAGGAAGAAGAGGAGGTTGAAGAAGTATAGAAAGTAGGGGGCGACCATGACTACCACCAACCACCACCAGCATGGTGGCCCTACGACGGTGGTCGAACGACAACTTAGGACCAGCAGCCACTACCCGAGAGGAGAGAAAAGGGAGCCGAGAGAGAGGGAGAAAGGAGGAGAGGAGAAGGAAAAAGAAAACAGAGAAGAGGGAAGGAGAAGAAGAGGGAGAAGCTCCACACCAATATTCCTAGGCAAGCATCCATTATATTTTTCCAATTTTCATTTTGTTTCCTCCAATTGCAAGTTCAATTCTATTCTTGAATTAATCATATTGTACTCTTCATGTCCTAATTTTAAAATTATAGTATGATGTTAATTCTAGATTTGTGGAATGGAAAAATTGATCGTGTGTAATGTGTATGTGATCATAGTGCATGATTGTTTCTACATGCTTGATATGTTTTTAATCCTTGATGATTAAGGTCTAAATCATCTGAAACTTCAATTACAAAAATTCTTACAGTGGCCAAATTCACTAATTAGAGAGTAATTTGAAGTTTCATGTAATTTAGACCTTAATCATCTAGTATTAACAACAAATCAATCATGTACTATGATCACATATACATAATCAATTTTTCCAATCCATAAACCTAGAATTAACATGTTACTATAATTTCAAATTAGCGCACGAAGATTTCAATTGAATATGAATAAGAATTAATTCAACAATATAATTGACCTTGCAATTAAAGGAAAGAAATAAAAAATGGGAAAGTACAATAGGTGTTTGCCTAGAAATATTGGAATGAACAAAGCTTTTTCCTCTTCCTCTTCCTCTTCCTCTTCCTCTTCCTCTTCTTTCTTCTCCTTCCATTTTCTTTCCTCTTTCTTTACCTTCTTCTCCTCCCCTCCTTTCTTTCTCCCTCTCTTGGCTCTCTTTTCTCTCCTCTCAGGTGGTGGCAGTTGATTCCCCTGCTACATACGACACTATTGGCAAGCCCCCTGTTGGTGGTCGGTGGTACCAGAGGCTGTCCCCTCCTTTCTTCTTTTTCAACCTCTATTTTTTGTACTTCTTTCAAGCTTTCTTTCTTTCTTGTCACTCATGTGTTCATGACTAAAGGTGGGTTTGATGGAATGGTGACAAAAGGGTGAGTCATGGTTGGGTGCTTAGGCTCATGACACCTAACCATAAAAGGTGTCATGAGTAAGTGCAAATTAGAAAAATATGAAAGATTTTGGGTAAATGAACTACATAGAAATACTAAAATTATTTAATGGGTGATTAAGGAGAAGATTATGTAGGGTAGGTGGATGAGAATAAGGTAGGATGGGGAAAATTAGAAATTGGATTTAGGAAAAAAGATTAATAAAATGAGTAATTAAAAGCAAAAAGTAAATAATAAATAATAAATTAAAATAAAGTTATGGTAAATAATAAATTTGACAGGAAGTTTGAGATAAATATTAAAATAATAATACTATGTTGTCCTGCTAGGCGATCGAAATTCTCACTACATCACTAAATTATTGATATCCATTATTGTCCCATTTATGTCGTTGAATGAGGTTGTAAGGATGGTTAAGCTAAATAGAGGATAAAGTGAAAAATGGTGAGAAATAGGTTAAGAACAAGATAAATATGCAACTCTCCAACTTGAGTAGCCTTCGACACTTTGTATCGCAGACATTGTTCTAAAAGACGGCCTAGGCGGCCGCATAGGCGCTAGGTGTGTGGTGCCCGTCTGATGCCCACCTAGGCACCTACCTAGACCCCCCGACTATGCATTTTTTGGGGTTTTATGAACTTTCTGCATTTTTCAATAGGTTTTTTGGCTTTTTATTTTTATTTTTTTGGACTGCGGCCGTTGGGCGGACGGGCACCTACTAGCTCCTAGCGCTTTTCACAACCTTGATCGCAGAGGCAGCCACAAGTCTTATTTCCTGCGGTTGAAACTAGCCTAGATCAGTCTGGCTGAGAAGATAATGTTTTGAATATAACTAGGCTGTAGTCACGCCTCTTTGGTGTCCATTTACATGTTCCATAGAGACAAACTCACGCTCACAGCGCAAAGAGAAGCTGGTTCTGCCGGGTCACAAACTGGGTACTAATCAAATAGAGGCTACAGGTGATGTAGGAAAGTAACGGATCAAACCAACATCACATTTAGTAGATCCTTTATCTCATCTAAAGAAGTCGTATTTAGTCGTTAAAGCATGACTTAAAAACTAAACATTCATTGTGTAGTCCTATTTGTGTGTTAAGCGACTTCGAGACATATTTGGATATTGCTTCTACTGCCCTATTGGATATCCATCCGTGCTTTCAGCTACTTAGGGGCTGGGTTCACAAGCCTTCTGTGTCCCCTCTTGATTTTGGTTCATTAGTTTGTGGCACATGAATAAAGAATTGATCGAGCCCAAATCAGCTGGCCATGTGCTGGGCATGGTTTCAATTTTGCATGAAACCCAGTCCAGTTATGTGGAGTTGCAAGTTCTATAAAAGAAAGTTAAAGGTCTTAATGCATGAATCGGGAACAAGAAGCATTACTAAGTTACATAAGTAGTAATTCTTTGACAATGGCTACCAATTAAGGACCTGTTTGGTTGCTTGAAAGTGGGTGATAAAATTGAAAAGTGCAAATCCAAGCATGGAATAAGTTGCATTTTCTGGAAAGTGCAAAAGCAAAAAACTGTTCGGTAAACAATGTAAAGTTGTCAGTTGTTGATGGATGTGTCACTTTATGATTCAAAAGCATTGGAAGTCCACATCCTCTTCTAAAAGAGGGATTTGGAAGAAGAAAAAATCCTTTATAAGTATAACATTGAAAGTGCAATTTTAATTGAATTTACACTTTATGACACTTCCAGTGTTGAACCAAACATTGAAAGTGGACTATCAATAAATGGCCACTGTAACCCTCCACTTTCAAGCAATCAAACAGTCACTAACAGCAAAAACATGCAATGCAACCACTGACATGTTTCACTCCTAGAAGGCTTTATTATTATTATTATTGTGTATAGACCATCTGCTAGATTCTGACGTTCCTTCTTTCTGTTTGCTTCTAAATTCCAACCTGCTTACTTCCCCCTTCTCATTCCCACTATGCCACCATATTCAAACCTCTCAATATTCTGTCCCTTTCTCTTTCATCTTCTATCTATTCTTAACGAGTTTATTCTTAAATCTTAACGGTGATTTAGTCTATGATTCTATAAATAATGGCATTCCAATTTATTGAAACTACTTGATTGTGTCAAGATATATGTTTCCTATGTGTTGTGTTTTATAATATCAAATTTTATTTTATTTTCAACTTTCTGAATCAAGTAAATAATCGTGGGCCTTATGCCATGTGTGATTAATACACGAAAGCTTCATTACAAGCTTCCAGTTTTCAGGAACCATAATTGCAATGGGAAAATAACCACAAAAATAGACAAATATGGCTTTGATATGGGTAGAGTAACCTCTTTCCCTTGCACCCACACCCTTTGTAATATTGGTCAGACTTGGACACTTGGTTCTTCTTGACTAGCACACACTAGCTAAATGAGAAGATGGCACAACACTGCCAAGCATTTCTTTTAATCATGTTATAAACAGGAAAGAAGACAGACAGAGAAGCCAACTTTGCAGAAATGGAAATTAAAACTAACCAAAAGACAACTCCGGATCGTCCGCTGTAGTATCTGACATGTCAGTGTCCGTAACAGCAACTCCACCAGACTTAGCATCATCCATTGACATTGCAAGAGCTTGCTGTAGCAACGCAGTCTCATCATCCTGTCACCATTTGAAACATATGCAAGCAGAAATAAATGTTTGATCATATACAGCTGTTTTCAGACGAAAATAGAAGTATAAAATAGAATGTGTACATTATGAATAAAGATTCAAACTCATGCTCTGCTAAAAAATGGAAAACTTAGGTGACGCTTAAAAATTGTTAGATGAAGAAATAAAACCAATTCGAGCTTTAGAGGGGGACATAGATTGATACAATCAGTTAAAACTACTGGCTAATTTTTCTACCATCCTCATCCTAGGAAAGGTCAATTAACCTCGTGCATACCCAACAACTAATTCATGCTCTCCTCTCACCCTCGAGATGTGTGATATGGAATTGACTATAATCAATGTGGGGATAGGCATGGAGGAGACTGTAATCCTCTTTGTAGGAGAAGAAACATTTATTCCTTGTAGCAATATCAAAATTTTACTTAGCTGAAAAAGGAGAACATATTTGCCAGACCTTAAAATAGAAGTTTAACCTTCTCTCAGAAATGAATGATGTCAGACATTAAGGTCAATCATATGGAACCTAGTCTATTAGGGCACAAATATCATATGATACATAAACAGGGACACAGACATTGCACCAACTTTGGTGTGGCTAGTATATTTTGGAGTTTCTATGTCCTGTCCAGTATGTGTCTGGCATACATAAAACATGGACACAGCAAAGGTTCCCTAGTGTCTGTGCTTCCTAGATGAGAACACAAGCCATACTTGCACCAATTTGGAAAGGAAACTATTATCTAGAAAACCTACCCAAAGCATCTTTCAATTTGATAGTGGAGCAAGAAAAGAAAATGCACTAAACAAATTTTTCCATATCTAAATCAAGACTGGATATAGTTTATAATGGCAGGAGTAAAACTCTACTTATTCAACGAAAGTAAAATGAGCATTGCAATATAAAAATTACAAATTATTTTTGGTACAACTGAAGGCCAGAAATTATTTATGGCTATCTCCCACCGAACCTTTGTTTAATCACTCAATAAAAGGGTGTTTTTATTTTCTTTTTGTTAAAAGAAAAAGTAGCATCCAAAATTAGAAAGTTATGGTTGTAGAGAGCTTGACACAATTCTTAAGTTACTAGTATTAGTCTATTGTATAAGAAGTAGAACGGAAAAAAAAGGATGATCAAGATATTAAGAACTAGAACTTCAACGTTGGAAGAAGAATAGTCATATAAGAAACTACCAAGAGTTATCAGGGAGAATTAAAAAATAATCAATTGAAATCTAAAGAGAGTTGATGATGGAAATGCAAACAAAGGATACAACAAAAAATAGACTAGTATAAAAACCGACAATAGTAGGAAGTGTCATAAGAGGGATAACCATGGAGGAATAAATTAAAAATGAAAGAAATAAGCTCTATTAAATCTAAGTCCGTTGAAACATATAGTAGCTATGTTACCTGGACTCGGGTACGGGTGTCGGATTCAGGTATATATCCAAGAGTCGGACCCTTCAAACTCATAATTGAAGGACACACAGACTCGGCTAAAAAGGATCCAAATTTTGGATATGGGTACAGGGATATGACTATTAAAATAAATACATTTGAATATGGTTTCATAAAAAGACACATCATATAATAAAATTTGTATGGCTTCATAAAAGACGTAATTAAATTTGCACGATTTAATAAAAAGACATAATCTCTAATTAAATTTGTATGATTTCATAAAAAGACACCGTTGTAATAAAGTTTGCATTGTTTCATACATTTGAACTTATAATTAAATTTGCATAGTTTCATAAAAAGACATCATGTAATTAAATTTTTAATGTTTCATAACTTTACTACAAATCCACCATATTAAAATAAACTATCTACTTCACTAGCACATTAAAATAAACTATCTATTTCACTACTAGTCTTCCGATTGTCACCATAAAGGACCACGAAGGATCTGATTGTCACTATTGAGGATCGAATATGGATTCCATACTCATGTCCTACCCGGTGGACACGGATACTTCTCCTAAAGTTGAGAGCCCGGGTAACATAGCATAGTAGAAGTTTGAAACTAAAAGAGGTAGAGAGATAGATAAACAGTAAAGATCATCTACTACTATAGGTGTATTAAAATGAAAAGTAAAGATTACAACTAAACAAGAAGAAATTAAAAAAACAGGTGGAAGAATAATGTTACCTAGTTTCTTTAATGAGAACTGCATAAAAAGGACTAACATGAAAATTAAAGGGTTCCTTCCAAGTTAGGACTATAGCTACAATAATCTCCAAGGAATACCAACTCCAATGAATACTAGAGTTAGAGATGCTTCAAGAACTATAAGAGATGGAAAGTTGTAGGACCCAGTTATATTCCTGTTTATATTTGGAAAGTTTGGAAGAGAGGATTAGTGTGCTAAATCATTAACTAAATCATAGACTAAGAATTGCCTTGAGGAAATAGGAGCGGACTTTGGTATAGCTTACGAAAAAGACTATAAAGTTGTGCCAAACTATTGAGGAATCAAACTAAAACTTTGGGACTGGCAGTTTAGCAAAGAAAGTGATTTGAGAATCAATTTTGCTTTATGCCAAGGAAGACTAACATAAAACTATATTAAGAAAGGTTTAGCAAGAAGATAGGTATACACATGATTTTCATAGATCTTGAAAGGCTATATTAGGGTTCAATGGAGATAACTAGTTTGAGAAAAGTAGCAAGTATCTAGTAGTTACATTGACGTGATCAAGGACACATAATTGAAAATAAATATCAATTTAAAGAGTGATTTTTCTACTTTTCATCATGCATTAAAACCGGAAAATAAGTCCTTATCTCTTTGTAGAACTTATGAATGAAATTACTAGGCTTAGTTAAGATAACATTTAAGATGAGGTTCCATGGTGTACCTTGTTTGTCAATGGCATTTTATTATTTGAGGAGTTAGAGAACGGTTAATTTCTAAATAGATCAACAAAGAGATGTTTTTTAATCTAGAGGATTTAGAATTAAAAGGAAAATTATTTTTTTACTAGTTAGTATCTTCAGTAATGTAGATAAGGTTTCTCTTGATTTTTTTGAGGTTTGGAGTATGGGTGGAGGGGGGGTGAGGACCTATCTGCAAACATTGATTTAATTTAAAGTTCCCATGTGCAAAACAGGAAGATAAACACTCAAACCAAGATGGATGTTCTTATGCTGACAAGGTAATTGTCACTAATTCTCATTACCATCTAATAAGCCCATTTCCCATTAAAAATTTGTTGCCTATGGAATACGACCTAATGAGAGAACTCCACAAGAATTGACCAAGCTTCTTTATAACCAATATCTTTATCTTATTTGAAAGTTGAAACTCATGCAACAAGGAGCAACCCCAAAGTCCCCAAGTCTATAAAGCTTAGGGTTAGAGATAAGATAATAATGATTCACTATAATGACTCCCTTTGCGGCAAAGTAAGCCAAAGAGCCAAATGGAATCACATCCCACAAATTCTCTCTTATGGTATCATATTGTGTATGAGTAACTGTCATAAACCTTCGGCAATAATATTATATGATGACCACATAGGCGTCGCCAGGCGCAAAGGTAAGGCTTGTTGCTTGCATCTTGGAGGATCCAGGTTTAAGTTATGGAAACAGCCACTACATATAAGTTAAGTTTAGAGATAGAGAGGAGAAGGGAAAGTAGGGGAAGAGAGAATATGAGAAAAGGAGATTGCAAGGGCCTAAAACCCTAGGTTGCATCTCGTCTATTTATATTGATATGCAATACACCCACAATTACTATTATACCCTCATATGATAAATAACAAAATAAAATAACTCTAACACCCTCCCTCAAGCAGGAGCATATAGATCAGACATGCCCAGCTTGCTACATAAATCAGAAAATGGACCGCGAGCAAGTGGTTTGGTGAGGATATCACCTAATTGATCCTCTGACCGAACATAAGGAGTGACAATCTGTTTCTTCAGCAACAAATCACGAACAAAATGACAATCCACCTCGATATGCTTTGTGCGCTCATGAAACACCGGATTACTTGCGATAAACATTGCCGACTGATTATCACAATACATCTCCATCGGAATAGGAATCATAATTCCCATTTCATGAAGAAGAGACTGCACCCACATCATCTCAGAAGCTGTATGAGCCATCGCACGGTACTCGGCCTCTGCACTAGAATGAGCCACAACATTCTGCTTCTTACTACGCCACGTGACAAGATTGCCACCCACAAACGTACAATAGCCAGAAGTAGACCTCCTATCACTGCGACTGCCTGCCCAATCAGCATCACTGAACCCAATCACCGTAAGCAACTGGGAAGGTTTGTACAACAAACCCTTTCCAGGTGCACCCTTCAAGTATCGAAGAATGCGAGAGATAGCCTCCCAATGTGGTTGCCGAGTGGCATGCATAAACTGACTAACTACTCCAACTGCATATGTGATGTCTGGTCGAGTAACAGTAAGATATATAAGTTTGCCAACCAAACGTCTATAATATCCAACATCCTCAAATAACTCTCCCCTGTCAGCATCAAGCTTGTCATGATAATCCATAGGAGTCTCAACTGGCCGACACTCCAACATCCCAGTCTCGGAAAGCAAGTCTAGAACATACTTGCGTTGTGACAGATACACCCCCTTCTTAGATCGAGCAACCTCGATTCCAAGAAAATATCGAAGAAGACCCAAATCCTTAGTATGAAACTGACGACTAAGGTAGGCCTTCAAGTCAGCAATTCCAGCATGATCACTCCCAGATATAATGATATCATCAACATAAACAATCAACACGATAATACCTGCTGAGGAAGAATGGCAAAACACTGAATGATCTGATGTGGTACACCGAAAGCCATACTGAATAAGAACTGAACTTGTCAAACCAAGCACGAGATGACTGTTTCAGTCCATATAATGCTTTCTTCAATCGACATACGAGTCTTTTATTTCCTGCTACAACATATCCCGGTGGTTGATCCATATAAACCTCCTCCTGTAAGTCACCATGCAAGAAAGCATTCTTTATGTCCAGCTGATATATATAGGCCATTGGTGATTAACCGCCACAGAAATAAGAATCCGAACTGAATTCAGTTGAGCCACTGGAGAGAAAGTCTCCATATAATCCACGCCATATATCTGAGTATACCCTTTGGCAACCAACCGTGCCTTGAGGCGCTCAACAGAACCATCAGGGTGATACTTAACAGTGTACACCCATCTACAACCCACTGTTTGTTTTCCAACAGGAAGTGATGTAAGCTCCCAAGTCTGATTTTGATGTAAAGCATACATCTCCTCATCCATTGCACTTTTCCAACCAGAAGATGACATAGCCTGCTTGTAAGTTTTGGGAATAAAAGTAGAAGACAATAAAACAGCAAATGCATGAAAAGATGATGAAGCACGGTGTAATGAAACATAGTTAGAAATGGGATGCTTATTCTTTGTGGTACAAAGGCGTTGTCTTTTCTGAGAGCAATAGGAAGATCATCTGGATCTGTGGTGATGGGAGCAAAAACCTCAGGCACGGAAGATGATTGGTTGAAGGCTGAATTTTGCAGAACCACTGGCCTGTCCTTGGATCTCTGATAAACCTGTAAATTGGAAATGGAGACAGAAATTGATTCAGGAATGACCGGAAGTAGTATGGAAGATATCAAATCTGTTGTAAAAGGAATACAACGGTCTCCTGAAGGAAAGAAAGGGGTAGACTCAAAGAATGTAACATCCGCACTGACATAATATTTGCGTGACTGTGGACTGTAACAACGATAACCTTTTTGAGTACGGGGATAACCAAGAAAGACACACTTCACAGATCTAGGAGCCAACTTATCTCGATTAGGTTCCAAGTTATGAATAAAAGCGACACAGCCAAACACTCGAGGAGATAAGGAAAAGGGTGCGACATCTGTATGTAATATAGTAAATGGAACTTTGTTATTTAATACAGATGATGGCATGCGATTAATAAGATAACATGCAGTAAGAACGGCATCTGCCCAATACTGTTTGGGGACATGCATATTGAACATGAGAGTTCAAGCCACATCTAAAATGTGTCGATGTTTGCGTTCGGCTATACCATTTTGTTGAGAAGTGTGGACACAACTGGTTTGATGAATCATACCACGATCAACACAGAAACTGTTCACAGAAGATTGAGTATACTCCAAAGCATTATCAGAACGCAGAATTTTGATACGTTTATTAAACTGAACATAGACTTCATTATAAAAGACAGATAACACATTTGGAAACTCAGATCTTTCTTTCATTAAATAACACCAAGTCATTCTGGAATAATCATCAATAAAAATAACAAAATACTGAAATCCTTTCGGACTTTTGACTCTAGACGGACCCCAAATATCAGAATGAACAAGATCAAAAGACTCTAATTGACGACTCTCACTACGACGAGGAAAGGAACTACGGTGATGCTTGCCTAACTGACAAGCCTCACATTCAAGACTAGAAACATGACTCAAACTAGGAACAACTTGACGCAACTTAGCCAAAGACGGATGTCCCAAACGATAATGCCACTGCAACGGAGAAGTAGAAACAGAAGTGAAGGCCTTTCCAGGTAGATCCAAGTAGTACAGTCCATCTTTTTCATGCCCCGAACCAATCGTCTTCTTCGTCCTGAGGTCCTGAAAAATACACGAATTGGGAGAAAATGTCACAGAACATTGAAGAGATTTGGTTAACTGGCTCACAGATAACAAATTAAATGGAAAATTAGGCACATATAATGAATCAAATAATGACAGTGATTGAGTAGGGTGAATGACACATTTCCCAAGCACAGGACGAGTAGACCCATCAGCCAAGATAATATTATGTTTCATGGAACTACGATTATGAAAGATAGATGTTATACCAGACATGTGAGAGCTTGCTCCTGAGTCGATGACCCAAGAGGTGGATGGTGACTGGGTTGCCACAAAAGCAGGATTACCTATATGTGCCATGGTTGCAGTAGGTTGGGAGGTGGTACTAGCAAGCGCGTTCAACTTCTGGAGGATCTGTTGAAATGGAGATGAGGTATCGGACGTTGAAGTCTGATTGAAACCCGAAGTATCATCTCTGGGAGCAGAAGTGGTGTCCTGGGACTGCATATTTTCATCATGCACTTGATGTGCATATTCTGGTTTGCCCCATTTGTTCCAACAATAGTCTTCTACATGACCGAGCATTCCACAATAGTTACACTTTCGTGGTTGACCACGGCCACCACCACCACCGCGGCCACCACCACCACCGCGACCACCACCACGACCATTATCTCTACCACCACGGCCTCCTCCTCGACCAAAACTACGACCACCATCTCTACCGCCACGTCCAATACCACGTCCACCACCACGACCAACAGCACTAGAAACTAGGGCAGAAGAGTCAGTACTCGGCACCACAGAACTCTGTCCCAGAAAGGAACGATTGAGACGGGAGAAAGTATCTGCCACCGAAGGTAACTGCTCTCCAGCAAGGATTTGAGCTTTATAAGGTTCGAGCGCATGATCCAAGCCGGCTAGGATGAGTGAAACATGAAACTCTTCCTTCTGTCTTCGAGCTTCCTTCAAATCAGTAGTAACAGGATGATATTGAAGCAGTTCCTCCCACAAAGCCTTCTTTGAAGCCAGATATTCATTCACAGGCTTCCCATTTTGCTTTGTATTGAACAATAACTCGTACAACTCATAGATACGGGCAACATTTGGCTTCTGCGAATAAGATTCTTCCAGAGATGCCCAAATCTGTTTGCTTGATTCACACCACTGAACATTAGCAGCGATATGTGGTTCCATACTATGCCACAACCACGACATAACGTATGCATCTGCACTCATCCAATCTTCATACTCAGCGGACGTTTCAGGCAGGGGTTCTTCGGTCAAAAACTTCAACTTCTTCTTCGCCCTTAACACCACTTTGATAGACTTGGACCAGGCAAGATAGTTCGCACCATTGAGTTTCACCGCTGTAATCGACTTTCCCAATTCATCATTATGAATAACAGTAAAAGGAGAACCACCTCCGCTACCACCATCACTATTAACCTCGCTAGAAGATTCGGTCCCCACCATACTTGCAGATGCAACAGAAAGACGAGATCTTTGAAACTCTAGATCTCACAACGAACCTCAACCGACGACGAATAACCAACGGAGATCTTTGAAACCCTAGATCTCATAAACAGTTCGATCGGCCCTGTCGGGGATGGGATGTACAGTACTTACAAATATATGCTCTGATACCAAGTTAAGTTTAGAGATAGAGAGGAGAAGGGGAAGTAGGGGAAGAGAGAATATGAGAAAAGGAGATTGCAAGGGCCTAAAACCCTAGGTTGCATCTCATGTCTATTTATATTGATATGCAATACACCCACAATTACTATTATACCCTCATATGATAAATAACAAAATAAAATAACTCTAACAATATATATATGAGGGTAAGGATACATCGTGGCACCCTTTTTAGTATATGATGACCATGCTGAAACATTCATTATGTTTATCAACTATAATTTAGTAACAAAGATTATATGACTATTCCAAGTATAGACCTTCAACACATTAGAGAATGAAATAGTAATGAAGGATCTACACTTAACAGATTTTATTAATGAAATCTAGTATTCAATCTTAATGCCATTATTATGCTTAAATAACACTTCATTTCCGACACCCCATATATGATTCTGAACTTTAGCTGATAAGCATGCATATAAGTAGCATGATGCATGAGCTGCTTGATTGAAGAACCAAGAAGATAGTTAAGGGAACTGACCATCCAGTCATGTTTCTTGTCATTAGCAGCGATAGCTGAACTGCTTACTGGTTCAGCCATAGCTGTATCATGAGAACTTGAAGGTTCACCTCCACTGTCCTGTTTAGCCGCATCATCTGCAGCTTTTTTTGCAGCAGCTTCTTGCCTGGCCCTCTCCTCTTCCATTGAAACTCTAAGTGCAAGTGCTAACTCAGGATCTATATTAGGATCCACACCGAAATCAAATCCAGACACACCACCAGCTGCAGCTGCCGCAGCAAAACCACTTCCTCCATCCCCATCTCCAGTAAAGATGGGTGTGCTGAACATGATACATAGATAAGTTAATATGCAAAATCATGAATCTAAAATTACTAGGGTAAACATTGATAACAGTTATCATCAGGACTCACCTTACAAGTACATCTGCAAGAGCAATTGGACCAGGAGGAACATGGACTATGTGACTGCTGCCATTATTATTTACAGCAGTAACAAGAGCCTCCAGTTTTTCAGATTTATCATCATCAGCTTCACCGAAATCTACAACATCGAGAGAGACACTGTTTTTCTTTAACTTCTTTCCAATTGTCTCTAGTGTCTTCTTGTCGTATTTAACTGGACTGCCACATGGAGACACTTGAAGTTGAAATAACAATAAGATAGCATACGTGTAATAATATCACAAGGATAATCTACCTTCCAGCAAAAACAATGATCCTCTGTTGCTGGTTCTTATTTTGACGATGTTTAAGAGCCAATTGTGCAATCTGGATACCTGAAGTTAGGTTCATCTCACCACCAATGTGAAGACCTAGATGAATAAATTGATAAACAGTGACAAGAAAAAAAGTCAAAGTTATTTAAATGATGATAAGAAGGTTTTACATATAAGCAAATGCATGGAGAATATCATCTCTCTGCAGATATTACCCCCACGTAGCCTACTGGCTTTGAACTAAACCAATCTGGACTGCGTGATAAAATCAATATAGGCCAATACTCCAAGTATCGGGCTAACATTACAAAGTTTGGACCAGTTTTGGGACACCATTACAGCCCAAAGCTAAGTAAAAATTGGCAAAACTTACCGAAATTGTCCAAATATTTCCAACATTGGCAAAAAATTCTGAAAATGTTCAAACTGGCTAAAACTAGATAAAACTTCCAGAAGCAAGGCCATATTAACTGAATTTCTACATTTTGTGAAAATTAAGTCAAAATGTATAGTTGTTTGATTTTACTTTTCTTTCCCCATGCTTTAGACAACTTTTTCCAAGACCATAGTAAGTTTGCTGGTTGACTTAATTTTACTTTTGTTTCCATGCTTTAGACGGACTTTTTCCAAGAC
This sequence comes from Iris macrosiphon, assembly GCA_036927795.1. NCBI lineage: Eukaryota > Viridiplantae > Streptophyta > Magnoliopsida > Asparagales > Iridaceae > Iris > Iris macrosiphon. The sequence goes on from JAYESA010000002.1 coordinate 56,753,853, forward strand.
AATAGTAAGTTTGCTATTTCACAGTATTCGTACGCAATTATCATCTTAAAGTTTTATTGAGATCATCTATAAGCAATTATTCACCAGAACTATCATCATACTAGATAACTGATTCATGAATTGATGTTTGGACTTTAACCTTTAGTTTCTTATTGTTTAATAAAATTTTACGATTTACTAAATGGGATGGGTTCTTGGTGCTAGTAGCCCAAGACAGACGTTCATTAATGACTAGCCTCATCTCAAAAAAATTAAGATTCTCTCTTTTTTAAGTACCAAAACCTGATGATCCAATACTCCAATTCAAAACAGCTAAATATGGTGAAACTACTGATATCCAGACTCATAGAAAGGGACCGAGTTTGATAATGGCAACCCATTTTTCAAACTTGATATCCAGAATGAAAACTAGATGTTAAAATAAACTGGAAGTACAAGAGCAAAAGCATATGGAACTTATATAGCATATACTTTTTCATGCATAGAATTCATAATTACATAAACAGGAAACTGATACATATGTTGTACCACCGGTATTTGGCACAAATTCATAAGTTTATTAGGAAAAAATACTTGGAAAATCTTAATTTGAATCACAAGTGCACTATGATAAGTTTAAATGTAAATTGTCTGACTTATGTTATAGGGCCAAAAAACTACTTTATAACTGATTGAGGGGCAAACAGAAATAGTGTATTCTGTATTCAGTATGAAATAATAGCCAAACAGAGACCGAATCGCTGAGGAGTTGTAGTACTTCCGGGTCATACTACTAAAGAGTTCATTCCCGGACATAAAATCCATAGGTACTCATTTTTCTGTGTCTGGTATATTACGTAGTACACCTAAGAAAATAGAATTCTATGTTTGGTATCATAAATAAATTACCGAGAATATAGAATTCTCATGTTTGATATTAAAAATAAATTACCAAGAATATAATACGTTTAGCATAGTTTTCCTAATTTGCCCCTTTCTCATATAATTATATTTATAATAATATAATCGAGCCGGGTAGAGTTTGGGTCTAGTTGAGTCGTGTAGGGTTTTCATCATGTCCGAATTTTGGTCTGAGATGGGTCAAGTTCATGTCGAGTTCTTGTCGGATCAAAGTTTTGGTCAGCAATCGGGTTCAAGTTGAACTTGGCTCTGGTTGGGTCAGGTGAGGTTTGGGTCTAGTCGGGTTTGAGTCGGGTCCGGACCTGGTTGTTGAGTTGGGTTGGGTTCGGTGTCAAGTTGAGTTTGGGTCCAGGTGTCTCGGTGTCAAGTGGAGTTTGGGTCCAGGTGTCGATTGGGGATAGCCTAGGCAATTTCAAATTTTCGTTATACCCGTTATGTGGGAATAACGAATACCCACCTCTCACCATGGGAATAACCGTATGGTGGGAATATGATGCCCAAGGAAATATGTTGTTCCCAGAAAATCTTGGTTGCATTTATGCCAAACGCAATAATACGAATGGAAACAACATTCCCATCCATATTACCACATACCAATCGGAGCCTGAAGATAGGAATATAATCCTAGATCTGACAGGAGAATTCAGATCAAGGTGCTTAATAAAGGTAAGGTTTAATGGGACTAGGGCTGTTATAGGGACTAAAAGTTTAGTGAAGATGAAGATTGGAATATACAGGAGCACTTGTGCAGCTTATCAGTTATACCATGAACAGAGTGCTGCTAGGATTCTCCGACCAATTCTGAGCACCAACATCTCTTCTTTTTTAAAAACACCATTTAGATAACCTCATCGCCAAACATGTAGATCTACAATCTCGGATCAAAGTCTGGATTGTTTCGTCCTTGTCAGAATTCGGCATATTTGGTAAATTTTGAACTTTGTCTTGATTTCATCAATAGATTCAAGTATTTCTTATATTAACATTGCTTGTAAAACTATATCTTTTAATTCAAAATCAAGTTTCAGTTTATAGTAATTAATATATATTTCAATTGGTGAATCGACATTGTTTAGGCCATCCCTCTAGTCCTGTCATGTGTCATGTGTCATGTGTCAAAGTGCCTCATGGCTTTAACCATACATGCATAAGTATTAATATTAATGTGGTAGGTGTTGGAAAAGTTAACTCCCCAATTACATGAATTTATTAAGACTTTTTCGGTCTTACATCTAGAAGTATCTGATGGTGTGTAATCGAGATCGTCTTCTAATGGTATTTTTACTTTAGAATTCTTCAAACAGTACAAATGAACCTTGTTCTTTTAGTATTATTTGGCCTTTTGCTTCCACTTTAAAGGAGAAAGCTCTTCAGTTAGAAGCCAGAAACTCCTAGAGGTCAACGAATCTTAGTAAGAACTTTGATTCGGCGGTTCTTATTTGGGAGCTCGTTTCTCCAATGGCGGGAGCTCGTTTCTCATGCGACGGGAGCTTGTTCCCCAGCGACATAAGTGATACCCATAATATGACCATAATTTTAAAAGAGAATATAAATTTTAGGAAGAAAGTTAGAAAATCTTTAATAATCGTTTATCAATGTACCAAGAGACTAAAGATTATTTACCTTAACATCGTAAAAAATTAACATGTGAATGATCTCTCTGTAACTTGTACTGAACTTTATAAATTCTAATAAATATTAAGATACTTATAAGTTTTGATGACAATAATTAATAAACATAAAAATTTAATAGCGCAAGCTCCCATCACGCTTCCAACTTTAGACTCTTTTAAGTAGTTGCGTTCCCCCGCTCCCGCCCCCACTTTCGTCCCTACTTCTGACTTATAAGCTTCAGACGTTTTACTCAAAACATACTATTAAATGAGGTCAACATTCAAAAGAGATGTTAGGCAAATGGACAGCAACTTCTTCAATGATAACCACGATGACAAGATATCACCTTTTAGATAGATGCTAATATCTAAGAATAATATATACTTTTTATAGGAAATATGTTTTGTTAGCGACTATACAGGTTCTCTTCTTTCATTGTAGTCTACTTGGAATAACATTTGAGTCTTCAGTGACTTTGTGCTTGAACATTAATTCAATACTTTGTTTTGCAATGACTTGTCTTCTAGTGTTCTGCAATCTCAAATCTGTAACTATTTCATTAAAAAAAACTCATGTCGAGTACTCTAGTTTGTTGAATTATCCAAACTGTCAAAAAATGATACAGCCATTCATACATATGAGCAAGGTAGAAAGGCGGAAGGCGCACTCGAGGCACAAAGGGTCCAAATCGCCTAAGGCGAAAGACGCACTTAAGGCGCGCGCCCAAGCGACACGAGGCGCTAAAATTATATATATATATATATATATATATATATATATATATATATATATATATATATATATATGATAAACATGTGTGCTTCAAATTCTCCAATGTATAGGTTGCAATCACTTTGAATCGAGTGAGTGAAAGATAAAACAGTAAAAAAAAAAAGTACAGCAGTTCAAAAAATAGTCTAAAAACAGTACAGCAATTCAAAAAACAGTCTAAAACAGTACATCAATTCAAAAAATAGTCTAAACATGTTATTTTTTTCACAAGATTTTCAAGACGCGTCTTAACTATTCCAAGGCACTAGGAAAAGGCGAGCCTATGCACGCCTTAGATGCGCCTTAAGAATTGCGTCCCGCCTGGAGTGCCCTGAGGCGCTGTCCCTGCGCCTAGGAGCAAGGAGCGCCTGAGGCACGCCTTTGACTACACTGCATATGAGTACGGGCTAGCTTAGTTTCCATTTGAAATGAAGCTCCATTTCAAATGGCAAATGCGAAATGGTGCTCCCACGAGCGAAAAGTGTTTGTCATTTTCAGCCATTTTGTATGGTAAAAACAGCAAACCCAGAGAACCAAACAGATCTTGTTTGACGTTTTGGTCAAGATGTTGATAGAAGCGGCAAATGCTTCATCCCAAATGGGGGCCAAACTACACACACATATATAGCATAAAAACAGTGTTCTAAAAGGCGGTGCCTGGTGCCTGACCGAGGCCCGCCTAGGCACCCACCTACCACCCCCGGCCGACTATGCATGTTTTTGAATTTTAGAAATTTTTCTGCAATTTTCAGTAAAAAATTTTGGATTTTTTTTTTTTTTTTTTGAACCGCCTAGATCTAGGCCGCGGACTAGGTGTTAGTCGATGGGTGCCTGCCCGACTGGCGCATAGCGCTTTTCACAAGCTTGCATAATAATACTTTTTTCTTCTTATGCCAATATCTATTCTTTACAAGTTATTGAGGGCAAAATTAGAGTAAGGTCGAACTAGTTGTTCTAAGTCCACAATTCCATGACAATGACTAAATAGTATATGTACTAGGCTTCCAAATATATGTAAGACTCCAAATAGCTAGTATAAAAGGAAGACATGAACTAACCCATCCAACCATGATTTTATAATCTATAGTTTCTTTTGTCAAATGGGTTTCTAAACCAACTCGGTTGTCTTTCTATCATCTTATAATCTTTGCCTTTGTTCTGTTATTTTTCTCATTGACAACCCTACAAGCTGCAAGATCATGTCTAAATTCCCAAATCGATCCCAGGATTGGTTCTTAGTCCTCTGTCTGGAAACCGATTTTGGAATGTAACTGAGGTTTGGTAAAGTTAAGCCTCCAAACTCCAAATAACTTTACTTTAGATTATTTGGCTGGTTTTTGGAGTTGGATGAAACCCAAATTAACTCCAAAATATCCAACAAACCGAAGTCAAAACTCCTATCTGATTGAATTATTGCAAAACCCAACTTTCTTCTCTATTTATGATAGAAATGAAAACTCCACTTCTCCCAAATGCACCCTAACTTAAACACAAGTCAAGTTTTTCCCAATGAAGTTTCATTATGTCCAACACCAGAGTTTCAAAACTCCGATATAAACCTACCTCCTTTTCAGCAAACTGTGTTCCCAAATTAGGCCATAAGTTATCATCGCCCCACCGCTTGCACTTGATTTTCAAGTAACATTCCCAACTTGTTGCCGATGTTGCTTTTCAAATTTCTAGCCAATTATTTTCCAGCAAGATCCAATATTTGACTAGTAAACTAGGAAGCACGGATACTAAGAACATCAGACAAAATTCACTAGGACGCACCAAAATCAATGCCTTGTTCTTGTGTCTGTATCGTCTCACCACTTGCACTTGATTTTCATGAAACATTACCAAATTGTTGCATTTATTGCTTTCCAAATTCCTAACCAACTATTTTCCAACAAGATTCAAATTCCAACTAATAACCTAGGAAGCACGGCCACCAAAATCAATGTTGTTTGCTGTCTGTATCGTAGTAGTGTCCACGCAACATAGCCAATAATTTTGAGGCAATGAATTTGGAGAGAAATACCATGCATGCAAGCGAGGATCTTTCCGAGATCGCTGGTGGGGGTGACGAGGACGCGGACCCCCTTGCCCGCCATCGTCAGTATGCCGACCGTGTTCTCCGGATTCAACTGCCAAAAGAGCAACATCAAAAATAACATACATTAGATCCCAATTCTTAGGAATTTGGAAACCCCTAACCCTATAAAATTGGAAAACCCCCTAGGGAGTGGCTAGCTAAAAAAATACCTGAGTTTTAGCACCGCAGATGAGATTGACGGCGTCGGCTTGGGCTTGGAAGCGGGTGGGGGAGTAGTCCCCGTTCCTCATCCACTCCGAGTTGTCGATACAGATCATCGTAGCCTTTGGTGGCGGTGGTTAAAGAGAGAAAGAGAAAGATGAGATTTAACGTTCAGTAAAAACCCTAATTATGAGAGAGAGAGAGGAGAGAGAGAGAGAGAGTGCGCTTACCTCGAGAACCATGGCGACAGGGAAGACGGAGAAGAAAAGGGGCAAGTTTTAGGCAATTTCCTTCCTCCCTGGGTGTATCTCAAGCCATTTATAAATTCTCGCTTAATTAATAATTTAAAAAATTTTAAAAAAAAATTAACAACTCTTGTATGGATTTTTCTTACGTAAAAATATCATAAAATTATTATGATTATGAGAATATATATTCAAATTTATATAAAGATATATATTACAAATTCAAATTCAAATATATTTAATATCAAAAAAATTATTGTATCGATAATAATTTTATATTAATTAAGTATAACGTTAGAAGTTTAAAAAAATTTAATAATTCGATACATATCGTCAACTGGGTTGCAGTTGGCGAAAATGTGATGGGTTGATTTTATTTTATTTTTATTTTTTTTAGGGCTTGATTTGGTTTGGTATTTTTTTTTTTGATTTGTTTTGGGTATGTTCATATTTTAAGTTCATATGGTAACGTTCATATTTTTACAACAGTTCTTTTTTTAAAAAAATTTATTGTAGCAATAATTTTTTAAATAAATTAGAAAAAAATAAAATTTACCAAATAAAATATGCTATCATTGAACAACCAAAAATAAATAAAAAATCTACCATAAGAATATTACGTCATCGTAGCAGATTTCGAGCGGCCATAACTATTTTTTTGAAATCGTTTTTCGTCAAACAATAGGTCGATTTGTATTTTTTCGACGAGAGTAACACAAATTCGTGTAGAAAGAATTTTCATCCGAAGCAAGACGCACATGTTACAGACAAAAATATAAAATTTAAAACTTTAAGTATCATAACTTTTGACTGAGAGATCGAAACAAGGTCCAGTTTGTGCCAAAATGACCGTATCAAAAAGTACTACGAGATAATCTGTTTCACCGTTGACGGACTTCAAAAAAATTTAGAATCGCAAAAAAAGATGTTTCGACCTCCAAATTTTACTTTCGATAATTTTATTTTTTAAATTTTTTTATTATCTATACTAATTTATTATTATCTATACTAATATGAATGATAATTAGTTTGTTATTTGTTTTAGTTATCTATACTAATTTTTGAAGGTCGAAAATTTAAAAAAATTTAAAAAAATTTAAAAAATAAACCAAAAAAATTTAAAAATCAACACAAAAAAACCTAAAAAATAAACCAAATAAATTTCGCCATCAGAGATGGCGAAAACTTTCTTGATTTCAAATTTTTGAAAATTTATTTCGTTTTAGTTAATTTGTTTAAAATTATTTTTTGTACAACAAATTTTCTGGAAAATAAACCAACACAAAAATAACACAAAAAATCAACAACAAAAAAACCAACACAAAAATTATTATCGGTACAGTAAATTTTCTGAAAGAACAGAAAAAGAGTCGTTGTAAAAATATGAACGTTACAATATGAACATATCCAGAAAATAAACCAACAAAAAAAAACACAAAAACCAAAAAAAATAATAATAATAATAACAAAAAAATTCAATAAAAAATTATTGCTACAACAAATTTTTTTTTAAAGAGCCGTTGTAAAAATATGAACGTTACAATATTAACGTACAATATGAGCATACCCAGGAAATTAACCAGCAAAAAAATAACACAAAAAATCAACAAAAAATCAACAAAAAAACCAACACAAATCAAACCAAGACAAAAAAATCAAACCAAATCAAAACAAAAAAAAACAACTCATCACATTTTCGCCAACTGAGTTGGTGAAAATTTGGGAAACCAAATTTTCGTCAACTCGGTTGGCGAAAATCCACCCATTCCCAAACATGTCGGATTTTACGTCAGTTTTTGTCGGATTTTCGCCAACTGGGTTGGCGAAAATCGAGCACTCCTAATTTTCGCCAACTCAGTTGGCGATATGTATCGGAATTTTAATTTTTTTTTCAACTTCTATCGTTATACTTAATTAATATAAAATTATTATCCGTACAGTAAATTTTTTGATTCAATATTCAAATTATATTTAAACTAATCTTTTATATCTAAACATATATCCAAAATTTTACAAACAAATATATATAACAAATTTTTATTTAAATATATTCAAATCCTAAGGTAATTAATGATTAAAAATTCTAAAAAAATTTAACTACCTTATATGAATTTTTCTTACGTAGAAACATCTTAAAATTATTATAATTACTTGAACATATATTCAAATTTATATAAAAATATATATAACAAATTCAAATCTTTTAGGCTTCAAAACCGCTCAAAATTTAACCGTCTAAGCCGATTGTAAATTCTCACAATATTAATAATTAAAAAATTCTAAAAAAATTTGACTACCCTTATATGTGTTTTTCTTACATAGAAATATCTTTAAATTATTATAATTACCTGAACATATATTCAAATTTATGTAAAGATATATATAACAAATTCAAATAAAAATATATTTAGTATTCTAATTATATCTAAACTAATCTTTTATATCTAAACATATATCCAAAGTTTTACAAACAAATATATATAATAAATTTTAATTTAAATATAATCAAATCCTCGCGTAATTAATGATTAGAAAATTCTTTAAAAAATTTACTACCCTTATATGTATTTTTCTTACGTAGAAACATCTTTAAATCATTATAATTAACTGAACATATATTCAAATTTATATAAAATATATAACCTATAAGAAGGCTTTAAAACGGCTCAAAATTTAGCCTTCTAAGCCGTTTGTAAATCCCCACATTATTAATAATTAAAAAATCTAAAAAAATTTAACTACCCTTATATGTATTTTTCTTACGTAGAAACAGCTTAAAATTATTATAATTACCTAAACATATATTCAAATTTATATAAAAATATATAGAACAAATTAAAATAAAAATATATTCAATATTCAAATTATATTTAAACTAATCTTTTATATCTAAACATATATAAAAAAAATTACAAATAAATAAATATAACAAATTTTAATTTAAATATATTCAAATCCTCATGTAATTAATAATTAAAATTCTAAAAAAAATTAATATTTTTCTTATGTAAAAATATCTTAAAATTATTATAATTACCTGAACATATATTCAGATTTATATAAAGATATATAACATATTCAAAGAAATATATATTAAATTTTCAAATTATATTTAAACTAATCTATATCTAAAGATATATCCAAAGTTTTATAAACAAATATATATAACAAATTTTAATTTAAATATATTCAAATTCTCAAGTAATTAATAATTAAAAAATTCTAAAAAAATTTAACTACTCATGTATGTATTTTTCTTATGTAGAAACATCTTAAAATTATTATAATTACCTGAACATATATTCAAATTTATATTAAGATATATATAACAAATTCAAATAAAAATATATTCAATATTCAAATTATATTTAAACTAACATTTTATATCTAAATATATATCCAAAATTTTACAAACAAATATATATATATATATATATATATATATATATATATATATATATATATATATATATATATATATATATATATATATTTACTTTAAATATATTAAATTCCTCACGTAATCAATAATTAAAAAATTCTAAAAATAATTAATATTTTTCTTATGTAGAAATATCTTAAAATTATTATAATTACCTAAACATATATTCAAATTTATATAAAGATATATACAACAAATTCAAATAAAAATATATTCAATATTTAAAGTAATCTTTTATATCTAAAAATATATCCAAAGTTTTACAAACAAATATATATATATATATATATATATATATATATATATATATATATATATATATATATATATATATATAACAATTCTCTCGTAATTAATAATTAAAAATTCTAAAAAAATTTATCTACCCTTATATGTATTTTTCTTACGTAGAAACATTCTAAAATTATTATAATTACCTGAATATATATTCAAATTTATATAAAGATATATATAACAAATTCAAATAAAAATATATTTAATATTTAAATTACATTTAAACTAATCGTTTATATCTAAACATATATCCAAAGTTTTACAAACAAATATATATAACAAATTTTAATTTAAATATATTCAAATCGTCACGTAATTAATAATTAAAAATTATAAAAAGTAATATTTTCTTACGTAGAAACATCTTAAAATCATTATAATTACCTGAACATATATTCAGATTTATATAAATATATATATAACAAATTTAAATAAAAATATATTCGGTATTCTAATTATATCTAAACTAATGTTTTATATCTAATCATATATCCAAAGTTTTACAAACAAATATATATATATATATATATATATATATATATATATATATATATATATATATATATATATATATATATATATATATATATATATATATATATATATATATATATATATATATATATATATATATATATATCAAATTTTAATTTAAATATATTCAAATCCACACGTAATTAATAATAAAAAAATTCTAAAAATATATAACTACCCTTATATGTATTTTCCTTTTGTAGAAACATCTTAAAATCATTATAATTACCTTAACATATATTCAAATTTATATAAAGATATATATAACAAATTTAAATAAAAATATATTCAATATTCAAATTATATTTAAACTAATATTTTATATCTAAACATATATCCAAAGTTTTACAAATAAATATATATAACAAATTTTAATTTAAATATATTCAAATCATATTTAAAATATTTTACTATAATTATTTTTTATTTAATTTTTTAATAATATCAGAGATTTTTTTATATCTAATTTTTAATAAACATATATATAAGAAATCTTAATTTATAAATATTAAACTATTTTTCAACAATATTAGAACAAAATAATTTTACTTGCAACCCACGTGCATTTATTAGTAATATATAATGGAGAATTTACAAACAGATTAGATGGTTCAATTTTGAACTATTTTTAAGTCTCCTTATAAGAGTTTTTGAGCCGTTTTCAAGCCTTCTTATTAGAGTAGAGATTTTTTTTAAAAAATTACGTGCATACATGGTATGGTAGTTACACGGATTAATTTTTTTATATTAATTATGTGAGGTTATACATACTGCTCAGACAACTCATTTGAGTCGTTTTCAAGCATCTTTATAATAGTAAAAGATAACCAAACATCTCTAACTCATGTGGTTAAGGTTGGAGGCATTTTTCGTGGTTGGGTGTGTTTGAATCTATGGGGTAGTGTTATTTATAACAAATTCTAATTTAATTTTTTTTTCAACAATTTTTTTTACGTTAGTGCAATACACGTGTACATTAATAGTAGAAGCAATGCTAAATAAGTATAGGGCCCACTTCCAAACGATTTCAGACTAGTTTGATTATAGTTATTTTCATTCCACTTACTTAGACGTTTATTTTTGGAACCCTCTTAACTAGCATTTCAAAAACACATATTTGAGTCCCGAAATGAATGACATACTTGACAAAATGTTCATCCCGAAAGAAAGTTGTTTGGTTCGTTCATTGTGTTTGGCACCAAATGAACACCCGAAAAAAATATAACTGCAATCCAAACTGCCCCTTCCTCCATCCACAACATCGAAAAACATATTCCTATAGTATTACTTACAATACTTAAGTTTGTCATGCCAAACATGATAATCAAGTGCTTGGAACTTATTCGTACAAGCCTAAGTTGACTTGTACAAGGCTAAGGATTTGTGATTTACAAACCAAAGGATAATGCAGCAAAATTTACAACAAATAAAGATCAATTGAATATAAGATCTTTTAAAATCAGTCTAAAATAAAATGCTTATTAGAGTCAACTGAAAGTTGCAAACATAATCGAATCATTTTTTTTCCAAGTGCAAAAATATAGTGATGTCCCTACCTCTAAGATGCCAACTTGATATTATATTTCGAAAAGAAGGGTTGTTTAACAATTCGAAGTGCATACAAGCTTGTTGTATGTCATATCTGTTTTCCAAACTTCATTATGATAATAATATTTCTTCAAATTTTTAAAAAAAATAACTTTTAAGAGAAAAAATTTACAAGATACTTTTATTATTTTTATAATATAAATTTTATGAACTTTTGAGATTTTAATATAATAATTATTATTATTCACATAATTTTTTTATATTATTATATTATAGGTGTTGTTAGAATAAACGTAGAAGAAGGAAGAAAAAAATAGGAGATAAGATCTCTTATTTGTGTAATCACATAGTGGGAGACAAATGACTTATTTATACAACACAATGAATATGTAATACTAATCTCTAACCAATGTGGAAATAAAATACAAAGCGAGAATCCAACCCTTTAGTAACCCACGTTATAACACTCCCCCTTTGGATTACCACCATCTCTAAAGTCTATTGCCTCGTTAAAACTTTGTCAAAAAAATCTATTAGGACAAAACATGTGCGAAAGAAAAGAGTACAATATTTAGGATGACTTAGATAGGTGTTGGACACGCTTAATGTTGCCTCATTAAAACCTTGTCAGAAAAAACCCAATGTAAAAAAAAATTTCATGACTAAGAAAAAAGAGTACAACGAGTTATAGTCCATACAAAATGTATCTTCCCCTAAAAATAATCACTCCCCCTAATGATGTTGATCATTAACAGTCAGCTGATGAAGACGTCGCATTCCAACTCCATGAACTAGTTTCTGAAAAGTTAAATTTGGCATGGTGAACAAGTATGCAAGATTATCACTTGAGCGAACTTGTTGGACGTCAATATCAAAGTTCTTCTGAAGCTCATGAGTATAGAAAAACTTTGGTGAGATGTGATTGGTCCTGTCTCCTTTAATGAATCCACATTGAATTTGTGCAATACATGCTGCATTATCCTCATGAATAACAGTTGGAGTAACTATGGTAGGAAAAAGGTGACAGGAGCTACGAATGTGTTGAATCAATGATCTCAGCCAAATACATTCTCTACATGCTTCATGGAGAGCCAATATTTCTGAGTGATTTGAAGAGGTAGCAATCATTATCTATTTTATTGAACGCCAAGAAATAACTGCATTGCTATTAAGAAACACATATCCAGTTTGTGAATGACCTTTATGGGGATAAGATAAATAACCTGAATTTGCAAAGCCAACTAGACTCATGATGTCAGATAAATCACAAGTATAAAATAATCCTATGTCAGTAGTTCCACGAAGATATCTTATCACATGTTTAATGTCATTCCAATGTCTACGAGTTGGCGTCGAGCTATATCTAACCAACAGATTGACAGAGAATGATATGTCTGGCCTTGTACATTATGATAGATACATTAATGCCCCAATGGCACTAAGGTACGGTACTTCGGGTCCTAGTATCATTTCATTGTCGTCCTTAGGACAATATCGATCTTTATTGATATATAAAGATCGAACAACCATTGGAGTGCTAAAAGGATGAGCTTTATCCATATTGAACCGTTTTAATATATTTTTTGTGTACTTGGATTAATGCACTAAAATTCTATTAGTGCAATGCTCAATTTGTAATTCGAGATAATATTTCGTGTCTCCGAGATCTTTCATCTCGAACTCCATTTTCAGATAGTTTGTAGTCTCATTAATTTCATGTCTTGTCCCAATCAAGTTTATGTCATCGACATATACTACAACTATAACGAAACCCTCCTTAGATTTTTTTTATGAAGACACACAGGCATATAGGATTATTCTCATATTCCTCCATTTTTATATATTCACTAAGACGGTTGTACCATATCATTCAAGAATGTTTCAAACCGTACAATGAATGTCTTAGCTTTATTGAATGCATGTTCTTAGCTTTTGAGCTGGGTAGGTTAAATCCATCTGGGATTTTTATATAAATATCTCTATCTAAATCACCATATATAGATAGACTGTTACAACGTCCATAAGTCTCATGTCCAACTTTTTCTCAACTGTCAGACTTATCAAATAACGGAACGTTGTTGCATCCATTACGGGCGAATACGTCTCTTCGTAATCAATCTCGGGTCTCTGAGAAAACCCTTGTGCCACTAATCGTGCCTTAAATTGAGCGATTTCATTCTTTTTATTTTGCTTTCTTACAAACACCCACTTGTAACCTACTAGTCTGACGACTTTTGGTATTTATACTATAGGTCCGAACACTCCACGTTTATTAAGAAAATTCAATTCTGCTTGAATAACATCCTTATATTTTGGCCAATCTTTTCTTTGTCGACATTCATCAATGCTACGTGGTTCAGTGTCATCAATATCCTTAGATATTTCAGTAGCTACTTAGAATGAGAATATCTTATCTATTGTTATATCTTTGCGATCCCATACCTCTCTTGTATATGTATAAAATATAGAGATCTCTTTGCTTTCAGGTACCTGAGCCTCCTCTTGGGCTTGTGTCTTTTCTAAGACAATAACCTCTTCTGCGTTTTCAGAGAGTATGGATCTGTCATTCATAACCTCTTCTTGAGCGTTATGTGTAACCTCCTTAAGAGCGTTACTTGGGCATTTTCTCTTTCTAGGGACTAAGTCCTTCGAACTTATAGGTCTACCACACTTCTGGTGTAAAGTACATTCATTATCTACTCAGCTATTTTTTCCTACAGGGATATCAATTCGAGCTGGTGCATTTGCAGCGGGCACATGTGATTTAATCACTTTAGCTACATCTGTAAATGCATCTGGCATTTGATTTGCAATCTCCTATAGATACAATATCCTTTGTACCTCAGTTTCACATTGATTAGTACAAGGATCTAGATGAGACAGAGTGGAATTATCCCACGATAATTTATGCCGTTTATTTGTGGCGAATGGTTCTATATGAACATTCTTTTCTTTCTTATCTTCCCCTAACGACACAAATTTAGTTTCATCAAAATGACAGTCTGCGAATCTAGCAATAAAAATATCACCAGTTAAAGGTTCCAAATATCAATGATTGAGGGTGAATCAAAACCAATATAAATTCCTAAACGACACTGAGGTCCCATTTTAGAGCGCCGATGAGGGAAAATAGAAACATAAACAGCACAACCAAATTTATGCAAATAAGAGATGTTAGATTGATGTCCTGTCACAAGTTGTGATGGTAAAAATTTATGATATATAGTTGGCCTAACAATGATCAATTTAGCATCATGTAATATGGTGTCCCCAAGCTGAAATGGGTAAGTTTGATTGAATGAGTAAAGGCCATGCTATGTGCTGAAAACGCTTAATCAAGGACTCCGCTAAAATATTTTGGTATGAACATGAGGGACATAATGTTCAACTTCTATTCCTATGGAAGCACAATAATCATCAAAAGTATGGAAAGTGAACTCAACTGCATTATCAAGTCAAATCATTCTAACATGTTGGTCAGGAAAATGAGTCTTAAGCTTTAATCAACTGAGAAAATAGCTTGGAGAAGGCAAAAATTTTAGATGAGAGTAAGAAAATATTTGACCATCAACTAGAAGCATCTATTAGAACCATAAAATACCTGAAAGGTCCGCTAGCAGGATCAATTGGTCCGCAAATATCACCTTATATTCTCAGAAAGAATGGTGGTAATTCAGAAGCTATTTTGAGAAGTGAAGGTCTTGTAATGATTTACCCTGTGAACAAGCTACACACAAATATTGAGTAGGAAAGGAAAGACTTTGGTATAATAAATTATGCCCATTGGTATTGTTGATAACCTTTCTCAACATAGTTGATCCTGGATGACCCAATCTGTCATGCCAAATGATTAGATTCCTTTGATCCTTTTGCTAGTGATAGGGTGAGATTCTACTACCTTCAGAGTAGTTTGATATAGCATCGAGAAGATTAACTTGCACTTTTCTAATATGATCTTATTGCTTCCAATATTAGAGGTGATACAAAGATACTATTTGCTATCATCGTTCATGGTTTCAACATGAAACCCGTTCATTCGAATATCTCTAAAGCTGAGTAGATTTTTATTAGATCTACTGGAGAATAATGCATTTCAAATGACTAAGTGTTCCATTTGGCAATACAACATCGGCCATACTATAACCTTCTATAATCTGCATGGGTCCAGCAATGGTAGTCACCTTGGCAGTGTTTAAGGCATATATTATGAAAAACTTTCTAGTTTTTAATATACTGTGAGTTGTTGCACTATCTATCAAGCATATGGCATCATCATTGTCCATACATTTCAAAACAAAAATTAATAATATATTAATATGCTACTAAATGGTTAAACTTGACATATTGTCAATTATTATAACTTGATCTAAATCTAAATAAAACTGCTTCAAAGAAAGTAAACTACCTAGACTATTGATCATATAATGACCAATTTATTCAAAGTGGAAAGTAAATAAACTTAGATAAGCATACAATAACTATCCATTGATTTCGCCTATCATGGCGTTGAACTGGTCTTCCAAAATTGCGTTTCCATCCTTATCTTGGAAGAAATTATTAAAACTTATTTGTGTTGTACCCTCCATAAAATTAGTCTCCACACCCTTTGATACTTCATAATCGTCCACTTTTTTTTGTGAGGTTCAACAATTTAGCATCCAATGACCAGCTCTTCTACAACGTTTATAAATATCAGTTGGAGCAGTTGGATTAGGAATTTGGATATTGTTTCTTCGAGGATTAAATCCCTTATTTTTGAACTATGTATCGTTCATTGGATCCGGATTGTAGCAATTTCTTTGGCTTCAACGATGTCCATGCCCTCTACCTTTGTGATTTTCTCGACTCCTAGTATTGGTCATATTTTCTGAGAACTAGTCGTATTTACTTCAGTTGGAATTGGTGCAGACCCAATTGGTCTACTAGTATGGTTTTTGATTAATAACTTATTATTATTTTCGACCACGAGTAAGACATTAACTAGTTCGGAATACTTCTTAAAATTTCTCTCCTTATACGTCTGTTGTTGGGTCATATTAGTCGCATAAAATTTGGTAAATATTTTCTCTAGCATGAAATGCTCTGTCACTTCTTTACCACATAACTTCAATTGTGAAGTAATCCTGAACGTAGCTGAATTATAGGTTACAACTGTCTTATAATCTTGGAAACGTAGATTGAGCCATTCATGGAGTGCACCTGATAGTATAACCATTTTTTGGTGATCATATCTCTCAGCTAGAGAATTCTATAGCACCAAGGGGTCCTTGATTGTTAAGTACTCAGCCTTAAGATCATCATGAATATGATATCTTAGGAAAATTAAAGCCTTCGCTTTATCTTGTGCAGATATTTGCTTATCAGCCATAATTGCGTCACCTAAGCTTTTGGCTTGAAGGTGCAATTCAGCATCCAATCTTCAGTTGAGAAAGTTCTGGCCTTCTAAGTTTAGAGGCTTGAAATCATGCTTTGTGAGGCTCAACATATTGCTGTATAAGATCAATAATAACAAGTTAACATAAGAACTTGGTAAATCACCAAATAATTCATGTTCATGGTGTATGATACAAACAAAGATGTTTCATAAGTCTATTTATACCAAACAAATCTTGTTTACGGTATGCTTCGAATAATGATGTTCCAGAAGTCGTAAGTAAATACCAAACACTAGATGTTCATGGTATGCTTCGAACAATAATTATGTTCAACAAGTCTTTCAAAAATACCACATATGGTATGCTTTGAACAATGATGTTCTATAAGTCTTATATATATAGACCAAACAATTCATGTTCATGGTTATCAGATCTCTGATGTTTTTGATCTGAATGTATTAAAATATATAAAAGAAATAAATAAATAATAACTTTAGCATTCTCTCCGAGAGATCTATATACGATTAACATCGGAGTGCTATCAGAGTTAACTAAAAGAAGTGAGATGAATAGATAAAAATTATTCTTTTTGCCCTAGCGGTATGCCAAGAGATGTATAGACATCAACATCAGGCTGTGCCTAGGGTATGCATATGCAGACAAAAATAAACATAAATAACCATACATATTACTGAAGTGGAGAATCCGCAAATGACGGCTTCACTGAGATGCTCTCATTTATTTTCTCACGTTAGAGCTTCGTACTGATAACGTGTTAGAATAAACGTAGAAGAATGAAGAAAAAAATATGAGAGAAGATCTCTTATCTGTGTAATCACATAGTGGGAGGCAATGGCCTTATTTATACAACCTAATAAAGGTATAATACTAATCTCTAACCAATGTGAGACCAAAATACAAAGTGAAAATCCAACCCTTTAGTAACCCACGTTATAACAGGTATTACTTTGTCATCAAATAGCTTAATTATTAAGTGGTTTAGTCACCTACTTAAGTAGCTAAATTAGATTAGATAGTAAGTTATTTAATTAAATTATTAATCAAATTAATTAGTAAATTTCAAAAATACACCTTCACCAACTCTCTCTCGTGATGAAATTACGTAATGTAATAAAATTTCATAATGTAACAAATTTACGTTATGTAACAAAATTATGTAAATTCGTAAAATTATGTAATTAATATTAACTCTTCTAAATTAAATTTTAGAACATATGTACAAGTTAGGTTTCATATATCAAGACTACTTTATGATAGTTGATGTTTATAGATATGAATTGGATCATTGGAATGTACAGAGGATTATTTATATAGAGGAAATTGAGAAATATTGATTTGAACCAAAAATGGTTTTATCAAATTTTAAAGTTGTTTACATTAGACTACTTTTATAAAACATATAATATTTATTTTTACTACTTAATATCAATTCCTAGTACTTTTCCATGTTACTTATTAAGTATAGAAAATTGCAACCATGTTAGAAATTATTGCCTAGGTTGATTGAACAATCAGTATCTTCCATTTAAATTATCAATATTCATTCATTCATATATGATAGTCGTTCCCCAAAAATGATGTTGTACTCTGATACCAATATGTCACGTCCCAATTTTATAGAATTGATAGTCGTTCCTCGGATATAATGCCATGCCAGCCTAAGTTGTGGCGGCACAAGGCACATGTATTATGTTATGTAACTCCTTAATTTCGGGAGAGGGATATTTTTGTCATTTAATAATATTAGATAATTATATTTGTAATAATATTTATCATTATTGTTATTAGTATTATTTATTATATTTTAGAGGACATTTTTGTATTAGCTAGTTAATTTGGAGTAGTACATGGACTTAGTTAGCACCCAACATGTAGGCCCATGACCCAATTGGTTAGTCATAACATGGTTAGTAGACTAAACTAATTATTAGACTTGTATTAGTGGACCCAATTGGACTTGACATGAACCATGAACCAAACAATTAGATTAGATCTAATTAGGCCTAGTTTTAGTCATCCATTGGTTAATTAGTGATTTAACTAAACCCTTCATTATGAATAAAAGCTTTCCACTAATAAATTATCTTTATGACAACTCAATAGGGGTATTAGAGACTTTGTACATTGCTTAGAGAGGAGGCTATGTGGCCGGCCTATAGAAGGGGGGGGGGAGATTTTCTCTCTCCTCTTCATTCATTCTATTTTATTCCAATTTAGAGTTCTTCCCTAATTTAACTCATTCCTCCACCAAATTCCTACCAAGTCACTTCCAATTACTTTCATTCTTCACTATTAGTAGATATAGAAGCAATGAGGAGGTAAGGAGCACCAAAGTGGAGGAGATTTTACAAGTTGAGCCTCTTTGTGTCCATTTGGAAAAGTGCATTAGGAATCCATCTCTCAATAGGTAAAATTTAGAATTTTCTCTTTAATTAGGTTCTATTTATATAATTTGATCATTAGGAACCCACATATGGACTAGGGCTACCTATAGGAAGAAGAATTGACCTTTAGTGACCCCTATTATGAATGTTACATTGGTTTTTATATCCAATTTAGAAAAAAAATTCAAGATTGGTGCACCAAGTGTTTGTCAATTGGCCAATAGGGCCAAATTGACACTAGAATAGTTGTATGAGACTAGTTACGTGTCCACAACTGGATATAAGTAGGTAGTATCATGATACTTTGTGATACGGGATAATTTTAGGGATTTTTCTTTGACACTTGTGATACATATGTCATATTTTTCCACGAGCACTAGATTAGCTATCTAATACCCTCATTAGGCTTTAATTATCATATTTGAATTGTTCATGAGCTTTGAGGTGAGTTTGGTGATGTGTTGTAGGAGTATCGAGGGTGTATCACAAGAGTATCATAGAAGTAGTATGATATTTGGATGATGCACCCCTAGTGTTTGATATTATGCCTTGATGTATATTATATATCGTATTATATTCTAATTATTAGAATGACAATGTATCTATTAGTATTGTAATTAACTTGATACGTATATCAATAGGGGTATATATATAATGTATATTAGTTTATCTTAGTGTTTGTGTTTATGTGTAGTGGTGAATATGTATGTTTGGGTTGCTTGAGTATGTGTGACTTGAGGGAAGAATGAGTTATGAAGTAGGTATCATAAGAGAGTGTTGTGTAGTTGCTAGAAGAGGGAGCCAACGATAAATTTCTGCAGGGGGTTACACAGTGTGCAGTTGCTGTGCACTGTGGGAGTGTTTATTGTGTGTGTGTGAGATGAGTGACTTGAAGACCTAGAATTTAACTAGTTTAACTTGTTTATCATTTCAAAATATTGTGTTGATATGATATTCTATATTTAGGTCTTTGAGGCTCCGATACAGATACTGTTGATACTTTACCCCGGATTCCAAGCGAGTATATTCTCTGATAGTTTTTCGTTTATGATATCTTCTATGTTTCTTATATATAGTGTAGTTATACCTGATTTCCTGACACGTGGTTACACGTATTAGTATATTCCGAATCCCGTCATGAGTTATTATTTCCTGTGGACCCTGTACATACCCTGTTGTTCTTGTGCTTGTATAGACACCGATTCATAAGAAGATTAGAGCCATTCTCATAGAATCTCGTGTCGTAACGTGTTATGGTCGTATCCACTATATTAGTCGGGGACGGAGAGTGCTAGTTAGATAAGTGATTATACCCATCTATGTACAAGTATTCATATACATGTAACATATTATTGTTAATCATACACTTCATATATGATTAACCAGGCCATGATTCCTATTAAAGTTCCCAAGCTGATCACATATCGAAGCTAGTACTCACTCACTTAGCTAGTTTTTATTTCCTGATTCTTGTATATGTTACCCATTGCTTTTGTATTTACTTACAACATTTTCATATCTTGTTATATTTCTTGTTCTTCTTCTATATCTTGTATTTTTCTCTATTTATTGTTATATAGTCTTTATCATTTATTGGAACTACTGTAAGAGGTGTGCTTCGCTACAATCCTGATTGGATAAATTATTTTCCAGTGATTGTTGTGCTCTGCATTTCGGGATTTCAAAGAGGCCATAAACATGACTGCTCTTATATTGTGGACCTTGAGGTGACAATTGTAGAGATCTAGATTAGTGTTTCTTATTCCATATCATGTCTAGTTCCATTCCTTAGAATTTTATTTTGTTTATCTTTCTTATTCATTCTTCCTTTAGATTATTGTGATTGATTACATGATAGAACTAATTTTATTAGTATGATTGATAGACTAGATATTGTTGACCTAGACAACGTTCTACCGTCGATGCTACTGCGTAGGCTGGACGTACCCACGTACTCGTACCCCTATACTGGGTGTGGGTCGTGACATGTTACAACAAGCACCACATCAGAATACACAAAATATTGAATAACACATTTGTATAGAAGAAAAGTTTCTTTATTGATAATGAACATCATTACAGACTCTTGAATACAAGTAAAAGATTCCTACATGGGCTTACAAGATGGACGAAAAATGAGATAGTCGTTCCATATATTATATCCCTTTACTTAAAATTAAAAGTACAAAACACCTTCCGATAGAGTCTTCGTCTTGCCACGAAGTTGCATGAGATATGTGCATGAGCTCCGAAAATATGTACACAAGCTTCACAAAAATGAACACGAGTGCGTCTTTTTGATGGACTGGTTGGGGAAGACCTCAGCTCCTCGCAGCATCGTCTTGGCTCACAGAACCTGTTGCAACGTGGGTTAGCATATTTGAAATGCGTTGGTGAGGGCGAGCTAACCCAACTCACTAAATCAAAATAATATTCATATGAAGCATACAAATTTATTATTATATGATCTTTCTATCTTGTCTTAGTCTAAGTTACAAGCATGCGATATAAATGAAACGATTGAATAAAGAGTGTCACTATTCAGTGATATTTACCTGTGGTCGACTTATCTACCAGCATAAGATTTACCATATCCTTCCCTGCCAAGAAGACATCATTAACTTGAACAGTTTAAGCAACATAGAGGGTCACTAGCACCACAAGCCATCGTGGACTATAGTCTGGGTAGACGATGATCCTTGCACCGCGGGTAGCGAGCCCTACTATAAGTTCCTGCCTCACCCATGCTAGTTTATTAGCACAGCTATCCAAGTTTCGTCCGGGACGAATCGGTTCTAACTTCCCAATGACCTTTCGCAGGAACTAAACCTTGTGCACAAGTTATCCGTGACCATGCGACGTCTAAAACTAAGTTGTCAAACAAAGCATTTCAAGGCAACATAAACAAAATGTAATAACTCGGCATAACTTGATAGCATGGTCTACCTACTGAAATGATCGCATTATAGGTATGTACTACTTCTTTGCACAATTATAGATGAATGAATTTTAGCTACAACTGAAACATAAAATAAGCACATTCATGGCGGACAACAATACTATCGATTTTATGAGTTCGTGTAACATGCACCAAGTATTCAAGCCTACTTTTTTTTCTTTATCTTGGATCTTATTATTATTATATCGTTGATCGGAACGCAACAACAGTCAATTGTTAAGTGTGAAGACTTGGAAAGAAGGGCCAACCAGAGTTAAGCCACACACAAGTTGGTGAATTGCTAAGAAGAAAGAGGGTTCTTCAGTGCTTCGCTCGTTCGTCACCTACTCGGTCACCTACATTGACATGAACAGACGATCAATACCTCCTCTACTCTTACTTTCATAATTTAATATGAATGCAAAGCCCAAAGAATGAAAGCAATAAAATTTATCAAAACCGTTAAAGAAAACAAATTTATAAAACCAACATGAAAGAAGCATCGAAAACGAGCAATGAAAACCAACGTAGTAGAAAGGTCCCTCGCGACTCTACCGCTGAGTCCTTCCTTGAGACGCAATCCGCTGAATTTGGGACTTAATTCCGAAAAAACAAATCTATAACGAGGAAAGGATCTTGATTCAATCTGTCATGATCAACCGATACCAATAGTTTTCCATAGCTGTGCTCCCCGCACAGAAAATGGGGCACTACATTATAACCAACTAAGAAAATGTTTCGTCCTCAAAACATAGGATTTGAACCTACCGCTAAGAAAATATTAAAGAAAACTTTTTCTTCATCTCGAACTCAATTTCCTAAGTCAACTCCTCGATCGAGTGAATCTTCCAAACTACGCGAATGACAGGGACCATACGATTCCGGAGTACCTTATCCTTTCGATCGAAGATCTGCACAGGCTCTATGACATACGACAAGTCTGCCTTCAAATCCGACAAAAATCTACCATGTGACTCTGATCATACACGTACTTTCGCAGTTATAAGATATAGAAGATATCATGTACGTTTGATAATGTTATTGGCAGGGCAATCTGATAGGCAACTGGGGCGACTCGTCTGAGGATCTCGAATGGACTAATGAATCTTGGACTTAACTTCCCCTTTGCTCCAAATCGTGTGACCCCTTATATCAGCGTAACTTTAAAAACACATGATCGCCTTTCACAAATGTTTTAATACAAAAGAAGTTGTCCAAACTTGGTTTCGTATATTAAAATAAAAAAAGTACAAAGGATCCTTAAACAAGGAATCTAAGTACAAAAGAAGTCTGGGGAGTGTGATGATGGAGATCGAGTATTGTAGCTGACTCTTTTACTCCATTGACAGTCTGACAACGAAGAAACTTGCTAGGTCTCTGGCTCACTGGCACGAAAGATAACTGGGCTCTTGAGTGTGGTTTCTCTGCATCTCTCTCTGTGTACCTCCCTTTTGGGAATGCATCATTGCTATTTATAGCCATCTACACTGATGACTTATGCGCGCACATACGCTATGCGCCATTGTTAGGTGGCCGCATAGGCATTCTTAACAGAATATGGTTACAATTGTAGGTGCATGCTACGGCCAGGATGACACATAACATCAGTTGTGATATGTTGTTGATAAAATCTTGGTTGGGAGACGGGGTTGTTTTTAACCCATTGTGTGCATGACTTGGTCAATTCGACAAGTGGTCAACACTGCTTGTTTAAAGATCTTTTTAGTTATAACCGAAAGATCATGAAAGCTAACTGACCTTTGAGGGTGGGGCCGCAGAGAGACTAGGTCGTATGGATCTTGGCAGCATGAGCACTGAGTCGCATGGCTCTTGGTCCTCATTGAGACATCCTTATGAACACTTTAGCCGTAGTCCGGGCCGCATGCGAGCTATTGTCTAGACTGGATCTTATAAACACTTTGGCCGCATACAGACTAGGGCGCATGGATTCGGGGCCGCATACGAGTTTTGTCGTGAACACGTTGCATTGCACGCCTGACAGAGTCATTAATATACTGATGTGACTTTCTATCTTTTAGTGTGCCGCCTTTCTCATGATTCTCGAAGGGTTTAGGGCCATGTCAGAACCTTTATGACATATAGTTAATATTGTGTCAGGTCCTTATGCGTCTCCTACTTTCATCGAGGTCTAGGCCGTAAGGATGCTTTTACTGACTAGACGAGTCCCTTGGCCGCATAAGCTCTATGTGGATCAATTTTACCAAGTCAGGTTTTGGAGGCACATCTTATGGGAGCATCAACTCTATGCGGCTTGCCATCACCAAGTCAAGTTTTGAAGGCATATCTTCAGGGCGCATGGACTCTATGTGGCCTGCTTTCACCAAGTCAAGTTTTGAAGGCATATCTTCTTGGCACATGGACTCTAATTTTTTATGCTTTTACAAGATCTCTAAGGTTTTCAAACTTGATAAGTTCGAAATACTTTGAACAAGAAGCATGGATAAAAAATACTTTGGGCCGCATGGATAATTACTTTGGGACGCATGGATGGCGTGCCACTTAAACTTGCTGCCGCATAGACGAACTTGCCAGGCTATCAGATCTTTATTTAATACAAGATTTGCCTCGGTCTTCGAGAGGATCTCTTGGGATTCTAAGACGTTCTTCTGACAACTTTTGAGGCAACTGTTTTAAATAATAAAGGCGAATCGAAAAACCAAACATCGTCAGCTGTCATACGACTTTTAGAATTTGAGGCACTGCTATTATCTCTAGCCACCTTTTATTGCCTATATATAGAGGCTCTGTAGGAGAGAGAGAACATTTACTTGCTGGTCGAGTTCTTCTTCTTCCTCCGACTTCCTCCTTTGTCTCCTTGCTCAATCGCCATGGCCCCTAAAGATACTTCCTCCTCCGCCGCCAAGAAGGACGATAAGGGGAAACACCTCTCTTATGAGGGAAAGGCCAAGGAAAAGGCCCCCAAATATCATTCGGATGTCCAAGTAGCGATCAAGGGTAGGGGCAACGGAGAAGACATCTCCTAAACACATAGACACTTTGTGCACGATCTGTCGCATGGATGAG
Source organism: Iris macrosiphon (assembly GCA_036927795.1). NCBI lineage: Eukaryota > Viridiplantae > Streptophyta > Magnoliopsida > Asparagales > Iridaceae > Iris > Iris macrosiphon. Next base: position 56,779,203 of record JAYESA010000002.1, read on the forward strand.
AGATCATATAGAATATGTACAGACATTTTTTACATAACCCTACCGCGTGGATGAGAGATCATCTAGAACATGTGCAGGTTTTCATATTTTGCTTGGCCTCATGGATCATGTACCGGTCATAACTTGGCTGCATGGATGAGAAATATGCGCCAACTATGACTCTGCCATATGAGTGATACCACATGCGCCCATAGTGTCTCTGCCGCATGGCTGATATGACATAAGCCAACTATGTCTTTGCTGCATAGATGATATAAGATGCACTGACTGCGACTTTTGTTAATAGTGCATATATTCTCTTGAAGGTTCTAACCCCCTTCTTTTCTGAATTTTTCTTTTGTAGTGACTTTACCCATGGCTCCTTCCGGGGAAGTGCTTCTTGGGCAGGCTCAGGCCGCGTTGGACATAAGATTTGACGGCATAGTGGAAAATATCCGGGCCTAGATAGACTAGGATCAACTTGCAACAAGGCAAAAAATGATAGTGGACCAGACCTTGTTTTTTCTGCGTAGCCAAATAAATTCTGGGCAGATTGCAACTGTCGGGGGGTGATTTCTTCTCGAAGACCATATTTCTGTTCGGGGATGCTCTTACCAATTTAGACCCAAATGTGGTGAAGATAAAAGAGAACTGGGACTTCATTTCTTCTGGAATAAAAATGCACATGCCTAGCTTGGAGTGCCAGTTATCACTGTCGGCTTTTAACATGATGGTCGTTCCAAGGAGGATGAATGGGACTTTAACCCCGTACCAGATAGGGTCCCTGGTTGTCCGTATCCGTCCTAGTTCAAAACTGAAGAAGGAGATTACGGTTTACAAGGAGTCGGCCTCATATGCTCTCTGGGGTTTAGCACCTGGTGCCATATCAAGAAAAATGGGGCCGAGTATTCATCCTCATCGTATTGAGACTTTCCTAAACTGCTTAGCGAATAAGGGGTCTTATCCAACAGGGAGACTCCACTTGCTTAACTGGGTGCATTATTCAGCCCTTTGGATTAACCTGACCTTGTGGGCCCTGGAGAAGTACGAGCTGACCCTCAAAGCGACTAATTTATATTACGCCATAAGGGGCTCCTGTTATGGCTTGGAGACAAACTCGGCTCTATTCCTTGACTTGGCTGAATTGTAAAACTACCATATCGGGACAGTCTTTACTCCTGGCAGGGAGATGGGGCTCGCGCTCTACAAGATGTACGATGTCTCACGGCTGCCCTGGGGTGAGAAGCAGTACGGGGAATATATTATCAGCAATGAAGACTTGGGAGAGCTAGAAAAGAAGAACCCGAAGTTCCTTGCTGTGTACAAGAAATTATTGTTCCATCATAGCACTTGCCAATGGTTCTCCAAGAAGAAGGATAATAGTTCGGAGGGGAACTCCCCCATATTATATCTTGGACTCATTACCTCTTCCTGGTTAATGAATCGGGCTGGGTCGGCATTCAGAAGTCCCAGTCTCAGAGAAAAGTTAACGAACTAGTACGCAGCCGTCCGAGATCCTCTAAAACCGGTGATGGATTTGGTGGTCCTGACGGCTCATTCGACTATTTTTACCAAGGCACCCAACTATTATTTGACAAAGTTGCGTTGGCTGGGTTCTTGATGATATGGCTGTAGAATTGCATAGTCCCTTGGGGCTCAGGGACGATCGAAAGGGTCAGCTAAAATCTCATTCTTCTGGCGGTGAAGTTAGTCTTAGGTAGCCGGCTTGCTTTACTTCCCGTGATGGTCTGCAACATCCATCACGGGCTTCATAGTTTCATAAAGAAGGTGATGGACCATGGAGGTTCCAGGGATTTCAACTGGGTCGAGCTGACCAACCATTATTTAATGGGCTGGTTGTTATTATATTGTCTTCTCCTGATGCCCCTGGGTTGGAGGGGAATACGACGGACGAAGATGCCTTCATCCGTCGTTATGGTGGGATGCCCTGGGTCTTTACTGAGGTTCCCCCTTGCCAGCGTGCACTTGCCTTCTTGGATAATTATTTCTTCTTCGTCTCGGTTCCTAAGTTCACGGAAGATGAGATAAACAAAGAGTAGAATGACAGTGGGCTGGCAGCCAGGCCTTATCGTCGAGGTCTTTCACTGGCTTCTTTTCATCCGACATTCCCATCTGGTGTATCGAAACTGGAACCTTATTTTCTTAGAACCTTAACTACCGAGTAGGTTTTCTCTCCAGTTCGGATACAACCTGTTTATGCTTGGCAACCTAAGTCCTTGTTTAGGCTTTGAAGGTAGCGTCCTCGATGGTGCTCGAGCCTGGGACTATTATTTTGTGGTTGACACTGGAGTCTTCTTCATGTTGCCTGACATTAGTGCTTCCCAACAAATTCTTTATGAAGCAGCTAATTTCCATGTAGATATTAATGTGCAACCTCCCGACTTTAATCCGGAGACTAGCTTCATTGAGGGCACTAAAATAATGCCCCAAAGCAGCAAGCCCAAGAAATGTTTGGGGAGAGGCAAGGGACGCCCTGCACCCTTGTCTGCCGGTCTTGAGTCAACAACAGAAGAGAAGAATATTCTTGACGACCCACCGCCCCCGGTAACTTCTTCGCTGATGTGCAAGGCCTCTTCGGTAAGGAACCCCGCATCTTATAAGAGACAAAGGCATGAACTGCTCACAGCCATGGGATTGGGTTTGAGGAAGAGGCTTGCCAGTAAGCCTTCTTCGAGAGCTGCGGAAGAAGAGGAAGAGGAGGTAGGGTCCCTTGTACTGGTGGTTTACCAACCAGATCCTCTTCTTGAGGCTAAGGTAGTATCCATAAAATCTCTTAGATTTATTACTGTGTCCTCCCCTTACGATACTATTCTTCCTGGTTTATTTGGGTTTGTACAGAGACCGGTAGCATGAGTGAGAAGACTTCCCCCATGAGTTGCTGCTTTGGGGGTTTCATATAGGTAAGAAGAGACGTCTTCGTCCTCGATCGAGCCTGGCGTTGTTGTTGTAGATCCCGTTGTCGAGGCGGCGAGAGAATCCAGCATGAGCTGGACGTCTGAGGAGCCTAACGCTTCTTTGGCTGACATCTCGGTGGATGATCTGGACACCATGGGGACAACTCTGACTGCCTTAAATGAGCCACAACCCACATTGCCTCCCCTAGGTATGCTGTTTTGCCACTTCTTGAGTGATAAGATTTTTTTGGCTTTAGTTCTCTATTCTTTGGGTGAAGCTAATCACTGGTTGTTCTGGTTTGACAGGCTCTTCCTCGTCCATCCAAATGTTCAATATGACAGTTGAAGAGGGTATAGCAAAAGAGGAGGAGCAGGGACTCGTTAGGACGAAGCCTGTGTCAGTCCCACGTTCCTCCGCAGCTAGGGAACCTTCTGAAGGGCCTTCCTTTATGGCAGGCACCGAGTTGACCCTGATGCTGGTGTATCAGATGTGATGCTGCTCTGCCATCTTCTTAAGTTATTATTGGGCAATCGGATGCTGGCGCACCTTCGGGTGTGGAAGCTACGAGGCTTCCTGAGTTGCCTGCTCTTGGTCCTTCTAAAACAGTGGCAACTGAGCCGCCTTCCCAGGCTACCGTTGGGCAATCTGAAGCTGGCAAGTATTTGGATGCTAAAGCTGCAAGGCTTTCTGAGAGTCCTGTTCCTGTTCCTGATGCCTCGTCGATCGCCATTACAGGCTTCCTAGCGTCCAAACATTTCTTGTGACTATGAAGGACTTGGTTGCAAGCAAAGCAACTAGTCGCTCCTCGGCTGCAACTTTGCCTCCTGGACCACCAAACACTATTGTATCGGCTACTGCGCCTATGGCAACTTCTTCCATCCCATCTCCTTTAACTCTGGCTACCCTTGAGGAGATTAACGAAAATGTGCAAATTTATACAAAGCTTTTATATGTTTCTGAAATAAAGGGTTCAGAGCGTGATGGAGCGAAACAAGTCTTTTGTCTAGGCTAAGCACTTTGTCGTAGGCCAAATTGATATGTTGAAGACTTTTCCTGGTTTTGAATAGACGGCTGATCTACTGGGCCAAAAGTTGATCGAAGTGGAGCATTGCCTGAGCGAACTACAACATACACAAGGAGCGGATATAGGGAGATTGGTATCCCATGAGTATGATCAACTTCTAGAGGCCATAGAGACGGAGAAGACCTTTTATGCATCATAAAAGGAAGGCTTGAAGCTTGACCTCCAGAGTTTAAAACAGGATCGCGATAGGCTGAATGGCCTCGGGGAGGATTGCCTTACAAGACAGAAAATCCTGACCCAGGAGGTAGCTACGGTGACTGAGGATATCAGGAAACTCCAGATTGAGCTCTATATACTGGAGAATAGCCTCAGGAAGCCAAACATGAGGGGGAGGCCCTTCGCGCACAGTCAAGCCTAAAGCTTATGGATGCTACTGAAGTTACCTTGCAGAAGCTGGATGACAAGCATAAAGCTTATGTCCGCTTTGAAGATCCTGAGGCTATTACTAGAGAGCCCGAGCCGAGCCAGAGCGCGAGTGGATAAGACTATCGTCCAGCTTCGTAGGTGAATAGAAGAGTTGTGTTTTGATGCATATCATCAGTAATTTTGTCCCACTATATTTCTTTCCCTTTTTGTTTTGCTTGATTTTGATAGAGGCATTAGTGAGCCCTCAATGTAGTTTTGCTCTTTGCTTCCTTTATGCCAAAGAAATAAAAGCTTCCCTTTTTGTTGCAGTTATGTGTGAACCTTGGATATTTTATTAGAGGTAATATCGTAGTTGTTAATGATATTCCACTAGAGGATTTTTGGTGGACCTATTATTTATTGCGCACTTGAGTGCAAATAATAAGTTCGCAACGAAATCCTGTCAGTGGTGATATGGACGTGATAGATTTTATGGACATATCATCTCTGGCATACTTAAATTTAAGCACGAATGACAAGTTGGGATGACAACCAATACCAGAGGTATTATGCACGTGATAGTCGATGGTCAAAACATGAGGGTTTGCTCAGAGGTAATGTAGACATGACAAACTCTAGTGGGAATAATGTTAGGACTATAGTTCAGAGGTGGTATGGACGTGAACTAGTGCCCAAGGGAACTAACTGAGGAGTAGTTTACTGAGCGCTACTTCACTAGAGAGCTTTTGGAGACTAGGGAGCTTTTGAGGATCCATTATCTGTTGTGTATTCAAGACTCCTGAATACAAAGAATAGTTTTTACAGTATGTTATGGGGGGAAGATCATGCTGTACATACACACTTGCTGGGGATAAAAAAGGGAAATGCACACGCTGTATATCTTAATTGTCTTGCTAGGGATAGGGAGAGTACAAGTCTAGTTTAGACATAGTACTTTTTGACAACTTGCCATTGATCGGCATCATGAGCAAGTTCCCATTAGATTTTGCAAGCTGATATGCGCCTTTGGAATATACTGATTCCATAATGAAAAGGCCTTCCCATTTGGCTTGGAATTTTCTGTCCGTCTTATGTGTCACAACCATCGGTCTTCTTACTGTTAAGACGAGGTCACCCACTTGGAACGTTATTTCCTTAACTTGTTTATTAAAAGCTCCTGAGAGGCGTGCTTGGTACAACTCAATGCACTGTTGAGCTAAGAGACACTTCTCATCGAGTGCTTCCAACTCTTGTAGCTATCGGCAATAATTATCTTCAACTGTCAACTGGTTGGAGAGGGCCACCCGAAATGAGAGAATTTGGATCTCTAGAGAGAGCATGACCTCACTTTCATAGACTAGGGAGAATGGCGTTATGACAGTCAATGTTTGGACCATTGTGCGATAGGCCCAGATACATTCGCCTAGCTTCTCATTCCAATCGTATTTATTGGATGACACAAACTACTTGAGTAGATTTATGATGGTCTTATTGAATGCTTCTACTAGTCCATTCATTACTGGGTCATAGTCAGTCGAAGCTACATTCTGAATTCGGGTTTTATCACAAAACTGGTAGAAAGCGTGACTTACAAATTGTGGACCATTGTCGTGGATAATCCTCCAAGGCATCCCAAATTAGTATAAAACGTGATGTTTGATGAAGCTGATTATGTTTGACATTTTTACTTCAGCAAGTGATATAGCTTTCACCCACTTAGAGAAGTAGTCGGTTATGGCGAAAATAAACCGGTGCCCTTTAGATGATGGTGTGCTAATCGACCCAATGATGTCCATTCCCCATGCTTGAAACTGTCAAGACGCTACCGTTGGGTGCAGGAATTTTGAGGGCTGGTGGATAAAGTCTGCATGGATATGGTACATCCTGCACTTTCTTGCATAGTCGACGACATTTGCTACCATTGTCGGCCAATAATAACCCATACGCCGAAGATGATCATGTAGCTTTGGACCGGGTTGATAAGTACTACAAACACCATTATGAGCTTCACGGAGTGCCTGCTTTGCTTCTCCACTTGATAAATATCACAGCAAAAGCCCGTCATAGGAATGACGATACAATATTTTGGTAGCCGTATCATAATAGAACCTGATGGAACATCTTCTGATGGAAGTAGCTTCCTTCGGGTCCTCGGGAAAATTTTTATAGACTGTGTAGTCTATGAAAGGGACTCTCCAGTCTTGGATGCTGATGTATATCTCCACCGAATAGCTCAGACACATGCATAGGTTATTTTTTTGTCAGACCCATTCTTGGCCGACCACTGTGATCAATTGATAAATTTTGACCGGGACTGCCAAGGAGGCTGCGAGGCCGACAAGAGCGTCAGTCTCGATGTTTTATAGTTGGGGCACGTGCTCTATGAAGAACCCATCGAAGGTAGAGATTATACTAAGTGCGGCTTGATGGTAAGTAATTAAATCCTCGTACTGGACTTCTTACTCGCTGCGGACCTGACTGACTATCAGTTTGAAGTCATCGTAGGCCTCTAAGTAGTCAACTCCCACTTGCTTAGCAAGTTAGAGCCCAATAATGAGAGTATTATACTATGATATATTGTTGGAACACGACTCTATGAGAGAGTAAGCGCGGTGGATAACCAGGTCATCGGAGGAAATCAACACTACCCCGACTCTAGCGACGATATCGCCTTTAGGCCTTGTTCTTGAAGCACCATTAAAGAACACCGGCCAAATGGCCTCTCCTATCGTCATGTTGGAGTCCAACACTTCATCTGGGATATCATCATAAATCTTCAAGATTTTTGGCACCGGATGAGCTGCCAGGAAGTCAGCCAACGCCTGGCCCTTGACCGCCTTATATGGAACAAACACCATGTCGTACGATAAAAATAATATGGCTCATGTGGCCAAGCGAGAATTAAGTACCCAAGGCTTAGTCATGAGGACCCTAAGAGGATTAACTTGCGAGATTACATAGATTATTTTCCCATCCACGTAATGCCGGATCTTTTGGATAGCAAAGACCAGAGCGAGGCACTCCTTCTGAACGGGGTTGTACCTATTCTTTACGCTGACCATCATTCTACTAAGATAATAAATGGCATGCTCATGACCAGTATCACCCTTTTGGGCTAGTAGAGCACTGAGAGAGTGATCCATCATACGCACATAAAGCAGCCACCAATACTGGGAGTACGTAAGATACTTCTTGATCGAACAATCGCTGACATTCTTCGATTCATACAAAGGAGACTCATTTCTTCATAAGATGAGTAAAGGATTGGCATTGCCCAGAGGGGTTGGCTATGAACCTCCTAATATATGCCAACCTTCCTTGCAGACCACGAAGCTCTTGAAGGTTCTTTGGAGGGTGCATATCGAAGATAGCCTTGGTCTTCTCAGGGTCTATATGGATACACTCTGAAGTTATGATAAAATCCAAAAAATTCTACTGGAGACTCCCAAAAAGGACTTAGTGGAGTTTATCTTTAGCTGGTGCGCTCGTATTAGGTCGAACACCATCTTCAGGTCTTGGAGGTGGTCAATTTGAATACGACTTTTGACAGTGATGTCATCAATATAACACTCGACTGTCTTGTGTAGATGTTCACGGAAGATGGTGCTCATGGCTTGCTGGTATGTCGCACCCGTATTCTTCTAACCAAAAGGCATAACGGTGTAACAATATACCCTATCGGTGTTCGGAACGACGCGTGCTTCTCGTTATTTGGAAATATCTTGATCTGATTGTAGCCCGAGAATCCATCCATGAAGGATATACGCTCGAAGACACAAGTGTTGTCGATCATTACATTTGTAATTGGAAGAGAAAACTCATCCTTTGGATATGTTGTATTTAGATCCCGAAAGTCTATGCAGACTCGGATCTTACCGTTCTTCTCGACGACCGACACGATATTAGCTACCTAATCCGGATGCTGCTCCTCTCCGATAAAGTCACTTGCTATCAGTTTGTTTACTTCAGATTCGATGGCATTCATGATATCCGGATGGAACCGTCATTGTTGTTTCTTTACTAGCTTAGCATTTGGCAAGATGTTGAGTTTATGCACCGCGATCTGGGCGAGCTATTACCTTGACACCAAAGAAGAGTTTGACCTAATGATTTACTTTTTCCTAGTTTATCTTGATTTGACAACAAAGGCTCCCTGCTCCATGGAGATAACTCTCTGACGAACACTCTTAAGTCAATTGGCTAGAAGCTTTGCGAGGATTTTATAAGATACATTGCACAGGTGTATAGCGGGTCAGAACTCCTGAGAGTTCTGAGGCCACTCATGTTATATCTTCATAGCTCCAGGAAAAGACGTCGATGTATTCCTTTATGGGATGTTACATGGATTCACACTCTTCGCCAGATAGACTCTTACTAATAAAGATGGGTCTAGGAGAGGATTCATCATCCAAATTGACTTGTACTATTTCGTCTTCAGGGGGAGGGGTTCTCGTTATTCAAAATATAGCTACCATTGTGAGTCTAGGCGTTGGGGCCATGGTTCTTTTTCAAAGAGTTCAGGTGGCTGGTTGTCATTTTGATCTGGATGAGAGGACACTATGTTGATAGACAGTATTCGTCTGAGCATATCTCCAATACTTATGTCGGAGTCCCAAGCGGAGGATTCCAAAGAGTGAGAATGTAATTCATCTTCCTTTTCTGAATCTTCAGGAGTTGATGGTGGTGTGATGTACCACATGCCATGACGAATTCGCTGGTAGTAGGCCTCGGACTTTCCTGCAGGGCGAGGAGACGCAGAGGCAGACGTCGACCTTTGCCATAATTTAGGCCTTTGTCTCTCTTTAAGTCATAGCCTATGTTCTGGATGATGCGCTTGGCTTGTGAGCTGTAGCGGTATAATTGCATCTTACCGCTATCATGTGGTGGTTCTTTTATGGTGAATTCTCGGCGACGCTCTACCTTTTCGAAGATGATGGGTTTGTCACCCTCCTTGTGGCCGGCACTATAAAGTAGGTATCTTGACTTAGGAGAATTTGGTTCACTGCATATGTGGTAGTTACTTGTGTGTGCAGTTGTAACCCTAAACCATATTCTAAGAAATACATCGTACTCAAATGTGTAATATTATAGTAGTTCAAAGATAGCCCTTTATTGATAAAGTATGGTATCTTGTCTATGGGGATTACATCATCTAGAGAAGGGACGTCAGCATGAGTAGCAACATATTCTCCCAGTTCGTCTTTCCTGAGATCTTCCTCAAGTATGAGTGATGACTTTAGAGGCCTCTTGCGAAGCTTTACGACAAGGGGTTCAGAAGCAGTAACGGGTACTGGATCCTTTTTTGGTGGTCTACTCGAACTCTGCAGGCAAACAACATGAGTTTATGGTACCTTTTTGTGAAGTTTTACCATGAGGGGAGGGGCCGTGTTAGGGGCATATCCTTTGAGACGGACCCTCAAGGGTTCATCCGGCGTTGCACCAGCTTCTTCTTCATCATCGACGTATTTGCCTTGGTAGACTTGTTTATACAAGATTGAGTCAGAGTAATATGCTTTGACTCCCTTGAACGGATCCACATCAGCAAACTCTATCTTGACGATGCTGTGATCGTCAACATACTTCAGGCATTGGTGTAGAGTTGATGGCACAATCATGTACTCGTGTATCCACGGATGCCCTAATAAGACGATGTTGGATACATCTATGTCTATGACGTAGCAAGTGACCTCTGTTTGTAAGTCACCGATATAACATTTCAGGAAAATCTTTTCCAGAGGGTAGCTTCTTCCGGTATTGAAGCCACAGATGGTAGTGTTAGTTGTTGCCAGCCGATGCATTATGATTTCCATGGTCTGAAGTAGGCTCCATGGAATGATGCTGAGATGTCACAACCCGCACCCGAAATGAGGGCACGAGTACATGAACAATGCCCAGCCTACACCACGATATCGGTGGTAGAACATTATTCTAGGTCAATAATCATATCTAAACATCTTATATCATATATATATAAAGTACATGTCTTGTCATCTCAACTCCAAAAGGAGAAAAAATATGATATATGATAATAAAATAAATACTCAATCACACTATTAAACTAGAGGAAGAAATAATACGATATAGAATAAAAGAAAGAAGTACAAGAGTCACAAATATAAGTCCAAGTCTAACATCTGGTCATAACACAATAGTCTCTAAAATAATAATACATGCCAAGGCTCTAAGAGTCAATACAATGCCATAAATATAATGCCACAAATAAAACTAAGTCTCCTCGATGAATAATGCTACATCCTCCTGGACTAAGGGTGCTATCTCCCCAGCTGGCTCATCATCTTTTGGCCCATAGTAGGTGGGACACATCTCTTCTAACCAATCATCTGAAAAATTATATCCAATCAGGATTGGAGCAAAGTACAAAACTCTAAAAGCAGTTTCAAATACATGGTAGAGCATATATGACAAATAATAGAAAAGAATACAAGATGTACATGTAACTAAAAAATAAAAATATACTAGAATAGGCATACAAAGTACTGGAAAGGAAAGTACATGCAATATGAAATAAGCTGCAAGTAATGGAAACAGATAACACTATCTACGTGCCTTAGAGTATAAGTTCATTATGTGATCGGCTTGGGTTGAATATGTGGTAAATATGGTAACTCGATTATACGTGGGGTGTATAATCGATATATACATGAGGCAAATAGGATTTGATCACATAACCAACTTCTACTTTCCCCCAACTAATACTCATGGATCCGATCATGACATATTACAAACACGAGTAATATGGGCACACTGTACACGAGACAGTGTGTAAACACCAAGTACATGATAATTAACACCCGATGCAAATGATGAAATAAATGTGAAGGAGTACCCGCTGAATGCGGTAAGGGGATAACATCTCCTGACATGATCCATATAGTACAAGTCCGTGTAACTACTATGTCAGAATCAAGTATACAGTTCTAGAACATGCGATATATCTACTATAATAAAATAAAAACTAACAGAGAGATGTACTCGTCTGTGGTCCTGAGTACTGAATATCAACTATGTCCGTCTTGGTATCTGAAAGACCTAAATATGAAATTCTATGTTAAAATAGTATTTTGGAATCATAAACATGCTAAACTAGTTTGAAACTAGGTCTCTAGGTCAACAATATGTCAAACTAAGTCAAACTTGGTCAAACTAGCTATTTCTAGATCGAGTGAGTCTATATCTAGGTTATTGATTTGATATCTATTTGATACAAGTCATACTAGTCCCAACTAGGTATTAAGATACCCTATATTATCAATATCTAAACATACCTTATATTAGTTACTTGCACTAGATAATATCTATACATACATACATATTAGTTACTTGCACTAGATAATATCTATACATACATACATACATACATACATACATACATACATACATACATATATTAATCATGTATAACTATTATTCATATACTAATTAGTAATACTAGGTAATGAGGATACAATATTATGTACATGTATACCCTTAAACTAGATTACCTACTAATACCTTAGTAACAATATCAACTACCCTCAAAATCTAGATAGTATATAGTCATAATAATACTAATACTAATACCCATATCAACCTATATGTATATATTTATACCTTAATTACCTATACAAACACAGGTACCCATCTTGTATGTTAGATACTCAAGTATCACACTAAAATCCCCATTCATCTCACTTCTCACTGCTACCAGGTCTGACCTGAGCAAAGATGCAATTTTATCAACTGCTAACCCAATCTCCTTCCCAAAAGTCTACTGCCTGCAGGCCACCCATACCCTTGCACAACAACTGATGTGTACTAATGTGCACTTCACAACCCAGGTCTGATGCACAGCAACACCCTACCCTTGCTTCATAATCCAAGACACATCAGTATAACAATAACAAAACCCACAACCCCAACACCAGATCTGCATAAGCTTCACTTGCACACATGGTTTGACACACAAGTGCACACCTCATCTGATACACTCCAATGCCTACACTTTAACACCCAGTGTATCATGATCAAAACAACACCCTCATTATAACTCACTCCAATGTGTCCTACACTCATAACTTCCCTCATAACTGCTAACACCCTTCCTATACTTCATACACCACACTTTACCTTACCAAGGACACTATAATATACCAAACACTAAAATACAGTTTCCCCCTATGCTAAATTGGAACCCTTTACTGCTGTAAAATCTGCAAAAATCAAGCTACTGCTTGTTACAGACACAACAAGCTCAAGCTATAGGACTGTTGCCTAATTTCTAATTGCTGCTGCAACTACAACTACTCTGATACTCTCGAGTATCAGAGATGCTCAAGCTCCCCCTCACTTCCTTGCACACATACATAATCACACTTAGCCATTAACCCCCTACACCACTGTCAACACCTCACCAACAGTCTACACTTTGTTTCCCCATCAACACACACACAACCATATATATATATATATATATATATATATATATATATATAGCACACACACACAATATAAGCATTAGACCAAACACTTGGCATGCTACCTATGATACTTTACGATACGTGCCCAATTGGAATGCCAAAATCCCCAATCCTCTATATTACCATACGTACATATCATAAACATCATAATACCGCTAAAAGAACTTGCAACAGAGAAAATTAAAAGGCATTAACACAAATCACCCAAAAATGAGTTACGTATCACACTGTATCATAAAATACCATGATACGGGCTACTCGTATCCATTTATGGACACGTACCTAGTCCCACAATCCTGATCTAAGTCTAAATAGATCTAATTTGGTCTCATGACACACAATTGATGTGTCAATCTCATAATCTCCCCTATTTGGACACAAATACCATGTAACTTCCACAATACAAGTTATATGGGCCTAATTCTTGATCCTATAGATAGCCTTAAACCAAATGGTGATCCCTAATGGTTAAATGCTTGAATTAGTGCCTAATTTAAGGGTTGGATTCATAATTTATCTACTAGGAGATAGATTCCCAATAAAATGTTCAATAAACACTATTATGACACGATCTCCTTGTCAATTCCTCTTTCTTCAAGTGCTTCTTGAAATCCAAGCACCAATGATCCTTAATTGATGGAAATAAGGGAAAACTGAGATAAATTGGTGGAGGGATGAAGTGAATTGGGGATCTAAAAAATTAGGGATCTAAAATGAATGGAGAGAATGATAAAAAGAGAGAGAAAGATCCCTTAAGTGGCCAGCCCCCTCCTTTTCCCTCCTCCAAGCAACAACCAAAGACCATTATACCCCTACATGCTAATTATGAGGAATAATTAAGAAGGGCTATTTTGGGAAGTCTCTAAACTAATGCCAATTAAGCTAATTCTCCTAGTTAACTAGAGGGAATAGGTCTATTAGGCCTTGTACATGTTGGCTCAATTGTTGACATGACAAGTCTAATTGGCTTCACTAATGTCAAGTCTAAATAATATGCTACCTGCTAACTATAAATAAATAATACAAGCATAATTTAAATAAATAGCACACTATAATTAAATATTAATTCACCAAATATAAAACTATCAAAATGACTAAAATACTCTCATTTAGAAATATGGTAGTGATAAGTCTACCCTCCTTAGAATTTTTTTTCTCGAAATTTAAGGAAGGACTTAGCACTACAACAACCAATCATAGCAAGCAAGAAATTTTTTACCTCATGACTCAAAAAGATAAGAGTATCGCTCGCGCATCTCGGCTTCCCTCCCCTAGGTAGACTCTCTTGGAGAGTGATACCTCTACGCGATGCGTACCAAGGAAATCGTCTGATTCTGCATCACCTTCTCCTTGTGATCCATAATCTCCACTGGCTACTTTGGATAACTATAGTCGGACCCACCTCGATCTCCGAGTGATCTAATACATGGCTAGGATCTGTCATGTATCGTCTCAGCTGTGACACGTAGAACACATTGTGCACTCCCTCTAGTGTAGGCGACAAGTCTAATCTATAGGCCACTGCACCGACCCTCTCAAGAACATCGAAGGGTCCCATAGGCTAAGCTTTCTGCCTCCAGAAAAGGAAATCGTGTCCCGTGTTAGGAAAATTCGCAAGAACACCAGATCTCCAACCTAGCATAAAATATAGCCTTGGCACTCTATCTAAAATAAGAAAAATATAAGCAATACAATAAAACCTATACCTCAAACTCCAAGGGTCTCTAGTGGCTGTCGGCCCAATGCCGCTGTCTCTCTCGCGCCATCCGAAGTCTATCTTTAATAAGCTTCACCTTTTTAGCTGCATCCACGACCATCTCTGTCCCAACAAGGCCCTCTCACTAATATCATCCCAAGATAATGGAGTACGATATCTCCGTCAATAAAATACCTCAAATGGGGACATCTCAATGTTGGCCTGGTAACTATTATTGTAAGCAAACTTTACCAGGTAAAGATGATCCTTCCAAGACCCTTTGAAATCCAAAACACAAGTGCGAAGCATATCCTCTAGAGTCTGAATAGTCCTCTCCAACTGTCCGTCTGTCTGGGGGTGATATACGGTACTAAACTTGAGCTGGGTGCCCAAGCTAGCCTGCAAACTCCTCCAAAAGTGGCATATTAAGTGACTATCCCGATCCGAGATAATGCTCACAGGAACTTCATGCAATCTGACTATATGCCGCACATACATCTCCGCGAGCTTCTCCGTAGATGTACCTACTTTGAATGGCAAGAAGTGGGCCAATTTGGTCAACCTGTCTACGATGACCCAAATTACGTCTTTACCTCCTGGAGAATGCGGAAGCCCAGAAACAAAATCTATCACTATTTGCTCCCATTTTTACTCTGAAATGGGTAAAGGCTGAAGCAATCCACCTGGCCTTTGTCTCTTCTCCTTTACCTACTGGCATACTAGACATCTTGATATGAAGCGTGCCACCTTCCGCTTCATACCATACTACCAAACATGCTCTCTCATGTCTCTATACATCTTGTTGGCACCTGGATGCACAGAGTACTGAGATTGATGCGCCTCTTAAAGAACTCCTCGCGCAACGCTCTACTCGACACACACAATCTGGTACTATACCACAATGATCCATCCTCGACAATAGTAAAATCCTCTGCCAATCCCATCTGAACTTGCGCTCTGATATTCCTCAAAGACTCATCTTCAAACTGTACAGCTCTGATTTGGTCCATCAACTCTGACTGTATCTGTAGACCCTACATCTATGCCATAACTCCAGAAACTAGCACCTCAATACCCAAGCTATCAAGATCGGTTAATAAGTGTCTGTCCCTCGTCAAGTTTATAGCCACTGGATACTTGCTCAAGGCATCATCGACTATGTTGACCTTCCCTAGATGGTACTGCAAGGATATGTCAAAATCCTTTATCAACTCCAACCACTGCCTCTGCCTCATGATCAGCTTCTTCTGTGTAAACATATACTTCAAGTTCTTGTAGTCTGTGAAGATGTTTACACGCTCTCCACACAAGTAGTGCTTCCATAGCTTTAGAGAAAAAATGACCGCTGCCAACTCCAAATCGTGGGTAGCATAATTCTTCTCATGAGGGCATAATTGTCTGGATGCATAGGCAATCACCTTTCCGTTCTACTGTAACACACAATCCAAACCCTTACCCGAAGTATCGCTATAGATGGTACATCCTGTAACGACCCTTTCCGTTCATGTGGACAACATATTCAAACGGCGCAAGTGTAACGACCTGAACCACTTTGCTCAGCGAAAATACTTGTTTGAGGCAAAGGATTTTCAGACTTGGCCTTTCAGGAGTTCAGACTTAGACTTTCAAAGGCTCGCTCAGAATATCGCTCGACCGAGGCAAATTATCGCTAAGGTGGGTAGCTATGATGAACTTGTCTTTGCTTAGCTAGCATACTTAAAATATGGTCGATACATGCTAGTCGCTAGGTGAATCACCCCTTGTATGCTAATAAAATACAACACACCTAGCTAAGGGAATAATCCCATCTTGTATTGCTTGTGTTAGAACATGGAAATAAAACTTGGCTTATAACGTGGACCCTCGCATGCTACCTTTGCTTCGTGCAAGTAGACCCCACTATGCCTCGAGTAGATCATTATATAGTCACCGTAGTGTACTGCTCACTCGTTTAAACTGCTCATCCCCTAGATTATGTCGCTAGGTATGGCCCTGTACGATTGCACTCCTCGCGCTACCCCTTAGACCGTGCCAACATAATGCTTATGTTTCATATAAAATGCATGCTTGCTTGCTTATATTGTAGTTACTACTCGTTGCCTCATTTTAATGCTTTCTATATAAATTTATTCTACACTCAAGTAAACACTATATTGTCTTGCATTCATCCAATTCACCAGAAGACTATCTAATAGTCGTTCTGTGCAAGTATAAACCTGAAAGTATTCAGGACCGTTAGGTCGCCAAGGCAATTACCGAACCAGGGTATTGCATCATGTCAAGTAAAGCAATAATCACAACCCATGGAGTAAGACTCATTCAGGTATTCAGATCCTTGGTAGTGTCTCTCGAGCGGGCAACATGGTGTATGCGCCCTTATTGCTACACACATCTTTGCCCAAGAGGCTACGCATCATCCAATGGCTAAGCAAATCAAGAATTAACATGTCATGTCATAAATTTCATAAATCTGAAAATCCAAGACTAGCATGGTCGTGGATAACTCGTGCACGAGGTATCATGGATTTCTCGGACAATCGTCGGGACACCGGGATTGTGCCAGCCTGGGAGAAATCATATGGGGGCTCCTCGAGATTTGGCGGGATGGTGTCCGTGCCTCGAGTTTTTAGCGTTATACCATCACCGTCAAAAGAGTCCGGGTCTCTCATGTTCTGGCAGGATGGTGCGTGCCTCGAGTTTTTAGCGCTATACCCATCTCCATCAAGAGACTCGTCCAAATGGCTTATAGCACTAGCGACCCTCTTGTTCATATAGATAAGTCAACCTCGCTTAGCGACAATCTGTGTGCGAGTCATTGCACCGCCTCCAGTAATCTGAAATACCTGAACAATTTTGAGTATAAGACATCTAGACATAATTTGAACAACCTGAGCAATCCATTGAAACACACCCGAGTATCCGTGTAACTCATGCACCTAAAATAGAACCTCGCTTACGACACTCATGTTTGCTTATGCTATTGCCCCTGGATTTAATTATATATGCTCATGCTTGGTTTAACTTGGTTTGTCTTGGACAAGGAAGGATAAATGGTAAGTTGGTAAGTCTTCTAGTGTTACTCTTATATCCCATGGTGCACTGCCGTACGAGTTAGGCTTTTCACTATGCCATAAAACTGATCCTAAGGCAAGACTAGAAAGATAACTTAATAGATGGTGCACGAAACCTGTATAACATGTTTGGATTTATCGAGTGGGTGAGAAGCCTCCCCACCGGTGCATTCACATCCAGATAGAAAAGATCATCCCGTGGGAGCGCTAGCTCAGTGATTCGCGCCTAGTGGGGACGACTGATTACCTGCGGGAGATCGGGGCATGACATATTAGTGTCAGAACATGGCTTTACGCCTTTGGACTTCTTATCATTTTCTCAGTTTCAAAAGCTCATATATGTGTTATGTACATATGTTCTCTCTCAATGTCCCAACAAAATATTTTATATAATGAGTCTAAATAATTTTAAAAGTGCATGTGAATGATATGATTGCTTGTACAAAATTATGATGCGAAGGCCTTTGTGCCGACCTGTGTTAGACTTCATGGGAATAGACTCGTGCTAGAATTTACAAGTTATGTGTGGACCCGAATAACCCATCTGGTTAGTGTGAACGATAGAATATCGTTCAGACGGTTAGCTATGCACACAGCCTTTCGGCTAAGTTGTGTAGAGTAACGTGTGCCAAGACCCATGGTGCGAGCTAGTTTGCATGTGAGATTGGAATATCGTTCAGGAAAAAATAAGTCAGATTAGGAATGACAACCGATAGAAACCTTATCAGTTTATCGCTAAGACGAATATAGAGATCGTGCTTAGATTTTGAGAAATAGCTCAGGCGGTATTTCGTGTCGGTAGATACAAATTAGATATGGTTTACTTGGATGACTATCAACAGAATATATACGAGACTAAGATTTATCTAGACGATGCTTAGGTATCGTATTGGAATTCTAAGGAACGACTTGATAAATATGCTAACGAGTGATGAGAACACGATTAAGGATTTGATTGGGTGACTCAATTTTTGAGTGGTGTATAGATCATTTTGGAAATATTCAAACGAATTCATAGGTCTCGTGTGATAGTTGGTTTGAACAATTTAAGAATGTCTTGAACAAATGATAAGGCTTATATCAAGTAGGGATTCAAGGTTATAAAATTAATATCTTGGTCTAGAAAAATTTGGTAGAAACTTGATGGACCGTACTAGCGGTTTCAATTGAATAAAAAGGAATGAACTTGAGTAGAATGACGCTCGAATAGAAGTTAGCCTGAGAATGAAAATTATAGTTCGATAAAAGAGGTAAGCGATAATGGATTTGATCTGGAGTTTGGAAGAACGATCTTGAATCTTGTTCGAAAAGATAATCTTCAAAATCAGTCCTGACCGAGAACGATTATCCTGCGGGAGCGCCGGCGTTGTAATTTTACGTCCGGCGGGGATGATCGAACCCACGGGAACATGTTCGGTGATTATTCTAAACAAACTCGATGAAATAGAATGTATCAAAAGTGGATAGACTTTGGCTTGAGTATTTGAACTTAGTTGTTTGAGGAATGCTAGAAGTAGACTATGTAATTATCAAACGATAACATTGAAGTTGGATAATTTTTTTAAACGAATTATAATCACGGCATGAACGAACATGATTTGAAGGATTATATATGTATATATCTTGGATGGAGAAAAGTGGAATGATAAGATGTCTTGATCATTTCGATGATAACCATAATGTTCGACGTTCTTGTCTGGTGCGAACGTAACTCTATGCTCGTACATGCGTCACGTCCGGATTAGGATGATTATCCAGCGGAAGCATTGGCTTAGTTATCTCACTTCCAATGAGGATGATCGAAATTACAGGAGACCTGAGCGTGACAACTGATGGATTATCTTGACTTGTGGTTCAACATGATAAGGCGAGTTTGGGAATGCAAGTGAATCAAAAATATTTCAAGGATAAATTAGTCTAAAACATGGAGTAAATCTCGCTTGATGGTTTCGTTAACGGATACATGAATCTTATTGGATGACTTGGAGTTATAATCAAAGATTTAGAACTGAATCATAGCTTAGTGGTCTAGGCTTAAAATAGATATATGGATTCTATCAAAATATGTTTGAAGGAGATAAACTATGCGAATTGCCAGGCTTGTCATACATCTTGAATATATATCATAGATTTTACTGAACGGACTCAAAACTTGTACAAACGAACGTGTTAATGTGAGTAGGATAATCTGTGCTCGATGTTTAGAAATCTGAATAAAACGAGTTTGGGTAGAATATTTCGTACAAATAAATAATGGTTTGACCTTAGGAATCAGGGTGAGCATCGTGCGATAAATTTGCACGATAAATCGTGTGCTTGAACTTGTACCTATGACCTTGTGAGCTGACCTAGTAATTAGGCAGACAACCCTATACAGAGTAAAAGAACTTATGTAACTGACTTTAAAATATTGTCTGAGCAAGCCATAGAACTGGGGCAGAAGATTTAGAGTTAGAGTTAGAACGGTAAGTTTATGTTATGTTTGACATAAACAGAATGTACGATAGGAGATGGACGCTAGTCGGTTGATCGGATAGATCGTGCTTAATGGTAGTATAATACTTAATATTTGGTTGGAATGGAAATAATTTAGAATTTTTTTGACCCTATTGGAGGTATCATCGTGATTCATAAGACGAGAACCCTTGAGATTTTCGCAAGTAGCTTGTCCGATTTTACTGCCGCTAAGTTTGGTTGAATGCATATGTTTGAGGGACGCCTTGAATGTATACACGATCCAAAACTCAATGATATGTTAAACTCGAGTGCAAAGACTTCGCTATCGCTAAGTTGGTTGACATACATATGTTTAAGGGATGCTTTGAATATATGCACGATCTAGGCTTGCGATATGCTGATCTCAATGCTAGTGCAAGTGAATATGTTAGATTTGTATAAACGAGTATAACGTTTTGATAAGTTTGCCTCAGCCTTAGATCATTATTATTCAAGATGTATCATAATGTACCCCCCATTAAGTGATATGTTTTGTGCTAAAGCGAAAGTAGAGACCGAGTCAGAGCTTGGATTGAATGATAGAGTCATTCAACGAGAGAGACCCAGCATACACGCGACACGATATAAGAAACGAGTAGGAAATTATGTTCGAATAGATCTAGTAGTACCAATTGCCATGCTTGAGATAGATTCAATAGTTACGATATAATAGTTTGCGCTCAGGAAGTCTCGAGAATGAGACTTTTTCTGAGTGATGTATAATGTAACGACCTTTTTCGTTCAAACGGACAGCCGATTCAAATGGAGCAAGTGCAACGACCCGACCTGCTTTGCTCAGCGAGAATACTCGTTTGAGGCAAAGGATTTTTAGACTTGGCCCTTCAGGAGTTCAGACTTAGACTTTCAAAGGCTCGCTCAGAATATCGCTCGACCGAGGCGAATCATCATTAAGGTGGGTGTCTACGATAAACTTATCTTGGCTTAGCCAGCACAATTAAAATATAGACGATACATGCTAGTCACTAGGTGAATCACCCCTTGCATGCTAATAAAGAATATAACGCACCTAGCTAAGAAAATAATCCTATCTTGTATTGCTTGTGTTAGAACATGGAAATAAGACTTGGCTTATAATGTGGACTCTCGCATGCTACCTTTGCTTCGTGCAAGTAGACCCCACTATGCCTCAAGTAGATTGTTATATACTCTCCGTAGTGCACTTCTCACTTATTTACATTGCTCATCCCATAGATTATGTCGCTCGGTATGCCCCTGTACAGTTGCACTCCTCGCACTACCCCTTAGACCGTGCCAACATAAATGCTTATGTTTTATATAAAATACATGCTTGCTTTCTTATATTATAGTTACTACTCATTGCCTCGTTTCAATGCTTGCCACTTGAATTTATGCCACAATCAAGTAAATATATCTTGCCTTGCATTTATCCAATTCACCAGAAGACTATCAAATAGTCGTTCCGTGCAAGTATAAACGTAAAAGTATTCGGGACCGTTAGGTCGCCAAGGCAATTACCGAACCAGGGGATTGTATCATGTCAAGTAAATCAAGAATCACAGCTCATGGAGCAAGACTCATTCAGGTATTCGGATCCTTGGTAGTCTCTTTCGAGCGGGCGAGATGGTGTATGCTCCCTTATTGCTACACCCATCTCCGCCCAAGAGGCTACGCATCATCCAATGGCTAAGTGAATCAAGAATTAACATGTCATGAATCTTGTAAATCTGAAACTCAAGACTTGCATGGTCGTGGATAACTCGTGTACGAGGTATCGTAGATTTTTTGGACGATCGCCGGGGCACCGGGATCGTGCCGGCCTGGGAGAAATCATATGGGGACTTCTCGAGCTTTGGCGGGATGGTGTCTGGCCTCAAGTTTTTAGTGCTACACTATCACCGTCAAAAGAGTCCAGGTCTCTCCTTCTCTGACGGGATGGTGTGCACCTCATATTTTTAACGCTATATCCATCTCCGTCAAGAGACTCATCTAAATGGCTTGTAGCGCCAGCGACCCTCCTGTTCATATAGATAAGTCATCCTCGTATAGCGGCAATCCATGTGCAAGTCATTACATCACCTCCAGTAATCTGAAACTCCTGAATGATTATGAGTATAAGACATCTACACATAATTTGAACAACCTGAGCAATCCATTGTAACACACCCGAGTATCCGTATAACTCGTGCACCCAAATCAGAACCTCGTTCACGACACTCGTGTTTGCTTATGCTATTGCCCCTTAGTTTTATTATATATGCTCGTTCTTGGTTTAACTTGGTTTGCCTTGGACAAGGAAGGACAAATGGTAAGTTGGTAAGTCTTGCCGTGTTACTCTTATATCGTACGTCGTACTACTGCACGAGTTAGGCTTTTTATCATGCCATAAAAATGATCCTAATGCAAGACTAGAAAGATAACTTAATAGATGGTGCACGAATCCTGCATAACATGTTTGGATTTGTCGAGCGGGCGAGAAGCCTCCACACCAGTGCATCCATGTACTGATAACCTATCAAATTTCTTGCAGGGTACGGGAGAACCTCGTTCATTGCGAAAACCCCCTTCGTGCGGGTTAAGGCGTGGAGTTTACTCTAGAGCCTTGGAATATTGCGTTTGGAACTGAAGAACATATACAAGACATAATATTAGAACATCACCTATATATTATTCCATAATTGTAGCCACTTGGCATGCTTTTATCGATTCAGAGAGAGAGAGAGAGAGAGGGCTTGAGCGACTTATAATCTTGGCCTAGCACCGCTTGTAATATTTTTTTAATATCAATAAAATGCTTGGTTTACTTCTATACTTGTGTTATTCAATACTTTCGCTATTGACAACTCTGTGAACTTGTTACCAATCACATGTTCATTCTTATTCTGCTGCACTCGGACTATCTGTGCGATTCTGTGGCTTAGATATTTTACTGCATATTTGGATCATGGCCTTGCACGGGCGCAGCTTGTGCTCGTGCGACATCACGCCTAGATGGGAAAGATTGTCCCATGGGAACGCTGATGCGGTGATTCGCAGCTAGCGAGGACGACCGATTATCTACGGAAGATCGGGGCGCGACAAATCCTCCTGTCTGGCAACGTCAATACTGGAGCTGTAGTCAACCTCTTCTTCAGCTCCTCAAAGGCGGCCTGACACTCCTCTGTCCAAACAAACTCCACATCCTTTCTGGTCAGCCTAGTTATCGTCTCTGCAATCCTGGAGAAGTCCTGAATAAATCTTCGGTAATAGCCTGGCAATCCAAGAAAGCTCCTGATCTCTGTCACTGAACTCGGGGTAGACCATAACTCAACTGCTGATATCTTCTCTGGGTCCACTGAGATCCCGTCTCTTGTAACCACATGACCAAGGAATTCAACCTTGTCAAGGAAGAACTCACACTTTAAAAGCTTGTCATAAAGCTTCTCCTTCCTGAGAGTCTCCAGAACTATCCTCAGGTGCTCCTTATGCTCCTCCGGGGTCTTCGAATACACCAAAATATCATCAATGAATACCAACATAAACTTATCAAGATATTGGTGGAACACCTTATTCATCAGTTCATAAATACTGTCATGACCTGCACCCGGATATTCGGGCACGAGTACGTGGGTACGTCCAGCCTACGCCGCAACATCGGCGGTAGAATATTGTCTGGGTTAACTCTACTATCTAAACATCTCAAATAATATATACATGGTACATGTCAATCATCTCAACTCCAAACAGAGGAATAATATAGTATCTGATAAATGTAAACTATACTCAATCATAATGCAAACTAGGAAAGATAAAGCATGAGATATAATATGGAAAGAAAAGAGTCATAATACACCCACAAGCCTGAAATAATATATACATGCCAATAACCTCAATAAAAGTCCAATACAAGTCTAACAATAATCTAAACCTCTTCAAGCCCTGGTACTAAGTCCTCTTACTCTAAATGAGTATCCTCTAATGGTACACCGTCCTACGGTCCGTAGTACATAGGACACTAGTCTACGAGCCAATCATCTGAAAAATATATCCAATCAGTATTGGAGTGAAGTACATACCTTTGAAAGCAGTTTCAAATACATAATCGAGCATATATAATATATAATAGAAAAGAATACAAGATAACTAAACAACAGAACAAAATAAACTAGAGTGAATAGGTAATGTACTGGAATAAAGAACATACAATAGAACAATTGTAATATAATGGAATAAATGAAATCTAGCTACTGTTCCATGGAATACAAGTTTATTATCTAATCGGTTTAGGTTGAACACGAATACAATATGGTAACTCGATTACATGTATAATATATAATTGACATATACACTAATATACTGGGGCTTGATCACATAACCAACTCCTATTCTCCCATCCCCAACCAATACCAATGGATCCAATCACGACATATTACGAACACAAATATGGACACACTGAACACGAGCAGTGTGTTTACACAAATATGAGCACAGTAAATCAATACCCGATATACACGATGAAATACATATGAAGTAGTACCCGCTGAACACGGTAAGGAAAAACATCTCCTGACAGGATCTATGTAGTACCAGTCCATGAAACCACTACCACTATGTCAGAATCAAGTATACAATTCTAAAACATGATATATATACACTATTATGAAATAAAAACTAACAAAGAATGTAATCGCCTGTGGTCCAGAGCAATGGATGTCAAACAGTGTCCGCACAGGTGTCTCACAACCTATATGGAATTTTACATCAATACAAGGTTTTGAAAGGAATATAAGTTAAACCAGTTCAAATCTAGGTCATTAGGACAAGTCTAAGTCAAAATAGTCATATTAGGCCAAACTAACTATTTCTAGGTTGTACGAGTCCATCTCTAGGTTATTAGGTCCAAACACTACTTATCTAGGCTATACTACTATATTAGGATACTAGAGTATCATAGCTATATAGTATCATAAGATACTCAAGATACTTTATATACTAGCTACCTTATTAGCTAATATTAACTCTATAATATTACCTTGGTTTTGAGTCACCTTGGTATCACTACTTAGCTACCAGTTTGGTATTCAATATCAATACCCCGTGATACCACAACTCTCATTACCTTGGTACTACTCAAGGTAAACTAGAATCAATATTTACCCATTACTAATGTCTATACTAACTACGATATATATATATATATATATATATATATATATATATATATATATATATATATATATATATATATATATATATATATATATACTAATATATGGATACTAACTCCTAACCATCATATATATACTAACCTTACCTTATATAGACTTATAACTGACATCAAGCATTCATTAGATTTATACTAATGATACTAACTCTTAACTAATTATACTAACAATGCACTTGTACTAGCTGAACTAAAAGTTTAACACTGATACATAACTTAACATCTAACAACTAACTAATATACTAACTACTACTAACATGAAACTTAACTAACTAATAATCAATACATACTTAACTGATAGC
The DNA here is from genome assembly GCA_036927795.1 of Iris macrosiphon. Taxonomy (NCBI): domain Eukaryota; kingdom Viridiplantae; phylum Streptophyta; class Magnoliopsida; order Asparagales; family Iridaceae; genus Iris; species Iris macrosiphon. Next base: position 56,804,751 of record JAYESA010000002.1, read on the forward strand.
TGTCCTTGTATCCAAGTTACAAAACATTAACACCAACCTCTGTACCAAAGAACCCGACCCCATACTCTAACTGAATACTAACCAAAGAAATCCCCACAACTACACACTACCTCCTACTAGACACTGATACATACTTCCTACACTCTACATTCACCTGCACATAACTGAGCCCCTTGCCTGTGCACACATGTGCACAGGTCTGCACAACTCGAGCCTCAAGTGGCTCACTGCTAACCAACTAAAATCCCTCTAACTTGCTGTCCAATGCTGCTCTTGCTGTTGTGTTGCACTACTTGATATTGAGATTTTTGCTTATTGCTGCAACTGTTGCTGCTGAAACTGCTTACTGTTGAAACTGCTTGCTGTTGAAACTGCTTGCTGCTGAACTGCTTACTGCTGTAGCTATTGCTGTTAAAACTTCTTGCATGCTGCTATTGCATTTCTTGAGCATGCTGTTGCTTGAGCATGCTTCTGCTACAATTGCATGTTGCTGCTATGCTGCACTGCTATGTGCAGCTACTGAACTATACAAATGCTGCTATGTGAAACATGATCCCCCCATAGCTTGAATGCAACATCCTCAAGTCTGCCACTGCCACTCGACACTCACTCACACACAACTCTCACAAACCTTACACAGTAAACACACACACACACACACACACACACACACACACACACACACACACACACACACACACACACACACACACACATATATATATATATATATATATATATATATTGAGACATTTAAATAAATACCTACAGTGCACCAATAGAATATCTATGATACTCAATTCATTGAGGTGCCAAACTCTTCATTCTCTATAATTGATTATTCCCACAAGTCATATATATATAAAAATACAACTATTTGAAGTTATTACAACATATAATAAAGAGAATTCATGTAAATCACTCAAAATTGGTCCGTATCACACCGTATCATAAAATACCATAATATGGCCTATATGTATCCATTTGTGGATACGTACCTAGTTCCATATCCCTGATCTAAGTCTAATTAGATCTAATTGGTCTCATGACACACAATTAATGGGTAAAATTCATAATTCTCCCAACATACACAAAAATTACCTCATAGAACTCATAATATAAAAGCCAAATAGCCTAGACTTATTCCTATAAGTAGTCCTATGTCATAGGATTATTCCTAATGGTCAAATGCATGATTAAGAAGCTATAATAAAAGAAAAATTTAGGAATTACCAATTAGGAGATGGACTCCTAATAAAAATACAATTGGACACGATCCGGGCTCGATCTCTAGCTCCAAAGCTCATCCTCCTTGTGCTCATTGTTTCTCCAAACTTCAAGGCTCCAAGAGTGATGAATTTGAGAAGAAAATGGTGGTAAATTGTGCAGAAAATCAATGAAGAAAAATTAGAAAATTGGGGATCTAGAATTTGGATCAAAATAAAATGCAAATGAGGATAGAGAGAAGAACCCCCCTCTATAGTGGCTGGCCTATTCCCCCTTCCCTAAGCAATTTCAAATGTCCAAGTTTCCCCCTAAATATTGTATTAAGAGAAATAATTGAGGATGGGTATATTTGAAAGTCTCTAACTAATTGTAATTAAACTAATTCTTCTTAATTTAATGAGTGGAATGACTAATGGGCTTGGGTTCAAGTTGGGCTCACTAATTGTCATGATAAATCCAAATAGGTCCATATGTGACAAGTCTAAATATTGTCTAGTATCTCTCTAACAAACTAACAAATGACACAAGCCTCTAATAACTAATTAATACATGTCCAATAATCATAGCTTAACTTAATTAAATAAAATATAAAATCATCGCAAAAGTATTATATATTATATATTATATTCCTAAAATTAAATACTCATACCAAATTACCAAACTATCCTTAGGAAAAGTGAGGGTGACAAATACCGTCGAGACATTGGTCAACCCAAACGGCATCACCAAGAACTCAAACTGGCCATACCGAGTCCGAAAAGATGTCTTCAAAATATCTTTCTTCTTCATTTTTACTTGGTGGTAACCCGACCCCAAGTCTATCTTCGAAAATACCTTTGCTCCGATAAACTAATCAAAGAGATCATCTTTCTTCGGCAGAGGGTATTTATTCTTGATAGTGAGGTTGTTCAAAGCTCTATAGTCGATACACATGCGTACTAATCCATCATTCTTCGGTACAAATAATACTGGAGTACCCTACGGTGATAAACTGGATCTGATAAAGCCTTTGTTCAGCAACTCATCCACCTACTTCTTCAGTTATGCTAGTTTGCTGTTATTAACCCTATAGATGTGCTCTGATATTGGCTTTGCACCTGGCACTAAATCTATAGAGAACTCAATATCTCGATCTAGCGACAAATCCGACAATTCCATCAGAAAAACTTCCATAAACTCTTTTATCAAAGGATGTGGCGGCTCCTTATCTTCCACCAAAACTCCACAGAAGACTCCCTTACTCTACTCCACTGCTCTTCTGATGAACTCAAACTCTGGCTCTCCTGGCGGTCTAAACAAAACTCTGCCTTCACGAAAATCTATACTAGCATAATGCCTAATCAACCAATCCATCCTGTCACGACCCGCACCCGGAATTTGGGCATGAGTCGTGGGTACGTCCAGCCTACGCCGCAGCATCGGCGGTAGAACGCTGTCTAGGTCACAAATATAGTATATCCTGTCAAAAGTCTCAACTCCGTACGGAGGACAATGATAAATAAATCACAAGTCTATAATATACTCAATCACAGCTATAAGAATAATGGCACGATGAGAATTGAAAAGAGTTCTATTAAACCAACCACAAGAAGTTCAATTCAAAACCTGGGTCTAGATGACCTCACAAAGTCACAAATAAAAATAAATACATCTCAGTCTCAGTCTCAGTCTAAAATAAAAATGCAGAAAAATAATCTAAACATGGGCAGGCAAGTTCTCCTCTAGGATAGGCACCTCCTCTGGGATTTCTGGGGTAAAATCCTCCTCTATTCCTGGACCGTAATGAGTAGGGCAAAAGTCCTCCAGGTTCTCTGAAAATGTTGTTATCCAGTCAGGATTGGAGCGAAGCACAAGCACTAACAGCAGTTTCATTAAATTGACAAAATCTATAAACAGTGTAAGAGATACAAGATGGAAATAAAAGCTGAACATGTGGAGTACTGAAGAAATGAAATAGACAATAAGCATCTAGCAATGAGCAATAAATAGTGAATGCTAGAACAAGTAAATCTGAATAAAGATAAAACATCTAGCTAAGTGATTGAAATATCAGTTTATTATGTGATCGGCTTGGGACTAGATCAGGCTGGTTATATATGATTAGCTATGATTCTTTTAGGTCAGGCTAACCGCATGGTTAGCTATGGTGCATATAATGGTCAGGCTAATCATATATAACAGCTATGGAGCATATAAGTGGTCAGGCTGCACCCGACGTGAGAAGTGGGGTGAGCTATGGTGCATATAAATGTTTGGATATGATCACATAATCTACTAATAGTTCCCCATCCCCCAGCTAGCACAATGGATTCCAACCACGACTCCTCGTGATGGGGATCTAGGGTGCTAACCCGTGTATCCATGGTGTCGGAATCAAGTATGTAATACACTACAATTTATAGAAGTAATCAATAATGAAAACTGTCAGAGAATGTACTCGCCTGTGGTCCTGAGCAAGGTATGAGGATCGAGGTCCAAAATGGAAACACAATGACCTATTTATGGAAATTCAATGTTAATTAATGAATTAAAAGAATAACATGCTTAACAAATTAAAAACGAGGTTTCTAGGTCATGGATCAGTCTATACTAGGTTGATTCTAAGGTTTACTAGTCAAAACTAGGTTTTCTGGTCAATCTAGTCATTACTAGACTTATACTAACTAATACTTAGTTAATAAGGCAACACTAGGTGCAACTAATATGTATAACTCATATATACATATTGGTATCAAGTATACAACTTAATTATGTGAACCTTACTTAACTATAAACTAATACTTAACTTAACTGATGCTAACTTCTAACTCATACACATACTGACACTCAATACCACATAGGTACTCACAACTAAACTGCTACCCCAGCATATTGCCCACACACACTGCTCTGTTTATACAGGTAATGCACTTCCCCCTCTAGCTACTGACAGAACTCTAAATTTACCCAATGTAGTAGCTGTACAGTTTACCCAAATACATAGGCCTACCCTTCTCACACAGGTAATTTACTCTTAGCCCTCAACTCACTGAACTACTCACAACACATATAGGAATTCACTTAGACACTCACACCCAATTTACTGGTACTGCTACACTTTGTATACTACACACACACACACACACACAGTTTTTAAACTGACACAAAACACTCACCTAAGTCTCCTCACTAACAGGACCCCAAAACTGTCTGATACTGCTCTCAGACTTGCACATACCCAAAACTGCTATACTGAACACACATATACCCACAGTTATTAGGATACTCAAAGTATCATCTACCCACACACTGATAACCCCTGTTCTAATACCTACACACACACAACTCAGAACTCCTCACTCAGAGTTACACACAGTTTTTGCCCAACTGGAACCTCACTGCTGATACATTACAATGCTGATACACAGGCATTGGGACACAGCATTCTGTCCTACTGCACACTAGGATCCTCTGTTCACACACACATACAAACTGAATTTACTGATATCAAAATCCTATTTACTGATACACATCAATCTGACTGATACACACGCTCAAACAGGTTTTACACTGCACACAGGCACCCTAAACTGGCAGTATACACACACACACACCTGATGTTCCCTTATTTACTGAGAACACACACACAGAAAATGGGAGATAACCTGGGCACACACACACTGTTGCACATAGCACAGCAATCAACCCCTCCCCCATCTCACTGATACTTAAACACACAGACATCACATACACAGTTTACACTGCTAAGACTCAATTCTACACACAGGTTTTACTGACCTGCCCATCCTTCTACCATATGGACTGCACACAGGTATCAATTTCTGCACACAGACAAGTCAAAGACAAATCAGTGGGCACTCACAATGAAAAGGACTAGTAATGTTGTTCATAGATCCATTGACCTTGCCCTAGAAAGTAATAAATTACTTCCTCAATGTGCCCAGATACAATTAAGATAATAAGGGAAGACATGACAACTCTTGCTCCTAAAATCATAATAGTAAAGCAATCGGTTCAATTTAGATATGAAAAATATATATAGCATTTGCCATCAAAATAGTGATTGCTAAAGTGCTTTATAGTCTCACACAGACAATGAACCTTTATGCACAGAATACCCAAATCACTACACTGTAATCCCCAATGCACAGAATTCTGCACCTACACAGTAACCCTCTCTCAAACCCGACTGCACCTATCCTCTTCCCTAGCACAGTCTGTACATACCCGACTGCATCCCAGAATTTCTCCATCGATGTACACACAACACACAACCTATTAGCAACACAAATACATACATGTATATAGTTCATATATCAATTATGCAGAAATTGAATAAGCTAGATAGGTAAGTTCCTACTAGATATTTCATCGAACACCAGAAATGCAGAAAAACAGATCCCACAATATTACTCATGAACCCAAACATAAAACCCTAAAACTCGGGTTCAACCCACTCCCTGTGAGATGAAATCAGCCCACCTTCGAATATCTAGGGTTAGGGTTCTGTTAATTGGGGAAACTATGTTGGTCACCAAAACCTAATCCAAAAACCCTAAAATCGAACTACACACAGATTTGGGGGTTCCTAATGGCCATTATCATCTGTACACAGAAATTAAATGAGTAAAACTAGGGTTTTACCTGCAGGGAAGGTTTCTTCAACGAGGCTCTTCTTCTCCAAGGCTCCCTGACCCACGTTTTTTGCTTCTCTTGCTTTGGAGGAGAAGAAAATGGAACCTAGGGTTAGGGTTTCGAATTTTTGGAGAGGGGAGATGGTTTCTCTTGTGGAGGCTAGGGTTTCTCCTGTCTATCTGAAGGATGGCTTTGTGAGAAGCTTCCTTTATATATAAACCTAGTTCTAGGGTTTCCTTGCACAGCTTTAGGTTTAAACCTTTATGTTAAGTCATGTAGGACCTAATAGACTCAGGTTAAGTCAGTCTAGGGTTTTGAGGGTTCACCCAAAATTTATAATTCTAGGGTTTTGTTAGAGTAGGGTCTACAAATCAGGGTTGACTCACTAGGGTCTGTCCTAATGAGTTCTAGGGTTAGACCTAAAATCAATTATCACTAATAATAATATAATAGTTATAAAACTCAGCAATTAATTTAATTCATAATTATTTAAAATAGCTAAATTACAGAAATACCCTTATATGGAAAAGTGGTAGTGACAAGTCTACCCTCCTAAAAGAAATTTCGTCCTCGAAATTGGACTGAACTACAACAAGGATGAAATCAGAAAGGAAATATACCTCAAGTCTGGAAGAGATAAGGGTATTGCTCGCGCATTTCGTCTTCTCTCTCCCAGGTCGACTCCCCTGGAGAGTGATGTCTCAATGCAACACGAACCAAAGGGATGGTTTGGTTCCGCAATACTTTCTCTCTGCGATCCAAGATCTCCACGGGCTGCTCAGGGTAGCTGAGCGTCGGACCAACCTCAATCTCCGAGTGATCAAGTACGTGACTAGGGTCGGCCACGTACCGTCTCAGCTGCGACACGTGAAACACATTATGCACTCCCTCCAATGCAGGCGGCAAGTCCAGTCTATATGCCACTGCACCTACCCTTGCCAGAATACCGAAGGGTCCGATGTAGCGTGGGCTAAGCTTCCCGCCTCTGCCAAAACGAATCGTTCCACGCATCGGAGAAATCCGTAGGAATACTAGATCGCCAACCTAAAACAAAACAGTCTCAACACACAGTCTAAACAAACAAACAAACACAACCAGAAAACAACAATCTATACCTGAAACTCAAGGGGTCTACGGTGGCTGTCGGCCCAATGCCGCTGTCTGTCCTGCGCCACTCGCAGTCTGTCTCTGATGAGTTTCACCTTTTCTGCTGCATCCACGACCATTTCTGGTCCTAGCAAGGCTCTCTCTCCAACGTCGTCCCACGATAGCGGTGTACGACACCTTCGTCCATAAAGAGCCTCAAATGGTGACATCTCGATGCTGGCCTGGTAACTGTTATTGTAAGCAAACTCTACCAGGTGCAGATGATCCTCCCAAGAACCTCCGAGATCTAAAACGCAAGTGCGTAGCATATCCTCGAGAGTCTGAATAGTCCTTTCCGACTGCCCGTCTGTCTGGGGGTGATACGCGGTACTGAACTTGAGCTGGGTGCCCAAGCTAGCCTGCAGACTCCTCCAGAAGTGGGAAGTGAAACGACTATCCCGATCCGAGACAATGCTCACAGGAACTCCATGAAGCCTAACAATCTGACGCACGTACATCTCTGCGAGCCTCTCTGTCGACGTGCCCACTTTGAAAGGTAAGAAATGGGCTGATTTGGTCAACCTGTCCACGATGACCCAAATCGCGTCCTTCCCTCTTGGAGAATGTGGAAGCCCTGAAACGAAATCCATGGTCACGTGCTCCCATTTCCATTCTGGAATCGGTAAAGGTTGAAGCAAACCTCCTGGCCTCTGTCGGTCTGCCTTTACCTGCTGGCACACTAGACACCGAGATACGAAGCGTGCTACCTCGCGCTTCATTCCATACCACCATACGTGCTCCCTCAAGTCTCGATACATCTTGTTGGCACCGGGATGCATCGAGTACTGAGAGCGGTGTGCCTCCTGTAAAACCTCCTCACGCAGCTCCCCGCTAGGCACACATATCCTCGTGCCGTGCCGTAGAGAACCATCATCTGCGATAGCGAAGTCGTCCGACAATCCCATCTGAACCTGTGCTCTGATACTCCTCAGAGTCTCATCATCGTACTGCGCAGCTCTGATCCTGTCCATCAGTTCGGACTGTATCTGTAATCCCCACATCTGAATCTCAGCACCGGGAACTAACACTTCAATCTCCAAGCTCTCCAAATCAGCCAATAAATGTCTATCTGTCGTCAAGTACATAGCCATCGGATACCTGCTCAAGGCATCGGCGACTACGTTGGCCTTCCCTGGATGGTACTGCAATGAGATATCAAAGTCCTTCATCAACTCTAACCACCTCCTCTGTCTCATGTTCAGCTCCTTCTGTGTGAATACGTACTTCAAGCTCTTGTGGTCTGTGAAGATCTCCACACGCTCTCCGTACAAGTAATGTTTCCACAGCTTTAGAGCGAAGATAACTGCTGCCAACTCTAAGTCGTGGGTGGGATAATTCTTTTCATGAGGGCGTAACTGCCTGGAAGCATAGGCAATTACCTTCCCGTGCTGCTGAAGAACACATCCCAGACCCTTCCCTGAAGCATCACTGTAGATGGTGAAACCACCTGTCCCTGATGGCAATGTCAAAATTAGAGCTGTCGTCAACCTCTTCTTCAGCTCATCAAATGCAGCCTGGCACTCCTCTGTCCACACAAAATCCACGTCCTTCCTAGTCAGTCTGGTCATCGGCGCTGCAATCTTGGAGAAGTCTTGTACAAACCTCCTGTAGTATCCTGCAAGCCCGAGGAAACTCCTGATCTCAGCTACCGAACTGGGGGTAGCCCATGACTCCACTGCCTCGATCTTCTTTGGGTTTACCGAGATTCCGTCACCCGATACCACATGCCCAAGAAATTCGACCTTGTCAAGGAAGAATTCACACTTAGAGAGTTTCCCGTATAGCTTCTCCCTCCTGAGAGTCTCTAAGACCAATCTCAGGTGCTCTTCGTGCTCTTCCGGTGTCTTGGAATACACAAGAATATCGTCGATGAACACCACCACGAACTTGTCAAGGTACTGGTGGAACACCTTGTTCATCAAGTTCATGAATACTGCCGGTGCATTGGTTAAACCAAATGGCATCACCATGAACTCAAACTGGCCATATCTGGTCCGAAAGGCTGTCTTTGGCGTGTCTTCTTTCTTCACCTTCACCTGGTGATAGCCTGACCTCAAATCAATCTTCGAAAACACCCTCGCCCCGCTCAACTGGTCGAAAAGATCATCTATCCTTGGCAGCGGGTACTTGTTCTTGATAGTGATATTGTTCAAAGCTCTATAATCAATGCACATGCGCACCGTGCCGTCCTTCTTCGGTACGAACAATACCGGAGCTCCCCATGGTGATGAACTGGATTTGATAAAACCTTTGTCCTGCAGCTCCTCGACTTGCTTCTTCAGTTCTGCTAGCTCGCTGTTGTTGACTCTATAGACGTGTTGTGAAATGGGCTCCGCTCCTGGAACCAAGTCTATAGAGAATTCAACATCCCTGTCTGGCGGCAAGCCTGGCAACTCCTCTGGAAATACATCCAGGAATTCCGCTATCAGAGGATGTGGCAACTCCTCTTCTACCGTCCTGGCTCCGCAAAATGTGCTCCCTCTCTGTTCCGCTGTTCCTCTGACGACCTCGAACTCCGGCTCTCCTGGTGGTCTAAACAATACTCTGCCTCTATAACAATCTATCGTAGCATGATGCCTACTCAACCAGTCCATTCTGAGTACAATATCGTACCCCGGAAGTGGCATGACAAGTAAGCTCACGCTCAAGTCTCGGCCTCCTACTGACACTCTCCGGTCCTTGCAGTGATCACGGACTAGGATAATACCTCCACCAGTCATGATCTTGCAAGTCCTAGCTAATGGTTCTGTGTCTAAATGATGTCGAAGTGCATATGATACAGACACAAAACTATGGGAAGCGCCAGAGTCGAATAAGGTAAATGCAGGAATACAATCGAGAAGAACCGAACCTGTGATCAAGTCTCCTGCTGGCTCGATCTCCTCGACTGCCATGGCGTACGCTCGCCCCTGGGGTGCACCTCTCTGCTGCTGATGCTGGGCAAACCTCTGATTTTGCGGTGGAAGTGGTCCCCTCTGCTGTTGGCCTCCTGGTGCTGCTGGTGCTCTGCCTGGTCCTCTCTGGGCGGCTGCTCCACCCTGCCCTGGACGAGTCCGAATGGTAGGACAATCCCTCAGCTGATGTGTCGTCGATCCGCAGGACAAACATGAGCCCAATCTATGCCTGCAGATATCCCTAGTATGTCCCATCTTCCCGCAATACGCACACTGGATGGCGGGCTGAGTCTGCCTCTGCTGCTGTTGTTGAACCTGTCCTCGGGCTGGTGCCTGATGCTGCTGCTGAAAGGGCCTCTGCTGCTGCTGAAAGTGTGGACGCTTGCCTGGTCCCGCACTACTGTTTGCTCCTCCGGAAACATCGCGTCCCCTCTTGGGTCTGAGGTCCAAGTCATCCTCGGCTACTTGGGCATCCATCAATATGCCCTCATAGGTAGCTGTGCGACGTCCCGACGTGCGAGACTTGATCTCTCTTGTCAGCCCCTTTCTGAATTTCCGGGCCCTGTCCCCCGGATCTCTAATCATCGATGGCGCGAAGCGGCTCAGACGGCTAAACTCCGCGGCATACTCGTCGACGGACGAGCTCCCCTGGGCTAAGTCATGGAACTGACTCTCCAAAGCTCCCAGGGCGACATCAGGAAAGAACTTTTCTTTGAAGAGCTCCTTGAAAGCCTCCCAAGTGAGTCCCCCGCGCAAGAGCCTCGGCTCCGTGCGAAACCACGTCAAGGCAATGTCGAACATCTGGCTGCCAGCGGCCTCGATCTTGAGCGCCTCTGGAAGCTGCGCCAAACGCAAGTTCCTCTCGATGTCCTCTAGCCAATCATCGGCGTAGAGTATCCCTTCTGTCCCCTTGAACTCCCGAGGCATCATCCTCTTAAAGTCCACAATGGTGCCCGGCCTCTGTTGTTGCTGACCAGGTTGTTGCTGCTGCTGAGTGACTCTCTCCACAGCTTGGAGAGCCACTTGGTGAGCATTCTCCATGTTCACCCTCATCATCTCTGTCTGGGCCTGATGTGCCTCAGCCTGCACCACGACCCGCACCCGGAATTTGGGCATGAGTCGTGGGTACGTCCAGCCTACGCCGCAGCATCGGCGGTAGAACGCTGTCTAGGTCACAAATATAGTATATCCTGTCAAAAGTCTCAACTCCGTACGGAGGACAATGATAAATAAATCACAAGTCTATAATATACTCAATCACAGCTATAAGAATAATGGCACGATGAGAATTGAAAAGAGTTCTATTAAACCAACCACAAGAAGTTCAATTCAAAACCTGGGTCTAGATGACCTCACAAAGTCACAAATAAAAATAAATACATCTCAGTCTCAGTCTCAGTCTAAAATAAAAATGCAGAAAAATAATCTAAACATGGGCAGGCAAGTTCTCCTCTAGGATAGGCACCTCCTCTGGGATTTCTGGGGTAAAATCCTCCTCTATTCCTGGACCGTAATGAGTAGGGCAAAAGTCCTCCAGGTTCTCTGAAAATGTTGTTATCCAGTCAGGATTGGAGCGAAGCACAAGCACTAACAGCAGTTTCATTAAATTGACAAAATCTATAAACAGTGTAAGAGATACAAGATGGAAATAAAAGCTGAACATGTGGAGTACTGAAGAAATGAAATAGACAATAAGCATCTAGCAATGAGCAATAAATAGTGAATGCTAGAACAAGTAAATCTGAATAAAGATAAAACATCTAGCTAAGTGATTGAAATATCAGTTTATTATATGATCGGCTTGGGACTAGATCAGGCTGGTTATATATGATTAGCTATGATTCTTTTAGGTCAGGCTAACCGCATGGTTAGCTATGGTGCATATAATGGTCAGGCTAATCATATATAACAGCTATGGAGCATATAAGTGGTCAGGCTGCACCCGACGTGAGAAGTGGGGTGAGCTATGGTGCATATAAATGTTTGGATATGATCACATAATCTACTAATAGTTCCCCATCCCCCAGCTAGCACAATGGATTCCAACCACGACTCCTCGTGATGGGGATCTAGGGTGCTAACCCGTGTATCCATGGTGTCGGAATCAAGTATGTAATACACTACAATTTATAGAAGTAATCAACAATGAAAACTGTCAGAGAATGTACTCGCCTGTGGTCCTGAGCAAGGTGTGAGGATCGAGGTCCAAAATGGAAACACAATGACCTATTTATGGAAATTCAATGTTAATTAATGAATTAAAAGAATAACATGCTTAACAAATTAAAAACGAGGTTTCTAGGTCATGGATCAGTCTATACTAGGTTGATTCTAAGGTTTACTAGTCAAAACTAGGTTTTCTGGTCAATCTAGTCATTACTAGACTTATACTAACTAATACTTAGTTAATAAGGCAACACTAGGTGCAACTAATATGTATAACTCATATATACATATTGGTATCAAGTATACAACTTAATTATGTGAACCTTACTTAACTATAAACTAATACTTAACTTAACTGATGCTAACTTCTAACTCATACACATACTGACACTCAATACCCCATAGGTACTCACAACTAAACTGCTACCCCAGCATATTGCCCACACACACTGCTCTGTTTATACAGGTAATGCACTTCCCCCTCTAGCTACTGACAGAACTCTAAATTTACCCAATGTAGTAGCTGTACAGTTTACCCAAATACATAGGCCTACCCTTCTCACACAGGTAATTTACTCTTAGCCCTCAACTCACTGAACTACTCACAACACATATAGGAATTCACTTAGACACTCACACCCAATTTACTGGTACTGCTACACTTTGTATACTACACACACACACACACACACACACACACAGTTTTTAAACTGACACAAAACACTCACCTAAGTCTCCTCACTAACAGGACCCCAAAACTGTCTGATACTGCTCTCAGACTTGCACATACCCAAAACTGCTATACTGAACACACATATACCCACAGTTATTAGGATACTCAAAGTATCATCTACCCACACACTGATAACCCCTGTTCTAATACCTACACACACACAACTCAGAACTCCTCACTCAGAGTTACACACAGTTTTTGCCCAACTGGAACCTCACTGCTGATACATTACAATGCTGATACACAGGCATTGGGACACAGCATTCTGTCCTACTGCACACTAGGATCCTCTGTTCACACACACATACAAACTGAATTTACTGATATCAAAATCCTATTTACTGATACACATCAATCTGACTGATACACACGCTCAAACAGGTTTTACACTGCACACAGGCACCCTAAACTTGCAGTATACACACACACACACCTGATGTTCCCTTATTTACTGAGAACACACACACAGAAAATGGGAGATAACCTGGGCACACACACACTGTTGCACACAGCACAGCAATCAACCCCTCCCCCATCTCACTGATACTTAAACACACAGACATCACATACACAGTTTACACTGCTAAGACTCAATTCTACACACAGGTTTTACTGACCTGCCCATCCTTCTACCATATGGACTGCACACAGGTATCAATTTCTGCACACAGACAAGTCAAAGACAAATCAGTGGGCACTCACAATGAAAAGGACTAGTAATGTTGTTCATAGATCCATTGACCTTGCCCTAGAAAGTAATAAATTACTTCCTCAATGTGCCCAGATACAATTAAGATAATAAGGGAAGACATGACAACTCTTGCTCCTAAAATCATAATAGTAAAGCAATCGGTTCAAGTTAGATATGAAAAATATATATAGCATTTGCCATCAAAATAGTGATTGCTAAAGTGCTTTATAGTCTCACACAGACAATGAACCTTTATGCACAGAATACCCAAATCACTACACTGTAATCCCCAATGCACAGAATTCTGCACCTACACAGTAACCCTCTCTCAAACCCGACTGCACCTATCCTCTTCCCTAGCACAGTCTGTACATACCCGACTGTATCCCAGAATTTCCCCATCGATGTACACACAACACACAACCTATTAGCAACACAAATACATACATGTATATAGTTCATATATCAATTATGCAGAAATTGAATAAGCTAGATAGGTAAGTTCCTACTAGACATTTCATCGAACACCAGAAATGCAGAAAAACAGATCCCACAATATTACTCATGAACCCAAACATAAAACCCTAAAACTCGGGTTCAACCCACTCCCTGTGAGATGAAATCAGCCCACCTTCGAATATCTAGGGTTAGGGTTCTGTTAATTGGGGAAACTATGTTGGTCACCAAAACCTAATCCAAAAACCCTAAAATCGAACTACACACAGATTTGGGGGTTCCTAATGGCCATTATCATCTGTACACAGAAATTAAATGAGTAAAACTAGGGTTTTACCTGCAGGGAAGGTTTCTTCAACGAGGCTCTTCTTCTCTAAGGCTCCCTGACCCACGTTCTTTGCTTCTCTTGCTTTGGAGGAGAAGAAAATGGAACCTAGGGTTAGGGTTTCGAATTTTTGGAGAGGGGAGATGGTTTCTCTTGTGGAGGCTAGGGTTTCTCCTGTCTATCTGAAGGATGGCTTTGTGAGAAGCTTCCTTTATATATAAACCTAGTTCTAGGGTTTCCTTGCACAGCTTTAGGTTTAAACCTTTATGTTAAGTCATGTAGGACCTAATAGACTCAGGTTAAGTCAGTCTAGGGTTTTGAGGGTTCACCCAAATTTTATAATTCTAGGGTTTTGTTAGAGTAGGGTCTACAAATCAGGGTTGACTCACTAGGGTCTGTCCTAATGAGTTCTAGGGTTAGACCTAAAATCAATTATCACTAATAATAATATAATAGTTATAAAACTCAGCAATTAATTTAATTCATAATTATTTAAAATAGCTAAAATTACAGAAATACCCTTATATGGAAAAGTGGTAGTGACACATCCCGAGTACTAAGTTATAGCTCGGAAGTGGCATTACGAGTATGCACGTGCTCAACTTCCGGCCTCCCAGTATAACTCTTCGATCCTTGCAAACATCACTGACCAGGATAATGCTACCCCCGGTCATGATCTTGCAAGTTCTCGCCAACAGTTCAGTCTCAAGATGACGCTTCAAAGCAAAAGATACAAATACAAAACTATGTGAAGCAACAGAATCAAATAAAGCATGAGCTGAAAAAGAATCAAGATAGACTGAACCTAAAATGATATCTCCGATTGGTTCCTCCTCGTCAACTGTCAAGGCAAAAGTTCGCCCCTGTTGATCACCCCTCTGCTGGTGCTGGTGCTGTACAAACCTCTGCTCCTGTGTCTGCAATGGAGGTCCTCTCTGCTGTCCTGCAGAAGGCCTCGCGGGTTCTCTCTGTGCCTGGTCTCCCCCCTGAGCTGGATGAGCTAAAGTCTGAGGTCCCCTGATCCGCAGAACAAGCACTTGCCCAATCTCATTCTGCACACATCCCATCCATGACCTGGCTTCTTACACAATGGACAAGGAATAACTGGCTGAGCTAGCCTTTGAATCTGATGTGCCGGCTGTACTGGCACTCTAGCAAGTGTAGGTAACTGTGGCCTGGGCTGCTAAAAGTATCTCTGATACTGAAAGTGAGGCCGCTTCACTGGGCCCGCATTACTACTAGCTCCTGGAGTATCCCTCATCCTCTTGGAGCTGAGCTCCAAATCATCCTCTGCCTACTATGCCTCATCTAAAATCTCCTCAAATATAGTGGTACGGTATCCACTAGTATGAGATTTGATCTCCCTTTTCAGACCCTTTCTGAACTCTCTGGCCTCTTCCCGGGGATTCTGCCCCTAAAAAAAGTGTCCCAATCTGTGGAACTCTATATCATACTCATCCACTAACATGCTCCCTTGGACGAGGTCCTAGAACTAGCTCTCCAGGGAACTCATAGGTACATCCGAAAAGAACTTCCGCTTGAAAAGCTCTTTAAAAGCCTCCTAAGTCAGTCCTAGTGCTATGATTTTCGTTTCTATCCTGAACCATGTCAAAGCAATATCAAACATGATGCTCCACACTGCCTTCACTTGTAAGCTCTCTGGAATCTGCGTCGGTCGTATGTTTCGCTCAATGTCCTCGATCCAATCATCTACATACAAAATTCCCTCGGTGCCCTTAAAGTCCTTAGGCTCTATCCTCTTGAAGTCAATGATAGTTCCTGGCCCCGGCTGCTGTAGGGCGAGCTGAGGTAGTGGTACCTGTGGCTGGACTGAGGCAACCTTCTCTACTGCGGCGAGTGCTAGCTGGTGGGCATTCTCAATACCCTGCCGCATCACCTCAGATTGGCGCTGCTGGTCCTCTGCCTGGGCCCTCTGAGCCTCTATTATCTGCTAGAATAACACAAATATCTTCGTCGGATCAACTACTGGTGGGGGTGGTGGAAGATCCTCTGATACTGTAGGCACAGTTCTCTGTACTGGAGGTGGAGCAACCCCAAAAGCTGTTACAGTAATGCCCACCTAGACCGATGAAGCGGCCCTCTGAGATGGAGCTGGTGGAGCAGTGGCTGTTGGTGCCCTCCTCAGGGGCGACGAAGTGATCGACCTCTCTGACACTGCGCTTGAGCGCTGGGATCGCGTCTTCGACGGTATCCTAAAGATAGATCAAAACAAAGGAATCAATATTGAGTAAGATATGATATTATCAAAGAAGGACATAATTATTCAAAGTAAACAAGCATTCAGATTGATAAGGATAGCAAAAGCAATAAGTTGAAAGTGTTCCTAGTTGTGATTGAGTATACTCTCAACCTATATCCTATATCCTAAAGCATGCTGGTAGGAGTAATCTAAGTCTGAGCACTACTACGATATCGCACTAATTGTGACTTCTTGACCTGTATAGGCCACCACTAAAGATGTGTCACGAGCCACACCCGGAATGAGAGCCCGAGTACGTAAACAACGCCTAGCCTACGTCATGACATCATTGGTAGAACGCTGTTCTAGGTCAACAATACTATCTAAACATCTTATACCATATATATAAGGTACCTGTCATGTCATCTCAACTCTAAAAATAGGAAAAATATGATATATGATAATAAAATCAATACTCAATCACACTATCAAACTAGCGGAAGAAATATCATGATATGGAATAAAGGAAAGAAGTACAAGAGTTACAAATTTAAGTCCAAGTCTAACATCTGGTCACAACACAATAGTCTCCAAAATAATAATACATGCCAAGACTCTAAGAGTCAATATAATTCCATAAATAAAACTAAGTCTCCTCGGTGACTAATGCTACATCCTCTTGAACTAGGGGTGCTATCTCCCCAGCTGGCTCTCTATCTTGTGGCCCATAGTAGGTGAGACACATCTCTTCTAACCAATCATATAAAAAATATATCCAATCAGGGTTATAACGAATTACAAAACTCTGAAAGCAGTTCCAAATACATGGTAGAGCATATATGACAAATAATAGAAAAGAATACAAGATATACAAGTAACTAGGAAATAAAAATTTACTAGAATAGGCATACAAAGTACTGGAAAGGAAAGTACTGGCAATATGAAATAAGCTACAAGTAATGGAAACAGATAACACTGTCTACGTGCCTTAGAGTACAAGTTCGTTATGTGATAGGCTTGGGTTGAACATGTGGTAAATAGGGTAACGTGTTCATACGTGGGGTGTATAATCGACATATACATGAGGCAAATAGGGTTTGATCGCATAACCAACTTCTAATTTTCCGCCCCCAACCAATACTCATCGATTCGATCATGACACATTACGAACACGAGTAATATGGGCACACTGTACACGAGACAGTATGTAAATACGAAGTATATGATAATCAATATCCGATGCATATGATAAAATATATGTGAAGGAGTACCCGCTGAATTCGGTAAGGGAATAACATCTCATGACAGGGTCCATATAGTACTAGTCCATGTAACCACTGTGTTAGAATCAAGTATACAGTTCTAGAACATGCGATATATACACTATCATAAAATAAAAACTAACAGAGAGATGTACTCGCCTGTGGTCATGAGCAATGAATATCAACTGTGTCCGTCTCAGTGTCTCAAAGACCTAAATATAAAATTTTATGTCAAAATAGTATTTTAGAATCATAAAAATGCTAAACTAGGTCAACACTAGGTTAAACGAAGTCAAACTTGGTCAAACTAGCTATTTCTAGATTGTATGAGTCTATATCTAGGTTATTGGGTTGATATATATATGATACAAGTCATAATAGTCCTAACTAGGTATTAAGATACCCTATACTATCAATATCTAAACATACCTTATACTAGTTACTAGCACTAGATAATATCTATACATACATACTTATATTAATCATGTATAACTATTATTCATATACTAATTAGTAATACTAGGTAATGAGGATACAATATTATGTACATGTATACCCTTAAACTAGATTACCTACTAATACCTTAGTAACAATATCAACTACCCTCAAAATCTAGATAGTATATAGTCATACTAATACTAATACTAATACCCATATCAACACACACACACACACACACACACACACACATATATATATATATATATATATATATATATATATATATATATATATATATATATATATATATATATATATATATACCTTAATTACCTATACACACAGGTACCCATCTTGCATGTTACATACTCAGGTATCACACTAAACCCCCCACTCATCTCACTGCTACCAGGTCTGACCTGAGCACATATGCAATTTTATCAACTGATAACCCGATCTCTTTACCAAAAGTCCACTACCTGCAGGCTACCCATACCCTTGCAAAGCAACTGATGTGCACTAATGTGCACTTCACACCACCAGGTCTGATGCACAACAATACCCTACCCCTGATTCCTAATCCAAGACACATCAGTATAACAATAACATAACCCACAACACCAACACCAGATCTGCATAAGCTTTACTTGCACACTGGGTACAATTGCATACCTCATCTGATAACTCTAATTCCTACTCTCTAACACTCAGTGTATCATTATCAAAATAACACCCTCACTATAACTTACTCCAATGTGTCATACACTCATAACTTCCCTCATCACTGCTAGCACCCTTCCTACACTTCATACACCACACTGCACCATACCAAGGACACTGCAACATACCCAACACTAAAACATAGTTTCAGACTATGCTAAATTAGAACCCTTCATTGCTGTAAAATCGGCAGAAATTAAGCTACTGCTTGTTGCAGACACAACAAGCTCAAGTCATAGGACTGCTGTCTAATTTTTAATTGCTGCTGTAACTGCCACTTCTCTGATACTCTCAAGTATCAGAGATGCTCAAGCCCCCCCTTCCTTTCACAATAACACACAGTCACAGTTAGCCATTAACCCCCTGCACCACTGTCAACACCTCTCAGACAGTCCACACTTTGTTTCCCCCATCAACACACACACACAACACAACCGTATATATATATATATATATATATATATATATATATATATATATATATATATATATATATATATATATATATATAACACAATAGAAGCATTAGACCAAACACTTGACATGCTACCTATGATACTTTATGATAAGTACCCAATTTGGAATGCCAATTCTCCCAATCCTCCATATTACCTATACGTACATATTATAAACATCATAATACAACTAAAGGAACTTACTATAGAGAAAATTGAAAGACATTAATACAAATTATCCAAAACTGAGCCCCGTATCAAACCGTATCATAAAATACCATGATACGACCTACTCGTATCTATTTGTGGACACGTACCTAGTCCCACAACCCCAATCTAAGTCTAATTAGATCTTGTTGGTCTCATGACACACAATTGATGTGTCAATCTCGTAATTCCTCCTATTTAGACACAAAATACCATGTAACTTCCACAATAAAAGATATATGGGCCTAATTTTTGATCATATGGGTAGCCTTAAATCAATGGGTGATTCCTAATGGTTAAATACATGAATTAGAGCCTAATTTAAGGGTTGGATTCATAATTTACCTATTGGGAGATAGATTTCTAATAAAATATTCAATGGACACTATTTGGACACGATCTCCTTGTCAAATCCTCTTCTTTCAAGTGCTCCTTGAAATCCAAGATCCAATGGTCCTCAATTGATGGAAATAAGAGAGAGATAAGGTGAATTAGTGAAGGGATGAAGTAAATTCGGGATCTAAAAAATTAGAGATCTAAAATGAATGGAGAGAATGAAAAGAAGAGAGAGAAAGACCCCTTAAGTGGCCGACCCCCTCATTTTCCCTCCTCCAAGCAATAACCAAAGACCACTATACCCCTACATGCTAATTATGAGAAATAATTACGAAGGACTATTTTGGGAAGTATCTAAACTAATGCCAATTAAGATAATCCTCCTAATTAACTAAAAAAAATGGGTCTATTGGGCCTAGTCCATGTTGGGCTCAATTGTTGTCATGACAAGTCTAATTTGGTTCACTAGTGTCAAGTCTAAATAATAGGCTTGTCTGCTAACTATAAATAAATAATACAAGCACAATTTAAATAAATAGCACACTATAATTAGATATTAATTTACCAAAAATAAAACATACAAAATAACTAAAATACCCTTATCTAGAAATGTGGTAGTGACATGAGAGACTAACCGGGGTCGATGTGCATTCTATCCACCTTGATGGCTCCAATGTAGCATGTGTAATACAGAGGGCGGTCGTGCATGTTATTTTTCAACAATATGTCATGTTGCAAGAATGTGATGTTCGGTATTGCCTCCATCACATTGTTGCAATGTGGGCATGCATCGGGGTCCTCGGCCGGTGGCTTGACATGGGACATGTAAGAGTTATCATTCTGCAATGCCTCACATATAGCATCCCAGGTATCTTTGGATAGTCGGAGGAGCTCAAAGTGTTATAATTTTGTCAAAGTATTGGCAAGTTGTACCAATATGTCAAAGTTGTAGGGCTTCTCCAGTAATTGAGTTGTATCCTTCCGCAAAGGTTTGTCAAAGCGAGTCTCCTTCTGCTATTGTTTGTTTGCTGCGGGAGGCTGGGATAGACCCGGATCAGATGCATTAAATGTAGTGGGTGTAACATTTAGAGGAGTACTGTCTTTGAGGGCATTATAGTCGTGCTGGTAGGCGGGGCCTGACCTAGTTGCCCCTGCTAGGGCTTTCTCGATGGGAGAGAAACCATGTGGCAGGCTTTGGACTTCTTTCCTTTAGAATTGGGGGTAGAAGGCGTTGTTTGCTGCATTAAGTCCTGAGCAAGATTTGGGTAAACCCACATGGCCTCGCCCCACTTGGTATGCTAAGAGGTACCAGATTGGCTGCTTGGTTGTGAGCCAAAGGGAGATCAACAACCTCTATTATTTCCCTCGGGATCGGAACAATACTATCTTTGGCCTCCATTACTGAAAAGTTACCAAATTGGAGAGATACCATGTTGGCTGCGACCGTCGTGTCCTTGAAGTCCAAGGTGAGGGCTTTAGAATCGAGCAGACACTGGATGTATCATTTCAATATGTAGCAATCCCATATTGGATGGTGGATATACCAGTGGTAGTGGCAGTACTTGGGGTCATCGACCTTGTCTGCCTCATCAGGACGTTTGATGTCAAAAAATCGGAGCTTGTTGTCCTTCATCAGTACATTAAAGATTTCTATGAAGTTATCATCGTCAAAAGAGTAAGTCTCTCTCAGTTTTGGAGCTTCTGCTCACTTCTGATCCAGCGTGGAGGAATTTTTGGATATGTTGATAGTAAGGGCCTGCTTCCCTTTGTCGTCACATCCGCTATTATTGTTGTTGTTATTGTTGTTGTCGTTGTTGAAAGAGCGCTATCCCCTATCATTAGCAACAGGGATTTATATTCTCAGTAATCAGGCATCCTTCACATTCTTTTCAGCAACGATAACACTTATGATGAATGCCATCCAATCTTTGAACTGAGCGGCGCCCGTCCAGAGCCTCACTGCTGGAAGTAAATTTTTTTGGCATGTGTCCATTAGCATGGACTCAGGATTGCCTGGGAAAAGTTTTAGTGCCGCCTGCCTGTATCGTTCTATGTATTCACATACAGGCTTCTTTTCTCATTGAGTAATGTCCAAAAGGGAGGTCATAGTCATGTCTATTCCTCCGTCATAAAATCGAAAAAGGAAGAGAATTTTAAGGTCTTCGAACGATAAGATGCAATTGTCTGGGAGGTTGTAAAACTATTCGAAGGTTACTCTGACCAATGCCCCGACAAAGATCTTCGTAAGGAGAGTGTCTTCGCAAAATAAATGCCTTATTATTATATCAAAATAATTCATGTATTTATGAGGAGATGACTTCCCGTCGAACGAAATCATGTGGAAGAGCTTCTACTTTGTGCGGGTATGCTAAGTTTTTCCACTCGAGCGAATATGGTTATTGTACCCTGAGCTCACTTAGTGTGTTCCAATTCCTTATCGAGTTCAAACGAGCACAAAGTTCCCGTACTGCCCGCATTGCTTTTCGGGCCTCATCTACTGCCAAAGGAACATATGACCTTGGCAATGTACGATTTCCATTACCGGGGAAGCACTTGTATTTGACTCCCCGTTGATTCCAGGATGGCTTGCTTGCGCAGAGGTCCTTGGTGGTTGCGGGGCCATGTTTGCCCAGAGCTCTAGCATAGCCTGGGTCAGAGTCTGCATCGAAAAACTCATGGTCAGCATCATAGCCTCGAGGGTCTCAAGGTGCTGTATATCGCTGGTGCCTTAATTGTCCTATCCCGCTATGTACACAGTTATAACATGGGGAGAGACAAACGGGATGACGAATCTCTCACTTTCTGCCTTGGATCCTTGTATTAAGTTGTCCGCAAGAAAAGTTGACAGCGATGCATCTTCTTCTGATTCGGAAGGATCACTACCTACATAGTGGGAAGATACTTCTCTTTGGTGAGGGTAACTACCCCCAGGAATCTTAGCATCCATCCATTGAGAATCACTGTCTCCTTGGAACAACATATTATTATAGAGTTATAGAGGATTTCTACCCCAAGTTTGCAGGGTCATCTTGGGTCTTGTGGAAATACTATCTCCAGTTGACAAAAATCTTGTCTTCTAGCGAGTGCCCAGGAATACTCCTTCAATAGGTACAGCTGCTCACCCCCTTTAGGCTTGTCTTCTCGACACATTGGCCTAGAGTGGAGGGTTAGAGGTGTTAGACTTTCGTCCTCCCTTCGTGGTGGGAGATCTCCATGTCATGCCCCAGAACTAGAATACTAGAGAGCAGGGGAGTGACTCAGCCAACCATACCTTACGGAATACTGAAGTAACCCGCAATGTACTAAGGTTGTCTAGAGACAAGGGGTGCATACTTCAATAAAGTAAACTAGGGTCAAGGATCTCTATGTCTCAATCATCAACCAAGAAACAGTAAGAATGAGCATGTACGATAAAACAGTTAGGCATCCCTGACGCTATATCAGAATGATCATGAAACTAGTTATACAGGATGGTACACTAGTATATTGCCAAGAGTACATAACTATAAGTCAGCCGCTGTCTAAAAAATATATAATCATATAGAGGAACTAATGTCCAGATAAACTGGCTAACAAGTGCCGTTGGCCAAATGCCAAAAGGTAATACAAAATGATACTCATAGTAGGGGACAAGAAACCCACTCAAGTTCCTCGACGGACATCCTCCTGGTGTGCGCCATTGGTCTGATACATGACAGGATTCTCGGGCTCTACCACTAAACTTTGCCAAAAAAAACCAGCGGGGTTAGGCCCTGAGAGCAAGTACCACAAAGGAGCAAAAGTGAATGAAGAAAAAAATTAATAAAGTACATAAAATAGAAATCTGTGCCACAACTGCAAGCATATGACATTTTATCGGAGAAGTAGGATACTTTTATAACAAAACAAGGATAAGAGGTGTCGTACTACTCTGAGATAGGGTATGACTCACCAATTATGAATACAAAGAAGATACAACACATCAATATAATCTAGAACACACATGCCACAATACAAGCTAAGATATAGGTATAATATACAGCTTCGGTACATGACCTATTGTGACACATTAACACAACCCTATAACCAAACAAAGACATGGGTTGAATCATCGTGCCATAATAGTTTATGTCCCTAGACTACCAGCACATACTCTTTTAAACCGGCCAATAAATCCTACGGCTTGTTATGTGGAGTCTGAGTTATCTCAAAACAGATGCATAAAAAAATCCTCAGATCGTGAGCTGTTTAGCTAAGCTAACCGAGCCATAGAAATTGTATAGCACATTGTATATTATGCATTGATCCCTCGTAAGGCTACCATGCTAGAATCACATAGAACATATTTTACAATATAAGTGTCACCCTCATATTTTTAATTAAGGGTAGTTTAGTAATTGACATGGATATTTTATTTTAGGATTTTTATATTAATTATTGTGCATATGTAATTATTTATTTATTGTATTATTTATTTATTGTTAGATGCTAGATTATTTTTGGACTTGTATAGTGGACCTAACTACTTAGTTTAGATGCATGAACCCAATATTTATTTTAGTTTAGATTGAGCCCATAATTAGCCCATTCATTAGGAGGATAAATTAATTAGTGGAAACATTAGACTAGAACCTTCCCTCCTTAATTAATTTCTTCATAAGAGACCCCAAGGGGTATTTTAGTAATTTTATAATATCTTGGGATAGGGGTTAGGTCCGGCCACCTTTAGGAGAGAGAGAGAGAGAGAGAGAGAGTCTCTCTTCTCATTTGGCATTTTTATTTAGATCTAGAATTTTTTTTCCTTCCAATTTCTTCATTCTCTCACCATTTTCTACTCAATTTTTTCTCAAATTCCTTTCCTATTCTTTATTAGAGGCTACTACAACAAGGATCTATAAGAAGGAAGCAATGATCTATAAGGAGGAGCCAAGATCTACAATGAGGAGGCTACATTCATTATTTGGAGATTTTTATTAGAAATTCATCTCCCAATTGGTACATTTTAGTTTTTTTTCTCTTTTATTAGACTCTAAATCTGTGATTTAAACATAAGAAACTATTCCACATACATAGGCTACCCATAGAAATTGGAATTAGGTTCATTGGAGGCCTATGGAGAAAGTTATGTGTATTTTTGTGTCAATTTTGGGAGAATTCCAAGATTGGCACATCATGTGTTTGTCAATTGGTCAATTAGATCAAATTAACATATATTTGATTATTTGTGACTAGTGTCGTGTCCATAATTGGATACGTATCGGCCGTATCCCATCAATTTGACGATACAGTTATTTTTGGGAGTTTTCCTCCGACACGTGGATTTATGCATGTCACCTCTTAACACAGACACGTAGTTGATTTAATTATTCTTCATATCATGCATGATTAGTATTATAGACTTGCACGTGTCCTTCGGGATACGTTTGGTTGTATGGTGGAGCCGTATCGCAAGCGTATCATAGAATGAGTGTGATACGGGTGCGGTGCACTCCACGTGTTTGTTTCATTGCCCCTCAATTCTATGTGACTTGTGTATATATATGTATGAGATATTGTGTATGATATATATGTATTGTGTATGTACCTATAGTATATAGTATACATAAGTATATATAGCTATGTGTCTATGTGTATAAGTATATACGAGATACTATATCTATAAGTGTAAGTTTGTATGTTTATATATATATATATATATATATATATATATATATATATATATATATATATATATATATATATATGTGTGTGTGTGTGTGTGTGTGTGTGTGTGTGTGTGTATGGTTGTATATATATATATATATATATATATATATATATATATATATATATATATATATATATATATATGAGAATATATGTGTATATGTGTATACACACACACACACACACACACACACACACACACACACACATATATATATATATATATATATATATATATATATATATATATATATATATATATATATATATATATATATATATGAGAATATATGTGTATATGTGTATAGGTTGATACATATATAGGTGTGTGCATATGGTTGTAGTGTGTGTGTTTGTGGGTGAGTGAGCTCGAGGCAGAGGGAGCATTAAACAACATCTATTCAGGCAGTGAACCATTAGCAGAAGTGTGCACTGCAGGAAGGATTCAGTGCATCAAGTGGATCACTGCAGTAAGGAGCTTCAGCCTGGGCAGTGTGCATTCAGCTCGAGCATAGAGCAGCAGTATCAGCTCGAGGGATATCAGTAGCAGCTAGCTGTAGTTCATTGAGCAGCTCGTGCATAATATTACAGCTGAGTAATGCACATAGCAATATACAGTGACCAATTACAGGGAGCAGTTGCAGTGTGCAACTCTGTGCAGTAGCCTCAATGCACAGCAGCAAGGAGAGTATGCAGTGGCAGCATTTACCTCACTATAGCAGCAAGGATCGGGCACCTGCAGCAACTGTGCAATGGAACTGCAAAGGAAGAGCAGTGCACAACATTCACTTCTATAACATGCTCGGGCCAAGGGGTATTAGCACAGTAACAGCAACATAAAGTTTCAGGCTAAGCAACTGAGGTATATCAGCAGTATCAGTCTCTGAGTCAAGGGTTTGAGCACAGGTAGCAAGGTTAGTTCAGTGAGTTTAGTTAGTTAGTATTAAGGTTAGCTAGTAGTTTAGTATGATGGTTAGTTAAATGCAGTTGTTAGTTTAAATAGTTAGTTAGATATGGGTAATAGTTAGTCTAGTAACTATTGTACTATATGTATCTATGTATGTTATGGGTATTATATGTTAAGTTAGTAGGTATGTATTAATATATAATATATTTTAGTAATTGTAGTATTTAATAGTTATAATAAGTTAGCATATGGTTTAGTTATGTTAGTATAGTCTAGTATATTGGATATTAGCTATATATTAGCTATATGTACTAAAATTTAAATTATCTTGATATACCAAGGTAATGTCCAGGTAATTGGTCGATACTTAAGGTATTGAGTTGAGTATCGAGATGGGTGTGTGGTAGTGTGATATGCTTTGGTTCAAAGCCAAGGTATCCTATTTGCATTAGTTAGCTAAGGTATTATATGCATTATCTTGTATATGTATATAAATTACTATTTTCATATTAAAAACTCGTATATCCTATGATACGGCCTTTTTTGTGTCTCATAGTATCTTAGCATAGCTAGTGTGGCTTAATTTCATAGTGTTTGGACCCAGTATCCTAGAGTTAGACTCATACAACCTAGAAATAGCCGGTTTGACCTAGTTTGACTATTTTGACTTAAAAATGACTTTATGACCTAGAATTGCAATAGTTTAACTTATTTTTATTCTAGAACCTTGTATTGATGTAACATACCATATTTAGGTTTGTATGACACCAGCTTGGGCATCGAGAGACACACCTTGCTTAGGACCTCAGGCGAGTATATTTCTCTGTTAGTTTTTAATTCATAATAGTGTATATATTCATGTTCTAGAATTGTATACTTGATTCAAATATAGTGGTTTCATAGACTGGTACTACATGGATCCCTCAGGAGATGTTATCCCCTACCGTGTTCAGCGGGTACTCCTGTACATATATTTCATCGTGTGTATTGGGTATTGATTATTATATTTCGTGTTCACACACTGCTCATGTTCAGTGTATTTATTCATGTACACACACTGCTCGTGTTCAGTGTGATTATATTCGTATACACCCACTGCTCGTATTCAGTAGCCATATTCGTGTTCGTAACGTATCGTGATTGGATCCATTGGTATTAGTTGTGGATGGGGGAGTAGGAGTTGATTATGTGATCAAAGCCCCACTGTTATTCGTGTACATACCGATTACATACCACACTTGTAATCAACTTACCTTATTGATCATGTTCAACCCAAACTGATCACATAATGAACTTGTATTTTAAGGCACATTAGTTAGATTTCAGTTATTTTCTTCATATTGCAGATATTCATATTATTGTTCTCTATTCCAGTATATTACCTGTTTCCTCTTGTTTATTTTATTCATATATTTAGTTATCTTGTATTTATTTCTATTATCTGTTTTATATGCTCGATTATGTATTTAAAACTGCTTTCAGAGGTATGTACTTCGCTCCAATCCTGACTGGATATATTTTTCTAGATGATTGGCTCATAGAACAGTGTCCTACATTCTACAGACCACAGGACGGTATACCTTTAGAGGATACTCCTGTAGACCAGGAGGACTTAGTTGTAGAGCCCGAGGAGGTTTAGTTTTGTGTGAACTTGTATTAGACTATTTTTTTGAGATTCATGGCATGTATATTATTTTAGACTTGTGGATTGTATCTTGTTCTTTCTTCGCTATTCCATTCGTGCTTTATCTTCCTTAGTTTGCATTATGATTGAGTTTAGTTATATTTGTGAGATACCATATTGTTCCTCTGTTTCGAGTTGAGATGATTGACAGGTACCATATTTATATTGTTGAGATATTTAGTTAGTTAGAATTGACCCAGACAACGTTCTACCGCCGATGCTGTGGTGTAAGTTAGTTAGTTAGAATTAACATCAACTTTCATGCATGATTTCATGTATATTTTAGTGTCACAAATATGCTAGAATTTATGGCTCATCTAGATTTGAATTCATTTAGAAACTATTGTACATACAAAATCATATTGTGCAATAGCGGTTAATTGCTAACCTAGAAGTTCTACAAAATTAACAACAAATAAATAATTCAAATTAAAAATGGGGAAAAATATATGTCGATTTTCTCGATGTTAGCTTTCTGAAACTTCAAACTGTTCATGATTCGGA
Organism: Iris macrosiphon; assembly: GCA_036927795.1. NCBI lineage: Eukaryota > Viridiplantae > Streptophyta > Magnoliopsida > Asparagales > Iridaceae > Iris > Iris macrosiphon. The sequence continues at coordinate 56,833,425 of JAYESA010000002.1, forward strand.
TTCCTGGTTCTCTCAGAATCATAAAAATACCGAGACGTATCTATTTTTGGATATGCTATGCTCTACGAATTTTCTAGAATTTAATACTTTGAATTTTGTGAAAAAAATTATATATTCAGAAAACTAACCTCAATACGGTTCTAACTCAAGAAATTAGGATATGTTTGCAGTCCGGAGCTATCCGCAATGGCTTCTAGAAGATCGAAGAACTCTAGATGACAATCCCCAACCCCTTTTCTCTCTCTCTAAAATTAATTAGGCAGAAAAGACAAAAACCTATATATATATATATATATATATATATATATATATATATATATATATATATATATATATATATATATATATGCAGAGAGAGGGGGTTAGACGCGGCTTGGATACCTAGCGAAGATCCACGACATCCCGCCCAAAATCGGACGGATCCGGGTTAGCCCGGCTGGGATTCAGTCTGGAGCTCAGCTCGGCTTACGAGTCCGAGTCCGCCTCGGACTGAGTGACCCACGTGGGTGAGCTCCCACGACTGGCAGCAGGGCCCGCTGTCTACGTCAAACTGCTGACGTACGGGCCCTAGCGTTAGCTGACTGGGTAGGATTAGAGCTTACTAGGTAATTAATTTGTAAATATGTTTTTAATTACCAAAAATTATTTATTTAATCAGTTTTATTCTAAATAACCCCCAATAAAAAATAAAAATACTAAAAAGAATTTCAAAAAATTCTAGAAAATACATTTAATTATTTAGAACCTAAAATAAAAGTTTGGAATATTTTTAATTATGTTTGACACTAAAATAAATTCTTGAAAGTCCTAGAAAATTACTAGTTTTAATTAACCAAATATTATGGAAAAATTCCAATAGCCCCAAATAAACCTAATAACAACATTTAAGATAAAATTTCAGGATATGGAGGTTACAACTTGGATGGCAGTTACCGAATCCCTAAGATTTATGCCCACTAGAAGCATGTTATGGCCAAGAATTAGCTTGTCAGAGGGTGTAGTGGGAAAAGTCACTACAGAACAAAAAAAAGAGTTTGGTTAGAATCATTGAGAGAAACTTGTTCTAAGTGATACACTCTTACGGTCAGGCCAACCATGCGGCCGAGTCATTCATGCAACATGGTCACTCATTCGGCTTGGTTACTCGTACGGCCGAGTCATCCATGCGGCCGGGTTAAACCTTACGATAGAGTTGTTCATGCGGCCGGGTCTCCAATATGGCTGGTTTACCAATGCGGCAATAAAAAGTTGGCACGTAGACTCATCTATGCGTCCAACTATGCACTTATGTCCCTGTGTCTGAATTTGACTTCGTCTTCCCCAAAATACCTACCGCTAATTGTTGGTTAAACATCGACAGGAAGTTGAGAAGGATCCGCCTCGACGACGCGACCCTTCCTTGGCCTTGGCCTTGCCCTTACCCTTGGGGGCCTTCTTTGCAGCAACAACAGAGGTGGAAGCTTTGGGGGGGAACCATGGCATCAAGGAAGAAGAAGAGATAAAAGCTTGAGAGTTTGTTAAAGACTTTTTCTCTCTCCTAAACCCCCTTTAAATAGGACAGAGTATACGGCTCAGGATAATAACGGAGGTCACTTCGAGTTCTAATCCATCTCGATCTGTATAACGGTAAGAGGCGATGGTGACTCCTCAGTTATTGAGACACTTTATCCTCTCTGAACAGTCACCTCAGAGTCTGAGACAAAAGAGGGCACAGATTCCTAAAAAATCATCTCAGAGATTGAGCCAAGTCTTGTATTTAATGATATGATAGCCTGGCGGAAGTGCCTATGCGGCAACGTGCCTATGTGGCATCACAACTGTGCGGCCATAAGTGTTCGACCAAGCTTATTGTTCAAAGTATTCCTAACTCGTCATTTTAGAAACTTTGAATGGGGTCTTGTAGAAGTATAAAAACTCTGAAAGCCATGCAGGCCGCATAGAGCCCATGCACCCTCAATGTGAAAGTAGACCACAGAGGAGCCAAAAAAAGCACATACGACCGAGAGGCTCGCCCAGCCTGTAAAGCATCCATGCGGCCCGAACACTCAAGAAGTTGGTAGCCGCATAGGATCCTTGCCACAATATTTATGACCTGTCTGACACGATATTTATTCCACTAAAATGCTTCGAGACTCGTGAAGATGGCGGCACATAAAAAAACAGAAGTGTTACATCAACGCATTAATGACCCTGTCAGATGAACATTATTGTCGACATTGCCAAAAGTAAGTATAAAGTCAAGCAAAACTTTTTATTTATTGGTAATTGACTAACAGTACAAAAAATCCCTAATACAAAAGGATCTAAGTACAATAAAAATAAGATCTGAGCAAGTGTGATGGTGGAGATCGAGCAATGTAGTGGCTCATTTACTCCGTTGATGATCCGGGACCGAGGGGAGTTGACGAGGATTCTGTGCTCCTTCTTATTCTTCTTTCTGCGACAGAGGTTCTGATTCTCCTTTGCATGTGGATATGTTGGCCTTTATTTCTCCAGGTCTTTCTTTGCATGTAGAAAACGTCCACTATTTATTGCTTTGAAGGGATATACATGCGCGCATCTCATGCTGCCAAACGATGGTGCATGTTGAAACTAGTGGCACATGTGGTCGTAAATTGATACGTGGTTGCCCAAGATTTGGGATTGCTGATACCCATAACACTCGTAACATGTGTTATTGTATACTTTGATTTTACCTTGGGAAGATGGCCACTCGGCGCATGGAAACAATAGAACAATAGTGGCGCATGGCACTGCGGGCACATGGGAACACTAGGGTACTGCGGGCGCATGAAGCTAGCTCACTAAGGCGCATAAGGCTGGATCACTGGAGCACATGGTATTGGATTAATGTGGTGCATGAGGCTAGATCACTGGGGCACATTGAGTTAATTTTCCATGCTTCTACAAGACCCCCTTCAAAGTTTTTGAATTTAAACTTTGAAAGTTTTAAAGTTCATAATACTTTGAACAGAAGCATGGAAGACATAAGTGCAGGGATTGCTTTGGCACACGTGTGAAGCATCCATAGGTTTGACCCATCTGGGGAGTACTTCCTTTGGCGTAGCAAACTATCTGGCGTATTAGCTGTTGGGCACATTTGGAAGTTATTTGGCTAGGCGCAACTAGCTATTGGGCGCAGCGGGCCTATACAGAGACTCATCCATTGACTATCAGGTTCATCCTACGATTTTAGTGCCTAGAAATTTGTGAGCCATTAATGGCTTCCTTGCTATAAATATAGCACTAGGGAAGGATAATGGTGCTTTTCCTACTCATATATTGTCTTTATCGAAGTTGGGCCTGGGGAAGTCAGTCGAATGGTTTGTCGACCCTCTCCCTATGATAGTCGACCATCCTTCTATCGTCATTGAAGGTGAGAAGTAAGACTTGTTACTATTTTTAGTTCTTGGGCACTCCTTGGCCCTACCTGTTCGTACCCCTCTTGTTCGCACCCTTCTTGGCACTATCTGAACTGCTTGGCCCAATTCGCATGTTCGTTGCCAAAGCGCTTCGTCCTGAGGATGTGCTGACGACAAGGATTCTACCTTGGTAGCATGGGTGATGCTATCTCTGGACAATCGCCTGAAACATGCGCCGAAAATTGATACGCTACCAACCTGTAAGGGCATACTCGCCTCTGTATGGCAATGGTTGTCTTTGTACTGTGGTGGTGGTGCGTATGCATGCGGGACTTGGTGCCTATTCACGACCTCCCTGAATGCATAGCCAGCTGGTTGGCGCATGGCGCATGTTTTCGAGGATGCACGTCTTTGTATTTTCTTGCCATTATTCTGACTTTTGTATGCTTATTTTTGCAGGGACTGTCTTGGATTGCTCTAGTTTTGATGGAGCATGGAAGGATATTATAGTCATCGATGTTTGGGGTGAACAAGAACATTAGCCAAAAGATTTTTAGCGATCTTCCAACCTAGATCACTGTAGCTTCCCTCCGTATTCGGCCAAGATGTGATGGTTTGATCTCGGGTCGAGTCCTAGCGGCCCATCGAAGTGGAAGTGGCAGGGCTAGTTATCCCAAAATGGATTTTTGGTCGTGTCCTTTCACATAATAGAGTTGGATTTGTAGAGGCTCGGCTCTGCGTTGCAAGCTCCCTTGCTATCCATTGATATGGATTCTTTTCTCGACCTGTGGCTTGTATTGAGGAGTTTTGCTGGAGTGATGACTCAGAATGCGTTGAGCTGCCGGCTTCACACATTTTGGTACCAAAAATAGCACAGAGGGGATCTCCTTCTTTTCACATGTACCCACGATCTTGAATATTAATGAAAATCTTTGAATGTAATGGAATTTCATATGTAATCATGTTCTTGAATATTAATAAAAAAATTGTCTTCTTTCATGTTTGGAACTTTTCTTGTTGGCGTGGATATCTTACCTTATGAGTATTATACCAGAGGTAATATGGACATAGTATTATATAATAATGGTGATAATCGCTAAGCCCTATCAGAGGTAGTATGAACGTGATAGGTTAGGTTGGTTCCATTAAAGCAGTCCGGTGGAGACATCATCTGCGATGGCTGAGATACTTTAGGGTAGAACCGATAGTCAAGCAAGTTTGCTGAGTACGACCATGGGGAACATTTTGTGGAGAGAGAAGAAAACAAGTCATAGGTAATATGGACATGACTGTTTTTATGGGCAACTCGTAGTTCAGAGGTGATATGGACGTGAACTACTTGCTTTGTATAGATTTTTTGTGGGGACTACAATAAAAAGGACAAGTTAGAGGTAATATGGACGTGACTATCTTCTTTTGGGGGGAGGAACAACTCATAGTTCAGAGATGATATGGATATGAACTATTTGCCTTAAGAATCTTTTTTGAGGATCCGTTACCCATTGCGTACTCGGGACTCCTGAGTACGGATAACAGATTTGTCCGCATACTATGGACGGATAGAAATAACATGCTAGAGAGGACACTAAATATAGACATTGTCCTCTTATATCCCTCTACTAGGGATTGTTATGACCTGCACCCAGAATAAGGGCATGAGTAGTGAACAACGTCCAGCCTACGCCGCATCTTAAGCGGTAGAACGTTGTCAGGGTCAACCATACTATCTAAATATCTCATACAATATATATATATATATATATATATATATATATATATATATATAATACTTGTCAATGTTATCTCAACTCCCAACGGAGGAACAATATGGTATATGATAATGGTAAATAATACTCAATCCTAAAATAAAACTAAAGGAGGATGAAAGCACGATGTAGAATAAAAGAGAGGAAATAAGAGTCACAATACATCCATAAGTCCAAAATAATATATATACATGCCATGAGTCTAGAATAAGACTAGTACAAGTCCAAAACTATATAACTAGACCTCCTCGGTCACTGGTACTAAGTCCTCCTGCTCTAGGGGAGAATCCCCTAATGGCTCACCGTCATGCGGCCATAATAAGTGGGATACTGATCCACATGCCAATCATCTAAAAAATATATCCAGTCAGGATTGGAACAAAGTACATACCTCTGAAAGTAGTTCCAAATACATAATAGAGCATATATAACAGATAATAGAAAATAATACAAGATAACTAGCCATAAGAAATAGAAAGAACTAGAGTGAACAGATAATGTACTGAAATGAAGAACATGCAATACGAATAACTGCAAGTAATAAAAATAGATAAAACTAGCTACTATGCCATAGAGTACAAGTTCGTTATGTGATCAGTTTGGGTTGAACATGAATACAATACGGTAACTTGATTACACGTGGGGTATGTAATCGACATGTACACAAATATACTTGGGCTTGATCACATAACCAACTCTTACTCCCCTATCCCCAACCAATACTTATGGATCCAATCACGACACGTTACGAACAGGAATATGGGCACAATGACCACGAGTAGTGTGTGAACACGAAGTGCACGATAATCAATACCCGATACACACGATGAAATACATGTGGAGGAGTACCCATAAAATATTGTAGGGGATAACATCTCCTGATAGGATCCATATAATACCAGTCCGTGTAACTACTGTGTTGGAATCATGTATACAGTTCTAGAACATGCGATATATACACCATTATGAAATAAAAATTAACAGAGAGATGTACTCACCTTTGGTCCTGAGCAAAAGGTGTCTCTCGATGCCCAAGCTGGTGTCACACAATCCTATTTAGAAAATATCATGTTAAATGGTGTAATGAATGAAAATGAGTTAAAGAATGAACTAATATGATTTTCTAGATCATATCTAGGTCGCACTAGTCAAACTAGGTCCTAACCAGGTATTACCTAAGTTTTAGGTCAATACCTAGTTTCTAGAGTGATTACAAGTCAAATCTAGTAGATACTAGGTCTTGGTTAGGTTTCTAAGTCATTACCTTAGTGTTATCTCAAGGTAGTACTAGTAGCTTCAACCCTAATACTAACCAATACTACCTGATAACCCCAACTTACACTAACTGCTAACAATATACTAAATAATTAACTGATACCAATATCAAAACTTACTAATTGATAACTAATTTGTAACACACTAACTATGAACTAAGACTAAAGCCACTAACACTAACATCCACTGTCTTATCTCACTGAACACATAATGTGTATATACACCGATACACATATTACCTTGGCAATTGATCAGTCCCTGCATCCCCTCCCCCCCAAAAAAAAATGTTGCTCTTGCAGATTAACCTTCACTGCTGCAACTGCTCCTCCAGGCCTGAACAAGGGCATATCTAATACTCTACTGTAACAAAGCATCAGCTGACACTCTCCCCTTAATACCACCTCATCATATAAGTGACTTTATACATACTGATATGTGATACCATGTACCAATACATATAGGAAAATCTGAACCTCAATCACCCAACATCACCCCTTAACTTAACTGATACATAGTAGTGTATCACACCATTGCTGCTGTACTTGGATACCAGTGCACTAATATTATAACACTTAAGGTATATATATATATATATATATATATATATATATATATATATATATATTACTGAACAGACCAAGCTTCCCTCTGAGTTCAGTCATGACTGAACTCTAAGTCTCAAGTCCAACGCCAGGTACACACAGTTAAAATTCCTCACTTTAACTGTGCCCAAGCTCAACACAACCACACTGTTAGCAGCAATAAAACCCAGTTATATATATATGCATCCAATAAATAGAGGCACACACTGATCATCCCACAGATAGCTAATTACACCTAATTATACACGGGTTAATTAATGATACTTTGTATCCTACTGTCACTGTAATCTTGGCACAATATATGATACCTACTCCTTCCTTCAACCACTGCCACTGTAAAAGTTTTCTTCCCTTCTGGACCCACTCCAATATATACCACACACACACATACACTTTGTGGCACATATGTGCATACACACAGTAACCAACTTGTAACCCGATACCCCCCCTGAATAGCACAGACTTTATCCTACTGCTGTTGCTCACCTATACTCGAGCCTGTATATGGTGCAATGCACAATGCATTGCTTGCAATCTGAACCCGTCTTCAGCAGGCTCTGCTCAAGCTTGATGCATTTGTTGTTGCTAGAGTCACTACACTTGTTGTTGTTGCTAGAGTCATAATGCACGAAGCACTGCCACATGCTTGTGCCTTCTCCTGAAAAATTAGCCCCTCTGATACATCACAAAACCACCTTCCCTTAACTCTATGAGTTGCTATTGCTAGAGTCACTACTAATGACCATGCCCCAAACCTGGAACTGAGAGCAATGGCACAAACTCGAGCCATCCCCTTACATGGATACACCCTCTGATCACAGCACACCCAATACACCTTTATACTTATACACTTATACATATGATACACACAATACACACATCTCCACATATATATATATATATATATATATATATATATATATATATATATATATATAAACTAAGAGTCAAATCATCAAACACATAGAGTGTGTCTCTTGAATACTCATGATACATACTCAAAGAAGAATTGAAATCCATAATTTCTCTATGAAAATCATTACTACATATCAAATATATATTATTATCACTATTAGAACTAGCTACAATAGGAATTAAGGAGAAATTATACAAAACGTCCAAAATAGAGCTCTGTATCATACGGTATCACATTGTATCGTGATAAGGCCTATTCGTGTTCAATTGTGGATACGTACCTAGTCCTATAACCTCGATATAAGTCTAATTAGTTCTAATTGGTCTCATAATACACTCTTGATGTGTCAATCTCGTAATTTCTTCAAAATACACACAAATCAACATATAAAATTCATAATACATAACAAATTGATCTAAAACTTGTTCCTATAGGTAGTCCTATGCCATGGGGTAATTCCTAAGGGTCAAATAAATAATTTAGAAGCTATAATAAAGAGGAATTCAGAAATTATCAATTGGTAGATGGATTTCTAATGAAAACTCAAGTTGACACGATCCAGACACGATCTCTCTACCAATGCTCCTCCTTCTTGTGCTCCTTGATTCTCCAAGCTTCAAAGCTCTTCTAATGGTGAAAGTGAGAGGGAAAAAATGAATTAATGGTGAATTGATAGAGAAATGAGAGAATTGGGTATCTATAAATTGGTGATCATAAAATAAAGGAGTAAATGAAGAGGAGAGAAAGAGAAGACTTCCCTATATGGCCGGTCACTTCCCCCTTCTCCAAGCAACCTTGCATTGACCAATTTGTCCCCTAATGATTCAATATAAAGAATAATTAATGAGAGCTAAAATGGAGAGTCTCTATACTAATACAAATTAGTCTAATCTTCCAAATTAATTAAAAAAATGGGTCTATTGGGCCTAGTCCATGTTGGGCTCACTAGTTGTCATGACAAGTCTAATTGGGTTCACAAATGCCAAGTCCAATTAACTAAGCTATCCTACTAATTATAAATAAATAATAAAAAGAACCAAATAATTATATAGAACACTAAATAATATTTAATTCCTAAAAATAAAATAACTATGTCAAACTACTAAATTATCCTATTTGGAAAAGTGAGGGTGATAGGGATAGAAGAGACAATGACTTTGCTCCTCTCTTTTTTACAACTGCCTTGATTAGGCGTAGTACTTCTTTAAGAACTTGTCGTTCATGGGTATCATGAGCAAGTCATTATTGGTCTTAGCGAGCCTATAAGCGCCGCTGGAATAGACCGTCTCTACCACAAAGGGGCACTCACATTTAGGTTATAATTTTTACGCCTTCTTTTGGGTCATGACCATTAGTCTTCTCATTGTGAGGACTAGGTCGCCCACTTGAAATGTCCTTTCTTTGACCTTCTTGTTGAAGGCGCCAGACAGTCATGCTTGGTATAGCTCAATGCATTTTGAGCCAGAGGCACTTTTTATCAAGTGCTTCTAATTCTTGCAAACGTCGACAATGAAGAGAGTGAGCCTTCGTCTGAGACTGTTGATATTATGTTAATAGACAATTTTTGTTTGAGTTAGTCTTCGATGCTAGTATCGGAGTCCCAATTGGAATATTATGAAGAGTAAGATTGTATTTTATCTTCCTCTCCCGAGTCTTCGAGAGTCGTAGGAGGAGTGACATATCCCAAACCCTGATCGGTTCGTTGGTATTATGTTTTAGGCTTGCCCTTGGGGTCGAAGTGATGTAGTGCTAAGCGTCATCCTTTGTCGTAGTTTAGGCCTTGGTTGTTCTTCAAGTTGTATCCCATTTTTTTAGAGAATACGCTTAGTTTGTATACTGTAGCGATAAAGTTGTATTTTACCACTTTTAGGTTTTGGACCTTTGGAGAGGAAGTCCCGACGACCTTTAATTTTTCCAAAGATGATGGGTTTGTCCCCCTTATTTCTTACTAGAATGACGAAGCATGGGTCTTGGCTGAGACAGATACTTGGGTATGAAGGTATAAGCCTATACCCTGTTCCAAAGAATATGTGACGCTCTAATACGCGATAACAGAGCAATTCAAAGAGAGACCTTTGTTGAGAAAATATGGTATCTCCTCTGTAGGGATTATATCATCATAGGACGGTACGTCAGTAGATGTCGTAACGTACTCTTCTTGCTCATCTTCTTCGATGACGGTTAGTGACGTCGACAGTGTTGGAGTTCTTCTGTGGAACTTGACCACCAGCTGCCTTAGAGTTTTTGTAGTAATAGGATTCTTGTCTTGAAGATGTCTCAATCCCTGGAGATTGACTACCAAAGGTTCGGGCACTTTTCTATGAAGCTTTACCACTACGGGAGAAAATGTACTAGAGGGACGTCCTTTGAGAGGGACTCTTAGAGGATCACCCGAAGTTGTAGCTACATCAGCCTTATCATCGGTATCGTTACCTTCTTCATCTGGGTAAATTTTCTTGTACATGACCGAATCAGAGTAATATGCCTCGACCCCTTTGAAAGAATCTAGGTCGACAAATTCTGTTTTAACCATGCCGTATGTATTGACATATTTTAAGCATTGGTGGAGCGTGGATGGGACAATCATATATTCGTTATCTACGGATGCCCTAACAAGACATTATAGGACACATCCACATCGATGACATATTAAGTCATCTCGGTTAAGAGATCGCCTATTTGGCACTTTAGCTAAATCTTTCCTAGGGGATTACTTCTCCCAGCGTTGAAGCCGTTGATAGTGGTATTGGTAGTTGCTAGCCGATTCATCGGGATTCCCAAGGTTTATAGCAGACTCCTTAGGATAAGGCTGAGGGATGAACCGGGATCAATGTGCATTCGATCCACCCTAATGGCTCTGATATATCCTGTGTAATACAAAGAGATATCGTGCCTATTGTTCTTTAATAACATATTATGTTGAGAGAATATGATATTGTGGATTGCCTCTATCACATTGTTCCAGTAGGGACATGCTGCAGGGTCTTCGGCTTGTAGTTTGACTTTGGCCAGGTAAGAGTTAATATTTTGTAATACCTCACTTAGGGTATGACGAGTCTCTTTGGAGAGAAGTAGGAGCTCAAAGAGAGACAATTTTGCTTGAGTTTTGGGCAGTTGTGCCAAAATATCAAAGTTGTAAGGCTTCTCCAGTTTTTGAGTTGTGTCCTTTCAAAGAGGTATAATCCCCCTGAAAATTTAACTAAGGTTATTACAGTAAATTTGTATATTTAATTTAATTTAAAAAGTATTAATATTTTATTAGTGCATTTACAAAACAGTTAGTTGATTTTAGAAACCCCTTTCTCCGTTGCAATCAATTTAGATGGGCAATGTGACTTCAAATCCCAAAACTAATTTATATAACCCCTAGCCAAATCCGACCTACTAAGCACATGACTTCGGTGTTATATTTATTCGAGTCCCTACAGGCTCCAAAAATAATATTAAACATATCGCGCATTTATTTAGTTAAAAGTCGACCCTTCTTAAATAATTAAACCAAACCAAGATCGAACCCCAACTTCAACCCTCAAACTAATTGGTCTAGACCATGCACAACACCACATCCCCCATATTTTTACACACCAACACTATTTTTTCCACCAAATCCCATAATTTACTCTCTTTTAATTTAAATTCACCATTTACCTATTTTGGCATGTTCCAATGGACCATTTTACTTATATTGCACCTCATGTACACCACATGGGAGGGGGAGGACAAATCCACAGCCCAAGAGAGGCTCTTCTATCAGTTATACAAGTTTTATACACCCTTACCTCCTTTTAACCAGGGTATTTTAGCCTATATCCATTCATCCATTCATTCATTCATTTAATACCAACATATATATAACCTAAGGATCCCACCCCCATTCAACTAGTAGCCGACCCCCTCCCTCCTCTTCATGTGTTATTTTTTATCTTCTTCCCCATATCTCTATCTTCAACTCCATCACCAACTACACCACCACTAACTACAATACCACCATCACCAACTACAACACCACCATTGACTACAACTCCACCACCGACTCCACCACAACCACCAACCTCTTCCCCTAGCCCGCAGCCCATACCAGTGGCAGCCACCCTTGGTAGCCGTGTTCCACTTCTCCACCACCCACGTTCGCTCTCCGTCGATTATGGGTCAACCTAAAGGCGGAGTAACTCTTTCATGAAGTCGGAAAGCAGTCGGACTTCAACCGAACCCCGTAGGCATCAAGACTTGGTAAGTTGATCAAACCCTCCTTCCTTCATGTATATATGTATATGTTATAGAACCAAGAACACATCCATGCATGATCAAGAACCCCCTCCTTTCTTGTATATAACCCATGCAACCTACTAGTTGATCATGCAAGCACATTCATAGGTATTGTGAAGTTGTCGCATGCAATATGAGTTACATTTTAAAGAATTTATATTCTATTTTTAATATTAATTTAAGAAATTATTGGGTGTTATTTCAGATTTTTATATATATTAAAGCATGTATATTAGGGTCTTAGACTATGGATAATTGATCACTAAGTTGTAAGGAACTTGTACGTGTGTATTGCATGCATAAAATAATGAATATGTACATATAAAAATATGCATGCAATTGTAATGTTAAATTATATATATTATATACGTGTATGCGTGTTCTCCATGTTATGGTTGAACATAACATAGGGTGTACGATAGCGTACGGCGTACCGCACTAGTCATGCGTAGTGTCATTGGCACCAACAATGCGACGTGGTTGACGAGCGCATGATGACTCTATAATTTATATATAAGTAGTAAATATTACAATTAAGTATCTATTTATATATTACTGATAGGGTACGTCGGAGATACAGCACCATCGGACGTAGACTTGGGACTCACTACATCGCAGCAGCAGACTGAAGGCAAGTGTACCTTGCCTTATTCATAGTAGATTGTGCTCTAGTTATTTTATTTTTGTTGTTTGTTTTATTGCTTATAATTGTTATGACCTAGGACCGCTATGATACTTAGCTTCCAAATTACATTCGGGTGCCAACTTCCGTACATGAATTTTGGGTATCGTTAGTTGTATTGTCAACGCTTACCTACTCGTGCTACTCTTGCATAATTTACCATAGGATATTGTACTCGACTTTTATGCACATGAGCCACTCTTGAGATATTCGAGGATCCCGACTTCTGTTTTAGGACAAGGCTGGAGACTTGTACTAGTGCTATTATTTACACTTTGACTTGATAGATAGAGATTGTCTTGCGTTTCGTGACATGAGGCATAAGATACATGGGGTTGGGGAGAACTTACCGTACCGCTGGGCTACCAAACTCTACTAGTATTATAGTACTGAATGTACCTTGACGGGGCTTGTATGTATCTACTACTATTATTACTACTATCATTATTACCCCTAGTATATGTATGAAACCCGATGGTTTAGCGGACGAGTACGTTTTCACTTGCATACACATAGATGGATTATGTTAGATACCTTGAGCACACCTCTTTTCATTGTTTTTATCATTTACTGTACTTGGCTTGAGTTATTCTTGTACCATGCTATGTCCCCTGAGGACCTAGATCCGGATTATCTCCCCAGGTATAGCTGGGGAGATTTACCCCGAGGTTTATGGGACATGAGCTGACATTGGAGTAGTACTTGCATCAGAGGATGAGGTTGTGCTCGAGGACTTATTTTGAGCACAGTTACTATTTTATTTACTTTTCATGTTCTTTGGATATTGAGACTTGTTTTTGTGACCACTAGATAGATGTACTCAGTTTTTATTTCTTTTCTTTAGTTTTGATGATGGTTTGTTCCCCGTGACACTATATAGCTTTGGACTTGTGATGGACAGTTTTCTTTATTTATTTTCTTGGATGTTCTATCTTCTTGTATTGCGATTACTGTCTGTGGATGAGATTAGTTTAGATTATATACTGTAAAAGGAGTAGTAGACTTTATTTATCTATACTATAGCTTAAGTTCACTCTAACGGGTCCATTAAATTGGGTTTGCCTATTGGAGTTGTGTTGCTGGCCATTGCCACGTGGCTAGTCCCTCAGTATTTTGGGACTGGGGCGTGACATGGTTTTTGTGGTGACCCATGCAGGTTAATGACTTATTATTTTGGTTCCAACTTAGAAATCGAGCAAGCCTGTAAATTAAGATAGAATAAAATTATAGGATCTCACCCACAAAGTGACACGTTCTTGACCTCTATACCAAATTTGAAATAATTCTTTGACTTGCATCATGCTTTGAATCATTGTTCGATCCTCATAGTTTACTTGTGTGTAGAGTAATGGATCCATGAGCCAGCGACGAGACTCCCGCGGGTATACCATAAGCTGCTGTGGTTACCTACGATGATGGGGTGATGCCACTGAGTGGAAATCTCTCTACTCAATAAAGTAATCAAGCAGATCAATGTGCCTCAAGGTTTCGGTGAGACGACATTCCACCACCACCGCAGTTTACTCCATCGATGCCAGTTTTTCCACCAGGATAACGTATGGAAGGATAGCAGATATTCCAAATATTCTATGCAATGATGCAAGCATAACAACGGGTTCATCAAGAGGCCCAAGAATGCCAGGCAGAAAACTTGAGGAACAACATAGTGATAGCACTGGAACATTCGACCCCACCAACAAGGCAACCATCAATGGGATCCATCTCAGATTTTTGTCAGTTGATGCCACGTACCTTTTCGGGCAAGGAGGAGCCCACTGAAGTTCATGAGTGGCTCACAAATACTCAACTTCAGTTGGAAGAAGCTGAGCTTCCTAGAGAGCATTGGATAATTGCTGTCAAGATGCAATATACAGGCAATGCACATCATTGGTGGCTATCTGAAGAGAGTTAGCTAGGCTCATACCGAGTCGCTTGGGAGGAGTTCTCTAGACTCTTCTGGAGATGTACATTCCAGCCATTGCCAGAGCAAAACTTAGAGATAAGTTCAACCGCCTCGCTCAAGGCAACATGATAGTAGAATAGAACAATGCAGAGTTCATCCATTTGAGTCACTTTGCCCCTACTCTAATTTTGACAGAAGAGGAGAAGGTAGAAAAGTTCTATGATGGACTTAGATTTGAGCTACAGAGATTGATCAGCTCTGTTGCATCTACTTCATACATTTACGTCCTAGCTGTAACGCGACGCATGGAGTACGACAACCGGAGAGAGTCCAGACAGAAATGGCTGCACCCATTAGCACCAGTCAGTGTACCCCAGGAAGGAGCTACAAAAAGACCTCATATGCACCAGCTACCTAGAGTAGCCTTGCAGGCACCACCAATATGTCAATATTATGGCAAGCAAGGTCATATTGAGAGCGAATGCAGACGCAAAGTTGGGATTATGCTTGGTTTGCGGATCAGGGCAACACTCAACACGTGACTGCACAAGGGTACCTATGATTCATCGACCAGCCTTACCAGCACCGAGACCAACACAACAGCCACCCAGGCCAGTATATCCAGCACTAGGAGAGCCACAAGCAGGAGTTGGAGGAGTCAGACCACCAGCTCCAGGAGGATATCAGACAAGGCCACCCTTGGCTTCATAGGAAGCGCTATTCCAGCAAGCACATCAGTAGAGAGGACCAACCCGGGGTTGAGGACAGGCTTTCGCCATGACTATTGAGAGGCAGCTACTGCAGGAGAGGTTATCGTAGGTACCATATTAGTAGCTTTATTACCTGCTATAGCTTTATTCGATTCAGGAGCATCGTAATCTTTTATGGCTGCTAGTTTCGTAGCCACACTTAGAGTAGCTACTGCACCCCTTTTGAAGACCATAAAAATTCTTAAGGGAGGCAGAATTATTCCCGTTAGTAACACTTGTAGATCTTGTTCGGTAGTAGTTTGTGGCCGAGAGATGAGAGCCTAATTTCTGATCTTTTCTATGTTGGACTACAATATTGTACTTGGTATGGACTGGTTGAGTCAGTACCATACGACTCTAGATTGTCGGTGTGGACGTGTTGTCTTTAAACCACATGGTCATCTAAAGTTTGAGTTTCTTTGGGGAGCCAGAGAACCAGGTGCTCAGCCTACACTTAAGACATTTACTGCAGAAGGAGAACCAGAGCACCTAAGAGTTGTAGCAGAATTTGTGGATGTATTTCCTGATGATCTTCCAGGCTTACCACCTGATTGAAAAATAGAATTTACTATAGACTTGACACCAGGAGCAGATCCTATCACCTCAGCTATGCATAGATTAGCACCTAAGGAGTTAGTGGAATTGAAGAAGCAGGTTGATAAACTCTTAGAGAAGGGTTTTATTCGGTCTAGTATCTCGCCGTGGGGAGCACCCATACTATTTGTGTCGAAGAAGGATGGGATGGTATGCCTATATATTGACTACAGGACACTGAACACCGTAACCATTAAGAACATGTATCCCCTGCCATGCATTGTTGACCTATTTGATGAGTTGAGTGGTGCCCGTATATTCTTAAAGATCGACCTCAGATCTGGCTACCATCAGATTAGAGTGCGGAAGGAAGATATACCGAAGACAGCCTTCAGGACAAAGTATGGACACTATGAGTTCCTAGTTATGCCATTTGGTTTAACCAATGCGCATGCTGTGTTTATGAGTCTGATAAACAGAGTCTTCCATCAGTACTTGGATAAGTTCTTGGTTGTATTCATTGATGATATCTTGGTATACTCCAAGAACTATGAAGAGCACGAGAAGCATCTTAGGATCGTGTTAGAGACATTGAGATAGGAGAGGTTTGTATGCCAAGCTCAGCAAATAAGAGTTTTATATGGATATAGCATCTTTTTTAGGATATATCATCTTAGGAAAAGAACTTTCATTTAATCCGGAGAATGTTGCAACAGTAGAGACTTGGCCTACACCTACATCAGTTGTAGTGGTTAGGAGTTTTCTCGGACTTGTCGGATATTATCGGAGGTTTGTGCAGAACTTCTCGAGGATTACAGAGCCTATGATACGGTTGACGCATAAGGACCAGGAGTTTGCATGGACAGAGGATTGTCAGAAGGCCTTTGAGGAGCTGAAGAAGTAGTTAACGACTACACCGGTCTTGACCCTTCCTTCGGGATCGGAAGGATTATTAGTATATAGTGATGCGTCAGGCAGTGGATTGGGATGTGTTTTGATGCAACATGGCAAAGTTATCACTTATGCATCGTGATAATTGAAGGTGCATGAGAAGAACTACCCGACGCACGATCTTGAGCTAGAAATATTTATTTTTGCACTAAAGATATGGAGGCACTATCTTTACGGAGAGAGGGTAGAAATTTTTACTGATCACAAAAGTCTGAAGTACGTATACACTCAGAAGAAGCTCAATATGAGACAGAGGCACTGGCTAGAGTTGATGGTCAATTATAACATAGACTTGTAGTATCATCCAGGCAAGGCTAACGTTGTAGTCGACGCACTTAGCAGGAAGCCCACAGCTTATCTCTTGATAGCACAACCCCAGTTATTTGAGGATCTTCAGGATCTTGGGATCAAGGTCATCATACAAGGACAGAGTGGACAATTGGCTAATCTTGAGGTTCAGTCATCACTAGTAGAGAGAATCAAGGTGGCATTGCCTACGGATGCTAGATTTTGAAGACTTAGAGAGATGACGGAAGCTGGTATGCAGACGGGACTTCAGATCCATAAGGATGGAACACTAAGGTGTGGAAATCACCTATATGTTCCGAATGGAGAGTTGAGACAGAAGTTGATGACAGAGGTACATAGCTCTATTTACTATATTCATCGGGGAGGTACAAAGATGTACCGAGATTTGAGGCAGTATTACTAGTGGCATGGAATAAAAAGAGAGATTGCACGGTTCGTAGCAAAATATTTGGTCTGTCAGCAGGTTAAAGCCGACCATCAGAGGACCGCTAGTATGTTACAGCCACTTTCCATCCCTTAATGGAAGTGGAAACATATCACCATGTATTTCATTAAAGGATTTCTGAGAATCTCCAGTGGGAAGGACGTAGTTTGGGTTATTTTGGATCGACTCACCAAGTCGGCATATTTCTTGCCGTTCCGAGTTGGGTAGTCCACAGAGTCTCTAGCCGATATGTATATGTATTAGATAGTGAGGTTATATGGAGTACCAATGAGTATTGTATTAGATCGTGACTCTAGATCCACGTCCCATTTTTGGTGGAGCATGCAAGAGAGTCTAGGCACCAGACTCAAGTTCAGTACGGTATACCATCCGCAAACAGATGGCCAATCAGAGTGCACTATTTGTTGGCCCAATATTTTTGTTGAGTTTTTGAATATGGCTAATCGATTAAGTTTAGCATTATTTTAATCGATCAATCACTATAGTATCTTCTACTTAAACTCATCATTGTCCAGATATATAATATTTGTTTTTTATATTACCTTGTTCGTCTAATATGTACTTGCCGAAAGTAATAAGCAAGATTAGAAATGGACATATGCTATATGACGATGAGCCAAAGACGATGTTATACCAGAAAATTTCGTCCAACCGCCTACGACTTATCTGGAGACTCGTACCCGGGGATTCTACTACCCGGTCCGCAGATAAGGGTCGAGGGGGAAGCACCTCTCGTGGTGGTTCGGGGGCAAAGCCCCTAAAAGGTATTCAGATTCCTAGATCTGGTTATCGTTGGATAACTGCCGTCAAGGAAAAAAACATCTTCAAGTCAGTAGATGTTTCAGAAGTTTGGCGTCATCAGTGCTTATTTTTTATATGTAATCTTATATTTTATTTGAATCTAGAACTTATGTAAGTCGAGTCTCACTAGCAACTAGAAAGCAAATCAGTCCACTCAAATAGCCTAAAATCCATCACCCAAAAATCAAGCTAAATAAACCCATGAACCTATCCACAAATCAGTCTACATTCAACCCAAACCTTACCAGAATAGACATCAGAATTCAGACCTAATTTGCCCCGAACTCGGACCAAACTCAGTTACCCTTTTGGTATAAAATCAACCAGTTCAATAAGCTCTTGATTTCCTGGCCCAACGGTTGGAAATTTGAATTAAACCCTATCCAAATTCTGGTCGAATTCTGTTTGCCAACACACTATAAATAGGATTATATTTCTACATTCCTACATACTTAACTATTCTCAATCTTTCTATTCTATAGTGACCCTTAGAGCTTAAACTTTCTTATCTCCAAGATCAACTCCCTAGCCTTCTAAGTGCCAAGTACGGTCTCGGTCTAGAAGTCTACAGAGTTGTAAAGAGCTTGGTTCATCAAGCCCCTCTTCTGTGTGAAGTTGCGAGCCTTCGGATCAAAACTCATGGTGTGTGAAGTTGCGAGACTTCGGATCAAATTTCGTGGTTGTAAGAAGTCATCAAACCTTTGGATCAAAGCTTGTGACTCATTATTGGTGATTATAGTGGATAAAACTCTAAGCAAGAGTTTTTGGGACTGGACTAGTCATCTCAGAGGAAAACCAATATACATCACGGTGTTTGTGTTTTCTCTCTCTTTCTCTTACTTTATTATATTGCATATATACTGCTAGTTAATAACTACCTTCACTCT
Source organism: Iris macrosiphon (assembly GCA_036927795.1). NCBI lineage: Eukaryota > Viridiplantae > Streptophyta > Magnoliopsida > Asparagales > Iridaceae > Iris > Iris macrosiphon. The sequence continues at coordinate 56,852,873 of JAYESA010000002.1, forward strand.
GCTTAATTTTTAATTGGGTAGATTATTTTGCTGCACTCTATTCACCCCCCTCTAGAGTTGCCTTACGGTCCTTCACTATACCAGGTGAGCATCAGGATGGAACCTTTTGAGGCACTGTAAGGCAGGAAGTACAGGTCACCGATATATTGGAGTTGTCACTACCATATTTTCTAGGAAAGGGTATTTTAGTCTTTTAGTAATTAATCAAATATTATGCATGTTAAATATTTAATTATTATATTATTTATTTATTGTTAGCATGTTAAATTTATTTTTAGACTTGTGTTAGTAGACCTAACTAGTTTAGTTTAGACTCATAGACCAAAATTTAATTCTAGTTAGAATTGAGCCCAATAATTAGAAGCCCAATCATTAGGAGGATGATTAATTAAAGTAAACCCATTAAACTAGAACCTTCCCTCCTTAATTAATTTCTTTGTGAGAGTCCCCAAGGAGTATTTTAGACTTTACATAGTAGCTTGAGGGAGGGGGCAAGTGAGACCTATATAAAGGGGATGAAAACTTTCTCTCTCTTTATTTTTTATTCCAAATCTAGATCTAGAATTTTTCTCAACCAAATTCTATCAAATCCCTACTAAATTTCTATCCAATTTCTTCCCAAATCACCATTAAAGACTAGCGGAGCAAGAATCTAGAAGGAAAAAGCAAGGATCTACAAAGAGGAGTAAGGATCTACAAGTTGAAGGCTCATTTTACAAAATTTGGAGGTTTTATTAGGAATCCGTCTTCCAATAGGTACAATTCAATTTTTTTCGTTAATTTTGTTTCTAAATCTGAGAATTAACCATAAGAAATCAACCATATGCATATGCTACCCATAGAATTTTGTTTTGTATTCATAGGAGGCCTATTGAGAAAGTTATGGTACTTTTTGTGTCAATTTTTTGAAAATTCTGAGATTTACACTTGTTGTGTATATCAATTGGTCCTATAGATCAATTTGGCATGTGCTTGTGTGTTTTGGACTAGTGTCATGTCAACAATTGGGTACGTGTAGGTTGTATCTCAATAATTTGGTGATACGTGTTGATTTGGGGGTTTTTCCTCCGACACGGGGCTTTGTGCATATCTGTCACGCCCCAGTCCTAAAATACGTAGGACTAGGAATACGTAACACACCAGCCGTATGTATACGAACTCCAATATATGAAAATCATATACACACGTACGCTGTACATGAATATCCAATCCACCAGTGGTAATATACTATCTCAACAAGTTAAACGCAATCTATATCTCATCCACAGCACAAATAATAGATAAACGGAAAATAAATAACTGAATATCAACGATGAGTATCAAAGTATGATAGTCGGATGGAAACAAATCGACTGCAAATCGACTATAATAAACTACTAAAAGAGAGAAGAGAATCAACTCTAATATAAGAATAAATGTCTCTAAAAGAATAGCAACAAAATCTTTAAACAGCGACAATAAATCACAGATACTCCGAGGGTAAGACCTCCTCAGTCTGATAAGAAGCGTCAGGTCCAGGTCCATACTCCTGTGGATAATCCTGTCCGTCTATATCTGGAAAGGGACCAGGTCCTCAGAAGGACGTAACAAGATACATTATAACATGCCAATAAAGTACTGAAAAGTAAATATCCAATGGGTCGCCTAACCGTCTATGTGAATGCAGTTTGAGAACAACTTTCCAACACGTGGGCTATCTGGCCAAAAATGGGATTGACATGGTTCTTTTAGAGATCCAGGGGCCTAAAAAGCATGACGTCTTTTGAACCTCAGAGGCCGCCTGATAATATATAATATATAGTGGTCATCACCACCCGTCGCTCCGGCGGAGCGTCCGGGCGAACAAAGAAAAAAGTACAAATGAGCCCAAACACCTTACTTGTTATTCTCCCTACCCCATGCTCTAAGCATGTCACATCCATGATACGATAAAATCTCTAAATAACTGGCAGGTCTACTAGCATGCAAAGTTTCTATTGGCAGTTATCCCTATCCGTCGTACGACCTATACGTATCAGTGGCCAGCCGAATATGCAAGTCTGTGTCCTACATGTGACTCACACTGGTGTAAGAATAGTGTCATGGCCAATGAAACATAAAATATCTCATGATAATGGGGTGGTCTCATAAAGTAGGTCCAATGCATATACATAAATAAAAACAGAACACGACGACACCATCATTGCACCCAAGTTTCCTTGGACGCACAATTTATATAACAGTTAAAATATATGAACTAAAATAAACAGAAATAAAATATGCATGCATCATATGGAATATAAATATAGTACAATGGCAATGTATACTTGCCTGACAAGCAATCTGTAAAGTGTAGGCGTCCAAATATCAAGGACACGGGATCAGAAACTAATGGCTCCAAACAAACATCTCCGGATGCTGAAATAGTCATCACCAACATTTCCAGAATCAGCGAAATAGCTAGAAATCACTACCCTTTCGTCCAATTTGGACAAGGGGCAAAACGGTAATTTCGGATTAAAGTGGGGTCCACGTGTGGCTCACTTTGCACCAAAAAACGTGCCAGGGGTAACGGTCTCTAAATAGGACAAATTATAGGTCAAACAAACTCTAAAAGTTAGTACGAACTCAACGATATGTCCAAATGTGGATTCCGGTGAGCCGAACACAATTTTGCCTAAAAAGTCAACCGTATGGCCCGCCAATAGGTGACTTGGTCAACTGTCTCAGAATTGCGTAAAAATTGGTTCACAGGACCAGTGTGATACCACGAGTCCACTGGCACAAGTTTTGTCATATTCTGACGAGCGTGCACTAAATGACGCAGGATTTTGCAAAAGTTATGATACGGAGAATCTCCGCGGATACAGGCTGATTCTGACGTGCACATGCGTCCAAATCAGTTTTCGTGAAAGCCCATACATCTGGGTATACTGTGCGCACCTTTTGGTACACTTGGTACTCGACGGGGCGGTCCCGTTTGGCGGAGCGCGCTCCGTATCACAAATTCTGAAAGTTATAAAAATTAAGTTTTTGGGGTTTTTCCTCTGATTTAATTTAACATACAATAACAAATAAATTATTGTATTTAACAGAAAATAAACTAGGTTAGGTGGTCTTCGCATACCAAAAAGAAAAACCGAATTCGGATATCTGTGGTGGGAGATACGAATCCGTGAACATAGGTAGTTACCGCAGTTTTTTGCGATCCCAAAAGTTATCATTTTTCGTCAACTTGGTCGCTATTTTTTCCTAGGGTTACACGCTGTTCGAGGTCAAATAATATATAAGTATGGAAGGGGGTTAAGTTATGAACGTATCGGTGAAGACGGGGTCGAGTTTGGTCTAGCGATGGCACGGGAAACAAGGCGTGAACACAGGTACGCTGCAGATCAAAATCTGTCGCGGGGTTGTGCTCGTCACGCGGTGGGCGGTTGCTCGGCGGTCCAGGCGCTCCACGGTGCTAGCTGGGCGGCGCAGCTAGGTCGGAGGCGCGCTCGCTGGGGGTTGATGAAGAGGGATGAAGAATTTAGGGTTAGGGTTTTGGAACGTGGAGTATATATATGTATATATATAGCCGGGGGGGGGGTGTTACGCGCTGTTCGCGGGGTTTTTTTGAGTTTGGCAGATGCTGCTGCCGTTTCTTAGTTTTCTAAGCGGGCCGGGTAGAGGCTAAGGGTCGGGTAGGGTTCATTAAGGTTTGGGTTTGAATCCATTAGGATTTTATTTTCTAATTATTTTTTCTTTCTTTCTTTCTTTATTCTTTTTTTCTTTCTATTCTATTTCTAATTTCTTTTTAGAATAAACTATATATATATATACATAGAAAATTCTAGAAATTCTAGTTTAGAGCATACAATTAATCTATCAATGCCACAAGGTCTCCTATATAAAATAAATTAGGGAAAATTTATAATTGCTCCATAAATCCTCTAAATGCACCATCACCTAAAATAAAAAAATTAATAAATTCTATTTCTCCTAATTAGCCTATAATTACTACAAATCAATTAAATAATTAATTAAAAAAGATAAATACAGTTTTTAGAATTAGGGTTTTTATATTCTACCCAACTTATAAAAATTTCGTCCGCGAAATTAAAACTAAGCCACGATAGAATGTCAAGGATGGTATAAGATATAAATTAACAAAGTAAATTCATATCTTGGTCTACAAATAGGTTCAAAAAATATTTGCGCACGTCATCCTCGCACTCCCAAGTTGATTCTCCTGGTGCACCATGCTTCCATGCCACGCGAACCAAGGGAATTGACTGGTTCCTCAACACTTTCTCTTAACGATCAAGGATTTCCACGGGTTGCTCTTGGTATGACAAGCTCGGCCCAATGGTGATCTCCGAATGGTTGAGAACATGATTGTTGTCTGTCACATATCGTCTGAGCTGTGACACATGGAATACGTCATGTACTCCCTCAAATGAAGGTGGTAGCACAAGTCGATATGCCACTTCTCCCACTCTCTCTAGCACATCCAATGGTCCAATATACCTTGGACTCAACTTGCCACGTTCTCCGAATCGAATGGTGTCCCTGGTAGGTGATATCATCAAGAAGACATAATCGCCCTCTTTGAACTCCAAGGGACGACGATAAAGGTCTGCCCACTGCTTCTGCCTGTCTTGCGCTGCTCGCAAGTGCCCTTGTATCTTCTTAACCGTCTCTACGATATTAACCACCAACTCTGGTCCCAGAATCTGATATTCTTCCATATCACTCCAACACATAGGAGACCTACACTTTTTTCCATACAATGCTTCAAACGGAGCCATCTGGATGCTCGCCTGATAGCTATTGTTGTAAGAAAACTCCACAAGGTGTAGGTGGTCCTTCCATGATCCTCCAAAGTCTAACATACAAGCTCTCAACATATTCTTCAATGTCTGAATAGTATGCTCTGACTGCCCATCTGTCTGCGGGTGGTAAGATGTACTGAACTTCAGACGAGTTCCAAGACTCTCTTGCATGCTCCTCCAAAAGTGTGATATAAAATACGAATCCCTGTCTGATACAATGCTGACTGGTATGCCATGCAATCTCACGATCTGCCTCATGTATAAGTCAGCCAAAGCTTCTGTAGATTGGACAACTCTAAAAGGTAAGAAATGGGCTGACTTGGTGAGTCTATCTACTATTACCCATACTGCATCTCTTCCATTTGGACTCTTGGGAAAATCCGTGACAGTCTATAGTGATGTGCTCCCATTTCCATTCTGGAATCAGAAGTGGTTGCAATAACCCTGCTGTCCTCTGGTGCTCCACCTTTACTTGTTGACATACTAGACATTTGGCTACAAAGCGAGCTATCTCCCTTTTTATTCTATGCCACCAAAAGTGCTGTCGTAAGTCATGGTACATCTTAGTGCCTCCAGGATGAATAGAATATATCAAACTATAAGCTTCTGTTATCAGCTCCCGTCGAATCTCTCCATTGGGAACATATAGACGATCACCACATCGTAATATCCCATCATCATGAATGCGCAATCCTATCTGCTCTTCGGCCTCTGTTCTTTCTTTCAATCTCCTGAATCTGGCGTCTGTAGGCAGAGCTGCCTTGATCCTCTCTACTAGTGATGATTGTACTTACAAGTTGGCTAGTGTCCCATTTGCTCTAGGTAGTATCATTTTAATGCCAAGCTCTTGCAAGTCCTCCAATAATTCTCTCCGTGTTGTCAAGAAGTAAGCTGCTGGTTTTCGGCTTAACGTATCTGCTACAACATTAGCCTTGTCTGGGTGATAATGTAGTTCTATCTCAAAATCTTTCATCAATTCAAGCCATCGACGTTGCCTCATATTTAATTCCTTCTATGTGAAGACATACTTAAGGCTTTTATGGTCTGTATAGATCTCCACTCGTTCCCCATATAAGTAATGTCTCCATAGCTTTAGAGTAAATACAACGGCTGCAAGTTCCAAGTCATGAGTCGGATAATTCTTCTCATGTACTCAAAACTGCCTAGATGTATATGCAATCACCTTGCCATGCTGTATCAATACGTATCCCAAGTCTTTCCCTGATGCATCGCTGTAGATCACATAACCTCTTGATCTTGATGGAATAGTCAATATTGGTGCTGTAGTCAGTCGCTTATTCAACTCTTCAAAAGCGGCTTGACACTCGTCGGTCCATATAAATTCTTGATCCTTGCAAGTCAAACAAGTCATAGGTGCTGCTATCCTTGAGAAGTTCTCCATGAACCGTCGATAATATCCTACAAGTCCAAGGAAACTCCTCACCTCTGATGCTGATTTAGGAACAGGCCATGTCTCGACTGCCGAGATCTTTTCTGGATCAACATAGATACCATCTCCCATAACGACATGCCCAAGAAATAAAACTCTGTCCAAGAAGAACTCACATTTATTGAGCTTCGCATATAACTGCTCCTTCCTCAATGTCTCTAAAACAATCCGCAGGTGCTTCTCGTGCTCCTTGTGGCTCTTCGAATAGACAAGTATATTATCTATGAAGACGACCACGAACTGGTCCAAAAACTGGTGGAAGACTCGATTCATTAAGTCCATAAAGATAGCTGGAGCATTGGTCAATCCAAATGGCATGACCGAAAACTCGTAGTGTCCATATCTTATCCTGAATGCGGTCTTCGGGATGTCCTCCTTTCGTACCTTCACCTGGTGATATCATGATCTCAAATCTATCTTCGAGAACACCTTGGCTCCACTAAGCTGATCAAATAAGTCATTAATGCGTGGCAATGGATATTTATTCTTCACAGTTACTGTATTTAAGGCTCTGTAGTCAATGCACATACGCACTGACCCATCCTTCTTTGGTACAAACAATACTGGTGCTCCCCGGGGTGATGCACTTGGTCGTATAAAACCTTTCTCCTCTAATTCTTTCAACTGTGCCTTCAGCTCATCCATCTCCTTCTTCGCCAATCTATAAACATGTGATGCTATGGGTGTTGCTCCCGGTGCTAATTCAATTGAAAACTCTACATCTCTGTCTGGGGGTAGTCCTGGCAATTCCTCTGGAAAGACATCTTAGAATTCTGAAATGATAGGGTGATAAACAACGTCGTCTATTGCGAGCTGCATACCATCAAGGATTTCTGTGGATCCTCTTGCAAACTCAAGTTCAGGCTGGCCTGGTACCTTAAAAAGAATGCTTCCTCCAAAATAATCGAAAAAAGCGTGGTACTAGCTTAGCCAGTCCATTCCAAGCACAATATCAAAAGTTGGCATAGGAAGGACTAAGAGTTGGGCGTTCATCTCTCTGCCACGAATTACTATAGGACACGATCTACAAATTCTACTAACAGGTACAACTCCTCCTCCGGTAAGAATTCTAACACAACTAGGTAAAAGTGTAGAGGCAATATTGTGTTTGGCAATAAAATTAGATGATATGAATGAGTGGGTAGCTCCCATATCGAATAATATCACAGCAAAAAAAGTAAAAGCAAGAGTAATACCTGCTATGACATCAATCTCCTGATCCATGTCATCCATTTCTAATGCAAAAGCTTGTCCGTTCCTCTGTGGTTGTCCCTGTCTGGCCCTCGCGAACTGATCCTCCTGTGTGGGTAGCGATGGTCCTTGCTGAAATCCTGCTGCTGCTGGAGGTCGAGGTGCTCCTGGTCTAGTCATATGTTGAGCTGGCTTCGGTGCTGGAAGCGCTAGTCTCTGTACTGGCGGTGGAAGTGTCAATGCCTGTTGCATTGGACAGTCTCTCGCTAGGTGCTGTCCGGAACCACATCGCATACATTGTCCCAAGCGAGTCCGATAATCTCTTGAAATGTGTCTGCATTTCCCACAATAACTGCAGTGGGGCTTCTTCGTATTCTGGTACGGTCCAGCTTTGTATTGGTACTGTTGTTGCTGTGCAAAAGGACGTCTGATAGGTCCTCCTTGTTGTGTTCTTGCTGGTCCTTGCTGTATCCTTGCGGGTCCTTATTGTATCCTCAGCTGACCTCCTTTTCCTCTGCTGATGGTCTCTTACAATCTGGCTTATGTCAGTAATTCAGTATAAGAGATCCGAGACTATGAGCTAGTGTAGTGTTGGAACTCCTGAGTTAACACGCGGTGAAATCTCTTAGCCTTGGCCAAGTCATCCGGTATCAGGGCAGCGCCATATTTACTGAGATGAATAAACTCGGCATCATATTTGTCAACTGTTCGGTTCTCCTGCTCCAAGTGGAGAAACTGATCATACAATGCATCTCTGACGGTGTCCGGGAAGTACTTCCTTTCAAAGCACTCCAAGAATTGCTCCCAAGTCTGGTATATACCCAACTGGCGCTCCATTGATTTCCACCAGTGATGGGCATTACCATCTAGTAGCGTCCTTATGCCTGTCATCCATAGTTCGGTAGGTAGCTGCGATGCTTTCAATAGCTTCTCGGTGTGGGTGATCCAATTGGTAGTCTCCTCTGGGCTCTCCATGCCTTTGTACGGCTTCGGACCCATCTGTATAAAGTCCTTTACTGAACTAACTCTAGCTTGAGGTACTGGAACTAGTACTTGAGCTAGTATAGTAGCCTGTGCAACCATCCTCTCATGTGCTGCCAAAAATTCTTGCCTCTGCTCTGCTGCTTGCTGCCTCTGCTCTGTAGCTAGTGTGGCGGCATGTTGTCTCTGTTCCTGCATTATCATCTGGAAGAATTGGAATAAGCTTTGTATGCTTGACCTAATTGAGCCAAGTTACGCTTATGACATGACTATCACTCAAAAACTTACCTTCATATGCTTTGTTTTAGTCGTACAACATTCGTGATACATTATTCAATTAAACTTTTTGTCAGTGTCTTTACATCGTTTTGGGTACTCAACATCGACATGTTTCCCAAAATCAATTATTTGTCTATGACCTATATCAAGCCTACAATATACATGAAACTTTTGTCCCATTTATTTGAGCCTCTGTATGCTCCTTACACATTATTAACCATCAAGACTAGTTATATTGTCTTAAGAGACCTATGATTAAATTGCCCGCAACCGGGCCTACACACCTAACCCGAACCCTTAAAAATACTTCTAAGACTCATGCATAGTATCCTACACCCATCCCCCTCTCTACAACATACCAAACACCATTATTCACCTACAAAATCATTTGAATTCACCTATTTAAAATTTAAATTCAACATCTTCCTATTTTAGAATTAAATCTCATGCACCTTCCATCTTTGTATGCAATTAAACCCATGCCAAAATATTTAAATAGTAACCTCTAATGTTTAATTGCAGCCATTACATTCCTATTTAAGAACCTATTAATTCTAGCCATAGGATTTAAACACCCTTTTAATCTAACCATTCATCTATGCAATTATACATATGCATATATGACTTTCTATCATAAAAACCTAGATGACCGACCTTTCACCCTTTCCATCCTTGAGAAATAATAGGCCACCCCTCTCCCTCTTCCTCTTATTCATCTCATTCTCCTTCTTCCCATCCTTTTCTTTCCCCTTTTGGTGGGAGCACAGCCGCACATCCGAGAAGGCAACTTAGCACCCGAGAGAAGCCCACAAGGAGCCGACTGTTGTTGTTACTGTGTGCACAACACTGTATAGTGCTTTCTATAGCCATAAATACCTCTCCCACGAGGCCAAGACATCCCCCTTCGAGTTCCATGTGGTTTGGTGGTCATTTGAATCTCCTAGAGTCCAGAAATATATCGTAAGCGCCTACCGTATACTTGGGTATGTTTCTATCCCTTCAACTTCTCCCCTCATGTTTGTGATAAAGATTTATATATATACCAATATTAGCATCATGAAGATATATACCCATGCCATGTTGAACCCATCGACTTTGTGCAAACCCGTGTACAAAAGCTTGTTAAATAGCTCCAAATTCGTTATAGAATTTAGTCTCAATTTTTCGTAGTCATAACAACTTAGGAATGCCATAACCCCCAACTCAAAACTTTGCTTATTCTCCAATTTTTTTAAAGAACCATATTAAAGTTAGATTTCCAAACACATAAATTAATAAGTCAACTTGGATCTAAAAATTTCAACAAATTTATTTGAGCATCAGGTGTCCGAAGAATAAATATATTTTGTTGTTTTCACAATTTCGGGGGCTTTCGGACCCAAAAATGTGACCCGTTTGAAGTTTTGGAAAGCTGAAGCGAAGGCCTATGACATAATTCAATCCTAAAATTTATTAAATAATTCTATTAGGTAAAGTATTGGTTACAAGTAGAGGATATACTATATGACATAGGCCTTTACGAGTATTCATAAAAACCTGGATATGGCTATAGTATATAACCAATTGACTTGAGATATAATATAGATAGTATTGATTAGAATTTAATTTAAATTTCTTCTTTAGGATAATTTAGATCTGCAGCATCTTCGGACGTGTACGTGTTTGATAATAAACGAAAGAAATGAAACAAGGTTTATACGAAATCCTCTCTTTGGTTTACAAATAAGAAGTACAATTAATCTTATACGAGGATGTCAAGTACAAAATTTAATCTGGGTAAATATTGCTATAGGAGTTTGATCTGCGGTCGATCACTTTGTCCTTGGACCACACGATGATGAAGAAGTGCTGTAGAAGAAGGAGAAGCTTCAAAGATTGCAAAGGGGAGTGGATGCTTGATGCCAAAATCGTCGATCACTACTCTCTGTCTGTGCTCTGGATTCTTCTCTCTCAAAAATCGATTTTTGACCCTTGACCTTAGAGTTTTTCGACCTTTGACCTTAATTCTTCGACCCTGATTCTTTGACCCTGGACCTCTGTCAATAGAGGTCTCTATTTATAGGGTTTGGTGACAACAACCGTCCAGTCGGCGTAGAAGCCGGACAGTGGAGAGTATGGCACTTTTTACACGGCGGTTATAATAACTGCCACCCACGTATAGATGATCTTCTGAATCTGCGTGTGACGTGTATCCCATGATGAGATAATGCGTATAACTACTGCGAAGATTATGGCATGCAAGCCACGTAGGTAACTGTCCCTTGCGTAGAAAAGGTTGGCGTAGAAGCCAATAACTGTCACCATGGCGTAGAAGCCAAATAGTTTGTCAAGTTGGCATAGAAGCCAAGTAGTTGTCGAGTCAACATAGAAGCCAAATAGGTGTAGAAGCCTTGTAGGCGTAGAAGTCTGATGCTGCATGGATAGGTAGCTAGCGTAAAAGATAGCCGATCCTCCTTCCTTGACTGAGGTCTTGAGCATATTCTGGACCAAATAGCCTTATCACGCACCAATGCAAATATAGCATGAGTTGGCATATTCCGAGGAGGTAGCATACGGCGTACTCCTTATAGCTGGAAATAGCTAGGTGGCGTATTTCAAGAAGATAGCGTACAGCGTGCTCCTATAGCTGAAAATAGCCTGATGGCGTAATATGCAGAGGTGATGATGTGGACCTATTAGCCGTAATTTTTAGGAGAAGACATCTACGGAAAGGGCAGTGCCGACGCAACTTTTGGTTTTGTTGCAGCTACTGCCGATGACACGGAGGTGCCCGACTTTGAAGAGGAAATATTTTCGGGTGTCGGCTCGCCCGAAACAGTTCCGATATCTCGAGAGGAGGATGAGCCTGTCATTACGACTATATCTCCTTTTAGTACGCCAGCCACTTCGGCCATTGTCGGTGCCTCTACCTTTGTCGCGCCCTCTATTGAAGCGATGACTGTAACGACACCCTCTGCAGTCGTTCCTGGAAGGTGATTCTCCGATATTGCAGCCACTCCCAGCGTCCAATCTGGTTTTGCCATGCTGATTGAGCAGTATACTAGTATTTTCTATACCACTTTAAAAAAGTTGATATCAATGGTGTTGGAGAAGAATCTAGGTTTTGAGGCTCTGAGGAGGTCCTCCCAGTTTATGATAGAGTCGATCAGAGATTTCAACGACGCTGGGAGAGCTGATACACTGGAGCAGATAGTTAATGGTTTGGAATAACCCATTAACAATTATTTGTAATTATCCCAGGGCAGCCTTGATGACCTAATTCAGGCTGAATATGACTCTTTGACTGCGAGGCTTGTTGGGGAGAAGGAAACTCTGAGCAAGTCCATCGAGGCTCAACAGAAAGAGATGAATGAGGAGCATGCCGCATTGGAGTATATCATTTCCCAGCTGGCCAAGTGCGAGGCCGAATATGAGAAAGAGGCAGCGAGGGTCCGCCAATTGGAAGACGACCTCGCTAAGGCCAAGGAGAGTGCTTTTTCTTTGTTGGCAGCTTGAGATGTGTTGAATGACCGAAGGAAAGCGGCTCAGCAGAACCTGGCATGTGCAGGTGTCACCCACGCAGATTTTGTACGTACTTGGTCTGAATTGTCTGCCTTGAACAGTGAGGAGGCAAGGTTGGAGCGGGCTCACGCTACAGTTTTGAACTCCAGGAACGAGAGAATGGCCTCTCTGGCGCAGCAAATCCGTGATTTGATTGCTCCTCCCAAATAATGTACTTTCTTATTTCTCCTGTAATTTCTCAAAGATAATAAAGACACATTTTTTGACTTGGTGGGCCCATCATTTTAGAATGTGATAGGCTAGGGTGAAAGTGATATCAGAGGTATCATTAACATAACATTCTTTCGTTAAAGTTTTGCTGAATGTAAATCTATTCAGAGTTGACATAAACCTGAAAGAATATAATCCAACTAAATTTGTATACTAAATACTATCAGAGGTAATATGAACATGATTGGCTTATAAATTAGTTAAGGATATCTATTCGGAGGTCACATGAACCTGATAGAATATGATCCAGCTAACCTTTGTGCATGGTATCGTCAGAATAAGATCTTTGTCATACTCCATTAAACGAAGGAGATCAAAGTATAGTACTTCTTCAGGAATTTGCAGTTGATAGTAGCCAAAAAAATTCATTTTAGACTTTGGCTAATCTGTAAGCGCCGTTTGCAATCATATAGGACCCTCCCATTTCTTTATGATTGTTTGTACGAATTTCGGATATTGTACTAGAGGTAATATGGACGTAGTACGATACCATATTTGTTGAGGACATCCCACTGAGGGATTTTTAGTGGACCCATTACTTTTTGCGCACAAGAGTGCAAGTAATAGGTTTGAGACAAATCCTGACAGAGGTAATATAGACGTGATAAAATACGACTCTGTAGGGATGAATAGAGATTGACTCTTTCTTCGCTGGAAAAATGAGGATAGTTCAGAGGTAATATGGACATGAAAATTTTATTTTCTATTGCGGGTATTCCACAGGGGAATTTTTGTGGACCTATTACTTCTTGTGCACGTGAGTACAAGTAATAAGTTTAGGCCAAGCTCTGCCAGAGGTAATATAGACGTGGCAGTTTTTGTGGACTCAATACCACTGGTGTACTTAGAGTTAAGTATGGATGCTAAGTTGATAAGACAACCGATATCAGAGGTAATATGGACATGATAATCAATAGCCGAAAATTTGGAAAATTTGTTCAGAGGTAATATGAACATGACAAACTTTTGAGTTGTGACTCCATTGGGGATGGAGGTACATATCTGCTCAGAGGTAATATGGATATGGCAGTTTTTTGTGGACTCAACACCACTGGTGTACTTAGAGTTAAGTACGGATATTAAGTTGAGATGACAACCGATATCAGAGGTAATATGGATATGATAATCGATAGCCTAAAATTTGGAAAGTTTGTTCAGAGGTAATATGAACATGACAAACTTTTGAGTTGTGACTCCATTGGGGATGGAGGTACATATCTGCTCAGAGGTAATATGGACATGGCAGTTTTTGTGGACTCAACACCACTGGTGTACTTAGAGTTAAGTACGGGTGTTAAGTTAAGATGACAACCGCTATCAGAGGTAATATGGACGTGATAATCGATGGCCAAACCAGGAAGGTTTGTTCAGAGGTAATATGAATATGACAAACTCAGCTGGGAAGATAACAAAATGTTTGGACAATAGTTCAAAGGTAATATGAACATGAACTTATGTCCGAAAGATTCACTGTAGAGGGATTTTCTTGAGTAGGGATAGACCTGAAGAATCTACTGGGAAAACTTTAGGGATTCATCATCCGGTATCTTCTTGAGGGAGCAAATTGTCACGTTAAAAGTGAAATCAATTTGCAGTGATCATCCCCTCGTTTACAGATGCAGAGTGATGACCTTGGTATCGATCAACTCCTGGATTCTCCTTTTCAGTACATAGTAGGCCCTTGTAGGGTGATGAATGTACCGATGGAAGAGACAATAATCTGGGTCATCAACTTTGCCAGCCCTCTCAGGGTATCTGATGTTGGGTAACCAAAGTTTGTGTTCCTTCATCAACATATTAAAGATTTTAATGATATCATCTTCATTGAAGGATAAAGTCCCTTTCGGCCTTCGGGCTCCCGATACCTGAGTTTTATGGTCTTCCGGGAAGATGGTCATAGATGCATCATCTTTGGAATCAGAGGAAATTCTACCCCCAGCTTTGGATACTGCCCTATTTTGTTGAGGTAGACTACCCCCAGACATGTCATGGCATTTGTCCACTGAAGTTGACTTAGAAGGACCTGCCTCTGGTTGTACAGGATTAGACTCTGAAGGTTTGGAGTTTGCAGAAGATGCAGTATACCCCAACCCAAAACGAGTTTGTTGACAGTAAGGTTTACCATGCTACGGTGTTCGTCAGCCTTTTTCATATTTGAGGCATTATTTCAGCTTCAAATCATAACCCATGCTTTGTATAATCTTTAAAGCTTGTGGGCTATACCTGTGGATTTATATTTTGCCACCCTCAGACTCGCGAAATTCTTCTTGTACAATCGGACTGTTCCATATGCGACCGAAGACTATTGGATGCTGATCGTCGTGAGTTGGAGAAACAATAAAGGCAGTATTTTCATGTGGTCCATATGTCATGATGACATTAGATGTTGATGCATCTTTCCATATAATCTCTCCATGTTTGACAGTTAGGGGAACTGAAGCCTGTTTATGACTCCTGTCTTTGCATTTCTGGATCAAAAATTCACGCAAGTTAGGATAATTAACTGAAGAAGAAGAAAAATGCTTGTTCCTCCTGTTTACATCAGTTGGCATGCGGATATTGGGAACTATAACTTTTCTCCTGCCACCCGTATACAGCAGTTCAGCCATCTGAGTAGTAGACGATCCCCGAGGAGTGTGTCTATCCGCAAACCGGGCCTTCTTCATGCTGAGAGGCTTAACCTGGCATAGTTTGGAGCTCTGCTCAGGCTGGCGTAAAACTGAGGAGGTCCTCAATCGGCCATCCGCTTCTCGCTAATCTGGAGAGCGGGCAGATTCTTCTCTTGCTGGCGTAAAGGTTAAGAAGTTGAGAAGTCCGCTACTTGTTTTCCCTTGCGTAGGTTATAGGGACCATCTGCTTTTTCACGGAGGGCAGATGCATTTTTACGCGCGGAGCGCGTTTGAATTTTTTGACTTGGTGCTGAGGCCTTGTCAGAAACTACGTCTATCCCATCAGCGACGGGATATGAGTTTTTATGCGCAATGCGCGATGTATACTTCTGGATTGGTGCTAAGGCATTGCCAAAAGTTTTGTCTGCCTCGCTAGCGACGGAAGACTAAGTTTTACGCGCAAGGCACGGAGGGAGCGATACTACCACCTTGTTGGTCAGAGACATCAAAGAGTCGGCAGGAATGGTAGGGGATGTCCGGGGCATCCACATCTTACGTAGTTTCCTGTTGTCTTGGACAGAGTGAGAATGAGAGCTACCCCCTGCTCGAAGCATATCTTCGTAGGCGGATTGGTCGAACTGGACGACCAAGGTCTTCTTCCTTGATCCTACTGATACTGCATCATGTTGAGCAATTGCTTTCTCGTCAGATGAGAAAGAGATCCCCAGCAGAGTCACCATCTTATATTTGATAATAAACAAAAGAAATAAAACAAGGTTTATACGAAACCCTCTCTTTGGTTTACAAACAAGAAGTACAATTAATCCTATACGAGGATGTTAAGTACAAAATTTAATCTGGGTAAATATTGCTATAGGAGTCTTATCTGCGGTCGATCACTTTGTCCCTTGGACCACACGATGATGAAGAAGTACTGTAAAGAAGGAGAAGCTTCAAAGATTGCAAAGGGGAGTGGATGCTTGATGCCAAAATCGTCGATCACTACTCTCTGTCTGTGTCTGGATTCTTCTCTCTCAAAAATCGATTTCCGACCCTTGACCTCAGAGTTTTTTGACCTTCGACCTTAATTCTTCAACCCTGATTCTTCGACCCTGGACCTCTATCAATAGAGGTTTTTATTTATAGGGTTTGGTGACAACAACTGTCTAGTCGGTGTAGAAGCCGGACAGTGGAGAGTATGGCACTTTTTACGCGGCGGTTATAATAACTGCCACCCACATATAGATAATCTTCTGAATCTGCGTGTGACGCGTATCCCATGATGAGATAATGCGTATAACTGCTGCGAAGATCACGGCATGCAAGCCACGTAGGTAACTGTCCCTTGCGTAGAAAAGGTTGGCGTAGAAGCCAATAACTGTCACCATGGCGTAGAAGCCAAATAGTTTGTCAAGTTGGCATAGAAGCCAAGTAGTTATCGAGTCGGCATAGAAGCCAAATAGGCGTAGAAGCCTTGTAGGCGTAGAAGCCTGATGCTGCATGGATATGTAGCTAGCGTAAAAGATAGCCGATCCTCCTTCCTTGACTGAGGTCTTGAGCGTATTCTGGACCAAATAGCCTTATCACGCACCAAATGCAAATATAGCCTGAGTTGGCGTATTCCGAGGAGGTAGCATACGGCGTACTCCTTATAGCTAGAAATAGCTAGGTGGCGTATTTCAAGGAGATAGCATACAACGTGCTCCTATAGCTGAAAATAGCCTGATGGCGTAATATACAGAGGTGATGATGTGGACGTATTAGCCGTAATTATGGCTCACCCAGTCTTTGAAAATAGAACCGCATCTCGTGCATTAAATACAGAGATCTGCCCCCATCACACGTATTAACTGCCGAGACGTGCCTCGAGCTCTGTACGAAGAGCAGCTTTTGACGTGGCGGTTCGTTTTGTCTTCTGCTGAGCATAAAAGCTCACATATGCCTGTGTAGAACTAGGCAGCGTATTTCCTTGTATGCGTAAAAGCACTTTGTATCAAGGAAATGTCACTAAACGACGGTTTGGGTCTCTGTGCCGCACCATCATTACAGCCGTCGTCTGGATAGTTGTGTAGTACTCTTTGTAAGGAGTCAGGTTCACTGCATGATCTGACAGGTTCATTCGAGTAATACGAAGCGTTCCCCGTACAACTTCCTACCGCATTAAAAGCGAGTAGGTTTTACGCCGAAGTGGCGATGTAACAACCTTTTTACGTCGATGCCGCCTGGAAATACTGCATTACACGGGTTGTCCTGGAGCTTATATTTTACTTTATACTAGCGATGAAGCTCTATTGTACGCTGATGGCTCTGAGATCATATCTTATGCCATCCAGCACTGAAATACTGCGTATAACTCTGCAGCTTATTTTTCATGCTTCTACAGTACGTTGGACATGTTTCTTTGTAGCAACAAAAAACAGGCAAGTGTACCTTGCCATGATGTTTTATAGTTCCTGCTTGATTTATAAATATATACTATATTATTTAATTCTATGGATAGTGTTACCCTAGGAACGTTAGTCGATACTTAGTATCCGGGTCAAATTTAGGTGTAGATGTCTATCCACAGATTCGAGTATTGATATTAGAGTTGTCATCATGTTACCACATACGTGCTCATACTTTGCATGTCAGACCTTAGGACACTCGGCACGATATTTTATGTTGCAAAATTTGTTCTTCACATGTTCTTGGTGACTGAATTATATTTTAGGTATTAGTACTTGTGATATGATATACAATTATACCTATATTATTTTGACTTGATATAATGGATAGAGGTCTTAATCATGCGTGTTATGGACATGAGACGTGAGATTACATGGGATGGGAAAGCATATACCATGCAATGGGCTATTCTTATCATAGTTTGTCGCTGTCTCTGTAGCAGAGCTTTGGTGTTTCATAGTTTGCTTTAGGTTCCATGACACGGGACCTTTAGTATTTTTATAGTTTGCTGAAGTGTCTATTGAGATCTTCAGTATAACAGCCTAAAGTACGAGTGATATTCTCATATGCATTTCACCTAGACGGTTATAATAGTTTTACCCCTTCAGTACCTTATACTATTATACTATTTTACTGTTGCCATGTTTCTATGTACCTTGTTATATCCCTTTGAGGACCTGGTCCCTTTCCAGTTTTGTAGCATAGACTGTCGTAGAGACTTCTGGAGCTGCTAATGTGTATCCTCTTGTTATGCAGGTATGGGGACTAATTACTTGTATCATATCATCCATAGTTATATTTACTTGTTCGTGTTGTTATTCATCTGTTACTATAGCCTAGTTTTATAGACTCTATTTCTTTCTCGAGTCTATTTGAGCTTGCGTATTACTGGACGGCCGACTTTAGCACATATATTTCATTATTGATATTTTATGTCCTTGTGGATTGAGACATAACTATATATTTATTATAATATTTAGGTAATATAGCTTATATGCATTCGAGTTGGACTGGAGTCTACTTGATACGTAGCTGACCATTACCGCGTGGCATGGTCCTATATATTTTTGGGACTAAAATGTGACATGGTTTTTGTGGTAGCCCATGCAGGTCAGATTTATCATTTCGGTTACGTCGTTGTGCCGAGCGAGCCTTCGTTAGGATAAATTTATTAGGATCTCAATCCACAATTGCTATTGGAATTTTCTTTGATTTCTATTATCATCTTTGAACTTCAAAATTGTATTCATTCATACTTTCTTTGAACTCTTATTCATTGATTCTTATCTTTTCCTATCTCGGAGAGATAAACACTCGTGCGCGTTGATTTTCCAAGGAGAAGATTTTCGTCAAGACAAAGATGGCATACCTGATAGAATATTTGTAAGTAGATGGTTACCTGAGTAGAAAAGATTATGGTTGATGTTTTCTAGATATTAGAGTTAGAATAGATTAAAGGTACAAGAATTGACATTAGCAGTAGGAACCTAAAACATGATGGAACCTATCAATTGTCTAGATCAGAATTGATGGGTTACTATGATCAGTCCAGAATAATTTATGGAAAAGCATAACGAGATGTTAGATATTAGTCATAGCCCATGATGATATAAGGAACTATATTATAAACTTGAGAAAATGGAACTTCAAGCTTTCACCTTGGGAAGATTATTAATTACAAGGATTTCAAGTAAACTCGTGCTTGGAGGGTATCCATTTCCATACTATGATAAAAATAGAAAAGAAAAACCTGGGGAATACATTATGATTATGATTTGATATATGACATAAAATACACCACGTATTATGATAATGGGCTAACTTGGACGTAATGATTAGTAACATTATACTCAGGTTATAGTCCAAGATAAAATTTGAGTATAACTACACTTGAATTAAAGGATTACACTTGGAGGATATGCAATTTGAATTTTGAATGCATGATAAATTTATTCTTAGAGTAGAGAAAAGAAACCCATATAGAAGATGGAATTAAGCTATAACAGACTGAAGAAACAAGTGAGATAACAGGTGGAGGGATTCGAGAATGGAATCAGTAAAAGCTTGGTGGATTAATTAGAACAAGATTGAGGTCAACTCGAGAAAATTTAGGAGGAGCAGGATAAGTATACAAAGGAAGAAAATATGAAAATATATTATAATAAAATTATGGAAAAATTAATATTGGTAAAATTAGTACAAGAGGAATTTATTTTGGAATGTGAACCTAAGCCTATGCTTAAAGAACTTAAGGAAAGATGGTAACACAAGTTATAAGAGAACGGATGTATAGAGATCAAGAGGGGAATATATATGTAATATCTCTTAAGGCTTAGATAAATGATGGAGAGAACCTATGGAAGAATTAGACTATAAAACTTAGAACCACTAGTTAGAAAGATGATAAAATAGAGTGGCGGAGTAGGATAAAAATTGGATTCCTTGTCTTGGTAATAAATAAAATTGAGTATTAAGGATATCAGACATTTGTTAAGCCCAAAATACTAGACTATGGTCATAGAGACTCTTAGTGAATAAATTAGATGTTTGAGTTACTACACAATCTTGAAGTTCCGTAAAGCGATGAGGACAAATAATGGATATAGAGCAAAGGAGTTGTGGATAACATTTTGACTCAAGGAAAGAAACTTTGAATTGATGAGGCCTTACTATTTCAATTTTTAGTTGCCTTAAGATGTAGTAATTATACAACCCTTCGGTCCCCTTACTTCGATTATTTAGCTCACTTTGCTCTCCTCAAAAACCCTTTATCTATCATGCATTGTGCAGACGACTGATGGCTTAAGTTTAACAATCCTATGGTGGGTAGTACTATATCCTTAAGTATAGATAACTCAATGATTAGACTGAAATTGATTTGGTAGTTGCTAAAAAATATTGTTTGAATGGTTTAATTTTTTTATAACTAAATGGGTAGCTCTTGAGTTTGGACTAGATACATTTGATTATGAGTACGTCATGGGTAAGTACAAGTAGTTTGGCTCGAGTATTAGCCTACTTATAATATAGCTAAGATAGTATGGAAGGGTGAATGATATATATTAAAGATTGAGTAACTTTATAGGTGTTTAAATTAGATTGACCTGAGTAAAGTAAGAAGAGGATTTATGGAAGATTTAAAATTTGTAATAATGAATGGTTGTTCGAGAGATCTAAACTTGAGGTTGAAGGTGCTAGACGATAATGTAATACCCCGTTCCGCTCAAGCGGACTACCGATTCAAATGGCAAAAGTGTAATATCTCGACCCGCTTTGCTCAGGCCAGAATACTCGTTTGAGGGAAAGAATATCCAGACTTGTCTCTCCAGGAGTTCGGTTTAGGCATTCAGAGGCTCGCTTGATGTATCGCTCAACCGAGGTAAATCATTGCTAAGGTGGGTAGCTACGGTGAACTTGTCTTTGCTTAGCCAGCACACTTAAAATATGGAATGATACATGCTAGTCGCTAGGTGAATCACCCCTTGCATGATAATAAGAATACAATACACCTAGCTAAGGGAATAATCCTAACTCTTATTGCTTGTGCTAGAACATGGAAATGAAATATTGCTTATATACAGACCCCTTGCATGCTACCTTTGCCTTGTGCATCTTGACTCCACTATGCTTCGAGTAGAACGATGAACATTATACTCTATATTACACTATTCACTTGTTTATACTATACGACCCTAGATTATGTTGCTCGATAAGTCCCTTAACGAACTCACTACTCGGCTTACCTTCAGGCCCGAGCTAATATGAATTGCCTATGTTTATACAAATATATGCTAGCCTGCTTATATGTTGCCTCATGCAATGTTTGTCAATCAACTTGTGAACGGTCGTCTATTGCATGCTAGTCTGTTACCTACTTCCTTTAAGAATTGCGCTAAGTGTGGAACACACCCTGTTATGCAAAATATTGTTCTGTTCTGGTAGGCTATGCAAAATGAATCATGTAATTGTCTTATACTCTTGTTGTAATGCCACTTGTTATTACGACCCGATTCCGTAGAATTGTTGAGGCGTCCCCCGAATCGTGACCGCCGTACGGGCCAAGGGTTGCGCCCGTACAAGGCTTTAATGATTTGCATAGCAAGCACATATTCAGAGTATGCAGATAAATTGAAACACAAATTTGAAACATGGAAAAGTTCTTTTTATTGATAATGCACATCTATTACAAACTCTTGAACGAGTCAACTAATTTGCCGCACGGGCTTACAAAAGTGTTGACACAAAATGAGATAGCAGTCCTGTACATTACATCCCTTTATAAACTTCAAAATGATAAGGACCTCCAGGCTGGAGGATGGCTTTGCCACGAAGCTGCATTGTGTATGGAAAGTTGCAAGCTTTTTCTTCAAGTACTTCAAAAGTGGTGCGATCAGAGGATGCGCCTACAGCTGGACTGGATCGGGAAGACGACTTCGGCTCCTCGCTCGGTTCGCCTTGGTGCGGAGAACCTGTTTCAACGAGGGTCAGCATGTCAAAACATACTGGTGAAGGCGAGCTAACCGAACTATATAATTAATATGTTGTTTTAATGAAGCATGCATATTTTGTGGGTTTCTATCTTGCCTTAGTTCATTTACAAGCAACAGTATATATATGTATGATACTGAAATAAACTAGCCACCGTTCGGTGGATTTTACCTGCCCGATGAATCACCTGCACAATACTTACCATGCCTTCCCTGCCACGAAGACACAAGTTAGTTTGCAACAGGTTTAAATATACAGTGGATCACTGGCGGGATGCCATAATGGACAATTTAGTCTTGAACGAGGATGGAATGCAGCAAAGATTCAGTAGTGGCTACAAACCATCCCGTCCAGATGCAGTAGACTATAGTGAGTTCCGTCCGGATCGGATTGGTGCTAGTGCCCCAGCGACCGTCCGCAGAAACCAGTGACCTTGTGCACAAGTTGTCCGTGATCAAATCGGGATTGTTTTATTAAGTTAACAGTTCATGCAGTTGAGGAAATGCCAGTTCAGGACAAGCAGTATTATGATTCAGTTGCATAGCCTCTCGATTCAGTGTATTGCATTTAGGATAAACTCTTTTCATAGCATAATTTAAGGAAGAGCATACATTCTAACTTGTATTATGCATATGATAAATATTCCAAACGAACAAGCATGCAGGTAAGTAACCGTTCATAAGTTTGATTGACAAGCAGTATTATCCAAGTCTATTCTTTTTTATCTTGGTATCTTTTATTATTACTTGGTATCGTCTGATCGGGGCAACAAGAATGCAAGAGTTTTTGTGTGAAGACTTGGAAGCAGGGCTAGCTAATCAGGATGGTAGCCACTCACTTATATTATTGGAAGGGAGAAGAAAAGAGGTGCTTCACGACTCCGCTCGCAAGCCGCCTACTGCTCGTTCACCTGCATTACGAACAGCTCGATCAATACCTCTTCCACTTTTCCAATCTCGGAATTGAAGTGTAGTTCAATGAACAAAAACAATAAAAACCATCGAAACCGTTCAAGAAAAACAAGCAAATCCTAAAACCAACTCAAAGCACGAAAGCAACAAGCGACATCGAAAACCGAGGCAATAAAAGATAGCAACGGAGAGGTCCCTCCTGACTCTGCCGCTAAGTCGATCCCGGGGGCACGGTCCACTGAATATGGGAATCGATTCCGAAGAAACAAATCCATAACGAGGACGAGTTCTTGTTTCAATCTATCCCGATCGAACGATACCGTCTGTGTTTCTTAGCCACGCTCCCCGCACTGGGGGAACGGGGCGCTACACTTATCTTGTACTCTTGTTGCCTCAACAGCTTGAATTCATAATTTAGCCTAGATGCCATTTGATCACGGACAACTTGTGCACAAGGTCACGGTCCCGTGGACGGCGCTGGGGCACTGGCACCGATCCGGTCCGGACGAGGCCTATTATTTAGTCTCTTGTACTTGACGAAATGGCTTGCAGCGCCTCTTGTACTTCTGTTGCATACCATTCTTATCAATGACTATATTGTCCATTATGACATACGCCAGTGATCCTCCGTATATTTAAACCTGTGTATGCTAACTTGGTTTGCCTTGGACAGGGAAGGACAAATGGTAAGTTGGTAAGTCTCGTCGTGCTTCCTCTTATAATGTACGACGTACTGCCACATGACTTAGGCTATTCAATCTTTGCCATGAAACTGATCCTAAGGCAACTAGAAAGATAACATAATAGTTGGTGCACGAAACCTATATTACGTGTTCGGATTTATCGAGCGGGCGAGTAGCCTCCCCACCAGTGCGTTCAATATACTGATAATCCACCAGATCATTTGCAGGGTGCGGGAGAACCTCGTTCGGTATGGATGCCTCCTTCGTGCGTGCTAAGGCGTGGAGTTCACCCTGGAACCTTAGGGCGTTGCGTCCGGAACTGAAGCACATATACAAGACATAATGTTGGAACATCGCCTGTACAATCATTCCACAATTGTAGCTACTTGGGACGCTTTTATTATTTCAGAGAGAGAGATCTGAGCGAATTATAATCTCGGCCAAGCACCGCCTGTAACACTTGTTTATATCAATAAAGAGTTTTACTTCAACTTTTGTTACTCAATGCTTCCGCTATTGTCGACTCAGTGAACTTGTTACCGATCGCCTATGCATTCATAATTCTGCTACACTCGGACAATCTATGGGACTCTGTAGCTTAGAACTCTTACCGCCGGCCAACGAACCACGGTCTTGCACGGGCGTGGCTCGTGTCACGACCCGCGCCCAGAATTGGGGCACGAGTACGTGGGTACGTCCAGCCTACACCGCAGTATCGGCGGTAGAATGCTGTCTAGGTCAATGCACTATCTAAACAATCTCGCACGAGTATCCAATTCCATAAGGAGACACGGATAACACAATATAAAATGAACAACATACTCAATCACATAACTACAACACGTAAGACATTGAAGAAATAAAATAAAATGCAACACAAGTCTAAATATAAATAATCTAACTCAACAATAATATCCAAATCTCAACAAAGTATGCCGAAGACAAATTCGGTACCAAATAATCTGCTAAAAGAACTAACTAGATAACTAGTGATTCCGGCTAGACCTCCCGGAATCACAACTGAACTACCAAAGTCCAAGTCTGCAGCTAATCACCCTGTGGTCCATAAAATGTCGGACACCAGTCCTCTAAGGCATAGTCTGAAAAAATATTTCCAGTCAGGAAGGAGCAAAGTACATCTCAAATAACAGTTCCATTTGATTGATAAGGACTATAAAACAATAAACAGATGATGCTATATACTGAGAGAAGACAGTGAATAAATACAATGGCAAAATAAAGAGACATGCAATGTAAAAAGACAGGCAATATAGGCAATATGATACAGTTAGTGCATATATGAAATAAAGAGAACGAGGTACAATATCATATACGGGTGATGTAGTATATGATCTAAAATAGAGAAGTGTAACTATTCTAAGTGTTTGAAATAGTAGTTTTGAAATATGATCGGTTTGGAAACTTGTACGATAGCTACATGTCCTGGCTAATCATACGTGAGGGGTATGATTAACACCAATAATATTTTACACTTGTACGATAGGTATTTGATCACATCTCTTACTAGCAATTTCCTCGCCCCCAACTAGTATTGTGGATCCAATCATGACACGTCACGATACACGATCAATGTCCAATATATCATGTACGATGTCTAATATCAATGTCGTGTACAATATCAATACGATAACCAATGTAATATCTTATGACTAAAGATCCAATCTATATACTATTCCGTGTAGCACAGTGTCAAGGATCAGATGTAACATATCTAGATACCGAACTTATAGAAATTATCAAATAATGAGAAATTATCAGAGAATGTACTCGCCTTGGGTCCTTAGCTGGTAATACCAATGTCCTGTTCCAGAGTATCGTCTGGATGATCCAACAGTCCTATAGACATATCATAAATATAATATTTGCATTAGACGTTATACTAACACTCAATCATAAATACATTGAACTCAGGGGCTATGCTAGGTATTACACTGGTCGACTAGGGTCAAGTGCGCGTCTAATTGTGCGGGTGTCATGTCTGTTATTGCTGTGAATTCAGACAGTCGGTGATACGGGTCTCTCCAATACGTGAGTGTACATATGGCAACCTTCTAATAATTAATATGGCTACTGTTTGATGATAAATAAAAGAATAAAACTAGGTTTATACGAAACCCTTTTTTTGTTTACAAACAAAAAAAAAGAGTACAATTAATCCTATACGAGGATGTTAAGTATAATAAAAAAATAATTCTGGGGAAATATTGCTATAGAAGTCTGATCTGCGGTCGATCACTTTGTCCCTTGGACCACACGATGACGAAGAAGTGCTGTAGAAGAAGAAGAAGCTTCAAAGATTGCGAGTGGGATTGAACTCTCGTTGTCAAAGTCGTCAATCAACACTCTCTATATGTGCTCTCTCTCTGATCTCCCCTCTTTCGACCTCTGTTCTCCTGTGACCGAAAGTTTCTATTTATAGAAATCAGTCACAATAACTGTCCAGTCGGCGTAGAAGCCAAACTGTGGAGAGAGTTGCACCTTTTACGTCGCGGTTATAATAACTGCTATCCACGTCTGAATGATCTCCTGAATCCGCGTGTGACGCGTGTCCCATTATGAGGTAACGCATATAATTGCTTCTCGAAGACCACGGCATGCAAGCCACGTAGGTAATTATCCCTCGCGTAAGGATGGTTGGCATAAAATCCAAATAACTATCTCGTTGGCGTAAAAGCCAAGTAGCTATCTTGTTGGCGTAAAATCCAAGTAACTATCTTGTTGGCGTAAAAGCCAAATTCTGCGTAAAGCTTGATGCTGCATAAATAATAGGTAACCAGCGTAAACTAGCCAATTATCCTTCCTGACTGAGATCTTGAGAGTATTCTGGGCTAAATTGCCTTATCATGTACCTTGCAAATATAGCCTGAGTTGGCGTATTTCGAGGAGATAGCATGCAGCGTACTCCTATAGTTGAAAATAGCCTGGTTGGCGTAACATGCAGGGATAGTGATATGAGCGTATTAGCCCTAGTTTTAGCTCTCCTAGTCATTAAAAATAGAACAAAATCTCATGCATTAAATGCAGAGATCTGCCCCCATCTCGCGTATTAACTGCAGAGATATGCTACGAGTTCTGTACAAAAAATAGCTTTTGACGTGGCGTCTGATTTTGTCTCATCTTGAGCTTAAAAACTTATCTCTGCCTATATAGAATAGGTAGCGTATTCCTTGAATGCATAAAAATAACTTGTATCAAGGATATGCCACTAAATGACAGTCTGGGGCTCTGTGCAGAATCATCATTATAGCCGTCCTCTCGATCGTCATGCAGTACTCTTTGTCAGGAGTCTGGTTCACTGTTTTGTCTGACAGGTTTATTCGAGGAATACGAAGAGTTCCTCGTACAACTTCATGCTGCATTAAAAGCAGATATAGTTTACGCCGGAGGGAGGTGTAGCAACCTTTTACGCCAAAACAACCTTGAAGCGCTGATTTACGCGGGCAGCTCTGAAGTCATATTTTACGTCATACAACGCTGAAGCTTTATTTTACGCGTGCTTCATGTATGTTTGGGGGTTTTACGCGTATAATTCACTAGCGTATTTTTCATGCTTCTATAAGACCCCCTTCAAAATTTTTAAATTCCTCGTAATTTGCAATACATTGAATGAAGCATGAAACGGTCAAATTTAACTCGTTCTGCGAGGCTGATTTCTCGACGAATTTTAGGAAGTTATTAGGATTTAATATGTTCTCTTCTGCCTATATAAAGGCGAGTGAGTGAACCTATTTTTCCATACTTTCTTCACCAAAAAGATGGCCGCTGAGATTCATCGGGCTGACTTGAGGAAGAAGAAGATTATGCTCTTGCAGCATGTAAGGAGCCGTAAAAGGAGGCATCTTCAAGCAAATATCCTCTGTAACGATGAATCATGGAAGGATATCATAGCTTTCTTTGCTCGGGATAATCAATAATTTTATATGACGATTCGTCCAGGAGAGAGGAAGGGTCTCATTGGACCACACAGCTTGCTAGCTGTATTTCCCCTATTATGAAGCTGGACGTAGGTAGGCAGTTTGGTCCTATCTTCCAGTATTGTGTTGGATCTGAATCCCTAACACAATTCTAGGACGTAGCTGCCATGGCGTATGGAGGGTGGGCTTGAATAAAACAGGCCCAATTTTGTATCCTCCCGCCATTAATTATTTTCTTATTCATCGGCCGCAGAAGCCGATGAAGTACCGTAGAAGAAGAAAAAGATCTCCACCAATATGAGAACCTGGCATAACAAATTCCCAGCGTGATCTTTAATGAGAAATCCTTTGTAAAAAAAAGGATTTCCATCATATGTAATCATGAAAATGAAAAATCCTTTGTAAACTGGATTTCCATCATATGTAATCATGATCAATAAACTTGTCTTCTTTAACGCATTGTTGATTTGCTATATTTGCTATGAGGAATTATGATAATGTGCATCTTTGACACGTCTGAATAACTTTACGCTGACTCTGATAAATGATTATCCGGTCACGTCTCGACTTTTACGCGTAACGGAAGATGCGTAAAAAGCTCTCTAGCATTTAAGTTGTCTTAAAAATCCAACTGTCATGCTATTTTTTGGACGAGGAGTCGCATAGAATTATGAACTGTCACTTCTTTGATACGAAGAATTTCTGTTCAGAATATCATTTTCAAGAATGGTTTCCCGAAAATTCCCCGAAAATTCCCCGAAACAGGGCAAGGAATGTCTGTCGAATAGGCCATACTTGAACTTAGATGTTAAGGATTCTGGCTAGACTTCGAATGAACTTCCAATGGCCCAAGAAGAAAAGTCATCTTCAATGCTGACATCTGTGAGTTTCAGGCACTTGGAATATTTTGTAGCCAAAATGGAGCATTTTCTGCGTAAACCCTTGTAATTGGCCATCTGTAGCTTCTGAGCGTAAAATCATAGATCTGTAGCCTCTGAGCGTAAAACCGTAGATTTGTAGCCTCTGAGCGTAAAAAGCTTTTGAGCGTAAAACCGTAGATTTGTAGCCTCTGAGCGTAAAACCATAGATTTGTAGCCTCTAAGCGTAAAAAAGCTTCTGAGCGTAAAACCATAGATTTATAGCCTCTGAGCGTAAAATCTGGATCCACTGTACAGCATGACTGTCCGTCTTCTTTTTTCAAATGATAGGCTGACGTGGTCCCAAATCATAACCGACTATTAAATATCAGATTTGGTTAGGGATTCGAAGAGTTATCCAAACTCTATAAATAGCCCAAGGTCTTGAGAGAGAAACCCTTCATCTGTCTTTGCAAAAACCCTTCGTCTCTTTGAGAACTCTTTGTCTTTGTCTCATTTCTGAGAACTTTGAGCTTCGCCATGGCACCGAAACAGGCTTCCACTGCTAAGAGAAAAAAAACTGCTTCCTCATCTCACTCCTCTGCTCAAGCACGAGCAACTCCCATTAGGCTGAGTGAGCCCCGATCTGAACGAAGTGCTCCACCGTCGAGCTGTGCTTCGGGCATCACAGGTAAAGACTTCGATAGGAATGAAACCCTTTGCACACGTTGTACGTATACGCACAAGGTCATCTTCTGTGCTAAGAGCCTCTTCAAGGAAGATGATGCACAGAGATGTTTTATTATTACGCCCACATTCCTAATGTGTCAGCGTAAAATCTCCATATTTTTGCAGTCTGGCGTAAAAACTCAGACTGTCAAAATTTGGTATATACTACAAACTTTGAGTTTTATGCGCTGGATGTAAATTCGAGCGTAAAAACTCAAATTTTGGCAGTCTGGCGTAAAAAGCTCAGACTGTTAGATTTTGGCGTATACTGCCAACCTTGGGTTTTACGGACTGAAAATAGATTCCAGCGTAAGACTCAAGTTTTTGCAGTCCGGCATAAAAGCTCAGACTGTTAGTCTTTGGCGTATCCTGCAAGAGTGTAGCGTCTAGGGTAAAACTGACTTATTTTCTTGCATTTTACAGTGGACTTGCGGATCCCTCCTTTGGCTGAAGTGATGGGCTCCGCTGCTGGGATGCTGAATTCTAACTATCTGGACTGGGATGCTGAATTCTAACTATCTGGAGGACTTGTCCCATGTGATATTCCCTATCTCTGGAATCGAGTATCCTCAAGAAAGGGGAACTCTGATCTCGTCCCAAGGAGAACGAATGCTGCTGAGTATGATCAGTGGGGAGCCCCTGACATACATAGATGAGACTGAATATAAGAAACCAGGTTTCTTATTCGGGGATGTTATCGATAAATAGTCCCAGACTAAGCCTAAGAAAGAAGATTGGGTATTTTATGCTGAGGGCACGGTCATGTATCTGCCCAGGATGTCCAGAGATTACCCTATCTCGACATTTTTTTATGCCACACATCCTAGGAAGATGATGTGGACTCTGACTCCCGATCTTCACGGCCAGTCGGGGAAGATCTTTTATAAGAAAGGATTGAATCAAGGAGCCTTTGTGAGCCGTCCTTCAGGCCCTGTTATGCATTTCAGAGGATTATAGCCGGGCAGCGTCTCGAGTGAAGACACTTCACTGATCCAGCCGGTTAAAATATTGACTTTCTGCAATGACTTTATGGGGCAGGGAGGAGTGTACCCCAAGGTTAACCCTCGCACCAGTGGATGGCTTAGCCCCAGGAATCTTCGATGGGCCAATTTAACTGCCTGGGCCCTGAAGCACTTCCAGATGGAGCTGGTAAGTATTGGCTTGTTCGCGGCTATGAGTGCCACTAGTGTTGGACTGCCTGTCAACCCCAACTTGTTTTTAGCTTTGATGGAGCGATATAATTCGCTTACTGGGAATTTCACCACTCCACTAGGGGAGTTGGACTTAGCCCTTCATGAGATGGCAGAGATTTCAAAGCTGCCAATGGGGGATACTCCTTATGAAGAGTACGTTCCCACAAATAGGGAGCTGAGGGATACAAACCCTCAGGCAGTGGCAGTATACCAGGAGCTGACGAGCCACTATCTTGCTTGCACCACCTTCTACAGAGAGCCCTCTGATTTGGCTCATATCAACAAATGGGCATCCTACCTCTTCTTCCATCAAGCCAGAAATGCTAAGCCGGACAAGGTTGTAGATAGCAGAGATAAGCCCTTGAACCTCCTGAGCATGCTTAGCGCCAACACGGTCGATGACCTCATTGAAGACGCAGGGGCTTCAGATTATATTCTCGATGAGGAGATAGGAGGTTATCCTGCAGGCACTAAAGCCTTCAGTTATATGAGACATTGTCGCAAGCCTCTGTCGAGGAAAGCTTAACTGGCTGGCTTCCTCTCTGTCTGGCTACGCCGATGGGTAGTGCCTGGCATCGCGTTTGCGGATCGCATTCATCGCAACACCTTATGGTCCGTAGTACGGTTGGTGTTTGGAGCAAGATTGGGCCTGCTTCCTACTATGGTATGTAGAATACAAGCTGGTCTGAGGGCTATTATTGATGGGCTGCTTGCAGATGATACATAGCGTGAAGGATTTCCCCGAGTGGAATTACCATTCCTATACCTAATGGGATGGTTAATCCTTTACAACACCAGGGTGATGTCTCCCGGCTCTGCCAGCAGTTCGAAAAATAATTTCTTGTTGAATTATAAGAATTCCCTTTGGAATGTGGCGAGCGTCATAGATTGCCGACGAGCATTAAATTTTGCCTATGGCTGGAAGCTCTTCTGTACCGTCCCCCCCGTACATATCAATCAGCAGGGGATAAAACTTCAGGATGCAGGTCAGAGGAAGACTATTATTTCTCCTGAAGCCTTTTACTGGTTGGTCTGCATTAGACCTTTCCATCTGCTGTACAGAAGTGAGGACCATTGCTATTTGGAGCCTTATTTGTCCAACCGATTTGCCAGACAATTTGGGTACGACCAGTTACATGTGGGAAATCCTATTACCAACTTCAAGTCCAAAGGTGGACTTATTGATGGAGCAAAAGGATGGTGGTACTTCATCATGGGTTATACTGGTGCAATCTTTGATGTGCCCACGACTTCTGTCTCCACGGAGTTGCGCATTCTTCACTCATACGCGCAATTTTATGCGTCCATCAATATCTTCCATCGTGATTTCGATGTATATGGAAGTTTCAGGATGCCCTTCCAGAAGTCTACTGGAAGAGAGGAGATCCCATCCGTCTTCTCTGATGAAGGTGAAGACACTACCGGTGCAGACGATTTCTTTTTGATAATACCGAGAGGCGTAATAGCTCCGCCAGCAGAGCCTCTCGTTATCTCCAATAAGCAAAAGGCTTCCACTCTAAAAGAGCCTTGCCCCCGCAAGAAGAAGACGGTCAGCGGTCCTAAAAGGACTTCTACCAAGGGGGCTTCTAGGAGTGAGCCTGTTGTTTCCCCTGTTGTGGATGATTCTTTGATCAGAGGTCCTTCGCATTTTAGAGAGGGAACCTCCACAGTTCCGACTGACAGTGCTGGAGATTCTTTGCTCACGATCGCTGCCGCTACTACCGCTACTAGTAGTGCTTCGAGGTCGCCTTCGAGACCGATCATATTCAGAATCAATATACCTTTATCCAGACCAATAATGGGACTAACCCCTCCTTCGTCTGTAAGTATTTCCAGCAAGATTCCACCCGATGAACCTCGAGTGGATTTGGGTGATGACTGGGATGACTTCCCTCAAACGTCAGTTGGTGCACCCTCTTCTCCAAGTATGACAGCTTGTTTGGCATCATTAAGAAATAATTTAGCTATACAGGCTACAGACGCAACATACATACCATCGACCATTGGTAAATGTTGTCTTCACATTTTCTTCAGGAAAATTAACATCAAATTGATATTAACTTTCTCTTGTCTTTTTTTCAGGTTAAGACATCTCTGGGGAGGGCGGAGTTGACACAACTTCTAACTTTGCTACGGATCCATTTAATGAAACGGCGGTGCTCGACGTCGAAGAAGCATGCTTTGAAGCTGCCGATCTTTCATCCGCAACATTCTCGGGTGTTATCCCGCCAATGGTTGTTCAAATAACATCAGAGGAGGATGAACCCACCATCTCCTCCGTGCCTCCTTCGTCGAGTATACCAGCAACTTCAACTGTTGTTGGTGTCTTTTCTTTTGTCGCGCCAACTGTTGAAGCAACGACTGTGGCGACCTCCTCTGCAGTCATTCCAGAAATGAGACTTACCGATATTGCGGCCACTCCCAGCGTCCATTCGAGCTTTGCTATGCTAGTGGATCAATACATTAGCATATTCTACCTCACTTTGAAAGAGTTGATATCGATGGTGCTGGAGAAGAACCTAGGTTTTGATGCTCTGAAGATGTCCTCCAATCTTCCTATAGCACGATTAGAAATTTCAGTGACGCTGAAAGAGCTGATGCGCTAGAGCAAATAGTTAATGGTTTAGAATAACCCATTAATGAGTATTTGCAACTATCCCGAGGCAGCATCGACGATCTGGTTCAAGCGGAGTATGACTCCTTGACTGCAAAACTTGCTGAGCAAATAGAATCTCTAAATAAATCCATCCAAGAACAACAACAAGAGATGGATAAAGAGCAGGCTGTCTTGGTGGAGTTTATTTCTCAGCTAGTTAAGTGCTAGGCCGAATTTGAGGGAAATGAAGCGAGGGTTCGAGAATTGGAAGCTGAACTTGCTCAGGCAAGGGAGAGGCTTCTCAAGACATCGACAGTCCGCAATGTGTTGAAGGGCCAAGTGGATACAGCTAAACAGAACATGACACATGCGGGTGTCATCCACGCAATTTTTGTTAATTCTCTGTCCAGACTATCTCGCATGAGCAACGATAAAGCTAGGTTGGAACGGGTTCGCAATAACATTTTGAACTCCAGGAATGAGAGGATAGCTGCTTTGGCACAACAGATCTGCGACTTAACGGCTCCTCCCCAATGATGTACCTTTTTGCTTCTTCTGTAATTTTGCTATTCCCAGAGATAATAAAGATTTTTTTCTGACTTTGTGGACCTATTACTTTTGAATATAAATGATAGGCTAAGATGAAAGTGATATCAGAGGTAATATGGACGTGATATAATTTCGGTAAGTTTCAGTTGGATATATCTATTCAGAGGTTATATGGACATGATAGAATATGCTCCAACTAAATTTGTATACAAAACACTATCAGAGGTAATATGGACGTGATAGGTTTTGAAGTTTCAAATTAGTTAAATATATCTATTCAAAGGTCATAAGAACATGATAGAATATGATCCAACTAATCTTTATATGTAGTGTCATCAGAATAAAATCTTCACCATACCCCTTTGAGCAAAGGAGATCAAGCATAGTACTTCTTCAAGAATTTGTCGTTGATAGGAGCCATTATTAAATCTCCATTAGGCTTGGCTAATCTGTAAGCGCCATTTGAAAATATGGTTTCAATCACATAAGGCCCTCCAATTTGGGCTGGAACTTGCCCTTACTTTTGTGTGTAATGATCATTGGCCTCTTCACAGCTAGAACTAGCTCGCCAACTTTGAACACTCTTTCCTTCACTTTTTGGTTAAAAGCTCTAGAAATGCGTGCCTGGTAGAACATAATGCACTGTTGAGCTTGAAGGCATTTTTTGTCTAATCCTTCTAGCTCTTGAAGCTTAATTGATCATTATTTTCCTGAGTCAACTCATTAGCCACTGCTATTCTGAGTGATAGAATTTGAACTTCAATGGGGAGAACTGCTTCACACCTATAAACTAATAAAAATAGGGTACAACCCGTTGATGTTCGTACCGTTGTGCGGTATGCCCAGAGACATTCCCCCAATATCTCGTTCCAATCTCTTTTGTTCGAAGAGACGAACTTTTTCAAGAGTTTGATGATGGTTTTGTTGAAGGCTTCCGCCAAACCATTAGCAGCAGGATTATAAGCCATTGAGGCCATATTCTGTATCCGATTCTTATCACAAAATCGGTGAAACGCTTGGCTGATGAATTGAGGCCCGTTATCATGAATTATCCTTCGGGGTATCCCAAAGCGATAAATTATATGGTGTTTGATAAAGCTGATCACGTTGGATGTCTTTACCTCAACAAGAGGGATTGCCTCCGCCCATTTGGAAAAATAATCCGTGATAGCCAATATGAACCGATATTCTCTAGAAAATGAAGGATGAATAGGACCAATGATATCTATACCCCATGCTTCAAAGGGCCATGATGTAATCGTAGGATGTAAATACTCAGAAGGCTGATGTATAAAATCCGTATGAACCTGACAGGCTTTGCATTGTCTTGCATATTTCACGACATCTGCAATCATAGTAGGCCAGTAGTAGCCCATCCTCCTGATACGATCCTGTAACTTAGGACCGGGTTGATGTGCTCCACATACACCGTCATGAGCTTCTCGGATAACCCATTTTGCATCATCGTCAGAGAGACACCGTAATAGCAGTCCATCGTATGTTCGGCGATATAGACTTTGTGAAGAAGCATCAAAATAGAAATGTAATGATCGTCTTTTGATAGATACTACTTCTTTAGGATTCTCTGGTAAGATTTTGTATGATACGAAGATTATAAAGGGACTTCTCCAGTCTCTCTTAGGAGGAGCTGTATTTATAGCGTAGCTGCGTTCTATGTGAAAATTATTTTTCACACAGAATAAATCTCTGTTAAGAAAGGATCACCGAATTCTGCCTTCTTATAGGAATAGCTAGATCTGCAGCTAGGCTGGCTAGAGCATCAGCTTCCAAATTTTGAGATCGAGGAATATGCTCTAAGAAGAATCCTTTGAAAGACATGGCAATCTCGATCGTTGTTTGGTGATAAGGAATGAGGTCTGGATTGCGGACTTCATATATTCCTCTGACCTGATTGACGATCAGCTGAGAATCACCAAAAGCTTCCAGGTATTCAACTTCCAATTCTTTAGCGACTTGAAGCCCGATTAGTAGAGCATTATACTCTGCCACATTATTAGAGCAGGGTTCGCTAAGAGAATATGCTCGATAGATGACGAGTTTATCAGGAGTTACCAGAATAATTCCCACTCCTGAAATCACGTTTTCTTTGGGACCAGTTCTGGAGGCACCATCGAAGAATAGGTGCCATGTATCACCTTTCATTGCGGAATTACATTCAGCAACTTCGTCGGGAATGTCCTCATATAATTTGGAGGTTTCCGGAATTGGATGGGCAGCTAAGAAATCAGCCAAGGCTTGACCTTTCATGGACTTCTGAGGGACGTACACCATATCATACGGTGTTAATAACATCACCCAAGTCGCGAGTCAGGAATTAAGAACACTTGGCTTATTCATCAATACCCGAAGATGATTGATTCTGGAGATGATATGAATAGTCTGGACCGTCACATAATATCGCGTCTTATGAATGGCAAATATTAGGACCAAGCATTCTTTTTCCACTGGGTTGTACCAGTGTTCGGCTCCGATCATCATCCTACTTAAATAGTAGATAGCCTGTTCATGACCCTTATTATTTTTCTGTGCAAGAAGAGCCCCTAAAGAATGATCTATTGCTCGAACATACAGCAAAAATGTTCTTCCTATGACGGGAGGCACCAAAACTGGAGGATTAGTAAGATAGCGTTTGATGTCATTAAACGCTTGCTGACAGGCTTTATCCCATACGAATGACACACCTTTCTTCATCAGGCGAGAAAAAGGTTGACATCTCCCAGAG
Organism: Iris macrosiphon; assembly: GCA_036927795.1. NCBI lineage: Eukaryota > Viridiplantae > Streptophyta > Magnoliopsida > Asparagales > Iridaceae > Iris > Iris macrosiphon. The sequence goes on from JAYESA010000002.1 coordinate 56,889,079, forward strand.
AGGTTGGATATGAATCTCCTGATATAAGTCAGACGTGTCACCACCCTATTTTCAGAGTCGGGTATTTTTTTATATTTATTTTAATTTGGGTTAATTGTGTATTATTTATATTTAATTATATTTATATTTAATTAGTGATTGCATTATTTTTCCATTGATTGTTTTAGGATTTTGGCTAGCCTGGACCCATGTCAGACCCTAGTGGATCCATGTCCGACCCAACCCACACCCTTGTGAGACTTATTTTTGGATTTAGAATATTTATTATATTTTTAGTGGGTTAGTTGGAGAGATTGGGAGTTAGTTTGAGTGCTTTTGGAACCCGAAACCCAAACCCAAGTGAGAGGAGGGCATTTTGGTCTTTTGGACAATATGTAAACCCTTTTATTGTGTGCGACCGATCAACCACAGCCCCCTCACTTCCAGACCCGCACACCAGCAGCCCCATTCTCTTCTCCTTCACTTCTTCTTCTTCTTCTTCTTCTTCTTCTTCTTCTTCTCCACTATTTCTTTCTTCTTCCTTTCTACTTCCCACTCCAAGTAAGTACACTATTTCTCTTCTTTCTTCTTCTATTCTTCATGGTTGTGAACCCTAACCCTATATTCTTCCCCAACCTAGGTGGGTAGAGCTTAGATTTGGTGTTGTAGCTTGGATTGGGAGCTTGAAAGCTTGTTGTGGTGGATTTGGAGCTTTTTGGAGACTTTGGCTTGGGATTCCAACTCCCAAGAGGTAAACCCTGATTTTCTCCCTTGTAATTACTCTTATATAGTGTAATTAATAGTTTAGAACCTTCCTAAACTTTAGGGCTACCCGTGGGAGGAAGTTGGAACTAGTTTGGTTGTGTTTGGAGACTTTGACACTAGGTTTTGTGTCAATTTCGGGTGGAATCCGAAATTGGCCCAATTTTGGATGATGCCCTAGGTTAAACGGACCTAGGTAGACGTTGTCGGGTGTCTTGAGGGTTAGTGCGTATCTCCGTTCGGACACGTGAAGTCGTGTCGCGGAGAAACGGGCGTTTCGGGCATTTTTGGGGTTTTCGTTGTCGCTGGTTCTAAGTGTGTGCGCATTTTTGCCACGGACCTAGAATCGATGAGTTAGTATTTTTCTAGGATCTAGACATCGTTTAGAATCCGTGGGTAAATTTTGGGCCGATTTCGAGTTGGTTTGGTGTGTGTTTCAGGAGGTTTTCCAAACCGCACACCGCGTGTTCATCGAAATGACCGAACGGCCATTTCGACTTGGTTTCTTAGTTTCGGGCTTGTGTGCGCATTGGGTTAGCTTCGGAGAGTGTGTGCTAGAATTCTTGGTTCATATTTTATATATATTTATGTATTCGCGTGCGTGTGGGTCGTTGGGCGCGCGTTGGTGGGCGTTGTGAGCGTTGTATTGTGTTGGTATTTATGTGTCTATATATATATATATATCTATGTATATGTGTTTGTATGTCTATATATGTATGTGTATTTATATATATGTGCTTGTGTATGTATATGTCTAGGTGTTTGTGTATATATAAATATATATGTAAGTGTGTGCGTGTGTGTATATGTATATATATATATATGTGTGTGGGTATATATATATAAATGTTTGTGTGTATATATATAGATAAGTGTATTATATACATATAGGTATGTGTTTATATATGTATTAGTGTGTGTGTTTGTGCATATGAGTGTGTGTGTGTTTATATAAGTTAATGTGTGTGTATATATATATTTATAGTTGTGTATATATATATATATATATATATATATATATATATATATATATATATATATATATATATACCAACATATATATATATATATATATATATATATATATATATATATATATATATATATATATATGTTGGTATATATATATATATATATATATATATATATATATATATATATATATATATATGTTGGTATATATATATAGATATATGTGTGTGTGTGTGTGTCTGTGTGCTTGCTGGTGTATCGAGAGGGGGGGATGGCAGTATGCAGCAGTAAAAAGCAGCAGCAGCAGCAGATTTAAGCAGCGACAACAGCTCGCTCGAGCGGCAGCACGCCACGGCAGCAGCGGCAGCACGCCGCGGCAGCAACGGTAGCACGCCGCGGCAACAGCAGCAGCAGCGCACGGGCGCAGCAGCAGCATCAGCAGCTCCAGCAGCGAGCAGGAGCAGCCTCTAGCAGCGTTTGCGCGCTGCGTGGCGAGGCTCTGGCATAGCACAGCGAGAGGGAGAGAGGTATGTGTCTATATATTTATCTAAATAGATACATAGATACTAGATAGTTAGATAGATAGATACTAGATAGTTAGATAGATAGTTAGTTAGATAGATACTAGATAGTTAGATAGATGAATACTAGATAGTTAGATAGATAGATAGATAGATAGTAGATAGTTAGATAGATAAATAGTTAGATAGATAGATAGATACTAGATAGTTAGATAAATAGTTAGTTAGATTGTTAGATAGATAAATAGATAGTTAGTTAGATTGATAAATAGTTAGATGGATACATAGATAGATAGATAGATAGATAGATAGATAGATAGATAAATAGATAGATAGATAGATAGATAGATAGATAGATAGATAGATAGATAGATAGATAGATAGATATATTTATATGTATAGATATATATACATATAGCTAGCTAGATGCATATATATAGCTATATATGTATATATGTAGGTATATGGGTATATATATGTGTGTATGTGTGATGTATATATGTAGATACGTAGGTATATGCATATATGTATTAGATATATATTTTCTAGCCTAGATTAGTAACTAGATATATATGTATACCCATAGATAGCTAACTAGAAGGGTAGTTAGAGGGGTATTGGGCGATATCTCAATACCTTGAGATATCAAGGTATCTCAATACCTTGAGATATCCAAGGTATTGAGTTTTGAGCTGGATTTTTGAGCAATTGACTAGGTTTAAGTTTAGAGATAGATTTTTATGTATATGTGTATATATTTACGCATGCTGGCATAGGTTTTAGCGGGTATAGGCGGGGTGCGTAGCCTAGGTTGAGGTATCAGATACCGAGGGTATCCCGGTATCTCAAGGAGGCGAGTTTGAGGATTTATTAGCCGAATGACCTAGTTTTGGCCTAGAATTTTAGGGGTACCCTAGTTTGACCTAGAGTTGACCGTAGTTGACCCGGTTGAGCGGTAAAAGTCAACGTTTGACCTAGTTTTGACCTAGAGTTGACTTTTTGGACTCAGAGTTGACTTTTGATCCAGATTTCACCGGTTTGATCCGTTTGACCTAGAATGACCCTAGAAGCCTGTTTTTAGTTATTTTATATATGTTTAACTCATTAGAACCCTTTTTAACATTGCTTTTCGTAATAGGTCCTTGCGACACCAGTTCGGATCGCTAGTTGCTCAGGACGTCAGGCGAGTACATTCTCTGATAGTTTTCATTATCTGATGATTATTATGATTCAGCTTCTAGTATAGTATCATCTGATTTTTCTGGCACAACACGGGATACGGACTGGTATTTTTGGATTTATTTACTTGCGATACGTTATTTAGGATAATAAACGAGAAAAGATTTGATGAATGCGGAAAACGAGGACTTGTGCGAAGACCCGCCCTTCTTTTATGTTTACAAACAAGATTGTACAAATTTGATCCTACACGAGGATGTCTAAGTACAATTTATTTAATCTGGGTGAATATTGCTATAGGTGTCTGATCTGCAGTCGATCACTTTAGCCCTTGGACCACACGATGTTGAAGAAGTGCCGTGGAAGACAGGTAGCAGCTTCGAATGTTGCTAAAGAGGGTGGATGCCTGATGCCAAAGTCGTCGATCCCTTCTCTTTGCCTGAGCTCTGGATTCTCCCCTCTCGCTCTCTCTCTCTCTCTCTCTCGACCGTTGGATCTGGTACTGGATCTCTAGATCAGTTTTCAGACCTAACTTCTTCGAGCCTCCAATTTGTCGACCTTGTTCCTCATTGATAGAGTTATCTATTTATAGAGTTTTAGTGACAGTGACCACACAGTCAACATAAAAATCGAGTAGTGGAAAGTACAGTACCCTTTTACACGACGGTTTAAAATAACCAATGCCTGCGTATAAATAACCTTTTGAGTGAGCATGTGACGCGCGTCCAACTAAGGGACAGAACGCGTATATCTGCTACGAAGATCACAACATAGAAGCCACGTAGGTAGTTATCCCTTGTGTAGAAGAGGTTGGCGTAGAATCCAAATGACTGTCACCATGGCATAGAAGCCAAGTAGGCATAGAAGCCGAGCAGGCATAGAAGCCGAGTGGTCATAGAGGCTGAGGAGGCGTAGAAGCCGAGTGGGCATAGAAGCCGAATGGGCATAGAAGCCGAGCAGACGTAGAAGCCGAGTGGGCATAGAAGCCGAGCAGGCATAGAAGCCGAGTGGGCATAGAAGCCGAGCAGGCATAGAAGCCGAGACGATGTGGACATTTTAGTCGGAATTACGGCTCTTGGAGATATAATCAAATCTCTTACATTAAATACAGAGATCTGCCCCCATCCTGTGCATTAAATGCAGAGGCCTATCTTTAAGATTTGCCATCATTCTGCTCATTAAATGCAGATACGCGTCTCGAATCCTGTACGAAGAGTGACTGCTGATGTGGCGGTCTATTTGCCTTATGCGGAGCGTAAGAAGCTCACGTCTGCCTGTGTAAAACTGGACAGCGTATTCCCTTATATGCGTGAGAGTAGTTTACGCAAAGGGGATGCCACTAAACGACGGTTCGGTGACATTTAATCAAATCTCCTGCATTAAATGCGGAGATCCGCCATTATCCTGCTCATTAAATGAGTAGGCATGGTTTGAAGGTCTGCCACCCTTCTGTGCCTCAAGTGCAGAGACGTGCCTCGAGCATCTGTCAATATTTGGCACTTTAAATGCAGAGACGTGCCTTGAGAAAATGTCACCACTCTGTACATAAAATGCAGAGACGTGCCTTGCAGAAACTATCACCACTCTGTATAGCTTTTGACATGACAGGCTGTTTGTCTTCTGTGGAGCGTAAACAGCTCACATCCGCCCGTGTAAAACTAGGCAGCGTATTCCTTCGTATATGTAAAAGTGGTTTACGCAAAGGAAATGGCAGTAAGTGACAGCCGGGTTGCAGTGCCGCGCCATCATCATACCCATCGCCTGGGTAGTCGTGCAGTACTCTTTGTCAGGAGTGCAGACGTCAGGTTCATTGCATGCTCTGACATGTTTATTTCGAAGAACACAAAGTGTTCCTCGTACACTTCAATGCTGTATTGAAAGCGGATGGGTTTTACGCCATGAAGGCAATGTAGCACCTCCTTTACGCTGAAGCGGCCTGGTCACATTGCACTATGCGGATGGTCCTTGAGCTTATATTTTACGCTGTGCTCAGCGGAGAAGCTCTGTTGCAAATTGATGGCTCTGAGGTCATCTTTTTACACTGTCCTGTATGAACATGCTGCGTATAGCTATCCAGCGTATTTTTCATGCTTCTACACACGTATATTTTATGTTTCTGGCCTCTATTATGGAATCACTACTGGCATCACCTACAGGCATCACTACAGGCATCACTCATGTTTCAAGCTGGACTCATACTTGATTTACGTATCGGGTCTTGGATTTACTTGTATTAGTCGGGGCGGGAAAATACTCGAGTAGACATGTAAATATTTCCATCTGGAATCATCAGGAATCACTCCCTCTGGTCTAATCTAGAATGATAGCAGCCGCGCACCCAGTGTGCGGTGAGCCGTACTTACCCCTAGCCGTTTACATGTCGAAACAAGTATTTTAAAGACACCGAGTTCATTATTTATAGTCTGGACTCACTTGCATTTCTTGCTGGTCTCACTTACATATTTCTGGACTTGACTCACTACATGTATTTTATGCTGGACTCACTACACGTTCATGTGCACAGACTTACTCTTAGTTTAGATTTCTTGTATCCTGCAGTCTTTACTATCTTGCTCTGATATTCATGCATTTTTATCTTTATGCACCAGTGATATATATATTTCTTGTTTTATACTTTATTTCATTCTCCTTGCTACTTGCTATAACTGTTTTATAGTTTTTATTATTTAAATGGAACTGCTGTTAGAGGTGTACTTGCTCCAGTCCTGACTAGACATATTTTTCTAGAGTATCCGGAGGAGTGGTGTCCAACGTTTTATGGACCTGAGCCTGTCGATGGTGTAGACAGGGACCCTCTAGTTTAGGGGTGATTTTCGGGTTGGTAGCCGGGATCACTAGGACCTTGTTATTGTCTTTATTAGCTTTTAGCACCGGATTTGTCTCCGGTTTTGGATTGAGACCTTGTATTGTATATTATTTTGGATGATGTATTATTATTATTGATGTTGTGGTTGTTGTAGTAGTTATTGTTGGTTAGACTTTATAGTTGTTAGACTTCTTTGTTATCTTATCTTGCTTAGATTCGTGATTGAGTGCATTGTGATTATCGTTATGATATTGCTCCTCCGTTTGGAGTTGAAATCTTGACATGTTTATATATTGATTGCGTGAGATTGTTATCTAGATAGTTGACCTAGACAGCGTTCTACCGCCGATGCTGTGGCGTAGGCTGGACGTACCCACGACTCATGCCCGATTTTTTGGGTACGGGTTGTGACAAGACGACCTTGAAATCCCCTGAGTTCTCTCATATTACGGGGCGGTCGCATGTCTAGGATAGCCTTTACTTTATCAGGGTCAACTTGAATGCCTTTATCGGTAATGACAAATCCCAGGAATTTGCCACTAGATACACCGAGAAAGAACTTTGTAGGGTTCATTTTGAGTTGATGTTAGCACATCAACTCGAATACTGTCTTCAAGTCTTGGATGTGATTATCCTTGAGGCAGCTTTTGACAGCAATATCGTCTACGTAATATTCTACCATTTTGCGTAGATGCTCATGGAATATGTTACTCATAGCTCGCTGATATGTAGCCCCGGCATTCTTTAATTCGAAAGGCATAACTGTATAGCAATATACCCCCAGTGGTGTACAGAAGGCAGTATGCTTCTCATCTTCAGGATTCATCTTAATCTGATTGTATCCTGAAAATTCGTCCATGAAAGACATGCGCTCAAAACTGCACGTATTGTCGATCATGATGTCTGTAATGGGCAGAGGGAACTCATCTTTAGGGCAGACCGTATTTAGATCTCAAAAATTGATGCAAACACGCACTTTCCTATTTTTCTTCATAACCGGGACAACATTAGCGACCCAATCAGGATGTTGTTCTTCCCGAATGAACCCACAGGCTATTAGCTTCTTGATTTCAGCTTCAATGGCATCCATCATATCCGGGCGGAACCGGCGTTGGTGTTGCTTTACAGGCTTTGAATTGGGCCGAATGTTGAGTTTATGGGTAGCCACTTTAGGATCAAGACCTGGCATATCCTCATAATTCTACGCAAAGACATCAATATATTCTTTTATCAGTTGGATCATTTTTTCCCTTTCTTCATCGGAAAGATTGTTACTGATAAATATCGACTTTGGTAAAAATTCGTCCCCAACATTGACTTGGATAACTTTATCTTCAGTGGGCGGTTCTCTTTGCTCGAACCGGAGTTCCCATTGTGTATCCATTTGTTGAGCCCAGAATTCATCTTCAAATAATTCAGATTCTTGTTCCTCTATTTCGAGAGAATCAGTCAACACCATGTTTACTGATAATGCCTGTTCGAGTTCATCTTCTGAATCGGAGGATGACAAATCGTCTTGAAAAGGGGAAATGGTATCCTCACTTAACTCAGAGTCATTGGAAGTTGCAAGATGTGTGGTATACCCTAACCCAAAATGAGTTCTTTGACAGTAGGGATCACCATGCAACGATATTCGTCTGCCTTTTCCATAGTTGAGGCCTGGCTCCAACTTCAAGTCATAACCCATGCTTTGTATAATCTTCAAAGCTTGTGGGCTATATCTGTGGATTTGCATTTTCCCAGCATCAGACTCGTGAGAATCTTCTTGTACAATTGGTTTATTCTGCATACGACCGAAGACTATTAGATGCTGATCGTTGCTAGTAGATGGAACAACAAAGACAGAATCTTCATGTGGCCCATATGTCGTGATGACATTAGATGTTGATGCTACTTCCCACACATACGGATGATAGGAGTCTATAGCTTCCAAGAATTTTTGTGCTATAGGTTCTATATCATTATGGGAGAGGATTCCTGATTAGGAAATTGAGCGTCAGTATACTGGAAAAGAGAATCTTTATTATCGTCAGAAACCACGTTCCCGGTTGTATTTACATCAGTCGGCTGCTTGTTGCGCCTAAGGTTGATGACCAAAGGTGGAGGCTTCTGGTTCAGAGTGATCACTAGAGGATCACTTCCTCTTTCTGATTTGGTTTTGCCCAAGTGGATAGCCATGGGTTCCATGACTTTCGGATGGGTAGTCCGCCCTTTCACCTGGATTGACAAAGGTTGCTCAGTATATGGCTTTCCTGGCTCCTGGTAGGATTTCTCTTCCGTCTTGCCTGATACCTCCTTCATATAGTCTTGGGTGTACAACATGGCATCAGAATAGTAGGACTCAACTCCTTTGAAAGGATTAAGATCAGCAAACTCTGTTTTTACTGTCCTTTGGGCGTCTACATATTTGAAGCATTGATGTAGAGTGGAAGGAACAATATTGTGATCGTGGATCCAAGGTCTGTCCAACAGAATATTGTAAGACACCTCTGAATCAATGACGTAGCATGTAGCCACTGATCTAAGGTCACCAATCTGGATCCTCAAACAAATCTTTCCCAACGGTCTGCTCTTTCTGGCATTAAAGCCCACGATCGTAGTGGTAGTGTAAGCCAGTTCGCTTGTAGGGATTCTCAATGGTCTTAACAGACTGTGAGGGATAATGCTGATCGACAATCCCGAATCTATGTGAATCTGGTCTACCTCCATGGAGCCGACGTATCCGGTGCAATAAAGAGGCCTGTCATGCTTGTTATGTTTCAACAACATATCCTCTTGAGTAAAAGTGATATTAGGGACCACTTCCATCACACTATGGCAATGAGGGCATTCCACAGGCTCTTTATCAGGAGATTTGAGTTGAGTCAAGCATACATCTGCCTGCATTAACGCTTCACTCAAGGCTTGACGAGTGTCTTTGGATAGCCTAAGTAGCTCGAAAATAGACAATCTGGCTGGTGTATTAGCCAACTGGGCCAAGATGTCGAAGTTATATAGTTTCTCTAAACCTTTGTTTTGAATATTCTTCAAAGGTTTATCAAAACAAACTTCTTTTTGCTTGCCCTTATCCACCGAAGTTGGTCTAGAAGGACCTGCCTCTGGTATAACAGGTTCAGGCTCTGGAAGTTTGGCAGCTGAAGTATCTGCCGTCGCTTATTCCTGATTTCCCTCATAGTCCTTGAGGTAGGTTTTCCCTGACCGGGTTTCGGTTGCCAAAGCCTCTTCTTCTTATGTCGAGGATATTGCAACAATATGGCATGGTTTGCATCTTGAGTTCTTTTTAGACTTAGCTTTAGCAGCTTGAGTCTCTTCCTCAATTTCTGACACCAGATCATGGTGGACTCACATAATCTCACCACGCATGGTAGTTAGAGGTACTAGGTCATGATTTTGACCCCTGGTTGGAGGGAGATTAACAATGTTTATCATCGCCCGTGGAATAGGTACTACACCATCCGGGATTTCCTGAGGGAACAGATTGCCAAACTAGAGTGAGATCATGTTGGCAGTGACCGTCTTCTTGCTATTACGCAGAGTGATGGCCTTGGCGTCGATCGGCTCCTGGATTTTCCTTTTGAGTACATAACATACCTTTGTGGGGTGATGTATATATCTGTGGAAAATACAGTACTTAGGGTTATTGGTACTACCGATTTCATTTGGCCGCTTTACCTCGGGGAGAGTAAGCTTGCCACTTTTGACTAGACAATCGAATATGCTCGGAATATCGTCGTCGTCAAAAGAATATTCTCCTTTAGGCCTGGAAGTCACAGGATTCGTCTGCGTAGTCACTGGAGTATGTTGCCTAGACGTGTTAATCGCCAGAGCTTCTTTTCCTTTAGAACTACGAGTATGGTCGTTATTGGAGGATGACCGCTTCCCTCTATCAGAGGCAGAGATCATGATTCCATTGTCACGAGCCTTCTGACTGTTATCTTCAGCGGCTACCGCTGATATGATAAATGAGGGCCAATCATGGAACTGATATGGTCCCGTGAACACTGAGATCAGTGGGAGAAGGTTCTTCCTGCAAATATCCACCAAGGCAGAATCCGGAACTCCGGGTGGCATCTGCAAGGTAGCCTGACAAAAATGTTCGATAAAAGTACGAACGCTCTATTTCTCCTTCTGTTTTACTTCGATAAGTGATGACATAGACATGTCCATTCCTCCTTCGTAGAATCGAGCAAAGAACAGAGTCTTGAAATCTTCAAAAGAAGTAATACAGTTGTCCGATAGACTATGGTACCATTGATAGGCTACTCTAGATAGACAACCTTTAAACACTCAAGTGAGAAGGGCGTCATTCCCCTGCAACAACACTGTCATCATGCTAAAGTAGTTCATATACTGGCTTGGTGACGTCTTTCCCTCAAACAAAACCATAGCCTGTGGTTTGTATTTAGGTGGGAAAGGGATCTCGTCCTAGATAGCTGGGTATGGCTGGTTGATTCCCAACTTCTTGAGCTGATCCTTATGCTTCAAGGCATCAAATTGGGCTTTCAATTCCCGAACTGCCTACATCGAATCTTCAGCTGGGAAAGGGACCGTAAAGTGGTGAAAGGTCGGTTGTATTGTAACTCCAACAGGAGGTAATACATTCTCCGAGTTAAGAAGTTAAGGAGCCGCTGACTCTTGATTTAGAGCAGGCTCCTGGTTTGCGTTAGATGGTGGTAGGTCCACCCCCACACGTAGTTGAGTCAGAGGAACCGATGTTTGAGCTATTGCAGCTGCATGTTGAGTCACCATCATCTAACGTATACTCTCCATCATGGAATGTATTTCTTTGAGCGATGCTTCCAATACAGCGATGCGTTGCTCAGTACTTCCTGATGGGGAAGCCTCTTCATGTTCATCTCCAATGGCATAAACTCCCATTTCTCTGGATGCTACTGAGGGATTAGTATAGATCTCTGTAGAGATCGAGTCTATACTTTCAGCATCAGATTCGGGAAACTGGCGACCCCTAGTGTCAGAATCAGAAGAATATGAAGCCGGTTGTCGTGACCTCGAGCGGGTGTTTCAAAAAATACATGCCTCAATATTCTCAAGGAGTCTGTCAAATCTCCTTTGGCTTGGAGTTCTAAAGGGATGACGTCTTGAACTTGACCTTCCTCTAGGAATGTGTGAAACCATATTTACTGATGCGAATGTCGGCTCTCCTTCCTATAGAGACAAAGAGTAGTTCAACCGGTCGAAAACTGACCGTTTTGCCTTAGAACAACAGTAGTTAACTACAACTTTATGACTATTACAATAATGCTCCCTAGTGGGTGTAATAGACATGTTAGAAGATCCTCTGTCTTTGCACTTCTAGATCAAGAAATCACGCAAATCAGAGGGATTAACAGAAGAAAAAGAAGAAGGCTTATTCTGCCTTTTTACATCAGTAGGAGCGTGGATATTGGGAACCATGACCCTCTCTCTGCCATAAGTATACAGCAGTTCACCCATGTGAGTAGCATATGATCCATCATCCGTCTGAGGAGCGTATTTCCCCATGAAGCAGGTCTTCTTTACGCGGATGGGCTTATCCTGGCATAATCTGGAGCTTTGCACAGATTCGCGTAAAACAGGGGGAGTCCTCAAACAACCTCCAGCGTCACGCATAATCTTCTTCTCTTGGTGGCGTACAACTCGAGCGGTCGGGAGATTCACCACTCGTTTTCCCTTGATTTGATCCAAGGGTCCATCTGCCTCCTTGTAGGTGGGAGATGCATTTTTACGCGCAGGGCGCATTTAAAATTTCTGTACAGGCTCTAAGGCCTTGCTAGGAATTTTGTCTGCCACGTCACAGATGGGAGACGAAGTTTTACGCGTAAGGTGCGTTTGAAATTTCTGAATTGGCACGGAGGCCTTGTCAGAAATTTTGTCTGCCACGTCACAGACGGGAGATAAAGTTTTACGTGTAGTGCACATTCTAGACTTCTGGATTGGCAGTAGGGCATTGCTAGAAGCTTTGTCTGCCACGTCACAGACGGGAGACGAGTTTTTACGCACAGAGCGTATAGGTTGTGATGTCACAACCTTGTTGATCGGAGAGAGAGAGTCCGCAGGAAGGGTAGAGGATGTCCGGGGCATCTATACTTTACGCAGCTTCCTGTTGTCCTGGACAGAGAGGGAATGAGAGCTACCCCCTGCTCGAAGCATGTCTTCATAAGCCGATTGGTCGAATTGGACGACCAAAGTCTTCTTCGTTGATCCGATGGATATAGCATCGTGTTGACCAATGGCTTTCTCGTCAGATGAGAAAGTAGTCCCCAACAGAGTCGCCATCTTGTGTTTAATGATAAACAAAAGAATGAAACTAGGTTTATACGAAATCCTTTCTTTGTTTACAAACAAGAAAAAAGAGCACAATTAATCCTATACGAGGATGTTAAGTACAATAAAAAAATGATTTTAGGAAAATATTGCTATAGGAGTCTGATCTGCGGTCGATCACTTTGTTCCTTGTACCACACGATGACGAAGAAGTGTTATAGAAGAAGAAGAAGCTTCAAAGATTACGAGTGGGATTGAACTCTCATTGCCAAAGTCGTCAATCAACACTCTCTATATGTGCTCTCTCTCTGATCTCCCCTCTTTCGACCTATGTTCTCCTGTGACCGGAAGTCTCTATTTATAAAGATCAGTCACAGTAACTGTCCAGTCGGCGTAGAAGCCAAACTGTGGAGAGAGTTGCACCTTTTACGCGGCGGTTATAATAACTGCTACCCACGTCTGAATGATCTCCTGAATCCGCGTGTGACACGTGTCCCATTATGAGGTAGCGCGTATAACTTCTTCTCGAAGACCACGACATGCAAGCCACGTAGGTAACTGCCCCTCGCGTAAGGATGGTTGGCATAAAAGCCAAATAACTATCTCATTGGCGTAAAAGCCAAGTAGCTATCTTGTCGGCGTAAAACCCAAGTAACTATCTTGTTGGCATAAAAGCCAAATTCTGCGTAAAGCTTGATGCTGCATAAATAATAGGTAACCAGCATAAACTAACCAATTATCCTTCCTGACTGAGATCTTGAGTGTATTATGGGCCAAATAGCCTTATAATGTACCTTGTAAATATAGCCTGAGTTGGCGTATTTCGAGGATATAGCATATGGTGTACTCCTATAGTTAAAAATAGCCTGGTTGGCGTAACATACAGGGATAGTGATGTGAGCGTATTAGCCCTAGTTTTAGCTCTCCCAGTCATTAAAAATAGAACAAAATCTCATGCATTAAATGCAGAGATCTGCCCCCATCTCGCGCATTAACTACAGAGATATGCCTCGAGTTCTGTACGAAAAATAGCTTTTGACGTGGCGTCTAATTTTGTCTCATCTTGAGCGTAAAAACTTATCTCTGCCTATATAGAATAGGCAGCGTATTCCTTGAATGCGTAAAAATAACTTATATCAAGGATATGCCACTAAACGACAGTTTGGTGCTCTGTACAGAATCATCATTACAGCCGTCCTCTCGATCGTCGTGTAGTACTCTTTGTCAGGAGTCAGGTTCACTGTTTTGTCGGACAGGTTCATTCGAGGAATACGAAGAGTTCCTCGTATAACTTTACGCTGCATTAAAAGCAGACATAGTTTACGCAGGAGGGAGGTGTAGCAACCTTTTACGCCAAAACAACCTTGAAGTGCTGCTTTACGCGGACAGCTCTGAAGTCATGTTTTACGCCATACAACGCTGAAGCTTTGTTTTACGCGTGCTTCATGTATGTTTGGGGGTTTTACGCGTATAATTCCCCAGCGTATATTTCATGATTCTACAGTTACAGGTCCATGTAAATACGGGGTATCCTCAATTACACTCGGGTCGCCTAATACATTCATAATTATATATATTATCAATTAGCATATATCATTAATTAACTATAATACATATATATGTGTATACCAATAATTATATACAAAAATATATATAAGTGTACACACTAAATAGAATTATATACTATATATATATACATATGTTAAAAATATACATGCCATATTTTATATATACAACCAATATTTATGTATACGAAAGAACACGTATACTGAACATATAGATATATATATATTTACCAAGTAAAATATATATATACTATATTTATATATATACCAATTTTAATACATATACCATATACAAACATACTAACATATATCATGCTACATATATGAATATATATATACATATACCAAATATGTATTTACTAAACATATACTGTATTTATATACCAAAAATCCTTATATATATACATAACTAAACTAATTTACATTCTAATATAACTAAAACTATTAACACATACTTAATACTCTACATTAAATCAACTCCTCAGAACAATGAAGGAGGGAACGAGGGAGAGGGAGGCTCACAGTGATGATGATGACGACGACGAGGATGACGAAGACGATGACGACGAAGGCGGTGGTCCGTCAGCGGGAGGAGGGAGCTCGGGAGGAGACTGGCCGGAGTGATGCTGGATCGGGTGGTGGCTCGTGGAGGGGGCTGGTGGTGCCGGGGGGGATGCAGGGAGGAGACGAGCTGCTCCGGCGAGGGGCTTGAGAAAAGCTGCTGGAGGTGACAACCGTGGATGGGGGTTGATGCGGTGCTGACTTCGCCGGAGAAGAAGCTGGAGGGAGATGCCGGTGGTGATACTGCGACTCGTGGTGGACGGGTGAGGCGGAGGAGGTCGGAGGGATTCAGGCGGGCTCGCCGGGGGAGGAGGAGCAGGTGGTTCAGTGGGGGAACGGTTTGCCGAGAGTGCGGGGTCAATGTCGGGGCAGATGGCCGAAATGGAGGAGAGTCGACTGGACCGAACCGATGATGGTGGTGGTGGCTCGTGAACTCAGGCCGGAGGGAGATGGCAGTCGGTCAGGGTTCAGGCGGGCTTGGCCGAAGGAGGGAAGAGCAGGGTGGTGGAGGAGGCTGGTCGTGGAGGGTGGTCGGGTGTCGATAGGGACGCTCGGGGCTGAGGGGAGAACTCGTCGTGGAAGAAGAACAGTCGGGTGGAGGAAGCAGATGACGTTGGTGGTGGTGATTCTTGTGGCCGGAGGCCGGAGGAAAAGAGCTCTGCGGGTTTGGCAGTGTCGGAGAAAGAGGCCAGCCGAGCTAGGTGACCGGAGTTGAGGGACCGGGTGAATAGTGGTGTAATGGTGGAGATTTCTTTTCCTTTTTTTTTAAAAAAAAGAGAAGGAGAAGAAGAAGAAGAAGAAAGGAAGAAGAAGAAGAAGAAGAAGAAGAAGAAGAAGAAGAAGAAAGGAAAAATAAAAAAGAAGGAGGGAAGCCACAGTTGAGTGAGGAGGGAGGAGATGGGGGCTTTCCTGGGTTTGGGGATTAGGGCATATTGGGAAGGGTGCATTGAAGAGACATTAAATAGAGGGTATGAAGTGGGAATGTGTGGTGATGATGCTCCCATTTGAATGGGTGGCTCAGATTTGACATGGGAAATTCATTCATGTAAGGAGAGGGTTGGGTTGACTAGTCAAATATTAGGGCTTCTCCATTGGTTTGAACCAATGGGGTGTTGACACCTAATGCAATATTTGCTAATGAGCCCCCTTAAATATGGATATTTGCACAGACACATGAAATAATGAAAAATTGGTAGGCGATTTGGTGTTTGGTGTTTTATAGGGTACGGGGGGTGTTGTGTGTTTTATATGGGCTTAATTAATGGGGCACTTGGATTAAATTGGGTTAAAACGAGATTAGTCAAAGTTGGTATCCCTAATTTAATTAGAAATAAATGCAAGCAGTGTTCTAAGATTAATTAGAAATACATGGGACCAAAATTTGGTTGGGGCACAAATATCTAGTGAAGAAGACTCAGAATAGAATATTACCCTAATTTGGGTTTGCACGAAAAATGGGTCGAGATTGCCTCCAATTTCGATTGGAATGCACAATGATACAAAGTTAGAATTTATTTAGAAATTAAATAAACGTTCGCGACAAATATTGTGCCGCTAAAATGAAGCACAAGAAAGCATAATTATGAGTTACAAAAATGTCAGAATGGAAGGCGGGCACGTCTAGGGGCAAGGTTGTGAAATTTGTTGGAAGACAAAAGATAGGGTAGCGCTCCAAATATCGAAGCAACGGCAAGGCACAACAATTAAATAAAATTACGGTAATTAATTACAACCTCAAATAATTAAATCCTAAATAATACAAATTAATTCACAACCCTATAATTCGGTCAGGTGTTCATCTAGTAGGCTTCTAGGTCAAGTCTACCAGCTCAAACATTAATGAACACTGCATAATATAATATATATATATATATATACACATCTCATACAATTATCTAAATTAAATACACAAAATATTAATAATATATAAAAAGTTGAAAATACTCCTATTTTTGGAACGTGGTAGTGACAAGTCTACCCTCCTTAAAAGAAATTCGTCCTCGAAATTTAAATCCTTAATAGTAGTATTTACTAGTTATATTATTTTCCATCAAAATTTAAAACCCACATAATCAATCCACATTGTCATTTCAATATTTTTCAAAATTCTGTAATTATCGTATTCCTGAAAATCCTCGAAATAAAAATCAAATTCCCTTTTTATCACAATTTCCTTCGAAATTTTAAGTTAATAATTAAATACTCAAAAATTTAATATCCAATCCTCTAATTTAAATTCAATCAATGCACATTTTTATAATTTAAGGAATCCCATAAAAAAACACAAATCTATAAATCCAATCGTTGCATATTTATAAAATCTATATCCTTATCCCAAAAATGTGAATTCAAACTATAATCCATTAATCATCTTACTTATCTAATTTAAGTCCAATCGATGCGTATAAAAATTTAAATCCTTATCCCAAAATTGAATTCAACACTAATCCATTAATGATCTTATTCCTTGATCTCTTTTTTTTTCTCAAAATACTCAACAATGTGATACTTATAAAATCTTCAAATACAACATTCATAATATAAATTTTAAAATTCATATCTTGCAATCAAATAAATATAATGATAATCACCATAATTTCCTCGAATTTTTAATGATAAATTATATCATAATCAATAAATCATCAATTCTACCATATTAAATTCTTAACCTTTCATTTAAATTAATGTTTATCCGCGAATTTTAATGATAATTTCAATCATATTTTGATCTTCATAAAATCAATGATTCCTCAATTCTGCCATATTAAATTCTTAATTTTTTATTTAAATTAATGCTTATCCTCAAAATTTTAAGCATCTTGTCTCTCTTTGTCAAGTCATAACCTCTTCATAAATCTACTACGGTCAAACCCCCAATAATCACAGCCTAAGAAAATTCTACCTACAGTCATTCAATATGCAATCTAAGGAAAACATGTATGGTTATGGTGTCGTTTGTCATGGTATTGCAGTCTCTGTCAGGGTGCACTTACTAACTATATTCTAACAAGAAAATTATGAATACAAGCTATGGTACTAAGGAATCAATCAATCAATCAAATAGAAAGGAACAGAAGAAAGGAAAGAACAGAACCTGCTAACACATTACCTGCAGTATCGGTCTCCTCGACCGTCATCGTAAATGTCCCGCCCTGCTGGGGTGGCTCCCTTCTCGGGTGCTGAGCAATATACGGTTCCACAGGTGGCCTAACTGGATCTCTATAATTTGGAGCTGCGCGCAGGCCGAGAATATAAGGAGCTAGAAGATAATCCCTCACTCGATGTACTACAGCAGCGCAGTGCAAACAAAGTCCTAGCCTCGTTCTACAGCTCTCCCAAAGGTGACCTGGCTTCTTACAGAAATGACAAGTCTGTTGTGTCTCTCTTGGAGGCTGCTGCTGATCCTGCTGAACACGAACTGGTGCCTGGTACTGTTGTTGATACTGAAACGCCCATGGCTGTTGCTGAATATGAACTGGTGCCTGGTACTGCTGTTGATACTGAAACGCCCACGACTGTTGCTGAATATGGGGATGCTTGGCCGGTCCTGCGCTACCATTCGTATCTCCAGAAATATTATGACTCATCTTAGGCCTGAGATCTAGATCCTCTTCTGCAATCTGGGCATCCATCAAGATACCCTCAAAGGTAGTGGTACGACGACCAGAAGTGCGCTACCTAATCTCTCTCGTCATCCCCTTTCTAAATTTTCGAGCTCGATCTCCTGGGTCCCAAATCATAGACGATGCAAAATGGCTCAATCGACAAAATTCTACAGCGTACTCGTCGACCGACATGTTTTCTTGGACCAAGTCATGAAACTGACTCTCCAAGGTTCCCAGGGCCACGTCGGAAAAGAACTTCTCCTTGAAAAGCTCCTTGAAGGTCTCCCAAGTAAGTCCTTGTGCAGTAAGTCTTGGCTCCGTGCGATACCACGTGAGTGCGATATCGAACATCTGACTGTCGGCCGCCTCTATCCTTAAGCTCTCCGGAATCTGGACCAATCGCAGGCTCCTCTCTATATCCTCTAGCCAGTCGTCAGCGTAGAGTATCCCTTCGATACCCTTGAACTCTCGAGGCATCATCCTCTTGAAGTCCACTATAGTGCCTGATCTCTGCTGTTACTGGCCAGGAAACTGCTGGTATTGTGCTACTCTCTCCACAGCTTGGAGAGCCACCTGATGAGCATTCTCCATGCTCTCTCTTATCAGCTCAGTTTGTACCTGGTGCGCTTCTGCTTGCACCCTCTGAGCCTCAGCTTGAACTCACTGAGCGTCTGCTGTCACTCTCTGGGCGTCTACCATGCCCTGGATCAAACTAAACATCTGTGTCCCGTCAATGGGCACACCTCCGAAAAACGGAGTCGGTGGAGGTAGAAGGTTGTCCGTCACAGCTGCGAAAATCCTCTGGACAGGTGGAAGAGGAGGACCCCCGAAAAGTGCAGATACTCCCACATGCACCGGAGATGTAGGAAGAACTATAGATGTCTGTCCATCAGGTGGAGAGGTGGCAGACCCCACTAAAGCTGATGTTCCCACTCTCATAGATCTTGTCTTCGACGGCATCCTGAAGACAGACCCAAAGAATCAATTAAGGCAATAAATGCGATACCATCAAGGGAGGACAGTAAAATTCTAAAGAAGCAACATTCAGAAGGAAATAAGGATAACAAGATAAATGGATTGGAGATATTCCTAGTTGTGATTGAGTATTCGCTCTCACCCTAGTATGCTATATCCTAGATCCTATCGCAGGCACGCAGTAGTGTAACTAAGATGTCACACACAACTTGCGAAGTCTGACCTGCATGGGCCACCACTAAAAATGTGTCACGACCCACGCCCGAAATTGGGGCACGAGTACGTGGGTACGTCCAGCCTACGCCACAGCATCGGCGGTAGAACGCTGTCTAGGTCAATGCACTATCTAAACAATCTCGCACGAGTATCCAACTCCATAAGGAGACATGGATAACACAATATAAAATAAACAACATACTCAATCACATAACTACAGCACGATAAGATATCAAAAAAATAAAATAAAATGCAACACAAGTCTAAATATAAATAATCTAACTCAACAATAATATCCAAATCTCAACAAAGTATGCCGGAGACAAATTCGGTACCAAATAATCTGCTAAAAGAACTAACTAGATAACTAGTGATTTCGGCTAGACCTCCCAGAATCACAACTAAACTACCAAAGTCCAAGTCTGCAGCTAATCACCCTGTGGTCCATAAAATGTCGGACACCAGTCCTCTAAGGCATAGTCTGGAAAAATATTTCCAGTCAGGAAGGAGCAAAGTATATCTCAAATAACAGTTCCATTTAATTGATAAGGACTATAAAATAATAAACAGATGATGCTATATACTGAGAGAAGACAGTGAATAAATGCAATGGCAAAATAAAGAGACATGCAATATAAAGAGACAGGCAATATAGGCAATATGATACAGTCAGTGCATATATGAAATGAAGAGAACGAGATACAATATTATATACGGGTGATGTAGTATATGATCTAAAATAGAGAACTGTAACTATTCTAAGTGTTTAAAATAGTAGTTTCGAAATGTGATCGACTTGGGAACTTGTACAATAGCTACATGGCCTAGCTAATCATACGTGAGGGGTATGATTAACACCAATAATATTTTATACTTATACGATAGGTATTTGATCACATCTCTCACTAGCAATTTTCCTGCCCCCAACTAGTACTATGGATCCAATCAAGACATGTCACGATACACGATCAAGGTCCAATATATCATGTACGATGTCTAATATCAATGTCTAATATCAATGTCGTGTACAATGTCAATACGATAACCAATGTAATATCTCATGACTAAAGATCTAATCTATATACTAGTCCGTGTAGCACAGTGTCAAGGATCAGATGTAACATTTTTAGATACTGAACTTATAGAAATGATCAAATAATTGGAAAGTATCAGAGAATGTACTCGCCTTGGGTCCTTAGCTGGTAATACCAATGTCCTGTTCCAGAGTATCGTCTGGATGATCCAACAGTCCTATAGACATATCATAAATATAACATTTGCATCAGACGTTATACTAACACTCAATCATAAATACATTGAACTCAGGGCTAGGTATTACACTGTTCGACTAGGGTCAAGTGCGCGTCTAATTGCGTGGGTGTCGCGTTTGTTATTGCTGTGAATTCAGACAGTCGGTGATACGGGTCTCGCCAGTACGTGAGTGTACATATGGCAACCTTCTAATAATTAATAGGGTTACAGTTCCATGTAAATACGGGGTATCCTCAATTACACTTGGGTCGCCTAATACATTCATAATTACACATATTATCAATTAGCATATATCATTAATTAACTATAATACATATATATGTGTATACCAATAATTATATACAAAAAACTATGTATAAGTGTACACACTAAATAGAATTATATACTATATATATATATATAGTATATATATATACATATATTAAAAATATACATCGCCACATTTATATTTACAACCAATATTTATGTATACGAAAGAATACGTATACTGAACATATAGATTATATATATATTTACCAAGTAAAAATATACGTATACTATATTTATATATATACCAATTTTAATACATATACCATATACAAACATACTAACGTATATCATGCTACATACTATATATATATATATATATATATATATATATATATAATATACATATACCAAATATATATTTACTAAATATATACTGTATTTATATACCAAAAATCTCTTACTATATATATATTACATAACTAAACTAATTTACATTCTATATAACTAAAACTATTAACACATAATTAATACTCTACATTAAATCAACTCCCTCAGAACAATGAAGGAGGGAACGAGGGAGAAGAAGGCTCACAGTGACGATGATGACGGCGATTGAGGATGACGAAGACGACGAAGACGATGACGACAAAGGCGGTGGTCGCGTCAGCGGGAGGAGGGAGCTCGGGAGGAGACTGGCCGGAGTGATACTGGATCGGGTGGTGGCTCATGGAGGGGGCTGGTGGTGCCGGGGGGGATGCAGGGAGGAGACGAGCTGCTCCGGCGAGGGGCTTGAGGCAAGCTGCTGGAGGTGACAACCGCGGATGGGGTTTGCTGCGGTGCTGACTTCGCCGGGGAAGAAGCTGGAGGGAGATGCCGGTGGTGATACTGCAGCTCGTGGTGGACGGGTGAGGCAGATGAGGTCGGAGGGATTCAGGCGGGCTCGCCGGGGGAGGAGGAGCGGGTGGTTCAGTGGGGGAACGGCTCACCGGGAGTGCGGGGTCAATGTCGGGGCAGATGGCCGGACTGGAGGAGGGTCGACTGGACCGAACCGATGATGGTGGTGGTGGCTCGTGAACTCAGGCCGGAGGGAGATGGCAGTCATCCGGGTTTCAGGCAGGCTTGGCCGGAGGAGGGAAGAGCAGGGTGGTGGAGATGGCTGGTCGTGGAGGGTGGTCGGGTGTCGATGGGGACACTCGGGGCTGAGGGGAGAACTCACTGGGGAAGAAGAACAGTCGGGTGGAGGAAGCTGATGACGTTGGTGGTAGTTTTTCTCGTGGCCGGTGGCCGGAGGGGAAGAGCTCGGCGGGGCTGGCAGCGTCGGAGAAAGAGGCTGACGGGGTTAGGTGACCGGAGTTGAGGGACCGGGTGAACAGTGGTGTAATGGTGGAGATTTCTTTTCCACATTTTTTTTTTAAAAAAAAAGAAGGAGAAGAAGAAGAAGAAGAAGAAGAAAGAAAAAATAAAAAAAGGAGGGAAGCCACGGTTGAGTGAGGAGGGAGGAGATGGGGGCTTTCCTAGGTTTGGGGATTATGGCATGTTGGGAAGGGTGCATTGAAGAGACATTAAATAGAGGGTGTGAAGTGGGAATGTGTGGTGATGATGCTCCCATTTGAATGGGTGGCTCAGATTTGACATAGAAAATTCATTCATGTAAGGAGAGGGTTGGGTTGACTAGTCAAATATTTGGGCTTCTCCATTGGTTTGAACCAATGGGGTGTTGACACCTAATGCAACATTTGCAAATGAGCCCCCTTAAATTTGGGTATTTGCACAGACACATGAAATAATAAAAAATTGGTGGGCGATTTGGTGTTTGATATTTTATAGGGTGAGGGGGGTGTTGTGTGTTTTGTATGGGCTTAATTAATGGGGCACTTGGATTAAATTGGGTTAAAACGGGATTAGTCAAAGTTGGTATCCCCAATTTAATTAGAAATAAAAGCAAGCGGTGTTCTAAGATTAATTAGAAATACATGGGACTAAAATTTGGTTGGGGCACAAATATCATTATTGAAGAAGACTCAGAATAGAATATTACCCTAATTTGGGTTGCACGAAAAATGGGTCGAGATTGCCTCCAATTTTGATTGGAACGCACAACGATACAAAGTTAGAATTTATTTAGAAATTAAATAAATGTCCGCGATGAATATTGTGCGACCAAAATAAAGCACAAGGAAGCATAATTATGAGTTAAAAAAATGTCAGAATGGAAGGCGGACAAGTCTAGGGCAAGGTTGTGAAATTTGTTGGAAGACCAAAGATAGGGTAGCGGTCCAAATATCGAAGCAACGGCAAGGCGCAACAATTAAATAAAATTACGGTAATTAATTATAATCTCAAATAATTAAATCCTAAATAATATAAATTAATTCACAACCCTATAATTCGGTCAGGTGTTCATCTAGTGGGCTTCTAGGTCAAGTCTACCAGCTTAAACATTAATAAACACTACATAATATAATATATATATAAATACACATCTCATACAATTATTTAAATTAAATACACACAATATTAATAATATATAAAAATTTGAAAATATCCCTATTTTTGGAATATGGTAGTGATAGCTCACGTTCGTACGACATCACGCCCAGATGGGTCAAGCGATCGTCCCGTGGGAGTGCTGGCGCAGTGATTCTCGCTTAGTGGGGACGGCCGATTAGCCTGCGGGAGATCGGGGCATGACAGATAAAGCTATGGTTGAAACTAATATTTAATATCATCGTTGAGGTATAAAGGTTTGTAGGAATAATGACAAGTGAAGGTATCTGGGAGAATGTATTAATGACTCAAGAAATAATTATTTTTGGTGAAGAAAAGTTCTAACTACTTCAAAGATTTTAAGGGTCAAGTACTGGTAGAACCTAATGACTAAGTATTAAGATTATACATGTTCGAAGATGGAATTATAAATTTAGACGGTAGGATTGTAACTACCTAGTTCCCGAAGCGGGATATTTTTGTCTTTATGAGTAATTGTTATATTATCTATATTATTTATTGACTAGTGAACTAGACTATTTATTAAACTTGGTGTTAGTGGACCCAATTGGTCTTGACATGACCAATGACCAATCTTTTAATTTAGTCACAATTAGGCTCAATTAATCAACTTTCCTTTTAATTAGAGATTAGAATATTTTTTTATTAGGAATCGAAGCTTCCCCCTAATTAAATATTCTTCATGACAACCTAAAGGGGGTATATTGAACATTTTACATTGGACCTAACCCTAATATAAGTGGTCGACCATGGAGGAGAGGAGAGAGAATTTATTTTATTTTATTCAACCACTTATTCTTCCCAAAATTGGTTTCTCCCTAATCCACTTCATCACCAATCCAAAATTTCCCCAGATTACTTCGATCCCCACCCAAATTTATTTCAATGGAGACCTAGGAGCTTAGATTGCAAGAAGCACTTGAGGAGGAGGAAATTTGTTAGAGGCTTGTATCTATTTTTGTCCACTTTAGAAATTTATTGGAAATCCATCTCCCAATAGGTATAACCTCTATTTCCCTAGTTAATTTAATTTTATTGTCATAATAAATCTATAGAAACCCTTTCATGGCTAAGGACTACCCATCGGAGGAAGAACTAGGTTCATAGGAGTTATATGGTAATAGTTGCATTGACTTTTTTTGGCCAAATTGGAAGAAATCTGAGATTGGGACATTAGTTGTTTGATAGAATATTTCTTTAGAGATTTTAGAGTGCGATACATGATTTAGAAAGGCGTACATGTCCACAATTGGATATGGTGAGTGCATATCGCGACATCGTGATACGGTATCGTAGGAGGGGTGTTTGCATGGTAGTGAGCTCTAGCATGTCAAATTCCATCATTTTTATTTAAATAGCTATAATACATGTTATATATATTATATTGGATGTGTGCATTGGGGTTTGGCAGTGAATTGCGGTATTTTGAGTTTGTATCACAAGCGTATCATGAGTTATATATGAGTATCTTGGTGTTGCACACCAAGTATTTATTGAATTGCTAATATTAGTGTGTTTATGAATATGTGAAACGATTAGGTGTATATATACATATTAGATATATAAGTGTATGCTTATATACCTATACTGTCATGATCCACACCCGGTGTGAGATTACGAGTACGTGGGTACGTCCAGCCTAGTCGCAGCATCGATGGTAGAACGATGTCTAGGTCAACAATACAATCTAACATCTCATACAATATATATAATATACCTGTCAAGATATCTCAACTCCCAAATGGATAACAATATGATAATATGATAATGGTAATCAATACCTAATCACAATAATAAATTAGAGGAATATATGTCACGATATGTAATAGAAGAAAAGAAATAAACTCACAAATATATCACGTCCAAGTCTAATCTCAACACAAGACATCAAATAATAATACAAAGCCAAAGTATAACTGACATAAACAATATCATGAATGAACTAACTATGCCTCATCAACTGCTGGTACTAATTTGACAAGCTCTACGGGTGATAACTCAACTGGTTCGCCATCCTGTGGTCCATAGTGCATAGGATACCAGTCCTCTAATGAATCATCTAAAAAATATATTCAGTCAGAATTGGAGCAAAGTACAACCCAAATAAAAGTTTCAATAATTGACAGAAACTATAAAACAATAATAGCAAAGAAAATAAATGATGAAAGTAACTGAACTAGCAAATATCACGAAAAGAAACATCATGGTAAATAGTGGCAAGAACTGAGAATAATATGGTGAAAAATAATAATGTAATGAACTGGAATAAAGGAAACAATGTATATAAATATGCCTTAAAATATTATAAGATAATATGATAAGCTTAGGCCTAATACATATATAAAAGGTGAGCTAGCATGATTACGCGTAAGTTGCATGATCTGTTAACTATCATGGGCTACACTAAATCACGGGCTATAAGGTATGATCACATATCCACTAATAATTTTTCAACCCCCGACTAGTACACGGATCCAAATCATGACACGTTATAACACGTATATCACACTGCACGGTCTATAATATCATGCACTATGATCATGGTCTATAGAATCACTAAGATATTACGGTAATCACTGAGTAATCACAAAGCACGACATGGCGATCACTGAGTAACCACGACAATAATATCTCATGACCAAGATCCACGTATACCAATCAGTGAAACCATCGTGTCAAGAATCAAATATCTCAATACTAAATACATGAAACATAGAGACTATCAATTAAGAAAACTATTAAAGAATATACTCGCCTATGGTCCTGAGCAACAAGTATGACTCGGTATTTGAGCTGGTGTCACACGCACCTATATAGGAAATATAATGTCACTTGGTGTAATGAATGAGAAATGAGCTAAATGCACTTAATATGATTTTATAGGTCCATATTAGGTCACACTTAGCCCAACTAGGTAAAACTTGTTAATATAAGTCAAACTAGGTCACTAACTAGCTAACTCTAGCTTATATTAGCTATACTAGGTTATTACCTAAGTTTCTAAGTCAATACTAGTTAGTTATATCTATTTTAGTAATAACTTAATAATTAAATTTGCATTACCTTAGCTATAACACACATACCCAATACCTTAGCTATTAGACTTACCTTAACACTCCTTTTACCTCACTGTGCACCAATATTTTAATACCAACAATGCATCTTCATATCTCAATTCCCCTCACTAAACTATACCAACTAACCAAATACTAATACCCATATCAGTGTGGTTTCATTGATACACACTTATCAGTGTATTTACACTAATACACACCACTCAAATACTCTTCTACCATCATCCTTTATACAACCTTTACCCCCATTGACACTCACAGGCACCCTTCTAATGCACACTAGTACACAATTCTCTCAAGAACTGACCTCAGTACAGTGCACTCTTCCTATAGCACTGATACTACTCTATCTCTTACCCTCTCTGATACTCTAATTGCTAGTAATACCCACTTACTGCTAAACTTCTTATACTGCATGTACTTAGTCTCTAACTGGAAACAACATGCTCTCCATCTACAGTCCACACTAAGCTTAATCTCAGAAACCCCTTCCTTACTTCTATGTTGCTACATAAAATATTGCTGCTGCAGCTTACTGTTATTGCTGGTGTAGCTTGCTGCTACTGTTGCAGCATCTTGCTGCTTCTGCTGCAGCATCTTGTTGTTACTGCTGCTGCATCTTGCTGCTACTACTGCTGCATATACCCCTTATATGTTGCTACAAACATATCTTATATGCTTCTACTACTACATCTTATATATTGCTGCTATTAGATCTTATATGATGCTGCTACTACATCTTATATGCTGCTGCTACTACATCTACCCCCTCCAACCCGAGCTATCACAGGAACCCCCCTTACGCTAACACCACTATAAAATACTAACACCAGTGCCCCACATTAGCAACAACATCAGTTACCACCACCCTCGTTAGGATACACACCTCCCCTATATATAAACACATATATCTATACACACACAATAGAATATATATATATATATATATATATATATAACACATAATTAGATTGAGTGCACCAAGTCCACACTAAAGCATTATATCAAATACTTGGCATGCATATATAAGATACTCTATGATACGTACCCAAATGAGAGTCAAAACTCACAATACATCACAATAACCATTCCTACATATCAAATACACTATTTCATAACTAATGCAACTTATTATAATAGGAATTAAAGAAAGATTGTACAAATCAACTAAAATGAACCCCGTATCACACCATATCATAAAATATTATGATACGCTCTACTCATGTCCAATTGTGGACACGTATCTAGTCCTACAATCCCGATCAAACTCTAATTAGATTAATTGGTCTTATGACACATACTTGATGTATCAATCTCAGAATTCTTCCTAATTGGACATAAATTACTATATACAATTCATAATACAAGTCATATGAACCTAGTTCTTGATCATATGGGTAGCCCTAAGCCATGGAATAATTCCTAATGGTTAAATATATGAATTAGATTCTAAATTAAGGGTGGATTTAGAATTTATCTATTGGGAGATAGATTCCTAATAAAATGCTCAATGGACACAATTAGGACACAATCTTCTTGTCAATTCCTTCTCCTTCAAGTGCTTCTTGCAATCTATGCGCCAATGCTTCTTAGATGATGGAATTGAGAGAGTAATTAGGTTGAAGATGAACTAAATTGGGAGTCTAGAATTTGAATGGAGAGTGAAGAGGAGAGAGAATTTTCTCTTGATAAGGTGGTCGGCCCCCCTCTCTTCTTCCCCAAGAAACAACAAATGTCACATATACCCCTCCTTGCTAAATATGAAAAATAATTAAGAAGGGCTAATTAGGAAGCTTCTTATTCTACATGAACTAATCTAATCTTCTTAATTAATTAAGGGAATGGGTCTAATGGACATAGTCTAATATTGGGCTAAATGTGTTACGACAATCCAATGGGTCCACTAATGACAAGCCTAAATAAACATAGGCTAGCCCACTAACAATTAATAAATAGAATAACATAATATAATTAATTAGTAGCATAATATATAATACTTAATCACTAAATAATAAATATGTTAAATGACAAGAATATCCTCTTCTAGAAATATGGTAGTCAGATATACATTGGAGTATGACTTAGTATTTAGTGTTCTTATGTGGTTAGTAGAGGGAAGTGGACTGTGTTGTGATAGTGGGGTAGAGATATGTCCAGAAGTTTATAGCAATTTGAGTATCAATTATAGGTAAATAAAAGTTAAGGGTAAGAAGAGATGAGGAGTGTGTGTGTATGGGATCCTAGATGAAATTGATTGGAAGAACAGCAGTAACAAGAACAAATCAAGATATAGCAAGTAGCAGCTGGGTAGGAAGATACAGGAGAATATTGAATGTTGTTTAGATAGATATCTAGAAGCAAGGAATAGGGTAGTATATCCATAAGTTAAGTGTTAGAGCTAGGGTGTCAGAATATCTCAGATATAGGTATCAATGAGTACTTGGGGTGTCTGCAATGTTGTGCAAGGAGCTATGCACAGGCTAGTAAGGGTTTTGTGTGTGTCTATAGATTCTAGGGTGTATCAGTTGCACAGTATGAGGAGGAAAGTCACCCCAGGTCTGTGACAGCAGGTAAGGGACTTGGGCTTTTAGATTGGTAAGTAGAGTGGTGAATATTAAGACTGTACATCAGTTTGTAATTGTTTAAGATTATGTATTAGTTATACATACTTGTGTGGGTGTGTGGTGTTAATTGATGCCTAGAGGTATCAAGTATTTATGTGTGGGTGTGTATCAGACTTGTTTGGTCGTACAAGTGCCAATATAGGTGTACCATAGGGTATAACACAAGATGGAGGCTTACACTTGGTGTGTGGAGTGTTAGAAGGGAAATTCAAGTAGCAGTAGTGTTAGTAGAAGAATGGAGTTAGGAAGAGGAAGTCTCGAGCAAAATAGTATGCAGGGAATGAAGGAAGTAGTAGCAGTAGTGAACTGTAATGGTATGTGGGATCAAGTTGTGCAGTCAGGTATGGGACTTATGAGTGTTCAGGTTTGTCAAGGGTAGTGATTAGATTAAGTATCTTAGTATCCATGTATCAAAGTGATACAGGAGTGTCCAAGTGTTAGCATGATACCTATATAAATACATAAGTATGTGTTTGAAAGTTTAGGAGGGAAGTATAGTGAGGTGGAGCCCTGAATGTGGAGTATTGGAAGCAGGATACAGTGACAAGGAGATAAGGGAATCGGGGAATTTTAGGCTCAGTTGCAAGTGTGGGTGTGAGTTTGTGACTAGGTAAAAGCAATATGGGGTTGATAGTTGATGTAGGGGGCTCGGGTCTATATGCATTTCAGGGTGCAGTAACTAGTATGGGTATCCTAGATTGGTGGGTAAGGTAAGAGTTAAGTGTCAAGTAATTGGGTGGTAGACTAAGATACTAGTTTTGAACTAAAATAAGGGTTGGGTGCAATAATAAACATAGCATAAGGTAATACATATAGACTAAGGTATCTAGTTAGAAGTTAAATACTCTATGATATTGGTAAGATACTATAAAATATGAGTTATATGTATATTAGTAGTAACTAGTATAGCTAATAGTAACTAGTTTGACCTATAAAACCTAGTACAAACTTAATATAACTAGTACAACTATATAGGCCAAACCAAGTAGTTAATTGGGAACCCAAATTAGTTTGACCTAGTTTGGCTAATATGACCTAGAAATGGCCTAGAAAACCATATTTTAGCTTATTTAAGCATGTTATTACTTTATTACATCCAAATGACAGAATTTTATATATAGGTCTGCGTGACGCCAGCTCTGATACCGAGTTATACCATTTTCTCAGGACCACAGGCGAGTATATTCTTTGATTGTTTTATTATTTGATAATTACTATAATACATGCATTTAGTAATATTTTATATGATTCTTGATACGATGGTACATGGATTAGTATACTTGGATCCTCGTCATGAGATATTACTCTTCAGTGATTATCTTGTATATCCCAGTGATTGTATATACCGTGATTATCGTGCTTGAATTATAGACCTTGTATAGTGATTATCTTGTTTTGACGTATCATGATATGGATCCATTGTACTAGTTGGGGGCAAAGAAAATGCTAGATGTATATATGATCAAAACCTTAAATATTATATTATATCATGTAGACAACAACCAATCATACACCTTGTATATGATTGTGTTACTCCGTAGACAAGAGCCAATCTTAAATGATTGTGTTATTGATCGTGTTACTTGTAGAAAATAGCCAATCATACTGATTATATGATTGTGTTATAGCCTTGATAGTAGATCTTGATAACCCAAGCTGATCACATATCTGACTGGTATTTCCAATAATTAGTGTAGTAACAGTTCTTCTCTATATTATAGTTCATTGCCATTATTCCATATCCTTGTGATCAGTGTATACCATATTGCTCTAGATTATCTGCCTCTTTTCTACCATAGTATGATAATGTTTATTGCTTCTTGTCTTGTATTACATTCTCTATTTTTGTTTATAGTCATTATTAATTAACTTGAAACTGCTATTGGATTGTACTCGCTGTATCCTGACTGAATATAATTTTTAGATGATTGGTTTGAGAAAATGTGTCTCACCTATTATGGGCTACAGGATGGTGAGACTGTTAAGATGGCACCGTAGAGCATGTTGAGTAGTGCCAGCAGTCGAAGAGGCTTAGTTGTCCTCATTTATGTTATTATATTTGATAGTTAGACATTATGACATGTATTATGTTTGAGACCATTATATTGAGCTTAGACTTTTGGACTTGGACTTGGACTTGTGTTGTATTGTGACTTTGTATTTTATTTCTTCTATTCCATATCGTGCCATATCTTCCTCTAGTTTTATATTATGATGGAGTTTTGACTTCCATATTTATATTATCATATTGTCCTCCATTTGGAGATGAGATAGCATGACAAGTATATCAAATTATGTGAGATATTTAGATAGTATGGTTGACCTAGACAGCGTTCTACCATGATGCTGTGGCATAGACTGGACGTACCCACGTACTCGTGCCCTCACACCGGGTGCGGGTCGTAAGGGATGACACAAATAAATGATAGTGGAAAGATGCAAATCGAGTGATACGAATTTAAGAAATACAATATTTCCTAATATATGGCAAAATTTAAGCTAAAAAATTCAAAAAGAATTAACTTAGACAGGATGGTTGGTGACACGATACCAAGGGTAAATCATAAAACTGATATGGAGTCTAAACTTGAAGAACCTACTCCTTAGTAGTGAGTGATGATATGAGAACCTATTTTTAATCCACCCTTGATTGATGGATTTTTTGGGAAATCATATTTTTATTATTTGGTTATATTGTATCTAGGTCTTTTAAAATTATTGAATAGTTATTTGTTACATGATTACTATGACTTCGATTGTGTAGAGTCGTATGTTGTGTACCATTACAAAATTACATGTATTCTTCCTAAAAATTAAATTGAGATGAGTTCCTAGACTAGGTATGAGTAACTAGTTAGATTAGACTTATTATTACTAAGAACGATTATAAGAAGTTAGGATTGTAGAAGCATAAAAAGTGTGCCTCAGATAGATGGTGCAGTTTTTCTATAAATAAACCCTACAAGTAGAAGAATAGCGCACTTTCTAATTGTTCCAGAAAAAATATGTGTATTTTCTTACTTTGGCTCACTTTTTATTAATTTCAGAGGATGGCGCACTATCCAGAGAGTAGAAAAGTGGAACACTTTATTAATGTTATAAAAGATGGCGCACAAATGATCTTCCTCTATCAATATTTAATGCAACAGTCTGACAACTGACAGAGACAGAAACCAAAGAGTAAGAGGTCATCATTACAGCGGAGATACGGTACATAAACCCAGGTTATCGTTTAGCGACCTAGTCCATCATAGTGCCAATTCCTTCAAAAGTGCGCCATAGTGTCATTTTCCTCAAAAGTGCGCAGCAGTGCCATTTTCTTCAGAAATGCGTCGTAGTGTCATTCTTCTCAAAATTGCGATGCAGTGCCATTTTTTTCTAAAGTGCGTCGTAGTGCCATTTTTCTCAAAAGTGTACCACACTGCCATTTTCTTCATAAATGTGCCGTAGTGCGATTATCCTCAAAAGTGTGCCACAGTGCCATTTTCTCAAAAGTGCACCGCAATGTCAATCTTACTAAAAATATGCCAGTCTCTAGACGACTTCTAAAGTATGCATACAATCAAAACCGACAGTGAGTTACGAATGCGTGTCTTATATATCGTACTTCTCGTAAAAGGTGTACAAATAACTGCCCCCTACGACCTATGATTTTCTCGTATAGGAAGCTACGTGTCAAGCAGGCAGCAAGTTGTACACGCACTCATGCAGAACGTGGAGTATTAATCCACCAAAAGTGCATGCATAATAGTAAAACAATGTTGACTTTCTATAGTGCACGCACACTCTCGTAATCGCTCCTAAACTCTATAAATAGAAACACAGGCAGCGGCTACAGGGGGCAAACACACAGATAAATAGGAAAAAATGGGGCTAGAATTCTCAAGCCTTCAAAATTCAAGAGCAGAGTGAGAGAAATAGAAGCTTCTTGTACCGTTTTGCTAGAGTTTCTTATTATTCAACTCTCCAAGTTGTTCGCAGTAGTCTTCAAGTCTTTGAAATTTAATATTAGAGTGAGAGAAATAGAAGCTTCTTATATCGTTGTGCTAGAGCTTTCTTATTGTTCAACTCTCCAAGTTGTTCGTAGCATTCCCTATATTTCTCTGTCGTCGTGTTCATCTCTTCATCGTCGAGTCGTCCAAGGAGTAAAGTGATTGTTCGCAGATCAGTTATCTACAGATATACTTTTCCAGAATCAATTGTACTTAGATTCCTATTTAGGATCTTCTTTTGTACTTTTTAACAGATTATAACACAAAATTTTCGTATAAACTTTTCCTCGCTAACAAAGATGGTGACTCTGCTCAGGACTTTCTTCTTCTCTGACGAGAAGGTGATAGCTCAACTCGACACTACTTTGGTCGGCTCGATACAAAAGACCTTGATCATGAAGTTCGACCAACATATATATATATATGAAGAAATGCTCCATTCTGGGGGTAGTGTTCACCCCTCATCTGCACTCAAGTCGAAGAAAACTTGCAAAGTGCGGGTGCCCCAACCTCGTCATGCATATCCCAAAGTTGTTGCCAACAAAAAAAAAAGTATTCTGATTGACCAGAGTTTCCCTATCAATTCTGTTCATATCAATGACTTGGTGGACAATTCCCTTGCGTTAAACAAGGGATAGAATTCGTGCAACTCACCCAATTTCAAGCAAAGGGTGGTCCACACCCAACCTTTTGAAACCCTTATGTTAAACAAGGGATACAATTCGTGCAACTTGCACAATTTTGAGCAGAGGGTAATCCACACCCAAGCTCCTCAATCCGCACATATTCACTGTAATATGCGAGGCAAGCAAGGCATGAACACCGCTGTCCAAACCAACCAGCGCACAAATAAAGTGTTGGTCAGGAAAAATTATTCTCCTAATATCTTGATTATGCGCAAAATAGAAAGAAAATTATGCGCCACTCGTGTGCCAGGTCACGACCTCCGTACAAAATTAAATGCTTGCAGACAATTGTACCAACTTTGTCTGTACCACAGAATGTGCGCCAAACAGAAGTAGTCTCTTCACAACATGTTGGTTATGCACGTATGCACAAGAGACAACTTCTTCTCCTCTCCTCCCTAAAGAGCAAAAAACTTGAGATATGAGGAATCACTTGCCAGTCAAGCCTTCACATCACTATACACAAGGGACCAAAAATATGCACAGAAGATTTATTTCTCATATAAAGAGGCAGAGTCTGCCATTTTCCTTCTCTTCTCTTCCCTCTTTTGATTTATGTAAGCTTATTGTACAAAAACGTGAAGAGGGAGGCCCTTCTGATATTACAACAGTGCTTCCTAATGAACATCGTTGCTAATTGTCATAGAGTTATATCGAATGTTGTTGTGTATCAGCAAAACGGTCTTTGTTTGACCTATTAATTTATACTATGTCTCCCAAGACTTAACATACAAAGCAAGTTGACAACCAGGAGCACGATGACGAACCGCTCTTTGCTTCAGCATATATGGCTTCGCATCTTTCCCGTGGTAGGAGACAGTAAAAACAAAGTTCTACAAGAACACCCAGCTAGAGGAGATTTGACCAACTCGTCGACTCTTTTGAAGGAGTATACCAAAATACTCATTCTCGAATATGGGAGCTCGTTCGTCACGAGAATCCCTATTCCTCAGAATCTGAGGCTGGGGCTAACAATCCCCTGATTCTGAAATTGACAGTGTAGACTCAAACTACACGGTTCTTTTTACCAATCCCTCTGTTATGCACAAGGATGTTAGTGTTTATGCCATTGGTGATGAACAAGAAGCTTCTCTATCAGAAGTCACCGAATAATACCTTAACTCATTAGAGGTCGCTCTCAAGGACATGCGCACCATGATACAAAATATGCATCAAATGAAGACAGCCCAATATTTTGCTACATCGACACCCGTCCAAGTGGATTCATTCATACCTGTGCAGCCTACTCCTAGAACAACACCTCTGTAGGATAACACAAATATAGAAACGGTCATAAACCAAGAGTCAGTAGCACCAATACTTAATTGTCTCAATATTGGGGGTAGATTTTCGTCGATGATAATTCAAGTTCAACCAGGATCCTATCAGTCAGGCGCACCACTCCGACCAGAAGATCCTCTCGAAGCTATCTGAGAGTTGTGTGCACAGGTCAATGTTTTAAAGAACAAAGATCAACTCCGCAAGCTGGAGGTGAAACAACCTTATCCTCTGTATTAGGATAATGTTCCGTTCCCTCCTAAATACAAATTCCAATCAATAGTCTTGTTTGAAGGCAGGACATCACCGAGCTAATATATCAATTACTTTAATATAATGATGGCGCATCTGTAAAAAAAGGATGCTCTCTTTACTAGATTATTCGTGGGATGCTTGGTCGGTATGCCTGCGATTGGTATCACAGTTTACCTGATAACTTCATATCCTTGTTTGATGAAATAAAGTATCTTTTTCTCTCACGATTCTACGAGGAAGACATGGATATGACGATGTCTTCACTCATCGATATCAAACATAAGGAGAAGGTATATGCTCATGAATTTGTTGAGCATTTTAGACAGGCTACTCTGAAGTTATCCCCCGGTATTCCAGACTCCGTATTCATTGATACTTGCAAAAAAAACCTACTGCCTATAGTAGGGCTCTGGACATGTCCAATTTAATTTCAAGACTGGACGACATTCATCATCGGGACCGAATGTGCTAAAGGCAATGCAAAAATGGCACTCAATTTGGTGTTACAAATGACCAATACGGAAGGGAAATATTCCTCAAATAGTGCAAATAATCACAACAGCAAAGAAAATGAGGTCTTGGCGATAAATCTATCAAAGCAACCCACCTCTCCTCCAACACAAAATCCTACAGAGTCCTCCAGGCCTAAGAAAGTATATTCCTTTGATGAGAACGATATTCCCAGCATTTTTGATTGCTTGATAAAAAGTAATAAGCTGCAGTTGCCTGATGTCAAGCGACCAAATGACACTGGTAAAACAGACGATCCAAAGTACTACTTATATCATTTATATATAAATCACCCTACCAAGGCTTGTTATGTCTTTAAAAGAAATATGCACCAGTTGATAGATGCTAAAGCTATCACCCTTCACAATAAAGAAAAGACAATCACTACCAATATTGTGCCTCTTTAATTCGGCAACTTTCCAGCACAAGAAGTCTCGAACGGCATCGTCCCAATACCTCGAGCTACAATAGAAGTGGTAAATCTTCTTTCCCCTAGAAATAAAATAGAAGAATTAGTGCCTCTTACCACACATCATGGCGAGACTATGTGGATTTATTCTGACCTACTGTCAGATTGAGACCAAGGAACAACATCTTCCTATTCAAAATATAAAAAGGGTAAGAAGTGTAAATTATGCAATATGATTTCTTCGGATCCTCATTCAGACGAAGATCAGGACCAACACCAGGAAGATGTATCTCTCAATGTCAAATTTTAAAATCTAAACATTGTCCCACCAAGCTCTACTCGTAAGCTTCGCTTGAAGCACCGACAATGGTGCATGATTGGCAGCGTTCTGCTATATAGGGCACAATAAATCTTTAATGCTTATAAATGTATTCCTACACAAATTTATTCTCCTCCTTTTGCAACCGTTAGAGCATCGACTTCGACTCAGGTGCTTGAGGAGGATCACCCCCAATTTTATCGATACAGCCAATAATTTTTATACTTGATACAAAATATGGAGTATAATTTTCATAAAGCTGAAGGTTTGAACTTTGATAAGGGACGACTTATTCCTCTGCAACTCCAAGGACAGTCTAATAAATCTCGTAGTAGATTGGGCTACGATGAGACCAGCCCACAAACTGGTACCATGTCCGGCAAAGATTATCATAAAACTTATGAATCTTTCCCGAAAGATATTCCGGACACTTTTTCTACTTTGGCAACTCATGCTGCGCCGGTCATAACCGAACCTAGTCATTTGAAGCCTACTACGACAGAGAAAGGAAAGTAAAAGAAAGTATGCTTCGACAAATCTCTGAAGAATAATGTACCCCAAGGACTTGAAAAGCCCTAAAATTTTGACATATTGGCACAACTGGCCAATACCCTAGCCCGACTCTCCATATTCGAGTTGCTTCATTTATCGAAGGAGACTCATGAAGCTTTGAGCGAAGTTCTGATACATACAGACTCATGTTTAGCTCAACTTAAGACTCCTGATGAAGAGCCATTAGCCTATCCTTAATGATACAGCATGATCGAGAATATTCCTAAAATTATCTTTACGTAAGATGATATGCTATTAAAAAATAATCAGCATGATAGCCTCTGTATTATACCGGTTACATCGGATCTATTAAGGTGAACCAAATTAACATAGACCCTGGTTCTTCACTCAGCATCATTCCTAAAAGTCTACTGAGAGG
Source organism: Iris macrosiphon (assembly GCA_036927795.1). Taxonomy (NCBI): domain Eukaryota; kingdom Viridiplantae; phylum Streptophyta; class Magnoliopsida; order Asparagales; family Iridaceae; genus Iris; species Iris macrosiphon. The sequence goes on from JAYESA010000002.1 coordinate 56,926,612, forward strand.
ATTGAATATACCGATGCATAACCTGTCTACTACCAGTACTACCATTCTAGGCTTCAATGCTGGAAGAAGTAAACCACTGGGAAAGCTAAGCCTAAAAATTCAGATGGGCGATCTATGTACTGAAGTCACATTCTATATGATTGACTCTGAAGTATCCTATAACGTTTTGCTGGGACGGCTATGGATACACGAGCATAAAACTATACCTTCACCCTACATCAATGTTTCAAGTATGTGAATAGTAGAGGAGAAGTCAAAATAGAGGTAGTTGACCTCAATCAATTTAAAGCTGTTGAAGCATATTTTGATGACTCTTCACTCTATACACCAGAGTATATGAAAGAGGAAGCTAATCAAGCTAGTGATGAAGCTGAAAATACTCCAAAAGAAGAGCCTTTGATAATCAGAGTCAAAGGACGTACTACTCATCCAACTCCTTTGAAGCCTCTCAACATCGACCTGCCCAAGTCATTTCCATTGGTCATCAACCTTCGATGCAATAAACAACCAACACTGGAGAATAAACCACTTGTTATCGACCTACATCGTAACAAGCAATCAACATCAGTGAATCAACCCCTAGTCATCAATCTTGCCAAGCCTCCTGTCAAGGCTGAAGATTTCGTCGACTATTTGAAAGATAAAGAAATCTTATATTTTACGAATAAAAAAGGTACTACTTCACTCTACGTTAATGTTGAGCCCTTTGCTAAAAAATTCTTAGAGGCTCTTCACCTCTACGAACCTCTGTCCATACCTGTCGCATCTCTATTCCAATACGGTTTATCGTAAGAACAATATGAGGAGGCATACTTTATTGTCCCAACAAGACAGAAAAAGCAACATCTGATATTTTTTGGCAAAGCTAGAAACAAAAGAGTCTCACAGTCTAATGGTTCTAGCGAAGATATGGGAAAGATACAACCGTATCGTTACAGCCAACCAGCCAAGAACATCATACAAGGAATGGACTATAACCTAAAATCTGGCTTGGGACTAAATTATGGAAAATGTAGACGAACTCCTATACGTTACCTCTTTCCTAAAGGCAAGCCAAAAACATACTACCAACGGACTAATTGTGGTTTGGGATATGTTACACCACCAATAAGTCCTGAAAGTTCAGAATCGAAAGAAGATACGCGTTCGCATTCCTCTGACTCATCATTGTGGGATTCTGACGAAAGCATGGGTGACATATTCAAACAGGCTTTCTATGTAAATATGGTGTCAACTTCCCCAGATGATAAAGATATTGAGATTTGATAATGATGCCTATCAAAAAAAAATTTCTCAAGAAGTATTATGTCTAAGCACGACATAATCTTCTTCATCTTCAGCAGATTAAAATATATTTTATTTAATCCTCAGCAAGTTATAGCCTATACGGCCTCTCGAACTATTACCAATATTCATTATTGAATAAAACATGGGTAATGGGTCGTCAAAGTTCCCCAGCGGGACAATACTCAGATTCAACGGAACACTCTATTTGAGATCACCTAAACGATTCTCTCCAACCAAAATATTCCATTCTTAAATCCCAATTATTTTGAGGATATCATATTCCTGATCCCCAGTAGGGTTGGAATAATCTCACAGATTTATTCACTAGTCAATAAATATAATATAATTCATGTCCATATTACCTCTGAATAATATTTTATTTATTATCCCCTATTCACCCCTGAACTACTCTTTCTTCTCTTTCCCGGTAGAGTAAACTAGTGAACTATCATGTCCATATCACCTCTGCTAGTATTACATCCTATAAAATTTATCATTTATACTCAGCACGAGTATGCCTTGAGTGATAAATCTACCAAATTTTCCTACAGAGTTATTTTGCCATGTCCATAATACCTCTAAGAAGATATATTCGGTAGGATCCTATTTGAAAATATATCACATCAAAATTAGCTCTGATCTCATTTTCACTCTAATCGATTATTTGTATCTAATAGTGGATACGCAATAATTAATGGGCCCACAACAAACAAGCATTATTTAAAGCTAAAAGTTGTAATATATTTTTATTGAGAAACTTAAAAAAAAGGGAAAAGCATAAGATAGAGCTCACTCAGGAGTAGAAAGGTCAAGAAGGAACTGAGTCAGTCGAGTTAATTATTGATCATTTTTTAATGTCATCCTCCTACGAGCTTCAAGCATTCTAGAGTTATCTGTAGAAAAAGGAGCCATGGAAGCATATGACTCTATTATCTTATTTCGAGCATGGTCAAGCTTATTTTTGTTGTGCTCAAGCTCCAAAAGTTATTCTCCTGCTAAGTCACAATAAACCAGCTCTTTCCAGCATCGCTCCATAATTAGCTTTAAATCCTTCCTCGCTTGCTTGAGCTGGGCTTCCAGTTCTTGAATCTGAGTCTTGAGTTGTATCTACCTATCATTATGTTCATCGTGGGCAGAACGATGAAGAGATAGAGAAAAAGCTACTTCTTTCATAGAAGCTTTTATCCGGACAGTCTTCTCAGTATGGATCTCCATATGCTCCTGGAAGGTGGTCTAAAGTTCCATGAACTCAGTAGTAATTGACTCGTATTTAGTCTATCTAGAGCCAAGATTTCTCCACTATTAAGCTGCAGATACTCATTAATAGGCTTCTCAAGGTCTATCAAGATTTGTTCAAGAGCAGCATCCCTAGCTACATCCTTGAATTTTTTGATAATTTGAATCATGGACAAGCTAGCATCCTTCACATCCCTAAAGAATACACCTTTCTCGAGCACCAGATTTATCAACTCCTTCAATATTGCGTAGAAAGAAGATGTATAAGCTTCTACTAAAATATTAAAACAAGTGCTTGAACTCGGAGTCGTAATAATTTTCGCTAATCCTCGACCATGGTGCACGAAGGCAGTTGTTGTGACAGTTGTAGCCTCGATATTGGGGACAAAAGATGAAGAACCCACCGCTTATTCTCGTGGGCTAATAGTGGAAGCCATTTTAGCAGTACTGGTCAATTCACCCACAAGAGCAGTTGAAGCTACTGGTGGCATTGATGCGATATACGCAGCAGGAACTATGATATCAGCAACTAAAGTTATTTCAGCATGTGAAACAACTATCTCTTCAGCCCTCTACGGAGCGACTCCTACCACAATCTCATCACCTAACAAATCAAGCAAATAATATGCTAAATAAATAATATATTATAATTAAGATATATACACGTCAAGCTAAGGAAAGAAGTGACACATTGGCCTATGCTAGCCGGAATTATCAGTGCATGAATTCTTGATAATAAAGCATGCAATATAGAACTTATGGTATAAAAAGAATAGAGAGACACGTACTAGCACCAGGTGGTATATATTCGTCTTCTGGAGTCTGCCCCTCCAAGGAATTTCTCAGGCCTGTCAACGAAGCCTCCACCTTAGACAAGTAGACATGAATGAGCAAATTATCATAATTACTCAACGTTATGCTCGCTTCTGAAACTACAGTTTAAGTATCAATCTTCTCTGTAGCATCTTCAATCCCAGTTGTAACTATAGCAGATTGAGGCTGAGCCTGAACAATCTGACCAGGCATATCTTCGGGGGCTGTAGCGGCAATGTCAACTTATAACTCGACCTACTTACCAACTTTAACCCAAGAAGGTAAAATTATTTCTACACCGGAATCAGGACTTCCCAGAGCAGGTTGATCCTTTGGATCCTGTCACTACTACATTCCGAAAACATGGGTAATTTTGACTTTTTACAATATTTAATATTATGGTAGTTATAATTAAGTAATTGCGTGATAATTGTTTGTTTTGAATAATTATGTGTGATGAGTAATTAAATATAGTATTAGATGCAGTGCTCATTTAATTTAGCTAGTAGACTAGACCTAGAAGCCCAGTAGATGACCACCTGTCCGAATTATAGAGTTCTGTATTTATTATTTTATCTAGAATTTAATATTTGGAGATTGTAATTTATTTCCGTATTTTATTTAATATTTTTGCGCATTGCCTTTGCGTCGATATTTGGAGCGCTATCCTGACTTTTGTCTTCCAACAAATTTCACAATCTTGCCCTAGACATACCCGCCTTCAATTCTGCTATTTTTGCAACTCATAATTGTGCTTCCTGTACATTATTTCTGGCCGCGCAAAAATCGTCGCGGACGTTTATTTTAAAATTCCTATTTTGTATCGTTGTGCGTTCCAATCGAAAATTGGAGGCAATCTTGACCTATTTTTCGTGCGGCCCAAATTAGGAAAATATTCTGTTCTGAGTCTTCTTCAATATTGGTATTGATGACCTGACCTGATTTTGGTTCCATGTACTCCTAATTAATTGTTGAACACAACTTGCATTTATTCCTATTTAAATTGAGGATACCATTTTATCTGATTCTAAAATCCCAATTTAATTCCAGTGCCCTGTAAATTGAGCCCATGCCGATCATATAGCGTCCCCTGACCCTACAAAATATCGGACACCGAATCGCCCGCCAAATTTTCGTCATTTTATGTGTTTGTACAATTTCCCAAATTTAAGGGGGCTAAATTGCAAATTTGCATTTTTGTGGCCTCACCCAATTGTTGGAACAATGAGGGAACCTAATATTTTATTTAAACTCTCAACCTCATTTCCCACATGAATTAAATTTCCTCATGTTCAATCTGGACCACTCAATTAATTGGGTGCATCCACAACCCTCCATCACACCCTCTCTCTCCCTATTTAATATCATGTCTACATCAAACCCTAATCCCTAGGCAACCTAGAAAACACCACCTCCTCACAAGCCCTACCTCTCTCATACGTATATAATTTCCTTCCTCCTTCTTCCTTTCCTTTTTCTCTTTCCCTTCTTCTTCTTCTCCTTCTTCTTTCTCCCCTTCATTAATTTGAAATTTCAAATTGAAATAGGGGGGAATCCCATCTTCACCATACAGCCGAACCCCGGCCGACTTCCCGTGCTCCGGCGAGCGGCCCACTGCAACCCAGGCGGCCCCCTCTGCACTCAGGCGGCCTTGCTCCTCCCTCTGCGGTGCATCCGGCGTTCAACCAGGCGGCGCTGTGGCTGCTCCTCCCTGCGTTCGTCCCCCTCCAACTCCTTCGGCCTCCCCCATCGAGTCCGGCGGCCTCCCACTGCCTGCCGACTGCACCAACCCCTTTAGCTTCGGCTGCTCCCCCTCTACTGCTCCGGGCCGCTGCCCCCTCTGCTGCACTCCGGTCCGGCGACTCCCCTGTGCTCCGGCGACAAGCCCAGTAAGCCTCCTCCTTCTTCTCCCTCTTTCTGTTCTCTCTCTCTCTATATATATATATATATGTATATATACATATGTATATACATGAGTATATATATATAATATGTATATGTATTTGTAAGTATGTAATTTTGTGTAGACACCTACGTATATACGTATATGTATATAGTATTATCTAATTAATGTTTTAAATACGTATTAGTATATGTATATGCATATTGTTTATTTAATTAATATTTAAACATAATGTATAGTATATATAAAATACATGTATAGATATAATAGTTATTTAATTTATGTTAATACATAAATAGGTATTGGTATATAATGTAAAGTGTATAATATAATTGGTACATGTGTAAACATGTATTATATATATATATTTAGCATATTTTCAATATAAAAATTGATTGGTAATGTATGTATTTTAAAATATGAATATATATATAAATTATTTATTTTATTAATTGTATAAAGTATATGTAAATATTAGCATGTATATGTATAGCAGTTAATTAATTAATGTTTAACAGTATATGTATTTGTATATATATTATCTAAAGAGTAGATAAATATATATGTATATAGATACGTATTTAAATGATATATGTTAAATATTTCATTGTATTTTCATAAAGAAATGTGTATTAAATATGTATTATTTTGGTATAAACATGTGTACCTATATATATACGTATAAACATATTTGGTATTTATTTATTAGTAATTAATTGTATGAGTATAGTATGTATAATAAATTTTACAGGTATGTATATGTATATATTTAATTAATGTATGTAAGTGTGGTATTAAATTTAACTAGTATAAATGCATATATTTTATGTGTATAATTATTTTGATATATATATATATGCATGTATATTTGTATAAAACCTTAGCATATTTTTTTTATATATATGTATACATATATTTTGTATATATTTAATTTGATATGTATATTGTAAGTACATATGTTAATTAAGATGTGTATAATTATGTATCTATCTACTAGGTGACCAGTATCATACCTAGAGAAGGCCCTGAATTCAGTGTTTTAGACTGTGTTAGGATAGCATCTGATACAAGTGTTGTAATTGTGTTATGTTTATAGGACTGTTGGTTTACCCAGGGGATACTCTGGAACAGGACATCCAAAATTACCAGCTAAGGACCCAAGGCAAGTACATTCTCTGATAATTTCCAATTCTTTGATAATTTCTATAAATTTAACAATCATGAAATGTTACAACTGAATCTTTGACACTGTGCTACACGGACTAGTATATAGCCTGGATCTGCAGTCATGAGATGTTACCTTGATTATCGTATTGACATTGTACACGACATGTATATTAGACATCGTACATGATAGACTTGACTTGCTCGTGTATCGTGACGTGTCATGGTTGGATCCACAGTACTAGTTGGGGGCGGGGAAGTAGTTAGTAAGAAATATGATCATAACCTCTTATTGTAGTATAGAAAATTGTAAGTGTTAATCATGCTCTTCACCCATGATTAGCCAGGCCCTGTAGCTCTCGTACATGTTCCCAAGCCGATCACATTTTGAAACTACTATTTCAAACACTTAGAATAGATTACAGTTTCCTATTTAAATCATATACTACATCACCCGTATATGATACTGTTCCTTGTTCTTTTCATTTTCATACATGCACTGACTGTATCATATTGCCTGTTGCCTGTCTCTTTACATTGCCTGTCTCTCTTTACTTGCCATTGCATTTTATTTCACTGTCTTCTCAGTAGCTAGCATGACATGTTTATTGTATTATAGTCCTTATCAATTAAATGGAACTGTTATTTGAGATTGTGCTTTGCTCCTTCCTGACTGGAAATATTTTTCCAGACTATGCCTTAGAGGACCGCTGTCCGACACTTTATGGACCATATGGTGAGTAGCTGCAGACTTGGTAGTTAGTTGTGATTCTGGAAGTTCTAGCCGGAATTATTATTTATTGTTAGTTTTTTTGCAGACTATTTGTACCGGATTTGTCTCCGACATTTTTGATGATTCTTGGATATTGTTGAGTTAGAATATTACTTGTGGACTTGTGTTGTGTTAATTTTAATTTCTGTTTCGAAATCTTATCGTGCTGTAATCCTGTGATTGAGTATATGTTCATCTTATTGTGTCATCCGTGCCTCCTAATGGAGATTGGATGTTTGCGTGACATTAGTTAGATAGTATCAAGACCTTGACAGCGTTCTACCGCCGATGCTGCGGCGTAGGCTGGACGTACCCACGCACTCGTGCCCCTAAACCGGGTGCGGGTCGTGACAGATCCATTGACGAAGGAGGAGGTATGAGTGCAATCAACATGATAAATTGAGCCACAACATCAAGGATAGGATCCGCAAAACTGACTATTGTAGCAGCAGGAGCGACACTTATTGTAAACCTCCTCGACCAAAATTAGGCCTTCTTGGCTTAGATAGAGAGACTAGGGCTAGTTTAAATCCAAATAGAAATAGAACACTGTGTTTTAATTTATTTTACGATATTTATATCACTTAGTGCACCTTACCGTTGCTTCGATAAATGGAGCACTATACTAGCCATTGCCTTCCTACAAATTTTATACACTTTTCCTAGACGTGCCAGTCTTCCATTCTGACCTTTATGTAACTTATAATTATGCTTTCTTGTGCTATATTTTAGTCGCACGATATTTGTCACAGACGTTTATATTTAATTCTAAATAAATTCAACTTTGTATCATTATGCGTTCCAATCGAAATTGGAGACACAATCTTGACCCATTTTGTGCAACCTAATTTATGATAATATTCTATTCTGAGCCCTCTACGTCCATGATACTTGTGTCCCACCTAATTTTAATCCCATGTACTTTCAATTAATTTTAGAACACCATTTACATTAATTTTAATTAAAATTGATTTAAGGACCCAACTTGACCCAAAATTAGATCCAGCAACAAACTAAACTCCTATTCATACCCTCAAGTCTCATACTAAACACCACATACCCTTTTGAGCCACTACATCACACCAAATATGGTATTTTCTCTCATTTAATCCAAAAACTCACTTTCTATTTAATTTTCCAATTGTTGAGGACTTTTATGCAAAAATATAATGATGTGTTACCATCCTATTGGTCATGACCCATGAAGAAAACAACCCCTCCCTCATTGACCGGTCTACTCTCTCCCCTTTGGTTTGTGCACTCCCTTCATGTTTGATCTTGACCCTCCATTTAAATGGAGCAATATCCTAACCACCCACACTCCTATATATGTATATATAAAATCTCATCCAAACCCCTTCCCAATGTCAACCCCGTAATGAAGAACATAAGCAGGCCCTAATCTCTAGGTAGTCATCTTTTCCCTCATGCCAAACCATCATCCTCCATTATTTTATTTACATCACCATCACCATCCTTCTTCTAAACCAAAACCTAACCCTACACTTCACCAATACCTCCCTCACCAACCCGACCGGCTGCCCCATCTCACCCGCACCACCTTCGTACAGCACATCCACCACCAGCACACCCCCTCCGACCTTCCTCCTCACAGGCACCCACTACCGCCACCACCAGCTGCTGTCTTCGCCGCTTGACCACGGCAGAGACCCCTCCCTCAACTGCTTCTTCCACGACCCGAGCCCTCCTCCGGCGAGCTACTACAGCCTCCCCCTCGAAGCCTTCCTGCCACCACGACCACCTCTTCCTTCGCCAACTACGGTCATCTCCACCACCGAGCCCATCGATCTATGGCCTCGAGCCGGCCACCCGACATCCTGCTCGCCTCCTCTCCTCCGGTCTCCATCACCAGCACAGACCACCCGTACCCCTCCTCTTCTACACCTCACTACCGCCATCACCGACCTCCTTCCCCGACCGGCCTCGACCACTCGCACCTCTCCTCCACCACCGTGTCTACCTCCACCCCGTGGCCAAGCCAACCTCCGGCCACCCTCTGCCGATCCTCCTCCGTATCACCATCAGCAATACCATCATCACCATCACCAACTCCATCATCACCACCACCCGCACCACCCATAGCCGGACCACCGCCACCCTAGACCACCACCACCATGACCACCTCACCCCGGCCGTCCTCCACCTCCAGCAACCCACCGCCGGAGCCGCGGCAGCTGCTGTAACTATTGCCAGTGCCTGCTGCCACCGAGCTACTGCTATTGCTGCTGTGGCCGGAGCTCCGCCCCCTCTCCGGCGACGACCCCCTCGTACGGCGGACCCCCCCCGGACACGACACAGTGAGGTATACCCCTACCTCATTGTATACGTATTGTATTATATAAATATATGTATTGTATTATATGTGTATACGTATTTATGCAATTATGTATATATGTATGTATAAATATAGTAAGTATATATGTATTTATGTATATATGTAAATATGTTTACTAGTGTATTATTGTATTTATATAATATATTTATACATAATATCTAAGTGTATTATATAATTATATATAAAGGATAATGTATAATATATTTACATAATTACGTATATAAGTATTTAAGTGTTATATTTATGTATTTTTATGTATATATATATATGTATATGTATATGTATATGTATATGTATATGTATATATATATATATATATATATATATATATATATATATATATATATATATATATATGTATATATATATATGTATGTATATATATATATATATATATATATATATATATATATATATATATATATATATATATATGTATCTATATATATATATGTATATATATATATATATATGTATGTATATATGTATATATATATATATGTATATATATATATATATATGTATATATATATATATATATATATATATATATATGTATATATTGTGTTTATATATATATTACGTATTTAAGGTATTTATGTATTATGTATATGTATTTACTATATGTATATATGTATATATATACATACGTATTTAAATATTAAATATGTATTACGTATTTTTAAGTATTAAAATTATTATAAAATTACCTCTTAATAAGATATGACACTTGTACGTTTTAGCTACATGCACACGTGACCCAACTAGATGGACAGTTGTGACCCTGCGTCAGTTCATTACTGCAATGTAGTATTTCCTGTTCGTACTATTGTAGTGACAGATGTTGTATTGTATTATATTATATGTATATAGGACCTATAGGATTGTTCTGCGAGACTTTAGGAGCAGGTTATTGGCACTACGCAGCTTCCTTGCCAGGCAAGTATACCTTGCCTTGTTGTACTATTTAAATTCAGTTATTATTTAGTTGCATGTCTATTTATTTTAATATTATATAACTGTGCGCGTTCGAGAAAGACTTGGGTACAGTCAACGAAGGTGTTGACGTTAGGACTTGTGTCTGACCTAGTGTCTAGTGGACCCACCTAAAGTCGTGGAGTTATCAGTATGACTCCCCAGGCCTTGACATATTTCTTACACATGTTGTGAGTCTCATGTAGGGCACAGACTTGCGTATGCGGTTGGCCACCTGTACGTGTAGGTCGTGTGACGGATAGGAAATAACTGTTATTTGTGATGCATGTTAGAAGACTTAGCAGTTATTAGTAGTTGGAGCATAGACTATTGTAGTACGGTGGTCCAATCCTTATCCTTGTTTGGTTGTAAGGTTGGGCTATTGTTTTAACGATAGACTATGAGCCAGAGTTACGACGCCGATACTTGCACTCCGTCTCGACGTAGTAGCTAAAGCGTGTTGTGGATACAACATGCATAGATCATTGGGCGGGGAGGACGACTAGTAGGCGTATAGGATACCCACCTCCTTTATACAGATACCGCATTCTTCGGAGCGATACAGACGTATATATTTTATAGATACCTCATTTTTCAAAATGATAGACGTTACATGTACAGATACCATGCTCTTCGGAGTGTAGACGTTATGCCTACACCTACCCATACGTACCAAGGTTGTCCTCAAATTGTATTCACTTAGATGGTTAGCACACCCCCTTTATTTATTCAGTATTTACTTTATGTCATGCTTCTATGTATCTTGTTATGTCCCTCTGAGGACCTGGTCCCTTTCCAGGTGTAGATATTCATGAGTATTAGCAGGAGTGCAGATCCGAACTTGCTATTTGTATTTTCAGGAGGTATTCTCTTCGAGTCTCAGTGATTGTTGGTTGATGTACTTATATTGTGTTTGCTTTTATATTCTAGTTTAGTAGTGGATTTGTTTCCACCCGACTATTATTCTTTAATATTTTATATTAAGATCAAGTTTCATGGATATTGGTTATTTATTTCTAATTGATTTCTGTGGATGAGATTTAGATTATACCCTGTGACTTATGATAGTTTTTACCACTTGTGAATTATGGTTCATAATATAACGTACGCATGTGTTATAGTTTCCATATATTGGAGTTACCATATACATGCGGTTGGCATGCCTACGTGTCCTACTCCTACGTATTTTGGGACTGGAGAGTGACACTTATTTCTGTAGGGGAGGGACGAAAGTGTTAATTCTTTGAACCACTGGAGAAGAGGCGGGCGGTCCAGACAGCTCTGGCGAACTAATCAGTTCGTCAATCAAACTCCTGCGGGAAGGAACATAAACCTTCAATTTTGGACTCCTAGGCTTTGCGACAACAGCCCTGTTTCTAGCTGGTCGGTCCTCAGCAGGGGATGTAATTATATGCTTTCGATATTTCTGCACCACTATGGCAGGGGCAGGTGCATCTGGTTCTACATGTGGAAGAGCTTCCAATATCTCATCCAATGGTGCATCATTCTCCTCTTCAACTAGGGAAGGTCTTATTGACTTCGGATTGACTCCTTCCGTCGGGCTTCGAAAACTAACCCGCATATTAAAGTCCACGTGGAATTTGTTTATAGAGCAATAAAACTGGGCAAAGGAATGCAATAGGCATAAAGGAGGGTTGGGTTCAGGAAGAGTAAAAGTGGCAAAATAACTCCATCCCCGAGCTCCATCAATTAAACCTCCAGAAATGGCTAAGCACGGAGTAGCATTTCCCACGTGCAGTCGATCATAGCCAAATTATTTTGTAAAGTAGCTAGGTATATACAATTCGAAGATACAACCGTTGTCATTTTTGTACACCAAGTGAGAGGGTCAGATAAATATTAACCATAAAAAGAACCCTATTGGCAGCCTCGATATGGTAGTCCCTCGTCAAAAAAACTCAAACCATGGTGCTCAGTTGCCACGTCGGAAATAGTATAGTAAAAGTTCCAACTGTTCCCCATATTTAAAGCTCACCTGGTCTGAAAAGGCATAGTATAGGTCCACTTAGAAAGCCTATATCTAAAAAGGAACAGGTGTTCTGTCTCATCATCCTGGGTCAAGATGGGAGCCATCCAACTCTGATTGTGCAAAATCAATCAGCCCATCAGATAGGTGAATGGAACCTCTGTTCGAGGGAATTCCTCTCATAGAGAATCTACTGCCAAATTATGAGCAAGTTCTTATAAACCAGCGTTCAAACGGCACACCATAGCTGGTAGCAATGCAGTCGATGCTTGAAGACCAGACGCACTACAGAAAATAAAATATTCCTATGGTGATGGTCCACTGAGCCTGAACTTCCGGGGACTCCCATCTTCGTAGCCATAAAAAAAGATATACGGCCAACAAAACTTCAGACAAAATATCTGTATGAGTAAGTCTGAGGTAGCTCATAGCCTGTGTGCCTTCTGCAAATATCCTACACATTCCTCGAAGGAATTATCTTTGGCATTATGACTTGCCATGAGCTCTTCAACTCTGGTAGAGCTCAAAGGTCGGAGCGGTCGAATCTCCGTGCATTCTTTCTTGCTTTTATCATTAAAGAGGTATTGGAACCACTTCCTGATGAAGACAGTGCTAGTATTACTATTGTAATAATTATTATAGGCCAAGTAATAACACATCAGCTCCTGATATACTTCAACTAGACGCGGCTCAGTCTGTGCTAAATCTGCCAATTCTGTATTGGTAGGTACATATTCCTTATAAGGAACCTCCCCCATGGGCAGTGCAGATATGTGCTTCATCTCGTATAGCGTAAACTCCAACTCGCCACGAGGAGTGAAAATAGTTCCAGTACTAGAGTTATATCGCTCTAGCAAAGCCAAGAATATATTGGCGTTGGGTGCAATGCCATAGCAAGTCGCTAACAAGGCACTGTATAAACCCGAATAAATGAGGTTTTTGGTATATTCATCCAATATCCATGTTGTTGTCCAACGCCAATAGATATTTTCATTTGTTAACCATCCTGGCAGCCGAACGTTCTTCTGAGGATAAACCCCTTCAGCATCATTATAAATATTGGGGAACAAGAAAGGCTGGATAGGTTGAATTGGTAAAGAATCTTAACTTAGTACGTTCCCAGGATGAAGTCCTTGTATTTGGACTGAATGTCCATCGACGGAACTGAAGAAATAACCTTGCTTGTAGCTGATCTTCCCCGGCTTAGCTCCATTAGTAATGGGAGTCAAATCCTACTCTATTTTTATGGATACGTAGAATGGAAGAAGGAAGACAACAAAAAATGTCTTGTCATCTCGGGGAGATATATGACCCTACCATAAACAGTGAACAACCACTTCTCCTTCTTATTCTCAGGCTGAGAAGATTGACGAATGTCATCACCAAACAAGAAAGCCGGATTAGAATATGTATCATTCGTAAAGGAAAAGAGGTTCACCACTTATCAGAGATGTCAACATTTGTTCTCCTTGTCCAGCTATCAATAATTGACGGGTATTGGACTTCTTCTTATCAGATTGGGAAAACTCAGTGTGCGAAAAGTCTTCTAAATAATTAGTATGGAAAAGTCCACTAGTGGATCCCATCAGCTCAGCCAAAGGATCCGTACCCAAGTCAAATGGAAAAGCCACAAACAAGGAGTCAACAAATCTTATGAAGAGAAAAACTACGCACATTTTACGAATACTCCAAGAGATAAGCATATTTTATGCGCCAACCCACCCACATAGTATCACTACCACATTTTTAGAGTAGGGGCATTATTGTCATTTATAATATCTCTATATATATTAAATATTATATTATTATTATCAATGATATGGGTTAGTGGACTAGACTTGATGAGATCATTAGGCTCAACCATAGACTAGACATTTTGAACCCACTAGTTAATCCCTATCCATTTTAATTAAAAATTTGTTAAACCCTCACTTAGGGTTAAACCCCACTTATTTGAATAACTCTTCATGACTAACCATAGGGGCATTGAGGACTTTATGCATTGCAAACCATAGGTGCTCATTGTGGTCGGCCCTATATAGAGAGAGGGAGCCTCCCTCTAGTTCATTCATAGCTCATAAAAAATCCTAGAAGTAGTTCTTCCCCAAACTCCTTCTTTTCTCCGTCAAATTTTAGAAATTAAACCCCAATTTCTCTTATTTTCCTCATCTAAGAAGCCTAGAAGCTTAGGTCACAAGGAGCTTTGGAGAATAAGAAGTTTGCATTGTGAATCCATCTCCCAATAGGTAAAAATTTAAAATCTCTTCTTTAAATTCTGTTTTATTTATTTTGTTAGCTATTAGGAGCCCACCCATGATTTAGGAATAGCCATAAGGGAAAAGAATGAGTCTCTATTGGTTTTTATGATGTTTTACTCATGGTGTTGTATGCATATTTGGGTTTTATGTTTATAGGTATATTTTCTCCTATTTTCTATAACAACTAATCATATTACATATATATAATTATATTTGATATGTATATATATGTTATTAGTTGTGATTGGGGGTTTTGGCAAGAGGGTTGGTTGTGTATCATGAGTATCTTACTTATGCACACTAGGTGTTTGATAAAATAACCAATAGAGGGTGTAACCTATTTAGAGTGTTAATTTCATATGTTATTGAATGTATATATATATATATATATATATATATATATATATATATATATATATATATATATATATATATATATATATATATATATATATATTAGTAAAATTCATGAATGTTTGAATGTGGATGAGTGTACTAAGTAAGGTATTGATATTGGTATTGTGTTGATTGTATTAGTGATGTGCATATGTACAGGGTTGTGTGTTTCTGTGTACTGGATTCAGTTGAGTGCAGAATTGGAGTCATGCAGCAGGTAATATAGACGCAGCAAACAGTGGAGAGAGGAAAGGGTAACTTCAGTATGAAGTACTGCAATTGCAGTTGGGAGTTGGCCTGCAGGCAAGCCTGTAGTAGGGGTATGCTTAGTTATAGTGAGAAATAGGAGGGTTGCTTGTATCCATGCAGTATTGGCACTAGGAGAGGGTGCTTGGGTGACTGATATGAGTACCAGTATTTGAGGGGTGCCCCAATGCACCTAGTATGCAAGTGGTATCAGTACCATATGACAATTGGAGGCAGGTGAGAATTAATATGAAGTGAAGGGTAGTGAGGGATGAGTTAGGAGTGTTTGTATGATGGGTGAGTCTGATACCTAGTATTAGTTATCATTGGGGTATATTGGGAGCTCGGATAGGCTAACCTTAGGCTGCCTTGAGCATTGCAGTATGTATGGGGACTTGGGAAGTTCAATTTAAGATTCTACGTGAGGAGAATAGGTGATAGGAGTGCTTGTATGTATCAGAAGATGGGGAGATTCTCTGTTGCAGGCTTACATTGAGTGTTTAGGGTGAGGAATCAAGCCTTGGCAACATGCTCAGACCTTAAGGAAGGGAATGTAAGGCATGTGTAGTTCAGTTGCAAGGGAGTATGATTCTGTAGGGTATGCTTGAGTGGCAGTAACTTGCCACTTTTGCAGCAGTGATTAAAAAAAGATTAGGCAATGTTTGTAGATCATGTGCAGATAGATGAAGAGATATAGAGTGTTGCAGTCCTTGGGAAGGCTGTGTGCAGAACAGATAAAGATCTGCAGTATGTAGGTACAGTTTTTATACATAGGATTAGTTAGAAGGGGATGCAGTATCTGTAGTGTTGGCATCAGTAGGGGTTTCTTATCAACTTGGTTGTTGTGGTGGTTGTGTTGCGGTATGGTATCAGGTGAGGGAGTGTAACGGTTGCTATTGAAGGATGAAGGTGTTGGTGACTGTGAGTGTCAAGAGTGAGTATCAATGTCAAGTAAAGTGTGTATTGAGTATTAGGATGGGTGTCATGATACCAATTGAATAAGAGTTGTAGGCAATGGGATGTAGTAGTTAGTTAACATGTGGATACTTGATACATGAATTTTGGATGACATGATGTTAAGTAGCATGTGTGAAAGCTAGTTAGATAGTAATATCCTAGTGTAGTTATTGCCAAGTGTGTTTAGAATGTAGGGTTGGGTGTTCATAACATCCCATAGGTTAGGTTAAGTATGGTACCAAGGTATTGGTATCAAGGATAGTTAGATACTAGGTTGTGGTTTAGGCCAAGTTAAGTGAGATACTAGTCAAGATACTCAAGGTAAGCTAAGATATTGAGTTATGGGTTTAACATCAAGGTATTAGTGGGTAGTATAAGTATAAGTTATAACTTATATACTAAGGTAATACTAGAAACTAGATAATACTAAGATATTTATAAGTTTTATATAAAGATACTTAGTGATATTAGCTAGTACAGCTAATACCATCAAGAAACTAGTTTTGGACCAAGGTATTGGTATGGACCTAAAAGGTATTGTATGGACCTAAAAGCCTAGGAATAGACTAGTATCACCTACTATTAGCTAGTTTAGCCTTATAACCACCCTAGAAACTAGTTTTGGACCTAGAATCAAGGTACCAATCTAGTATGACCTAGTTTGACTAGTACCACCTAGAAATGGCCTAGAAATCTAATTTCAACTAGTTAATCATGTTTATCATTTCCAAATATTACTTTAATATTGATATTTATCATTTCCAAATATTACTTTAATATTGATATCTGATATATAGGTCTTCGTGACCCCATTTTGGACATCGATCCTCACACCTTGCTCAGGACCACAGGCGAGTACATTCTCTGACAGTTTTATTATTTTGATTATTACTATAATTCTAGTTGTAGTGTATACTTGATTCTGACATAGCGGATACACGAGCTAGTATCATAGATACATGTTATGAGGAGTCATGATTGGAATCCATCGTACTAGCTGGGGACTAGAAAATATTAGCAAGATTATGTGATCATACCCCACTTTACATGCATCATAGCTCACCCCACATATCACGTAGGGTATAGCCTGACCATTTACATGCCTCATAGCCTGTTATATATGATTAGCCTAACTATTGCTCGCATCATAGCTAACCAAACGGTTAGACTGACCTCACATGTATCATAGCCAATCATATATAACAAGCCTGATCTAGTCCCAAGCCGATCACATAGCAAACTGATATTTCATAACACTTAGCTAGAATTCCTATTCTTTTATTCAGTACATTATTTCTAGCATTTATATATCTGTTCATTGCTAGTTAGTTCTATATGCTGATTACATGTCTTTCCAGTATTCCTTATTTTCTAGTATTCTTTCATCATGTGTTTCCTTGCACTGTTTTATAGTTCTTATCAATATAATTGAAATTGCTATTAGTGTTTGTGCTTCGCTCCAATCCTGGCTGGATAATATTTTTAAGAGGATCTTGAGGATTTCTGTCCTACCCATTATGGTCCAAGAGTAGATGGTGATTACATCTCGGAGATTCCAGAGGAGCCACTCTCCTTAGAGGAGACACCACCCGCAGTTGTTTAAACAGCACTTAGTCTAGTTTATTTATGTATTAGATTGTTATAACTTTGAGACTTGGGTTGTATTATGTTGAGACTTATTTATGTTGAGACAGCTAGACACTAGACTTTTATTATTGAGTTGTGCTTTAGACTTGTGTCAGAACTTCTTTATATCTTTCATATCTCATCATGCCATTTACCTTCTTATAGTTATTATGATTGAGTACCTTATGAATTGATGATCATATGCATTTTTATTGTCCTTCTTATGGAGTTGAGATCATTGACAGGTTATTTGTGAGTTGTATTAGTAGTATTGAGACCTAGACAATGTTCTACCACCGATGTTGCGGCATAGACTGGACGTACCCAAGGCTCATATCCAAATTTTGGGTGCGGGTCATGACAAACAGACGGAGAATGTGTCAATCTGTCAAAATAGATAAAAAGTGCGTCAACTAGCCAAATAATGGAAAAAGTGCGTTGACTCACAAAATAGTGGGAAAAGTGCGCCAACTCGCAAATAATGGGAAAAGCGCACCAACTTGCCAAAAATAGGAAAAGTGCGCCGATTCATCAAAAATTGAGAAAGTGCACCAAAATAGCTATTTCCACTATAGTGCGCCAAAATGGTTGCTTCCACTCTAAATGAGGGAAATGCACCAAGATGACTGTTTTCGCTTTGAACAAGAAAAAATGCGCCAAAGTGACTATTTCTTCTCTGAACGAGAGAAAGTATGCGTGTACACGTGTCTCTGTGTTCTGGATCTTCGTTGTTGTTTTTTCTTTCGTCTTTCTGCCATTTTTAAAAGTTTGAATAGTATATATAAAAGAAAAAAGGAACAAAATAAGGAAGAAGAAGACAGTCGTCATGCCTATCAGAGAAGAATGTTCTACATCTCCTGATGTGACCCTCGACGATGGCATAATGATCCGTTCTCTAGCGGGCTGAGCCGTCGTCTACCTCATCATTGTTGCTCGAGAAGAGGAGGCCAATCCCTTCCCCTTGCTACCTTTCTTGGTCGCCTGAGTTTTCTTGTGGGCCATTGCTAAAAGCTTCGAAGGAAGAAGGAGACGAAGAGATTTGAGAGCAGTGAAAAAGTTCTCTCTCTCCTCAACCCGTATATTTATAAATTTGGGAGAAAAACTCTTTGGATGCTAAGACTCTTCGAGGTCCATGCAGCAAATCAAGCCTCAGCCACGTCAGTAAATCCGTTATGATTCTGTCCAAAATGTGCGCACAAAATAACTCAACAACTTTTATGCTTATAAATTCAAAGTAATTTTTAATTCATCTAAATGAATTCAAAAACTTTGAAGGGGACTTGTAGAAGTTTAAAATGTGTACCACAGATAGATGGTATAATTTTTCTATAAATAAATCCTACAAGTAGAAGAATGACGCACTTTCTAATTATTCTAGAAGAAAGATGCACATTTTCTTACTTTGGCATACTTTTCATTAATTTCAGAGGATGGCGCACTATCCAGAGAGTAAAAGTGTCACACTTTCTTAATATTACGAAAGATAGCGCACAAACGATCTTCTCTCTCTCAATATTTAATGCAGCAGACTAACAACTAATAGAGGCAAAAACCGAAGAGTCAGAGGTCATTATTACAGTGAAGAAATGGCACGCAGAACTAGGTTGTCGTTTAGCGACCCAGTCGCAGTGCCATTTTTATCAAAAGTGCGTCATACTGCCAATTTCTTCAAAAGTGTGTCACAGTGTCATTTTCCTCAAAAGTGCACCGTAGTGCCATTTTCTTCAGAAATGTGTCGCAGTATTATTATCCTCAAAAGTGCCCCGCAGTGTCATTTTTCTCAAAAGTGCGTCATAGTATCATTTTCCTCAAAAATGTGCCATAGTGCCATTTTTTCAGAAATGTACCGCAGTACCATTCTCCTCAAAAGTGCACCACAGTGTCATTTTTCTCAAAAGTGCATCTCAGTACCAATCTTACTAAAAATGCATCGGTCTCCAGACGACTTCTAAAGTGTGCATACTATCCTAGCCAACAATGAGCAGTTACGAATGTGTGTTTAACATACCGTACTTCTCGTAAAAGGTGTACAAATAACTGTCCCCCAAGACCTATGCTTTCCTCGTTTTGGAAGCTGTGTGTCAAGCAGGCAGCAAGTTATGCACCCACTCATGCAGAACATGGGGTGTTAATCCACCAAAAGTGCGCACATAATGGTAAAACAGTGTTGACTGTCCATAGTGCGTGCATACTCTCATAAACGCTTCTAAACTCTTTAAATAAAAATATAGGCAGCGGCTACAGGGGGCTTACATACAGACAGATAGGGAGAAAGGGGGCTAGAATTCTAAAGTTTTTGAAATTCAAGAGCAGACTGAGAGAAATAGAAGCTTCTAGTGTCGTTGTGCCAGAGCTTTCTTATTGTTCAACTCTCTAAGTTGTTCGCAGTAATCTTCAAGTCTTTGAAATTCAAGTGCAGAGTGAGAGAAATAGAAGCTTCTTGTGCCATTGTGCTAGA
Source organism: Iris macrosiphon (assembly GCA_036927795.1). Taxonomy (NCBI): domain Eukaryota; kingdom Viridiplantae; phylum Streptophyta; class Magnoliopsida; order Asparagales; family Iridaceae; genus Iris; species Iris macrosiphon. The sequence goes on from JAYESA010000002.1 coordinate 56,947,046, forward strand.
GATTTTTATTGTTCAACTCTCCAAGCTATATTTTTCTGTCGTCGTGTGCATTTCTTCATCGTCGAGTGGTCCAAGGAGTAAAGTGATCGTCCGCATATCAGATCTCTACAACTATACTTTCCTAGAATCAATTGCACTTAGATTCCTGTTTAGGAACTTCCTTTGTACTTTTTAACAGATTGTAACACAAAATTTTCGTATAAACTTTTTCTCGTAAACAAGGATTGAAAGATTTTATTGGGGATAATATAGGTTGATGACATTATACCTAGGATAGAATATTGATTTAATAACCATTGTAGTTGCAGAATAAGAGATTTAAATACTGTAGAGGTGATCTAGAGGATTTGTGCTTATAGCATTTGGGGTACCGAGGATAAAGAAATAATACACTCTTATGTATTGGAAGTTTCAAACTGAGATTGTGTTGCGGCATCATAGATAAACTTAGTCCTAAAGATGGTAAATTTTTTTAGATAATGATTAGCATGATAACAATAATAACATAATATCTGGTTTGAATTAAGGACCAAATGCTTGGACGATGGAACTGCATAGTTTATGTACGAGAGTGGTGTAGTAATAAGTTGCATAAATATATGCAAAGATATGTCGAGTTTGTTGTTGGGGAGATTAATTTTTAATTTCGAGGACAAATTTTTTTAAGGTGGATAGATTGTAAGCCCTCTGATTTTAGGTTAGGGTTATTTTTGGAATTTTAGATTTTTTATTAGGTTTATTTGTAAGCAATTAAATTATCTCTTAGAGTTTTTTTAGCCCTTGATACCCTTCACCATGACTTTAATATCTTGAGCACTACACTAGGCTTCTCCTTTCATCAAGATTTGCATCATTGACCTAATTGAGCCAAATTATGCTCATGATATGACTGTCACTCACAAACTTACCTTCCCATGCTTCGCTTTAGTCACACAACATTCGTGATCCTTATTCAATTAAACTTTGTGTCGGTGTCTACGTCGTTACGATCGAATTTGGATACTTAACATCGACCCGATTCCCAAACCAATCATTTATCTATGACCTATATCAAGCCTACAACATACATGACACTTGTGTCCCATTTATTTGTGCCCCGCATGCTATTTGTACATTATTAACCACTCAGACTAGTTATATTGCATTAAGAGACATGATTAAATTGTCCTCAACCGATCCCAAACACCTAACATGAACCCTTAAACCAACTCTTAAGACTCATACACAATACCCCACACCCATCCCCCTCTCTACAAAGCACCAAACACCATAATTCACCCACAAAATCATTTGAATTCACATATTTAAAATTTAAATTCAACATCTTGCTATTTTAGAATTAACTCCTATGCACCTTCTATCTTTGTAACCAATGAAACCCATACAAAAATATTTAAATAACATCCTCTAATGCTTAATTACAACCATTACATTCCTATTTAAGACCCTATCAATTCTAGCCATATAATTTAAATACCCTTTTAATCTAACCATCTATCTATACAACTATACATATGAATAAATGACTTTTTATCCTAAAAACCTAGATGGCCGACCTTTCACCCCTTTCATCCTTTAGAAATAGCAGGCTTCCCCTCTCCCTCTTCCTCTTATTTATCTCTTTCCCATCCTTTTCTTTCCCCTTTTGGTGGGAGCACTGTCGCACACCCGAGAAGGCACCTTAGCACCCGAGAGAAGCCCATAAGGAGCTGACTGTTGTTGTTGTTGTTGTGTGCACCGCACTGTGTAATGCTTCCCTAGTCTAGAAAAATCTCCCCCACAAGTCCAAGACATCCTTCTTCGAGTTTCAAGTGGTTTGGAGGTCATCCGAATCTCCTAGAGGCCAGAAATGCGTCGTAAGCACCTACCATAATCCAAATATTTGGGTATGTTTCTATACCTTCAACTTATTCCCTCTCATTTATAATAAAGATTTATATGCATACCAATATTAGATTCATGACGATATATACCCAAGACATGTTGAACCCATCAACTTTGTGCAAACCCGTGTACCAAAGCTTGTTAAACAGCCCAAATTTGTTATAGAATTTAGTCTCATTTTTCGGGAGTCATAACAACTTAGGAAAGTCATAATTCCCAACTCCGAATTCCATTTAATCTCCAGGTTTTTAAAAGAACCTGTTACTACCCCCATTTCCAGGACAGGGTATTTTTTTATTTTATTTTGGTAAATTGTGTATTGATCATAAATATTTGTATTAATATTTAATTAGTTGGTTGTATTATTTTTTATTAGTTATTTTAGGATTTTGGCTAGTCTGAACCCATGTCAGACTCTAGTGGGCCCATGTCAAACCCAACCAACACCTTTGTCAGACTTATTTATTGGCTTAGAATAATTATTTATAATTTAATTAGTGAGTTAGAGTGATTATGAATTAATTAAAGTACATTTGGAAACCCCTAACCTAAAACCCTAATTAGGATGACTTAATTGAGGGTATTTTAGACTTTGTGTTAGAAAACCCTAACCCAACCCTTCATTACATGGCCGAATCCCTTTCCCCCCTTCTTATATATATATATATATATATATATATATATATATATATATATATATATATATATATATATATATATATATGTATGTATGTGTATGTGTATGTGTATATAGATATATAGATAGATAGGTAATAGGTAAATAGGTATCGGGTTAGTATGTATATGTATATGTATATGTGTATATATATATATATATATATATATATATATATATATATATATATATATATATATATATATATATATATATATATGTGTGTGTGTGTGTGTGTGTGTGTGTGTGTGTGTGTGTGTGTGTGTGTGTATACTAGTATAGATACATATACATAGGTATAGTTAGGTATTAGATAGTGAGATAAGAGAGTAGGGCGAGGTATTGAGTTTCAATACCTTGAGGGTAAGGTAAGTTGAGGTATCGGAGATGATATTAGGGTATAGCCTAATACTATATTATATATACTAGTATATATGCACGTGCTTTGCACGTATATTGGAGTGAATGATGTTGATGAGTTAGTTTATTTCTACTGCTTTTAATTATATAGGTTAATGGTTCAACCCTTCAAATTCTTTGGTAACAATTTAAAAGACTTAGCAAGTATCATGAACCCTTTGATTTTCGTAAATGGTTGTCATTATTGCATCTCTTAATTGGTTGTCAGTGGAATTTATTGTAGGTATTCTTTTTAATTACTAAATATGTTGAAGGGTATTTTTGGAACAAAATTTTTTTACGGTGAAGCCTAGTTTTTGCATTATATAGAGGAGATATATATATATATATATATATATATATATATATATATATATATATATATATATATATATATATATATTGATATTTACCTATACTAGTATATATAAGTATATATATATAGATAGTTAGCTAGTTAGCTAGTGTTAGTGAGGGGTAAGGCTTGAGTATCTCAATACCTTAGCATCGGAACGAGGGATTGGATTTTTGTCTAGGATTAAGGTTAGAGATGCTTATATATATATATATATATATATATATATATATATATATATATATATATATATATATATATATATATATATATACGTGCTAGTATATATTATAGAGGGTATAGGCGGGGTATATAGCATAGGTTGAGATATCGGATACCGAGGGTATCCCGGTATCTCAAGGAGGCGAGTTTGAGGGTTTATTAGCTTAATGACCTAGTTTTGACCTAGAATTTTAGGGGCACCCTAGTTTGACCTAGAGTTGACCGTAGTTGATCCGGTTGACCGCCAAAGTCAACTTTTGACCTACTTTTGACCCAGAGTTGACTTTTTGGACCCTGAGTTGACATTTTTTACCCCGATTTTACCGGTTTGACCCGTTTGATCTAGAACAACCTTAGAAGCTTATTTTTAGTTATTTTATATCTGTTTAAATTATTAGAACCTCGTTTAACCTTGCTTTTCGTAATAGGTCCTTGCGATGCCAGTTCGGATCGCTAGTTGCTCAGGACGTCAGGCGAGTACATTCTCTAATAGTTTTTATTATCTGATAATTATTATGATTCAGCTTCTAGTATAGTATTCTCTAATTTTTCTAGCATGACACGGAATAATATTTCTGGATTCATTTACTTGCGACACATATATTTCATGTTTCTTGCCTCTATTCTGGAATCACCTACTGGCATCACATCAGGACTCACTACAGGCATCACTCATGTTTCTGGCTGGACTCATACTTGATTTGCGTGTCGGGTCTTGGATTCACTTATACTAGTCGGAGCAGAGAAATACTCGAGTAGACATGTAAACATTCCCAACTAGAATCACCCCCTCTGGTCTAATCTGGAATGATAGCAGCCGCACACCCAGTGTACGGTGAGCCGTATTTACCCCTAACCGTTTACATGTCAAAACAGGTATTTCAGAGACATGAGTTCATTCTTTCTAGTCTGGACTCTCTTGTATTTCTTGCTGGTCTCACTTATACTTTCTGAACTGGACTCTTTATATTTAGTCTTGCTGGACTCACTACACATTATTGTGCACACACTTGATCTTAGTTTAGATTTCTTGTATCCTCTAATCATTACTATCTTGCTTCTGATTTTCATGCATCTTTACCTTTATGCACCAGTGATACATATATATTTTCTTGTTCATACTTTATTTCCTTCACCTTGTGCTACTTGCTACAACTGCTTTATAGTTTTTATTATTTAACTGGAACTGCTGTTAGAGGTGTACTTGCTCCAATCCTGATTGGATATATTTTTCAGATGATCCGGAGGATTGGTGTCCGACATTTTATGGACCTCAACCTGTCGATGGTGTAGACATGGACCCCCTAGTTCAGGAGTGATTTTCGATTTGGTAGCCGGGATCACTAGGACCTCAGTTGTTGTTTTTATTAGCTTTTGGTACCGAATTTGTCCCCAGTTTTGGATTGAGACCTTGTATTGTATATGATTCAGGATGTTGTTGTATTATTATTATTGTTGTTGTGGTTATTTTTAGTAGTTATTGTTGTTTAGACTTTGTAGTTGTTAGTCTTCTTTGTTATCTTATCGTGCTTAGATTCGTGATTGAGTACTTATGATTATCTTTATTATTGCTCCTCCGTTTGGAGTTGAGATCTTGACAGGTACTTATATTGTTTGTGTGAGATTGTTAGCTAGATAGTAGACCTAGACAGCGTTCTACCGCCGATGTTGCGGCGTAGGCTGCACGTACCCACGACTCATGCCCAATTTTTTGGGTACGGGTCGTGACACATTTTTGGTGGTGGCCCACGCAGGTCTCGAGCTTCGTAGTTAGTGCGATATCGTGGTAGTACAACGATTTATTTGTACTGCTGTGAGCCTACTCTAGGATATAGGATCTAGGATGAGAGTGTACTCAATCACGACTAGGAATAATTCCAATCTATTCTAATTATTCTGAAATTTCTTTCTTTTAAAATATTACTGTCCTCCTTTGATGATATCGTATCTTGCCGTATTGACTTCTTTTGATCTGTGTCCAGGATGCCTCCGAAGACACGATCCCATCGTACCATTCCAACAGTTGCCACCGAGAGGTCTGCCACCTCTCGTCCAGCTCATATTCAGGCAGCTGCTACCGCTCCACTAACCATTCTTGCGATTAAGGGAGCATCTGCTTCTCTCGAGAATCCTTCTCCACTTGTCGATCCGAGGACTATCCCAGTCATTCCGGTGGTACCTCCTCTACCACCTCCTGCACCAGTAGACATTGCGCAGTTGTTTGCGTTCTTCAGGGAGATGATGGACGCACAACACCGTCAAGTGGATGTGATAAGGCTGGGCATTGAGAATGCCTACCAGGTGGCCATGATGGCAGTGGACAGAGTGGCACAGATCCAGCCACAGGCAGATCAGACTCGGCATCCGTGGCTGGGCAGCATCATTGACTTCTAGAGGATGCGGCCCAAGGAGTTTTGGGGTATAGAAGGGATGCTGTACGCGAATGATTGGATAGAGCAGATCGAGAGGATTTTTCGGCTGGCACAGATTCCAGACAGACAGATAGAGGTAGCGGACAGTCAGATGTTCGACCTCGCTTTGATGTGGTATCGCACTGATACGAGGATCGTGGCACCAGGGCTTACTTGGGAGGCTTTCAAGAGGCTTTTTAAGGAGAAGTTTTTCCTAGATGTGGCGCTCAGTGCTTTGGAGAGCCAGTTCAAGGCACTCGTTCAGGGGAGCATGCTAGTGGACGAGTATGCAGCAGAGTTCTGCCGTCTGGTCAGATTTGTGGAGGGCTTGAGTGAGGCAGCAAAGGCAAGAAAGTTTCACAAGGGCTTGGTCATGGCGGTCAAGTCTTTGACTAGGAGTGACCATGAGGCAACTTTTGAGCAGATCGTAGGGGACGCTCAGAGGGCAGAGGATGACTTGGAGCTCAAGTCCAAGAGAGACAGGAATGATTCAGGTAGTACAAGTGGTAGTGCAGGACCGGCTAAGCATCCCTATGTATAGAAGACAATGCAGCAGGGTCAGGATCAGAGAGTGCCCACTTGTGCCTACTGCAGGAAGGCAGGACACACTTGGGATGTTTGTAGGAGGAGGCTGAAGGTGTGTTTATTCTGTGGATCCGCTTCTCACCAGATGCGAGACTGCCCTACTGTACCTTGGTGGAGCACAGGATCGGAGAGTTGGAGCTAGGCCACCTGTGGCACAGCATCATGCCCCGCACCAGCAGAGGGAGATACCCCAGTAGGGCAGGGCTTATGCGTTGACGGTCGAGGAGGCCGATGCTACGGGTGTCTGGTTAGGAGGTTTGTCTCTTTGTTCTTCTTTTTGTCATTTTCTATTCCTTGTGGTATGCTTCATTAGTACCGGTTAGACTTTTTCTTGTGCTATGGTAGATAGTGTAGTGACCCTGATTGAGACTG